>JAENPR010000017.1:0-1316380 GCA_018135685.1 Themeda triandra
GTAAGGTCCTAGATGGCTAGAGGGGGGTGAATAGCCTATAAAAATTTCTACAAACTCACTAAGCAAACTTCGTTAGATACACAAACGGCGGAAAGCAAGTTATGCTTAGCCTACTAGATGTTGCAAGCCTCCTATCCAAACAATTCTAGTAGGTGATCACTAGTACAACAAAGCTACCACTAGTGATCAAGAGTTCTACCCACGGGATTTAGTCTACACAAGAAGTGGTTCCCGACCGACCACACAAGCAATTCTACCCACGGGATTTAGTCTACACAAGATGTGGTTCCCGACCGACCACGCAAGCAATTCTACTTTGCAAGAATGTAATCAAAGTAATACAAGAGAGGGTAGGAGCTTGTTATACCGACGTGTCGAGTCGAGGTTGCCAATCACCAAGAAGATGAACAATCAATCACAATCGGCAACACACAAGGATGATGACCAATCACCGGAGACAAGATGAACACAATGATTTATCCCCGGATGTTCACTTGGGCACCGCCAAGCTACGTCACCCGTTGTGTCGACCAACACCTAGATGGTTCCTCGGTGTGACCCTCAAGTCACTAGCCCCTCAAGGCTCGCCCGCAAGGCACCGCAAGACACCACTCTCAAGCGAGGTACTCAACGACACGCGCAATCCACTAGGATGCTCTTCGTGATCCCCACGAGGTGAGCTCAAACCTCTCACAAGCAACCGGAGGTGGCCAAGAACAATCACCTTCTCTTGCCAACGCCTCCAACAATCTCCAAGCCGGCTAGGAGCGGTACTCTCCAAGAGTAACAAGAAATCCACCGGCTAAACCACCCACAAGTGCCACTAGATGCCCTCAAGCAATGCAATGCACTAGGTGATCTCTCAATCTCACTTTGATTCACAATCAAGCAAGAGATGAGAGGGAGAGTGTTTCTCTAGCTCAAAGGATGAGCAAGTGAGTAGAAATGGCAAGAGACCTCCCCATGGCCGGCCACCTTCTATTTATAAGCCCAACTCAAACATAGCCGTTGCCCCTCGGGCCGCCATTTTCAATGCGCGGACGCGTCCGCGGCTGCGGCCGGACGCGTCCGCGCTCTTCGTGCGCCGCGCCCCGACCGTTGGAACTTCATTATTTAAACACGTGCGCCACGTCGCGTCCGGCGCCGCGTCCGCTCCGGCGCCCGGCGCCCGCGCCCGTCGACCGCCACGTCTGAACTTCCGGCCGCGTCCGGCGACGCCGGACGCGACACCCGCGTCCGCCGCCTTCGCCCGACCAGCAACGCCGCGCGAGGCCCAAGACGCCCGGACGCAAGACAGAACCAGCCCGCTGGCTCCGCCGCGCGTCGCCGCGCGTCCGACGAACAATCTCGCATGCCTCCACATCGCGCCACGCCACAATGCGCCGGACGCGTCCCGGCGCTCGCTCTGCGCGCCCGGCGCTCCCCGCAAGGCCGCTCGCGTGCCGTCGATCCAGTTCTCCAACATGCTATCCAACAAGTATACCAACTTGATCACCGAGATAGCATGATTTCAACCAAATTTTGCATCCGGCGCAATAGAAAATATGCATCCATTTTTCTCGAGAAAGCGATCCCGCTCACAAGCTCGGCGGAAGAGAGGGACCCAAACCCATCTCTACCCCGCAAACCACCGCGCGCCCAAACGCCACCTTTGTAAATGTGCCAACACCACCAAGTGTACATCTCCATGTGCTTGTGTGTTAGCTTTTCACAATCATTTCCCAAAGGTTAGGTTAGCTCACTAGGCCCTACATGCAATGCACTTCATGAATTCACCTAGTGGCACCCGTGCGTCGAATAGCCGATAAGACTTCCCCTCTTAATAGTGCGGCTATCGATCCTAAACCACTCACACCCTCTATGGTGTCTTGAGTGCAAAACAAAATGGCCCTATCGGTTATACCTTTGCCTTGAGCCCATTTTGTTCCTCCAAATGATATGAACACTTCACACCATCATGTGACCGTCTCGATCCATCGACCTCGACTTCACTTGCCCTTCACCTGCATCGGTCCATCGGGCGTCAGTCTTGCCCGTAGTTTCACCATCGCATGGTCCTTCACTCCAAGTCTCTACTGGTCTTCACCTTCAACACCGGTCCATGGAGCCAAGCATCGTCTTGATCTTCATCTTTGATCACATGACACGTGTCATGCTTCATATTCAATATGCTCATCATGTGGACAACCTTCTAAATCAACCACTTAGATAAACAAGGTTAGTCCTAGGTTTCATCAATTAGCCAAAACCAAACTAGGGACTTTCAATCTCCCCTTTTTGGTAACTGATGACAACCTCAACAAAGATGATTTTATAATAAAGATTTTGAACTTGTCATACTTGTCCAATCATTAAGCTCACAAGAGGAATTTGGACAATTATAGCAAGCTGTTTTGGTAGCATTAGCTCCCTACATATATGCATAGAGTTTGATTTGAAGCTTGCACATATGCATGGATAAAATTGTGGGGAGAGTAATTCTTACCAAATGATGCTAAGGTGTAAGAAATGGACCTTTGAAGCGTGATACCAATCGGAGTTGCAATTTACACCATCCTTAGCACCATATAATAACTAGACATCTATCAAAAACTCAAGAACCCTGAGATCAACATTATAAGTAAAGTTCTTGAACCACTTGTAAGGAAAGGGGAGTCTAGTTACAACCTATGATGCTAGTAGATCATTACACCATTCAAATCCTAGTACTAGCATTGCACCACACAAGCAAGGAGACACCACTTGTATAAAACTTTGAAACTAGGTGCCATGAGCAAGTCATATGAGAATGCACAAACAAATGCAACAACTTTGTTCATGAGCTTGCTCCCCCTTCTTGTGTGCATCAAAATTTTATTTACCCCTTTATCATGTTCAATCATCTTTTCTCTCCCTTTGTCAACAATTGCCCAAAAATGGGATCAAATTGTGGAGAAAAAGGACTTTGATGGAGTAAACAAAACTTAGTCAAATTTGGTTCAATCTAGACCACTTGCCAAAGACATTAATTCGGTTTGAACCAAAGACAAGCTTCTTCACACCTCATGACAAGTGGTTATCTTGCTTATGTTGAATTAAACACTTGTAGCAAATATTCTAGATTCAACACTAGGGATTGCAAGCCCACAACCATGTCATATGTCACCACTAGATCAAGCAAAGCATAGAAGCAATAGTGGTAAACATATATACATTAAACACATTTGATTTATCATGAATGCTCCAAATGCACCTTGTATGTCTACATGTGCTACCACAAGTATAATCCTAAGCATGAATGACATGTCACAATGGTACCTTGCATTGTCAATAATGGCAGGCACAAGTAGTGGTGGGGTGCATTCAACACATGTTTGAGAAATCAAGAATGTTCAACTCATTCCTTAGCTTGCAAAACCTTCTTTCATCAAGTGGCTTGGTGAGGATGTCGGCAAGTTGATCATCTGCTCACACTTTCAATGGAAATGTCACCCTTTTGTCGATGATCTCTTATGAAGTGATGCCTTATGTCAATGTGCTTTGTTCTTCCATGTTGAACCGGGTTTTGTGTCATCTTGATTGCACTCTCATTATCACAAAATAATGGCACATTCTTGAAATTGATGCCATAATCCTTCAAAGTTGACTTCATCCAGCAATTGTGCACAACAACTCCCCGCACTAACATATTCGGCTTCTCGGCGGTAGAGATTGCCACACTATTTTGTTTCTTTGAGGACCATGACACAAGTGATCTTCCAAGAAGTTGACATGTACCACTTGTGCTCTTTCTATTGATCTTGCAAACCACCATAGCTCAGAGTCCGAATATCCAATCAATTCAAACTTTGACCCCTTGGGATACCATAGTCCAACATCTCTTGTTTGCTTCAAGTACCTCAATATTCTCTTTGCGGCCGTGAGATGACTCTCTCTTGGTGAGGCTTTGATATCTAGCACACATGCAAACACTAAACATGACATCCGGCCTTGATGCGGTGACATAGAGTAGGCTTCCAATCAATGACCGATAATCCCTTTGATTCACCATATTGCCATTATGATCACTATCAAGATTTCCATTGTGCCCATTGGAGTTGAGATTGGCTTTGCATCTTGCATCCCAAACTTCTTCAACATGTCCCTTATGTATTTCCCTTGACTCACAAATGTCCCATTCTTCAATTGCTTGACTTGAAGACCAAGGAAATAGCTAAGTTCACCAATCATGGACATCTCAAACTCTTTTGCCATCATTTCACCAAATTCTTCACAATATGCTTGATTGGCTGATCCAAAGATGATATCATCAACATAGATTTGCACAATGAAGAGATCATTACCAATCTTCTTGGTGAATAGAGTAGCATCAACCTTGCCCATAATGAACCCCTTGGAGTGAAGAAAAGTCTCAATCTCTCATACCATGCTCTAGGTGCTTGCTTCAAGCCATACAAAGCTTTCTTCAATTTGTACACATGGTTGGGTCTCTTCTCATCTTTCAAAACCGAGGTTGCTCAACATATACTAGCTCATTGATGATCCCATTGAGAAATGCACTCTTGACATCCATTTGATATAACTTAATGTTGTGGGCACATGCATAAGCCAATAGAATCCTTATTGCCTCCAATCTTGCCACGGAGCATATGTTTCATCATAGTCAAGACCTTCAACTTGAGTATAGCCTTGTGCAACTAGTCTTGCTTTGTTTCTAATCACAACACCATCTTGATCTTGCTTGTTCTTGAAAACCCATTTGGTTCCAATGACATTGTGATCCTCCTGCCCTCTCAACTAACTCCCACACATCATTTCTTGTAAAGTTATTGAGCTCTTCTTGCATTGCCATGATCCAATCGGCATCATCCAAGGCTTCCTCAACTTTCTTTGGCCTTTGGTCGACAAATGATGCATATTCACAAATCATAGCCACTCTTGATCTTGTTTTGCACACCACTTCTAATATCACCAATAACACTATCAATTGGGTGATCTCGGTAACGTGTTGTGGTTGTAGCACTTGCACTTGATTGCTTGAGCTTGGCTGATCACTTGACTTGTCTTCATTTGATGAACTAGCACCATGATCTTGCCCTTGAGCATTGCTAGCTTGCCTCAATGGAGAATTGAGCACTTCATCTTTATCATCTTGCACAACAACCACTTGCTTTGCTCTAATGTCCCCAATGTCCATGTTCTTCATAGCTTCCACCAATTGAGTTCCACCAACATCTTCTAGATTCTCATCTTCATCTTGTGACCCATTGGTTTCATCAAATTGCACATCATGGACTTCCTCTCTAATGCCACTTGAATTGTTCCAAACTCTATAAGCTTTGCTTGTAGTTGAATAACCGAGTAGGAACCCTTCATCACATCTCTTTTCAAACTTCCCAAATCTAGTGCCCTTTCTCAAGATGTAGCATTTGCAACCAAACACTCTAAAATAGCCAATGTTGGGCTTTCTTCCATGAAGTAACTCATATGGGGTCTTCTCTAGCAAAGTATGACAATAGAGCCTATTGATGTAGTAACATGCCGTGTTGATTGCTTCATCCCAAAATGATTGACTAACATTGTACTCATGAAGCATTGATCTAGCCATATCAAGCAATGTTCTATTCTTCCTCTCAACTAGGCCATTTGATTGTGGAGTGTACTTGGCCGAGAATTGATGACCAATGCCATAGTGATCACACAATTCTTTCATTCTTGTATTCTTGAACTCACTCCCATTGTCACTTCTCACTTTCTTGATTCTCATGTCAAACTCATTGTGAACTCTAGTGAGAAAGGTCTTGAAGGTGTCATACACTTCACTCTTGTCACTAAGAAAGAATACCCATGTGAATCTTGTGAAGTCATCCACTATTACAAACCCATACTTGTTGCCACCAATACTTGTGTATGTAGTTGGGCCAAATAGATCCATGTGCAACAACTCAAATGCATTGCATGTGCTCATTATGCTCTTCTTTGGATGTGAGTTTCCAACTTGCTTCCCGGCTTGACATGCACTACACAACTTGTCCTTCTCAAATACAACATCTTTCAAGCCTTCAACAAGATTGTGTTGTGTGAGCTTCTTCAATTGTTTCATGCCAACATGCCCAAGTCTTCTATGCCAAAGCCAACCCAAACTTGATTTTGATATCAAACATGTTGTCAAGGAGGCTTCACTAGTGTTGAAATCAACAAGATAGAGGTTCTCATATCTAAAGCCTTTGAACACCAAGTTGGAACCATCAAGAGAAACTACCTCAACATCATTTGCTCCAAAGATACACTTGTAGCCTCGATCACAAATTTGTGCCACCGAGAGAAGATTGAAATCCAAGCTTTCAACTAGCATCACATTGGAGATACTCATGTCATTTGATATTGCAATCTTGCCCAAACCAACAACCTTGCCTTTCTTGTTATTGCCAAAAGTAATTGACTCAATGCCACTATCATTCTTCTCAATTGAATCAAACATTCTGATGTGCCGGTCATGTGTTGAGAACACCCACTATCAATAATCCAATGCCTTCCTCCGGCTTTATAACTCACCTACAAGCAAATCAATGAAGCTTAGGTACCCATTTTTGTTTGGGTCCTTGTAGGTTAGTGACTAAGCTCTTTGGTACCCAAATTGCCTTCTTCTTTGGGCCAACAATGGGTGTACCAACAAACTTAGCTTGTACACCTTTCACACCCTTGGTAAGCACATAACAAGAATCAAAAGGTATAGCATTGTCAAGTTTCTTGTTTTGTTGCTTCTTGTTGCAATTTTGCTCTAGGTGCCCAACTTGCTTGCATCTATAGCAAAACCGACCATTGCTCTTCACAAAGCTAGACTTTGAGTTGCAAAGGCCGACTTGCCCTTCTTGGGGGTATAGCCCAATCCCTCTTTGTTAAGAGAGAACCTTTGGCTACCCAAGCACTTTAGCAAGCGGCCTCACCACCATAGGCTTGCCTAAGGCATGAGCGAGCTCATCCACCTCCTTCTTGAGGGTCTCATTCTCTACCATTAGTGTAGCATCACAAGTGAAGCCATCACTAGTAGTGGAGATAGAGTCGGTGGTGGTGGTGGATGATGCTACAAGAAGGGTTAGCATTTGTCATGATGATAGGTTGATAAAATGACTCATCAATGATGTCACAAGTAAGGCCTATATCACATGATGCAACCACCACTTTCTTTGCTTGTTGCTCAAGTAGAAGTGAGTGAGCCTTTTCAAGCTTAGAATGAGCATCACCAAGTTTCTCATGGTCTTCCACTAGACACTCATGAGTGGTCATAAGCTCACCTAGGGCTTTCTCAAGTATTTCTACTTTCATTGAAAGCTTCTTGCACTCCTTTTCCTTGGCAATAGCTATATCTCTAGTTTCTTGCATCAAGTCATATAATTGATCCTTAGAAGGTTCATCATCATCATCAACATTATCAACATCGTGAGCATATTCCATCTCACTATCATCATCACTATCATCATATTGTACCTTGGTTTCCTTGGCCATGAAGCACGATGGTGATGAAGAAAATAATGAAGGCTTCTTGTTGATGGCGATGGAAGCCATAGCCTTGTTGCTTGTATCTTCATCTTCATCATCAATGTCACTCTCCCAAGTGACCACAAATGCACCATTCTTGCCCTTCTTGAGTGTCATCTTGGCCTCATGCTTCTTCTTCTCAAACTTGCCCTTGTTGTAGTTCTTCTTCTTCTCATATGGGCATTCGGCTTGTAGATGCCTAGGTGCTATCACAATTGAAGCACTTTCTTGGTTGCTCTTACTTCTTGAAGTTGTTTCTCTTGAAGCCTCTTCTCTTGATGAACATGTGTCCCATCTTCTTCACCACAAGAGCAAGTGCCTCATCATCAATCTCAAAGTCACCATCTTCCTCATTGGTTTCTTCTTCTTCAAAGATTGGTGCTTTGCCCTTGGAGGATGTGGCTTGGAATGCCACGGTCTTCTTCTTCTTCTCCTCTTCCACCTTCTCATCATCTTGATCAAACTTATCATATGTCAAGACTTCACCAAGCAAATCATTTGGCTTCTTGCCTTCAAGCCCATCTCTTTGTAGCATAAGCTTCAACATCTTGAAGCTCCTTGGCAAGCAAATCAAGAACTTATGACAAAAGTCTTCATCTTTTGTCTTGTGCCCCAAACTCTTGAGATCGTTTACAATCACTTGCAAGCGATGAAACATTTCAATGATTGTTTCATCCTCCTTCTTCTTGAAGTTCTCGAACTCACTTTTGAGTCCATATAACTTGGCACTCTTCACAACCTTGGTGCCCTCATAGGTCTCACCCAACCTTGTCCACACTTCACTTGCACGCTCCAAGTCCTTGATCCCCTCAAACACCTTTGTATCAATGCCATTGTATAAGGTGTTGAGAGCCATTCTATTGCATGTTGTGTTGGCTCTATCTTCATCGGTGAGATGATCGTTATCAAGAATAGCATAGTCATGCAATGTAACTTGCAAGACTCTCTCTTGAATTGAACCGAGATACATGATCATCTTTCTCTTCCAATGATCAAAAGAACTAACTCCATCAAACATAGGCGGTTTGCCCCCAACATGGTTGAACACAATTTGAGCCATCTCAACACCGTAGGATGTTAAGCCTTGCACAAAAACGGTGACCTCGGCTCCGATACCACTTGTAAGGTCCTAGATGGCTAGAGGGGGGGTGAATAGCCTATAAAAATTTCTACAAACTCACTAAGCAAACTTCGTTAGATACACAAACGGCGGAAAGCAAGTTATGCTTAGCCTACTAGATGTTGCAAGCCTCCTATCCAAGCAATTCTAGTAGGTGATCCCTAGTACACACAAAAGCTACCACTAGTGATCAAGAGTTCTACCCACGGGATTTAGTCTACACAAGAAGTGGTTCCCGACCGACCACACAAGCAATTCTACCCACGGGATTTAGTCTACACAAGATGTGGTTCCCGACCGACCACGCAAGCAATTCTACTTTGCAAGAATGTAATCAAAGTAATACAAGAGAGGGTAGGAGCTTGTTATACCGACGTGTCGAGTCGAGGTTGCCAATCACCAAGAAGATGAACAATCTATCACAATCGGCAACACACAAAGGATGATGACCAATCAGGAGACAAGATGAACACAATGATTTATCCCCGGATGTTCACTTGGGCACCGCCAAGCTACGTCACCCGTTGTGTCGACCAACACCTAGATGGTTCCTCGGTGTGACCCTCAAGTCACTAGCCCTCAAGGCTCGCCCGCAAGGCACCGCAAGACACCACTCTCAAGCGAGGTACTCAACGACACGCGCAATCCACTAGGATGCTCTTCGTGATCCCCACGAGGTGAGCTCAAACCTCTCACAAGCAACCCCGGAGGTGGCCAAGAACAATCACCTTCTCTTGCCAACGCCTCCAACAATCTCCAAGCCGGCTAGGAGCGGTACTCTCCAAGAGTAACAAGAAATCCACGGCTAAACCACCCACAAGTGCCACTAGATGCCCTCAAGCAATGCAATGCACTAGGTGATCTCTCAATCTCACTTTGGATTCACAATCAAGCAAGAGAGATGAGAGGGAGAGTGTTTCTCTAGCACAAAGGATGAGCAAGTGAGTAGAAATGGGCAAGAGAACTCCCATGGCCAGCCAAAGGGCTATTTATAAGCCCAAGCTCGAAACATAGCCGTTGCCCCTCGGGCCGCCATTTCAATGCGCCGGGACGCGTCCCGCGGCCGCGGGCGGACGCGTCCGGCGCCTCATCGTGCGCTCGCGTCCCCGACCGTTGGAACTTCATTATTTAAACACGTGCAGCCACGTCGGCGTCCGCGCGCGCCGCCCAAGGCCCGGCGCTGCGTCCGGTCGACCGCCACGCTTCGGAACTTGCGGTCGGCGTCCGGCGAACGCGGACGCGACACCCTGCGTCCGCCGCCTTACGCCCGACTAGCAACGCCGCGGCGAGGCCAAGACGTCCCCGGACGCGGCACGGGAACCAGCCCGCGCCCGCGCGCGTCCGCCGCGCGTCCGACGAACAACTCGCATGCCTCCACATCGCGCCACGCCACAATGCGCCGGGACGCGTCCGGGCACTTTGCCAAAGCGCGTCCGGCGCCTCGCAAGAGCTTGCCTTTCGCCGTGCGTCGATCCAAGTTCTCCAACATGCTATCCAACAAGTATATCAACTTGATCAATGAGAGATAGCATGATTTCAACCAAATTTTGCATCCGGCGCAATAGAAAATATGCATCCATTTTTCTCAGCGCCGAATCCCGCCTCACGGGCTCGGCGGGAGGAAGAGAGAGGACCCAAACCCATCTCTACCCCCGCAAACCATCAACGCGTCAAACGCCACCTTTGTAAATGTGCCAACACCACCAAGTGTACATCTCCATGTGCTTGTGTGTTAGCTTTTCATAATCATTTCCCAAAGGTTAGGTTAGCTCACTAGGCCCTACATGCAATGCACTTCATGAATTCACCTAGTGGCACCCGTGCGTCGAATAGCCGATAAGACTTCCCCTCTTAATAGTGCGGCTATCGATCCTAAACCACTCACACCCTCTATGGTGTCTTGAGTGCAAAACAAAGATGGCCCTATAGGTTATACCTTTGCCTTGAGCCCATTTTGTTCCTCCAAATGATATGATCACTTCACACCATCATGTGACCGTCTCGATCCATCGACCTCGACTTCACTTGCCCTTCACCGTGCATCGGTCCATCGGCGCCTAGTCTTGCCCGAGCTTCACCATCGCATGGTCCTTCACTCCGAAGTCTCGACTAGCCCTTCACCTTCAACACCGGTCCATGGAGCCAAGCATCGTCTTGATCTTCATCTTTGATCACATGACACGTGTCATGCTTCATATTCAATATGCTCATCATGTGGACAACCTTTCTCTAAATCAACCACTTAGATAAACAAGGTTAGTCCTAGGTTTCATCAATTAGCCAAAACCAAACTAGGGACTTTCAATGAGGATGAAGACTACTGAGACACCAATGGAGTATCTTCGTAGATTCAGAGAAGCGAAGAATATGTGCTATTCTCTGACTATTCCCGATGATCAACTCGCACAATTGGTCATTGCGGGCATGCTACCACATATCGAGACAAGCTATTCGGCATGGAGTTTGAAGATCTTGGACGGCTTGCACAAAAATTGACTGACAATGAGCAATCAAGCCCAAGGGTTCGGGAGAGATGCTCGTTTTCGGAAGAACGAGTTAACCTGTTGACATGTATCGAGGATTTCTAGAAGAAGCATGCGAATATGAAGATGAAGATGAAGTAGCTCGCTGCCGAGTTGAAGCTGGACAAAAGAGCCTACTTTGGTCGGTCATCGATGGGTGAAGTAGCAAAAGGGATCTTATGATTTTGATGTCGAAAGCGAGATAAGCTCTTTTTGTATCGATTCGGGAGGGACGCGTCAAACCGAGGAAGGACATCCTATGCGCGCCCCGAAGGGGTAAAGGATAAGAAGTATTGTGGGTTTCATGATACAAATTCTCATCATATCAATGATTGTCGAGTGTTCAGAGTAAAGATTCAGAAAGCTATTCAAGATGGACACTTGAGATTTGATGGTAAGATGAAAGTAGATAAAAACCCATTCCCTCGAACATGGTCTCTTTCTCTATAGGCATGGTTGATGCCGGTGAGTCCAAGGAAAAGGGAAAGATGAAGGTTCGACCTCCGAAAGAGCCAAGGAGAGTGGTGCTTTGTTGACCCTAATCGGCAAGTTACCAAAGAGGAAGTGCAACAAGTACGGTTCGAAATAGCCGAACGAGAGAAGGGTCGGACTTCGAGGATCACGGCTAAGGTAAATTGCCGAATACACGGCGAGCCAAAGCGCGAGATTACAAACACAACACTTGTTGAATAAGTGGCGAGAGGGAAAAGGAGATGGAGTATGATGAGGAGCACGGCCGGTACATTGAAGAGGAACGCAGATTCATGGTAGAGCGTCGAAGATATGAGGCGAGAGGTGCGCCAAAGAGAACAAGAAGAGTACGGGGAGAGAACAAGAGCGATCGCATTGGAACTGTTCCTTCTTCGGCATTCTTGTTGGAATGAAGGCTTGAAGTTGCTCGCCGGGAACAATTGCCCCCGAATGCGGTGATCAATATTCGGAAGTACGAGGGCAATCTCGAGTCAACCGTCCCGTTCATGATAGACTTGGGATGAAAGTTCCGGAGAACGATCGGCGCCTAAAAATAAACGGTTTTTGATGGACATCGGAGGAAAAGATTTGCGGACCAAGCTTGGGCTCTGGCGGTGCCCATAATGCGGAAGAGAGCTCATACGGGTGGCAAAGAGGTCAATGGTGCCCTCTGGTTTGAGGAAAAGCCGGGAAAAGAGAAGAGTTCAGCGTTTGAGGAATCAAGAGTTGAAGCGGGGAATTAGCCGAAAAGAAACCGGTGTGGCGTCCTAAGAAAAGGATGATGGACGGGGTCCTTCGGCTGATACTAACATGGTGTTCTTTATCCCATTGGAGTTTAGAGCCCCTGAAAATCAAGAAGTTCAAGATGAAGTGTACTCAGACTTTGATGAAACTGAATGCCGAGACCTGATGGCTCAACTTGTGTTAACTCGGCAAGCAGTCTTTGATAAGTCGATTAAAAACCGTTATACGAAGCCATTATACACGAAGGGATATGTCAATGGCAAGCCTTTAACTAAGATGCTTGTTGATGGAGGGCCGCTATCAATATTATGCCCTATGCTACTTTTAGAAAGCTTGGTATGACAAGTGAGGATTTGTTGCGGATCGACATAATCCTTAGAGATTTTTCGGCAATGCTTCGATACTCATGGAGCGGTACATGTGGCCCGATGATTGGATCCAAGACTTTGATCACTACTTTCTTTGTCATTGATGGCAAGGGGGCATATAGCATGCTTCTTGGAAGGGATTTGGATCCATGCTAATTACGTGTACCCTCAACTATGCATCAAATTCTTATTCGAGTGGATAGGAGATGATGTAGAGATTGTTCAAGCGATGATTCGGTGAGTGTTGCAACTTCCGAGCTCGCTTATTGTGAGTACGATGGACAAGATTGCCTTTCGGGTAAGAAATGGAAAGAAGGTCTGTCAATGTGTTCGATAGAGATCAACGGCCCGATCCAAGCGATCGGCTCTCGACGGTAACTTTTAATGGGCAATCCAATCGATGGCAACAAAGGCAAGCTGGGTCGTGGTTTCATGTCGGCCGACAAGTTAGAAGAGATCAATGTTGGTGATAATACAAAGTCAAGGCCGATGTATATCGGTGCAAATTTAGACCGAGAATATAAATTGAAATTAATAGAGTTTTGAAGGAGTTCAAAGATTGTTTTGCTTGGGATTACACGAAATGCCTGGATTGGATCGATCAATTGTTGAACATAAGTTGCCTATAAGACCTGGATTTCGTCCTTTCAAACAACCTCCACGAAAAATCTATAAAGAGGAGGTATTGGCCGATGTAAAGAAAGAAGTTGAAAGGCGATTGAAGCAAACTTTATTCGGCCATGCGGGTATACGAGTGGATTTCAAACATAGTACCTGTCTACAAAAAGAATGGAAAGATGAGAGTATGCATAGATTTCGAGATCTCAACAAAGCTACTCCCATGGATGGTTACCCAATGCCGGTGGCCGATTTATTAGTGGATGCAGCGGGGTATGAAGTCATCGGCTTTATGGATGGCAATCTTGGCTACAATCAGATTTTCATGGCAGTTGAAGATATTGCAAAGGCGCATTCGGATGTCCGGCCACATTGGGTTATTTGAATGGATAGTAATGACATTTGGATTAAAGAATCTTGGTGCAACTTATCGAGAGCCATGAATTATATCTTTCATGAGTTGATCGGCAAAATTGTGAAAATTTACATTGATGATGTGGTAGTCAAATCCAGAGACCATGAAGGACATTTAGCCGATTTAAGGAAGACTTTGGAGTGCACAAGGAAACATGGTTTAAAGATGAATCCAAATGAGTGTGCTTTTGGAGTCTCGGCTGGTGAATTCTTGGGGTTCTTGATCCATAAAGGAGGGATAGAAGTTGGGAAAAAGAGCATGGAAGCAATAGACAAAGTTGTACCCCCAACTAACCTTACAGAGTTGCAATCATTGCTAGGCAAGATCAATTTCGTGAGGAGATTCATATCCAATTTATCAGAAAGAGTATTGCCTTTCTCTCCATTGTTGAAGCTCAAGAAGGATCAAAAATTTGTCCGGAGTGACATACGGCAAAAGGCTTTTGATGAGATCAAGCAATATATGAAGGCACCACCGGTGTTGGTACCTCCACAACTTGAAAAGCCTTTCAAGTTTGTATGTGGCGGCCGATAGCCTAACAATAGGATCGGCCCTTATGCAAGAGTTTGATGGAAAAGAGAGAGTAATAGCTTATCTTAGCCGAAAAGCGCTAGATCTGAAACAAGGTATTCGGCTATAGAAAAGCTCGTTTGTGTGTTTATTACTCATGCACCAAATTTCGGCACTATTTGTTAAATGCCGAATGTGTGGTGATATCTAGTTTTGATGTAATTAAACACATGTTGTCAATGCCGATTTTAAATGGAAGAATCGGCAAATGGGTATTAGCTTGTCGAGTTTAATTTAAAGTATGAGTCGGCAAAAGCGGTGAAAGGACAGGCAATTGCCGATTTTATTACTCAACATCGTGATTTATCTCGTTGATATGATTAACATTGCCCCACGGGCATTATTTTTTGATGGATCATCATGTGACAAAGGTGATGGTGCTGGTATTCTTTTGATATCCCCACGAGGAAAAACATTTGAGTTTGCTTTTTCAATTGAATATCCTGTCACTAACAATCAAGCGAGTATGAGGCTTTGCTTAGAGGGCTTCGGCTTTTAATCGAAGTAAAGGTCATTGCTTTGTTGAAGTATTTGGTGACTACGAATTGGTGATCAATCGGTTGACGAGGACAATATGAATGCAAAAATGATGTACTTTGCAAAGGGTACCATGAACGGTGTAGGGAACTTCTGAAAAGCTTTCCAGTAGTTACTTTACATCATATACCCAGAGAGCACAATGGAGAAGCAAATAAACTAGCTCAAGCGGCCTCTGGTTATCGGGAAAATCATGAAATCTATACAGCAGAAGAAGGTGCTTTCAATTTTGATCAAATAAATGATGACTGGAGAAGTGACATTATCAACTATCTGAAAGACCCATCTCAAAAAGTTTCCCGAAGGCTCAGGTATAAGGCCCTTAAATTCGTGCTTCTTGATGATCAGTTGTACCACAAGTCTATAGATGGGGTGTTGCTCAAGTGCTTGAGTCAAGAACAAGCTAAGAAGATTATGTTTGAAGTTCATGAAGGAGCTTGTGGTGCATATCAGTCGGCTTACCGAATGAAATGGATAATCAGAAGGACAGGGTACTTCTGGCCGACTATGTTGGAGGATTGCTTTGAATATTACAAAGGGTGTCGAGATTGTCAGATATTTGGTAATGTTCAAAGAGCACACGCATCTGCTCCGAATCCAATAATCAAACCATGGCCGTTCGGAAGGATGGGGTATAGATTTAATTGGACGAGATCAATCCTCCATCTAGCAAAGGACACAAATTTGTGTTGCGGCAGCAGATTACTTCACCAAGTGGGTTGAAGCTATCCCTTTGAAAAAAGTCACATCGAGAAAATATGATCGGTTTTGTCAAAGAACATATAATTCATAGGTTTGGGATCCCCGAGACCATTACAAGCGATCGGGGACTCAGTTCACTTCTTGAGTTTTGTGACTTTGCCGAAAGTATGGGGATAAGGTTATATAATTCTTCTCCTTATTATGCACAAGCCAATGGCCAAGCGAGAGGCGTCAAATAAGATCATGATCAAGATTATCCGAAGAAGATCGATGAGAAGCCAAGGAGATGGCACTTGGTCCTTAATGAAGCATTGTGGGCTTATCGAATGGCTTGCCATGGATCCACACAAGCATCTCCATATGAGTTGGTTTATGGACATAATCTTTGTGATGCCTTGGGAGTTGCAATCGGGATCAAGGAGAGTTGAGTTACAAAAGGACCGACGAGAAAAAGATTATAAGGATTTAATGATGGATGAATTGGAAGATTTGCATTTGATTCGTCTTAAAGCTTTAGAGAACATCGTGAAGAATAAAATGCGTGTTGCCAAGTACTACAACAAGAAAGTTAAAATTAAGCAATTTGCGAAGGAGAATTGGTTTGGAAGACGATATTGCCAATTGGCACAAAGGATAAGACATTTGGCAAATGGTCACCAAATTGGGAAGGACCTTTTCGGGTTGTCGGTTGTGCGCCGGCAATGCGTATATATTGAAAACGCTATTTGGAGAAGAACTTACTAGAGCCATCAATGGCGGATACCTTAAGAAGTTTTATCCAAGTGTCGAAGTTGGATCTTAACTATGACTATGACGTGAATGTGGCACGCCCGATTGAATAAAAATCGCCTTGAGCAAAGGAAAGAAGTTGGAGAAAAATAGCCGATATTATTGTATCGCCTCTAGTACAAAAATAGCCGATATCGTGTGTATCGTCTTGAGAACAAAAATAGCCGATGCAATTGTATCGCCTTTAGCCAATTTTCAAAGGAAAATGAACAGTTTGATCCTATCTCTCAGCCGGTAGGTTTATCGGGGAAAGATAAAGCGAATTAAAGTGCTATACTACAAACTGTCAAGTCATGGAACAGTGCCAAGATCTAATCGGCTGAGACAACGTTGTGCATTCGGGAAAATTTCATTCGGCAAGAATGTTGCAGTCAAGTTCTAAATAAAGGGGTGATAATTCAAGCAAATGCAACAAATGAATATCATCACAGATAAGCAAGAACAGGGAGAAGACCAACATTCTTCATTAAAAGTTTTTATTTACAACCCGCGTCAATCCTAATACAAGCTACTCCTCTTCTTCGGTGAAGAGCTTGTTGAGGACGGACTCCGGGTTGGTGGCGTTGGCCATGGCGTCAGCGTGGTCGTCGTACCCCGCCAGGAGGCCCTCGATGCCGTCGACCTCATGGGGAAGCCCGCCCCGGAAGCCGGTTGGCATCGAAGCGTAGTCGTCCCCGGTCCAGGACGACATCCCCGCCAGGCCGAGCGCGGTGCCAAGGCGCACGCCGTGGAGGGCAACCTGGTCGATCTGACCAGGCACCGCCTCGAGGCGATCTGCCACGGTCGCCCCTGGGCGTTCACGTGGTTGGCCGTCGCCGTCGCCGCCAACCTCAGGCGGCCCAGCTCCGCGTTGAGGTCTGCAAAGGAAAAACAAGGCAGGTCAGTGAGTAAGCAGATCAAGATGACGGAAATCACACAATGGCGGAAAGACAAGTACTGGTGATGGTCTCGGTCATCTGCCGGCAAGTGTCCTCCCACTCCAACTGGGCGATCCTGAACTTCTTGGTTTCTTCACCAAGAAGCTCCATCGCCTCGTCCCTCTCACGGCGGTACGCGGCGGCGTCGTAGCGGTGTACGCCGGATCTCCTCGTCGTTCTGTCCCATATAGGGCGGTACGAAGAACCAAACCCACGAAGCCGAGGCGAAGCCGGCGCGGAGAGGAGCGAGCCGGGCCCGGAGGAGCCAGCGCGGCGGGCGGTGCATCGAACGCCGCGGCCGGCGCTGGGAAACGCCATTGGCCGGTCCGATCCTCACCGTCCTGCAGGCAAAGTGCAATCAAGATCGGCTAAACAAGAATAAACCGCAAACGAGATGGGAAGTTATCTCTTACTGCAGACGGCGGCCACCACGGCTGCTTCCCTCCGCCGCATCCACCGCAGGAGCAGGAGCGGTAGCAGAAGGAGGAGTGTGAGTGCCGGCCCGAGCAACCCGCCTCTGGAAGTTGGCGACATAGTCGCCGGTGTTCCCGACGGCCCTGAAACGGATCAAGAAGATAAACAACCGCAAGGGGGCAGAAACTCAGATCGGGTAAAAATTATCAAGCAACACAACTCAAAAGGTTGAAGATCTCACCGTCGGCGCCGGTTGCTGCTTCCCTCCGCCTCGTCCTGAGCAGGACGCTTGTTGCGATCGCCGCCGCTCGCCATTGGTGGTGGTGGAGGTCTTTTGGGGCTTGAAGGTGGAGAGGAAGTGGAAGAGATTAGGGATGATAGCAACTGCTTGTGCTTGATGTGATGATGATGGGAGCCAACTGGTCCTATTTATGAACAATGGGAGCCGTGGCGAGACTGCGGGAAAGCCAAGCGACAAGATAGGGTTTTTCGCACCTATGGGCCGATGTTGAGTTGGGCCAAGCCCATCACTGCTGACGATTTGGTTGCCATACGCTCGGTCGGCTAAATAGCTAATGAGGGCTATTCGGCTAAAAGTATGTACTTGAGCCTACAGCGATTATGTTCGGCTGATTTGCACAGGTGTGAGTATAATCATACTCAGGGTCAGCCGAATGATGACAGAAGCAGAGAAGAAAGAGAAAAAGCAAAATGTTAAATCGAAAGGAATGAAATGTTGAAGAAGTATGGTACATTCAGAGCATTCATACAAGCCAGAGGTTTATACACTCAAATAAGAATTGATGACATTCAGGGCGTCAGTCTTGATTCTGTTGACTTCATCAAGGGCTCTCTTGTCTTCAACTTCAGAATTTTGGATCTCGGCCTGACTGTTTTTGATTTGCTTGGTCTCTTTGACAAGGGAGCTTATCTTGGTCTTAGCCGAGTCAAGAGGTGGCGAGTAGCAAGTTTGGCTTCATGAGATTGAATGTTGGCGTCCAATTGAGCCAACTGGGCTGCCATCGATCCTCTCATCTCTCATACTCTACGCAACTCCGGCTCCAAGGTATCCCAAGACTGTTTGGCGACTTAAATTCGAGTAGAGCTCCTTAACCGCTTGTTCTCTAGTTGCCTTGTCGGTCTCCAAGATAGCCTTGTCGGATGTATTCTTATGTGCTCTCTTGACAACGGCAAAATGATCATCAAGATGAGATAAGGCGTTTATGGCGTCTTTGAGATCAGAAGGGAGCTCTTGGCCAAGTGGCTCTGCCATTTCCCTTATTATGTCAGACTCCCGAGTCAGGTCAACAATATCCCTCTCCAAGAATGAAATTATGGCCTTCAGTTTAACCTGACTCTCTGATGATAATTGCCGATTGGAGGAGACTTCATCATCATCGGCAAACTCTTCAGCAATGAGAGAAAAGCTGGCCTGTTGAAGAGCAGTACCCTGATAACAGGAGGAAAATTTATTTTAGCCGAATGACTTGATTCAAATAAGGAATGATTGAGAAAGATCAAGATGATACCTCTTCGGCAAAAACTTGATCAGTAGCATCAAGACTTTGAGTGATTGATGCAGTTGCCATTTCAGGAATAACAGTGTCATGACTCGTTGATATATCTTGAATTGTCGGAGAACTCGAAGTATTGAGTCTCGGCACATGTGGAGGAAGAGATTTTTATATTGTCTCCCCGACCGATGAAGAGGAATTTCTTTTTCTACCTTTCTTTGTTCGGAGATCCGGTGAGGAGGATTTTTCTCTGCTACTTCTCCCGATCACCGTTTGATCACGCCCGATGAGGAGAAGTTTCTTCGCTATTCCTCCTTGATTATCGAATAATATAAGATAAGATTGGTGTGTGAACGAAAAGATGAAAGTAACAAATATGAATACATACCAAGATTGCTAGCGAGATTCATTGGCATTTGCTTGGCCGGTGGAAGTTTCGAGAGGAGTTGTCCAAATTCACTACCCTATCGGGGCTTTGGGGTTTGGCTTTGTGTTTATCAAAAGCCATAAGCACAAGTCCGGTTGAGATGGTGATGGAAAAAGTCAAGGATATGCATACCTGGTTTGGCTTTACCTTCTTTGATCTTGATTTCTTGGGGATAGCAGTGTCACTGATAGGAGAAGCTGTAGATTTTCGTTTGAGGTCCTTCAGCACTGCACCCTCGGCAGGTATCTTGTTAAATGTCGGACTTGGAGCATCATGTCCCGTGAGCAGCTTTGGGGCCGGGTTGTCAATATAAAATTTTTGGAGGGCTTGGAGGAGCATTATCCTGTTCATAAAGATATTTAAGCACAGGGAAGATGTATAAAGTGGAAAGAGCTATAAAGAAATTTACCTCCTCGTCAGAAGTAAATGAAGGCATTAGAACTTGGCACAAAGGATGAACTTGTGCTCTGAAGATGTGAGAGTGCCATTCTTTCCACCAGAGGTCAAATGAAGAGTGAGTCATTTCGATTATCACCAAGGGTTTGGGTTCATATGTTGGGAGATTAGACCCAAGATTGAAAACTTTATTGGCCTCGGTGATGTCTGTTAATGATTCTCTGGGTCTAATGATGTTAGAAAAGTATGGCCTTGGGGGCAGTTGACCAAGTCCAAGTTGCCTGGCGACCATATTAGGATTGTAAAATTCATAGGTTGAATTTATCAACCGGCCATGATGAAATTCTGCCGGTAAGGCACGGGGCTTGATGAAGGAGTTGTAGATGTCCTTAGAGTCATCATCTATGCAGCCCGATTCATAACCGAATCTCGCAAGGAAGAGTTAGATCTTCATTTTCCCGAAAGGGAACCAAACCATGTGGTGGAAGCCCTTGTAGAAGATCTTGAAAAGATGGCCCAGGTCCAAATCAATGATGATTGAAGATGCAGCCTCTCCATATGTCGACAAGACTTGTATGGGATCTTCACCTTCGTAGTTGATTGAAGGAAAGTTCGGGTTGTGGAGATCACGAGAGACAATTTGATGCATGTATAGTTGCAACCACATCCGAAGAAGCCACCATGGTCCATTGACACGGGAGATTTCACCCACGATTCCTCATCCGAACGGTGATTTGATGCATCATGTGGTAGAATGCTCCCCAGCAGATATTTCCCCAAAGGAATCGGCTTGCTGTGACCAAATCTTCAGCCATTACTATGTGATTGAGTGGGCTCATTGGACTTGCCACGAGAAGATAAATCGCATAACCACATGTTCTTGAAAGCTTTGTATTCCTTGTCGGATACGGTGCCGGTTGAAGCATAAGCTCGAATATATTTGGTCCAACCTCCTCCCGGCTTAACCGCCTCCGTGAGCTAGTGCTTTTGTATTTGAAGGGATAGGTTGGTTTGGTGATATTCGGACCGAGTCATCATGAAAATGTCGACAAAGTGATTGACATTGGGCCATGGCCGAAGATGAACGCATTAATGGCATCAGACCAAAAGTGAGAAGCAGCTATAAGGAGGGAGTCATTTCTAGGCATTTCGGCTAAAGAAAGATCCAAACAGTGCTGGATATCCTGAGATTCCCAAAAGTCACTGTTCCTGGACTGCATCCTGCGGTACCAGTTACGCCATCCCGCAATTGAAGGAAGCGGCCATGTTTTGAAGGTGCTTGGCCATCTGTTTGGGGGAGTGATCCTAGATTTGAAAGGGATTCTCAGGGTTTCTTTTTCAATAAACTCCCTTGGATTAGGATTTCCCCGTGGACCAAGAAAGAATGAATCAAGGAGTGCGCCTAGGAGCTGGTTACAAAAAGTTGCCGAATGGATAAAACAAGTAGGGTTACCTCTAAGAGCTCTTCTTGGGTCCCTGTCGCCATGATGGAGCGATTGAAGACTCCGCCGCCATTAAGCGAGAAGATTTGATTTTGGAGTGACGGCCTGCGGTGGTGGTTCGACCTAGGAGAAAGGAGCTTGTGGTCAATTTCGAAATAAAACCCTTTTATCTCGAAATTGAGGGGGCATGTGTTAACACGAGAATTTGGTCAGGAATATGACAGGTGGACCCGCAGGCGGCAGAGAGAGAGATTCGGCAAATGCATATGCGGTCGGCTAATTTCCATGTGTTCGGCAAATGGCCAAGCGGTCGGTAACTGCTTCGTTTGAAGGCGGAAAAAAGGAAAGCACAGCTGATCGAAAAGGGAAGGAGTCGTGATGGTCAAGGACTCCGATTATGGATAGAGTTAGCGCGTTTTTGTCTTTCCAATTTTGTTTAGATAGCTCGTAAGTGCTTAGGACTCATGTTCGGGTCCGGGGTATAAATATAAACCTCGACCATTGTAATAAGGGTTCACAACCAATTCAATACAACCGGCTACGTGCCACCCTTCGAGTCCCTTTAGTCGTGTCGTCGAGTTCTTCGAGAGGGCCAATCGATCCGTCGACCTCCGTAAGTCCCGGCAACCTTGCTATCGTGTCTAGTATCGTGCGGCGGATTTAGATTATGATGCAAGTAGTCTCATCCGTTTTGCTTAGTATCGTGCGGCGGATTTAAGCTTAATGATGGGAAGTTTTTGCTTGTGCCTTGTATCGTGCGGTGGATTAAGACGAGTAAAGATAGTTATCGGCTCTCTTAGATTTGGCAAGATCTAATAGATTCATTAAGTTATCACGTGTTGTATGTTTTATCTAATGTTTAATTGTTTGCAACACTCCTTTGCCCAATCTAGGTTGATACTCTTTCGGCTTGTTGATCATTCCTTTCATGTTTATTCAATATCGGGTAGATCAAGCTCATATAGCCGAATTAGATCAATCTAGGTTGTTACGTGTTGCGGGTTCATTCGCGTTAGATGTAGATAAGCCTTGACAAGGCGGGTATCGTGCGGCGGATGCAGTCTTTGGGTTACTCTAGAGCTAGTCATCCGGTGGACTAGAGATCGGTTTAATCGATAGGTCTTTTTTACATGTTACTCGTTTGTTCCTCCTTCATGGACCCCGATTCGGCAATCTTGCCGATACGGTTATGCTTATACATGTAGCGAGTATTTATAGATCTATTAGGTAATTACGTGCTTTTAGCTCTTTATTGTTGGATTGTATCATGCGGTGGATTGATCTAGTAGTAAGGAGTGGTGTAAATTCATAGTGAGTGGTATCATGCGGTGGATTAGCTTGCTTGGGTTTATGCTTGACGGGTTTATGAAGGCTAGACGTGCGGCAGACTAGTTGGAGTAGCCTATGCATGTGTTGTTTAATAAATTCATATTTATAAGTTACTTATCCTTAATTATTAGTGCTTGATGATGCTTTAAACCTGAGATATAGTTTGATATGCTTTGATAATTAATCTTGTTCAAACATGTTTTTGTTTACTGTATTCGGCAAGTTCGTTCTGTTTACATCAGTTATGTTATTTTAGCCGAATGAAGCGCAACTGCTGGCGAGATAGCTTCTATAGCTATGTGTCGTCGTAAGTGGCTTCAGGGCCGTAAAGATGGAACTGTCTGGTCTCACCCAGCACGTTCCAGTTATGATCTTACCGTTTTATCCCTTGTCGATTTTCAGGTGAAATCGACTGGCACGCTTCCGGATTCAAACGCCCGGGTACCCGATTGAAGCTAGGCTTTCCGGCTTGCTGTGTGTGAGACACAGTGCGCCACATTTTGTGTCAACAGCGGTGAAAGGTCCCTTGTTTGGTTTTGATAATTGAGTGACAACTTAGATGGACTAATAGTGTGATCATGAGAATACACAGGGGTTTAGTCCATAAGTGATTGTGAGATGAAGGAGCTTCATTGTATATGTGACATGACATGGAGTCATGTGACCGATGGTGAAGATCGAGATGAGGCTTGGCTCAAGTCCGGAGGGTGTGTGAAGGACAAGTCAAGGCAGTGGAGCGATGGACCTAGAGAGGTGAAGCTCGGGCAAGACTTGGTTCCGATGGACCATGAGGCGGTGAAGAGCAAGTGAGATCAAGATCGATGGACCGAGAGGGTTGCATGACGATATGAAGTGGATCATATCATCTTGAGATCGTGTCGGTGCATGTGTTGCATTGGCACTTCGGTGGAAGACGGTGAAGATGGAAATGCGCAAGGCAAAGGTATATCCTAGGGCATTTCATTTCACCGGTCATGAGGTGTGTAGAGAAGTTGATAACCGGATTTAGGATTGATAGCCGTACTATCAAGGGGGGCAAACTTGTTTGCATCCCGGTCATCTAGTGCCACTTGAGCGATCTAACATTGCGACATGCTAGGATCGAGTGGCGGTTTGAGAGTGCTAACTCTTGCGCGACATTTCATGTGTGAATTGCTAACTCCGAGGCTTGAGATCGGTATCTACGCTTTAAGGAGTTAGTGCACAAGGCAAGGGATCTTGTGTGGATCAATTTGGAGCAAATTTGATACATGAAATGACGAAGGCATTGCGCCGGACTCTGGTAAGACGAGCGCCGGACGCCGGGGGCTAAGTCCGGCGTGGTGGAGCTTGGCTGCGCGCGAGGATTGGACTGCAGTGGGAGGCGCCGGCCGCTGTGGTTGCCTTGCGCCGGACGCACGGGGGCAGTGTCCGGCGGGTGCTGTTTCGGCTTGGCGTGCTAGCGATCGAGTTCCAGAGCTGCAGCGCCGGACGCAGAGGGCGGTTGGCGCCGGACGCTGCAAGGCAACGGAGGACGCAGTCCAGCAAGTATGTTTGGCGAGCTTCGCGCCGGACGCTTGAAGGGAAGGTGCGCCGGACGCTCGTGCGCAGGGTCCGGCGGTCGTGGCTCGCGGTGCGACGTGGGCAAGTGGCCGTCGCCGGACGCGCTTGTCGCTTTGGCGCTGGACGCAGACCGTTGTGGCCTCAGAGTCCGGCGCTGTGTTTCGTTTGAAGAGGAACTTCGCCAACGGTCGGCTGCGGACGAGGTCAAGGGCGCCGGACGCGTCCGGCGCGGCGCGAAGGACGCGTCCGGCGCAGTTAACTTACCTGCGTTTTGGGAGCAACGGCTATTTTGGGCATTGGGCCTATAAATACATGCCTTGCTCGGCCATGGCAGGTGAGCTAGCACCTTGGGGACTTTGTGTCCATGCTTGGGAGTGCTTGGAGAGCCCTCTACTCACTTGTTCTTGATAGAGTTTATCCATTCGAGTGAGAGAGCGATTCTAGTGCGTTGCATTGAGAGATTTGCATCGAGTGGCACTAGGTGATCGTGTTGCAAGCCGGTGTGCTTGTTACTCTTGGAGGTCGCCACCTCCTAGACGGCTTGGTGGCAAGAGACTTCGTTGAAGCACCGTGTGGAGATTGTGCGGTGCTCCGAAGGAGGATTTGTGAGGGGTTCTTGAGCCTTCCCCGCGGGTGCGCGAATTGGCTACTCTAGTTGAGCGTGGCTTGGAGGATCCCGTTCTTGTGTTGATTGGAGTTGGGGCTCCCCGGAGGGGTTGTTGGCAGTGAGCCAACTTGAGCGGCCATCTCATCACCAAGTCGGTGTATCGCCACAACTGGACGTAGCTTGGTGGTGACCAAGTGAACCAGGGGAAAAATCGTGTGTCGTTTTGTGATTGCCAAGGCTTCAAGCTCCTTTTTCTTGTGTGTGAGGCTTCGTCCTCCCTTGAGCTTGTTTGCAGGCGGTTGGTCTCTATGCCCGGTGATTCACCACCGCCGTGACTTCGTGTGTCTACTCTTCACGGTGGTTTGCATCTCCTCTAGCTCAAGCTTGTATTTACTTGTGTTACATTCTTGCTTAGCTTGAGTAGTGGCTCTTGTGCTCTTTTGCTTGTGTAGCTAGTTGAGCACCTTCTTGCTTGTGTAGCTAGAAGTAGTGTAAGTGTTTTGCTTAGCTTGTGTGGTTAAGTGTTTTGCGCTCTTGGGTTCGGCTTGTGTAGCCTTGTCCTTGAGCATCTAGTGAGCTTAGGTTTGGCTTTGTGCTTTTGCTCATTAGAATTGTGTAGGTGCTCCCCGGTTTCCCAAAGTACCAGTTGCTTAGATTTGTGTGATCTTGCAAGCTAGAATTGTTTAGGAGAGCACTAGCTAGTTTAGCACCTTGCTTCTTATTTAGGTTCTTTTACAAGGTGCTACTAGAGTTATAGGTAGTGGGGGTTAGTTTTGGCTAGACCGATAGTTTTATTTCCGCATTTGTTTCGGTTAGCTGGTGCGTAAGTTCTTAGAAAGGACTATTCACCGCCCCTAGTCCATCTCGACCCTACAGGCGGGTTGTCTTTGGGCAGTGCTACTTCGTGGTCTCCGTCTTCGTGTCCGTGGTTGGTGCCGGTGGTGGTTTAGGCCTAGTTGGTTTCAGCTGCTTAGCTTTTTTAGGTTTTTTGTTCTTTGCTTTCTGTTGAGTTGGCGCCAGTGGTGGAGCTGCTAGTGGTTTAAAGACGGTCGCTCGTGTCGATGACCCAATCCGACCGAGGTCTAAGCGGTTTAGAGGCTTGTTGTCGATGTCCCAATCCGACCAAGCGCGGAGCTGAGTTGAGTTGGCGCTTTTGTGGCGCAAGTTGAGCTGTAATTTGGTACCTGTATGTATGTTGGAGTAAGGTACCCTCCAAACTGTATGGTTTTCGGCCCGGTTTTCCGGTCAAAAAACTAGGTGGCACTTGTCTTTTCTTTTTCTCGTCTAATAGAAATCCCGGCAATGCTTTTGCCGGCCTTTCGAAAAAAAAAGATGGCTGCATGGGCTTTTAGTTAAAAAACTCACTAAATACTTGATAATGTTTTTAAACCATAGAATATCTTCAAGCTTTCACACACGCCGAGGAGCAACTACGTGGGGCCACCTCGCTGCCACCGCCACGACGGTCCTCCTCCCGCAACCCCGCACCGTGACTCCGTCACCGCCACCGCTCCCGTCCTTGTCCTTGTCCTTGCCTCGCACTGGTTGAGCTGCCGAGCGTCGCCTCGACGAAAGGCCCCGATACTCCTCTTCCCGCAGGCCCGAGTCGCGCCTCTGCCACGAACGCCAATGTCGTCCCCGCCGAGCGCCATGTCACCGTTCAGGTACCTACATCATCTCACCATCGTAGAGCTCTGTCGCTGATCAAGCTGACGGCACAGAGGAGAAGAATGAAGCAGGAAGCTCTGCAGGGAACAAACTAGGCCCACACAAGTCAATCCGGGTAAAGAAGCCTAATCAAAAGACGTCTAGGACGAATTGGCAGGTGTAGTTTACGACCTTGTGTGGATCTTTTTTTTTTGTTGAAAGAACGCCCTATGTGGATCTTGACGGAGGTAGCTTGCTGCTCCTCTTGTAACGGTCGAGAGCAGAGAGAGGACTCGAACCCAAACACGTTTTTGAACCGCACCCAGAGAATGGGGGCGGCGGCGGACGTCCGGTGATCACCGACGACCGAGTTCTAGTATCCAAGTTACCCTGTGCTACTAACTACTGTTAGAGAACTGGAAACACTGGTATCAGCTCGCTAATCCACCCACCACAATCCAGACTTTTTCCCCAATTCACGTTGACAGAGGCGTGATCTCAAATTGCATTGATTGGAACTGCAACTGCTTCGGGTTGGATCGAGGTTACCGATCGACAGTGAGCTATTATCGCCGGAGACTTCTTTGTAATTCCCAAGCGCGCGGGCCGATTTGTGGCGATATCTCCGACTTTGGCGGCGCGCCAGTATCACACACGACGATAGCAAGCCACGGCGACACCGGAAGAGCAGTATGGCCAGATTCTGGCCAAGCTCGATGAGAACAAGAAGGGGATGAACGAGATGCGACATGATTTGCAATCCATGAAGACGGCTTACCTGGAAACCTGACGTCGACAACAGAGTTCATGAGCACGCAGTGCTGGATACAAATGTGATTGCATCATCTATTGCACAGTACTACAAGTGCTTCAGTTATGTAAGAATAATAATTCCTGAGCTAACTATCTGATCAGTATGATTACTGAAGTTACATTGTCAGACAAGATACTCTTATTCTAATTCAGATTGCAGACCATGCCCTCCCCACTCGCTCCTCTCTTGTTTAACATCTACTGGATAGATCAAGGTCAATCAACTGCTCTGAATCTGAAGCCTGTTCTTCCCACCAAATATCTTGTTCAGTATTGCGGCTAGCCGGACACCCCCTTGAGCAATCCTCTTCTGAACCACCGGCAGTGCAGCGAAGAAGTAGTCATCTGCAGTTCAGTTCCAAGAGGATATATATAGCATCGCATTCACATATATCTATCTATCAAGCTTCTGAAATAAAATCTAAGGGAAACTACAGTCGAATCATCAGATTCACAAAATTAATCGATCCGGCCATCTAGTGTCTATGTTGAGAATGAAGTGAGAACCTACCTTCTAAGGTGGAGTCCTGCTCGACGCCCTCGTACGCCGTGCATGCCAGCTTCGCGCTCTCTGCAGCGTACCTGCATTTGTTTTGTTTTCAGCGGCACTTAGCCTCTGAAGATTTAAGCTTACTCCTGAAGAATTGAAGAAAAATGGCTTCATGCAAATCATGAGCTTACTTTTCAGCGCAAGTCTTTGTCCGGCTACGGCAAGTCTCCCACTGCTTCTCTTCATTAGCCCACTCCTCCTGAACGACGAGAACATCTCAGTGAACACTACTACAATAGCAGAGTACTAACAAGACAAAATTAAGCAGCCTGAACCAGGTCTATCTCTGTCCTTACCGTGATATTCTGCTGGATGGCCTGTATCATGGTGCTCAGATCGTTGTCGTAGAAGTCCTTCATGGCCGTCTCGATGACGCTCACATCCCATACCTGAAGAACCATGCAGCAAAGATTGGTTACAGTTACACGGAAGCTATATACTCAGTGAGATGTTTGATTGAGTTTGTGAAGCTATAAGCGTACGTGGTGAAGGTTGGTCTTCCTTCGGTACCAGTGGACGACGATGGTGTTGCCGCCGAGGTCGTCGGTGTGGCCGCAGTGGAGCGGCTGGTGCACGTCGCCGACGAAATGCGCCAGGAACATCAAGCTGTCCGTCGGATCAACTGAGAGCGGCGGTTCAGGCAATGGCCGGATGAGGTCAAAATCATGTGATTATGATGCATGGTATAGGGTGGTAATACGACCAGTGCTCACATGGACTCGATGAGTCTTTGAGCGCCGCGGTGTAGTTGTTGATGGCTCCAACCACGCACATGTCCTTCTCTCCTTTCGTGTTGTGGCAGTCCCCTGCTCACAAGTCACAAGCAAGCAGAGTATTTCCGTCAGACCTCGTCAAGCTAACACGTTGCAAGTTCCATGCACTACGTCCTTCCAACCATAATAAGATTGCTAGATGAGCTCTGAACTTTTTTTTTTGAAGAAAAGCTCTGAACTTTTTCGTACTGGCACTAGAATTTCTTCACCTACCTCTTTTTCCTCATCGTCTGTTGACTGTTCTTGTGTTCTACATATTTAGACTAAACAAAAAGCTTTCGACTTCCTTTTGTGATAAAACAAAAAATAGCATCCGTAAAAGACTAAAAGTATATCGTTTCTGCTACCAACCAAACAGCCTAACCTTTGTTGCAGGGACTTGGTATGCACTTATGCAGCATTGCCCTCTCTCTGGTGTTGACGGAAGCCTAACATCCTTGTCCAACCAGACAAGCAAGCAAGGAGATGTATGCTCCGACGCATCCTCTCTCTCTCTCTCTCAAGATTATTGGCACCTAGTTTAGGCCGAATGATTCTTGATATATCCCCATGAGATTCTATCTATCCGAACTTGTTGCCCAACAGGACCCAACCACTTGGCAGACGTGGGCCGGTAGCTTTTCTATCTAGCAAGTGTAACGTAAGGCATGACATCGACGTTCCATCCTGATAATTGGAAACAGCTAGCAAAGCTCGCCGTGCGCTAATGGAGGGACTACCGCTATTAGAGAGACGAGGCTCTTCTGAATTCTGAGGAACGGCAAGATTCAGAGTCGATACGGGGGACAGGCGGCTTACGGGCGTAGTCGAACTCGCAGTCCCCCGGCGTGTCGGCGAAGTGCAGGGGGCTGGACCACTTGTACCGGAACCTCACCGTGTCCGCCCACGAGCACGTCTCCGCGAGGTCGCCGCCGGCCCACCCCGGCAGCAGGTCCTTCACCGCCGTCGAGGCCTCTTCCGTCAGAAAGCTCTGCAGAATTATCAGTTCATCAGTTTCAGTCCACGGTTACAAGGAACCTGCAAACCCAGCTTTCCCCCAACAGCTCGCTCGGTTACCTCGGCGATCTTGCACACCATGTAGTGGCCCTCCTTGCCCCATGCGTCGGCGGCAGGAGCTCTCGCCGCCACCGCGACGAGGAGGACGTGAAGCAGCAGGAGAACGCCCATCGTTGGCTTCTCTGTCTTGTGTGTATGGGACTCTCCTGTTCTCACCTCAACCACCTTTGGTCTCGTGATGGTACTGTGCTCTCCTCCCCTATTTATACACAAGCTACGTACCAGATGTGATCCAGGAGTATTTATAGGGATCCCTTATTTATATTCTTTCTTTTTTGAAGAAACTGGAGGGGGAAAAGGAGCAAACAGAGTTCAAGATACAAACAGAGGGAACAAAGAAACAAAACAACAACCAAAAAAACTACAGCTGCACCCTCTTCTAATATTTATATTCTTTCTTCTCGCCCATGATCCTTAAGTTAGGGACTTGGAAATTTCTCCACACAGAGAGGATGCATGTCACTTTCATGGAAATTAGTTATATGGCTTGCACCAAACGAGCATCAGTGTTCAGTGTATTAATCGATAGGATAGAGATAAGCATCTTTCATTTGCTTAAACTAAACTTCCTTCAGCAGGGGGGTGTGTGTGTGTGTGTGTCAGTTTTTCTCATATGTAGTGTTTAACTAACGACGTTCTATTCCTTCACCTTTATGAGTCCAGTTGTTCGACTGATCCTAGGCCCCAACCACCCGCGTGGTTTCTGGTCGTTGCACGAGTAGTAATCCAATTGCAGGATCATTCAATTTCGATGTCATTTTCATTACATTGGTCGAACGGGCATTGACTTCGAGGGTCTTTAGAATGAATTTAGGAAGCATCACTGATGATACAAACAGATGTGTTCGCATGCTCACATCGTTTTTAAGTAGTCTGATGAGTGATGGCGGCCAAACATGCACAATTTGCACGTTAACTTCAGTGATAGTCATGTGTGTACTCAAGTTCAGATTTGGATAGGAAGAACACGTAATAGTCACACTCAACCAGTAGCGGACCCAGAGCTCAACTGAAGCCCGGGCAAATTAGTTACATTAGTCCTCCATTGCTCTCACGTGTACGTGTATATAACAAATTTTCTACGTACATCAGCGAATGAAGCCCGGGCGGACGCCCAGGCTTGCCGGGCCTTGGGTCCGCCACTGCACTCAACACAGTACGTACATGTTTATGCCTATGTGCCTTGATGGCTGGCCGGCGTACCCACAGGTTTTGTATACTGTCTGTGCTTTTTTAGTGGCGAGGCTTGCGAAGCGGGGATGACCTAGCCCTCCTGGCCCCCTCCCCGCCGCCGCCGCCGGCGGCGCCGGTCGCCTCCCGGGCACCGGCGCCCGCAGCCTCCTCCTCGGCTCCGCCCCCACCCAGTCCCACCTCCCCTCCACCTCTCCTCGTCTTCTCCCCTCCCGTCCCCAGACGGCGCGCGCAGGCTGGCGTGCGGCCGCCGCCGCCGACGTCGTCCGCGACGGATGCTGCGGGCGCGGGCGCCGCCCCCCCGAGTTCCTCCACCACCCCTCCCCAACGGCGTGCGCTGGCCGGCGCGCAGCCGCCGCCGCCGCCTTCCGCGGCCGGAGGGCCGGGCGATGCAGCCGGCGCGCCGGGCTCCGGGGCTCGCGCCGCCCCGCCGCCTGAAGCTCCTCCCGGAGAGCGCGAGGACCACGCCGCGGGCTCGCCGGAGCCGCCTGCGCAGGCTCTCCCGGTGGTGGCCGACTCGCAGCCGCCCGTCTTCTTCGTGGAGGCCGGGGAGGCCGGGTCGCGGCCGCGCGCCCGGCCGCCGGCGGGGGCCTGCGGGGCGCGGCGCCGCCACCCCGGCATCGTCCCCGCGGCCGTGGCCGGTGGCGGCGTGCGGCCAGCCCTCTGGAAGCCGCCGGGAGCCATCCGCGACGCGCACTGCAGGTGTTCGATGAAATGCCGCAGGGCGCTGGAGATGCCACTGGCCGGCCGGCCGCCGTCCAGGCAGCGCCCGCTACCTCCTGTTCTCCGTCCACGGCCTCCCCGGCTCAGGCAACCACCCCGCCGCCGCCTACACAGGGGAAGGCCCTTTCCCCACTCGCGGACCCCTTCTTCCCCTCCGCGGGGCGGCCAAAGACCGTGCGATGGGCTGACGACGACCTCACCGACTGCTCCGACGACGACGAGCCGGCCTACGGGATGCCGCGCCACCTCTTCGTCCCAGCCCAACCCACCCGTGTCCTTGAGGTCGGGGAGACCTCGGCTCGGGTGACCTCTCCCGCCGCGCATGACCGCCCGGCACGTGGCCTTGAGGACGGGGAGTCCTCGGCCAAAGCCGGGTCGACGGCACTCGGGGGCCCGGCCCATGGGACGCCGCATGCCGGTGAGGGCGTGCTGCGGCGCCGGCGTGGGCGGCGTCACCGCGCGCGTCGGGAGCAGGCGGTCGGTGGTGCGTCGAATGCACCCAAGACCTCCTCTACAGCGGCCCACAGGGTCAACGCGCGTCGACGACTCGGGCCGTCTCCGGAGCCGAGGGCTCCGGCCCCATGGCGGCTCGGCCCGGTGGCCGCCTCCCACGTGCCGGCCCCTCGGAGGCTCGGCCCGGACCCGGAGCCACGGGTCCAGGGCGCCCGACGGCTCGGCTCCAACCGCCGGGCTTCCTCCGCACACCGACGGCCGGCGTGAGGTGTTACCACGCAAGCCACCTCCGATGGCCACGCGCGCGAGGCAGCGACGAGGCCGGGCCGAACGCGCGCCGGCCCGGCCCGCCGGCGGGCGAGGTGGGACGTCGAGGGACGGTGCCTCAACCGCACCGCAACGGGCACCGGATCGCGACGTGCAAGCGGGAGCCCCGGTCTTTGGAACTGCCATGGGCTCAGCCACCGGGCACGTGACTGCGCTAGGCCTCCCGGGACGTGTTCGTCCTCCGGGCGGAGGGGCACGGGCGCCGGCCGCGCTCCTAAGTCCAAGCGGAGACCGAACCCTGGAAGATCGGGGCGTGCTGGGGGCCGCTCACCGCCGCGTCGCTCTCCGGGGACGAACGTGGGTGCGCAGGGGCCGGCCCCGTCGCCCCCGCCTTCCTCTGACGTCGGCGCCGACGTCGCCGCCAGGCGCGGCCCTGATGCGGGTATCGCCGCCATCCAGGCCGCGGTTGCTACGGCCATCGGGATCCAGCCGGGGAAGCTGCAGATCCGACGGTGCCCCGAGGGTTTCATCATCACCTGCCCCAACCAGAAGTGCGCGGACGGCTTCAAGCCAACCATGGCGGAGGTGGTGGCCCGACACCGGGAGGTTGCGGTGGCACACGACCGCCAAGGGCCACCGATCCAGCCCCCGCAGCAGAGGGCCGGGGCGGCGAGCACACACATGCCAACCGCCGCTCGCTCTGCTTCGGGAGCCACGACGCCGGAGTCGAACCGCGGCGGCGCGCGCGCGCGTCGTGGGCGTCGCGCCGGCCGTGGAAGGGCCGACCGTGCGAAGACGCCGCGACAGGTGGTGTGGCGTCCTCGCGTGTCACGGCCCGCACCCCCGTCGCCGCAGTGGTCACCTCATCTCCCGAGGAGGCGACGAAGGACTCGGTGGACGCGGGTGACTCGGCGGGGAGCACGGAGTCACCCGTGCGCGGGGGAGGAGGGGAGTTCCGGCCGGACACCTCGCCACCCGGCCCACCCGACGAGAAGGACTTGAGGACAGAGAGTGCAGCCGCCATGGGTGGCATGGTGGAGAACCTTGAGCCACCCGTGGAGGCTGGGGGCGCACGCAAGGGGATCGCCGCGACGCAGACCGCGGCCACCACGGGTGTCTCGGTGGGGAACCTTGAGATGCCCGTGGAGGCCGACGAGGCAGCCCTAGGCACGCTAGCCCTGCTCGCCCACTGGGGGGAGGAGCTTGCGGCCGGACCTCCGGGATACACGGCGCTGCACGACCTCGAGCGCGCCGGGTACGCGGACGCAGACGCGGAGGTGACGGTGGGGAAACCAGTGCTGCAGGAGGACGACCCAGCTACGCCAGTGCACGGCGTAGACGACTTGCCGGAAAGAACGCTCACCCTTCTCGCACACTGGGGAGTGGACCTCGACGAGGGCCCACCTGGCTTCCCCTTCCAGGGCGCCTTCCCACGGCCGGGGGAGCGGAGGACCACAGCACCCCGTTGGGAGAACCTGGCGGATGCAGACAACGGTTGGACAAAGGCGCTTGGGGGACCCTCCCCACGGCGCGACGCCCAGGGGGACGCTCCGGCAGAGGCCGTCGAGCCCCCTGGGATCGACGACTCGGACGATGCACCGTCAGGGGTGCGGCGCAGCGGCGGGAGGACGGGCGACCGGTGGGGTTGACCCGGTGGGGAGCTTGGAGTCACCCACCGTGGGCCGTCTTGCGGTTCGCGAGCGGGCGGCGCGCGGGCGCACCTTTGCGGGGCCTCTGGGAGCCCGCCTAGGCACGCGACCAACGACGACGACGCGCCCCTAGGGTTCTCCACGCCCGTCTACCGGAGGACCGCCGACGACTCGACGACCGGGGAGGAGGGAACCCTAGCTGGGGAAGGGTCGTTCACGGGGCGGCTCAAGAATTTCGCCAAGAAAGTCTTCCACAAGGCGGCCACCCCGCTCCTCCCAGCTAGGGTGGACGACTCCAGCCCCATCAAGCTGCCCACGCGGAGCAGGCGCATCGCGGCAAACCCTCTCTCCAAGTACCGGTGGCAAAAAGAGGCGAGATCATCGCCATGCGGAAGTTGGGGTTCATGGAGTCGAGCCGACGGCGGAGAGGGCACTCGAAGCCGGACGCGATGTTCGAGGAAGACCGGGGACGCCGGGCCTTGCGGGGAGTTGCGCGCAGACGAGGTCCCACAAGCAGCGGCGACCACGGGCGCGCGGGGCCGGGGGCCACGCATGATCCGGTCCCGTCAGGCAAACTAGAATGTTAGTGCGTGAGTAATCCGTTATGTGCGTGTCCTGGGGTGGCGGGCTGTGTTTCAAAATTGTTAACACCCCAGTAAAACTTGTCAAACTCTCTTCTTCTTAATACAATGATGCGCAAATCTTTTGCGTATTCGGGAAAAAACAGTCTGTCTTGTACTGTAAATAGTACACTCAACAAGTCAACCGTACAGACTGTCTTTTGTACTGTAAATAGTGAACGAGGTGTCAATTGTTTTGCACCATATTTTAGTTTGGGCCTTTGGGGAGCTCAGTTTGGGTATAGTTTACTGGCGCAGACGCGCAGTTCTTCACTTGTGCCATGCAGGTCCTGCATTTGAACCCATCCCCTTGAAATGTGCAAGGATAAAATTATCTACAAATTTTCTTGCATGCACCCTTTTTTAAGAAATGGATGTAGTACCATTTATTGAGAGCTGCAATCCTGCAATCTCTTCGTATCCCTCTCCCTCCAATATAGCCCAATTCCGTACCTTTTTCTCACGTGGCCCATATCAGCCCGTTTCTTTTCATTCTGCTTGAGCCCATCACGGTCCTCCAACCATTTTGCTTCGCCTCGTCGTAGTCTGTTTTTTTCTCTTTAAACTTCAAAATCTGACATTTTACCCCTTAAAAAAAATCTGACATTTTACTCTTCTGAATTTTTTAAACCATTGAAATTACCTCTCCAACCTGGTTTGAAGTGGTTCTGAAGGTGGTTGTACCTCTTTTTAGTTAGAGTAAAACCGAGTATCCTAAATTTTTAGCCTCCTCCCATCTGTGCATCTCGAACTATCAAAGCGACTATCTCGCACGATCTTTCGTCGCCAAGCACCAAAGGTCTAAAGTCGGCCACGTCAGCACTAATTTTCCAAAAAGCCCCCTGTCACTTTTCTCCTCTTCACAACTAAGTCCTTCCTCTTCCTCCAGCAGTAGCTCCAACAGTCGTCCATGGCGGACGTGCCTGACGAGCACGACGACGCCCAGCTCGCTCGCTTGCCCGCAGCAGCCGGTCCAGCTCGCTCGCTCGCCTGCGCTCAGGTGTGGGCAGCACTCAGGTGGGTCGCTGGCGCACCCTGCTGCTTGCTGGCACCACCGGGTAGCCATACAGGCAACCGCGGCCACCGTCGCCATGTGCAGCTGGCGTTCGGACGCTGGCCTGGCCTAGCTCCCTTCTCTCCGCGTATGCGAGCACAGTGCAGCTGGCTTCCAGGAGACGTCGTGTCTGGCATCACGTCCTACGGGGCAGGTGCTGGTGACGATGGCCTCTTACACGCATCAGTCAAGGGCTCATGGAGGCTTGTTGTGCTTGCATACACCCGCGGGAACTCGTCCCGGAACGTGTCCAGGACGTCGGGCTCCAGGTCCTCGAATGTGTTGAGCGGCGTGTATCCCCTACCGGAGCTCCCTGAGCCAGAGCGTGCCGACGACGCCGCACGCGCGCTGGTGCCCCAGAGCACGAACGCCGGCACCCCGAACTCCTCTGCGGCGCCCAACGCGAAGCTGACGAGGAGTAGCGCTCCACGCGGTTCTTGTAGATGTGGATGCAGGGCATGGACTCGTACACGATCTCGTCCTCCGCGGACGCCGGCGGCAGGGCGACGGGCGCGGCGGCGGCCATCGAAGAGGAGATCTCTAGGCCGAGCACGAGCAGGCAACGATGGTCCAGTACGTGATGAGGCGGGGGGTCCCGCAGCGGCTGTCGTGGGCGAGCGTCGCTCTGCGCCTCCGTCTCGCGTGCGGGCCGCGCGCGCCTCGCTTTCCGACTGTGAGCGCGGCTGTTGGCGTCCACGGCGACGGCGCCGATGAGCGCCCGCAGCGCGGCGCAGACGACGATGGGCGCGGACGCGCTGGCCCGGCCGGCGACGCGCACGACGTCCAGGATCCCGAGGCGCTCCCCGACCCTGGCTCACGCGCACGCGGCGCCTGAGGCAGCCTCGCTGGCGGCGCGCGACATGGCAGAGGGCGCGATGTCGACGTCCGCTGCAGACTCCGCGGTGGCCAGGCCCAGGATAGCGAGCGCCATGGACAACTGTTGGAGCTTCGGGCGGACCGCGACGAAGACGGCGTGGGCTGTAGTTTCCGGACGACGAGGACCACTGCTGGAGGAAGAGGAAGGACTTAGTTGTGATGAGGAGAAAAGTGACAGGGGGCTTTTTGGAAAATTAGTGCTGACGTGGCCGACTTTAGACCTTTGGTGTGCGGCTGACAAAAGAATGCACTGGATACCGCCGATGGTTCGTGCACCTAAGTGGAAGGAGGCCAATAGTTCAGGTATTCACGATGCATTTTACTCTTTTAGTTAAAATAGTCAAGTAAAATACTCGATATGGTTTTTAAACCACAAAAATATCCTAGTGATTAAAAAAATTCTGAAAAAATTAAATACATATTGGGACATGCCAAATCTAAATAAAATATGTAGAGCTCATGAAAATATCTATAGATGCTTCAAGAATAAATTAGCTATGAAAAAAATGGAAAATAACCAAAAATATATAAAATTGCCAAAACATCATAATCGATGTACAAACATGTTTTAAAAACTTATTACAGCAGAATTCAGTAAATACTTGATAATGTGATTATTTTTTTAGAATACGCACGAGTGTGCATATCTTTGTATTAGAAGAAGAGAATAATGTCCAATGGAATACAAGAATGGACTGGTGCATGCATGTCACTTTCAAATACTTGCGTATGAGCATCAAGATTCAATCAGCAGTATGTTAATCCATTGGATAGAGATACATTCTCCATTCGCTTAAGCTAAACTTCCTCCAGCAGAGGTGTGCGAGCGTGTCAGTTTTTCTCACGTGCTCCTTTATGTCCAGTTGTCCACGCGACGGCGGTGTGCGTCTCTGATCGCTGCCACGAGTAAGAATCCAGTCTCGTTTTCATCTTAAAAAAAAAAAGGTCTCGTTTTCATCACATCAGTAGACCAGGCATGCGAATCACGTGCGAGTTGGACATGGAAAGAGCCGGCGCGGAGGTTCGATTGCGGTCCACATAAAAACGGGTCCGGGTCGGAGTCGGAAGCATATGTACGTGCTCGACTTGCGCTGGTACTTGACAGATTCTAATATACTCCGCCTGACGGATTCTACAATGTCTTTTCTTGTAAAAAAAAAACAAGTTCGGTGTTTCAGCAATCTGAATGTCCACCAACAACAACATGAGAGAATTAGGAATTAGGCCCTAAAAATAAAAGTGTTTAGGAATCAGGACCTACTAGCTTCGAATTTGGGAATCTGGCCCCAAAGTAAATTTTCCTTAGGAATCAGGCCTTCCGTTAGATTAGAGGTGTAACGGTGTTAACTTTGGGTGTGCAATGACCATTTTACCCCCGATTAAAAAAATAAAAAACAGAGTTTTGCTTATTTATTGTGTATTTAGAGTATGTAATCACATTGAACCACATATCTCGTATCAGCAACATAATCACAGATATATTTAAGTTATCACAAATCACCATTATTCACAAATGCACAATTCACAAATAATCACAAATCCATAGTCCACAAATCAACCATAGTTTCGAATCTCACATAAATAAGGGCGCACAATATGTTTACAAGTCATCTCAGTTTAGTTCTCACATAAATAAGGTCACCTACATTGGTCTCACATACATAGAGTGAATACATGACAAATCAAAGGCGAGCCTTCTTTTGCTTCGCGTGCTCATGGCGGGGCTGCTAGGTACTCCTTTCTTACTTCTTGTACTCATCGATGGGCTATCAACCGGCACCTTCGGATTGTTCACGGCCTTTATCTTTGGAAGGCCTAGCTTCTTGCTGATGGCTTTCCGCTTCTTTTTAACTTGCACAAGTTGATCTTCAGGAGCAATAGAAAGTGCTTGGGGCTGATTTGACCCACTTCTTGACCTATAAATGTCATATGTTCACAATGGCTTAGATTAGAGGAACAAACTGGATGAGTGTAGTTCAGTTCAAAATTCATAAACATACAATTGTGAGCGCCCAGAGTTGGAGTTAGATTGCTTTCCCTTTTTCTTACATGAAGCATCCAAGCTGTGGCTGTCACAATAATCAAATAATTTAGGTTTCAAAGAAAGAAATGATGTTAGAGTGTTTGCAACAATATGTGATATACCTTTTAGAGCTTTCAGGTGTCAAATCATCACTTCTCTTCCTTTTGTTACTAGTTGTTACCAAGTTTTGACTACGGTCACAGAGATGAGATGGTAGTTAGAATGAATTTGAAGTTACTAGATATTGTTGTTACCATGAGAGAAAAGAAGAAAACAAAACCTGGTGGGCAATGTTATGGTCGCCGATGGTGCATCCTCCAAAGACATAATGGAACTTTGGGCACATTTGTTGCTCCTTGCCCTCTTCTTTGCTGCTGCCCTGCAACAATAATAGAATGAATACAATAAATATAATGTACTTACAAAGAAAAACATTAATGTAGAGAAGAGTACACAAATCAATATCTTCCGGATTTCCCCTCTTGCAACTCTTGAAATGATGTCCATAGTCCAAGCAAATGGGGCATTGGTGTTGTCCTCCTTTCTCTTTTTCTTGTCATTGGTACCCTTGTGCCTTTCGGTTTTGGGCCTACCGGCTCTTTGCGGTCAATAAAGGTGGGTGCATGAAAAATCCATGGTTTGATTCAGCCACCGAGACTTGTGCGGCATATTTGGAATAAGCCGACTATATGCAACTCTAAAATTCTCAACCGAGTAGTATAAGTCAACATAATTCTCTATTAGTGCATCGATAGGTGATGAATGCTAGTGCATGCTTGCATGGAATCCCGAAACATCCCATTTCCCGCAAGAACATGTCCTCTCTTTTAGGTTGACAAGAAATCGAAATGGACTTCCTCCCATCATAGTAACTTCGGCTAACTCTTCGAGCATTCCAAAACCTCTAAGTTTCCCTCTTTACTCGCTCATTCAACTCTTTAATGATATGGGGCGAATCAAGCCTTGGAGTTTCTTCCCTATTTTCCTTCTTTTGTTCCACTTGGACATGACCATTTGTCTTAGCTTGTCCATAAAATCATCCAAGTTCATGGATTTGTGAGGCTTTATCCAGTTGTTAAAGCTTTCTACTAGGTTGTTTGTCACATAGTCTACCTTGCAAATGGTTTTGAACTTGCTCCTTGACCACTTTTTTGTGTGCGTTCTATCTAGCCAATCTGTTGCAACTTTGTTTGCAGTTTCCATAACACCCCAATGTTTTCCATACAAATATGCGTTCCAAGAGTAAGCTGCTGCCCATAGGTGTTCATCAAACACCTTACCATGATATCTTTTCTTGAAGTTGGTCACCAAATGGTACATGCATTCTCTATGTTCAGCAAAAGGGAAAACCTGACCCACCCCAGCCATCACAGCTTGTCCAGCATCAGTACATATGGCTAAACCTCTAGGTGATCCTATGGCCTCTTTAAGCTGACTCATGAACCAAACCCAATTCTCAGTAGTTTCTGAATCAAAAATTCCAAAGCAAACAGGATACATCCATTTATGCCCATCAACAGCAATTGCACTAGCCACTTGGCCCTTGAACTTCCCTGTCAAGAATGTACTATCTATTGCAAGGTATGGCCTACAAGCAGCAAGGAACCCATCTATGCACGGTTTGAATGCTAAAAAGAACCTTCTAAATCTGATCTTGTCAGCTACCATGTGGTGGTCAATAATGACTGAGCTACCAGGGCAACATTTCTCAACTTGTGCTTTAAATTTGAACAAATTATCAAAACTGGCATCCCAGTCCCCATAGAGGTGTTTGAGTGCTAAGTTCTTACCTTCAAACACTCTATGATATGGTATAGTGGGCCCATGATGTTCTTTTAATTTTTTCACCAATTCTTTTGCACCCAAAGTTGCATCCACTATGAGGAAATCCTTGACCTTCTCACATATCCAATAATTTGTTGCATTCTTCACCTTCTTTGATAGTCTTTTACTAGAGCACTTATGAGCTTTCGGTTTGTTTTTCACCTATATATTAATGAGACATGAGAGAAACATTTAGTGACAAATAAAGACAATATGAGAGACACATTTCATGAATGGAAAAATTCTTACCATTATAGTGGTGTCGTCCTTAGCTGTATAAGCATATATCCACCATGGACACTTCTCTTTCTCCCTCATTGAACAATATGCCATGTACCTCTTTGGCCCACTCTTTGCCATATTGAACTCAAAACTTTTTTTATTGCATGCTGACAAAGTGACACTTTGAATGTATACATATTTGCATAAGTGGTGCCTTGTTTCATAGGTGGATCATTAGGATCATGTTCTTCACTTGGAAGATAGCTTTGGTTTTGGTCATTGCATTCCTCCTCTTCCTCATCCTCGACTCACCTCCTCCTTCATCCTCATTATCATCAACAACATAGGATGGTTCCTTTTCAACTGTTCTACGAACCACACGAAGAGCATTGGGTTGTACATTGTCAACATATACATCTTCGTCATCAACACCTACATATTCATTGTGTGGTTTAGGGTTCCTAAGATACTCATCATCATCCTCTTCCTCAGCATCATCATCCTCTTCCTCAGCATTATTATCCTCTCTAGTAGGCTCCGTCTCATCAACAAAATTCCAATCCTTGACAGGCTCATATGGCTCAGATGGCTCTCGGTACACAACAAACATGACCACGAGACTTTGTTTCCAAATGTTTCTCAAACATAGCCATTAAATCTTGGTCAGTTTTACTTGAGAAAAGAATTGCTCTCCACATCATAATATTGGAAATGAGCTAATTCCAAATAATTAGGCGGGTACTTTTCTACCACTGAATTATGCAGGTCCCTAAAATTTGTTGTGTCCGAATCAACAACCATGTCAAAGCTCCAACAACTAAATTCTTTTCTACTCCTCTTCCGATTGCCCACCAATTTAATTTCAACATTGAAGCTAGTATTTGGATCCATCTTTGTTAAGCAAAATCAAATTACAGTTTCGAATGGCATACTTCCATACCAACTTCTATGAACACAGGATGCATTTTAACTCACTTTTGAACATGTTGGACACCGGGGGCGGCTCGTACACTCTTCTTCGGCATCCGGGGAGCCTGCCCGCGCTGCTGCCTCGTCCCATCGGGTGGAGCTCGCGGCACCGGCACAGGGGAGCGCTGCGCCCCGTCCCCGTCCAACCGGGGGTCCCGACCGCACCACTCGCCGGGGGCGCCCCGCCCTAGCCTCCTCCCGGCGGGGACGGGGAGGGCTGGACGCGCAGCCCGGGCCGCCCGACCCAGGCCGCGCGCGAGCCACTGAAGCGGCAGCGGCGCCGCCGGGCCGGCGACGGGCCAGGGGAGGGGAGCAGCTGCGCGGGGCTTCAGGAGGTGGGGGAGCGCCGGATCCACAGGTGGGGGCGCCGGATCCGGAGGTGGGGGCGCTGCGGCGGCGCCGCACGCCGGCGAGACCCGGCGGGCGGCGGCCCCGTCGGGCATTGGCGGGCGTGGTCTTTTTTTTTTTGGTCGGGACGGGCGAGTTCGATCGGGAGACAGGGCACCAGGCAGCTCTCTCTAGTGAAAGTGAAGTGGGGGGTAAAAACGACTTTTACCCTGATGTACAGTGCACAATTTAACAGAGAAGCTTACCAAATCTAACGGAAGGCCTGATTCCTAAGGAAAATTTACTTTAGGGCCAGATTCCCAAATTCGAAGCCAGTAGGTCCTGATTCCTAAACACTTTTATTTTTAGGGCCTAATTCCTAATTCTCTCCAACAACATTGTCCCGTGTTTCAGCAAGTTTGTTAGCGTTTTGGGCCTGATAGGGGCTTTAGAAGATGGGCCTATAGGGGGAAAGTCAACTGTGTCCTTACAGATTGGCCCATTTTAGCTTTGCAAATTCTGATAAACTGGGTTGGGCTATATATATATATATACTTGTGCACCTCCAAAGTACCAATGGTCGATGTGGAACAAAGAACATTGTAGTAAATAGAATTTAAATATAGTCTCTACTCTTTTAATACCTAATATTTATCTCTGCAGAAGAAAAATTCTGTAAGATCTACTGTTGTAATTTCATTTTTTTTCATGTACACAAATATTGATGGGTACTCAATACTCCAATTTTCATTCTGTTACTGAATTTGCATCACATGGATCTGAAGAATTCTACTAGATACAAACACATCTGTGATGCACTCCTATTGGATGCACTTCCCATGAGAGAAAGTTCTGCACCGAAAATTTTAAGAGTGCAATGGATGAACACGATGACAATTCAGCAATCCATTTAGGGTTTTGTCATCTTGGCAAGTGCAGAAAATGAAGCGACCGCTTCGGCAGTGGTCAGATACAAGCAATCTGTCCTAAAATAGTTTTGAGCCTCGTTTGCTCGTTCTATTTTCTCCATGACCTCTCCAGTTGGGTTGACAAGCACAAGCTGCAACACAATAAAAATTTAATTTGCCATTCAAAAATCCTTTTAACTGAAGTTCCATATCTGAAGTCTGAAGAGCTAGCTTACCTCCAGACCACGTTTCTCTATTGATTTCTTTATGTCAATGAGGAACGCTATGCCACTTGTGTCAATTGCAGGAACAGCTGAAAATATAATTTCTATTATTTTTTAGTAAAAAGACAGAGAATATTATGAAGTGTTACAAATAAAGCCAAGTATTTTGTACACAGGTATTTTTAATACACTGCAGACATTGCATTTTCTTTGTTTCTGGCCTAAAATAAAACTTTCCAAACTTATTAGTGCACTTGACAACTAGCAAATCAATTTTTTGCATAATGACAAGCTAATTCAGAACTATCTGTAAGTGTTATTTTCCCTCTATTTTTTTAAATGCAAATTTAATTTCACAAAATAGTTCCAATGAACAATGCCGATAACAAAACATGCCATATATCCTGTAATAAGTCACTGACCTGATAGATCCAAGATTATGAAATGGAGTTCAGTATGTTTATCCTGTTCAAAAGATTCTTCCTCTATCCATCTTTTAATCCTGCAAATGGAAATAACAGATACATATATCTGTCAACTTGTTCTGTATGTTTATCATGCAAATGAAATGCTAGAATACATATTGAATTGTAAGGAAATTGCTGTAACCTTTCATTCAGGTAGTTGCAGTTAGCGAAGTTTATTGGTGCTTCAATGGCCAAGATCAAGAACCCGGGAACTCTTTGGGCCTCCTTGTAGTGATGTAGGTCCCTGTAAATATCAGTCCCCTTGATGTTTCCTTGAACCATCATCTTTGGCCTTGTGATTTGCATCAATACCCTGAATATAGATATACCAACCTGCATTTTTATGAAAAATAAATGTGAGTCCCAATCAAATAGAACAGGCACATTGAAGCACAGTTGGTATCCCTACCGCTATTGCAAGGCCTTCTTGGACTGAGATGAAAATGACGCCGGCAAATGCACAAACACACACCAGAAAATCCATCTTGTCCATCTTCCAGATGTGGTACACAGCAGGCAAATCAATCAGGCCGATAACTGCAGCGATAATGATTGCTCCAAGGACAACATTTGGTGTGTACACAAACAATGGCATGAGGAACAGCAGCGTGACCATCACAGTCAGTGCCATGATCACATTGGACATGGCAGTCTTGCAGCCGGCATTGTGGTTTACAGCAGAGCGGGAGAATGCTCCTGATGAAAAATAAGACAATGCCAATGAGCATTCCCTGTCTTGGTATTGATCTTAGAAATTTACCAAGAATCTGATCGAAGACTTAAAATGATTTGGAAAAAAATCTGTACCTGTTGTTACGTAGCATGACGTACATGAACCAACAACGTTCATCAACCCTATGGCCATCATTTCTTTGTTTCCATCTACTTGGTAGCCCCTAATTGAGGCAAATGTTCTACCAACTGCTATTCCCTCCTGCAGTGGTGAAATTACATCCACATTCCGTTACCATTAGTAGTGAGCCAGTGATATTTGGGATGAAAAACAACATAACTGCTTAACATAATTGTAGCGAAACAGTATGATGTGATATGTTTGTCTTAGAGATTTGTCAAGCACAATGCTTGATCAAGATAAAAACAAAACGATGTGTAAGCCATACCGTAAGAGAGATGATTCCAGTGACAAGGCCAGTCTTCATGGTGAGGCCTAAATATGTTGTGTCAAACAGTAGCTTGTCCCATGAGGGACCATTCAGGCCACGCTTGAGTTGCCCAATCTGTGTAAAAAGATTCAGAAAAAGAAACCTTGATTATCACCCTGTTGCAAAGACAACTGCTAGCAAAACAAGATTCCTTTCAGATGTTTCAGTTCTTACAATGCTAATGCCATGATTCTGAGCTTTGAAGAGGTAAACAAGTAGGGTCGAAATGATGACAGATGCCAGGGGCGCGCATGCTGAAACCCAGAAAAGTTTTGGCCATCTTATGCTCTGCATACAGGGATGACGAGGTGGAAAAGGTGTCACTGCAGATGGACTTCATCAAGAATATAGATGAGATTCTGAAATCAACTTCTTCTCTGACACCACAAATAATTCAGAACAATCAACAGACTGCTGCTTCACTTATGCATTCTGCTAACACAGTTCCAGGCTTACAGAGAGCATGGTTAGCAATCAAAATCTAGGTCACAACCAACATATACGGCTAGCAAAATTTTACACAGAAGTCAGAACACGAACAAAGTTCTGCCTATATTCTGTTCAACTTCAGAGCCAGACCACCAGACACATGTTACAGAACAGAGATCAGACAAAATGTGGTATGTAAGATGCAGGGAGTGATTTGCTAGCAGGAGTGGAAGAGTATATAATCAGGTACTCAATACGAATTAAAATCATTGTGGCCTAATAGACTTAGAGAGTCACAATGCTAGCCTAATAAAGGGAGCTAGATTTAGTGCTAGATTCAGCTGTCTGTGGGTTGGACAGGTTAAGCACCAATCATTCAGAAAGATGGTTGGGTTTTTACCGTACCGACGTTTTGGCACTGATCGGTCCTCACATACATGATACATTTGACGTGATCTCAACTGCCGACGTGCCGTCCATATTTGTTGACTCGTGAACCGTATTGCCATAGCTGTGATATCACAGTACCGATAGCTTCCAACGTCGCCAATACGTAGCAAACTTCGGATCTACCAAGACACGCACGCTCGTCCAAATTGGAAAGTTAGACCTCTCTACTATCTATAGTACAAGTTAGCTCCATTATTTTCCGGTTTTGGACACGAAGTTTTGACCACTAGCTTTTGGAGCATATATAGCATACACTCCTATGTATGTTGCCGGCGATAGGCGATGAGATAGCACTGCGTGTCCGTGCCCGTGTGCCTGTGGTAAGGAGTCAGCAACAAGATTCCGTGGACCAGAACTGAAAAAATGACGCGCAGATTCTTCCAATGCACCGTCAGATCGATAGAGAGCGCTCATTTCATCCATGACTGCATCTGCATCATGATGGCTATGGCTATCTCCCCCGGCCCCGGGCACTACTCGTTGTCCTCAGAATCTTCTTCTGCCATGGGGTTTTTTTTTGAGGAAAATTCTGCCGTGGGGTTCGGTATGTACCTGGGCTTTCTGCGGTCTCAGGAGCTAGCGCAGCCGGTCACCAAACTATACACGTACACGCCCCATACGTACTTGCTCCTACTGAGTACCTGTAGCTATGTTTGTAGCCGCCGGTGCCGCCTGACGGCCCCTCATGAGGACCTAGGCAGGACTAGAACGGCCAACGGTGCTCAGCAACGCCACGTATGTACTACGCGTACCAGAAAACGACGCCACTTAACGAAGAACGTGCCAATGCACGCTTTCGGAAGAAGTCTTCGTCAGACCTGCGTATGTACATGTACGACAAGAGGGAATTTATAGAGAGTAGTCCAAAGAAGAGAAATTGGGTGTGCGTACCACATGCCTGGCCGACAGCAGGAAGACGAGGAAGCAGACGCCCATGAGAATCGTCTGCCACGACCACTGCACACACGCAACCATACAGCAAACACGTTCACGAGCCCGTCAATTGAATGCACGCATTGGCTAGCTAAAGGCGGCGGCCGCCCACCGGCCACGAGGCCAGCCGTGCGTCCATGCACACGCACCTCGTTGGTGTGGTGGAAGACGGAGGCCATGACGGGGACGAGGCCCATCTCGGTGGTGAAGTGGACGATGCCCAGCAGCGCCTTGAGCTGCTGCAGCGCCACGATGATGGCGGCGCCGGCCATGAACCCCACCAGCGTCGCCTTGGACAGGAAGTCGATGACGAAGCCGAGCCTGAGGATGCCCAGGGAGGCCTGTACCATCCCGGCGAAGAAGGTGGAGGTGAAGGCCAGCTGCAGGAACAGCAGCGGCTCCGCGGTGGGGCTCACGGCCTGCCGCAGCATCGACCCCATGATCAGCGACGCGATCGACACTGGCCCCACCGCCAGGTCACGGGAGCTCCCCAGCACCGCGTACACCAGCGGCGGCACGAAGCTAGAATCTGCATATGCATGGCTCCTTCTGCTCGGTCATCACTCGAAATTGATGAAATTACAGGTAGATAGAGAGACGCCAGCAGAGCAGAGATACAGATACGTACACAGGCCGATTATGGGAGGCAAACTTGCCAGCTTCGCGTAGCTAATGCCCTGCAGAGCCAAAGAACCGTGTGTGCATGCGTGCATGCATGCAGCTGGATTAATAATTAATTAATACAGCATGAAAAGAGTTGGCACATGAGCCACAAAGTACTGAATTGCTCCAAACAAGCTTGCAAAAGCACAGAAATGACAGTTGGTAACTTGAAAGATGCATGGAGCTTGCCTGTGGAATGGCGAGGCTGGCAATGGTGAGGCCAGCGATGAGGTCGGACTTGAAGAGCGAGAAGGAGTAGTTGGGCACCCAGTCGAGGATGGGGAAGAGGTAGCGGACCGCCATGAGCCACTGCGTCCCGAGCGGCTGCCCCTTGAACGCCCGGAACGGGTCGTCCGGGAAGAAGGTCTCCTTCACCCTCGCCTTCATCTTGCTCGCCGTGCTCCGCGCCGGCGGCGGCGCCACCTTGTGCACTCCCATCGCCGCAATCTCCTGCTCTGTCGTCGTTACCGGCGCCGGTGGCGTCCGGCTCTTGCTGTCATTGTTAGCACCACCACCACCGCCGTAGGCACCTCTCATGCCCACCATGTGTGTGTGTGACTGACAGGTGACTGCTGCTTACAGCCTACTACAAGAGGAAGATGACGGGCCTTATTGGTAGTTCACTAGCTCCTCCGCCAAGTCCATCCAAGGTAGATATAAAGGAGAGGAAGAAGCCGCTATATTGCAGCTCCAAAAGAAGAAAAGCGATACGCAACTTCAGATAAAGGAGAATAAGAGAGAATCAAAGGCGACACAGGTCACAAAGGTGTAGGGTTGGTGTCCAATAATTAGACGGAGAGCGCGAGGCATGTAAATCGGCAGTTTTTTCTCATGGACAGGATTCCATTCGATAGATAGATTTGATACCACCATGGCTTGTGAATAGGGATGACACAAACCATCCACACACCACCACTTTTAGTTGCTTTATAATTTAACATCACCATTGCGTGATCTCATACATAAGGCAAAGTAGCTTAGGGACCGAACCCACCCAGCACTAACATATTCCTTGGTGTTTACATGTGCAGCGTAGAAAGATTCACGCACATAATAGATCATTTGACTTAGAGGATGATCATCTCTCTCACACACACACACACTAGTGGCCTAACCTGCTGTGTCACGGAGAATGAGAGGAATTTTACGCTTGGCGATTTGAAATGCTGCAGGCGTACACGTATGTTGAGTTTGTGACATGCTACATAGGGGTGCGTGCCAAGGGTCAAACTACACATCCCACCAAACATTAGGTGTGTTAATGGAATAATTTATAGAGACCATGACTTGATCACTGAAATCTCATGGGGGGCAACCCCTTCTGTTTCCCTAGAAAAACTGATCATGCTTGCGCCAGTTCTTTGAAACAATCTCACTGTTAGTAATCAAAGACAATGTTTAGAGGCTCCATGCATCATGTTAATTCTAAAAAACCATACGGATACGGCCATCGAGTTTGTAGACTTGACAACAATAACTGCTAGATCCAATTTACTTCTAAATGCATACATTTGCCGGTGGCTCACTATAGACGCGAGTTCCCAGGAATCACACTTGCATCTCTCACTAGGACTTTTTTTTTAAAACGTGCTATTAGCACGTACTGCTGCCTCTCACTAGGACTTGTTCTTAATAAATCTACAACCTCTCTCATAAGGAACAATACATCATAGACTGACCTACACACTTGTCTCATCTGACCATCCAAAACGAAGCAAAGACTATATGTAAGACACATATATCACACAACAATTTTGAAGGGATTGGTGACTATGGTGAGACAAATATATATAAAGTGAGGGGGCAAGGTGACAACTAAGCAGTCAAGAGGTTGATGGAAGAAATTGCAAGTTTTGGGGGCTCAGAGAAATTATTTTACAAGTTTAGGGGCCTCCTATACAACTTTCTTAAACAAAATAATGATACTACTGAAACTTGAGGATGCTTGCACTATGGTTGTGTGCATATATACTTACATTCTCCACTAACAGGTCAGGCTAGTCTAACATTTTTGATGTCTTGCCAAGATAGAAAGTGTAATGTTAAAAAAAATGTTTGATAACTTTGTCAAAATAATGAGATCACACGGGTCATAATAGTCTAGATAAGGACACATGTATGATTATCTTTATGAAATGGTCTGTAATAGTTTGAAGCTGAAGGGTAAGAAAACCTAAAAAGCGGTCTCTATGCATCATTCAGCCGTGAAATGTCAAACTCGGCATGACTAGCTGTGAACACATGGCTTTTCCATAGCCATTGTGTAGCGCTTTTGTGATGAGCGATTGTCAACATGCCAACACAAGTGGCGTGTGTGTGAGAGTATTACTAACCATGGCACGCGGTTTCGTGCCAAACAATGGTGTCTCTTGGCTTGTGTTGTACAGGTGTCGAGCTCGGAGGCGGTGGTCGACGGTGCGGTGAAGGTCAAGTAGGACGTGCCGTGCTGACGGACCGGGTGCGGTGAAGGGCGGACGTGAGGCTTGGACCGAGAGACCTTGAAGCCGGGCGGCTAGCCGTGGTGGCTGACAGCTGGGACATCGACGAGCGCAAGTGTACACGGCGAGGGATGCGTATGGGCTATGCTACTCGCGGACGGTTTGGTGGTTTCGCCTCAAAACCATCGGTGGCGGGTTTTCCGGGTTTGCGCCTCAAAACTCGGGTGGAGGTCCCGATGCGGACGGACGGCACGTGGCGGCATCGGGGAGATTGCGTGGAAGCGAGGCTACCGGTGAGAAGGCGCGGTGGCCGTCGGATCGACGAAGAAAAACCTGGACGGTTTTACCCCTAGAGGGTATTTGGGTTGTGTGCTTCATGTAAGGGCGTTTTGGTCTTTTGACGGGTGCCTATATATATGAGAAGGGGCTGGTTGGGCAGTTATCCTTGGGGGTCACTCTCATTTGTGTTGTGTTGAGAGGAGGTTAGGGTTAGAGAGGAGTGGCTCTTGTTGTTTGCCATCCATAGTTTTGATTTGCTAGGATTGGCTTGTAACCGGATATCACAAGTAATTAGAGGATCAAATTTCGTGCTTTCCACTTGTGTCCCCATCCAAATCAAGTTTTTCTTTTTCTCCTATTTTCGGAGCTATTTTTGGAGGAATTTTCGTTCGCTGGATTTAGAGCGTTTTGGGTCGTTCTTTTTGCTTTGATCGATGCTTTATCGAGTGATGAACTAGACCACCCAGTGATTTGAACCAATTCCACTCGTGCTTCAAGAAATCGAACGAATTGCGTTTTTGGGGAAAGTTTTCGTTCTTGCACGAGATGGGGATTTCCTAGAGTTTGGGATTATCTCAGGTGTTGATCTTTTGGGAACAGGTGTGTAGCTAGGTGAATCTCATCTGAGCAAAGTTTGGTTTCATATCATGGAGTGGTGATTGAGATCTCATCGTTTTTGTGGTGGCGTTTTTCTCTGTTCGTGAGTTCAAAGGTTCTCTGTTCTTGCGGTCAGGATGTTCCTTGAGTTCTGGTGCAGGGGATCAGCAGCATCACTGCAGCGCTGAAGCGCCTCCCAATCCAGTGTCGTGCTCCTGCTGCCCGTGGCAACAACAAGGTCCACCTCCCAGTAGCTGCTGGTGTCTACAGTTCCCAGGTAGTTCTTCCCGCCGGCTGCTTGCCCAGGTATATGTTTACAGGTTCAGCTGCTTGTTCAGTTCGTTAAGTTCATCTACTCCATTTACTTGCTTCCGTGATTTGCCAAAGCAATTTTACTAAACAAAGGAGTATTAAATTACTACTTTTCTTGAGATGGCATTCACGATAGTGAAATCAGTTTATGTTTATGAGCTCTAGCTGCTTCTTGCTTTTGGCTTAGATTCTCTACAGGGCTGCTAGCAAGGTATTCTGTATTGCCGTGCTTCTCTGCAGGTTGCTTGCTAACTAGCAGGGCCTTTCGACATGCATCCATTTTCTTTCAGCTAGCAAGCAGGACAGCCATTTTTCAATTGTGTAAGGGAGCCATCGTGCTCTGTTGGTTTGCTTTTGTGCAGGATGTGCTCATCATGAGCTAAGGAGGATCAGCACTGTTGTTTTTGCCAGAAAGCTTGCTTCTTGCTGCGTGCTATTCAAAAGCTTGATTAACTAACCATTAGAGCTTTGTTTTTGGCTCCTCATTTCTCACAGTGGTTTTGGTTAAGAGATCAAGTCTTTTTCTCTTATGGCCTGATGTTTTTCCTAGTTCACCTTCACTAGTAGCAGGTGGAGTTCAGTAGTAGCAAAAGCAACTAGTTTCAGTAGAACTCTTCACAGGTTATTTTGTTTGGCAAGTTCAGCAGCCCGGACTTTGCTTTGTGCTTGATTTTGATTGGTCCAGAAAGTTACTCTTATAATCGTGTATTACAAGCTGTCCTAGCTATCCATTTATGCCTTGTCATGATTCATTCTGAATGGTATTACTTCTCACGGTTTTACAAAGTTGCTGCTCCTATTTCATTCCTGTGTGTGAGCAAGTTGGTCTCGAGGGAAGCAGTTTCTCTATCAGAGTATCTCTGAATTTTTCGTTCAGCAGCAACAGCAAGTATCGAGTGGTTCAGAGCAAAATCCATTGCTTTTGCTGAATGCACGTGAATGAAAATCAAGCATTGAGATGTCACTTTCAAGCAATAGTGTGGAGAGTTCAAATATACACTAACCTAATCTTTGTTTGATTAGTTCACATCCTATTGCTTGATCCAGTGATCATCTCGGTTGTTTCTGAAGTAGCAGACACAGTGCTTGCAGCCCAGCCTGCTATCCTCTACTTGGTCCCTGTTTTGGTGCTCTGTCAATGCGAGCAGTCTCACGCTATTTCGTCCGTGGTTTGATCATTTGAACTCCGATTTGAGTTTTGCTTTTTGGGTTAGCTTTCTTGCTCGTTTGTGGTGTCCCGCTGTGTTCCTAGGGAACATCCACCCACTAGTTGGGCCGTGGACATCACGTTGATTGATTTGCACGCTTGGCAGTGAAGTTGGGACAATGCCCTAAATATTTTGAGAGAAATTTTTACGGCTCCCATTCACCCCCCCTCTCTGGTCGCCATTTTCGGTCCTTCAATTGGTATCGGAGCCGGTTAAGGATCACTCCACCTTAATCGGTCCGTGATCCACGGAGGCGACATTGTTTTGAGGACGAATTTGCTTTCGGCTTTTGTTGTCGATTTTCGCGCCTATTCTTATTAACACAAATGGTGCTTTGAGAGATGGCACCAAGCTCTTCTTCATGTGAGTCTTTGTCCTCAGGTTTGAATGATGGACTTGCAGTGGAGGATGACATCATGAAGAGAAGGCGTAGTGCGGCATTTGAAAAGGAACACGAGGTGAATGCTTTGTTGGACCTCCTAGATGATGATGAGCTTTCGGTGGAGGATCTTGTGCGCGAACTTGGCAAGGCCAAGAAAGGTACACTTGTCAGTAGTGTTTTGTGCTTATCCCACCGTTTTGATACATGTCTTGAGCATTGTGCTAAAAATTATGAGCTTTGTGTTACTTTGGGTAGAAAGATTGAGAAGTTGAAATGCTCAATTGCTAGGTTGAAATGTGGTCTTTCTCATTGGAAGTCTCGTGCTTTAATTTCATGCACCTCTTGTGATAACATGTTTAGAATGAATGATGATTTGAGCTCTTCTTTTGCATGTTTGAAATCTGAAAATAAGAAGTTGAAAATCAATGCCTCTATGCCATGTCTTTCATGTCTTGACTTGTATGAGGATCTTGATAAGGCTAGAGAAGAAAATGTTTTGCTTAAGTCAAATGCTTCTTTGCCATGTGTTTCTTGTGAGTCTTTGCTTGCTGAAATTAATGAACTAAAATTGACTCACACCACATGTGAAAATGAAGTTTTGGCTTTGAAGCAAATGCGCGATGATATGAGCGCCAAGTTGGTTGAGCATAATGAGATGAGTGCCAACCTTGAGAAAGAGATTGAACTCTTGCGTACCACATATGCCGAGTGCATTGAGAAGGAGATGCAAAACTTAAAAAATGCTCCTTGTGGTACTTGTGATCGCCTCAAGTTTGAAAATGAGGTTTTGGCTAAAAGATGCAAGAGTCTTTGTGCTAAGTCTTTAGATTCTTGCGATTCTTGCAACTCCGATGTTGTTCCTAAATTTGCTTCTTCTCAATCGGAGTTGAATTCTTGTGTTGCGCGTGAGTCTTTGGATGATGGCACTTGTGGTAAGGCTACGGATAGCTCTTCCATAGCTAGTCCTAAGCTTGTTGCTTCTTTGGGTGATGTCCATGGGATTTCTAATGGAAATGGTGCTTCTCAAATTTTTGGAACTCATGTTCCCAAACCAATCTTCAAATGCACCTTTTGCAAGAAGGATGGACATTCATTTGATTTCTACTTTCGCCATGTCAAACACGAGCGACGTGTTCGAGCTAAGGCTTTTAGGAAGCCACGCGTCCTCTCCCATGGCACGTGTGCTCCTAGTGTTGGCGCCAAGTTCAATGCTGACGCTTCTTGTTCTAAGTCCCAAGGGACTTCTGTAGGATCTCTGGAAGAGTAAAACGGCCTAGAGGGGGGGGGTGAATAGGCCTGCAACAAAATTTCTTCGAACTGCTGTCAGTCCAGAGGGCGCGGCACTGCCGCGCTGTACCCGCGGCACTGCCGCGCTATGCAGACAGAAACAGAATAGAGTGTAATTCGAAATCTGTGCAGAAACAAGTTTACCCAGTTGCTCTCCAAGCTTCCTACACCTGCAGAGAGTACAGAACAAGAGCCAAACACAGCTCAAGAGGTAGTAGGAAGTAGATCGACCTCAAACCCTAGAAAACACCTCAACAACAAGTATGAATATAGAAACCAAACAGCACAAGGTGACACAAGTATTTAACCCGTGGTTCAGCTCGCCACAAAGGTGGCCTACGTCCACGTTGTTGAGGAAGTCCACGACTTGAAGCTCACCACTAAGGCTAGCTTTCTCCTCGGTCTCAAGTCAAGAGAGCAAACTCTTGAGATGAGGGGTGATTTCTTAGTATTGGGGTGAGGTTACAAACCTCCCTAGGCAGCCACACGAGTTGGCGGCTCTAGGGCGACGCCTAGCCGGCTAGGAGCAAAGCTCCAAGAGTAACAAACCCTAGGGCGCCGGCCAAACGTGCACCAAATGCTCTTTTGACGGTGGGAATCGGTGGATCCACTCTCCAATCAAAGTTTTTGCCCTTTTGCTCAAGAATCCGTGGTGGATTTGATGGGAATGAGTTGGGAGCTTGAGGGGAGCAATGGAGGGTGTGAGAGAGAGAGCTTCTGGTGTTCTTCCAACGGATATGTCGCGAGGTAGACGAAGAGGTAAGTGAGTGGGCCGACAGATGGGTATAAATACCCCTGGGTCCCAACGGTCACTTATAGGCGCGGCCGCCGCGCCCCCAAAACAAGCAAGATGGATTTGAGTGATTGGCTGGCTGTTTTGGTGGTGGATGAGGTTGGTGTTTAAGGATTGAGCATTTGGTAACACTTTTGACTAACAACCTTAGGATCCCTCATGATAGTACGGCTTTTCCTAAACTCAAATTCAAACCGAAAATGAATTTAAACCTTCTTTGAATTCGGCAAAGCCTCCTTTTAGAAACGGGGACCCCTCCAACCTGTACATCAATCTTCCGTATTTCAATGCCTGCTTGTCATCTCGATAAGTCCCATTAGTTCCCTAATTTGGTGGTCATCAACGCCAAAACCCACATTAGGGCTTGATTGCACTTACAATCTCCCCCTTTTTGGTGATTGATGACAACCTAATTAGAGCTCACAAAAGATATAAAAAACTGAGACTTTTCGAGACATGAAGGTAGGACCTCCCCCTAAATATGTGAATAGGATTTGAATTTCACAAATTGGTATAAGAAACCAACATTCACATTTTTAGGAAAGTGTAGAGGAGCCTCCCCCTACATTCATGCCTCCTGTGGGGTGCTAAAGAGTGTCACAAGTAAGAGACGTGATGCGTATGACATGGCATTTTCACACAAAGAGACTTGCTGTCAGCAGGGCGCGGCACTGCCGCGCCTGAGAGCGCGGCACTGCCGCACTTGCCAGGACAGCAAGCTGACAGTAAGCAACACACACAGAGTTAAAGCAAATAATCGACAAGCTAAAATAAGCACACAGGAAATACATGTCCATATCCAACATAAAGAGAGTCATAAAAGGTAGCATTATTACACAAAATAGTTTTGAAACGATACTCAACTCACAAACTAAAGAAACTACTCTCAGCACTCAAGCTCAAACTAGCTAATGGGATAAGACATCTGCTGCAAGAATCGGATCACCACCGAGTGAATAGCATCACCACCAAGTCTCAAAAAAGTTGTACCCCTCTAATTTTCTCCCCTTTGTCACCAAGCATCAAAAAGGGAGAAAAGAAGCGAGTAAAGATCACTCCTCATCATCACCGTCAATACGAGCACGACCCCCGGTGGTGAGTGTGAGAGGTGAAGCGTGGAGGTCGAGCTGAAGTAGAAGGAGCTGCTGCAGGATTAGGATCATGAGCTGCCTTGCGCCTCCTCTAGAACACTCTCTCAGATGATTGCTCCTCATGAATAGCATCTCCATCATCATCCTCGGGATCGCTCCTCATCCTCCTCATTCTCCTCATCCTCCTCGATGACTCGGTGAAATGTGGAGAATCCGGAATAGGTGGAGGAGAGGGCACTTGGAGAAAGTGATGGAAGTCCCCTCGCTCTCTCACAAGCTGAATGGCCTCTACGCTCGCAGCAATTTGTCCTTGTAGGCTCTCGAGAAGCATAAGTGCAATGAGACATCATTGACTTCGATAGGAACCAAGCTTCTTCCACCTAGAGGACTTCTTCCGTGCCTATAGGCTGGAGGGACGAACCGGGCTGTCCTCGGGAGTGTCATCTTTGGCTGCCCTCTTCTTCTTCTTCATCACTTTCATCAACCACGCTCGCACTCGCACCCTTATCGTCAGCGGAAGTCTTCTTAGGAGTATAGGGTGTGTGAGTGCAGTCCTTAGGAAAGTGCTTGCCTGTCACTCTCTCAATCATATACATCAAGTAAGGGGCATATGGCAAGTTCCTTCTTCCATCATCCATGGCAGTGGCTAACTCAACCCACATGAATCTAGGCACATTGAATCTCCTGCCTCTGGGGAACCGAGCAAGCACATCTCTCACATAGCCATTCAAATCTGATGCTGCTCCATCCTTTGGATTGATGGTGTTTCTGATAATGTTGTTCACCACATAGTATATCCCAATCAGCTCATTTCTCTTGCCAACACTCTGACTATCAGGATTCTTCCACATATGCCTTAGTTCATCAGCATGTGCATCAATAGGATCTAAGTGCCTGTGTATCCTGTCATAGCCCCTATGCTGCTCTCCAAAACCAAGAATCTGACAAAAAGTGACAAAGTCAACTCGATAGTGCATAGGTCCTGTCATCCAGTGAACTACATCTGCCTCCTGATCCCAAAAGTAAGTGGCATGGAACTGAGCAAGCACCTCTCTGTTCCAGTCATACCTAAAGGCCATGATCTCCTTCATCTCAAATCTCTCACAGATCTTTATAGCTGCATTGAATTCAGGCTTCTTCTGATCTTTCACTTTGTCCCACTCAATATAACCCATATTACTGATTTTCCTTCTCATGCACACAGCGATAGAAGTTGGACCGAAAGACATTCCGAACCGTAATCAATGCCACCGGCCCGCCTCGATCATATGGGTTTCTTTCTCTTTCGGCCTCAACCATCTTGTATTTCTTGAAGTAATCAATAAGTGGATGAGGTCGTATCTTCGTGGAGCATGCATTTCATAGCTATCTGTCTCATCCCGATGTAACTGTCATCAAATTCTCCAATGTGCTCGGGAGTGCCTTTGTCATTTGGAGGAATAGAGTATCCTTCTCTAATTCTCATCTCCTCATCCCGGATCTCGCCGCTCTCTTTCTTCTCTAGTCGGTGAGGCGGCATGAGTTGATGAAGTTCTGCTCCTTTGCCTCTGCGAGGTGGTTGTTTTGCAAGAGCTGCACCTTTCCTCTTTCCTTGGTTGCCTCCTCCTTGATCCATCTATGCAATTAGATAGCTTGTGTAAGAGAATGAAAAGAAGTGAAGAACAAGTTGAAACGGGGGTTAGTTATGAAAATAACTTGGGAGGTGATGCACCGAATATGTTGCCGCTGGTTGTTGCAACGGGAGGTGCGGCATTGCCGCCTCCCCCTGCGGCACCGCCGCAGTTGGATCGTAAAGCATCCATTGGTGAATCACTTCTCATTTTAGTTTCATAGCTAAACCTCTCGCTTCAATAGGTTCTAGATTTCTTCTTTGTCTCGAAACACGGTCCATTTTGATAATTGAGTACATGGCCATGAATCTTGAAGGAATTTGAATGAATTAGGGTTAGAGAAGACAGAGGTTATCCCAATCAACTTGGTTTTCTTTCCGATCGAGAAAAAGGCTCAATCTTTGGATTGAGTTGATGTAGAGCAAAGCACTGCTGCACTCCAACCGCGGTACTACCGCAGGTTCCCTTTCACTTGACCGTTGGAAAACCAAATCGATTCAAATCCTCTACTAGCTTCTCTTCCTAATCCACTAATCAATCTCTAGAAACAAGGATTCAAGACATGCACCCCAACATTGCATAGATCGGGCTAGGGTTTACCTTGCACGTGGAGTGAAGAGGGAAGAAGAGCAAGAGCTTGCCAAGCCCTAGGGCAGCACCTCCCCCGCGCGAATGGGGTTGCTTCCCTTGGCGCGGAACCGACGCGGAGGGGGCGGCTTGCGGCGCCGGCGGCCTTCCCTTGGTCGCCTCCGCGAAGAAGAGGAGGAGCGACCTCCGGGCGACGGGGAAAGGAAGAGAAAGGGGAAAGGAAGGACGGGGACCCGAAGGAATAGAATAGAAGAGAAAACCGGGCCCCGCGGTTGAGTTGCGGGCCATCCAGTGAAAGCCCGGACCAAGCACTGCCGCGCCCAAGCGCTGCAGACCTTTGCCTGTTGACCACAGCAGATTTTCCGCTTAACAACTTTATAAACTCCTCTATATTTGATATGGACACATAAGTTGAAAAATCATGACCGTAAAACAGTTCAACAATACAAACAATGGTCATGATCCTTCAATCTAAGATTTGAAATCATTTTGAAAGACATAATTAAAACTTCGAAAAACTTTGTCCTAGCATACTAGTAGAGCAATCGAGAGGCATGCTAGATTTCAAACCACGTTCTTGGAATCAAGGATATTTAGTTCACCACGCAGCTCACGAACCTTGACTCGTCAAGAGGTTTAGTGAAGATATCGGCTAGTTGTTTTTCGGTGCTCACATAGCGAAGTTCGATATCTCCTTTGGTTTCGTGGTCTCTCAAGAAATGATGTCGGATGTCTATGTGCTTGGTCCTTGAGTGGTTTACAGGATTGTTTGCAAGCTTTATGGCACTTTCATTGTCACACAAAAGTGGGATTTTGGTGAAACGACATCCGAAATCAAGAAGGGTCTGCTTCATCCAAAGTAGTTGAGCACAACAAGCGCCGGCTGCAACATACTCGGCCTCACTGTGGATAAGGCTACACAATTTTGCTTCTTAGAGCTCCAAGACACTAGGGACCGTCCAAGGAATTGACATGTCCCCGAAGTGCTTTTTCTCTCTACTTTGCAACCGGCATAATCGGGACCGAATAGCCAAGTAGAGTGAACTTGGAGCCCTTGGGATACCACAAGCCAAGGTTAGGTGTGTGAACTAGATATCTCAAGATCCTTTTAACACCATTAAATGGCACTCTTTCGGGTCGGCTTGGAATCTAGCACACATGCACACACTAAGCATAATATCCGGCCTAGATGCACAAAGGTAGAGCGGGGATCCAATCATGGAGCGATATACCTTTATGTCGGCAGATTTCCCTTTTGAATCAAGCTCAAGATGCCCATTTGATGCCATTGGAGTATTGATAGGCTTGGCCTTATCCATGTCAAACTTTTTCGAGAATATCATGTGTGTACTTGGTTTGACTTAGAAAAGTTCCTTCCTTTAGTTGCTTGATTTGAAATCCGAGGAAGAACTTCAGCTCACCCATCATGGACATCTCAAACTTTTGTGTCATAGTCCTACTAAACTCTTCAACATACACATGATTAGTACTACCAAATATTATGTCATCGACATATATTTAGCACACAAAGATATCATTTCCGACTTTATGAGTGAAGAGAGTAGGATCAGCTTTGCCTATTTCAAAGCCTTGTTAGCAAGAATTCCTTAAGGCATTCATACCATGCTCTTGGTGCTTGTTTCAGCCTATAGAGCGCCTTTCGGAGTTTGTAGACATGATGTGGGAACTTGGGATCTTCAAAACCCGGTGGCTGCTTGACATACACTTCTTCTTATATAGGACCATTGAGGAAAGCACTCTTCACATCCATTTGATGTAGCTTGAAGTCATGATGGGCAGCAAAGGCTAAAAGCATTCGAATTGCTTCAAGCCTTGCCACCGGTGCAAAGCTTTCCTCAAAGTCCAAGCCTTCAACTTGTGTGAAGCCTTGAGCCACCAATCTTGCCTTGTTCCTTGTTACAACTCCATTCTCATCTTGCTTGTTGCAAAAAACCCATTTGGTACCAATGATGTTTGTGTTGGGTCTTTTCACCAAAGTCCACACTTGGTTTCTTTCAAAGTTGTTGAGCTCTTCTTGCATGGCCATGACCCAATCCGGATCACCAAGTGCTTCCTTTACCTTGAGAGGCTCCAAAGAGGAAATAAACGAGTAAAATTGGCAAAAATTGACCAAGTGAGAACGAGTTGTTACCCTCTTTTGATACTCCCAAGGATATTGTCAACGGGATGGTCACGTTGAATAGTTTGCCTTAGCCTTGGATGCTCAACACTTTCATCTTCATTTTCTTCATAACCATCAGCATCTTCTTGCTCAAGTATAGGCTCCAGGTTGAGCCCTTGAACTGGTGAAGTAGGAGTTGGAGAAGCTGCTGCTGAGGTGGAGGGCGCGGCACTGCCGCGCCTAGGCGCGGCACTGCCGCACTGCTGTTCTCCAGCAGGAGAGTGCTGCACCTTCTTACAGAGTTTGTCAGCGGAAATTGGTGCAACAGCAGCTTGGGGATCCTCATCATCTGATCCTTGTTCTTCTTGTGGTCTTACATCACCAATGGCCATTTGCTTGATTGCCTTACAAGGTGGATCCTCCTTTCCTACAACACTTGAATCAATTTGCTCTACTTGAGAGCCGTTAGATTCATCAAATGTCACATCTACCGTGACCTCAGTTCTGTAACACCCTCGGTGTTACCGCGTAAATCATTTCACAAAAACATCTCATAAGCATCATGTTTATATGTTAATGCATGTGATGAAGTGTAATGATAATTCTTGTGATTTAAAATATGTCAAGCACGTGCTAGAGGTTGGAACTCGGTTCTAAATAATTATATACTTAAAGAGCGCCATAATGTTTTGATCCTAATGACATGTTGTAGTTGTAGTTACGTAAGTGCCTATATATATATATATATATATATATATATATATATATATATATATATATATATATATATATATATATATGTTTTGGTAAAAAGAAAATGTTTGTTACACACACTTCTTGCAAGCAAGGCAAACATGCACCGTCAACCACTACACGCTCTCACGTACATAAGCTTCCTAGCTTAGCTTGCATGCACACACCGCCTGGCCGCTATGCCATTCAAAAATGACGGCAATAGTGCTCCTTCCGCACCTCGCCGCATGCTAGCTACTGCTGCCTTGCTGCACCCCTGTCTCCGCTGCCGTGCCGTCGTCTCGCTTTTATGGCGTTGCGGCCGCACATGCCGTGCCCGCCGTGAACGCTCACGTGTGCCAAATCACAAGCAGCCAGCCACATACGCTAGGCAAGGACGAGCTGGTGCCAGCCTTGTCTTGCCATTTTCCTCGCCCGCTGCCTATGCCTCCTCCCGTTCGCGCCGCGACTCGCCAAAGTCACGGTCGTCGCCCGCGTCGTGCTGCCGGCCAGCTGCCTTTACTCGCGTCGTGACGCGCGGCCGCCATCGCGTCGCCGTCGCGTCCGATCCGCATCCCGCCGCTGCTGTACGTACACGGCCGTGCTCGCCGTCGTCTTGCCATTTACGGCGCTGCGCACGCACGTCCTTCGGGGTCCGTCATACGCGCGTGTGTGCCATCTCACTTCCAGCCACCCACGTTGCTTTGAATTGAGCACAGCCAAGCTTTGGTTTGAAGTTTCCGTCGCGTACGTCCTCGCGTAAAAACCGGTTCGCCATAAGATATGGACTCTACAAAGCCTCATCATCCAACCCAGTGCACCATTAGCTTAGCCAAAGCACTCTCCGACCCTGCGTCTGTTTGCTAAGTCTCGGCATCCCCGGCGCCGTGGACTCGTCCGCGCAGCCATGGAGCGCCGTCGTATGCTCGAGTCGTGCGTGATGACAGCCTTCCACTACCACCCTCATCTCCGACCAACACCTCGGCCAGTCCGTGGTAAGTCGTTGAAGCTCTTGCAATATCCAGTTGAGTTCTAAGCTATCATTATTCGTCGGAACGCGGCCGTCGTTTGCCTCGTCGCTCTGTTCGTGTGTTAGATCGGTTAGCATCAACTAACTTAGCTAGCTTCCCTCTATTTCCAAAAGTCATCAAACATACCGAGTTTATAAATTCAATTATATATTCTGTAGTCCTCCAAAAATTGTGGAACTAATTTTGTTAGATTTATAAAATCGTGATCTATCTCGTTGGTATAGTTAGTTCGCATAGTTTCGTGGATATTTCTAGAATATTGTGTACTTTATGATATGGAGTCTTGTACGTAAATACTAGGAGTGCTTGGCATGATTTATTACCGTGGTTTCCTGCATAGCCTAAAGTAGATTATTTGTTAGGATAACTATATATATACGCTAAAGCTAATAATACGAGTAAAATATAATGTTGATTTGTAAGAGGAAGCACGCGTATGACGAACTTGCTATCTTGCTTGCTGAAGGTAATACTTAGATTACTAGTTAGTCATTAGAGCTAGCTTAGTAGAGTAACGTGTATGTTCTTATTTCAAGAGTTGTTGTTGCCTTAATCTTAAGTTGTGCATCATTATCATCGCATGCATATAGGGAACGAGTGGGTGGAGATCGTGACCGTCGGTGACAGGAGTACGAGGAAGTCGTCGAGGAGTACGAGGAGGTTCTCGTACCGAGAAGAGTTCCGGGAGCCGTCCGCGACCGACCTTGCTTGATAACCCGCCCGCCCAAGGCAAGCCCGGTGCATGACCTCTATTTTTATGATTACAATATATATGTGTTGTGCATTTACGTTGCAGGAATTTTATGGAAACTACTTGCATGTATATATCTATCCTATGAGTCCTACTAGTGTAGGTTCGATAGTTGCTATGCTTAGGTTAACCGGTAGCGTGGGTAACTGTCGTTACTCACAAAGTAGGTGAAGATATTTTCACTCATAATAAAATGGTGGAAAGGAAAATGGTGACCGGGCGGGGATATGGTTTGGTTCGTGGGTGTGACAAGTTAAGTTCCGCGGCCACGGGGCTTAGCTTGGTTACATTGTTTTCCCCGTCCGAGTCGGCTTAAGGACCGTCCGTTGCATTGGATGGTAGGCAAGTCACGACTTATTATCCTGAGCACATACTTGCTTATGGGAGCGGGAAGACCCGTTTTTTTCGTGCCTTGGTTTCCAGCTCTTTCCACATCGACGGGCCGGAGGCGGGGATAGGTTGGAGGTCCTTGCACCATATTGAGGCCGGGCCTCAAGTATGGGGGCTTGGAGTCCACGTTGGGGTGGGGACCTGGAACCCTTGGCAGGGACGGAAGGGTGTTAGTCTTACTTGTGCCGCGGCTAGGTACAGGTGAGGCGTGTGTTTCGGGATACCCAGCTGGGATACATTGATTCGCGAATCGCCGATTGTTTCGGTACGACTTGGCTATGATCTAGCATCATAGTAAGAGGTGAAATATGAAGATATGGAAGTGGTTTCGATTGCTCAACCCTTGCTTGACAATAGAACAGTGCTTACATAGAAGTATAGGATAATAAACTTAAAACGGCTTATAATACAAATATTGGCATATATATATTTTAGTAATGCATTTCGCAAATAAATAAACCAGCAAGCCATACGGCCTATCATATCCTTGAGAGTCGAAATATATATACTCCCGGTCGGATAAGTCTTGCGAGTACATTGTGTACTCGGGGTTTATTTTACCCTTGTTGCGGGTGCGTTTAAGGAGTATCTCTCTTGTGTGGAGGATTCATCCGGGTGGGCACAGACGGATCCTTGTATCGACTTCGCTAGATATTTATTATTTCCGTTTTTATTATTCGCAATTTGAACTTTGGTATTGTAATAAATAAATTTCCAAGACTCTATGTATTGTATGAAATGGACTAAGTATTGTAAGCTTGTACTCATTATTGGATCCGGGATGTAAAAATGTGGATTGTTCGAGTTCTCCTTCGGGTGTGCTCGACGGAATCGTTTGAATTAGTTCCCTTTGGAGGTACTTAGTGTCCAGCGGAAGACAAGTACTTCGAAAGTGTATTAATTTGGGCGATACGCCACAAAGTGGTATCAGCTCGTTCAATGATGAGTTTACAAGCTTAAGAACCATTTTTAAAACTTAAAATTTGACCAACAAAAGTTTTGCGAAAAATAGGATGCATCAAATTTACGTATATAATTATAAGCCCTAGTAATATATTCTATCTAGGATAGTGGCACTACTTTATCTAATGAATTTTCTCGCAGGTATGCTAACTTGCGTTGCGTAAGAATCGTTAGCTTACGGCAAGAGAGTATACGACGTGCCAAAAATATTACGAAGTGCCGCTATATACCGGTTTGAGCGAGCGTATAGGTCGAATGCATGTATCATGATAAGAGAACTTTACTCAATTTCCCTTCACGTATAACTGTAGGTATAGATGTAGTAGTATAAATAAATAAAACGGAATGCTTCACGATCAATGAAAGTGCCTTATCATGCGTCAGCTTATCAGACCCATCATTTTCTCTCGGTCTTTTGATCCTGATCTCTGATCTATCGGCCTGGTCCCTAATGGTGGTTGGTCTCTGTCTGTTTGCAGATGGCGCCCAACCTGAGGTCTGGACGTGGGAGTACCAGTGCTGGAGACTTGGAGGGCCAAGGTGAAAATGCCCATGGCAACAATGCTGCCAACGGGGGCGGTGACGACGTCCCACTTTTGCAGCCTGCTCCTCCACCAGCACCTCCGATGACCCCAGAGATGATGGCTGAGATACTGGCTTCTCGCCGTGAGACAACCCGTGTCATGGAGATGCTCGCACAGGTTGTTGGTGGCCTCGCTCGTGGCGGTGCCGCTGGCAATGGCGGGGACGGGGGTGGCGCCAACGCTCCTGAGAGGGCCTGTTCTTACCAGGACTTTTTGGGGACGCACCCGCCCACGTTCACACCTACTCCTGAGCCCATGGATGCGGAGCATTGGCTACGTGTTTTGGAGCAGAAGTTTTGCTCGCGGTGGACCGATGAGCGAAGGTGCACTTTGCGGCACAACGGCTTTTGGGTGCCGCCGGTGCTTGGTGGAATACTTTCATGGCCGCACGGCCTGCTGGTCATCGGGTGACATGGCGGGAGTTTGTCACCGCTTTTCGCCAAAGACTATATCCCTACTGGTTTCTTTGAACAGGAAGTTGTCTGAGTTTTTGGATCTGAAGATGGGAAATATGTCTGTGATGCAATATGTGAACAGGTTCAACCATCTTGCACAGTATGCTGGCACACATGTGGATACTGATGAGAAGAAGAGGGATCGTTTCTACCATGGTCTCTCTAGTGTGCTACAGAAGGAATTGTATACGGGAAACTATCAGACCTTTGCTGAGATGATGAATGCTGCCATTGCAATGGAAGGACTTGGGCATGACGCTCAAGCCGAGTGGAAGCGCAAGAGGGTGATCACTGGCTCTCCTAGTCACCCCCACACTCAGAAGGTGCAGGTGGTGAGACGTATGCCCTATCACTCTCCAGGTGGGCAGCCGTCTCGCCAGCCTCGCAGACTTACGGCACGTGCCCAGCCGGTGCACCGTGCACCTACTCAGCAGGTGCAGCAGCCTCAGGGACAGCAGGCTCCGTTCCGTCCGACACAGGGAATCAAGCCTGGTGCATGTTTCAAGTGTGGCAAGGAAGGCCACTTTGCTCGAGAGTGTCCTCAGAACCAGTTTGCCCAGCCCTCACAACAGTCAGCAAATACCCGTCTGATCAAGAAGAAGGTGCCAGTCAGCCGTTCGGGACAGGTGAACTACACGGATGCTGTGGAGTTTCCGCAGGGCGAGCCTGTGATGGCTGGTATGTTCATCATTGACTCCCACCCAGCATATGTGTTATTTGATTCTGGTGCATCACATTCATTCATGAGCATGGGATTTGCACAGAAGCACAGTATATCTACTATGGCTATGCCTATTACCTATAGGATCAGAGCTCCGGGGGCACAGTTGTGCCTTAATACCCGAACGGATACAGTCAGTCTAGTGTTAGCTACTTATGCCTATCGTATCCAGTTCATGATGTTGCCTGGGCAAGGCATTGATGCAATTCTGGGGATGAACTGGTTGAAAACTTATGGGGTAGTTATGAATCTCAAGCAGAGAATTGTTGAGTTAAGGCTTCCCTTTTCTGAGGATAGGATGTCTCTCCTTATGACCTCAGTTCCAGCCTTACCTGTTGTTGCTCATGCTGAAGCCTCTCCTGATCTTGCCTCTATTCCTGTGGTCTGTGAGTTTCCTGATGTTTTTCCTGAGGAATTACCTGGGTTGCCACCCGAGCGAGAGGTGGAGTTTACCATTGAGTTAGAGCCTGGCACTGCTCCTATTTCTCGGCGTCCCTACCGCATGGCTCCACCAGAATTGGCTGAAATGAAGAAACAGTTAAAGGAATTGTTGGATAAGGGATTTATCCGTTATAGTTCTTCAGATTGGGGTTGTCCAGCAATTTTTGTGAAGAAGAAAGATGACACTCTTAGGATGTGTGTGGATTATCGCCCCCTCAATGCGGTAACTATTAAGAACAAGTATCCTTTGCCACGCATTGATCTTCTGTTTGATCAGTTGGCTGGTGCAAAGGTATTCTCAAAAATTGATCTTCGTTCAGGATATCACCAAATAAGAATCCGTCCACAAGATGTACCAAAGACAGCTTTCACTACTAGATATGGGCTGTATGAGTATCTAGTTATGTCTTTTGGTCTCACCAATGCCCCTTCATTCTTCACATCTCTCATGAATAAGGTTTTCATGCCGAAGCTGGACAAATTTGTGGTGGTATTTATAGATGATATTTTGGTATACTCCAAGGACAAGGAAGAGCATGCCCAAGACCTTCGCATAGTCGACCCGACTACGCGAACACAAGTTGTACGCCAAGTTCAAGCAAATGTGAGTTTTGGTTGGACCGAGTGCAATTTTTAGGGCATGTTCTAACCCCTGAAGGCGTTTCAGTGGATCCTAGCAAGGTCCAGGATGTGTTAAATTGGGAGTCTCCAAAGTCAGTGCATCAGATTCGTCAGTTTCTTGGTCTTGCTGGTTATTATCGGCGTTTCATTCCTGGTTTTTCCAAGGTAGCTCAGCCGATGACAAAGTTGCTTCAGAAGGATGTCAAGTTTGTATGGAGCCCAGCCTGTGAAGAAGCCTTTCAAGCTCTGAAGAATTATCTCACCACAGCTCCTGTCCTTGCTCAACCAGATATTGAGAAGCCGTTTGATGTGTATTGTGATGCCTCTAAGATGGATTGGGTTGTGTGCTTATGCAAGATGGACGTGTGATAGCTTATGCTTCACGCCGGTGAAAAAGCACGAGGTGAATTATCCCACCCATGATTTAGAGTTGGGTGCGGTGGTGCACGCTCTAAAAATTTGGCGACATTATTTGTTGGGGAACAAAGTGAATGTTTATACGGATCACAAGAGCCTCAAATATATTTTTACTCAACCCGAGTTGAATATGAGGCAAAGAAGGTGGCTTGAATTAATTAAGGATTATAATGTTGAGATTAATTATCATCCCGGAAAGGCTAATGTGGTAGCGATGCATTGAGCCGGAAGTCACATAAGAAAAATGAAGATTCGTTGCCTCTCAACCATTCCGAAGTTTTAGCACATATTGCTCTAGTCTCGATTTGCTTGAGCAGATTATTTTGGAGCAAAGGCAAGATAACAAAGAAATTTCTCATATCAAGAAATTAATTTCTTTGAAGGCCGTGGTCCTCATCTTAGCATTGATGAGCAAGGTGTGATGAAGTACAAGAATCGATTAGTGGTTCCTTCGAGGTGGTGAGCTTAGGGCAAAAATATTGGAGGAAGCTCACAACTCCAAGCTGTCCATTCACCCCGGGAGTAATAAGATGTACCATGATTTGCGTCACATGTTTTGGTGGCCAAACATGAAAAAGGACATTGCCAAATGTGTGGCGAGTGTGATATTTGTGCAAGAGTGAAAGCCGACCACATGCGTACACCTGGATTTTTACAGCCTTTGCCTATTCCTAATTGGAAATGGGAGGATTTTTCAATGGATTTTATTGTGGGTTTACCTCGTACAGCAAAGGGACATGATTCTATTTGGGTCATTGTGGACCGTCTTACCAAGTCTGCTCATTTTCTTCCCGTGGATACGAGAGACTCGATCAAGAAATATGCCAAGCTATATTTAGAAAGGATTGTATCCTGGCATGGGGTTCCTCTCACTATTGTTTCGAGATAGAGGGTCCGTGTATGTCTCTCGTTTCGGGAACAGTTACATAAGTGTCTTGGTGCGAGCTTCTTAGAAGTACGGCTTATCATCCTGATCGATGGTCGACAGAGAGGGTCAATCAAGTACTTGAAGATATGTTGAGGGCTTGTGCTATTTCTTATCCTGAGAAATGGAATGACTGTTTGCCTTTGGCAGAGTTTTCTTACAACAATAGTTATCAAGAAAGTATTCGGATGGCACCGTTCGAGGCTCTTTATGGCAAGAAATGCAGAACACCACTCAATTGGGTTGAAGTTGGAGACCGTGGGCATTTTGGACCTGACTTTATCAAGGAAGCTAGAGAGCAAGTCTATACTATTCAGGGTCATTTGAAGGCAGCCCAGCACCGCCAGAAAACTTATGCAGATAAAAGAAGAAGGCCCTTACAGTTTGAAGTAGGTGACTATGTGTATCTGAAGGTGTCTCCCATGAGAGGTGTGCATAGATTTGGAGTTCGTGGAAAATTAGCTCCTCGCTATGTTGGACCTTACGAGATTTTGGAACGATGTGGTCATGTTGCCTACCGTGTTCAACTTCCGAGATATTCTATCGCAGTCCATAATGTTTTCCATGTTTCTCGGTTGAAGAAATGTTTGCGAGTCCCCGATAAGGAGGTTGTGGAAATTAAAGGACTTCCTCTCCGGCTCGATCTTTCTTATATTGAGCATCCTATCAAAATCTTGGATGAAAAAGAAAGAGTGACTAGAAACAAGGTGGTGAAATTTTACAAAGTCCAATGGCAAAATCATTCGGAGGATGAAGCAACATGGGAACTTGAAAGCTATATCTTGGAGCATTATCCCCATCTTATTCCTAGTTCGTCAAGGTAATTTAAATAAAAAAATATTATCCCTTATCTTTTCCCACACTAGGCACATGAAATCTCGGGCGAGATTTTGTTTAAGGGGTAGAGCTGTAACACCCTCGGTGTTACCGCGTAAATCATTTCACAAAAACATCTCATAAGCATCATGTTTATATGTTAATGCATGTGATGAAGTGTAATGATAATTCTTGTGATTTAAAATATGTCAAGCACGTGCTAGAGGTTGGAACTCAGTTCTAAATAATTATATACTTAAAGAGCGCCATAATGTTTTGATCCTAATGACATGTTGTAGTTGTAGTTACGTAAGTGCCTATATATATATATATATATATATATATATATATATATATATATATATATATATATATATATATATATATATATATATATATATATATATATATATATATATGTTTTGGTAAAAAGAAAATGTTTGTTACACACACTTCTTGCAAGCAAGGCAAACATGCACCGTCAAACACTACACGCTCTCACGTACATAAGCTTCCTAGCTTAGCTTGCATGCACACACACCGCCTGGCCGCTATGCCATTCAAAAATGACGGCAATAGTGCTCCTTCCTGCACCTCGCCGCATGCTAGCTACTGCTGCCTTGCTGCAACCTGTCTCCGCTACCGTGCCGTCGTCTCGCTTTTATGGCGTTGCGGCCGCACATGCCGTGCCCGCCGTGAACGCTCACGTGTGCCAAATCACAAGCAGCCAGCCACATCTGCTAGGCAAGGACGAGCTGGTGCCAACCTTGTCTTGCCATTTTCCTCAGCTGCTGCCTATGCCTCCCTCCCGTTCGCGCTGCGACTCGCCAAAGTCACGGTCGTCGCCCGCGCGTCGTGCTGCCGGCCAGCTGCCTTTACTCGCGTCGTGACGCTGCGGCCGCCATCGTGTCGCCGTCGCGTCCGACTGCATCCTGCCGCTGCTGTACGTACACGGCCGTGCTCGCCGTCGTCTTGCCATTTACGGCGCTGCGCACGCACGTCCTTCCTCGGGGTCCGTCGTACGCGCGTGTGTGCCATCTCACTTCCAGCCACCCACGTTGCTTTGAATTGAGCACGGCCAAGCTTTGGTTTGAAGTTTCCGTCGCGACGTCCTCGCGTAAAAACCAGTTCGCCATAAGATATGGACTCTACAAAGCCTCATCATCCAACCCAAGTGCACCATTAGCTTAGCCAAAGCACTCTCCGACCCTGCGTCTGTTTGCTAAGTCTCGGCATCCCGGCGCCGTGGACTCGTCCGCGCAGCCATGGAGCGCCGTCGTATGCTCGAGTCGTGCGTGACAGCCTTCCACTACCACCCTCATCTCCGACCAACACCTCGGCCAGTCCGTGGTAAGTCGTTGAAGCTCTTGCAATATCCAGTTGAGTTCTAAGCTATCATTATTCGTCGAAACGCGGCCGTCGTTTGCCTCGTCTTTGCTCGATCGTGTGTTAGATCGGTTAGCATCAGCTAACTTAGCTAGCTTCCCTCTATTTCCAAAAGTCATCAAACATACCGAGTTTATAAATTCAATTATATATTCGTAGTCCTCCAAAAATTGTGGAATTAATTTTGTTAGATTTATAAAATCGTGATCTATCTGTTGGTATAGTTAGTTCGCATAGTTTCGTGGATATTTCTAGAATGTTGTGTACTTTATGATATGGAGTCTTGTACGTAAATACTAGGAGTGCTTGGCATGATTTATTACCGTGGTTTCCTGCATAGCCTAAAGTAGATTATTTGTTAGGATAACTATATATATATACGCTAAAGCTAATAATACGAGTAAAATATAATGTTGATTTGTAAGAGGAAGCACGCGTATGACGAACTTGCTATCTTGCTTGCTGAAGGTAATACTTAGATTACTAGTTAGTCATTAGAGCTAGCTTAGTAGAGTAACGTGTATGTTCTTATTTTAAGAGTTGTTGTTGCCTTAATCTTAAGTTGTGCATCATTATCATCGCATGCATATAGGGAACGAGTGGGTGGAGATCGTGACCGTCGGTGACCAGGAGTACGAGGAAGTCGTCGAGGAGTACGAGGAGGTTCTCGTACCAGAGGAGTTCCAGGAGCCGTCCGCGACCGACCTTTGCCGATAACCCGCCTGCCCAAGGCAAGCCCCGGTGCATGACCTCTATTTTTATGATTACAATATATATGTGTTGTGCATTTACGTTGCAGGAATTTTATGGAAACTACTTGCATGTATATATCTATCCTATGAGTCCTACTAGTGCGGGTTCGATAGTTGCTATGCTTAGGTTAACCGGTAGCGTGGGTAACCCGTCGTTACTCACAAAGTAGGTGAAGATATTTTCACTCATAATAAAATGGTGGAAAGGAAAATGGTGACCGGGCGGGGATATGGTTTGGTTCTAGTGGGTGTGACAAGTTAAGTTCGCGGCCACGGGGCTTAGCTTGGTTACATTGTTTTCCCCGTCCGAGTCGGTTAAGGACCGTCCAGTTTGCATTGGATGGTAGGCAAGTCACGAGACTTATTATCCCGAGCACATACTTGCTTATGGGAGCGGGAAGACCCGTTTTTTTCGTGCCTTGGTTTCCGGCTCTTTCCACGTCGACGGGCCGGAGGCGGGGATAGGTTGGAGGTCCTTGCACCATATTGAGGCCGGGCCTCAAGTATGGGGGCTTGGAGTCCACGTTGGGGTGGGGACCTGGAACCCTTGGCAGGGACGGAAGGGTGTTAGTCTTACTTGTGCCGCGGCTAGGTACAGGTGAGGCGTGTGTTTCGGGATACCCAGCTGGGATACATTGATTCGCGAATCGCCGATTGTTTCGGTACGACTTGGCTATGATCTAGCATCGTAGTAAGAGGTGAAATATGAAGATATGGAAGTGGTTCGATTGCTCAACCCTTGCTTGACAATAGAACAGTGCTTACATAGAAGTATAGGATAATAAACTTAAAACGGCTTATAATACAAATATTGGCATATATATATTTTAGTAATGCGTTTCGCAAATAAATAAACCAGCAAGCCATGACCTATCATATCCTTGAGAGTCGGGAAATATATATACTCCCGGTCGGATAAGTCTTGCGAGTACATTGTGTACTCAGGGTTTATTTTACCCTTGTTGCAAGTGCAGTTTAAGGAGTATCTCTCTTGTGTGGAGGATTCATCTGGTGGGCACAGACGGATCCTTGTATCGACTTCGCTAGATATTTATTATTTCATTGTTTATTATTCGCAAGCTGAACTTTGGTATTGTAATAAATAAATTTCCAAGACTCTATGTATTGTATGAAATGGACTAAGTATTGTAAGCTTGTACTCATTATTGGATCCGGGATGTAAAAATGTGGATTGTTCGAGTTCTCCTTCGGGTGTGCTCGACGGAATCGTTTGAATTAGTTCCCTTTGGAGGTACTTAGTGTCCAGCGGAAGACAAGTACTTCGAAAGTGTATTAATTTGGGCGATTCTGCCACAAGTTCTACCCAAGGTTTTGTTGAAGACACGGTAGGCATGCTCATTTGATCCGTAACCAATAAGAATTCCTTCATCTACCTTAGATGCAAACTTAGAGGTTTTGGGCCTTTTGCTAAGTATGAAACACTTGCACCCAAAAACTCTAAAGTAAGACACCTTTGGTTTGTTACCGGTGAGAATCTCATACGAAGTCTTATTGAGCTTCTTGTGTAGGTAGAGACGATTGATGGCATGGCAAGCGGCCTTGACGGCGTCAACCCAAAATAAATCCGAAGTCTTGTACTCATCAAGCATTGTCCTTGCCATGTCAATGAGTGTTCTATTCTTCCTCTCTACTACACCGTTCTGTGGGGGGTGTATGGAGCTGAAAACTCATGCTTGATGCCTTCATCTTCAAGAAACTCTTCGACTTGGGTGTTCTTGAATTCAGTCCCATTATCACTTCTTATCTTCTTGATTGGGAGACCAAATTCTCTTTGTGCCCTTCTAACAAAGGTCTTCACCTTGTCCCGTACCCGGCACTTATCATAGACAAAGAATACCCAAGTGAAGCGAGAATAATCATCAACAATAACCAAGCCATACTTATCACCCCTAGGCCGAGGTAGGCAACCGGTCCAAAGAGATCCATATGAATCAACTCCAAGGGTTGAGTGGTAGTCATGATGCTCTTTGTCTTGGGTGAGGTATGCCTACTTGCTTTCCCGCTTGGCATGAGCCGCATATCCCGTCTTTCTCAAATTGAACATTAGTTAGTCCAAGGATATGGTTGTCTTTTTGGAGTTTGGCCAAGTTCCTCATCCCAACATGAGCTAGTCGGCGATGCCATAACCAACCCATGCTGGATTTTGCCACTAAACAGTCTCAAGCTTAGCTTTCCCTTTGCTTTGAAATCAACTAGGTAGAGCTTATTCTTGAGTTTTCCCGTAAAGACAATAGAGGAATCCTCCCTCTTAAAGACTTCCACACCCACATCGTGAAGAGACAATTGTAGCCCATCTCACATAGTTGTGAAACAGACAACAAATTGAACTTCAAAGATTCAACATGAAAGACATTTGAAATTGAATGCTCAAGTGTTATAGCAACTTTACCAAGACCAACTACTCCCCCTTTAGAGTTATCGCAAAGATGATGTTGTCACGACTTTTGTAGTTGGGGAGTAGGCTGAAAACATACTCTTATCTCCGGTCATATGATTTGTACATCCACCGTCAAGCACCCAACTTGACCCACCGGAGGAGTATGCCCGCAACACAAGTTTAGTTGCTTGATTTAGGTCCCCAATCTTTCTTGGGGACTTCAAGGTTAGTCACAAGAACTTTGGGAACCCAAATAGAAGTATTGCGAAAAACATTTCTACCATTGCCAACAAATTTGGCAAACACCTTCCCCTTAGTGTCATGCCGCAAAACAAAGTTAGAGTTCAACACTTGGAGAGGTGTCTTGACACTTGATTGATAGAAGCCTTCTTTCTTAGGTGCCATGGTAGAAGTATTTGACTTCTTGGGGATCTCGATTCTTCCTGTGGAACCCGCTTCTTGGGCTTAACATGAGAAGCAAGCAGTCTTTGGTAGCCTTCCCTTTCGTGGGGTGCGGACTCGCGCGCCACCCGCGGCACCGCGCGCTTTGGCGCTCGGCGCTGGCCGGGGCTGCTTCGTGCCACACTCAGTGCAGGCTTATCTACCCAGCCTTGCCCTTGCTCATGAATTGGACACACTCGATACCATTTACCCTCTTTCTTCCATTTGTCTTGGCACCTTTCTTGAGTCCAAGCCCATCCTTGATGCGAGGATTTCTTCCATCTTTATATTGTGGCATCTTTGGTTGATTCACTTTGCCACCGTCACTTGCTTGCCGTTTTTGCCTTTTGTGTCCAAAGATGTTGTTCAACCTAGCAATCTCATCCTTCATAGCTCTCATATTTGCAAGGTTAGTGGAATAAGCATTTATATCAAGATTATAGCACTTTCCACAACCTTCACTGGTGGAGGCCTTAGAATTGTCACTTGAGCTAGAGAGAGGTGGGGTGCTCTCACAAAGATGACTATATTGCTTCTCAAGTTTGTTGTGCTTTTCAACGAAGACACAATACTTGTCATTGAGAGCAACATTGATCTTCTTTGTAAGAGCAAGCACTTTCCTCAAAGAGCTTGTTTCCCTTTTCTCTTGCTCAAAAGCTTCCTCACTATCAATATAGAGATTTTCAGTCTTTTCAATGACATTTTCTCTATGTTCTAGCTCAGCTTTGACATGTTCTAATTCCTCCATAAGTGCTGCAATAAAACGCTCGGTTCTAGGATCAAGATTCTTAGTGGGTTTCAAGCTCTCACTAGAATCACTTAGATCACTACTAGATATGTCGCTAGGAGATGGAGAAGAGGATTTCTTGTTCAGTTTTACCTTCTCACCTTTTGCCATGAGGCAAATGTGATGAGAGCCATCATCATCGGACATGTTGTTGAAGAGTCTTGGTGAGGAAGATGTGTTGTGAATAGCTACTGTTGCAATCTCTCCATCTTCATCACTTGACTCTTTAGTTGAGTCCCACTCATGCCCAATGTGTGCCTCTCCGGCATTCTTGTATCTTCTCTTCCCATCTTTTCTTTCTTTCTTGTTCTTGCCTTGATTCTTCTCAAGTGGACATTCAAAGCAATAAAGTGCTCGGTGCTTTGCCACATCCGAAACATGTCCTCTTTTTCTTGCTTGGGAACCTTCTCTTGGTGAGCTTGTAGCCATTGTTCTTGATGTCTTTGTTGTAGTTCTTTATAAACAATGACATGTCTTCTATCTTCTTGTGATCAGCCCCATCATCATCACTTTCACTTGATGTGGATGTTGAATCTTCTTCTTGTGGTGCTTGCTTGATCTCCTTGGGTCGACTTGTTGAAGCTTGCTTGCTTCCCTTGTGATTGCAAGCTGAAGTATGCTTGTGAGGCTTGCTAGCTTTAAGTGCGACTTCCTTGATCTTCATTCCATCAAGCTTGGATTGAAGCTCACCAAGCCTCTTTCTCTCATTTGCTTCTTCTCTTTGCATATCAAAGGTCAACAACCGTCTAAGCACATCATTTGGAGTGAAGTGCTCAAACTTCTTCTTGTCTCTAATTAATGTCACAACGGTTTCATTTCTTGGACACACCCAAATCCTTTGATTTGTCCAACCAACACCATCAACCTATCAAACATTTCTTGTGGCCCTTCTTCACCTTTAATCACAAACCGGTTGAGCTTGGCCATCAAGACTTCAATTCTTGCCTTCCTCACTTTATCCACACCTTCATGAGCAATGATCAAGGCATCCCAAATCTCTTTTTCCACATTGACATTCATCACTCGGTTGTACTCATTTCCATCAAGAGCACTCAACAAGATGCTTGTGGCTTGACTATTGAATTGGGCGGCTAAGAATTCTTCATTGGTTGGGTCTTCGGGTTTTGTGGCTGCTGCACTCCCTTCTCCACAATCTCCCAAAGCCCTTGATGAACACCTCGAAAGATAGTTTCTCATCAAGTGCTTCCACTTGGCATAGTTAGTCCCATCAAACCGGGGTAACTTGCCCATGGGCACATTGACAATAGACTTGCGATCACGATGAGTTAGATGAGAATAATTAAAGGATACAACGGTGTATTTCTTCTTGTTGCTGCTGCTGCCCTTGTCCTTGATGCTCTTCTTCTCATCCTTCTTGTGGCTTCCTTTGGGATTCTTGGAAGAGTGATATGAGACATCATCATCACCATCATCTGAGCTTTTGGAGAGCTCACTAGATGATGACAACTCCATCTCTTGCTTCTTCTTCTTCTCCTCTTCCTTAGCTAGTGCCTTGGTTTTTCTTCTTTCTTCTCTTTGCTCTCGGATAACTCTTCTAGCTTCTTTTCTCGCTCAACTTATCCTCGAGCTCTCTTCTTTTCTTGAGTGCATCTCTTCTTTCCTTCTTTCTTCTTCTTCTCTCGGCTTCACTCACATCCGTGGTCTTGCCACCATCTCGGATAGTGGCATTATCGCGCAGTAGACATAGAAGCATCACCGCTGTCCTCTCGTGGTGTGCGGTTCAACACTCTTTGCTTTGGGAGCATGCCTTGATGCCCCGACTTCTTCCATACTTCACGTCGTAAGCGTATACTGGCAACGAGGCTCCGATACCACTTGTAGGATCTGCGGAAGAGTAAAACGGCCTAGGGGGTGAATAGGCTGCGGGGCTGGTTGTCGGTCCGGAGGGCGCAGGCTGTGCCCGCCAGCACTGTACCCATGCACTACCGTGCTATGCGAGAAAACGAGAATAGAGTGTAATTCGAAATACGTGCGAAACAAGTTTACCCGGTTGCTCTCCAAGCTTCCTACACCTGTAGAGAGTACAGAACAAGAGCCAAACACAGCTTAAGAGGTAGTAGGAAGTAGATCGACCTCAAACCCTAGAAAACACCTCAACAACAAGTATGAATATAGAAACCAAACGGCACAAGGTGACACAAGTATTTAACCCGTGGTTCGGCTCGCCACAAAGGTGGCCTACGTCCACGTTGTTGAGGAAGTCCACGACTTGAAGCTCACCACTAAGGCTAGCTTTCTCCTCGGTCTCAAGTCAAGAGAGCAAACTCTTGAGATGAGGGGTGATTTCTTAGTATTGGGGTGAGGTTACAAACCTCCCTAGGCAGCCACACGAGTTGGCGGCTCTAGGGCGACGCCCTGCTCGGCTAGGAGCAAAGCTCCAAGAGTAACAAACCCTAGGGCGCCGGCCAAACGTGCACCAAATGCTCTTTTGACGGTGGGAATCGGTGGATCCACTCTCCAATCGAAGTTTCTTTGCCCTTTTGCTCAAGAATCCGTGGTGGATTTGATGGGAATGAGTTGGGAGCTTGAGGGGAGCAATGGAGGGTGAGAGAGAGAGCACGGTGTTCTTCCAACGGATATGTCGTGAGGTAGACGAAGAGGTAAGTGAGTGGGCCGACGGATGGGTATAAATACCCACAGGTCCCAACGGTCACTTATAGGCGCGGCAACGCCTTTTCGCGCCCCAAGCAAGATGGATTTGAGTGATTGGTGGCTGTTTTGGTGGCTGGATAAGGTTGGTGTTTAAGGATTGAGCATTTGGTAACACTTTTGACTAACAACCTTAGGATCCCTCTTGATAGTACGGCTTTTCCTAAACTCAAATTCAAACCGAAAATGAATTTAAACCTTCTTTGAATTCGGCAAAGCCTCCTTTTAGAAACGGGGACCCCTCCAACCTGTACATCAATCTTCCGTATTTCAATGCCTGCTTGTCATCTCGATAAGTCTCATTAGTTCCCTAATTTGGTGGTCATCAACGCTAAGTGCAATCAAGCCCTAATGTGGGTTTTGGCGTTGATGACCACCAAATTAGGGAACTAATGAGACTTATCGAGATGACAAGGTGCATTGAAATACGGAAGATTGATGTACAAAGTGTGGAGGGGTCCCCGCTTTCTAAAAGGAGGCTTTGCCGAATTCAAAGAAGGTTTAAATTCATTTTCGGCTTGAATTTGAGTTTAGGAAAAGCCGTACTATCAAGAGGGATCCTAAGGTTGTTAGTCAAAAGTGTTACCAAATGCTCAATCCTTAAACACCAACCTCATCCACCACCAAAACAAAAAACCAATCACTCAAATCCATCTTGCTTTTTTTTGGGGCGGCAGTTGCCGCGCCTATAAGTGACCGTTGGGACCCAGGGGTATTTATACCCATCTGTCGGCCCACTCACTTACCTCTTCGTCTACCTCGCGACATATCCATTGGAAGAACACCAGAAGCTCTCTCTCTCACCCTCCATTGCTCCCCTCAAGCTCCCAACTCATTCCCATCAAATCCACCACGGATTCTTGAGCAAAAGGGCAGCAAATTTCGATTGGAGAGTGGATCCACTGATTCCCACTGTCAAAAGAGCATTTGGTGCACGTTTGGCCGGCGCCCTAGGGTTTGTTACTCTTGGAGCTTTGCTCCTAGCCGGCTAGGCGTCGCCTCTAGAGCCGCCAACTCGTGTGGCTGCCTAGGGAGGTTTGTAACCTCACCCCAATACTAAGAAATCACCCTCATCTCAAGAGTTTGCTCTCTTGACTTGAGACCGAGGAGAAAGCTAGCCTTAGTGGTGAGCTTCAAGTCGTGGACTTCCTCAACAACGTGGACGTAGGCCAGCCTTTGTGGCGAGCCGAACCACGGGTTAAATACTTGTGTCACCTTGTGCTGTTTGGTTTCTATATTCATACTTGTTGTTGAGGTGTTTTCTAGGGTTTGAGGTCGATCTACTTCCTACTACCTCTTGAGCCGTGTTTGGCTCTTGTTCGTACTCTCGCAGTGTAGGAAGCTTGGAGAGCAACCGGGTAAACTTGTTTCGCACGCATTTCGAATTACACTCTATTCAGTTTGCTCGCATAGCACGGTGCAAGGGTACAGCGGGCAAAGGCCGCGCCTGGACCGACAAAGCTCAAGAAATTTTGTTGCAGGCCTATTCACCCCCTCTAGGCCGTTTTACTCTTCCGAGATCCTACAGAATATTTTTTTTCAAAACTGCACTTAGCACGTGCTTCATTAAGGGAAAGTGGAGAGTTTTTACAATCCCCGCTTATATTGGCAAATGCCTAGCAACTAGACGGCAACACACTAACCCAACAGCTCAAACGGTGCCGCTATGGGGTTGTACTAACTAAACAATAATTGTGCAACAGAAAGCAAGGAAGCTTGGAGCCAGCCCTAGGACGCGAACAATGGCGCGTGGATACAGAAGTCGGCGCCAACCCACTCGTTTCCCTCGTCACAGACTTTGCCGAAGACCTAAGCCAGCGTGCAAGAAGCTCCATCGAATGTCCTGCGATTACACTCCTTCCAGACCGAACACGAGATGAGCAGGACCAACGAGTCGAAACCGTGTCGGAACGCCGTCGGGGCCACATGGTGTGACTCCTGCTACCAATCAACCCGCCTAGAGTCACTTGTCGGGCACAAGTGCTCGAAGCCTGCTCTCATCAGCATCCGGAGCCACAGCTCCCGCGTGAAGACACAAGCCGCAAGGAGATGGTCCACTATCTCGGGCTCCTATAGGAGCACAAGACGCAGTCATCACTCATTAGAGTAATCATCTAGCGGTAGTTCTTGAGGATTGAGTTATCCTAGAGCTGACTCTGGCTAACTTTTACTTAATGCAAACTAATGCCCCTAACAGTGCCGCAGTTGTACATTGGAGAGTTACTATACACTTGAAGAATGAGGCATCACATCCTTGTCATATGATTTTACAGTCTATGTACCCAAAGCTATAGCTAAGTAACAAAGGTTGTGCTAGTTTTCCCTTGAACCCCTCTCCCAATGCATGCAGGACCTAGGTTGCCAAGCACCTCATGTATGTTGAGCATCGAAAAGTCAATATATAAGCTCTTGGTTTAAGTACGTGTTGGGTGAAACTTACCCACACAAACATCAAGTTGAACACTGGTCATTCATGATAGTACAATACATACAAATGATCATTACACCCTCTCTCTAATCGATACAACCCATTTAGTCTATAGGGGCGAAGATGTCTTTTTTTTTTTTTTTCCCTTCGGAACTCCATCTTCATGTCTTTCCGCTGCCTTGAAATTAACTCTTTTGATGATATTTTAGGTTCTGAACTTCATCGACTTTGCTTCAAGTCTTCTTAACTTTGCCTGATCAGTGAAGTTTTCTTTTTAACTTTGTGTGTTTCTGCAAAGTTCTCTTCGCTTTTTAGTCGTGCAAACAAACTTCGACATGAATGTTCAAATCCGAAGTTTTGGGACAAAGTTTTTCCAGCAAAGTCAAATCCCCAATACTACGTAAATAAATACTAGCAGAGCTTTGGCCTAATGAACTTTGGACGATTGGGTATATATAAGTCTCATGTTTTACTTTCTTCTTACAGATGTCAGATGTACAAACGTTGAGCAGTGATAAACTGTATTTCTAAAAAACCACAATTCACCTAGCAAGGGTAGAGCCAGAACAGAGGCAGAGGGTTGATTGACTACACTCAGCTTTAGCATGTCTTGCATTGGTTCCAGGCATAGATAGACGCAGTAGTGCCAACGTCGGAGCACCGGAGTATCAGAGTTTTTCTTTTTTTTTTTGGTCGTTTGGATGACCTAATGACATCCATGCAATCTTTGAATTTGAGACCACATAAAGAGAATGCTTTCAACAGCCTGCCGGAGTCACCGCATAAAGCAGGAACACAAGCTAGGTTGTGCAGAATCTGTCCAGAGCTACCAGTGTGCTACGTGCAGAGCATGCATCTCTCGATCATAGTCATGTGTTCGTATGCATGCCATTGGTGGAGACACTGAGTTGTCATTCTTGGCAAGATTCGAGCATAACGAAAAAGTTGCAGGCGGAGAAGATTCGAATATACACGGAGAGCGACGTTTAAGCGCAAATTAAGCTTTACGTGGAGCGAGGGCACTGTGTGTGTGTGTGTCCGTTGGTAGTGGGGCGGCCAGTACGTGTTCCATCGCATCTTGGATCTGAAGAAGATCAGTGTCAATCCGTCAATGATATACTCCGTTTGAGATAATACACTGAGAAACACACACGGGAAGAAGATAACACTGAAGCATGCATGAGAGCAGCGAATGGATAGAAAGATTGGGAGTAGCTGATCCACTGAAACCGAGCGAACGATCGAGAGTGAGACGGAAACAGACGCCGATCAGGATCAGGATCAGAGCTGCCTTTTGCGCTTTGGTCTTTGGGGCACCAACACCAAGCAAGGTCGTCCACCAGGGATCAGTGTCAGTGATAAGAAGTCAATCTCATCTGCAGCGGCCGGCTCACAATATTCTCCAATCCACGCGCTTTAATAATTCCCTGCTGATCGTTTTCCAAGCATGCATGTAGTAGTAGCAGACTTCTTCGTTATTTCTTCTTTGTTAAATAGAGAAAAAAAAAGAAACAGTATGTGTCTTTCACTCTTTCTTGATCGTGCGGTATGGTATCTGCAGGCAGAAACGTGTTGGCACAGTGTGCATCTGCGCGTCACTGTTGCAAGCAAGCAAGCATGGCCTGATGGCGTCCATGGAGCTATCTATCTAGCCTGGAATGACTGGGCCGGCTAAAAGGTGGGGGTGGTGGTACCTGCCACTACCACCACGCCGGAGCTCAAGGCCTCAAGTTAAGTGGCAGGCTCACTCGCTCAGTGGTCCAGCCAGTCCACAGCCGGGAGCCCGGGAATGGATCGGAGTCGGGGGCCGGCCGGAGCACACAGCAGCCACGTACACGAGGGCCGGGTGCGGCGACTGTACGGAGTGCGCTGGGAACAGCAGCGCGAGTTGGCCTCTTGCTCCAATCCTCTCCGATCACCGCAGAGATGTGTGAAAGACCGGCGGTGACGGCCGGATCGGGGGGCGCCATAGAACGTAGATGCCGCTGCCATTTGCCGCCGGGTCAGCTTCGTCGTCGCCTTTCGGACTCTGAGTAGAGTCATCATGGGAGAGACACCAAAGGTTGAAGATAGGGCGGCAGATTTCCCCCGAGTCGCCGCCTATCAACGACTTTATTCAACCTTCTACGACTTTTTGCGACCATTTGGGTTCACGTCCTGGTCTTGGCTTTACAATCACCAGCACCTGGTCCTGGTGTGTTGCACTAAATTGTGGCTAGCTAGACTGCCGTTTTCCGCTAAGACTTGGACCATTTTCCTCCACCTCGGTACATGCACTTGTCTATTGAGATCAAATGCTTTAAAGTATGCTTATAATCACAAGCACCTGGTCTTGCCTTTGCGACCATTTGGGTTCACGTCCTGGTCTTGGCTTTCTGATCACCAGCACCTGGTGTGTGGCACTTGTGGCTAGCTAGCTAGGCTGCCATTTTCCTCTAAGACTTACCATTTTCCTCCTCGGTACATAACTTGTCTATTGAGATCAAATGCTTTGAAGTGTGCTTATAATTTGTTTACTTGATGGGTTTTGTTTCATATATATCCACCTCTACAGAACCTATTGTCATTGTCATCCCTATAACTTAAGAAAAAATATTGAAAACTCGTTTTGACACAAAAAATATGAAGCGAGTTCCATTTTTTTTTTCTAAAAATATGCCCTATCTTTTCTTTCCTTGTTTAGAATTACTTGAATCTTATATATAGTCTTCTAAAATTTAAAATAGGCCAAATTAAATATGAAACAGAGGATGCGGTGCATCTTAAACAATCGACGGCATCTAGCGTTCGTTTTCTCAAACTCACAAACCAAGGTCTATGAGTTGGCTGACAATGCAACAATTGGATGGACACGACATACAGCCTACAACCCGCTCGTGAAGAAAAACAATTGGACGGACACGATTGCTTCCTTGTTCATCGCTGTTGTCATACTATCTTGGCAGATTTTGCTACGCGAAAATGCATATTATGCTGATGGACACCGCCAAGAGCGAAGTTTGCCCAGTACCATTACAAATTCGTATCCATTTGCTATAACACACCGTGCCTATTATTTTATTAATTTCTCATGTTTCAAGAGAGAAGACAGGAGAAATGTCGTTTATACCATCATCTTCAACCTCCAGCTCCAACCTGATTTTTGCCACCGTCTTCAACTACCACCGTCGCTCCCCGGCGCGCGGCGAGCCCACGGCTCCTCGGCAGCGCGACCAGCCAAGGGGCGGACCTCCCCGGCGGCGCGGCCACCCAAGGGGCGGACCTCCCCGGAGGCCGCAAGCTCCGCGCGCGAGAGCTGCGCCAGCAAGGCCGCGGCAGGACGAGCGCGAGCGGGGGGAGCAGTGGTGGAGCAGGCGAGGCAGTGACAGAGTGTGCGGCGGGGCGGCGCGGCGCGGGGAGAGAGCTCGTGGCGGCGGAGCGGGCACGGCGGCGAGGCGCGCACTAGCGGAGCTCAAGTCGAGGCGGCGGACCGCGCGCGTGCGGAGCTCGCAACGCGGCGGTGGACAACGCGCGCGCCCCCGACCACGCCGGCCTGGGTGGCCGTGGCTGCGCCCCTAGCAACGCAGCCTCTACTCCCGGGTCGCGGCGCCGTGCTCCAGCTATGCCGGCGTCGTCCTCAGCTCGATCTCGGCGGCGGTGTGTTGTGGCAAAATTCAGTGCATAGCCAGAGGTTGAAGACGAGGGCAATTAGGATATTTCCCCTACCTTCTCTCTCTTTGGGCAAATCCTCCCGTTAGCGGTGTGTGCCAGTCAATTATACGTTTTCCAGTGTCCTGTGGCAAAATTGCCTACTATCTTAGGTTTGTGCATACCCCGGGAGCACTATGATGCTATCACAAAAAAAAAAAGAGCATAGACCATAATTTTAGGAAAAGCATAAAAATCATGATTTTCGTATTTTTCTAAGTTATCAGCATAATCTGTGAATGCTCTAGTAAATGAGATTTTTAGTGTTTTAAATATTTATTTATTTGATTTAAAATATCTGATAATTTTTAGAATTATTTCTACATTTTTTATAAAAGTTTCGGCTTCCCTATTAAATTATCTGGAAGTCTGATTTACCTCCTTGTGGCTGATGTGGTGCCGACAAATTAAATGATTAGGGTCAGATGGATTTTGTTGAGAAATGAAAAACTCAGCTGTCCAGGGACCAACAACATCCGCATTTTAGCCCATTAGTGGCGCGGCCCAGATCTTTGACTTTTTGACCCAGTCCAGCCTCTAGCCCAGCTCTTTTTTTTTTGACGAGGGTAGCCCAGCTCTTTGTTCGGTCCAACAAGCCTTTACGGTACGGTACATGTCTCCGATCCATCCTTAGTAGCCAAGCTATCTTCTGTAATCATGTCAGAGACGGCTGACACTTGTAACAAGAAACAGGCACTTTTCATGCCACTGCGTCTCCGAGTTCGAGGTCCATTGCTACAAAGACGTGAATGCCAAGTTTGACAGGGGCACGGCTGAACTCTGAACCAAGTCCGCCGTGCCGTCGAGCTCGGCTTCATCACTGCGTCTCCGTCGTGCCCGGCCGTCGTCTATTCCGAGATCCGGGTTCTGTGTTTGTCTGTTCGACGACCCAGGTACGCATTGGTACACGATGTGCATTCTGCTGTCACACGAACAATGGCGTAGGTCCAAGAATTTCTCACCGTCGTGAACGGTGGCCACGCAGGTACTCGGCCAGCATCTCATCGTCTCGACAATGTCTGCGGCTTCGAGCGCGGCCACCACCGCGCCATGGGCGGATCTCCTGCCGGAGCTGTGCGGCCTCGTGACCGAGCGTCTCGACCCCATCAGCATCCTCCGGTTCCCGGGCGTCTGCAAAGGCTGGTCCACCGCCTGCAAGGAGAATCCTCGCCTTCGGCCGGGCGCGCCGGCGCTGCTCACGTCCGGCCTGGACCCCGATGGCTGCGAGATCGAGTCCAACGTCGACGCCGGCGCATTCGGCCTCCACGACGTGTCTGCCGGCGGCGGCGGCAAGTCTTTCCTCGGCGAGGCCGAGGGGCTGAAGGGCCGGACGTGGGTCGGCGGCAAGGGCGGGTGGCTGGTGACCACGGACTGCGGCTGCGACGTCGAGCTCCTGAACCCGGTCACCGGCGCGCGGGTTCGCCTGCCGTCCTTCGCCACCATCCGGGGAGTCGAGCTTCCCGGCTACCTCCACGTCCGCAGAGGCGTCCACTGCCACAAGATCCTCAAGGTCGCGCTGTGCCGGACGCCGGCGCACCCGGACGGCCACCTCGCCGTTGCTCTGTTCTCCGAAGGTCTGCTGGCGTTAACGGCCGCCGGCAGCAGAGGAAAAGCTGGCGAGTGCCGCTGGACGGCGTTGAAGGACCCCGCGGACGCCTCGCGGGCAGATGTCTCGTACATGGACGCCATCGTCCTCCACGGGAAGCTGTTCGCCGTGAACGAGCTCGGCCGCATCTACTGCTGGCACCTGAACGGCGGAGCCACGACGGAGCCCGCGGTGGTACAGGGACCGAAGATCGATGAGATCAGCCGCCATGACGACGGCCATGACCGGTGCGCGTTCTACCTGGCCGCTTCCGCCGGCGGCGGCCAAGAGCGGCTTCTGCTGGTCTACGTACACGGCTACGACGTCGCCGACATGTACAAGTACCGGGGCAAGTGCTGGGACAGTCGTGTGTGGAGCAGGCTGGTGTTCGACGACAGGAGGAGCTTCCTCGAGATCGGCATGTCGCTCCACGAGCTCGACGCCGGCAGCGGCACGTGGCGGCGCGTCACGGACCTCGGGGGAGATCGAGCGCTCTTCCTGGGGGCGAACTACCCGTTCTACGCCACCGTGCGGCGTGGGCGTGGGCCGTCCAAGGGTGAGGCCGATCTTGAGGCGGACTGCGTCTACCTCGCAGACACGCCTTACGGCTGCGACGCGGCCATCTTTGACCTGAACAAGGGCGAGGGAGGTGACGGTTCCATCAAGCGGCGCCTCGCGTACTCGCTCGTGGAAGACCCGTTGCAGATGCCCATGTGGTTCCTGCCAACGGACTACCCACACTAGGTGGTTACGGACGAAAATACCTTTTTTAAAAATTAAAATCATTACTAGTTTTTAGAGGGGAGAGTTGGTGCTATGTAGGAAGTCTTGACTATCGAGTAAGATAGAGCTACGTGTTAGGGTCATGTAATAATCCAGATGTTGACCATCACAAAATTTGAGTGAGTTGTAGTTGTAACTGTAAGGGTACCAATTAATCTCTCATTTCTTTTAAAAAAGGATGAACTAGGACTAACAATTAGTCCTATTAGCTCATGTTTCTGGACTAGCGAACTAATACATTGTCCATGACTAGCTAATAAACTAGGTAGCAATTAGTCTGCCCCTGTTTCGATTTTTAGGCACTAAAAAATAGTCAACTAGTTGCAAATAAGACCAGGAAGAGGATTAGAGGAACAACATCGACTAGGCGTCAGGATTAGGAAAAGGACTCAATCATGTTTATGTTTCAGACTCTCGGTTCGTTCAGAAAGTAAAAACAGTTTATTCAAAACGGATCTCAAGATGTGCAACGTCTACTGGCTTGGCTGCTCTGTTGTGTTCCAGAGTGACAGTAGTCTGCATGATGTCCAGCGTGGAGTACGCCTCGCTGTCCGGCGTTCCACAACCCGATCTTTCTGGGAACTTTGTGACTGTGGCGGAGCAGAAGAGAACGGGCAGATTGAGAGCAGTTCTGCTATGCCGCTGATGATCCATGCAGGGCCGTCGCCGCTGCGCACCAGCAGGCAGCCAGTGCAAGTAATCCGGCGATGCACCACCCACTACCAGAGACGTCATCGTCCATCTCCGACCCCCAGGACCGACAGGTCCCACGCCCCGTATGCTTTGCTTGCAAACGGGCACATACGAGCAAACGATCTGGTTTGCACACAGCATGCATGGCAGGGCAGCGGCCTGATCGATTCGCGGCAGCGTGCCGCGTGCTTCAGCAGACGTGAAAAAAACAGCAGCGGTGGCCGGTGGAGGAGCGGGCGAGCGGCCAATGAGCACAGTGGGGGTACTCGCTCCGGCACTACTGCTGCACCGCGGCCGTTCTCGTCGGGCAGGTTCAGGTCTCGCTCAGCGTTGGCGAGGGAGTGCGTACTCTCACACCCGGCGGTAGTGTTTAGTTCAGCGGCAGCCATGGCATGGCATGCTTTCGCGGTAAGGCGGCATTCGCGGCGGTGTGCGTGTTGGAGCGGCACCGCCGGCCGGCTTACGCGGATCGATCAGCAGCATAAACCCGTTGTGGGAACGCGGTTCTGGCCAACGGGCGGGATTACACGTTTACACGGGCTGTCGGCGCGCGCGGGCTTGCCCAACGGGAAGCCAACGTACGGTGGGCGGCGGACAATGGCGAGTCGGGATCCAATTCAAACTCATCACCGGTTTGGAATCAATGATCCGTTTGGTTTTTCCCAACCTCCCTGTATAAAAATAGCAGAGGACCGCCCGTCCGACCCGCTGGGACGCTCCTCGCCGTCGCTTCCGGCGCCTGTTTCCTGATGCTCTAGAGCTCCCTGGTCGCGTCACCAATCACTAATGCCCCTCAGTCCGGGGCACCGGCAGCATACGGATCTCCTCTCCTCCAACGACGGCCCTGCGGTGTCCACCTAATTGCTTGCATCTTCATCTCGCATAAGGTACGCGCTTCTCCGAGTCTATTAATTGTTTTCTGCAACTGCAATTTGTGTTCCATTAATTCCAATGGCCTGATAACGTACATGTAACCGTCAGTTAGATATATAATGATTGTGAACTGGTAGGGTGGGAGAAGGTTGCTGTTTTTTCACACATTTGTTTGCCATTCAGTGAAATTTTGCAATGAATTCTAGGGAGCCACCGAAAAAGGCACGATCTATATATATAGTACAGGTAATTGTACTCCCGCATTCTCAATAGTTTGTTGACGCTTTATTGTTGTATACTAGCGCACGACCGGGCGCCGTTTCGCGAACATCAAAACCGCATGCTAACCTCGATCAACAATCACAGATTCGCAAGTGATCTCCAACTAACCGTATTGTATCCGCAGGTGTCCACCGGGCGTATCACCGATGTCGTCAGGTTCCAACAACGACGCGGACACCGCCCCATGGCCCGACCTCCCGCGGGATCTATGCAACGTCGTCTTGGACCGTGCAGACGCTATTGGTGTCATCCGCTTCCCAGCGGTTTGCTCAAACTGGGCTGCTGCTTCCAAGAATTACAATCACCGTCCCCGCTTGCTATCAGGCGCGCCGATGCTGCTTACGTCTAGCGTGGACCCCGAAGGCTACGACGTTGAGCATGACGTAGAGCCGGGCGTCTTCGGGGTCCACGATGTCGCCACTGGCAAGTCCTACCACGGCGAGGTCGAGGGGCTGAAGAAGCGGACCTGGGTCGGTGGCAAGGATGACTGGTTGGTGACCACAGACTTAAGTTGCAGCCTCGAGCTCCTGAACCCCATCACTGGCGCCCGCGTCCTGTTGCCGTCCTTCACAACCATCCCAGGCATCGAGGTGTTTGAGGTCTCCCAGCGTGGCCCTGGTGTCTCCTTCGATAAATCGCTGTGCCGTTACCAGATGGTCACGCCGGCCAGTTGGTTTCGGTCGCCGGCACACCGTTTGCGGAAGGTTATGTTGTGTCAGAAGCCAACGCACCCAAGCGGCTACCTGGTCGTCGCTCTCTTCTCCGGTGACAACACGAGTCTAGTTGCTTTCACGACAGCCAACGACGACAAGCGGTGGACGCTGTTGAAGAATCCCGAGGGATTATACTCTCTCAACACGTACACAGGCGTCAACACGTACACAGACGTCACTGTACATAAGGGCAAGGTGTTCGCCGTGGCCAGATCTGGGAACATATGCTCCTGGGACATGAAGCACGGGACAGCCTCAGAGCCCACGATTTTGTCGTCACCGGACATTGACATCGACACTGACTACTGTACTAGGCGTGTATTTTACCTGGCCACGTCGAGCGGCGGCGACCTGCAGCTGGTTTGCATGTTCGGCGACAAAGACGAGGACGCCAAGGACGGGCGCTGGTGGAGGATAGTGTTCGATTCCCAGCAGAGCTTTTGGCCACGCCGCGTTTTGCTCCACGAGCTCGACGCCGTCACCGGCGCTTGGCGACGCGTCAGGAACCTCGGCGGTGGTTGCGCCCTCTTCGTGGGGGCCAACTACCCTTTCTATGCCGACGTGCCTCGCGATGGCTCCAGAGATCCTCTTCTCCAGGCAGATTGTGTCTATGTCGCGGACTTGATCAACTGTCTATGTCCTCTTCTCCAGGCAGATCCTCTTCTCCAGCTAGGAGATGACTTCGAATTAAACTGGGATGCTCGCCTCACTTATCCGGCCGTGGCTGATCCATTGCATATGCCAATGTGGTTTCGGCCAACTGCAGCTACCCGATTGCCCGAGAGCACAAGTGCCCGTAGTATAGAAGAGCGACAGACATTATTATTGTAGTTGAAATAAATTGCATTCTCAGTGCAAGAAACTTTTAATCTTACATATTGATCTTTTGCTTTCTTTGAGAAATAATATTTTTGCTAATGGATTGATATGTATAGTAGATTTGTCTCCAAATAACATTTATATTATTATTATTTTCGCACAATTGGATCAAATGTGTATAAAGTAAGCATTCAGAGTAATTCGATCTTCATGTCTGAAACCGTTATCCAGGCTCTTCTCTTTTTGGCAAAACGCCTAGTTGGAAGGACAAGTGTCTGTATATCAGAACGATACCCACATGCAACATTGAAGTAATTGACTACATAAAACATCACTTCCCCAAAAGTAATTCCAATTTCATGCATGCAACTGTTACACTTTGATTGGGGATAGGGAAGTGTCAATTAAAACAAAATGCACGAGGCATTCTGTGCCATGATATTTCTCAACCAGGAAAAAAAAAACAGTAGGATGCCTCTTGTACACAGCTAAAATAGACTCTGTATAGCACCAGAACATGCCAGGAAAAAACCATCAAGTGCTAGTCTTGTTTAATGTCTCCAAAGAAAAGGTTGCCCCAGGGCGAGTTGACACTGTTGGGTGTGATGTTAGTATGTACAGTACCCATAAGTGGAGGCATACCAGGTACACCAGGGCCCAAACCTGGGCCTTCGGATTCCGCCTCAAGAAGATATGCCCAGCTGAAAAGATTGAATCAAGCTGTCGGATTGCAGATCCAAGTTGCTGCTGTCCAGCCCGTATCCTGTCACCAAGCTTTGCTGAATGTGATTGTTGCCATGCACCGGCTTCAATGTCCAATCTTGATGAGCTTGAAGAAGCTGATGATGAGGCACTGTTGTCAAGTAACCTCGTGACTGCCTGTAGATGGTGGACAATGTTATTCTCGTCGCATGCATAATTTTTTGGGTATTTTACTAGGCCCAGTCGGAATATATTTATAAAATGACTTGAATACAGTGGGTCTACATATACATACCTCGATTCTCATTAACAGAGCTGCCTTCTCTGAAGATAGGGACTCAACCTGAAAAGAGAAACATTTGATTTTGAACCTCTGAATGATAGCACTGTACCAGTGTAGACAATAGATACCAAGAGCCATTATCACTATATGAATAATAGCATTTATCCTCACATGGGTAACCATCTTTTCTGAGTTAGGTCATTATTTACTATTCATATCGAGGTGTTTTTCTTTCCAACAAATCTTGATGATTTTCTAAGTTCCATAACCCCATTTATAGTACCAATGAAAATAGTGAAGGGTTCTCATTTCTCAATATAATGACCTAATCATGTTTTTTCTACTGTAAAATCCATGCTGTTCCGAAAAAAAAGCAACAGGTAACAAAATCGCAAGATATTCTGTAAAACAGAAAACAAGCAGGATGTGATACGTTGAAAGAGCCCACATAAGAAATGAACCTGCATTTGTTTCTGAATCAACCGATCAGTTAGTTGATCAAGCCTCTTCTTGAGCTCAATTTCCACCTCTGTAGGATGAACCATGTCTCTTCTAGTCAGCTCAATGCTTTCTTCAATCTTCCTTGCCTATTTGACAAAAAAGACATGGGCCAAATCGAGACAACTGGTTAACATAACTATTAGCTGCATCACAGAATGTAAAATATTCAAATCTCTAGCACAAATGACACTCAGCCTAACAGCACCAGAACCTAAGTATGAAATATTCACATGGATAATTAGTTTTCTATAGAGTATGACTTTAGTTGGATGCCTTTAGTTCCTTGCTTCCAGGTTGTACTGTATTAGGAAAAAAATAAACCAAGGGCACAAGAGTATTCCAAACCAGGTCAAAGGGGACAAAAAGTTTAAAACAGTGAGACAACTGAGCCTCACTTTACAATTACCAAAACACTATGATATATGGGAGATCATTAAGCCGGAGTAATACTAATAAGATCCAATTGAGCTTATAGTTATTAAAGGAATTCCTGAATCAAGACTATAATTTGTAAATAAGAATTAATTACTACAGGTGATCAGTCATACACAGGAGAACCTACCTTGTCCTTCAAGCTCACAATTCTGTCACATGTCAGAGTGTATTCTGCATCAATAATTTCTTCCTCCAGCTTTAACCTTCTCAAAGATTCTATCTAGACAAAAGTTAACTCATATTACAAATAGATAAGGTAAAGAAATATCTTTTAGGAGTCAATAGTTCTACTCAAAAAGGCTCAAGGAAATATTATATCAGTTGTGTGGAATGAAAAGCAAATGACAAATGTAAAGTTGATTGCTTACTTCATCAACCGGAGGGGCACTTGTCTTTTGTATCTTTGCTAGCTTTCTTCTGTATTCTTGTTCATGGAATGATAGAAAAGGTAACAGTACTATTAGTCGAGACCAAAAAGAATGGCATGTCATACTTAAATCAGTTCAAGAAGGAAACAAAATAAGTTAGCTTAATATACCATTGGCCTAAGAATGAAAAAAGATTGCTTAAAAAACACAGGAAAGTCTAAGCCAGAAAGCCCCAAAAAGAACGCCATGGTCGACTTACTATCTTGAGCAAGTTTCTTCAATTCAACTTCCTCTCGAAGCTGCGCCACTTGATCAACCTATTCAAATATCAAGAATAAAAAGTTTTCAACTCATCGCTAGCAGTTTTTCTGTTAAAATATCGGACTCCAGCAATAGGAAGGCAACAATAGTGTATTACATTTATGTACAGAACTCCAGTGCATGGTCACTAAAATAACACAGTATTTCAATGCCAAAATGTATCAACTTTGTCTAGTCATAGCATTTTGGAGCACATGCTAAGGTGCAGGCTCTCGAAAATGCCAGAGAGTTCTCCAAACTTAAGGGAAGAATAAAAATTCTATGTTCAACTATCTATGCAGAGTCACATCTATAGTTTGCCTTTACATGTGCTGTAACTCAGAGCAGGGCAGTCTGTAGATTCTCCATTGTTTCTTATCTTAAGTCTAAAAACACAAAACAAGAAGAGGGAGGCAGAACAAAACATACTTGAACTTCCAGATTCCATTGTTCCCTGGCAAGTGACTTTGCAAGCTCACCGTTTGTAACCTGCGAAAACCTTCTTTAAGAGCATTGCTAAGACTTGTGAATGTTGGGTGGGGGGTCGTTTGTAGACAGGGATATACCTCAAGTCTAGCCAAACGTGCAAGGGCTTCCATTCTAGTGCTGTGATGTCTCTGTTTCTCTATCTCCACTGCTTCCATTGTTTCGATCATACTAGTCTGCAACTCTGAAGCCTGAAACATGTTGAAGAAAAAGCCAATAAGGATTCACCACTTTCTAGAAACCATCTCACCTGGATAACTTATATATAAAAAAGTTTTTGCATATGAATACTTGATTCTGCCAGTCTGCCTAATAGGTACTTGACATCAACTTACAGTTCCATAACCAGTATGTGCAACATTTTTTAGTGCTCAAATGCAGTATTGAAGAAAAAAAACTAAACAGAATACAGTTTCCATAAGAAACAAAAATATATACTCCCTGCAGACATATCAGCTAAAAACTTTGTATGACTATAGTTTGGAATGTAGGCCTGTAGGAAGTGCAATGCTGTGCTAACCGAATGATAATGCAAATCACAAAAAAGAGTTAACATCATGGATGCTATATTAAGAGCAGTTTCTCTCGCTCTGTTCAGAGCAGTATATTATTAATGTCATCACACTAAGCAACCTCTCAAGTCTCAAGCAACACAAAACAGCCATGAAGCAGCCTCACCTCCTGCGCCTGCTCCTTCTCACGCTCGGCGAGCAGCTTCTCAAGCCCTGCCTTCTCCCCCTCAAGCCTCGCAACAGCCTCTTCACGCTCAGCAATAGCGCGTGCAGCCATGGCCGCAAGCCGCTCAGCGCGCCGCCGTCTCCTCTCCTCCTCCCTCCGCCTCTCCTCCTCGGAATCCTCCGAGTCGTCGCTCCCCGATCCATCGGAGTCCTCATCGCTCCCGCTCTCGGACGCGGCACCCTTGCCGTCCTCGCGATCCCCTCGATCCGCTTCCGGCTTCACCTCGGCCACCACCTCCGCCGCTGGCTCGCCATCGGCTTGATCCTGATCCTGCACCGCGAGCATGGCAGCCGCGGACGCGGAGCGGCGGGGCCCTGGGGAAGGCAGGGAGGGGCGCTTCGCTGGCGCTGCGAGACGGAGGCCGAGGGAGGGGGGCGGGCCCGACGACGGCGGCGGCCTGCGCGGGGGCGGCACGTCGAGGAGGTCATCGGCGGAGCGAGACGCTGTGGCGTGCAGCGCGGCGAGGTCGGAGGCGGAGGGGGACTTGCCGAGGGATTCCGCCGCCTGCTGGTCGATCTGGAACGCAAGAGAAGTGGAGAGTCAGAGGAGCTGGAGTGAGGAGAGGACTCACAGGAGGGGACGGGGCGGCGCCATGCCGAGGGACGAAGGGAGCGCCGGCTGGCTGGCTTGCCTGGTGGAGCAGGGTCTCGGCGGCTTTGAGCTTGGAGGAGATCCACCCCGCCATGGCGCGGCGAACGGAGGCGCCGCGGGGCGTGGGGATTGGAGTTGGAGTGACGCCGCGCGGCTGGTTGGTCAATGACTGACGTGATGGGCCCGCCCAACCGCCGCTGCCTGCTGGTGGCAACTTTTTTTCTACTATTTTTATTTTCCTAATTTCAGTTTCAAGGCCTTCTGAAATTAGGTCAAACTGGACTGAATAATCTCAAAAAAAAAAAAAAAAAAAAAAGGTCAAACTGGACTCAAGGCCTTTAAACTGAACTTGGTCGCCGAGATCACATGTCCACATTAGCTCCAGCGCTTCAGACAAAAAATAAAGTTATAAATTCACTTTTCTAATCAAACACTTTTAGATCCACGCATATCTATTGTAGAGCAGCTTTACGAAATCCCCAAATTACCCAACACTACCACTAATTATACAAACATACCCCTCTATTTTCTATTTTAGATTACATAGTAATTGTGTGATTCGGTTCGGACCCGGTTTTATGTGGACGGTGGACGACGAGGTATCTTGTTGGAATCGAACCTCCGAGCTGGCAATGCTTTGCTCTCTGTCCGATTCGATTTGTGTTCGACTTGGAAATCTGGAAAGATTATTGTTTGCAAGTCACTCAGCTCCTCCAAAGTGGTAAAGCATGAGGCAGAACCCGTTGAATAGAACCCGATGCTTTTCTAGTGGCTTCTCTCAATATACAACCGATGCTTTAGATGAACAGAACCGACATCAAAAGCAGAGCGCAGTCTTCTTGCCAAATCCAACAATCAACCTCAAAACATTTGACATGCCGTGCAAGATCCAACATCCAATCCAAAACACATCTGATTGATGAAAAGAACACCAGCACCTCCAATCCTTGATTTCTTTTCTACAACCATTGATGATGAGATCGAGATTTAGGTAGTGCTCATGAATATTCACCACTTGTAAATAATGGCCACAATGAGCCGCTTGCGATGAAAATCGATGCCTTCAACAACGATCTTGTTGTGACATTCGTAAAAATAATCACAGGTAACAAGATCTTAACAAAAAATCATCTAATTTTTCATTGAATTTATTAGATTAAATATAAAAAATATTGTAATTAATAGATGGGTCTCCTCTCTTTGTCATCGGCAGATTGTCGGAGAAGGGAGGAGAGGCAACAGTGACGATAACGAGGAGCAAAAGGGCGTAGTGGCTTTCGCGGCGTGACAATTAGTGACACAACGTTTCGATCTGCCAGACATGCAAATTGTTTGCTACATTGGCAACAACAAGATGGTAGCAAGATGTTGTAAAAAAAGACCAAGATAATTTGTAGACAATTTTATCCTTGCACATTATTTCTTCAAGGAGATGGGTTTGAATGCAGGACCTAAATGCCACAAGTGAAGAACTGCGCCACCAAACTAGATCTGAGCACTAGCGCTGCGCTTGCATCTGTGACTTGTTGGAAAAAAACTTGCGTAGGGACCATCCATAAGCCGCTCCTGTGCGGATTATGCAACTGAGATGTAAGCCCGCTTTAATTTTCTCCCTCCATGTGTTGAAATATGAGCCACATGTCATGCCTATGTCCTCACAGTACTCCATAGGGATGACCTGTACCTGATTTACTTGATTTGTTTCCAACTTGTCCTTCCTACCAGTGGGTATTTGGCTATTTGCCCGGAACCAAATTGGTTTCTGCAGCGGTCCATCATCGACGGCACCGGCATTCAGAAGTGGCTCAAAATCACTGTCGCATCCCTTCTCCATATCAAAGACGACTGCATCATAACCGGACACGTCCGCGGCATAGACACAATTGGCCTTGAGACCGCCGTTGTCATTGGACCCGCGTCGTGGCACGGCGACATAGAACGGGTAGTTCACCCCTACAAAGAGCGCATGGTCACCGCCAAGGTCTGCCACGCGCCGCCACACGCCGTTGCCGACGTCTAGCTCGTGGACCAAGACGCCGCGCGAGCAGCTGATGACCGGCAGCTCAGTGTACACCATCCTTCTGACGCGCTTGCCACAGGACCAGTCGCCGTGCGTGCATACCAGCAGAAGCTGGCCGCTGGATGACATGGCCAGGCTGAACCAGCGCTGCTGCTCTCGGTCAATTTGGATCTCCGGTGCGCGCACCACTTCAGGATATCTAATCCCCAAGGACCAGCTCATGTCCCAAGAAAAGACGTCTCCACGCAAGTTAACAGCGAATATCTTCCCACCGTGTGCGACGACGTCCGCATAACTGAGGAATACTACATTGGTGTGGTTCCCCAACGTCGTCCAGCACTCGTCTCCGGCTGCCGTGAACGCCAGCAGATGGTAGGCGAACATCGCGACGGCCAAGTACCCGTTCTGATGCGCTGGCGTGCGGCACAGTGCGACATGTCGGAAACGGTAAAAAATGGGCGTCCGTCCGACACCGGGACAAAGCCTGAGTTGGTTGTCCTCTAGAACTGCTCCGGCGATGGTGGAAAACGAGGGCAAGCGGACCGTGTCGCCGGAAGCGGGGTTCAGGAGCTCGACGTTCCACTCGGCGTCCGTGGTCACGAGCCAGTCATCCTTGCCGCCGACCCACCACCTGTTCTTCAGTCCCTCGGCTGCGGCGGGGAACGACCTGCCGGTGGACACGTCGTGCAGCGTGAAGGTGCCCTCCGTCGTCTTGTTGCCGCCGCCGTCGAGGGCAGACGTGAGCAGCGTTAGGGCGCCGGACTGCAGCCGACGATGATCCGCCTTGTATGCGTCTGCCCAGGACTTGCAGACCGCCGGGAAGCGGAGGATGCTGAAGGCGTCTAGACGGTCCATGACGAGGCCACATAGCTCTGGCGGCAGGTCAGCCCATGGGGCGGCTCTGTCAATCGTTGTCGGCGACGGCATCGTCGAGCGAGATGGCGCCTGCAATCAAGCGCTCCGCGGCTCGGTTCGTGGCTCGTGGTAGAAAATAAGCACCTAAATTCGCTTCCGATAGCTACTGTTTAATAAGTGGCAAGAAAACAGAGTGAACTCAGCAGCAGGCAGTACCTTGGCATCCATTAGCGATGTAAGGATTGCCCTCGAATCCGTCAGAGCAGTTGCACCGTCGTCGCCCAACATTGCTTCCAGCAACGCCGTCTTCAACTATGGTGCTATTCAGGCTTATGCATCTCCTCCCATCGCTACCGGGAACATCCAAGTCCAAGAACATGTCGGAATCACGGCTCATATCCAGCGACCACTCCAGCACCGTCGGAATCACCCAGGAATTGATGGTTCTCTGTGGCTCGCCGGAGTAGTCCAGCTGCAGAACGGTCGCGTTTCTGACGAACCACTCCTGATCGGCGATGAACAGTGCTCCCAAGCTCGAGGTCGCGCTGACGGAACTCTGGGCGGTCAGTTCACTGAGCCGGACACCGTACGACAGCACCCTGAAGGATGAGGCGATGGGCGTCTGGCAGCAGCCAACGCCGGAGCACGAGGTGTCGCCCAGTTCGGATCCGTCTGCGCACAGCGTCGCGCAGACACTGATGTAGTTGCCCAAAGTGGGGTCGTCGTCGCCATGGACGAGGAGGGTGGCGAGGAAGTTGCACCCCATGGCCACGAACCGGTTGTGCGTGGTCGACACGAAGAGTCGCCGCGTGTCCATCACGCCCGCAGACCACGAGCCGTTGAACCGTACGGAGCTCGAGCTCCCCGGGAGCGAGACCCCCAGCATCTTGGTGCCGATCCGCACCGTGCCATCGGCGAGGGATATGCCGATGACCTCCGCGCCGTCGCCGGCGAGGAGCCTCGGCGGCCGGCTCGGCGTCTCGTCGCATGTGAGGTTGAATCCCTCGTGGAAGCAGCCGTGGCGGGTGCCAAAAGGGTAGGGGGCGGTTATGTTGCCGCACGTCTCCGGGCAGCCGGGCAACGCCACTGGAGCTGCCGCCACTATGAACGGCAGGAACACTAGCAGTAGCAGGGCGACGACGACGATCTTTTTTGCTACCGTGGAAGGGCTAGAGGAGAAAAGCTCCATTTTGCGAATGCTGCTCTAGTCCTTGGCATCAGGAAAACGCCGCGGCTGAAGACCCGCTTCTTGTTGGACTAGAACACCCGCCGTGCCGTATGGAACGGGGAAAGCTGAAAGTTCGTCGCGTTCGCGTACCATCAGCACTAGCTGAGAAGATTTTCTATGGAAAAATTATCTATCAGAGAAGATTAGAAGGTGATATGTGATGACTATTGACTATCTATCCAACGAAACGCGTGCAGCATATAAAAACTCTGAACTCTGAAGCAGCTGACTTGCTGCAGTAACGCCACGACATTGTGTGTGCTTACCTCACCCAGCCATATTATATTTGGCGAACATTGCCGTATATAGTACTCGTACTGCTTAAATTCAAAATGGCTTTGGCTTAAATTCTAAAGAAAATCAAAATGGCAGCTGCCGGTTTCGAATAGTTGCCTTTTTTTCATCACTGCAAATGTCCTGACGTGTCCCTTCTGAATCCTGATCAATGATGAGCGCCGCTCTGAAACCCAAGGGCGAACTACCTCAACTCTTGCCGGGGCTGTTTGAATCGTCTCCTGGCAGGCAGCTCGCCGGCCAAGCAGAGATCCCAGCTTACCTACCTGGGGATCGTGCATGTCCAAGCACTGGCAGCATCACCTGGGGACACAACCGTGAAATTTCAACATATAGCCGGTCCTGCTTTATACGTTTTTTTTTTCTGGGTAAGAAGAACAGGGAGATCCCTTCCCCTGTTTTTTATTGTGCATTTCAACATATAGCTGGTCCTGCTGCTAGTAAGCTGGTTATGTTTATCATTTTGATTTTGATGATGCATTTTTCTTTTTTCTTCTCTACAAAACCGTAAAAATAAAGTTGGATGTGCTGTTGTGATCCATCTATGAATGGCCATCTCTAGGGCAAGAGGCCAAGATTTACTTTGATGCTATTAGAGCAATAAGCCCTGCATCAATCAATTTATAGGTTTCAACTTTTAATAACTCAACACATTCTAGTAGGATAGCGCTACAGTACAAGGAAACATGGAAAAACACATGGGCCATTCTCTTTTGCTTTCTTATAATGGTTCCTTCCATATCAAAGATGGAACCAATACAAGGTTTTGGGACGATACAGGGCAGGAGGAGCATCTCCAACGGTCTCCCAATACATCTCCCCCAATAAGAAGATATTGGGGGCAGCCCAACACTACTCTTTGATTCATTGGGGAGAGGTGTTGCAGCAGTTTCCCAATAGTTATCCCCCAATAGAAGTGGGCCCCATCTATCAGCGAAATCATTAATGTCCCTCCGTTTCTTTTCCTTTTTCTTCCCACGCGTCGCGTTTCTCTCGTAGTCTCGTAGCTTCCTTCTCTCTCGAACGCCGCCGCCCCCGCTGTAAGAACCTGGCCCGTTAGAAGCCTATAGTAGTTGTGAAGTTGGTCCATGTAGCCCTTTGGCTCATAAACAATGGTTGTTGGTGGGTTTACTACCACCTTGAAAGTTTAGGAGGGTGATGGCCAGCTTATAATCCTTGGTGTTCCAAACGTAGCACCTCGGGTTAACCCTTTTACACGAAGCGAGGACAAAAGTGTAAGCGATGTGTTACGCGTATGCAGGCCCGTTCCACGTGCAGAGTGGGCCAAATAAGCAGTTTTTGGACGCGGGGTGTTACAGCCACTCTCTCCGCCACCCCAGCCGTCACGTCCTCTCCCCCACTTCCACTGAGCGTGCCTCAATGCTGGGATCGAGCTCCGCTGCTTGGATCGAGCGCGGCGAGGCCACCTTCTTCGGTGGCGCTGTAGGGTCGAGATGGCGAACTAGAGGGGGGTGAATAGTCCTTTCTAAAATTAATCGTGTAGGCTAGACAATATAAATGCGGAATTAAAACTATCGGTCTAGCCAAGACTACACCCCTCTATCTATAACTCTAGAAGCACCTTATTTAAAAGATCCTAAACGAGCCAACTGACCTGCACGTTCACAGTTCACTCATTCTAGTAGCAGACTGCGTTTTTTCAGCACGCCGCGTCGCTCCCCACGCGAGCGGCTCGGGCGTCTCCCCAAACCCTAGCAACCCCCTCCCTCCCTCCCTCCCCGCCCGCCCCGCCGCCGGAGCGGGTCGCCGGCAGGGCCATGCGGCTCGCCGGGATGACGGCGGCGAGGCTCTTCTCGCGAATCGGCGGCGCGGGTTGCTGCACAGCCGGTGGCTCCTCCCCCCGCGCGAGCGGCGTGTGGTGGTCGGCGGGGGAGGTCGCCGCTGCGGCGACTACGCCGGCCGGCGTCCGTGCCGGCGCTTGGGGATGGCGGAGGGGCTTCTCCATCTTCTCCTCCGCTCGCCCCCCTCCTCCATGGTCCTCGAGGTGGCAGCGCATGCTGAGGCCGCCGGTCCGGTTGTCAGGCGGCTAGATCCGGCGGCCGGGTGGCCGGATCCGGGGGCCGGGCGGCGGGATCCGGCGGCGCGCGGGGGGGCGCGCGGTAGGCCTAGACCGGCTGTGGCCATGGGCGTGGTCGGGTCTCGTGCAGTCGCTCTCCCCGCGCCCTCCTCCTCACGGCCTTCTTCTGCTCGGCGTCCGGCACGCGGGTGGGCGTAGCGACGACGGCGCGGCGGCCGGGTTCACAGCGCTAGGGGTGGCTCTCCTCCTGCCGCCTCCTTAATGGCCTGGCACGCACTGGGCAACGCACGCTACGGCGACGAACGGGCCTCCACCAAACAAGGCGGAGGCGGTGGTGTCGGCAGGGCTGCCGTGGTTGGGGCTTCGCGTCCGGATCCGGTGGCCCTAGGGTCGGGGCGGTGCCCACGGTGGGGCGCTCGCCTTGCGCCCGCGGGTGGCGAGCGATGGAGGCGGGTGTCGGGGCGCGGCGGTCGGCAACGGCCTCGTCGTGCGGCAAGGTGGACGCGCGCACGGGGTATGGCTTGTTCTCGGCACGTCGTACGGTCGGTGGGGGTGGCCGGGCGCGGCTTGTTCTTGTGCGTAGCCGGCGCGCCGGTTGCCCCTGGCGAGGCTTTGCGGGATGGGCAGCGACGCCGACGGCGTTGGTGACATGATGGGACCCGACATCAGGGCTGGTGTTTGTGCTGGGGTACCTTGGGCGAAAGCCCAGCGACGGCGACGCCTGCGGGCGCCGTGTTCCCTGCTGGGGGCGTCGTGGCCCCAGCATTTTCCACGGGTGAAAACCCGGTCCTCTTGGACGAGCGACGGCGGCGTATTGGACGTCGTAACCTTCCTGAAGGCGCCGCTGTGGAATCGACTCGGTCGTGATGTCTCGTCGCAGGGGTCCGTGGTCGGAAGTCGGAGCTGCTCTTGCGTTATGCTTGAGCTGGGCAACGATGACTTACTATGGCCTCCTGCTTCGGGAGCTCTGGTCTCTTTTTCGCTTGGGTTGTCGTGTACTCGGTTGTGTGCGTGGGTAGGCTTCGCTGTCGTGGCGTCTCACGCCACGGTGGCTGCCTTGTATATATATTTGCTCTCTGCTTATCAATGAAAGCCGGTAACGGATCTTTCAAAAAAAAAAAAAAAAAGATCCTAAACAAGAATATAAGGTGCTAGGCTAGAAAGTGCTCTCCTATATAATTCTAGTTAGCAAGGTCACATAAACCTATGCAACTAGTACTTTGAGCGAAGAGGGAGCACCTATACAATTCTAGTAAGCAAAAGCACTAAGCCACCTAGCTCACTAGCAAAGCTCACAAGATAAATAAAAACTAGAGCCACTACACAAGCACAATATATATAAAAAATAAATACAAAGTAGAGCCACTACACAAGCACAATATATATAAAAAATAAATACAAAGTTTGTGTATGGAACTTGCAAACCACCGAGAAGAGTAGACAATGTTGACACGGTGATTTTTACGGAGGTTCACTTGGTTGCCACCAAGCTACGTCCTCTTGTGCCGACCAACACCTTGGGTGGTTCCTCCGTATTTGGCCCTCAAGCCAATGCCCCTCAAGGCACGCCCCGCAAGGCACCATAAGCGAACCCACACGCACAAGTGTGGTAACTGATCAAGACGAGCAATCCAATAGAGTTGGAATTTGGCACTTCCGTCGAACCACAACAACCCTCACAAATCCTCCTCCTGAGCACCGCACAATCTCCACGCGTGCTTCAACGGAGTCACAATCCTCCAACCGTCTAGGTGATGGCAATCACCAAGAGTAACAAGAAATCTCCAATTGCAATCACCACCTAGTGCCACAAATATGATTCCCGAAATGCATATGCACTAGGTCCCAATCCCCTCTCAAATTAGCCCTAGGCTTGAGATGAACACAAAGGGGGGAGATGGATCTTCAACCTCTCAATCACACCCACATAGGGCTCTCACTCTCTCTAGAAATCTTGCTTCAATTCATGAAGAGAGATGAGAAAGGGATGAACCCTAGAACACTTTTCAAGAGTGGGGTAAAGAAGGAGCTCACTGTGTTCTGTTGCTAGAAGGAGAGGAGGCTCAGACCGAGACTTATCAGCTGCCGGCCGAACGGCTACCCAGGCCGCTCAGGCCTCACCAACGGTCGGCAGCCGAGGCAGCACCCACGCGCTCCCGTACGGAACCAGCACTTCTCTCGGTCTCAGTCCGCAACGGGAAGAACAGAACAGCTCTGTCTCGGTCTCTCGATACTCTTCTGTCCAGCGGCGGCGGGCACTGGCAACAGACGTCCAAGTTCCTTGCTTTGGCAAGCAAGCAGCGCAGCTGCCAGCCGCAAGGTCGTGGCCCAGCAACATGTGACCAGCGGCGGCCCAAGTCAGCAGCAGCGGTGGGAGGTCCAGCAGAGCAGGCCATTCACCAGCGGCGGCCCACTGCACTAACAGTTTCATCGAACGGCCCGCGAAGCCAAGCTGCAGCAGCCTAGCGCAACGCCAGCACCGAACGGCCCCTGGCCGGTTTCGTGCATGCTAGCACTCGCAAGACAATATGTACGAAATACTCTCTCCGTCCTGAAATAAAGAGCATTCTAGCCTTTAGGAGTTGTCCCTAAATATAGTATATTTGGAGAACAAGAACATAATATTTATCTAAATAGGAGTACGTGATTATATTTTACAAGGAAGATAACTCATTTGCCTGCCATATTTTGTATAAAGACAAATAATTCACCCTTTAATCATGGGGAATAAAATCAGATTTTAATATATTAGGAAGGTAAGTGAGGGGTACATGCGTCTATTGCCATCTCCCTTATTTTGTCTTAGAGCATCTCCAAGAGATTTTGTAAAATAGTTCTCCAAAAACTAGAATTTAGAGGATCTCTAAAATAGATAGCTCTCTGAATTACTAGAACTCCGTAGCAGCTTCTTCAATCCACTCTCCAATCTAAATTTTTTATGGGCCACGTCAACAAATCTGTTTGTATCTACGGCAACATGCACGGAAAGCGGATAGGCTTGTGCAAGAAGGTGTATGCATGCATGGAACTGGCTGGAGGAAAGTCAGATGGCGAGTGATGCTAGCTATCCAAATATAGCTACCGAAATTTCCGGGATGGCGAGCGAATAAATTTAGAGAGCGGGTTGGCTAATCTGTTGGAGAGGTTTTTTGTTAAATAGTATCTATATTTGGCTTTATAAAACAACTTAGATAATCTCTTGGAGATGCTCTTAGAATAGCTAGAATGTTCGTTATTCCAGGACGGAGGGAGTAGACGGGAGCGCTCCTGGCCTTTGCATGGTCCCACGCTAAATTTGGCAAGCACAAATTAACGCCAAAACCTTTTTCTCTTCTTTATTTATGACGATGACGCAAACTAGCATGCCTGCATAAGAATAGGCCACGACATCTCCTTGCCAAACATAGCCGCACAAAGCTACTGCCTTTCCTTCTCATGCACGAGGACAGCTGCGTGCATGCATTTGCCTATTTGTAGAGCGGGCCAAGAATAGCCAAAGCCAGCTATCTCTCTCGCACATGCGCCGCAAGCGCCAAGGCCCAGCAGAGCCCACGCGGAGGTCGGCGGCCCGGCCTAGCTGCCCGAACACAAGCAGGCCCCCAGCGCCCAAGGCAGCAACAGGCCAAGGCACAGCGAGCCTGAAGCTGAATTTCCGATTCGGCCAGCAATACTAAAAACAATCTTTTAGCCCTTGCTCATGGTACTAACTCCACCAAGAAAATATGCCATCTCATTTCAAAAACATATCAAAGCTCCAACTCACTTGAGATAGCAATTCTCCAAGGTTTTTTCAAAGGAATTCTCAACCATCTCATCAAGCCACCAAACCCCAATGCATATGCAAAAAGCAATTCATTCTAGTGGCACTAGATAACCGATGCAATTAAAGACTTCCCCTCTTTATAGTACGGTTACCAATTCTAAATCCGGTCATAAAACTTCTCTAATCAACTTAGACCGGTAAAATGAAATGCCCTACAAATATACCTTTACCTTGCACATTCCATTCCATCTTCGTCGATGTCGATGCAACATATGCACCAACCAATCAAGAATAATATGATCCACTCCATATCATCACGTGATCGTATTGGTCCATCGATCTTGACGTCACTTGCTCTTCATCGTTGCGTCGGTCCATCGGCGCCAAGTCCTCGACTTGCCCTTCACTCTTGCAACCGGTCTGTCGAGCCAAGTCTTGTCTTGATCTTCTCCACTTTGATCAAAAGACTCCATGTCATGTTACATATGCAATATGCTCCATCATCATATAACCAACAATGGACTAATCTTCTGTGTATCTTGACATAACCACATATTAGCCAATCCTAGGTTGTCACTCAATTACCAAAACCAAACAAGGACCTTTCAATCTTCCCCTTTTTGGTAATTGATGACAACACTACAAAGATATGGAAATTAAGATTATTTAGACTTTATGCCACTTATCCAACATTTAAGCTCTATGTCATGATTTGGATAAGTACCACAAAGTCAACTTGGTAGTGATAACTCCCCCTACATGTGTGCTCAAATTGTTTGGTTTCAAACTTGCACACATGTATAAATATGAAATTTGTGGGAGGGTTAGCACTACTAAGTGATGCTAAGGTGTATAGGATAAACCTTTTGAAGCGTGATACCATCGGAGTTGCACAATTGAAATTCATCCTTAGCATCATCATGGTTAGCTAGATACATCAAAAACACTAGATACCTCATGAGATCAACATTATAGGCAAGGTTCTAGTACCACATGATGAAACAAACATATCTAGCTACCAACCTATGCATGCTAGTTATCATATCATCATTCAAATTCTATAACTAGCAAGCACCACACAAGCATTGCATATTGAATTTTAAAACTTATGCAAATGCAAGCAAGCACATGAAAATGCACATCTCAAATGCAATCAATCAAGTTCATGAGCTTGCTCCCCCTACTTGTGTGCTTCTTTTGTCCAAGAATTTTGATCCTCCTCTATTGTTCAATGTTGCACCCTCTTGGTCTATCCATGTCCAAAACCCCATATTTCATATCTTTGCTCCAATTTCTCCCCCTTTGTCATCAATAACCATAAAAAGTGTGTTTCTTTTTTATACAAAGGGTACTAGGGGTAGATGGTTGAGACTTGAATCTTCATTTTTGATGGACACTACCGGTTGAATTGGAATAACACCACTTGAAAATACCACATGTGAAAGCATGAAAACCACCTAGAAAGGCTACATGTAGGTCACTTGTAGGATCTTTGACCTTAATACCAATGAGTTGGGGCAACTCCCCCTATGTCAAAGCATTGGTTATCCAATTTATAATTGCCACTTGTAGGTGAGGGTAGCTTCTCTTGATTTGAATTGATCACTTAAAGTTGAGGATCACTTGTGGAACCACCAATTGTACTAGATATCACTTGAATGAATATCACTTGAAAGAATATGATGATCTAGCAATATCTTGGACAATGTGAATACCATTTGTTGGATTTTTCAATTATAATCAATTCTTGAACTAGATTGTTTCCATGAGCTTCATTCTCTTTGACTTGAACTAACATGTTTTGCCTAAGCTTCCAAGTCCGGTTTGAACCAATGACAAGCTTCTTCACACCTCTTTAAAGGGTTATCTTGCCAATGTTGTACTTGTAACTTATATGCAATCCAAACTAGATCAAGTAATTGGGTTCACTAGCTCATGAACAAACTCATACTCATACCACTAGATAAATCAATCATTCAAGCAATAGTGGTAGACTATGAATTTAAAAACATTTTATTGTTATGCATGACCCTAATAAGCATGTACTATATGCACTAACCGCATACTAGTAAGGGATGAAATGATCATGCACAATACAATGATACCTTTGCTATGTTGGAGAAGAGGATAGTCATTTTGATTCCAATACATTTCTCCAATAGCAATGTGAAGTCCATTGAATTGCTTGATGAAGACCAATAGATATCAATTTGAATACCATGCTTCATCCATATGAAATGAAAACCACTTAAGATCAAGTGCACTTTCTTGTTGTGGTTGGCTTGCTTCTTTTCTTGACTCTTGCTTAAGAGAATACCACTTGAATTATCATTTGATTTGACATGTATTGCTCTCTACTTTGGATGTTGCTTGGTTTCTTGATCAACCCTTTTGATTTCTTCAACTAAGCATCTCTAATAATCCTTAGATCATCATTTCCATGTTAGCCTTCCAAGTATCTCCCACTTGGTTTACCCACTCATGGGCGGCAAGCCCCTCTCTAGGGAGAAGTGATCTCTCTCCAAGAATTATCCTTGACACTCACTTGAAATACCATTGTTTGATTGATCCATGGACTTAACATATGATGAGTAACCTTGAATTCTTATTTTGTAACACCCGGTTTTAAGAACAAAACCCGATATACACCATATGTGAGCCTCAGAGATCAAATCTCACATATAGCCACAAATGAAAGGCAGTATCAGTAAACAATGCTTAATATATAACGTATTTAATATAAACGACATAACCTTCGACATGCCGGTCAACGGAAACGACTCGATCTCCGGGTGTGGACTCCACTGGATCCAAACGGCGGTTGACAACAAGCCTAAACTTCTCCGAGGTGTGGGTGGAAAAGCAAGAGTGAGTTCATGACGAACTCAACAAGTATAACATGTGTAATCCCATAACCACATGATCAAGTGAAACTGAATAAATGAATTGCACATAAACAATTTAAATGAACATAAGCATTCCCTTAGTTTTCTGGGCCACCCGTAACCGTGGGCACGGACGATATATCGATTTAACTATGCGCAGAGGTGTACACTTTCACTGTGAGTCGTGATTTACCCTTTCGCCCGAGGTAGCTAATCTCTTGACCCTCTTCCAAGGAAGGCCGGCAGGGTTCACTATCAAACCTTTCAAAGGTTTGTCTAACAAGTTAGGGCCGCTAGGTTTCAATAGTCAGTCTGTGTGATACAATCAGTCCCAGGGATCCACAGTCTGCTATTCCCCATTTGCGCCGCAAGGGTAACCTCTAACAAGCTAGAAAAGGTCCTCATACTAAGCTAAAGCCAGAGCCATATAGCCCTCATAGTTGCACGTTAAGTCACAGCTTTTGCCAAAGGATAATGTTCATCTTTTATGTTTATCACATATTCATTAATCAAGTTTACTAGATCATAGTTAAAGAAAGAAAACCCAAGCTATACTTGCCTTAAAATAGATCCTTCTTCAAATCCCAAATCTTCGTTGAATTGCTTCTCAATCTTCACTTTGTTTTGACCACCAACATCCAGATCATCAACGCAAAAGCTCACCGACTGGACTTGGTTATAAAGCACCACACAAGCATCCGAGCAATCATACACGAAGCAAACATAACTAATTAGACAGTACATCAATCACAATAAAACAAAATAAAAAGTTTATAAAACAACTCCACTCGTTTCTACGATCAAATAGACGTCAAATTCACCGAAAACGGAGCTATAACGACGAAGATATGAATTTTCCAAGTTTTTCCTATGGACCAATAATGCATTAAATATGAACTTGAAATTTAAAGTCTACAAACTGAACTAACAGAGACACTAACACGAAGCTTACGAAATTACGAAACCAACGCAATTTGAATGGATTAAATCGGAGTCAAATTGAACATTTTACAAGCATTTGAAAATGAGTAATAAAACTATAAATATATGAAAACGTATTTTAAAACTGAATGGTAGGAGCTACGCTTTCCAAAGGAGAAAACGTAAAAGAAAGTACGCAAAGGACTGCGTATTTCATTGTATACCTGGGATTATTTTTCTATAGAAAAACGGCCATAAACACAAGATGATGTCATGATGATGTTATGAAAGTTAAAATTGACGTCATCAAGACAAGCAAGCAAACAAGACTTGCAAGCCGATCCGTGGTGGCCACCATGGACTACCAGCTTCACGTCGGGAACTCGGACATGGCTACGTGTACCCCACCATTTGACAAAGAGCTCGCATCAATGGAAAGAGGAAGGCAAAGCGATCTCACCGTGCACGATAAAGGAGACAGGGACGAAACGAAGGACGACGCGCAGTAGGGAGAGGCGGATGGCGGTTTCCTGCACATGGCGGCGTCACACGATGAGCCAAATCAAATGAAAAGGAGAACTCCGGCGTGCTTTCGAGGTTGAACCGAAGCTCCAGCGTGGGCTTACGATGAAGAAGAAACGATAGAGGCGGCGAACGGCAATGGGGCTCCGGGTCTTCCTGGATGTGAGGCTCGGCAACGAGTCACCAACGGCGAAGCAGCAACGGAACGGGGAAGTCGAGCTCGCCGGCGGCTCAACGATATGGCGGCGGCCTGTTTTGCTTGATGCGGGGCGAGGGGAGGCGCCTAGGGTTGGAAAAGAGACGAAGCGATGCGCGCTGTGGCTTTATAGGCGAAGTCTCGACGCGGACGCGAGACACGAAGAGACGGGCGACCGATCGCTCCCGGCTCGGTGCCGATTCGTGTGACGGAGAAGATGAACAGGGCTCCAATACATTGATACGAAGAGGAGGAGGCAAAGCTGCTGCATTGCTACGTGCTTGGGCCAATTCAGCCCGGGGAGGAAAAGAAAAGAAGGGCTGACTTTGCCATCGATGGCCTTGGGCCTCCAATGGACTTGGCCACTCGGCCGGATAGCAATGAGCCAAGCAGTCCGGATCACTTTTCTTTTTCTGAAACAAAATATGTAAAGCTTTTCAAATAGAATTTTCAAAACCTTTTGAACTCCTTTGAACTTTTGGTCGAACCGGACATCACGAGAAAAATCTATGCAGCAGCATGAGTGCATCATCATGTTCCTAGCCTTAACATGGATTTTAATTCACCAAAAATATTTATTTAGCCTATGTTAAATGCTCACAAAAACACAAATTTAAATTATTTTAGCTATTTCAAAAACATGCAAATTTTGGGGTGTTACAATTCTACCCCCTTAAGATGAATCTCGTCCCGAGATTCGGAAGAGGCTCAAAAACATGAAAAGATCTTGATAACTCTTTCAACTTCACATCTTGCATATACCAAACTTAAACACTTTATGTCTCATGGTCACCACTTGTGAACAAAGTTTTCATTAAAAGACTATTATCCATAATTGACTAAAGTCTATCATGACTGCTATCTTTTTGCTTACAACTCAGAGATATGGAGACTCGATCTGCATTTGTTGCTCATTCATTTATGTTGGTATCCTTAGTGTGCACACCTTTAGAACATGTCATTGGCTTTCTCGGATTGGAGTCGACCACCTTGATACTCAATTCTTTTCCCTGACGGTGCTGTTAAGAGCATTGTGCATTGGGTACCATGAATCACTCCTTTGTGTGCACACAACCATCCATTACCAAGAACCACGGGAATATTAAGTGACTCTAACACAATGAGGGTTACAGTGAAGTTTTCCTTGTTTATGACAAGACTGACGTCCGGGCATATCTGATCTGCCTGTATTTCTCCCACTGGGTTATGAACTAGCAAAGGCTTCCTCGTTGGACACTTCACAAGCTTGTACTCCTCTACCATGTCGGCAGAAATGAAAGAATGCGAAGCACTTGGGTCAAACAGAGCAAAGACTTGCAATGAGCTTACTTGAATATAACCACCCACTACTTTGATAGCACCATGAATGTTATTCATATCCGTATTGCTCAGCCTTCCATTGACATAGTTGTGCTGCGATGTACTTCCTTGAGCAGGCTTCTTATGGGATTTCCTTTTTCGTTTTCGTCGTTGTGGATTCTGATTCGGTTCACTCCCAACTTGCTCTTCAACATTGTTGTTTTGACAGTGCTCACCTTCATTGTACTCATAACATCCTTCAATGGCAGGAACATCAGTCTTTTCCCACATATCAGTGAGAGGTGTCATATAGGGCTCTGAGTCATGTGGTACTACACTTCCTGTCATCAAGTGACCAACATCAGCAATACGAGCAAGGATAGATGATCATAATCATGGGTATCTCAGGAGACAACTCCTACTCCAAGATAGATTTGAAAAGGCATCAACATGTGACATCAATGCACTAATCAAAGCACAAAGGACACTTGCCCAAGGATAGACATTCCAACTAGAGAAACAACTGCTCCTTCCAAGTAAAACGCTTGAATCCATGAAAGTTTCGTCTTTGCAACTTATTCATCGCGGCTACCCCCCTTAAGAAGAGATCAGTTAGGGGAACCTAAAGGTAGCTTGCATCTTCTTCTACACAAGATAATCATCATAAAGTCCTCTGATATCCCACAGATCACTTATATAAATGTGTGAATACAATCTGAAAATTTCTGTGCGAGTTGCAACCAAAAGCAGTTCACCAAAATAATCAGAACTCGAGTTCCAGATATCAAATAGAGACGTTCAACACATGGTTGGAAAGCTTAAGAAATTCTATAAAACTTTGTTTCAGATCACATTAACAGATTCTGAAACTAAATTGGTTGAAAACAGACAAATACAGAGACTGCTCAGACTTCTAGACAGCACAAAACATCAGATTGTAACAGCCATAAATTCCAGCTCAGAACAGATATGAACCTGATTCTTGTGGGATTGGATAGATAAGGAAGTATAGTTCTTCTAGAAAAATTTCATGACCATATGTCAGACAAAGAAACAGTTGTGACCAGATCTCTACTGACTGTCCCAGATTTCTGACACCACAGGTACATCATCTTGTGATTTCCATAACTCCCAAAACAAAATAGCTATGGTGATAATTCTTGTGCTCAGAGAAAGGTGCTGAAGTTTAATTTCATCCAAAATTGTATCATGATTTTTGGTTGCTCATGAACAGAGGTATAATCCAAAGAAGACAGGTTGCTCGGGAAGACATGATGCAGAAAACAGAGGATAACCCAAAACCCAACTATCTATTCACTAACCTTAAACCTTAAGCCTATGACTAAATGAAATTGTGGTCTGCACAAATTCATTGCAATCATTACAAAACTCCAAATCAAGCAAATTCATAATGACAACGCAACAAGACAATTAAAGCTGCACAAAGCAAACAATGACTCAACTTGCGATACTATCGTCATCTTCATATTAAGGACAAAGATCCTAAAGCTCTTCTACTAATGACGCAAGAATGTGGTAAGATTATAAAAGCATATCAAAGCAAGGAGTAGATGAGAACAACAAAGGCTTGAAAATAAGCATCAAGGAGGAGATAAATATCAAGGATGCGGATACAATAGAGACAAAAACATCAAGGTATATAGAACAAGAATGTTCTAGCAATTTCAAAACCTTAAGACGACCAATTTCTACCCAGGCTTGCGTCCTACAGTCAGCATTGAGCTGATACCATTTGTAACACCCGGTTTTAAGAACAAAACCCGATATACACCATATGTGAGCCTGAGAGATCAAATCTCACATATAGCCACAAATGAAAGGCAGTATCAGTAAACAATGCTTAATATATAACGTATTTAATATAAACGACATAACCTTCGACGGCGAAAGCGGAAACGACTCGATCTCGGGTGTGGACTCCCTTTGGATCCAAACCGACTGGTTGACAACAAGCCTAAACTTCTCCTGAGGTGTGGGTGGAAAAGCAAGAGTGAGTTCATGACGAACTCAACAAGTATAACATGTGTAATCCCATAACCACATGATCAAGTGAAACTGAATAAATGAATTGCACATAAACAATTTAAATGAACATAAGCATTCCCTTAGTTTTTGAAAGCATCTAGGCCCCTTGATGTGGGTTTCGATGATTGATGACAATATAGATTACTATGACTAACGTGTGTTTTGCAGAAACAATGGGAGTTAGGTCATGGTAATGGAATCTCAGGCATTTGGTTGCCATGCCCTCTTATCGATGGAAATCGTTTCGGTTTTCAAAGGTTGGACGACAAGGTTAAGGACGGTTAGTTTCGATTGTCGATGGTGTTGAGAGACGTCGGATTAGTCGTTAGGACTTTGTTTTCTCCTTTGGCCGTACTATTAAGGGGGGTGCAAATGGGTAGCTTGACCTAGTTGAGTCTCGGGTTTAGGTGTGATGCACACTGGTGAAATCTTAGCGCTAGGGAGTTACGTGTAAGCCCTGAGAGTTGTTGAAGTCGTCGTCGTTTTCAAAGGATCGCGTATCAAGTGGAAACGGCAGCTTCAACAGGCGCCGGACGCGCCAGCCGTCCGGCGCACGGTAAAGCAGCCCTCGATGCGCCCGAGCGGCGGACGCGTTGGCACAGCGTCCGCGTGCGCCGGACGCGGGAGAGTTCAGGATCGGGCAGACAGATCAGCCGCGCCGACGGACGCGGGCCGGGCCAGCGCCGGACGCGTCCGAGTTTCGCTCAGCAGCCCGGCTAGTCAGCCGTTCGAATCCTATAAAGCGCCGGACGCGTCCGGCGGTCACATCTGAGCCGAAATCGAGGTAACGGTTGGATTTAGGCCCTTGGCTATAAATACAACCCCACCCTCTACATTTCGGCTCTCTTGCTCATTTCATCAGCTGATAGCCACCCTTGTGAGAGCAAGAGAGTTGCAAGAGCCTCATGACTTGAAGAGATTTGAGAATCCATGAGTTCATGAGCAATCGAGAGTAGCTAGTGTGCATCCACTCTTCTCCCTAGGCTTTGCGAGGTCAAGTGAGAGTTTGTGCTTGTTACTCTTGGTGATCGCCATCACCTAGACGGCTTGGTGGTGATTGGAGCTTGGTGATCATCCGGCGGTGCTTGTGGATGACCCAACTCATCTTGTGAGCGGTTCTTGGCGATTCACCGCGTCGGGAGCGACGAAGAATCAGCCCTAGAGAGCACTTGGTTCTTGCGAGGACCAAGGGGAGCTACACCCTTGCGCGGGTGCTCCAACGAGGACTAGTGGAGAGTGGCGACTCTCCGATACCTCGGGAAAAAGATCGCCGTGTTCCTTGTCCCTTTACTTTCCGCATTTACTTTCTAGCACTTACATTCCCGCAATTACTTTCATAGAATTGCCATGCTAGAATAGGATTGGAACTTAGGGTGCAAAACTTTAGTTGATCGATTGTGTAGGAACACACATAGGCACCGAGGGGTGAATCATGGGCTAGTAGGTTTAATTCCGCAATAATTTTTAGAATTAGCCCAATTCACCCCCCTCTTGGGCATCTTGATCCTTTCAAGTGGTATCGGAGCCGGTTTGCTCTAAATTAGGCTTAACCGCCTAGAGTAAAGATGTCCCATGGGGATGGACCTCCTCCCATGTTCGAGGGAGACGATTTTCCTTATTGGAAAATTCGCATGGAAGCACATTTAGAAGCGATAGATGTTGGATGCTTCCGTGCCCCTTCTCAAGGACTCCCAAAACCCAAGGATTCCACTAGCCTTGTCGGTGAAGAGGCTAACTATGAGAAGTGGAATGCAAAGGCAAGGAACGCTATATTCCGCGGTCTTTGCAAGGATGTGTTCAATCGCGTTAGGAACCACAAGGACGCCCATGCACTATGGTCCGACCTTTGTGCGCTCCATGAGGGAACTAAGAGTGAGCGTGAGGAACGCTATCATCTTGTTATGCGCAAGTTAAATTCTTTTGAGATGAAAGCTAATGAAAGTGCTAATGAGATGTATTCCCGTTTGAACACTATTGTAGAGGAACTCAATGGGCTTGGACTTAATCAAATGTCGCCATCCGATGTTGCAAGAAAGATCCTATGTGTCCTCCCATTGAGAAATATGGGCACATTGTCACCGTGCTTCACCAAGGTGATCTTTCCAATGCTACACCGACTCAAATATTGGGAAAGATCATCCAAGAAGAAAGATTTGGCCCTCAATGCAAGTCACTCAAGAAAAGGCAAGGCCAAGGCAACTCATGATGATTCTAGTGATGCTGAAATTGATGATGTGAGTCTTGCTCTCATGGTAAAGAAGACCACCAAGATGTTGAAGAAGCTCAACAAAAATGGTGTCAAGTTTGATGGCAAGAAGAAGAAGTTCTTCACAAGTAGCAAAAGGAAGCCCATCTCGAAATGGAGTGCTTCAATTGCCGCAAGACTTGGACATCTAGCTCATCAATGTCCGGAGCCTCCAAGAGACAAGAGGTACAAGAAGAAGAAGGGCAAGGACAAGAAGGATGACTCAAGTGATGATGAAGAAAAAGAAAAGAAGAAGAAAGACAAGCATTACAAGAAGAAGGAAGAAAAGAAAGAGTATCACAAGAAGAAGGATGGCAAGGCATATATTGTTGGTGATTGGCTCACCGATATTGAATCTTCTTGTGGGTCATCCGATGAAGAAAGTGATGATGAAGGAGTGGCTGCTATTGGCATTGGATCTTCACCACCTCCACAAATCTTGCCATCATCATCTACTCCATCCCACTTTTGCCTTATGGCTAAAGGTGAAAAGAAGGTACATTCCAAACATGGTGATAGTGATGATAGTGGTAGTGAAAGTGATAGTGATGATGAGTATGAGTCACCTACTTATGATGAGCTTGTCAAATTGCTTAGAAAGTACTCAAAAACCATCATTAAGACTAGAGGAAGATGTGATGAGCTTGATAGTGAAAATACTTCTCTTCTAGAAAAGATGGAAGCTATGCGAGAAAACTAATGATGAGCTTAGAGATCAAAATGAAATCATGTCTTCTAAACTCAAGGAACTCAAAGCTTCTTCAAAAGAGCTTAAAGTTGAAAATGAGAACCTTGAGAAGAAGCATGATGAGCTCAAATCTAGTTATAGCTCTCTAAAAGAGGAGTACACAACTATTAAAGTTAATCATGGGAATCTAGCGATGGCTTATGAGCTTCTTGCCGAAACACATGAGGCTACTAACAATGTTGCTAAGAATGATGTAGCTACATCATGTGATGAGATCATTGAGCAAGGTGCTAGCAGCAAAGGCAAGTCGGTGGTGGTGACTCGAGAATTATGATGACTATGTCAAGATAAAGAATGAAAATGAACAGCTCCGATGAAGGATCTTGAACAAGCAAAAATCAGTCACACCGTCACTATTAAAGATGAAGGACTAGCACTTGAGAATGAAAAGCTCAAAGAAGAGAACAAAAGACTCCACTTTGAGATGTCATGCTTGAAGCAATCAACAAATGAGTCACTTCTAGAAGAGAACAAGAAACTCAAGCAAGAGAAAGAACACCTCAAGATTGGTTTGAGCAAATTTGCAAAAGGAAAGTCACTTCAAAGTGAGCTCTTGATGAACACCATGATGAAGACCGATAGAAGTGGCATTGGGTTCAAGTCACATCAAGAGAAGCAACATCAAGCAAAGCAAGCAAGTCAACAAACGCAAAAGCCAAAGCCAAAGCCAAAGAGATGTTTTGAGTGTGGACAAGAAGGTCACTTTGCTCATGAGTGTGAAACTCCACCACCACAACCCTTGCCCAAGCATGCTAGACCCTTTGCATACAATGCTCATTATGTTGTTAGAAAGGATTCAAAAGGACAAGTGAATGTCACCTTCTTAGGTCCCCCCAATAAGAATAGGCCTAAGCAAATTTGGGTTGCAAAGTCTCTAGTAGAGAAAGTTAAGGGCCCTCAACAAGTTTGGGTCCCTAAACCTCAAGCTTGATCTCTTGTGTGTAGGTGAACTACGGGACCGGTGGAAGTCATTGGGTTATTGATAGTGGCTGCACTCAACATATGACCGGTGAGCCTCGTATGTTTGCCTCACTAGATGAAGGGGAGCAAAATCAAGATAGGATCACATTTGGTGATAATTCAAAGGGCAAAGTCAAGGGTTTGGGCAAAGTTGCAATATCAAATGATCACTCTTTGTCAAATGTGCTTTATGTTAAACCTTTGAGCTTCAACTTGCTATCAAGTGGGTCAATTGTGTGATCTTGGATTCAAATGCTTGTTTGATAAGAATGAAGTGATAGTGTCAAAGAAAGAAGACTCAACCGTGATATTCAAAGGCTTTAGATACAACAATCTCTATCTAGTGGATTTCACCTCCGAAGATGCAAATCGAATGTTTGTTTGTTGTCCAAGACTTCACTTGGGTGGTTGTGGCATAGGAGGCTAGCACATGTTGGGATGAGTACACTCAAGAAGCTTTTGAAGAAAGAGTTAGTGAGGGCTTGAAAGATGTCAAGTTTGAAAAGGACAAACCTTGTAGTGCATGTCAAGCCGGCAAGCAAGTTGCAAACACTCATCCAACCAAAGCTTTTCTATCAACTTCAAGAGTGCTAGAGTTCTTTGCATATGGATCTATTTGGACCAACCACATACAAGAGCCTTGGTGGGAAACTCCATTGTCTAGTGATTGTTGATGACTTCTCAAGATACACATGGACCTTCTTTCTTCATGACAAATCCGAAGCCACCCCTTGCTTCAAGAAGTTTGCAAAGAGAGCTCAAAATGAATTTGATGTCAAGATCAAGAAAATTAGAAGTGACAATGGCAAAGAATTTGACAACACCAACATTGAAGCATATTGTGATGAAGTTGGGATTAAACATGAAGTCTCATCCACCTACACACCTCGGCAAAATGGCATAGTTGAGAGGAAGAACCGGACCTTGATCACTTTAGCAAGAACAATGCTTGATGAGTACAACACCCCGAGAGAATTTGTGGGCTGAAGCTATCAACACAAAGCATGCTATGCATCAAATCGGCTATATCTTCATAAATTCCATGGCAAGACCCCCTATGAGCTGCTCAATGGGAAGAAGCGGACGTCTCCTACTTAGGGTGTTTGGTTGCAAATGCTACATCTACAAGAAAAGGCAACACCTAGGGAAGTTTCAAAGACGTTGTGATATTGGTTTTCTTGTTGGTTACTCATCAAAATCCAAAGCATATCGAGTATTCAACCATGCCACCGGTTTGGTAGAAGAAACATATGATGTGGAGTTTGATGAATCTAACGGCTCCCAAGGAGCAATTGAGAATCTTGATGATGTAGGTGATGAACCATTGAGGGAAGCAATGAAGAATATGCCCATGGGAGATGTCAAGCCTAAAGAAGATGATGATGAAGTGCAAGTCATTGACAAGCCTTCCTCTTCCTCAAGTGTGCCTCAAGATGACAAAGAAAAAGATGGGATGACCGAACATGAAGACACTCATGTCTCCCATGAACAAAGAGAGGCACAAGCTCAAGATGTTGACGCTCCCCAACCAACTCCTCAAGTGGTTGAAAAGAGAATTCCCAAACTCCATGATCATCCACAAGATCAAATCATAGGGAGTCCATCAAGGGGTGTAATGACTCGATCTCAAAGACTTGCTAGTTTTTTGAACATCACTCGTTTGTCTCTTGTGTTGAACCAAAAGATGTAGGTGAAGCTCTTCAAGATCCGGATTGGGTGAATGCCATGCATGAAGAATTGAACAACTTCACCCGCAACAAGGTTTGGACTCTTGAAGAGCGTCCCAAGAATGCAAGAATTATAGGTACCAAGTGGGTGTTCCGCAACAAGCAAGATGACCAAGGCAATGTTGTGAGAAACAAGGCAAGGCTCGTGGCAAAGGGGTTCTCTCAAGTTGAAGGCCTAGATTTTGGAGAGACTTTTGCACCGGTTGCAAGACTTGAAGCCATCCGTATCCTCCTTGCATATGCTTCACACCATGAAATGAAACTATTTCAAATGGATGTGAAGAGTGCATTTCTTAATGGTTTCATTAATGAGCTTGTCTATGTTGATCAACCTCCGGGTTCGAAGACCCTAGCTGTCCTAATCATGTTTTCAAGGTTGTCCAAGGCACTTTATGGGCTCAAGCAAGCTCCTAGAGCATGGTATGAGCGCCTTAGGGACTTCCTCATTGAGAAGGGGTTCACTATCGGGAAGGTTGACACCACACTCTTCACCAAGAAGCTTAATGGAGAGATCTTCATTTGTCAAGTATATGTTGATGATATCATCTTCGGCTCAACAAATGAAGAAGAATGCAAAAAGTTTGGTGACATGATGTCAAAAGAGTTCGAGATGTCTATGATTGGCGAGCTCACCTTCTTTCTTGGTTTTCAAATCAAGCAAATGAAGGAAGGGACCTTCATATCACAAGAGAAGTATACCAAGGACCTCCTCAAGAGGTTTGACATGAAGGATTGCAAGCCATTCAACACTCCTATGGCATCTAATGGACATCTCGACCTTGATGTGGAAGGTAACTCTGTGGATCAAACTCTTTACCGCTCTATGATCGGTAGCTTGTTGTACCTCACGCATCTAGGCCCGACATCATGTTTAGTGTGTGTATGTGTGCTCGCTTTCAAGCCGATCCTAAGGAAGCTCACTTGAGTCTTGTCAAGAGGATTCTTAGGTACTTGCGGCTCACCCCAAGCATTGGCCTATGGTATCCCAAAGGAGCAAGATTCCAACTTGTTGGCTATTCCGATTCGGATTATGCCGGTTGCAAAATTGATAGAAAAAGCACATCGGAGGGTGCCATTTGCTTGGGAGGTCACTTGTCTCTTAGTCATCAAAAAGCGAGCAGTGTTGCTCTATCTACGGTGCGAGTACATAGCAGCAGGGGCTTGTTGTGCACAAATCTTGTACATGAAACAAACCCTCCTTGACTACGGTGTGAATCTTGGTCAAGTGACTCTCTTGTGCGACAATGAGAGCGCAGTGAAGATTGCAAACAACCCGGTTCAACACTCTCGCACAAAGCATATAGATATCCGCCACCACTTTCTTAGAGATCATGTCTCTAAAAAGGACATCTCTCTAGAAGGTGTGAGAAGTGAGGATCAATTAGCGGATATCTTCACAAAGCCATTGGATGAATCAACCTTTTGTAGGTTAAGGAATGAGCTCAATATCCTTGACCTAAGCAACTTCACAAGGAAGAGATGAAAGGTGTTGTCGGTTGCATTGCATTGTTTATAGAGCACGTTTAAATTTCTGTAATGCATATAGGGCTTGTCTAACATGGTTAAGATAACACTCTTTGGAGGTGTGAAGAAGCTTACCCTTGGTTCAAACCTGACAAGCCGCCTAGATTCAAATTCCAGTAATTTGTGCGTGTGTGTTGCTCTTCGTTTCTTTTCGTTTATTTCTTGAGCAACCTCTGTGTTCATCCATGAATTGAGAAAGCTTTTAATGCTTCCACTGGTTTGAAAACTCAAGCTCATGGCCACACGTTGTTCCTCGCTCGTGTTTTATTGCCTATTTTCGAAAATTATGTGTAGCCTATGGCAAACTATTTTGAAAATTGAGGGTTTGAGAGTGAGGATCTCATATTGGCTCCAAACTGTGTTTAGTTGACTCTTCGGAAGTTTGGAAACCAATTGGGAGCAGGTGCCGCGAAGAAAGAATTCAATTCAGCTCTTGAAGGAGCGCCGGACGCGCATTTGGAAAAACCGGTGGACGCGTCCGGCGCCTTATGAAGATAAGTCGCGAGATGAAGCCGAAGATCAAGACGGGCCGGACGCGTAACGGTGTTTCGCCGCGTCGCGCCGCGTCTGGCTGCGCGTCCGACGGACTCGACTTGGGCTGCCCTTCTGGGAAGTCTCTGTTCGGCGTCCGGCGACCCGCCAGACGCAGCGCGGACGCGTCCGGCGGGATGAGGAAGTGCGCGAGTCACTTAATCTGACGTGTGGGGCCCTTACTCTCCATCTTTATTCCAAAACAGCCCGCGGTCTTCTTCTTCCTCGTTCGCTTCCGTACACCGCCGCGCGCCGCCCTAAACCTAGCTTCCGCCGGCGCGCGCGCGCGCCAGCCATTGCGCCGCTCTGCTCCTCCGCGTCCACGCGCCAGCCAGCCACCGCCGCGCGCCACTCCGACCGCCGCGTCCATTCTCCAGGCCAGCGCCGCCCGGTCTCGCCGCAACCACCGGTGCCGCCATTGCCGCCGCCCTCGAGGTCGTCATCTTCTCCTGCGAGCCGGCCTAGTCTCCGTCCACGGCGTCCTCCTTTTGCTTCCTCTCTGTGATTTGGCGCGCCGCTAGGCGTCATCTCGACCAGGGAAGACTTCTTCTTGGTGAGCACGACCACTGCCCCCCAGGTGTTCGGCCAAATGCCTAAGCCGTCAATCCCATTTGTTTTTGACCCTGTTCGACACCGTGTCCTTGCAGTGATTCTTTGAAAAGGGTGCCCCACATCGTCATCTCTCATCTATTCACAGGAGTGGTCGTGTCATAGGTACATTGCCATAATTCTATCTAATCTTACCAAATTGCTTTGCTTCCGATAGGTTTTCGCTTCTCTAGAAAAATGCTTATGTTAAATAGCTCCTATCTATTCTATCTCTTTGACAAGCCGTGTCGAATTGAGATAAATTGTTGTGGGCGGTGAAACTCTAGGCCAAGCCTAGGAGTATGGATTGAGGCCAAGCCTCTTAAGACGTCGTTCATCATCTTTCGGTGCCTAATTTGCTCGATCTCGCGAAGTGTGAAACATGCCACGGTGCAAGAACTCGGGCGAGGGGTTCGGGGAGATGATGATCCGCACAGAAGGCCAAACCTTCCCGAGATGATTGAGAGAGCTAAAGGAAAGAAAACCGTGACTATGAGGAAGAGAAAAAGGTTGCCACTGATTCTCAGCAGCGGGTAAGAGTGGGCAGTTGCGAGCAGAGCGTGCGAGAGGAGAGCTCGCGGGGGTGCGAGCATTGTGATACAAGAGTCCGGATCGGCGGCACGGGAGAGGCGAGACGGGAGGCTGCGAGGCGAGAGGAGACCATTCTTGAGCAGCAAGATTTTTCTCCATTACGACGGTCCTCCGTGTCGGGACCCTCCAGCGGCCGGCTCGGCGATCCACGGGAGTCGGGTCCCTCTTCTACTCCACGAGGCGCCCACAGGGCCCTACGGGACCTAGATTGAGTACGGAGAGAGCTGTTGAAGGCCGGTGCAAAGAAGATACAGGCTATCGGACGGTGGACATCAACACCTGGTTTCTCGCTTCGAGAGAGAGAGCGGGTGCCCCTTACTACATAGCTCGCACAAGTCCTTGGTAGAGGCTTACAGGCAGAAGTCAAAGATTACCAAGCAGAGGACAGTGATAGCTGACACCTTCTCACATGTGTTGGGCCAGGCTTTCAGAGAGTATTTGGGTGCACAGCCAGGAATGATTGATCTAATTGGAAGATCTGGCAGATATATTCCAGGATGGGTATTAGAATTCTATGCTACACTGTGGATTGCTCCAAATCATTCTCTCATTTCATACACCATTCGTGGTCAGAGGCAGAACTTGTCCAGTGAGGAAGCCAGAAACTTCTTGGGGATTTCAGAGCAGCCCATCAAGCTGCATCAGCTGTGCTTTCCAGGCATTGAGCCACCCCGCCGTGCACAGGGAGGAGTAGTGCCACCTCCTGAGATCATGAGAGAGGTCTTTGGACCTAACTTTGGTGCAGGGTCGAGCAGGACACCACAGGATGAGCTACGCCTTGCTCGAGTCCTTGATCGATTCGAGATACACCATTCTTGCTAGGCCCGGTTTCGAGAACGGGTTCACTAGGCTCCAGCAGTGGGTAGTGTCACATCTTGTGAGGAAGATTCCTTTTGATATCGGGATCGATACTTTGTGATATGGAAGATGTCATCTATGGGAGTTTCAAGCATCACCGCTTTGTTGCACTATGCTCATTGGATCACTGGCTCATCTATAGAAATGGTGATCTTCCGGACTCGATCGAGAAAAGAATATGAAGATCTCGCTGAATTATGAGGTGTTTGGCTCCTATGATGCTTCTCAGATTGTCGAGAATCACATGAGATGCTCCTCCGGTCATTCCTCGCCATGGAGATCCGATTACAGACGCCGGAATTTGAGCGGGATGCTAGAGTTGAGCGGCTAGCGGCCGAGATGAAGAAGCGAGATTGCGTGGGCTGAAGCGAGCGGGATATGAGATCACTACCTCGGACTCGAGGATGATGAGGAGTACTACGTTCCAGTTCGTCCTCCCCTCGTCGCATGATGATGCGCGGCGGTTCGGGGAGCAGCCATTGAGCGCTTGACTCGGGTACTTGACAGGTTGGCGCCAACCCCCGGGGAGCGTGCGAGGAGCGGCATGAGATTGCTCTAGGCGAGATACGAGCTCGCCGGGATGCACGGCATCGGCTACAAGACGCGCGGCACACACCCGGACTATGACCTTGATTGCTTCACTATTTCAGCAGACAGGTGCCACAGTACCTCAGGGAATTCTTCCCTCAGCTCCAAGTCAGCCAGCAGGACAGACTTTGGGAGCAGGACCGTCTCAGGTGCCAGTCACGAGTGCAGGCTTTCCAGCTTCAGGCATAGCACCGTCTTCTCCAGCAGTTCAGGTGTCCCCTGGTTTTCCACGGATCTCCACTGGCTTCTCACCTGTTGGCTCTCATCTGCTATTCACTCCAGACTCAGGTGCAGCTCATCATCAGGCTTCCTACAGTGCACTCACAGGAGAGGCCACACCTGAGTACATGAGACAGCCTGTTCAGCATGAGTCGCAACTTCAGCAGCAGCAGATTCCTCCAGTGACAGGCACCGGCACATCAGGCACTATACCTTCCTCAGTGGCGTCTACAGATCCTCTTCCTACTACTGCGGCAGTACCACAGGTGGCTCCTACTCGTCCACTTGCTGCACCGACAGAGCCACAGGGTCAGCCAGAGGTAGCTCCAGTCACAGTGCCGACCACGGAGACAGCGACCGTCACAGTGTCAGTTGAGCAGACCCAGACCGCTTCACCGCCCGCGTCACAGCAAGAGGGTCAGCAGGCTCCTGTCACTCAGTCCAGGCAGAGCTCAGACGACAGCCCAGATGACACTTCAGCGTTCGTCATTGCTCCACATACTCGTGAGACCGGCTCGTCTGTTCCTTCTTCCCCTCAGTCTTAGGTTTTGGTCCTTGATGCCAAAGGGGGAGAGTTGGGAGTATGTAGACTTAGGGGGAGCTCATAGCTTGGGATTTGGTTCTTTTGATTGATACATTTGCATGCATCATGTTTACTTTATGCATTGTATGATATGTGTGAGGTACTTTCATTCGCAGTGACATATGCTCTTCGATTCGGTATCACCTTCTATGTCACCTGGCTCTTTGCTCATATGTGTTCGGCTTCCGCGTTTTACTCTGATTCCATATGAGCTATGCCTTTGTCATGTGCTAACTCGTTTTTGCAGATTATATGAGCACAGATCTTTTGGCTTGGTAACACATGAGTCATTCTAACCCTTGCTTTCAGTGTCAAAGGCTCATGTGAACCAAGCATGCTTGAAAACCTCAACTAAACTCTTCATACTCCAGAGAGGTTGTCATCAATCACCAAAAAGGGGGAGATTGAAAGCATCTAGGCCCCTTGATGTGGGTTTCGATGATTGATGACAATATAGATTACTATGACTAACGTGTGTTTTGCGTAAACAATGGGAGTTAGGTCATGGTAATGGAATCTCAGGCATTTGGTTGCCATGCCCTCTTATCGATGGAAATCGTTTCGGTTTTCAAAGGTTGGACGACAAGGTTAAGGACGGTTAGTTTCGATTGTCGATGGTGTTGAGAGACGTCGGATTAGTCGTTAGGACTTTGTTTTCTCCTTTGGCCGTACTATTAAGGGGGGTGCAAATGGGTAGCTTGACCTAGTTGAGTCTCGGGTTTAGGTGTGATGCACACTGGTGAAATCTTAGCGCTAGGGAGTTACGTGTAAGCCCTGAGAGTTGTTGAAGTCGTCGTCGTTTTCAAAGGATCGCGTATCAAGTGGAAACGGCAGCTTCAACAGGCGCCGGACGCGCCAGCCGTGGGCGCCGGACGCGTCCGGCGCACGGTAAGCCCAGCCCTCGATGCCGCCCCGAGCGGCGGACGCGTTGGCACTGGCGTCCGCGTGCGCCGGACGCGGACCGAGAGTTCGGGATCGGGCAGACAGATCAGCCGGGGGCCGACGCGCGCGCCGGACGCAAGCGCCGGACGCGTCCGAGCTCGCATCAGTAGCCCAATGGCTAGTCACCGTTCGAATCCTATAAAGCGCCGGACGCGTCCGGCGGTGAGCGGCCGGACGCGTCCGGCGCTCACATCTGAGCCGAAATCGAGGTAACGGTTGGATTTAGGCCCTTGGCTATAAATACAACCCCACCCTCTACATTTCGGCTCTCTTGCTCATTTCATCAGCTGATAGCCACCCTTGTGAGAGCAAGAGAGTTGCAAGAGCCTCATGACTTGAAGAGATTTGAGAATCCATGAGTTCATGAGCAATCGAGAGTAGCTAGTGTGCATCCACTCTTCTCCCTAGGCTTTGCGAGGTCAAGTGAGAGTTTGTGCTTGTTACTCTTGGTGATCGCCATCACCTAGACGGCTTGGTGGTGATTGGAGCTTGGTGATCATCCGGCGGTGCTTGTGGATGACCCAACTCATCTTGTGAGCGGTTCTTGGCGATTCACCGCGTCGGAGCGACGAAGAATCAGCCCTAGAGAGCACTTGGTTCTTGCGAGGACCAAGGGGAGCTACACCCTTGCGCGGGTGCTCCAACGAGGACTAGTGGAGAGTGGCGACTCTCCGATACCTCGGGAAAAAGATCGCCGTGTTCCTTGTCCCTTTACTTTCCGCATTTACTTTCTAGCACTTACATTCCCGCAATTACTTTCATAGAATTGCCATGCTAGAATAGGATTGGAACTTAGGGTGCAAAACTTTAGTTGATCGATTGTGTAGGAACACACATAGGCACCGAGGGGTGAATCATGGGCTAGTAGGTTTAATTCCGCAATAATTTTTAGAATTAGCCCAATTCACCCCCCCTCTTGGGCATCTTGATCCTTTCAGTTTTCTGGGCCACCCGTAACCGTGGGCACGGACGATATATCGATTTAACTATGCGCAGAGGTGTACACTTTCACTGTGAGTCGTGATTTACCCTTTCGCCCGAGGTAGCTAATCTCTTGACCCTCTTCCAAGGAAGGCCGGCAGGGTTCACTATGAAACCTTTCAAAGGTTTGTCTAACAAGTTAGGGCCGCTAGGTTTCAATAGTCAGTCTGTGTGATACAATCAGTCCCAGGGATCCACAATCTGCTATTCCCCATTTGCGCCGCAAGGGTAACCTCTAACAAGCTAGAAAAGGTCCTCATACTAAGCTAAAGCCAGAGCCATATAGCCCTCACAGTTGCACGTTAAGTCACAGCTTTTGCCAAAGGATAATGTTCATCTTTTATGTTTATCACATATTCATTAATCAAGTTTACTAGATCATAGTTAAAGAAAGAAAACCCAAGCTATACTTGCCTTAAAATAGATCCTTCTTCAAATCCCAAATCTTCGTTGAATTGCTTCTCAATCTTCACTTTGTTTTGACCACCAACATCCAGGATCATCAACGCAAAAGCTCACCGACTGGACTTGGTTATAAAGCACCACACAAGCATCCGAGCAATCATACACGAAGCAAACATAACTAATTAGACAGTACATCAATCACAATAAAACAAAATAAAAAGTTTATAAAACAACTCTACTCGTTTCTACGATCAAATAGACGTCAAATTCACCGAAAACGGAGCTATAACGACGAAGATATGAATTTTCCAAGTTTTTCCTATGGACCAATAATGCATTAAATATGAACTTGAAATTTAAAGTCTACAAACTGAACTAACAGAGACACTAACACGAAGCTTACGAAATTACGAAACCAACGCAATTTGAATGGATTAAATCGGAGTCAAATTGAACATTTTACAAGCATTTGAAAATGAGTAATAAAACTATAAATATATGAAAACGTATTTTAAAACTGAATGGTAGGAGCTACGCTTTCCAAAGGAGAAAACGTAAAAAGAAAGTACGCAAAGGACTGCGTATTTCATTGTATACCTGGGATTATTTTTCTATAGAAAAACGGCCATAAACACAAGATGATGTCATGATGATGTTATGAAAGTTAAAATTGACGTCATCAAGACAAGCAAGCAAACAAGACTTGCAAGCCGATCGGTGGTGGCCACCATGGACTACCAGCTTCACGTCGGGAACTCGGACATGGCTACGTGTACCCCACCATTTGACAAAGAGCTCGCATCAATGGAAAGAGGAAGGCAAAGCGATCTCACCGTGCACGATAAAGGAGACAGGGACGAAACGAAGGACGACGCGCAGTAGGGAGAGGCGGATGGAGGTTTCCTGCACATGGCGGCGTCACACGATGAGCCAAATCAAATGAAAAGGAGAACTCCGGCGTGCTTTCGAGGTTGAACCGAAGCTCCAGCGTGGGCTTACGATGAAGAAGAAACGATAGAGGCGGCGAACGGCAATGGGGCTCCGGGTCTTCCTGGATGTGAGGCTCGGCAACGAGTCACCAACGGCGAAGCAGCAACGGAACGGGGAAGTCGAGCTCGCCGGCGGCTCAACGATATGGCGGCGGCCCTGTTTTGCTTGATGCGGGGCGAGGGAGGCGCCTAGGGTTGGAAAAGAGACGAAGCGATGCGGCGCTGTGGCTTTATAGACTGAAGTCTCGACGCGGACGCGGAGACACGAAGAGACGGGCGACCGAATCGCTCCCTGGCTCGGTGCCGATTCGTGTGACGGAGAAGATGAACAGGGCTCCAATACATTGATACGAAGAGGAGGAGGCAAAGCTGCCTGCATTGCTACGTGCTGGGCCAATTCAGCCCAGGGAGGAAAAGAAAAGAAGGCAGCTGACTTTGCCATCGATGGCACTGGGCCTCCAATGGACTTGGCCACTCGGCCAGATAGCAAGCAGGCCAAGCAGTCCGGATCACTTTTCTTTTTCTGAAACAAAATTTGTAAAGCTTTTCAAATAGAATTTTCAAAACCTTTTGAACTCCTTTGAACTTTTGGTCAGAACCAGACATCACAGAAAAATCTATGCAGCAGCATGAGTGCATCATCATGTTCCTAGCCTTAACATGGATTTTAATTCACCAAAAATATTTATTTAGCCTATGTTAAATGCTCACAAAAACACAAATTTAAATTATTTTAGCTATTTCAAAAACATGCAAATTTTGGGGTGTTACATATTTAAGTCCTTTTCTTTCTAGCAACTGATTTTCAATAATCACTAGAACTTAAATTCCATCATCATCTTGAACTTGGTCTTGATTTTCATTTTGAGTACCAAAAGTGTACCACAAGCACTCCACAATAAAATGACCATGTACCCATTATTTGTCATGCTTCTAGCTCAATTCAAAACCTAATATAATTCCCTCAATCACTTATAATCATGATTCCAACTTGAGGGCCTTTCAATCAAAGTGACTTTTGATCAATCCAATAATTGTCACTTTTCTGGCAGATTCTGTACCTCTTAAAGAAAAATTCGTATATCTCAATTTACAGCTCCAAATATCATGAAATTTGGTGGAGATGTGACTTACTAATTCTACTAACAGCCATAAAAATTTGAGCTTCATTTGACTTGTAGATTGCTACCAGTTTTCATATCTCTCCACACTGCTGCATGCTGAAAACTGCTGCACTATAGCTGACAAGATTTACTTCAAAGCCAAAGTATCCCTTGTCCAATGATCATGAAATTTATACAGCAGATATTACCATATGTGTAGAGTATGCATACCAAATTTCAGGTCATTCCAAATAGATTTGATCACTGAAACTCAGACTTTATCACAGCTAGCCCAGATTTGCAGATTTGGACAGATTTCATAACTTGAGCTAAACTTCATCAAATTGAATCAAACTTGAAGTGAACTTGTTTGAATATTCTCACAAGACATATATCCATACATATCACATAATAAAAGTCATCTTGTGAACATATCCATCCAAATCAACTCAAACTTGATTGCTTGGTAGCTCATGATCAACTAATAGCAAGCTTTCAACTCAAATGATTGCAAGCCTTCAAATATAGCCAATAATTCACCACAACTTAAATATTGCACTTGTATGTTGTAGCACATTTGGACTTCACTAACTTGTCATAGGTTAGCATTGGGATAAGAATGTCAATAAACTTCTTGATTCAACAAATGATGGATAATATGAAATTAAATGAATCAAGCCTCCAATGCCAATGGTACCTACAAACATTCATCCACTTTTTGATGGTACCCAAACTAGTTTGGGTCCTCTCAAGTTAGGAGCAACATACTTAGGCAAAGCCTTAGTATGAATAGCGGGATGTTTTGCAATAGCAACCAATGAGGTACCATTACCATCCTTTCTAAGCATGTTATTATGATCAATTGAAATAGGCTTAGAATTGTTACCTAGAGGACATGAATTAGCCATGTGTCCTCTTTTCCGGCATGAGTAGCAAACTCTCTTTGATTGAGCCTTTTCTTCCTTGCTCACATGTTGCTTCTCATTGTCTTGCCTCTCTTGTGTTGCTTGAACCACCTTATCAAGCTTGCTAGGACACTTTGAGGCAAAGTGTCCTATATCTCCACACTTGAAGCACTTGATGCGAGCACAACCTTTGTTCTCATTTTGATTCTTGCTCACTACTTTGGCATCTTGAATAAGATTTGGATGCCTTGCATAAGCTTTTCCACCCCTTCTTGTCTTCTTCTTGATCATCTTCAAATCACCACCATCTTCATGGTTGATCTTGATTTGAACTTGGGGCTTTGCTTTTGGCTCAACTTGAGGTTTCTTTTTGGTTGGGCAACACTTAGCAAGGTGTCCCATTTCATGGCACCGATAGCACATGAAATGAGATAGCTTCTCATCTTCTAACATTTTCATCTCTTTTTCAAACTTTTTCTTACCCCACCTCTTGCCTTTGGTGTTGGTGTTGTTGTAGGTGATGCCATTCATATTGCCAAATCTCTTATAGCTCTTCAAGATTTGAGAATGTGTGATCTTCGGCAATCCACCCAAACCAACTTTGTTTTTGTTAAAACCAAGACCACTCTTATCACCATAGCCTCTCTTGTTCTTCAATATGTGCTCAAAGGTGACTTGAGAGTTATAACACCTCTCTAGCTTGTTGCTCAAATTCTTCACTTCACTTTTGAGCTCATTGTTCTCCTTCAAAATGTTAGTCTCACAAGACATAGAAGTAGAACAAGCATCTAAATATGAAGAACATGGCATAGACAATAAATCACAAGAGGTGGATACATGGTTCTTCTCTACATCACACGGGTTAGTAACATGTGATTGATCATTTGACCCAAATGATGAGCTCTCACTAGTTTTAGTTTCTTCATTGGAAAGCTTGTTAGTGAGAAAAGAATGATCTTGTAACAAGTTTTCATGAGCAACACTAAGTTCCTCATGAGCCAATTTTAGCACATCATGTGAACAAGTAGTAACATAAAGTAGATGCTTTTGTTGTTCACATGTTGTCTTTAGAAAAGAGTTTTCACTTTCTAATTTCATTGATTTTGCTTTCTCATTTTCTAAAATCATGGTCATGCTAGCTAGTCTACTAACAAGCTCATCATATGAGGCATGATCAATCACATTGCAACTTGATACCTTTGTGTCACCTTGTGACATGAAGCAATATGATGATGTAGATGAGCTTGTAGTAGCATCATCATTGAAGCATGAACCATCAACGCCGCCAAGTGTGCTTGAGGTAGAATCATTACTTGCATCACTTGAGGCATCATCCTCTATCTTGTCAAGTGAGCTTGAGGTAGATCGATCGTCTTCCTCACTTGACCATGAGATGGAGCAATCCTCCACAACAACCTTGTTATAGTCATACTCAACAACCTCATGTAACACCACATTGGCCTCCTCCACCTTGTACTTGCCATCATCCCATGTGGAGACATCACCATAGGTGTGCTTGATGTCCTCCCACAACATATGTGCGGACACCCTAGTGTTCACCTTCTCAAATACATCAAATCTCAAAGATTTGATTAGATACAATAAAGCACTAGCATCTAGTTCAAAAAGAGCCCTTTGAGCTTTGGTGAGATGTAACACCTCTGGTGTTATATTAACTAAAACATGACATGTCATCATAATGCATCGCAAAGCATCCATGATTAGGTTCACCTTGATGTGCATCAACTAAAACAAATTTAAATTCATAGGTTGAATGTGCTCTTTGTCATAGTGTGATTTGCCGAAAACCCTATTTTACCCCTTTCTCTCGTAATTCAAAATCCGTGAAGAATGAGGGGTTGGTCCAAAAAGCTTTATCGAGCATCTTGATGTGAGCAACAAAGTTCCTATTCAAAGTTTTTCAAGTTTCCAAAAAGAATTTCAAATAAATTTGAAAATATCGCTTTTTAAGCACTTGTCCCCTTTTGGTTTTTAAACTAGATTTTAAAAACTATTCAAAATTTGGAAAAAATATTTTTGGGAAAAATGTTCAGTTTGAAAAGTTGAGTATTTCATAGTTTTGGAAATTTTCAAGTTTAGTTGAAAAATCAAAAGTAATTGCAAAAATTAGAATCTAGGGTTTTTGTCCCCTTTTCAAATTTGATTTCAAATTCAAAGTTCTGTCCAGAATTTGAAAATGCTCCTTTTGGGAAAGTTGTAGATCAGGAAAAATCAAGGGGACTTTATTTTTGGCGTTTTCCCAGATTCTATTTAAAATTTGAGATATTTTCAAATCTTTAGAGCTGTCTCTGTGCTACAGTACTTGATGACGTCATCATCTTCATCTCCCCTCCCTGTTCCTCCCGTCGCGGTGGCCGCCGGCGCCATACCGCCATGCCGCGCCGGCCTCCAGCTCGCTTCCGCACTCGAAGAGTCCTCACTCGACGTGTCAGCTAGTCAAGGCGTCTTCGTCGCCGTTTAAGTAGCGCAGACGTCGTCGTTTTCTTCTTTTCCAGCCGCCATCCGCCATTGCCGCCCGCCATTGCCGCCGATCTCGCGCCGCCGGCAAAATTCGTCGCCATTGTTCCACCTCTTGCCGTCTTGCTTTGCCAGCAACTTCGTCTTGCCCTTGCGGTTCATTTGAGCCAAGCAACGAAAGTACTTGACGTCCGTAGCGCCTCCACGTCGTCATCTTCCTCGCGACCGGTGTTCGGTGCCGCCGCCACTTCTCCGTCGTCGTACGCCGTCGTCGTTGATCATTTTTCTAATTCCTCTCGCCTCTGAGCTCGCCGTGATGTCCTCTACTTGATGCTCTCCTTGGTTTCCACTTTGGTGCATAGGTCATCGCCGTGACACCACCTTGCCAGCCGGAGCACGCCCTGCCGCCATCCCCGCAGTCCCCGCTCTCGGTGAGCACCTTGCTCCGCCTTCTTCTAACCTTCATTTTCATGCGCATAGGAGTCGCCTTAGTCTCCTGCTTGTGTAGGTGCCGTTAGATAGGCCGGAGGAGCCGTGTGGACGCCGGAACGTCATTGTCGCCGTCGAACTTCGCGTTGCTGTCGCCGTCGTGCGCGTAGCATCGTCCTCGGGTGCCGCTTGCACTCAATTGACTGGTCGAACGTGATCGCCTAGGTGTGTAGGGGCGCATGCTCGCGTTAATGGCATCAGAGGATCTCCGACGAGCTTCCTAGCCGAGTCACCGCCGCGCTGTTCCGCCGCCGCCGCCGGGGTGTCTCCTTCGTGGTGTCCGCCGTCGGGTCTAGGTGCCTAGGGGGTCCGCCGTGGCCCAAGGGTCGCGTAGGAGGCCGCAGCGCAGTCGGAGACCTCACCGCCGGCGAGGCCGAGCCGGCCAAGTCGCCAGAATCCTGTTTGAGCTCGCGAGGACCTCGCGTCGAGAATTAGATGAAGTCCAGGGTTCTTGGTGCAAATATTCGTGACTCAGTGAATAGGGGATAAGCTTGGTTAGGATTTCGTAAAAACCCGAGGGCCTTTTTGCAAAACCACCTCGGCCAGGCCTCTGCCAGGCCGAGTGGGCCGGCCTGCCTGCCTGCTCTGCCGGGCCAGCCTGCTCCCGCGCGCGCGCAACCAAGCTAGGCTAGCTGGGCCAGTTGGGCCGGTTTCGGCCCAGGTCGACTTTTCCTTTTTTATTTTAGATTTATTCTTTTGTTTTATTGAATAGTGATGCAATTTGTTATTTTCATAGGAAATTATCCATAGCTCCAAAAATTCTAAAAATTTTTGTGAAAGCTCTTTGGAGTATCCTCTGCATAGGAAAATTTTGAAATATTTATTTTGGGTATTTTTGCTATGTTCAAAAATTAGCTCTTTTAATTAAAAATTGGGTCTTCCTTGATTTTTAGTTATTTATTTATTATTCCAAAAATCATGAAAATTATTTTGTAGCCTTCTTAGGGCCTGGGGAGTTTAAGTTTAATTTTTGGAATTGTTTTGGCAAATTTTGTTTTATTATTTATTTCTCGCTTATTTATTTAATTAGTTAGTCTCGTTAGATTGCGACGTTTTCGTGAAGGAAAGTTGTACTCAAGTTATTAATTGATTTATGCATTCTTCAAGCATCATATTTATCATTTCATCATGTAGAATCATATCATGTTATCGAATAGCTTTCGTTAACGGAGAGCTTAACGTTGCCAAACAGAGATCAAGGAAGAGCAGACTCCGGAGCCAGGTGTTGATCCAAAAACTCAAAGCATCTACCCCGAATACCAAGGCAAGCCCCGGATGCATTAAACTTTTACCTTGATTTTATAAAGTTTTTATATCTCAGACTTGAGTTGTTGCATTTAAGGCTAGGAATTGAGTGAAAACCCACCAAATGCATTACCTGTCTTATTTCCGTATTCCTCATTACCTGTTTAAGAAAATATGTAGAATTGCTTAGCCCTGCTTATTTAGTTAAGTTTTCAAAATGTCAAGAATGAAAAAGATGAGAATGGCTTTTATTGTTGGAATCACGATGTTAGTAATTAATTTAAGTCCGGACGGCTAACTTGCATAGGGAAAGGAGTCTCTCTGTAGTGTTTCCGTCTGTTGATGCTCTAAGGTCCGTTCGTTGGTGAACTGGTGATATCGAGACTCTAGAAAATCCACACACCGAGTGTTGTGGTTGATATATGGCCGTGGTTGTTGTCCGGTATATCATGTGATCTGGTATGCGGCGGAGTTAGAGTCTCCGTATATCGGTGATCTAGGTCCCACTGGGTATAAATGGATTCGAATCGCCGTGCTTCTCGGAGAAGGAGACTCGATCGGTGTTCATCATCGTAGTAACTACATAATTAATGATTAGGTATTAATTGGTGTTATTTGTTCAGCTTGAGCTAAGGCAAGAGAGCCGTTAAGTTACAACTTGGTTTTTCAAAAGCTTTTACGCAAAAATATTGATTCTTGCAAGCCTTACCTTGTCCCTCCGACCGCATCTCTTAGTCTTCACCCCTCTTTGTCGTCGGGTCAGTCTTGTTGAGTACTTTTGTACTCAGGGTTTGTTGAACCCTTGTTGCAGGTGAGCCTCAGGAGCAGGTTTGCACTGCATCCTGCTGTATGACAGTCGTTGCGGAGAGTGATGACGTGTAGAGTGTTTGGCTCTTGGGCAGAGTTCATCGACTGGTTGTGTAATTAAACTATCTACCGCTACTCCACTACTATTATGGTTTGTAATAATTAAACATATGGTTTGTAAGTTTTGAACCAAATGCTTTGTAAACCTATGTTATTGTAATCCTTCCGCTATTTTACTCTGATGTATATTATTTAAATAAACTGTTGTAATACTGCAATGTCTCTTTATAATGATTGACCCTGCTTGGAGAATCGTGGAAGTTTCGGGAATCTACCCGACAGATCTTTTTAAGTCTTATGGCACACATGCATTGCTATCAGAAGTCTGTTAAGACAATGATAAATGCATGTGGGCCATATTATTTAGGAAGTTCTGCCACATGAGATTCTTGTGGTCCATCATGAAGGTGAGACCACTTGTGACAACCCACCAAACTTTAGGTCCCGAGGCACGAAAATGATCAAGCATATGGTGTTTCCACCGTGTAAAGTTTGTGCCATCAAAAATGTGCGTGTCACAAGAGCACTCAACATCTATCCCACTAGTTGCCATCCTCTTGGGTCGGTGAAGACCACTAAAATGAGAGACCTAGCTCCGATGCCACGTGTAGGGTCGAGATGGCGGACTAGAGGGAGGGGGGTGAATAGTCCTTTCTAAAATTAATCGTGTAGGCTAGACAATATAAATGCGGAATTAAAACTTTCGGTCTAGCCAAGACTACACCCCTCTATCTATAACTCTAGAAGCACCTTATTTAAAAGATCCTAAACAAGAATATAAGGTGCTAGGCTAGAAAGTGCTCTCCTATATAATTCTAGTTAGCAAGGTCATACAAACCTATGCAACTAGTACTTTGAGCGAAGAGGGAGCACCTACACAATTCTAGTAAGTAAAAGCACTAAGCCACCTAGCTCACTAGCAAAGCTCACAAGATAAATAAAAACTAGAGCCACTACACAAGCACAATATATATAAAAAATAAATACAAAGTTTGTGTATGGAACTTGCAAACCACCGAGAAGAGTAGACAATGTTGATACGGTGATTTTTACCGAGGTTCACTTGGTTGCCACCAAGCTACGTCCTCTTGTGCCGACCAACACCTTGGGTGGTTCCTCCGGTATTTGGCCCTCAAGCCAATGCCCCTCAAGGCACGCCCCGCAAGGCACCGCAAGCGAACCCACACGCACAAGTGTGGTAACTCAATGGCACGAGCAATCCAATAGAGTTGGAATTTGGCACTCCGCCGGGGAACCACAACAACCCCTCACAAATCCTCCTCCGGAGCACCGCACAATCTCCACGTGTGCTTCAACGGAGTCACAATCCTCCAACCGTCTAGGTGATGGCAATCACCAAGAGTAACAAGAAATCTCCAATTGCAATCACCACCTAGTGCCACAAATATGATTCCCGAAATGCATATGCACTAGGTCCCAATCCCCTCTCAAATTAGCCAAGCCGCGCAGAACGGCCCCTGGCCGGTTTCGTGCATGCTAGCACTCGCAAGACAATATGTACGAAATAGACAGGAGCGCTCCTAGCCTTTGCATGGTCCCACGCTAAATTTGGCAAGCACAAATTAACGCCAAAACCTTTTTCTCTTCTTTATTTATGACGATGACGCAAACTAGCATGCCTGAGCAACTCCAACAGTTTGCTAAAACTCACTTGGCAAATTTATAGTTTTGCCAAGTCTCAAAACCAAATGCCAAGTGAAAAAAGAAGTCTTCTCCAACAGTTTGCTATTTGGGCTTGGCAAAAGAACTTGGCATCCTAGCATTTTTGCCAAAATCACAAAATTAAGGCTCCAACAAGTTGGCAAAACTAGTTGGCAAATTGGATACACGTGATGCCAAGTGATGGAGCACTTGGCATATTTGGCAAGTGAAGGGAGAATTTTGCCAAGCTCATAGAAATGCCAAGTGGTTTTGCCAACTTGTTGGAGGCTGTTTTTTGTGGTTTTGGCAAAAATCCTAGGATGCCAAGTGCTTTTAGCAAACTGTTGGAGTTGGGCCACGACATCTCCTTGCCAAACATAGCCGCACAAAGCTACTACCTTTCCTTCTCATGCACGAGGACAGCTGCGTGCATGCATTTGCCTATTTGTAGAGCGGGCCAAGAATAGCCAAAGCCAGCTATCTCTCTCACACATGCGCCGCAAGCGCCAAGGCCCAGCAGAGCCCACGCCGAGGTCGGCGGCCCGGCCTAGCTGCCCGAACACAAGCAGGCCCCCAGCGCCCAAGGCAGCAACAGGCCAAGGCACAGCGAGCCTGAAGCTGAATTTCCGATTCGGCCAGCAATACTAAAAACAATCTTTTAGCCCTTGCTCATGGTACTAACTCCACCAAGAAAATATGCCATCTCATTCTAAAAACATATCAAAGCTCCAACTCACTTGAGATAGCAATTCTCCAAGGTTTTTTCAAAGGAATTCTCAACCATCTCATCAAGCCACCAAACCCCAATGCATATGCAAAAAGCAATTCATTCTAGTGGCACTAGATAACCGATGCAATTAAAGAATTCCCCTCTTTATAGTACCATTACCAATTCTAAATTCGGTCATAAAACTTCTCTAATCAACTTAGACCGGTAAAATAAAATGCCCTACAAATATACCTTTGCCTTGCGCATTCCATTCCATCTTCGTTGATGTCGATGCAACATATGCACCAACCAATCAAGAATAATATGATCCACTCCATATCATCACGTGATCGTATTGGTCCATCGATCTTGACGTCACTTGCTCTTCACCGTTGCGTCGGTCCATCGGCGCCAAGTCCTCGACTTGCCCTTCACTCTTGCAACCCGTCTGTCGAGCCAAGTCTTGTCTTGATCTTCTCCACTTTGATCAAATGACTCCATGTAATATTACATATGCAATATGCTCCATCATCATATAACCAACAATGGACTACTCTTCTATGTATCTCGACATAACCACATATTAGCCCATCCTAGGTTGTCACTCAATTACCAAAACCAAACAAGGACCTTTCAGGCGCACGGTGCCGCCGTCTGTGGTTGCAACTCCAGCAACCCGCCAGCATCCCCTTCCGCAGCTGCAACTCCGGCACCCACCGGAATCCCCATCGCCATCCCCGCCCCCACTTCCACTGAGTGCGCCTCAACGCTGGGATCGAGCTCCGCTGCTTGGATCGAGCACGGCGAGGCCACCTTCTTCGGTGGCGCACGGTGCCGCCGTCCGTGGTTGCAACTCCAGCAACCCGCCGGCATCCCCATCCGCAGCTGCAACTCCGGCACCCACCGGAATCCCCGTCGCCATCCCCGCCCGTCCATGACCGCGAAAAGCAACCCGTCGGCGGCCAGGACCTCACATCGTGCGAGGAGGTCCCATGTCAGATCCCGCGCGGCCGGAGGTGTCGCCGGATCCCCTTCTTCCTTCTCCGGCATGGGTACAGCAGTTCGAGGCGAGCGGCGCTCGGTCCTGGTTGCAGACGCTGGCTATAGCGGCGTGTCGAGGCGACGATTGCGTCAAACTTCCTTCCCGCCAGGTATGCGGAGAGATTTGCGGGGAGGGGGCTCTTCCCCTTTCTTTGCGGGGTGGAGAGCTCATTTTGAGGGGGATGAGGAAAAAATTTTCTCATTGGGGATAGGATTGGGGAACTGTTGGAGCATCTAAATCCGTCAAATTTTAGTTTTTTCTCATCGGGGGTGTGGATTGGGAGACTGCTGGAGATGCTCTAAGCCTCTAAAAGTTAAATATCATTCCTTGTACAATATAGTATGTGATCCTCATGTAACTGTATCGAAAGTGATGGCCACAAGTCCTCTCAACATCTCTTTTAGGAGGGCCATGGTGGATAATAAACTTATAGAGTGGCGTAGTAAAGATCTCAAATGTGCAATTGGTAGAAGGTTCAGACTACTTTAAATGGAACTTGATCAAATCTAGGTTATTTTCTGTTTGCTCTATGTACCTCTACCTCATTGATACACAACCACATTTTCTTCATAGGAAGATCTGAGTTAAAAAATCCCCCTAAAAATTAAGATTTTTCTTTGGTTCCTACAAAGATGTGTCATCCTAACCAAAAACAACCTCGCTGGGAAAAACTGAAAAGGGAGCCAGAAATGTATCTGTTGTAATAGGAATGAGACCATCCAATACCTCTTCCTCGACTGTCCTTTCGCTAAAATGATTTGGAGGATTATTTTATTTGCTACTAGTCTAAACCAACCGAGATCTATCACCCATATGTTTGGTACTTGGCTCTTGAATCAGCACAAGAGGGTCAAAGGATTAATCTGGGTCGGGGTGGCTGCCATTTGCTGAGCTATCTGGAGATGTCGAAATGATGTTATTTTTAACAAATTGAAAACTAACTCTATCATGCAGATTATTTTTAGGGGAGCGTGTTGGTTACGCTTCTAGGCTCAGCTGCAGCGTGACGAGCAAACCAAGGACGCGCTCTCTGTGATGAGCAAGAAATTAGAGATGATTGTTTTAGAGATTTCAAATAGAGGGTGAAAACAAGTATATCGTCTGCTCTAGTGTCCTAGTCTATGTACAAGACTCAAGATTTATCTCTTTTCGTATCCTACGATGCTGTAATAATTGGCTGTATACATCCTCGGATATAGAGGTCGGATATTGTTTTATCCTTTATCTAAAAAAATATCATTCACACGTCTACAAACAAGATACTGGATACATGATAAAATGAATATCATACACCAGCTAAGCAGTAAGCAGACTATAACCAGCTAGTTCACTTATTTACTGGTATAACTTATTAGTTCTACATCTGCCATAATATTGTGGAGGTGCACACAAGGCTATATCTCTAAGTTTAAAATTGACACCAAATTTGCAAAATGGCACCCAAAATTACCGAATAAATAAGATATGAACCCACAAAAGCAAATATCATCTTGGAATTTCAGATGACTGTATGAACTCTTTCTCCAAGCTATATACTCTAGTTCCTTCATTGCCTTTGCTTTGTTTGTGTGACTGATCTTTAATATCATTTTGAATTGTCCTTGAAGCTCGAGAACTGGATTGGACCTTTGATCCTAGCACATCTTCAAGAGTTTTCTCCACTTGCCTCATTGTTGGCCTTTCTTCACCTTTTAAGCTTAAGCATGCTTCTGCAAGCCTTGCAACAACTTCAGCATCTTCAGCCCCTCCCTCTTCAACAATTTGTGGGTCTAGAATATCTAACAAACGACATTCTTTTATCACAGACACGAAGTGTGATGCTAGGCTTTTGATTTCTGACGAGTGAGTAGAGAATAATGGTTTAACCCTTGTTAGTAGCTCAGCTAAGATTACACCAAAGCTATAAACATCACTCTTCTCGGTGAGTCGACTAGTGTAATAATATTCAGGATCAAGGTAACCATGAGTTCCTTGGATGACAGTGTGTATTCCTGTTTCATCTATTGAAATTGACCTTGAAGCTCCAAAATCTGACACTTTTGCTATTAAAGTATCTGTAAGTAGTATATTTGTCGATTTGATATCTCTATGAAACACAGATATGGAAGCTGCAGAATGTAGATACGCAATTGCCCTTGCAGTTTCTAGTGCTATCCTCAATCTATCTTTCCATGGCAAAGGGCTTTCACATTGTCCATGAAGATGATATGATAGGGTCCCATTTGATATGAACTCATAAACTAACAGAGGAACTTCCGTCTCCAGGCAACACCCAAAGAGCTTCACCACATTTCTATGGTTGGTTTGTGAAAGTATGACAACCTCATTTATGAACTCATCAATTTCCCTTTGAACCACAATTTTGGACCTTTTGATGGCCACAACACGTTGATCAGCTAAGATGCCTTTGTATACTATGCCATGGCCTCTACCACCAAGGATGCGATTCTGATCAAATTTATTGGTTGCTTGCTCTAGATCTTCTAAGCTAAAAATCTTTGTCCTTTCGGCTATATCTTCATTTGATGAAATCAACTGTTGGAGAAGCAATCCACGATTTCTCTTGAAAAACTTTTGTTTCAATTTCCTGGCTTTCCGTTGCTTAAGTTTTTTGAAGATTTTTGTAACACCAAGAAGAGAAAACAGTAGTCCAAAACCAGCACTAATCGCTATTATAGTAATTAAACCTGCGGAAGATAACCCAAAGATTTAAAATACATATACGAGACTGACTTTTCAAATTACTAAATTGCATGTACTATCGCACCTGTTATTAAAAGTCCCTGTATGTGTTATGTGTTTTTAATGAACTGATACCGATAGCATTTCTTTTAATATAGCAGAAAATACAAGCAGGTAACCCTGGTCTATTATTCCTGCTCTTCATGTGCTGCTGGTTCTCTAATCTCTAGTGTTATATGCAGCAGTTCATTAGTGCGTTGAAGGAAAAAAAAATATTTGAAGGAAGATGCATTTGGTACCTGGAAGGCTCCTGGTGCTTTTATTTGGTGAGCATATGTATGTTCCTGGCAAATTGAAGTAGGTTCCACGGCATGGATAAACATCCGGCTGTAAACACTCGTCGATGTCTGAAATGGGGAAATATTATTATATAGGGACAATTGGCTGTGGGACATCCAAAGTGGCGTTCTTTGGCTGTTGGACACCGTCACTTTCAATTTTTGCTGGTGGACACTCCGGATCGGTGAACTAATGCCAGCGAACACCGCGGCTCGGTCCAAGCAGTCAGCGCGGTGGAAAATGACCTCCGGTGCCCCTGGGCGGGTCTGGCGCCCGTTGCGGCCCGGTCCGGTTGGACCAGGTTAAGACGGCCCCGTCTCCCGTCCGTTAGGTCCCCGTCCCCCGTCTCGATCCCCAACCCATCCTCCCCGTCTCCCACACCGCTCCGCCTCCGCCTCCGCCGCCGACACCGCTCCTCGCCGCGCCATCCTCGTCGAACGCAGCGCGGCCCGTGTGGAGCAAGCTTCCTCAGCGTCGGCAGCGATGGCCACAGGGTCGGCCACTTCCTCTGCGTCAGGCTCGCGTGGAGCAAGATCGAGTGCGAGTGGGGGTGGTGATGCGCGGCCCTTGTGCCCTCATTGCCGCACGCCCACCGTCGTGGAGCGGATGTCGAAGACCCTTAAGCACCCGGACATCCCGTTCTACACTTGCACCAATCGGGACTGGGTGAGTTCTTGATTTTCAGTGTCGTAGAGCCCGATCTAGGGTTCATCTCACTGATCTCTTCTTCTTGTGCTCCATTTTTCATGAGCAGGGCAAGAGCAACTGCCAATTCTTCATGTGGAAGCCTGCAAGCAATGATGTTGTCGTCGATGTGCCTACGCTGGCTGCCGGATTGCGGGCTCTGGAGAACTCTGTTGAGGGGGTGACCAAGGCTGTTGCAGCTCTTGGTGTCGATGTTAGGAGCATAGCTGGACAGCAGAGGTCCAATAAGCGGTTGAAAGTTGCTTGGTTTAGTTGGAGTTGTAATCTTTGTTTTTTTCGTGCATGTATTACAAAGCTTGAACTTTGCTTTGTATGCAATGAATGTAACCAAGTCAGTTATCAGAGAAAGTCAGGTTTCATGTGTGTGCTGCAATTTATTCTTGTGCAAAAAAATGTGGATGATGCAAAGATGCACAAATTTGTAACATAACGGGTGTCACACAAACTTGTTTCACAAATTCTTCACAATTTCTTAGTTAGAAACATAACAGCATGCCAGCCACAAGTTTCTGAGAAACTTAGTTTCAGACACAAACTAGTTCCTAGGCATAACAGCCTCCAAATTAAAAGACCTACAAGTTCATAGGCATAACAGCCTCCAAATTCAAACAAGCCATACAAGTTCATCGGCATAACAGCCTCTATTACAAAGCCAAGTTCATTGTCATTGCCACTGATGACACAAAAGATCAAAAAAGAACAGAAGGCCACCCAACTTCATCTTCTGTTGCTTCATCTCCATCTAGGCATCCATCAACCTCTTCTTACTCCTTGTGCTAGTGCTTGGACTGCCTGCTGAGGCAGCTAGGCTCCTGGTCACTGGCCTTGGGCTACCTGCCATCTGGTTCGACTGCACCCTTGTCACTTGGGTGGTTGGAACCCTGCAACATGACATATGTATGTTACCATCTAGGTCACAACTAAGAAAAACAAGTGCATTGCCAACAAAAAATGGTGAATCACTTACTGTGTAGCAACTGCAGTTCTTGCCTTTTTCTTCTTGTTGGCTTCATTACCCTTGCTAGGGGCCTTCCTCTTCTGACTTTTAGGTGCTTGGTCAGTAGGTGCATCTTCATTTACTACAACCACTGTAGGCTTGGTAGTCTTCTTCTTCTTCTTAGATGGTTCACCAACTGTTTTTTCTATAATCTCTACCACCTTAGGCTTGTAAGTCCTCCTTTTCTTTGCTGGTGCAGGTGGGGGTGCATCAGGGTCATTGACAGTTTCATTGCAGGTTTTCTGCAGGTGACCAAATCCACCACATCTTTTGCACCTTCTCCTACCTTGTGTGCTAGATCCACCTTCTTCAACTCCCATCATCCTCCTCTGCCTTGGCCTTCCTGCTGCCCTTTTGCATACAGGAGGTAGAAGTTTGAAGCCTAGGTCTACCTTTTGCCATTCCTCCTTGCTTGGCATTGGTGGAATTGGAGAAGCATAAGCAGCCTGAAATTTTTTGATAGAATAATAATCATCCACAAAGTCCTCCAAATCTACCCTCCTAGTGCCAATGAAGGACATGGCATGTACACAAGGTAGTCCAGTCAACTGCCATCCTCTACATGTGCACTCCTTTTTGTCTAGATCCACAATGAACCTCCATGGCACTAGCTCCTTGTTTACTCCTCCAACTTCACCAACATTTGGGCCACTCCTATGAATGGAGTAACAAAGACCTCTGCTTTTGTTATGTAGCTCCTTCATAACATTTGGCAAAATCTTGTATCCTGACAGTTTTGAGGCCAGCTGCATCCTTGTGCAGAATCTCTCCATGATCAGCTGCCTGATCTTGTCCATCAACTCAAGCACAGGTAGGGACTTCTCCTCTCTGATCCAATTATTGAAGGTCTCAGCAATGTTGTTTGTGACATAGTCACATTTGCTTTCTGTGCTGAACTTGGCCCTGGCCCATAGCTGCTTATGGTTGTCATTGAGCCAAGTTGTTGCTTTTGGGCATGCTTTTTCATCTCATTCCAGTGTCTCTCATGTGTAGTCATTCTGTAGCACCTTGATGCAGGCCACAAGTTTCTCTCAAATACCTCTCCCCTAAACCTCTTCTGGAAATTCTTTACAAGATGCCTCATGCATTCCCTGTGCTCCACACCATTGCTGAACACCTTTGTAACTGCCTAATACATCTCTTAAAACAGAAACCATCTTCAAAAGTAACACCAACAGCAATTTTAGGGTTATCTAAGTCAGTTACATGCACCAGCCCCCCACAATCCATGGCATCATCAACTTTGAGTGGATCATCTGCTTCTTCGTCAGTGTCAGGATAGTAAGCAGGGTCAGCCACATCTTCATCCAGAACATCCTTGTACTTGTCCTTCTCATCATCTACTCCAACATACTCAACTTCATCCTTCTCTCCCCAGTCATCATCATGCTCTGGTTTCTGGTTAGCAGTGCCACCATCATCATCCTCAGAGTCCTCACTGGCAGCAGCATTCACATTAGCATTGTCTTCAGGGGCACCATTGTCTTCTGGAGGGGCATTGTCTTCAGGAGCAACATTAGCTGGAGGTAAAATCACTGCTAATGGCTCACAATACTCTGGGTTAGCATCATCAGCAAGTGGATGTGTTCCACTACTGTCTCGAGCAACATTAACACTAGTGTTCCAAGGACGAGTGTCAACAACCTCAACTGTTAGTGGCAGTTTCCTAGTGTCCCAATATTGCTCAAATGCATGTAAGAGTGAACTGTCAGAGTCTATGCGAGCTGATTCTTTCTTCTCTTTGTCCAAGAATGTAACATGCAGTTCTTGGTCCTCACCATGAACTATCTCCTTACTAAGCAACTCATGAAAACCCATCCAGTTGAAAGTATCCTTGTCAACAATACGCAACCAATTCTCAGTCACATGATAATCAACCAGACCCTCTGCTCTTTGCTCTACATAGGCTGGAACCCTAATTGCCAGTCTACAAGCGCTGGCCGGATCCATCCTAAATCAAGAAGAGTGGAAAACAAAATGCTCACCGCGACCATTCTAACGACCAGGAAGCAGACGAATCGAAAGAAACAAGGCAACCGAGCTAGAAATCTCACCCTTTTGGAAGCCATTTCAGTCGAGGCGCAACCCTAGGCGGAGACCAAAGGGGCTGCGCGTCCTTCCTTCTGGGGGACGCCATCTTCTGGCTTGCGCGTGGGGGGCTCCAGATCCTCAAACCATGGTAGGGTGCGTCGCCGCCGCGGTGACTTGATTCGACGAGGATGGCGCGGCGAGGAGCGGTGTCGGCGGCGGAGGCGGAGGCGGAGCGGTGTCGGAGACGGGGAGGATGGATTGGGGATCGAGACGGGGGACGGGGACCTAACGGACGGGAGACGGGGGCCGTCTAAACCTGGTCCAACCGGACCAGGCCGCAACGGGAGCCAGACCCGCCCAGGGGCACCGAGGTCATTTTCCACCGCGCTGACTGCTTGGACCGAGCCGCGGTGTTCGCTGGCATTAGTTCACCGATCCGGAGTGTCCACCAGCAAAAATTGAAAGTGACGGTGTCCAGCAGCCAAAGAACGCCACTTTGGATGTCCCACAGCCAATTGTCCCTATTATATATGTATATATGTAAGTGAAAAGGCAGAGGAACTTCACAAAATCATTAAAAAATGGAAATCTTCTTGAAAATGTGTATCCACAGAAGCCGTGGAATTATCATTTTAGCTAAGAGTTGTTCGCTAATCGCAAGAAAAGACTATACACGAAAGAAGTACCTTGGCATCCATCTTTGATGTATGGATTGCCTTCGTATCCTTGGGAACAGTTGCACCGTATTCCCTTACGGTTTGCATCTGTAAAGTAGGCGAAACTGTTGCTGCTTATGCATCTGGTGCGACAGGGGTCATCCAATCCCGAGATAATGTACGGGTCCTGAGCAAGGCCCAAATCGAACCACCACTCCAGCACTGCCGGAACGCTCTGGCCAATACTTTAAAGAGTACAAGGAAGTGATATTGCTGGGCATGTCGTGTCCGTAAAAGTTATACCATGCCTTGTCAACTATGAACGCAGCTGCATGTGTTGTGTCCAGCTGCCGAGATGTAGGCGTCGAGCTTCGCACAGGCAGAACTTTTATTGAGTACGAAGAGGCCATCCCTTCGATGGGTGTGCGGCAGAGGCCAATACCCGAACAAGCTGAGGTGTTCGTATTGTCGACGCACATTGTAACATCCCAAAAATCTGAGTTACAAATTTTTTTTTTGCCAAAAACCTATGAGTGATGATGTGCCATGTAGTTGCAACCCAAAAACCCCACCTAGATTAACCCGGAGTTGGCATTAGTATTTATTTTCATCATGCATTTTAAATTCAAGTTTGAGTTGGAGTTTTTGGTTCTTTTGTTTGCTCAAATTAAATCAACTCAAAAACATATTTATTCATTATATCATAAATAAATATGAAACCACCTATGCAATTTAAGGGAATAATACCCTAATCAAGCCTATGACTACCTATGGCCTCCATGGAATTTTTACACCCACGTGACAAAGTATGAAAACATTCAAAACACCAAAGAAAAGAAAATAGAAAAAGAAAACAGAAAACAAAAAGGAGAGAAATGACAAAGCCATTTTCGGCCCGTGGCCATCCACCCGGCCCACGCGGCCTATCTCTTTTTCTCCATTTCCACCAGTCCGGCCCAGAAAACCACGCCGGCCCAATACCCTTTTTCTTTCTCTTTTTCTCTCTGTCAACCGAGCCGGCCCATCTCTTCTTTTCCTTTTTCATTTTTCTTTCGCCGGCCCAGCCCAGCAGCGCGGCCCGCTCGCTCAGCGCAAGGCGACAGACAGGGAGCCGCCGCCGCTGACGACTCGGCCCCGCACTGCCCCCCACATGTCATAAGCTCCGTACACCCTCCTCTGTTCCTCTTCCTCCCTCTGCTTTTGACCGAGCGACGCAATTCGCCGCGCCACGTCGCCCCGCTCCGCCTCGGATTCGAATTGGCGAACCCCAGTGCCTCCACGTCGCCGCCCGCGCCACGTGGGCCGACAGCCCGGGCGCAAGGACGCTCGCCGCGCGAACTTTACCTCGCGCGAAGCCGCGCGCGTCTGACATCGAGCCGTTTGCTCCCTACTACGCGCCTCTCCGATTTCTTGGCCTAGAAGATGGAGGCAAGTGCGCCATGACGCACGACCGAGCCCCACCGGCACACCTGGAGCCCTCTCGGCCGCTTGATCGCGATGGACGCGGGATCGCCGTCCGCCGTGCCCTGTTCCGGCCGCCGGTCTATAAGTACCCAAGCCCCGCACCTCTAGGTTTTCCTCGACCCCCGCCGCCGCCGTTGCGGCCTTGAAAACCCCAGTCCACTGCCAATTGCCAAGAAGGAGAAGAAGAGGAGGAGAGGAGAAGAAGGAGGCGGGGAAAGGACGCCGCCGCCGCCGAGGAAGAAGAGGCCGTGCGCCGCCGCGGGGAGAAGGGGAACGTCGCCGGGGAGCTGCCGTCGCCGTCCGCTTCGCCACGCAGTACCGCGAGCCCTACCACTACCACCGCGACACCGAGCCGTACCCCGACGTCCACGACCGCGCCGGTGAGCACCGCACTACCCCCAGTCCAACCTCGCCCATGCTACCATGGTCATGGCGCCCCGAGCGCGTAGGCCGAGCTCCACCCAGCTCTTGGACACACGCACACACCAGCACGGACTAGCCTGGCCACCTGTGTGCGGCGCCACCACACGCCGCCGTCCCGACCTCCATGTCCGCCGCGCCGTGGCCATGCCAAGCCACGGTGCGCGCCACCGTTCCGGTCATCACCGGCCGCCTGGACACACCGGACCCCGGGGGCCATGTCCGCCGCGACGAGGCGCATCCCATGCGCACGCCGCAGGCCCGAGACACCCCCCCGTGGGAGCACCGCCGTGCCTCGCCGCCAGAGGTCGAGGCCGCACGGGACGTCCTGGGGACGCCACCGTGGCGTCTTTGCGCCGGCCGGCTCCGGCCACCTCGCTTGCCGAGGAAGCGCCGTCGAGCCGCGCCGCGGCCCGCTGCACGCCGCAGCACCCCTGGAGGAGGAGGAGCACGCAGCGCCGTACTCCGCCGCGCGCCGCCGTGCACCCCGTGCACCGCCGCCGTGGCTGGAAGCGCCGCGTGCGATAAAGGCCTCACCGTCAAGCCGAGAAGGAGTCTTGAAGCGCCAATCGCATTCTTTGCACACCGAATCGCACCCAAGGCAGCTCCTTGTTGTCGCCGTGGAGCGTCGCCGCCGTGGTCTTGCCGCCATCGCCACCGGCCATGTGGGGCACGCCGAGCCGCCAAACCCCTAACCTACGGACTCGCCTAGGCGTCGCGGAGCCGAAGTGCTCGCCGCCGAAGCCCGAGGACCGCCCCAGCGCTCGCGTGCGCCGCCATGCCGCCGCCGGCCGCTCCCGGTCGCGCGCCCGGCATGACGAAGGGGATGGGGATGGGGAGAGTTGTGCTGGAGCGGGTGTGTGGACGCCGTCTTGGTGGACCAAGCCACTCCTGGTAGGTCCCCAGGGAGCGAGTCCACCGTGCACCGGCTCTGGTGGACCAACAGAACCCTGGTGATTTCCGTGAACTCGGTCCTGGTGGATCAAGCCGCTGGCAGTGGTACCCCACTGTCGCCTGTCCACCATGGACCAAGGCCGTGCACCGAGCCCGACCCAGATCCGGTTGTGCGACGTGGCAAGCTGAGAGGCCGCCACGTGTTGGGCCCGGCCCGGCCCAGTCCGGCCCACTGGCCCACTGACGGCCCATTCCCGGCCCATTTTCAGACCTGGTCAACCATGACGTCAGCAGTGACATCATCATCCACGTCAGCAGAATCTTGCCAACTCAGCCGCCCTTCTGTGACACATGGCAGGCTCCTGTTGCACCACGTGTCCCCATATTATTAACCCTGTTTTAATATTTTCTTAAATGTATTTCAGCTTCAGAAATTCATAACTAATTCACCGTAGCTCCGAAAAATACAATCAAGGTACCGAAATTTTCCTTAAATCGAGCACAATAATCTGAAATTATGTTTGAGTGCATTTGGATCTTCCATATTTTATTTGCTTCTTTGTGAACTCTATAGGAGTCGGCGACGCGACTAATAAATAACCGTTTCGAGGCGGACGAGGAGCGGGAGTTTGACCGGGACGACTACGAGTACCAGGAGGACTTAGGCGACGACGTCGGAGGTGCCACATCCCATCCACTTTCCTAGATCCCATTACGCATTGCAATACACTTTACTTTCTACAATACATTTATATTTCTGTGATAGGTTGCATGGTAGTATTTATACTTGTTCGGCCCTGCCTTGATTCGACTATCACCCTGCTACCGCTGTTAGGCTAGACTTGCGCTTACTATCTTTTGCTCTCGTAATACTTCTACTACGCTTTATATCTGTGATGTGAGGCGTGGTGGACATGGATATTATATGGGGGATATTATGGATTGATCATGGAGAGCGTGCTGCGTGAGTCTTGGGTGAGTGGTGAGGGTTGAGTCGGTGAACGGGGATCACGACGAGCTTTGAGCGAGTCTTGCCGAGGGATACGGCACGGGTATCCCCGCTTTGTGAGTACCGTGGCGGGTAACCGGTTTGGATTGAGGTGTCCTTGGTGTGAGCTCCTTGGGGTGGAGCCTTGGAAAGGGGGTGCCGTGGCAGCACGGTAAAGATTAGCCCATACAGGGGAGATAACGCTATTTGACCAATGCCTAAGGACTTGAGGGCTAGTAACCGGATCATTGGACGCCTTACTTTCCACTCGCTCTCCAATGGGAGGGGAGACGGTCTAACCATCTGGTAGAACGAATGCCATTACTGTTGGAAGTAAGCGGAATGTGCCGGGAGGTACGGGCCGAGAGTGCTCACACCCTCCTTAACCAACATAGTGACCCCTTTGGCCTGGTACTATGTCTCACAGTCTCGGCGGCCAGGGCCGAGTGGCAGGATTGTATTCGTTCTAGGCTTATGGCGATCGGTATCTGCCTAGATGATGATCAGCATCGATGATGGCTATCTTGTGGATTAGTGAAACCTCTGCAGAGTGTATGGTTGATCGATCGATACATATGCCGACTCGTCGGCTATGGACCAAGTCCTGTGTGATGCTTGCTGGACTAGGAGAGGAGTCTTCTATCTTTCTGGATGAGTACGTGTGGATGGGATTGATTCTGGCTGTGAACCTTGGGAGGTTGTGGGTCGCTGAGGCATGACGAGAGGGAGTCGTTCATGTCGACCACGCATGGCATGGAAGGGGTGTGGAGTGTGGGGTGAGGTGTGTGGTATGGATGGGATGGAGGATGGATTTGGGAATGGATAAAATTTGACCAACTATATATATTAAACATGGTTACTATATGCATAGGAAACCTCGGCTTTATAGGTTCCCTTGTTATACCCTGTATTTACTTTTATTGCATCCAGTTCCACAAATAAGCATAGGGTGGGAATGTGGCCAGTACAATTCGTACTGATACTTTGGATAAGCAGGTGATGAGGAGGAGTACGACTATGACGATGATAGCTATGAGGATTAGTGGGTTTCGTTCCTACGCTCAAGTGTTCGGAGATCGTGTTGATGCTTCCGCTTCTATCTACAGCTGTTCCGAATGTTTACTTTCAGTTGATTCCGCCAGTGTGGCGATGTAATAAATTATTGTAATCCCGCACTACTTTTACTATTCCTGAGACGATGTATCGAATGATATCAGCTGAACTATTGTAATGTGATGGATTTAATCTGTCGTGTTACCCTCGAATCTGTGAAATTCCCATCGCGGAATTGGAGGATGTTTCAGTTGGTATCAGCTCCCATGCTTGACCCTAGGACGAGACCCTTAGGATTGGACGACTAGTATAAGAGCCAGACCTTCTTCCGGTTATATCACCGACCATTGCATCTCTTTTAAACATGGCTTATCTTTACACCTGACTTGCTAACCAAATTTCCCTTGAAACCTGCAGATGACAAGCCTAGAAAACCCTCCAGTCGGGCCTTTACCACCCTATCCCACTCTCAAGCTGACCTACATGGGGAAGATGCCTGGGGGTTTCTCCTTAACCCTCTACCGAGTGCTGAAGACCCTAGAAGTCCCTGCTGATGAGATCAAGTACGAATGCTCAGGACGGCCAGGGGAAGATGGAGGAATTAAGGGCCAAGTCGTCACCAGCGTGGAAGTACCTGCAAGTCTGATCCTGCCCTCGGTGACTGCCTTCACTGAGATGTCGGTGGATGAGACCTGTGAAGAGGGGATTCAATCAGTTGCCCACAAAGCTCTCCGCCGCGCACCGTGAGACCACTACCTCTACCCGCAGCGACGTAGTTTCGCCTACTCCCTCGGAGCCCTCCGCCTTGAGCTTGCCCCCGAAGCGCAAGTTGTCGAGGCCTTCACCGAGCCGGCTTTGAGGTTGACCCCGTCTTCGTGCCTCTAGTTACCACCTGGTGAACCAGGATCAGTACATTGAGGGACTGGAGAAGAGGAACCGTAGCTACCGTGGTCTCTTGCTGGATCACCAGGAGTGGCTGGCCCAGGGAGATGAGGAAAATGCCAAGCTGCAAAAGACAATAGATCGACTGCAAGACCGCCTCGCTTGCCAAGCAATCAAACACAAGACAGAAATAGTTGACCTCCAGAACAAGACCGCTGACATCGGCAACGGGAACGTGTACCTAGACTGCAAGATCCTAGAGCTACAAAGGGACCTCCAGGATAGGAGTGCAGCCTTAGCCAGTGTGCGAGAGCAGTCAAGAAGCTATGGAGTGCAGATGCACACCCTCAGCAACAGCAACCTGACCCTGAAGAGAGAGCTGAAGGAGCAGAAGGTCAAGGCCGTGAGAAACCAGGGTCACCTCATCAACACTATGAGGATGAACGAGTTTCTCCGTGAGAAGCTCAAGTTGACTGAAGAAGCTTGGGCCGTGTCGACAGAAGCGACGCAAGGAGCTCGAAGAGATTCGAGGCGGTTGCCCCCACACAAGCGCGTGCGGCCTCGAAGGAGACGTTCAAGCTCGGCGAATCGACTCGAACTTCAAGGACCGCCCCGCGGCCGCCGGAGTGAAGCACCGAGGAGCACGCCGAGGCTCTCACCTACGTCAAGCGCCTGCGCAAGACCAGGACAGAGATAAGAGTTTCTGGCGAGCGTGTTCCGTCAGCAGTTCACCACCAGGAGTAGGTGTGAGTGTGTCGGACCCTGCGCGGTCAAGTGTCATGTTCTAGCATACCTGAGTAGTCGTCAGTCGTGAGTCATGTGAGATGTGAGCTGTCATGATGTATCCCATGAGTAGTATGAGTCAAGATGTACCCCCCATGAGTTACCATGCGTAGAACGAACCCTGTCGGCACTATTATTATCATGTCATAACATTTTTATTCCACCCATGTAATGAGTGATCGGATTTTATCGCTTCTTATGGTTTTTATTGCTTCTTTGCATGAGTGTTGGATAGAATAAATGTTTTTCCCTTAAATTGTTGAAATCATGTAATTCTATTGAACTATATAATAATGTACTATGGGTATTAAACTCTTATGGCCATGTCACAGATGTCAACCCGTCGTTCAGTTCGCCTTGAGCGCCGCTCACCGTCCCCCGGGCCAGCCTTGGGACGTGGTGCCCGTGGACGTGGACGTGGTCGTGGCCGTGGACGTGGTCGTGGCCGTGGACGTGGTCGCGGCCGCAATCTCAACCTGGGCGATGATGACCGTCGTGAACTGACCCCACCGCCAGTCAACAACGATGGTGAAGAAATTCCAGTTGAGAATGCGCCAGGAGGAGGTGGAGAGGAAGTGCCAGCTGGAGGAGGTGGAGGGGAGGTCCCCGCTGGAGGTGGAGGCGGCAATGCTCCACCACCGCCACCGCCAAACCTAGCTGAGGTCATGGCGCAGCAGACTCAGCTTCTCGCCGCTCTGGTTAATGGTGCCAACCGCCGCTATAGTGGTCCGCCCGATGACTTTCAGCGGAAGTTGGAGGGATTTCTGAAGCTGCGTCCCCCCACCTTTGATGGCCTGAATGCAGACCCAATGGTTGCTGATGATTGGCTGAAGGAAATCGAGAAGAAGCTTGATCTCACTACCTGCACTGATGAGGAGTGCGTTGGGATTGCTGCCCACCAGCTTGTGGGTGGAGGGCGCTCGTGGTGGGACAGTTACTGCGAATCCCACGAGGACCCCGCCAACATCTCTTGGGATGAGTTCGTGAAGGAGTTCCGCGATTTCTTCATCCCTGAGGGCGCCATGAAGGCCAAGGAGAAGGAGTTCCGCAACGTCACTATGATCCACAATGAGAGGGTTCATGAGTACACCAACCACTTTACCAACCTGCTGCGCTATGCTCCACCCGCATGTGCTGCTGATGAGAATGAGAAGATGTACTACTACCGTGAGGGTCTGAGTACCCGCATCAAGGTAGCCCTCTCTGGTACAAAGAGCCGTACACTGAGAGAGCTCATTGACCGTTGCATGGACATTGAGAAGGATCGCATGGAAGCAGATGCTCTGCGTGACAAGAAAGAGAGGAAGCGTCGTCCTGAAGGATCCTCTCGCGCTCCCCCTCAGAAGCGCCGCAAAGAGGCCCCTGTGCAAGGCCGCTACCGCAACACTCAGAACTTTGCGCCTGCAGCTGGTCGTGGTGGGGGTAACTACACCAACAACTACCCTCGCCCGAACAACCCAGTGGTGAACCGCTGTAAGGTCCTAGATGGCTAGAGGGGGGTGAATAGCCTATAAAAATTTCTACAAACTCACTAAGCAAACTTCGTTAGATACACAAACGGCGGAAAGCAAGTTATGCTTAGCCTACTAGATGTTGCAAGCCTCCTATCCAAGCAATTCTAGTAGGTGATCACTAGTACACACAAAAGCTACCACTAGTGATCAAGAGTTCTACCCACGGGATTTAGTCTACACAAGAAGTGGTTCCCGACCGACCACACAAGCAATTCTACCCGCAAGAATGTAATCAAAGTAATACAAGAGAGGGTAGGAGCTTGTTATACCGACGTGTCGAGTCGAGGTTGCCAATCACCAAGGAGATGAACAATCAATCACAATCGGCAACACACAAAGGATGATGACCAATCACCGGAGACAAGATGAACACAATGATTTATCCCCGGATGTTCACTTGGGCACCGCCAAGCTACGTCACCCGTTGTGTCGACCAACACCTAGATGGTTCCTCGGTGTGACCCTCAAGTCACTAGCCCCTCAAGGCTCGCCCCGCAAGGCACCGCAAGACACCACTCTCAAGCGAGGTACTCAACGACACGCGCAATCCACTAGGATGCTCTTCGTGATCCCCACGAGGTGAGCTCAAACCTCTCACAATCAACCGGAGGTGGCCAAGAACAATCACCTTCTCTTGCCAACGCCTCCAACAATCTCCAAGCCGGCTAGGAGCGGTACTCTCCAAGAGTAACAAGAAATCCACCGGCTAAACCACCCACAAGTGCCACTAGATGCCCTCAAGCAATGCAATGCACTAGGTGATCTCTCAATCTCACTTTGGATTCACAATCAAGCAAGAGAGATGAGAGGGAGAGTGTTTCTTCGGCTCAAAGGATGAATGAATGAGTTAGGAGAGCCAAGAGAGGGAGCCAAGCCCGGCCACCCATCTATTTATAGCCCAAACTCTTCAAACTAGCCGTTGCCCTCGGGGCGATTTTCAACTGCGCCGGACGCGTCCGCCCGCAGCCCGCCGGACGCGTCCGCGCTCCGGCTCCGCTTTCGCGCGCCCCCGACGACCGTTGGCGCCGCGGCCAACCGCGTGCCGCCACGTCGGCGTCCGCGCGCGTCCGTCCGCTGCGCCAACGCAGCGTCCGGCGCCAGCGTCGCGACCGGCCGAAACTCAAAAAGGTCCCGGTCGCGTCCGCCGGCCGCCGGACGCACGGCCCGGCGTCCGCCCGCCCGGCTCGCCGGCCAAGACCACGCCAAGACTCGGCATGCGCCGGGACGCTGCCACGGTGAACACGCGTCCGACGCCCGCGTCCGTCGCACGTCCGGCGCTCAGCAATGCGGAGCCACCAACCCGAGCCAAGCTAACACGCGCCGGACGCGTCCGGCGCAAAGCCTGCAGCGTCCGGCGCTACGAAAACTTCGTTTTTCGGCCGTCGTGACGGCAACTTCTCCGTCATGCTATCCAACAAGTATACCAACTTGAACAACGGAGATAGCATGATTTCAACCAAATTTTGCATCCGGCGCAATAGAAAATATGCATCCATTTTTCCCGAAAGCGCGAATCCGCCTCACGGGCTCGGCGGGAGGAAGAGAGGGACCCAAACCCATCTCTACCCCGCAAACCACGCGCGCCCAAACGCCACCTTTGTAAATGTGCCAACACCACCAAGTGTACATCTCCATGTGCTTGTGTGTTAGCTTTTCACAATCATTTCCCAAAGGTTAGGTTAGCTCACTAGGCCCTACATGCAATGCACTTCATGAATTCACCTAGTGGCACCCGTGCGTCGAATAGCCGATAAGACTTCCCCTCTTAATAGTGCGGCTATCGATCCTAAACCACTCACACCCTCTATGGTGTCTTGAGTGCAAAACAAAATGGCCCTAACGGTTATACCTTTGCCTTGAGCCCATTTTGTTCCTCCAAATGATATGAACACTTCACACCATCATGTGACCGTCTCGATCCATCGATCTTGACTTCACTTGCCCTTCACCGTGCATCGGTTCATCGGCGCCTAGTCTTGCCCGAGCTTCACCATCGCATGGTCCTTCACTCCGAAGCCTCGACTAGCCCTTCACCTTCAACACCGGTCCATGGAGCCAAGCATCGTCTTGATCTTCATCTTTGATCACATGACACGTGTCATGCTTCATATTCAATATGCTCATCATGTGGACAACCTTTCTCTAAATCAACCACTTTAGATAAACAAGGTTAGTCCTAGGTTTCATCAATTAGCCAAAACCAAACTAGGGACTTTCAACCGCCCCGCGGGGAACCGCTCTGCGCCTGGTCGTCCCGCGCCGAACAACAGCAATTGGAGGGCTCCCGCGACAACCCCAACAGGCGGTATGGGCCCTACTTGCTACGGTTGCGGACAGCCGGGTCACTGTTGACGGTCGTTAAGTGCCAATTTTTACCGTCAACTAAACATGAGAAAGGACTAAAATATGTTCACCAACTAGATATAGGGGTTACACTGACAGAATTCCACGAGTTTTGGTGAATGTCTGTTTCTGCAGGGTGTCAGCTGAAAATACCCAAGGAAGGCCCACATGTCAGGTTTACATAGAGATAATCGGGAACCGGTAAAAATTCATGTCTGGAAGGTTCGAGAAGGCTCGGACCAAACGGGAGCCCGAACGGGCTCGGTGGAGAGTCGGCCGACTCCCCACCTTGGGCGGCCGACCGGCCATCTCAACCAATCGGCGTCGGCCTCGCGGATCCCGTTCCACCGCCTTTGAGGATGAATAATAATCGTCCGTTTAGGTCGGTTTGATCCGAGGGCCGCGGTGCATCCTAGGGGGCTATATAGCGGGGCCCCGGCCCCGGGAGGAGGCATCCCATGAAACCCTAATTCATTATTTCCAGAGAGGATCGGGTGAGAGGGTCCCTTGAATGGATCTCCTCCCTAGAGCCTAGCATTCAAGATAGATAGAGAGAGTATAGGGTGGAGGTAGAGTTGGAGGAAGCCCGGCATGTCGGTGTCTCCTCTCCGGTTGTACCTGCGGGATCAAGTCTCCTAACCCGAGGCTTGGTTCTAGGATCATTCCCGCAATTCAACTTCGATACTAGTAAGTTCTTGTTATTATTGCTCTTTGGTTTACGAGTTTACTTTATTCGCTTCCGGTTGGGAATAGAGTAATCGTTCGTAGCGTAAGCGTGGTGCTTGGGCTAAGTTCACTCGTAGATGCTCCCTATCCGGCCGGAACCGTGGTAGTAGCGGGGGAGATGACATGATCCCTTTGTTACCTTTGTAATCCACTTCCCGTCGTAGGTAAGGTAGGTCCAAAAGTGCTAGGTTAAGCATCCTCGTGGTGTCTTTTCTTAGGTGCTCCCATAGAGTAGTAGTTGCAAAGCTTGCCATAGGTTGGAAGAAGGCGTGGTAGTAATCCTCTCTATATCGCTCATTATCTTGTGTGTAGCTCAGGGGTTAAGTATAGACTTGGGTTAGTCAGATGCACGTTTTCTCCTAGCGGATAAATAAATAACGATACTCTGGAATATCTCCCGGGTGAAGTGCTCACCGATATCCGTGCGCTTGCGGATTATTTCTCTTTGATTCTTTCGTGTGCGTATCTAGTATCAACAGTCACAAGGTCATAGACTGTCCTCAGAAGGCTGCTGCCCCTGGAGCTCAGAACACTCAGCACCGTGCTTCTGCCCCGCGAGGTCGTCTCACTCACCTGACTGCAGAAGATGCTTAGGCTGCCCCAGACATGGTGTACGGTATGTTTTCAGTACATGGTGCAAAGGCTTCCGTACTTTTTGATTCTGGAGCTACTTGTTCTTACATATCTGCTAAGTACGCCATAGAGCAAGCATCTCCAAGAGTTCCCCAAAAGCGCTTGCCATCCTTGTTTTTTGGCAAAATCAGAAAAAATCCAGCTCCAACAGTTCCCCATATGGCTTGCCATTTTTTCCCAACTTGGCAAAAAGGAGCCGGTCGCGCGGATATTTGCGCGCGTCCTCGCGCTCCCCATCCGCGAGTCCCGCAACCGCGATTCCCGCAACCCGCTCCCGACGCGGCGCGCCCGGCCCCCGAGCGAGCTCGCGTGCCGGCCCGCCGCCGCTCGCGTGCCGGCCGCCGCCGCCGCGTGCCGGCCGCTCCGCTCGCTCTCTCCTCCTCCGCCGTCTCCGCCGCGCCGACGCGCTCACGCCGGACGGCGGAGCTCGCGGCGGGCGGGCGGCGGGTCCCGCAAGACCCCACGGGGGCGCTCGCCAACCGGGGACGCCACCGCCGCGGACCCTGCGCTGGGAACGGGGTCGCATGCTCCTCCGACCCCGAGCTCCGCTCCGCCCGGCCCCCGCCGCGTCGTCGCGCTCCCTCCCGAAGAAGCGCCTCGTCGCGGCGCTCCCTGTGGCCCCGCTCCCGTCCTCGCTCCGCCACCTCAACCTCCGCAGCAACCGCCTCTTCGGGCCCGTCCGACCCGAGCTCATCGCGGGCGCGCCCGCGCTCCAGAGCCTCGTCCTCTATGCCGCCGCGTGCCCGGCCTCCAGCCGCCGCGTGGGCGAGTCGCGCCGTTGGGCCAACCCGGGGCGGGCGGGCTCCGCTCGACGACGGGAGTGCAAGGGACGGCCTCGTGACGGAGAGAAAGCGAGCGAGGGCGGCTCGCGGTGCCGGGCCGAGGATCATCGTTGCGAGCTCGCGGTGGTGGCCGTGCGGGAGGAGGCGGGCATGAGTGGTGAATTTGCCAAGTGAATTTTGCATAACTCTTGGAGACACACTTTTTTCACTTGCCATCCTATTTGGCAAAGCATATGGCAAGTGAATTTGGCAAGTGGATTTTGGGGAACTCTTGGAGATCTTGCAGGACCGCCGCCTTCGCCAGCAGAGCCTGGCCGTCCGGCGTGAGCGCGTCGGCGGCGGCGGAGACGGCGAGGAGGAGGAGCGAGGAGGAGCGGAGCGGCCGGCACGGCGGCGGCGGGCGGCCGGGCACGCGAGCTCGCCTGGGGGCCGGGCGCGCCGCGTCGGGAGCGGGTTGCGGGAATCGCGGTTACGGGACTCGCGGATGGGGAGCGCGAGGATGCGCGCAAATATCCGCGCGACCGGCTCCTTTTTGCCAAGTTGGGAAAAAATGGCAAGCCATATGGGGAACTGTTGGAGCTGGATTTTTTCTGATTTTGCCAAAAAAACAAGGATGGCAAGCGCTTTTGGGGAACTCTTGGAGATGCTAACATACCAGTTACTCCTCGTAGAGAACCTATCATTACCTAGCTCACCCCTAGGAGAACTCAAGAGTACCCACCTATGCAAGGGAGTGAAACTTACCATTGAGGGTCTTACCTTTCTAGCCAACCTCACCCTACTACCCTCCACCAGTCTAGATGTTATCCTAGGGATGGATTGGTTAACCAAACACCGTGGAGTCATATCTTGCTCACCCAGATACGTACAAATAACCCATCCTAGTGGCCAAGCTGTTAGATGCCTACCTCAGACAGAACAGTTAACCAACCTACTATGTGCCCTAGCCACCAAACCCGAAGCCAAAACAACCCAAGACAGTAGATGATGTGCCCGTGGTGAGGGACTATCCGATGTTTTCCCGAGGAGTTACCGGGAATGCCCCCGATCGTGATGTGGAATTCGTCATCGACCTCATGCCTGGTACGAGTCCCATTGCTAAGCGACCCTACCGCATGTCAGTGGATGAGCTGGATGAGCTCAAGAAGCAGTTGAAGGAGCTCTCTGATAAAGGCTATATTCGACCCAGTGCTTCTCCCTGGGGATCTCCTGTCTTGTTCGTGAAGAAGAAAGATGGCTCAATGAGGATGTGCATCGATTATCGTAATCGAATGCCGTCACCATCAAGAACAAGTATCCCCGCCAAGGATAGATGATTTCTTTGGATCGGTTGAGAGGTGCCAAGTACTTCTCCAAGATTGATCTCAGATCAGGCTATCACCAGATGAAGATCCGTGAGAAAGACATTCCCAAGACTGCCTTTGTCACCCGATATGGCCAGTATGAGTGCACAGTGGTGTCCTTCGGACTCACAAATGCTCCTGCCTACTTCATGAACATGATGAATAAGGTATTCATGGATGTGCTCGACAAGTTCGTCGTGGTATTCATTGATGACATCCTTATCTACTCGCACCTTTGAAGAGCATGAAGAACATCTGAGAACAGTGCTCGAGAGATTGAGTCTGCATTAGCTATATGCCAAGTTTAGCAAATGCGAATTCTGGCTTGAGGAAGTTGCCTTTTTGGGTCATGTGCTTTCCGCTGATGGTATTGCTGTAGACCCTGCCAAGATTGAAGCCGTGAAAGAATGGGAACAACCCCGTTCCGTGACCGAAGTCAGGAGTTTCTTGGGATTGGCTGGATATTATCGCCGATTCATCGAGAACTTTTCCAAGATAGCTCGCCCTATGACCAACCTCTTGAAGAAGATCAAGGAGTTTGAGTGGACGCCCGAGTGCAACAAAGCTTTCAGACTCTGAAAGAAAGATTGACCACCACCCCTGTGCTAGCATTACCAGATATCAGCAAGGACTTTGTAGTCTATTGTGACGCTTCACGTCAAGGACTCGGTTGTGTGCTGATGCAGAATGGTAAGGTCATTGCTTATGCTTCTCGCCAGCTGAAGGACCACGAACAACGCTATCCTACCCATGATCTCGAGCTAGCTGCCGTCGTTCATGCTCTGAAGATCTGGAGGCATTACTTGATTGGCAACAAGTGTGATATCTATACTGATCACAAGAGCTTGAAGTACTTCTTTACTCAAGAAGACCTGAACATGAGGCAGCGCCGATGGTTAGAGCTCATCAAAGACTATGACCTCGAAATACACTACCATCCGGGGAAAGCCAATGTAGTTGCCGATGCTCTCAGTCGCAAAAGCTACTGTCACACCCTGATCTCAGAATCCGTGCCACCTGAGCTTAAACAGGAGCTTGAGGATTTCCAGCTTGAAATAGTACCTCATGGCCTGCTAAATGAGCTCCGCATCCAGTACAACCTCACTGATCGCATCCGTGAAGCCCAAAAAGAATGTAAGGACCTACAGCGCATCCGTGGTCTGATGGAGCGTGGGTATAACCCCGAATTCAGAGAAGACGAACAAGGAGCCCTCTGGTTCAATGACAGAATTTGTGTGCCCTCCGATCCAGCTCTGCGTGAGGAAATTCTATCAGAAGCACATGATTCCAAATACTGCATTCACCCTGGTTGTGTGAAGATGTATCGTGACCTCAGGAAGCACTTCTGGTGGAAGAGCATGAAAGCAGACATTGCGGGACATGTGGCCCGATGTGACATCTGCAACAGAGTCAAGGCCGAACACAAGAGACCCGCTGGTTTGCTAAAGCCCCTTGATGTTCCCGAATGGAAGTGGGAAGACATATCCATGGATTTCATTGTTGGGTTGCCTCGCTCCACGCATGGAAACAATGCCATATTGGTGATAGTTGATCGCTTGACTAAAGTCGCTCATTTCTTGCCTGTCAAAGAGACAATCCGAGCTGAACAGTTAGCTGATCTCTACATCAAGGAAATTCTCCGCTTGCATGGTGCCCCTAAAAGCATCGTATCTGATCGCGGATCTTTGTTCATGTCCCGTTTCTGGCAACAAATGCATAGATCCATTGGGACTAAGCTTGATTATAGTACAGCTTACCATCCTCGGACCGATGGCCGGACGGAAAGGGTGAACCAGTTCTCGGAAGATATCGAGAGCCCGTGTCCGCAATATGGGACCGATTGGGAGAAGAGCCTACCACATGCGGAATTCTCCTACAATAATAGCTACCAAGCCGGCATTAAGATGCCACCATTTGAAGCTTTGTATGGGAGACCTTGCAACACTCCGCTTATGTGGTCACAACCTGGTGAAAGAGTTTTTCATGGAGCCGACAAGATCAAACAAGCCGAAGAGGGTGTTGCTCAAGTCCAAGCAAAAGTGTCTCGAAAGCCGCTCGTAAGGTCCTAGATGGCTAGAGGGGGGGTGAATAGCCTATAAAAAATTCTACAAACTCACTAAGCAAACTTCGTTAGATACACAAACGGCGGAAAGCAAGTTTTGCTTAGCCTACTAGATGTTGCAAGCCTCCTATCCAAACAAAGAGTTATCAAGAGCCGACAAAAGGTGTAGAGACCTTGAATTCGTAAACAAAGTGGGAGACTCCGTCTACCTCAAAGTGTCAAAGATCTAGGTGTTCACTTGGGCACCGCCAAGCTAGTCACCGGTTGTGTCGACCAACACCTAGATGGTTCTTCGGTGTGACCCTCAAGTCACTAGTGGTACCGTCCGACACGCGGTTCCATGTGAAAGGGAAGCTTGCTCCTCGGGAGAGCCGAAAGCGGACGCGCCGCAGACGCGTACGCCACAAACCGCCGGACGTCGGCGCTTCCTCCTCGTGCGCGGCCCAATCCGTAGTTGCCGCTCCATTCAAGCTCGTCCTCGCCACGTGTGCGTCCGGCGTCGCGTCCGGCCCGGTCCAGCCCAGCGTCCGCCGCCCAGCGTCCGAACGATTTGCTGCGCGCGAGAACTTCTCGGGTCAGCGTCGCGTCCGCCGCCGACGAACCGGCCATGTATGTGGACCAACAGCGCCGGACGAGACGGAACCGTCGCCGTCCCGTCCGCCCGCGCGTACGTGCGTCCGGCGTCGTCCTCGCTCATGCCAAGAATCCACAATCGCCGGGACGCGTCCGGCGCCTGAACCCCGCGTCCGGCTATCAAAACTTTTTCGGCTCGTCGTGACGCCAACTCCTCCAACATGCTATCCAACAAGTATACCAACTTGAACAACGAGAGATAGCATGATTTCAACTAAATTTTGCATCGGCGTAATAGAAAATATGCATCCATTTTCCTCAAAACGCCGAATCCCGCCTCGCAAGCTCGGCGGGAAGGAGAGAGGGACCCAAGCCCAACTCAACCCTACAAACCACGCAGCGAACAATCGCCACCTTTGTAAATGTGCCAACACCACCAAGTGTACATCTCCATGTGCTTGTGTGTTAGCTTTTCACAATCATTTCCCAAAGGTTAGGTTAGCTCACTAGGCCCTACATGCAATGCACTTCATGAATTCACCTAGTGGCACCCGTGCGTCGAATAGCCGATAAGACTTCCCCTCTTAATAGTGCGGCTATCGATCCTAAACCACTCACACCCTCTATGGTGTCTTGAGTGCAAAACAAAATGGCCCTATCGGTTATACCTTTGCCTTGAGCCCATTTTGTTCCTCCAAATGATATGAACACTTCACACCATCATGTGACCGTCTCGATCCATCGACCTCGACTTCACTTGCCCTTCACCGTGCATCGGTCCATTGGCCACAAGATACATAGGCCCCTACCCGATCATTGGGAGAATTGGGAAGCTTGCATATAGGCTTGAACTACCTCCAGAGTTGACAGGGGTGCATCCCGTCTTTCATGTGTCACAGCTACGCAAGTGCCTGAAGCTGCCAGAGCAACAACACGTGACCACCGATGTGCTAGATGTGCAGAACTCACTTGAATACAAAGAACACCCGATCAAGATTCTGGGATGGGACACCAAAGAAACTAGAAGCAAGTCAATTCCTATGTGCAAGGTTCGGTGGAGCAACCACACGAAGAGAAGCCACATGGGAGAAGGAGTCGAACTTCGTGCCATATACCCCTACCTCTTCGACGGGTAAGTTACATTTTTAAATCTCGGGGACGAGATTCTCGTAAGGGGGTAGACTTGTAACATCCCAAAAATGCGAGTTACAAATTTTTTTTGCCAAAAACCTATGTGTGATGATGTGCCATGTAGTTGCAACCCAAAAACCCCACCTAGATTAACCCGGAGTTGGCATTAGTATTTATTTTCATCATGCATTTTAAATTCAAGTTTGAGTTGGAGTTTTTGGTTCTTTTGTTTGCTCAAATTAAATCAACTCAAAAACATATTTATTCATTATATCATAAATAAATATGAAACCACCTATGCAATTTAAGGGAATAATACCCTAATCAAGCCTATGACTACCTATGGCCTCCATGGAATTTTTACACCCATGTGACAATGTATGAAAACATTCAAACACCAAAGAAAAAAAATAGAAAAAGAAAACGAGAAAAGAAAAAGGAGAGAAATGACAAAGCCATTTTCGGCCCGTGGCCATCCACCGGCCCACGCGGCCTATCTCTTTTTCTCCATTTTTACCGTCCGCCCGTAAAACCACGCCGGTCCAATACCCTTTTTATTTCTCTTTTTTCTCTCGTCAACCGAGCCGGCCCATCTCTTCTTTTCCTTTTTCATTTTTCTTTCGCCGGCCCGGCCAGCCCGGCGCGGCCGCTCGCTCGGCGCAAGGCGACAGACGAGGGGAGCCGCCGCCGACGACTCGCCCCCGCACCGCCCCCACATGTCATAAGCTCCGTACACCCTCCTCTCGTTCCTCTTCCTCCCTCTCGCTTTTGACCGAGCGACGCATTCGCCGCGCCACGTCGCGCGAGCGCGCGTCGACATCGAGCCGTTTGCTCCCTACTACGCGCCTCTCCGATTTCTTGGCCTAGAAGATGGAGGCAAGTGCGCCATGACGCACGACCGAGCCCCACCGGCACACCTGGAGCCCTCTCGGCCGCTTGATCGCGATGGACGCGGGATCGCCGTCCGCCGTGCCCTGTTCCAGCCGCCGGTCTATAAGTACCCAAGCCCCGCACCTCTAGGTTTTCCTCGACCTCCATGTCCGCCGCGCCGTGGCCATGCCAAGCCACGGTGCGCGCCACCGTTCCGGTCATCACCGGCCGCCTGGACACACCGGACCCCGGGGGCCATGTCCGCCGCGACGAGGCGCATCCCATGCGCACGCCGCGGGCCCGAGACACCCCCCGTGGGAGCACCGCCGTGCCTCGCCGCCAGAGGTCGAGGCCGCACGGGACGTCCTGGGGACGCCACCGTGGCGCCTTTGCGCCGGCCGGCTCCGGCCACCTCGCTTGCCGAGGAAGCGCCGTCGAGCCGCGCCGCGGCTCGCTGCACGCCGCAGCACCCCTGGAGGAGGAGGAGCACGCCGCGTCGTACTCCGCCGCGCGCCGCCGTGCACCCCGTGCACCGCCGCCGTGGCTGGAAGCGCCGCGTGCGATAAAGGCCTCACCGTCAAGCCGAGAAGGAGTCTTGAAGCGCCAATCGCATTCTTTGCACACCGAATCGCACCCAAGGCAGCTCCTTGTTGTCGCCGTGGAGCGTCGCCGCCGTGGTCTTGCCGCCATCGCCGCCGGCCATGTGGGGCACGCCGAGCCGCCAAACCCCTAACCTACGGACTCGCCTAGGCGTCGCGGAGTCGAAGCGCTCGCCGCCAAAGCCCGAGGACCGCCCCAGCGCTCGCGTGCGCCACCATGCCGCCGCCGGCCGCTCCCGGTCGCGCGCCCGGCATGACGAATGGGATGGGGATGGGGAGAGTTGTGCTGGAGCGGGTGTGTGGACGCCGTCTTGGTGGACCAAGCCACTCCTGGTAGGTCCCCAGGGAGCGAGTCCACCGTGCACCGGCTCGTGGACCAACAACCCCGGGGGTGATTTCCGTGAACTCGGTCCCCGGTGGACCAAGCCGCTGGCAGTGGTACCCCACTGTCGCCTGTCCACCATGGACCAAGGCCGTGCACCGAGCCCGACCCAGATCCGGTTGTGCGACGTGGCAAGCTGAGAGGCCGCCACGTGTTGGGCCCGGCCCGGCCCAGTCCGGCCCACTGGCCCGCTAACGGCCCATTTTCGGCCCATTCCCGGCCCATTTTCAGACCTGGTCAACCATGATGTCAGCAGTGACGTCATCATCCACGTCAGCAGCCACGTCAGCAGAATCTTGTCAACTCAGCCGCCCTTCTGTGACACGTGGCAGGCTCCTGTTGCGCCACGTGTCCCCATATTATTAACCCTGTTTTAATATTTTCTTAAATGTATTTCAGCTTCAGAAATTCATAACTAATTCACCGTAGCTCCGAAAAATACAATCAAGGTACCAAAATTTTCCTTAAATCGAGCACAATAATCTGAAATTATGTTTGAGTGCATTTGGATCTTCCATATTTTATTTGCTTCTTTGTGAACTCTATAGGAGCGCCGACGCGACTATTAAATAACCGTTTCGCAGCCGGACGAGGAGCGGGAGTTTGACCAGGATGACTACGAGTACCAGGAGGACTTAGGCGACGACGTCGGAGGTGCCACATCCCATCCACTTTCCTAGATCCCATTACGCATTGCAATACACTTTACTTTCTGCAATACATTTATATTTCTGTGATAGGTTGCATGGTAGTATTTATACTTGTTCGGCCCTGCCTTGATTCGACTATCACCCTGCTACCGCTATTAGGCTAGACTTGCGCTTACTATCTTTTGCTCTCGTAATACTTCTACTACGCTTTATATCTGTGATGTGAGACGTGGTGGACATGGATATTATATGGGGGATATTATGGATTGATCATGGAGAGCGTGCTGCGTGAGTCTTGGGTGAGTGGTGAGGGTTGAGTCGGCTGAACAGGGATCACGACGAGCTTTGAGCGAGTCTTGCCGAGGGGATACGGCACGGGTATCCCCGCTTTGTGAGTACCGTGGCGGGTAAGCTGGTTTGGATTGAGGTGTCCTTGGTGTGAGCTCCTTGGGGTGGAGCCTTGGAAAGGGGTGCCGTGGCAAAGCACGGTAAAGATTAGCCCATACAGGGGAGATATCGCTGTTTGGCCAATACCTAAGGACTTGAGGGCTAGTAACCGGATCATTGGACGCCTTACTTTCCAGTCGCTCTCCAATGGGAGGGGAGACGGTCTAACCATCTGGTAGAACGAATGCCATTACTGTTGGAAGTAAGCGGAATGTGCCGGGAGGTACGGGCCGAGAGTGCTCACACCCTCCTTAACCAACATAGTGACCCCTTTGGCCTGGTACTATGTCTCACAGTCTCGGCGGCCAGGGCCGAGTGGCAGGATGGTATTCGTTCTAGGCTTATGGCGATCGATATGTGCCTAGATGATGATCAGCATCGATGATGGCTATCTTGTGGATTAGTGAAACCTCTGCAGAGTGTATGGTTGATCGATCGATACATATGCCGACTCGTCGGCTATGGACCAAGTCCCGTGTGATGCTTGCTGGACTAGGAGAGGAGTCTTCTATCTTTCTGGATGAGTGCGTGTGGATGGGATTGATTCCGGCTGTGAACCTTGGGAGGTTGTGGGTCGCTGAGGCATGACGAGAGGGAGTTGTTCATGTCGACCACGCATGGCGTGGAAGGGGTGTGGAGTGTGGGGTGAGGTGTGTGGTATGGATGGGATGGAGGATGGATTTGGGAATGGATAAAATTTGACCAACTATATATATTAAACATGGCTACTATATGCATAGGAAACCTCGGCTTTATAGGTTCCCTTGTTATACCCCGTATTTACTTTTATTGCATCCAGGTTCCACAAATAAGCATAAGGTGGGAATGTGGCCGGTACAATTAATGCATCGATACTTTGGATAAGCAGGTGATGAGGAGGAGTACGACTATGACGATGATAGCTATGAGGATTAGTGGGTTTCGTTCCTACGCTCAAGTGTTCGGAGATCGTGTTGATGCTTCCGCTTCTATCTACAGCTGTTCCGGATGTTTACTTTCAGTTGATTCCGCCAGTGTGGCGTTGTAATAAATTATTGTAATTCCGCACTACTTTTACTATTCCTGAGACGATGTATGGAATGATATCAGCTGAACTATTGTAATGTGATGGATTTAATCTGTCGTGTTACCCTCGAATCTGTGAAATTCCCGTCGCGGAATTGGAGGATGTTTCACACATGCACTTGGCGGTGCAGATGCTGGTGTTTTTCTCTGTGCCGACACCAATAGGGATGAGCTGCGCCAAGATGTTGCAACCGATGGCCACGAAACAGTTGTATTTGATCGAGAGGGCGAAGGCCCCGCTGGAGGTCTGAGGGTACGGGAGAGCGATAGACCATGTGCCATTGAACTCTGGAGAGTGAGAGTCGGAGGCTGAAAACGAAACGTTGCTGTTGATGCGTACCGTTCCGTCCGGCAAGGAGATGCCGAGCACCTCCATGACGTCGCCCAAGAGCAGCTTCGGCGGCTGCTGCGTGTCGTCGCAGGTGAGGCCGAAACCATCGTGGAAGCAGCCGGCGCCCATGCCGAAGGGGTACGGCGCGCTTACTTCGCCGCAGCTCTCCCGGCAGCCAGGCAGGGCTACTGGCGGTGGCGGCCCTGCTAGTGCTGCCACTACCAGGAACTGAAGCGACAGCCATCCAAACGTCACTCGCCGGAAGACGGGAACCATCATCGCTCAGCCACTGCCAACTATGAACTTCTTCTTGTTTATGCGGACTGGGGAGTGCTTGAGGAGCTTGGTTAGTGGGCAGAGGAAAATCAACACTATCTAGGCAAGTGCGTAGTGGACATGATTTGGCATATGCCGAAGACTTCGTCCAAGTCGTCGCCGACCAGCCTTGGTGGTTACTGACTGGGGGGATGGCCCGGCGTCTCGTTGCATGTGAGCAGCTGCTCGTCGGGGCCAGGCCAGCGATGCGGCTGTCGATGTGGTGCCCAACTCTTGTGAATGATTGACGCTAATGCTAGCTTTACGTCCTTGTTTTCGGTTCTTTTCGCTGTCTTCTCCATTTTATTTGTTCCAGGAACTTATTTAAGCTTTTTTGTTCATGTAATCTTTTCTACTTTTTTTAATCTCTTTGTTTCTTCGTTTAACAACTGCTGTAAGCGTCTTTTATTATGAGTAGAACTGATCGACAATTTCTTCTTTTATCCTGGAACACACGAGGTTTATTAGGCGACCATGACAATGTCACCGACCTACTGGTTTGATTCAACAAATTACTAAAAGAACCCAAATGATATCGTATCCATGCTTTCGGCCGGCCTCCGTAATCCCGCTCCCGTGACCCCCTCCCCCGTCTCCTGTAATAAAAAATCCACACCCCCGCCCCCCGTCGTCTCCCTCCCGTAATAATAAAAAAAAGAAAAGAAAAATCGCCCCCTCCGCTCCGCACCGCACGACGCCCAGTAACCGCCGTCCTCACCCCCGTCCGCCGCGCAAGCCGCGCACGCCGCCCACTCGCGGCCGCCGCTCGGCCGCCCGGCGCCCGGCTCCGCCCCCGTCCGCCTCCGCCACCCGCCGCTCGGCCGCCCGGCGCCCGAGCCCGCCCCCGTCCGCCGCGCGCCGCCCACCCGCCGCTCGGTCCCCGATCTTCAGCAGCACCTCGCCGCCGCCTGCCACTGTCACGGCGACGCCCAGCTCGCCACGATTTCCGCCGCTACGTTCCGCCGTTGGACACCAAGGAGACCTCCTCCACCAAGCGCCGCTTCTACGGACACGAACCTCCGCCGCATCATCAAAGCCGGCGGCCAGGGCGCAGCCTCCGGCGACTGCGCTGCCCGCCTTGTCCAGCCCCGGCGCCCGGTGCATCACCGACGCCCGCGTCAAGGCCAACCTCGCGCCGCCCCGATCCACTCCAGTCCACCATCCAATCGGTAAGGATGCATCGCTCTCCTAACGTTGAACGTCCTAGCGTACAGGCTTGGGTCCGTGCCATGCAATTCGCGTCAATGTCTGATTTGTACCTCTCTCATCCACCTCCACCATCTCCCACTCCCGTTCTAGCGTGCTCATCATCACCCTCTTTCAGATGGTGCCCAGTTTGGTCACACAAGCACACAAGTTTGGGTGCACCTGGGAGCTGTTCGACGAAATGCTTAGACGGGGAATGCTGCCCAGTTTGGTCTTGCACAATACTTCTCTTGATGCATGCTGGTAGTACCAGGGTGTTGTGGCCAAGGCTCACGAGGTGTGGGATCAGATCGTGGCTTCACAAAGGTCAGTAATTTGTACAAGATTGAAATTTTCAATTTTCATACATCCTCAGCAGCTGATGGTTCAGAGACTGATCATGCGATTCATATATCAAGTGGACTGGGTGGAGCACGTCTAAGTGTGCAGCAGGTTGGTTCACAACATCTATGCTACGGGTGAACTCAGGGCTTGCCTTCGGTGCACATTAGTTGGATGGAATGTCGGATCACCAGTGTGAGTGCCTTGCCAGCATCATCATGACCAGCAACATTCTGACCAAGTGATATCGGTGGAACACATTACCGTGTACCATTTTCTCTCTATACATTTGTTGCAGCGGTGACTAACACAGAGGGAAGGGAAGAGCATGCTGAAGCTGTCTGAGAGGATGACCCAAAAGCAGAGGGGAGGGAACCATGGGTTTGTGCTATAACAGAGATTTGGTATCTCATTCAAACTTTTAGTTTTAGCTTGCAAAGTTCTTGGAGTGGGTTACCTAATTTTATATCCAGCTATGTGCTTGCAAGTGCGTGATGCAGTGATATAAATTCTGTTTTCCTCCACTATTTTCCTTCGTAAAAGTTGCTTCTTGCAAAATAAGGAAGCTTTGGATTGTATAGTTCAGCACATGTTTCACATCTATTATAAGCGTCATTGCATCTACTACTAGCAGAATCTAAAGGCATAACATTTATTTTGATGCTAAAGAGTGTCCAAATGAAATGAAAATAAATACTCCTATTGTACAAATAGATAAGTGGTTGTGTGAGGTGCTCAAGATTTTGCATAGCTCATGTAAAGCACCATGTGCAAGTGATGCAAGAGCCCATATTATCTAGGAGGTGGCCTTGATCCTGCCACAGGAGCATCTGTTACAGGATTCAATCCACCAATACTTTTGATCTTGTGATTGTTTTTGTCGATTTATGATCTTCTATTTTCATGCATTATGCACATGTCAGGTACACTTATATTTTAGGATATCATTTTGTTAAGATTTCGATATGATCGAACTGTGGATTGTGGCATCATATCCACCAACTGCCAACCATATGTTCATATAGGCATGGTGACCAACATCACAGATAGACAGTCTGTACCATCTCAGCCTGTCATCTTTTTACATTGAATTTACTTCAGTTCCAAACATGGGTTTTGACTTGTTTTTATTCATAACAATTTGGCTAGGTTTGAAGCAATTTGTTCCGTTACTTGCAGTCAAGCAAAAAGACACATGATGTTACAGTTTCTGGATGACAATGTGGGTATCGAAGAAAAGGTCTCTTATTCCAAATTATTTCAGGTGCCACGACTAGCTAAGCCTAAGCATGAATGAAGTCTCTCTTTACTTAAAGAAAATATTATTAGTAATATCATAACCAGTAGATATTGTTATATTTATAACTATAATTGCATGCCATCTTGGAAATGTAATATTTTTTTGTTATTGTATACTGTTTTTAGGTATAATTATTAGACAGTCCATGTTTGGTTTGATGTGGTACATGTTTAGAGTATTCATTGGGTTTCTTATACAGTTACTGTAATAATATGAAAGAATTGCGCAAGTCAAGATACATTTTTTTATTTGAACAAATACACACACGTGTATGATGATCCTATACAACAAAAGAACTCTCATAAAGTTTAAGAATATTTTTTGTTTGAATTGATTGTGTAGCATCAGCTGATATATCACCACGTAGCATCAGTGGTTATATATCACCATGTATATACGAGTATTCTCCCGTCGCAATACAATTTTTTCAGAGGGTTTTTTGGCTGAATACATGGGGGGCCATGGAATTATCTTGCAAAAATGTGCATGCATAAACTAGCTTGGCAACTTCTGAGATACAAGCAGGGAACTGAACCCTGCATTTTCGACAAGTGTGTGCAGGAGTAACCTTCTTCTTTTATATAGATGGGCATACACATCCGACATGGACCAATGGTCTCTAGAGTTCAGTGTCAACAGCCTTTTCAGCACCCTTAATGGTAATCCCCTGTGTTTGATATGTCTGGTTTCGTTTGGTTGCATTATCATTCTATATTTACCTCTCCCTGCCTACTATTGCCTTTTCTAAATCAAGGACGAATGTGTTTGAGATGCTAAACTTTACTTGAATGCAAACATTATAGGTTGCTCAAAATTTGCATCAAGGTGAAATAAGCATGGACTGAGGCAGTAGGGAACAATATATTGTTAAAAATACAGTTTCTACATTGTCATTCAAGTCATCTGGCATGTGAATTTAAATAACGTGAAGTCATCTGGCATGTCAGTTTGGATAACCTAAGCATGAAGCAACAACAAATGGGTGATATTAGCCACAAACAAACATGTGTCATGTTCTTTATCGCTGTCATTTGCTTTGCTCTTACTACAGAGCTTGGGTGCGGCTATGCTGATGGGTGTCTCAATGCTAAATTCCAAGACTTATGAAATGAAGCTCTGGCCTGAATGAGGGGACCTGAAAAGAACCTTAAGGAACGACAAGCCAATTCACTCGGGTGCTCAATATGAACAAGTTGATATGACGAAGTAACTGCAATGTGCTATCACATCGTATTAGCTTTGTACATTGTTACTATGATCAAATATACATGCATTTACTTCTCTGTCGTTTACATGTACAGTCGTATTGGAGTATCTTTGTATCGGATATCAAAGCTTTATGTGTAAAATTATGCTATGAATTCAACCAAGGGGAGTGTCTTTCCTGTCTTTACAATATAATATGAATAAATTGATTTTTTTAGTTTTTTTAGAAAGGACGATTTTTTTGTTTGATACAGGAAGGGCATTAGTGAAAGAACTACCACAAATTTGAATGAATTGTTTATGGTTGAGATAATCCATGCATAAAAGCATCGTCAAAATTTGGGTGCATACATGAATATTGTCCCCTTGCAATGTACATGTACTATTTTCATTTATCCGGGTCAAGTCAATAACATAGTACTTGTTTTTTTTATTTTAACGAAGTTAATTTGAGTTATGTATTTTGGTGTTAATTATTTGTGATGACATGAGATTTTATATATATTCTACTTCTTTCTGTGGCAATGCACGGGACATGAGATTATATATATTATACTCCTGTAGTTGTATGCGTTGTTGTATGTCGAGATTTTCATACCCGTAGCAACGCACGGGCACTCAACTAGTTGAAGTACAGATGCAGGGATAGAAGTGTCTAGAAGCTACTAGAACAATCTGGGTACAGGTTGGAAGGGAGGAAGAAGGGACAAAGGATAGAATCTAGCCGAAGCTAGCCTCGAGCAATCGCTCGCCTCGACTCGAGCTCTGCTCGTCGCCGCCGGTTCAGGTGTTGGTCCTTCGACGGGTCTTCCTGGTGACGGTGATGATCTTTTTATCCTCCATGCCTTCCGGGTTGGCCAGCTAGAAAAGCTCAAGTATTGAATCTTCTCTAGCCCAAGCCCAAGCCCAAGCCATATGCCCCTTGGTCAGCCCAACCCATAGTATCCATAGCAGTATCATGACAGACAAGTGCATTATTGTTTTTTTCGAAAGGCCGGCAAAAGCTTTGCCGGGATTTCTATTAGACGAAGAAAAGAAAAAGGCAAGTGCCGGCCCGTTTTTTTGGAAACCGCCGAGAAAAACCATACAAATCGGAGGGTACCCTACTCGAACACATTTAGGTCAGATACAACTCGACTTGGTCAACCGACCCGACTAAACTACTCAACTACTCAACTACAACGAGGCCAAGAAAACCCCGTCAACTCCAAGCGACACCCTCCGGTCACCGATCTCCCGCCTACGACCAAACTCGAGAGAAACAGAGAAGCGTCCCAAACCGCCCCAAACACACCCAACAAACGAGACTCCATCCCGGCTCCCGGATCTCCAAGACAAGCCCCGACAACCGCAACTCAAAGCGCGTCGGATTGGGACATCGACCGCCGGTCCACTCAATGCGCGTCGGATTGGGACATCGACCGCCCGGACCACTCGAAATTACCATGGATCGCCGAGGTCCCGAGCTTCCTCCGCCGCCGGGGTGATATGGAGCTTCGGTCGACTCCTTAGTCTCCCCCTCGTCTCGCCATCGCCTCAATCACGGCTGCCCGAGAGAGAAAGAAGCAAGGAGTTTTCGGGAGAAAACTCAAAGCACCGGCCAACTCCTCGCCCGGTCGGATTGGGACATCGACGAGCCTCACCACTCCTCGCCCGGTCGGATTGGGACATCGACGAGCCTCCCTACGCACCACCGCACCGTCGCTGCTCCTCCTCCGACCACCCCACCACATACCACATCACCCATCCGCCACCGCCACATCTCCAGGAAACAGCCACGAACGCCAGCCACGCCACCAAGGCGCCCCTGGTGCCCAAACTTGGCCACCGCCCGCCGCGCCACCATTGCGCCGCCGACACTAGCCAAGATAAGCGTGTCGGCCGCGCCACCACGGCACCGCCGACACCCCACTTCGAGCCGGGGAGGACGCACCAAGACCACGCCTCAAGGGAGGGGACGACGCCCGCAGCGCCGCCGTAGTCTAGCCGGGGAGCCCAAAGACGGCTTTCGCCCGGTGCACACCACGACCCAACGGAAGAGCGGGGCCCGAAGAGAGAGGGGAATCGCTGCCCGGGGAGGCAAGCGACAACCGCCGTCGCAGCCGCGGTGGGCCGCACCACCGGAAACCGCGCCGGCTGTGCCGGCCGCCACCACGCACCACCATCCAGCCCACCGCGGCGGCCGGCCGGCCGGCCAACGCGGTCGGCCCGGCCCGGCCACGGCACGGCAAGCCGGCACGGCGCGAACGGCGAGAACCACCCCGGCCCGACACGCTGCCCGCACCATCCGCACCACGCCAAAACGCAGCAGCCGCGCGCCATCCCCCGCTGCTGCCGACTCCGCCGGATGCGGCGCGAGGCACCGGATACGGTGATCTCCCCGCCGGATCCACGCAAGCCGGGCCGGCCGTAGAGCGGGAATGGCGGCGCCCCCGCAGATCCACAACACAGCCCCGGACGCCAAGCCCCTGCACCAACTCTGGCCCCCTCCACAGCCGCGCCACTCCTCCAGCGTCGCCCCACCACCCGCAGCAACGCGCGCAGGCCGGGGCGCCGCTGGGCGCCGCCGCCAAGATCGCCGCACCTCCACCCGCTCATGGACGCCGGGATCCGGGAGAGATGCCCCGCCGCCCCCATCATAGGAGGCCGCGCGGGCCTCCTGGCGACCTTCTCCAGGGGCGGCGAGGCGGGGGAGGTGAGAAGAGAGGGGTCGGCGGCGGCGCTAGGTCTTCGCCCCCCGTGTCGCCAGAGCGGGGGCGACGCGGGGGAGCAGGGGCGGTGTCAAACTGCTCGCTGCCTAGTGACAAGTGCATTATTGTTCGTGATGCGATTAAGGTAGCTTGTCTCCAAGAAACAAAACTGCATGACATTTCCACTTTCAAATTAAAATTTTCCTTCCTTTTAACTTGTCTAATAACCACATTTCTATCCCGGCTGATGGCGCTAGAGGTGGAATCCTCACTGCTTGGGACCAAAATCTTTGGAACATGTCCAACTCCATTGCCAAACTCTATTGAAATTGACCTTGAAGCTCTAAAATCTGACACTTGCTGTTGAAGTGTATGTTTGCAGATTTGATCTCTATGGAACATTGATATGGAAGTTGCACAGTGTAGATATGCATTTGCTTTTGCAATTTCCAGTGCAATCCTTAGTCTATCATTCCATGCTAGAGGGTTTTCATATTGTCCATGAAGATGGTAGGATAGAGTTCCATTCGATATGAACTCATATACTAGTAATGGAACTTCAGTCTCAAGAGAACAACCAAAGAGTTTCACCACATTTCTATGGTTAGTCTACGAAAGTATATCAACCTCATTTATGAACTAATCAATTTCCCTTCGAACCACAATTTTAGACTTCTTGATGACAATGACGCGTTGATCAGATAAAATGTCTTTGTAGACTGCCATGACCTCCAGCACCAAGGATACGATTCTAGTCAAACTTGCTTGCTCTAGTTCTTCAAAGCTAAAAATCTTCATCCTTTTAGTTATATCCTTATTTGATTGAAGAGATTAACTTTTGTAGTAGCAATCTATGATTTCTCTTGGAAAACTTGTTCCAGTGTTTAGATGCAAATTTTTACAATGACAATTGTAAGCACTTAGCATTTTTGTTTATATTTGATAAATATTGTCCAATCATGGACTAATTAGGCTCAAAAGAACATACAATCATGCAGCAACTAAATATCACTAAAAATTCAGATTCACGGTCATACATATGGAACAGTGAAAATTCTCAGTCAAAAGAGCATACAACCAGCTTAAAGGCCACCAAGAAATCCACCAGGCATTGAATTGGCTATGGGCTTCATCTTGCCAAAGTAAGCATAAGGTTTTCTTTTCTGGCTAATCTTAATGGATAGAATCAGCATGAGAGAATTGATGAGAAGAAAAAACTTTGCATTGTCAGATTACACCTGTGTGCTCTGCAATGTCGGGATAGAGGAATCTTTGGTGCACTTATTCATGCATTGCCCCTTCTCTCAACAATCCAGATAGACATAAGCCTAGACCCTTTTAACTGCCTGGTTTTAGAGATCAGCTACATGTGCCCTTCTTTATGGAAGTAATCATCTTGATGGCTTTGGGCAATTTGGAAATCTAGAAATGATCTTCAAACAGATTAACCCCTCCCTCCATTTATTAAGAGAAAATTTATTTGCTGAATGGAAGATGGTTCTGCTGAGAGCAAAGAAAAGATACTTCTCCGAGATTGAACAATGGACTACACTTCTAGTTTAGCCAGGCTTGCAGCAGTAACTTCGCTGTTGTTTTTTGTTTCTTTCTTCGTTTCCTGAGGCTACGGCTTTGCATTTCCTTTTCTTTTTTGTTTCTAAAACTTGTAAACGCTTTCACATTCTTTAATAAATGTTGTAGGGGTGCAAATCCCTCCAGTCTTTCTAAAAAAAATAGGCTCAGAACATTGATCTCGTAAATTATAGACAAAATGTATAATTAATTGATTTTTTATCTACATTTAATGCTCTTTGCATGGATCTAAAAATTGATGTGATGGAGAGAGTGTGAAAAAATTTAAAATTTGGAGGGGAACTAAATAAACAAGGCCGTAATTTGTCAATTCTTGGGCAGAGGAAATTGTCAAATCGACGAGTAAAGAGAAAAAAAATTGACCACTCCACCTTGCAAGTGACTAGCGAGCAGGGAAATTGCAGTGCTGTCACACATCATTAACAGATGCCAAGACTTCCACGGCGCCGTCGGCCACCGCCCACGAGGAGCCTCGGTGGCTACTAGGTAGTGGCTGGCCCGGCGTCTCGTCGCGTCGCATGTTAGGGGTAGGGAACAGTTATGTTGCCGCACGTCTCCGACCGAGCAGCCGAACAACGCCACTGGAAGAGGTGCCGCCAGTGCTGTTGCCACCAGGTGGATGCCAACGTGAGGGGAGGAAGTCAACACGAACTAACGTGAAAGTCGTTGGCTAGAACTGAAATTGCTAATTGCCGGATCACATTTTGGACCAATAAATATCCTGCGACCATCTCAAATTTCAATTAGTCCATTTTAGAAAAGGAAGTCGGTAGTAAAGCGGAGAGAACCGAGAGATGACGGTCGGGGTGTCGTCTCGCCGACCGACGACGACGATCGGCGCGATCGGAGCCCTCACGCTTCTGGCGACATCGCTGGCGGGCCCGATAGCCCTGCCTGGTTGCCCGGAGAGCTGCGGCGGCGTACAAGTGCCGTACCCGTTCGGGATCGGCCAGGGCTGCTTCTACCAAGGCTTCAACCTCACCTGCGACGAGACGCAGCACCCGGCGAAGCTGCTGCTTGGGCAAGGGGACGACATGGACCAGGTGCTCGACATCTCCCTGCCAGACTGCACGCTGCGCATCCAGAGGAAGATCTCGTGGGTACAGTACGCCGCCGAGTTCAACGGCTCGTGGTCCGTTCCGACGCCCGACGACGGCCCCCTGATGGTGTCGAGTGCGCGCAACATCTTCGTGGCCTTCGGGTGCAACGTGCTGGCGAAGCTCATCCCCTACAACGCCATGGTCACCTACACCAGCGTCTGCGCCGCCGTCTGCGTGAACGCACCCGACGCCTCCTCGTGCTCGGGCATTGGCTGCTGCCGCACGTCCATCGCCTCGCTCGGCGCCGACCTCCCGTCGTACGGCATCCAGGTTAAGCATCTGGAAGGGGAAACCGGTAACTACCATAGAGCAGCTTTCATAGTTGATCAGGACTGGTTCAGCAGAGTCGAGGCAGAGATGGCGAGGAACTTCAGCAACCTGTTTTTTCCAATCGCTGCTGTTCCGGTGATGGTGGATAGTGTTCCGGTGGTGCTGGATTGGTCGTTGGATCTGATACGCGACGCAGGCATGTTCGTGTTGTCGCCTATAGGACCGCAATCTTCTGACTTCAGATGCATAAGCTCAAACAGTTTCTCCTATACTATCGATGGAAATTATGACCGAAGACGGTGCAACTGTTCTCACGGGTACGACGGCAATCCCTATATTGCTGATGGATGTCAAGGTAGGCACCACTTCTCTCTTGTACTGCTAGCCATCTCTTTCTTTCGTCCTTCAGTTTATAGGAATGACCGAGGTGCTTATCTAAATAGAATTAGTTTAGTTATTTATTCTCTCTGCTTTCAGGCTGCAGAAGCAAATTATGTGAAATGCTTCATCTTTATGGTTCTTTCCTTTCTCCCTTCTCCAGATATTGACGAGTGCCAGCTGCCAGATATTTACCCATGTCATGGAACCTGCATCAATATGCCTGGGACATACCGATGCTCATCAAAGAAAAGAATCAGGAGCCATCCTGGTACAAAATACTGCTGGCTTTGAATAAAAGGATCTACTTCAGTGTTTTTAAAACAATCTGTCATGTACATGAGTACATCAATTTCTCTCAAAAAAAAAACATGAGTACATCAAAACATGATTATTAGTCCATCTCTAAATTAAATACCACTACTTCTATATTTTTAACTTTCCAAATTAGTTTTCTCTTCTTCTTCTTCTTTTTTTTTTTAGGGGAAGTTTTCTCTGATGTTATTGTGAAATTTTAACATGTGATACAACTCTGTTTAAGTGCAAAAAGAAAAGTCTGTCTTTTACAAGAATGTAATATGCTTACCGTAAGTAATCCTTGACTCCTTGAGTTTATTTTCTACAGGCTTAATTGTTATAATAGCAATAACTGCTGGTTTTGGCCTAGTATTTTCAATTCTGGGTGTTGCCAACATCATCAATAAATTCAAGCAAAGAAGGGCAAAACTTCTAAGACAAAAGTTTTTCAAGAGAAACCATGGATTGCTTCTACAACAATTAATATCCTCAAATAAAGATATAGCTGAAAGGATGAAGATTTTTAGCTCTGAAGAACTAGAGCAAGCAACCAACAAGTTTGATCAGAATCGCATCCTCGGTGGTGGAGGTCATGGCACAGTCTACAAAGGTATCTTATCTGATCAACGTGTTGTTGCCATCAAGAAGTCTAAAATTGTGGTCCAAAGGGAAATTGACCAGTTCATTAATGAGGTTGTTATACTTTTGCAAATCAACCATAGAAATGTGGTAAAGCTCTTTGGTTGTTGTCTTGAGACTGAAGTTCCTTTACTAGTTTATGAGTTCATATCAAATAGAACCCTATCCTACCATCTTCATGGACAACATGAAAACTCTTTGCTATGGAATGATAGACTGCGGATTGCACTGGAAACTGCAAGGGCAATTGCATATCTACACGGTGCTGCTTCCATATCTGTGTTCCATAGAGATATCAAATGTGCAAATATATTGCTTACTGACACTTTAACGGCAAAAGTATCTGATTTTGGAGCTTCAAGATCAATTTCAACGGATGAGACGGGAATACTTACAGCAATCCAAGGAACTCACGGTTACCTTGATCCTGAATACTACTACACTAGTCGACTCACTGAGAAGAGTGATGTTTACAGCTTTGGTGTCATCTTGGCAGAACTATTAACAAGGGTTAAACCTGTTTTCTCCTCTCATACCTCAGAAGGAAAAGGTCTAGCATCACACTTTGTGACAATGGTAAAAGACTATCGCTTGTCAGATATTCTAGATCCACAAATTGTTGATGATGGAGGGTCTAAAGATGCTGAGGTTATTGCAAGGCTTGCCGAGGCATGTTTAAACTTGAAAGGTGAAGAAAGGCCTACAATGAGGCAAGTTGAGACAACACTTGAAAATGTGCTAGGTTCAAATGTCCAGTCTACTTGTCGAGTTTCAAGGATAAGTCAAAGTGCTCTTAAAGACCAGACACAAAACCAAAGCAAAGGCAATGAAGGAACTAGACTATATAGCTTGGAGAAAGAGTTCATAGAGTCATCCGAAATTCCAAGATGATTTTCTCTTTTGTGGGTTCACATCTTATTAGTAGTTTTGAGTGTCATTTTGCAAATTGGGTCTAAATTAGAAACTAGAGATATATCCTTGCGCACCTCCCCAATATTATGGTTGAGGTAGAACTAATATGTTATACCAGTAGATAAGTGAATTTGGTTATAGTCTACCTTGTCGGTGTACGGTATATTCATTTTGTTATGTAAATCCAGTATCCTGTTTGAAGAACGATCCATTCGCGTTGTTTCATCTTTCCTGCAGTGTTACGATATCTTACTTGAATGTGTTGAGTTCTTGAAACCTATAAATTGATGTAGAGCTTAATGCTAATGCTTTAGAATTTTATAAGCCGCATTTGTTAATAGCTACTCTCCATATCGCCTTCTAATCTTCTCTGATAATTTCTCCACAGAAAATGCACTAAACTGACAGTTTTCAAGTTTTAAAGGCCTAATGTGATTTTAGTCTCGTTTTTTCAACTTTGCATTTTTCCTTATTTTTTTTCAGCCCGCTGTAGAGCGAGTGCTGAAGCGCGCTGTCCTTGGCTGACTAGCGTCGTTGATTGGTCCTGTTAGTTGATCTCCTCCTGACGACTGAGTCAGAGCCTTGATCGCCCCTGATCGGGGGGAGCCAAGCCGTTAGACTTGGCTGGTGGGCCCCCGTCGCACAGCACTATAAGAAGGGAGTGGGGGCCACGGCACTAGCTACGAGGTTCGACTGCAGCCGCCACTGCCCCACTGTCCCAACCCTAGACCGATCGAGAGGGAGTGCTGCCAGCGACAGAAAGTCCATCGGCGCCTCTGCATCGACTCCATGCGGCCACCGGCGTCGCCACTGCTCCACCTCTGCTCCGACCGTCGCTGCCCATACGCAGCCTCCATCAACGAACGTGATGGCGGCCTCCCGATCCCACTGGTACGTCACTCTACTCCATCTCCATCTCACTCTCCCTGTCTCTCTGATTCGTGCATCGTGTGGTGCACCATGATCTTCAACTCGTTTTTATCTCAAATGGAAGAACACCACCCACTGATCTACACATAGTCGATCCAAAGAATACTAACAGGTCCATCCAATCGCAGTGTACGTCGTGGAAAATCCCTTGACAGAATGTTGACACCATCCAACGATCAGCCCCGTAGCAAAGAAAAGTCCTGGTCACCGTGTAGTCCTATATGGAGCCACCGTCCAAGACGGTGAGTCGTCCGTGACCTTCCACCAACGTGACATTTGCCCATGCCCAGTTCTGAAAAAAGTGCTGGATCGCCGTGCTCTGAATCGCTAATTGCGTTGAATCGAGGGGGTTAGAAAGGGGCATTCTGGAATTTCTATCCATACAGGTGTTACGTGTTCGGTTTCTCGGTTTCTCGGTTTCTCCAATCTCTACTCTAATACGCGTTGATCTGTTCAAGTGTGAGATTGCATTGGGCCAGGGATTCTAACCATCACATCACCTTCTAATCTTCTCTGATAATATCTACAAGGAAAATATTCTAAATATCCTTGAGTTTATAGATTCTAGTATTGTCCTCGCATAACATCCGAACACCGAACATGCATGTTTTAGTATTTTTGATTGATGGAATTGCCGACAACGTTTCGGGCCGCGAACGAACCTCTGCGAGAGGGAGTGCTTGACGAGCTGGGATGGTGGGCAGAGGAAATCGTCAAAGCGACGAGCATCATCTTCGCGAAATCAGCCACGTAAGAGAAAAAAATTGACCAGTCCACCGTGCAAGTGACGTAGTGAGCTGTGACTGTGAGCAGGGAAATTGCAGTGCTGCCACACATCATTTGACAGATGCCGAAGACTTTGGCACGGCGCCGCCTCGCCGCCGTCTCGTCGCGTCGCATGATGAATCAGTCGTGGCGGGTGTCCATGTTGCTGCACGTCTCCGACCGGTCAGCCGGGCAACGGCACTGGAACAAGTGCCGCCACTGCTGTTGCCACCATGAATAACAGGTGGAGGCCAAGGTACGTGAGGGGAGGCAGTCAACACGGACTACGTGAAGGTCGTGGCTAGATTTGAAATTGCGAATTGCCGGATCACATTTTGGGCCAATAAAAATCCTGCGACCATCTCGATTTTCAATTACTAGTACATTTTAGAAACGGAAGTCGGTAGTAAAGCGGAGAGAGCCGAGAGATGATTGTTTTTTTTATTAAGTGCCAGGAAATCCAAATGTTATCATTCTTTAAAGAGGAAACAATATGACATACATGTATCATCCGAAAGATTGAAAATGAGCAGGTCGCACGACCTAGCTACATAATCGGTCCATCGCCACATCACTTCAGTGGATTCTCCTTTTGAGCAAATTTACAATAGTTGGAGAGGCATCAAGAGGCATTTGGTGTGTCTATGATTTGCGGCCATAAGTCGCGAGGCATCAATACGGAGTCATCGAGAGGCATTTGATGTGTCTATGATAGGTGGGCCACATGCGCTGAGAGGCATCGCGACGCCTCTGGATTTGGGAGAAATTAGAACTCCAATAAAAGAGTGACAATTGCTTTTTTTAGTTTATTTTTTAACCAAGGGTAAAATAGTACTTTCATAATTGTAATATGAACAATTTTGTCTCGTTAGGGTTCATTCATGGCTCTTTATGCCGCTGTAGTCCGCCGCCGCCGCCTTCGATCTGTCCATGGGAGGACCTCAAGTGCTACGCCCCTCCTACATCGTGTGCAGCATGCGAAGGCGGCGGCTTGCGGCGTGCAAGGGCTAGGGTGATGTGGCGGGCGTGGCTATTTTGGGAATCTAGTGCATGCAAGCGCCGTGCGGATGGGAATCGATGGCGGGCGTGGCTATTTTGGGAATCCAGTGCATGCAAGGGTCGCGTGGATGGGAATCGAAGCGCATGAGGACGCAGCGCGAATTAACTGCGTTTGTGCAGTGATGGGAATTAGAAGCTTTGTGAAATGACCATACAACCCTTAAGTAAATTAATTAACGAAAATAATAATTTTGAGGAGGCATTAGGAGGCATCTAGATGCTTTCCCAACCATTGTAAAAGGACTCTCTTCTTTTACGATAGCTGGCACACTTCTCCCTTTATTTACTATAGCTACCTCTAATTTCTTTTGGAGGCGCATAACTACAATATAGAACTCAAAACTGCTAAATAACTTACAAAATGTATATAAGCATAATCATCTGGGAAATACAAATGATTGTATGAAACTCTTTCTCTAAACTATACTGTCTAGTTCCTTCACCGCCGTTGTTCCCATTGGCTAACTTATCCTTTAGAGACCATTTTGACATGTTCTCGAAATCTGAGAATGTTTTAGCCTTGCACATCTTCAAGTTTTGTCACAAATTGCCTCATTGTAGGCCTTTCTTTTCCTTTGAAGTTTAAGCATGCTTCTGCGAGCTTTGCAATCACTTCAACGTCTTTAGCTCCTTCCTCTTCAATAATTTGTGGATCTAGAATATCACACAAGCGATTGTCTCTTGTCATTGACACAAAGTGTGATGCTAGGCTTGTTACTTCTGATGAATGAGAAGAGAAGACCGGTGTGATCCTCGTCAGAAGTTCGGCTAAAATAACACCAAAGCTATAAACATCACTCTTCTCTGTGAGTTGACCGCTGTAACAGTATTCAGGAGCACGGTAACCACGAGTTCCTTGGATGCTTGTAACGATTCCTGCCTTGTCTATAGAGATTGGTTTTGAAGCTCCAAAATTTGATACCTTGGCAACTAAGTTATCAGTGAGTAGTATATTTGCAGATTTGATATCTCTATGTATGGAAGCAATAGAGTGTAGATATGCAATAGCCCTTGCAGTTTCTAATGCAATCCTCACTCTATCTTTCCATGACAAAAGGTTTTCACTCTGTCCATGAAGATGATATGATAGTGTTCCATTCGATATGAACTCATAGACTAATAAAGGGACTTCTGCCTCGAGGCAACAACCAAAGAGTTTCACCACATTTCTATGGTTAGTCTGTGAAAGTATGACAACCTCATTTACGAATTGATCAACTTCCCTTTGAACCACAATTTTGGACTTCTTAACTGCAACAACACGTTGATCCGATAAGATGCCTTTGTAGATTGTGCCATGACTTCCACCTCTCAAGATAAGATCAAAATTCCCGGTTGCTTGCTCTAGTTCTTCCAAGCTAAAGATCTTCAACCTTTCGGCTATATCTTTGTTTGATGAGATTAATTGTTGGACAAGCAAACCATGGTTTCTCTTGAAAAACTTTTGTTTCAGCTTCTTGGCTCTTCGTTGCTTAAGTTTATCGATGACTTTGGGAGTACCAAGAAGTAAAAATAGTATGCCAAGACTAGCACTTATTGATATTATTGCAAATAATCCTGTAGAAAGCAAATACAAGAGTGTAAAGTGCAATAGATGTGGCACCAATTCAACTTTCCGAATCACTCAACTCCGCCATAGAAAATGTTTTCTTGGAAAATATTGTAGAGCAAAATCATCTCATATTTAATTTGTTTACGAGATAACTAGAGCAACACTAACACATTAAATTCTTACATATTTTTCAACTGCTCTTTTTGCCCTTAACTTAATAATCTAGAAGTTGTATTTTTTAAAAGTAATTGGCAATAGCAACAGAGATACATGATTTTGGAAGTGAAATTTTACTATCATGGTGGTACGGTTGGACTTCTAAGAGCAAACCCATGGTTAAGAGCAAACTCGGTGTATGTGCTACTCTTGGTCTCTTCTCATAAATGATTGTGTTTTCAGAACTAGGAAGTCATGTTTAATTTGTACCTGGATGGTTCATGATACTTTTCTTTGTTGAACACCGATATGTCCCTGGCAAATTGATGCAGGTTCCATCGCAAGGGTACAGATCCGGTTGTTGGCACTCGTTGATATCTGATTTTTTTTAATAAAACAAATAGGGTTACAAGAATATAAAAAGAAAAGGACTTCTAAGAGCCAAAAGAATAAGTAACACAAGTGGAAATGGTACCTTGACATCCATCAGTGAAGAGGTAAGGATTGCCCTCGTACCCTTGCGAACAGTTGCATCGCATCCCATGGTGATTCCCAGCAACATAGGAGAAACTGTTTGGGCTTGGGCATCCCTTGTTGCCGGTTGAATTATCCAACGCCAAGGCTGCCGCCAGGATCTGGAACGTCAGCAGTACACCGATCACGTCGATCGCCGCTCGCCGAGATGAGCTGGGAGGGATCGTCATCTCTCGAGAACGACTCCCCCTCTGCTTGCGATGGAATGCTGCTTGAGGATGTCAATCTATCAGGGTAGCAAGGCTAGGCATGAGCAGATGAGTGGTGAGAAGGTAGTGGCAACTACAGAGCCAAGCAATAAATAATGGTTCGTCGTGCTGTATGTAACGCGTCAAATGTTTTTTTTTTTTACAGCTCGTCAAAGGGGTTACACTGAAAGTCCTGAGCACAATGCGCTATCAGAGAAGATTTGGTGGTCTAGTCCTAGACTAAACTTTAGACCCTAAACTTTAGTCATGCTCAGGTGTTTGAATCCATTGGCTAAACTTTAGTCCTCTGATACCTTATCTTCTTCCTTGGCTGTTATGTCAACCTTGGAACACCTGTGCGTGGCGGGCGGTTGACGTCGAGCAGCACCAACCACCAGGCGCCAGCGATCATCGCGACCACGACCACGCGCAGGGGCACGCGAGTGCACGCGGATATCTGAGTTCTCCTCTACCTTTTTTCCTCCCTCTCGTTTGGTCAGAAGATCCAGCAGATTGGCAAGCTGTCAACCATTCGTAGTGCTGCTTGACTGACTAGGAATGTTTAGCCTTCAGTCCGCGGCAAGCTGTCAAGCTGCCATTGATGGCGTGCGTGCTGGACGGGCTCAAACTCTTGGCGGCCAAATCAGCTGGTTGGGGCTCTGGCAACGGCACCAGCGGACCAGCCAGCGGCCGGTGAGCGAGCCCCGGCACCAGCTCCGCCACCCCAGCCCCTAGCAGGCTAGCAGCGTGTAACATCCCAAAAACTAATATAAATCATGTGAATTCAAAACTATTTGTTTTTCAAAATCATTATAAAAACTAATTCTCAACTGATGAGCTCTAATCCTAATTCACAAGCAAACTACAGAACATGCATGCAAAGCACGCTCAGAGAGCACGCACACGACACGAAGCACGGTCGCCGGCAGCTCCTATCTTTTCGCCGCTCTACCATTACTTCGCCGTGTTGATCGTTCCTGGCGTAAAGCTTGTTGCACGCGCACGGCGACGGATCAGCGACGCGCTCCTCCCTGCCAACGTCTTGGTCAGTTATTGGTCTGCACAGCGTGCCGCCGCAGTCTACGACGGTTGCCGCGCACTGCTCAGCTCAGCACGTGTCGCACGCCGTCGATGGCGGGTTGACAGCTTGCCGCGGACTGCGCAGCCCGAATGTTTCGATACTTCGAGGAACGGCTACGCAGTGCAATTTACTCTAGCACGAGAAATAAGTTTGGATAGACCCACAGAATTTCGTTGGGCCAGAGTGATTGCGTAATTCGATCGAAAAGAGGGTTGGGCTCCGAGTGTCAGAAGCGCCTTCATCCGTTAGCCCGGCCCTGGTATGCAACTCTCCATGATGGGCAGTGGGCTGCCTTAGCCTTACTATGGCACTTGGGCCTTGCACTCTGGTTTGGCAAGTTTCGGGTTGGGCCTAACTCTGTTCGCCCGAGCAACGCAAGTAGCTAGCGTGGCACTCGCTGGGCTCGAGGGAGTGTTGCGTGCATGCTCGCACTATAGTTTTCCAAACGTGCCGCACGGCACGGCACGACACGAGCACGGCCTCGACACGGCACGGCCAGGCACGGCACTATGCGGCGTGCCGTGCCGAGTAGTGCCGCCGTGCCGGCATCTCAGCCCAGGCACGGCCCTATGACCGGTTAGCCGTGCCGTGCCGTGCCGTCGAGCACGGCAGCCCGGCGTGCCTCGTGCCAGCCACCGCCCCATCCAGCGCTCGTGGCTGCCGCTCGCTGCGCCCCCACGTCGTTGAAGTAGCCACGCGGACGCCGTCGCGCCGCCGCCACATCCAGCGCTCGACGCATCGCCGCGCCCCCGCATCGACACAGCAACCGCTCGAACACCGTCGCACCGCCGCCGCTCTGCCTCGCATCGCCACAGCCGTAGGCACGCCTTGAGGAGAAGATTAGGGGAGGGAGTGGCCATGGGGAGAAGATGAGCCGGTGAGCGACTGTCGTCCTTGGTTGGGAGAGTGGCTGAGTGCTGTGGCTTCGTGCTGTGGGAGGACGGAGGAGGATGGGAGTCACGGGAGGAGGCAGGATACGGCGGCTGGGAGAAAAAGTGAAGAGAGAATGGGAAGGAACATGCTTTTATACCTAGGTTAGACATGTTGCTAATCAATCCAGCGGCCAGGAATAAAGAAAATCGATCTAACGTTCCAAAATAATCGGGCCGTCATCGTGCCTGGCCTATTTCCGTGTCGTGTCGCGTGCCGACCCATGGGCCGAACATGCGGCCCAGGCACGGGCACGGGGCCGTGTCGGGCCAGGCACGGGCACGGAGGCCGCCGTGTCGGGCCGTTCCTGTGCCGTGTTTTTTCGGGCCGTGCCCGTTCCGGCCCATCGGGCTCGGCCCATTTAGAAAACTATAGCTCGCACGCGCCACTTGGGACGCACGGTGAAAAATCTTCCTTCAACTTGCTTGCACTGGTGCGACGCACTGACGACCACTCCAATACTCCATTCGCGTCCGTGATGGCACGATGCACTCGGCCAGCCGGCCACCGGCCTTGGCGCCTTGGAGTTGTAGTGGTGGACTGGCGTCTCGTCGCCTCTTGTCGACAGATGTCAAAAAAGAGGTGTGGAAATTGGCATCACCGTTGTCCACTGTAGAGCAAAGCAGAGCACACCAACCCACTGAAAGCTCAGCTCAGCTCAGTGCTCTGACTGCTCTGTGTCCAGACGACCGGTGTAACGGTATCTGTCTTGCTAAGCTTTTCTTTACTGCACCAGCGTTGGCAATTTGGCTTCTGGCTGAACTCGTGGTTTGTGTTATCAAGATAACTAGCGCACAAATGCAGTGTTCACTGCCGCTTAGCCGCTTAGGTATACCTGATGAGGTTCAGCCTGATAGGAATTACTAGTTTTTACCGTCCTTGGGTACCCCGGATGACATGTGGTGCCCCGATCCCATTCTTATCCTATCCGGTGGAGTTTTATTTGCTATGGCCAGCTGAACAGAGTCTTCGCAAGAATTATCAGAGGGCTAATTGCAGGGAAAAAGAGTCAAGACTGCTAGCATCCAATCCAAGTGATCCGACCACTCCCCTGTTCCTTTCGCAACTTGCACGTACTCCTTCCTGGTCACGTACTGTAGAATAGAAAGCCGAGGACCGACTGTCTCAGAGTCAACAAATCACTCGCCAGTGTCGGCCGGAGCAAGCATGTCGTGCTCGTGCGCCACTGGCATGCGCGCGCTTTGACGGACCTTGCCTTGCCATTGCAGCGGCGCATGCAGGTTGGGTCTTGCTGTCTCTTTACTCAAGTTTGGCAAGTGCATGTGCCAGACACCGCCGTGATCGGTGCTTGGACCGATGGTTCATGACTTTTCAGCCGCCTAATCCATTTTTCAGTCGTGTCAGAAGATGAATATATATAATTCCACATGCATGATTTGATTTGGTTTTCGAGGGCTATGATGTGATCATTCCCTGGACAATAATGTACCCTGTAAATGGGAATTGGGAATTTGGGAAGATAACTAACTACTCCTTCCGTTCAAAATTATAAATTGTTCCGGTTTTTCTATATACATAATTTTTATATATATTTTTGTCATGTACATACTTGAATGTATCTTGAAAGATTTATAATTTGGAATAGAGGAAGTAGTACTTACGAGTAGGCGATGTCGTCTTCTTGATATCTAGCTGAATATTCCAAGTAACTACCTCATTTGTTCTCGGTTAAGTGAATGCCTGTCTTTCTAAGACAAATTAAAATTGTTGAAATTGAAACATAGCCTAACTAACGTCCAAGCGCATAGTTCAAGTGGTAACCAACTAGGCAACTAGCTAGTTATACCACGTCAGGAGTACATATCTGTCAGCGCTAGCTGTAATGCAAGTAAGACAAGTTTGAACTGCCATTGAATTCACTTCACAAAATATACGGAGAACAAGGCTATCTCCAGAATCATATAGTTTAGTGAATAAGTGAAGACAAAGGAATGATATTGATGTGGCACAAGGTCATACCAAGTTTGGGCGATCCGCATCCAGCTAGCATGCATGGGTTATATAAGCACGCCTTTGTTTCTTTTGATTGGAGATTATGTTTAATGTTGTTGCTAGTACTAGTAGCAAAATAGCAGTCTCCTTAAAGCAAACATGCGGCACGCCTAATTTGCTGAACCTAGTCATACTACGTGCGACCAGCGCCGTGGCCGCTATTCACACCTGATCGAGCTTAAGACTAAATGGAGATTTGGGTCATGTTTATTGCTTGATTGGTGGTTGCAAAGTCGTATTGTGTGCTAGACTGTCCCACATTTTGGCAGTGGCTTTGACATTCATGTCCCGACCTGGAGTACAAAATTGCAAATGGCTGGATCTCGCTTGATCCTGGTTCCAAGATACCAAGCGGGGAGCACTTAAAGAGTGGCTCTTTTTAGCAGGGCTTTCAGCTCTGACCTTCTCTAGCTTTTCAGATGAAGTGCCAAACATTAGCTCATAAAACAGTTCTACGAGAGACGACTTCAATAAATAGAGAAGTGAAGTCCGTTCGTAAAGAAACCTTACCAACGGCAACTTCAATAAAACACTTACGCATATATATTTAATTTTAAGACTCTTGATAATGATGTCAAGAGAGTTTCATCTGTATGAAACTCTTTTTCTTCTCTCTCTCTTTTTAAACAATACCACCATGTCATAAAAATATCAATGTGTCAATCTAGCGATATATTGAATGCAAATGAAACTCCCACTAGATAGTATGGTATCGTTGTTTTCAAGACCGTCATTTCATACATAATAATGAAATAAAATTTGGATAAAACACTCGCTAGCATCTCCAAGAGTTTGCCATCTTCACTTGGCATCCATCTATTTTTAGCAAAACAAGAAAAAACCTCCTCCAACAGTTTGGCATCGTTGTTTCCAGCCGGTCATCCTAGGTCCACATGCAACCACTCGATTTTTGCCACTGCGCATCAACCACTTGATTTTTGCCAAACAGTTAATCGGTTGCAAGTGGGTCATTTCATACATAATAATGAAATAAAATTTGGATAAAACACTCGCTCTTAATGGTTATTATCTCTATTCTTAAACACATTGTCATGTCTAAAAGATGATTATATGGCAACCTATTTAATGTAGATGTAGATGAAACTCTCGTGAGTACTAAGACTGATCTTAATACAATACTACGTTACTTTGTGTAAACATAACTTGTAATTGGAAAAAATTAATAAATTCTAGAAGTTTTGTGTAACAAACTTATATACATGATCTCGTTTCAATTAATTTTGTTTTAGTGTGGCCAAATTATAGATATGCATGGCATGGCATGGCATGACATGACATACACACTCAAGGCCATGCCAACAGCTTAAACTTGACAAATTCACCAATCCTGGCGTCTAATATGATGTCCAAGGCATGTTGAACATGGGTGTCATGTTCGTCCTAATATCTTGGGTGATAAGCAAGCGTGGGCCACTATACCTCCCGATATTCAATTTGCTATTCTATTCCCTTATATGTTCAGTTTTCTCTTCTACCCGCTTATGTTCAATTCGCTCTTCCTCATCGTCTTGACAAACCTCTGGTTTGTGCTACTTGGTACCAACATCTACCTGGGGGGATGGAGCCAAGGCTCGAGCAGGGGGCTTGAGCCCCCTCCTACTCCCAAGCATGTGGAGTTCCCCATCCTTAAAAGTTAAGCATACATGTATAGGTAGAAGGGGTTGAAAAATTTTTAATAGAAAATACCTCTTTTGATTATTGAACCAAAATTTCCATAAAAAACAGAGCTATAGGCCCAGGGATTTCACAGAGATTGAGAATATGTAGTCAAAGCCCAAGGCCAATCAAAAAGAAACCATATCCATCCATTATAACCCAATTTCTCCTTCCACCGTCAAGTCTCCCGTAGTCCCATCCCCAACCCCCAATCAAGCTAACAGTAGCACTACAACGACTTCTACATGCATGCGGCGCTGCTCTGGGCAGTGGCGGAGGCAGGATTTGAAACTTGGGTATTCCCACTTCTATATCATTTAAAAATCAAATTTATAGGCTTAAAATATAGGCAATAGTATTGTGAAAAAATTGAATTCATAGGCTTGAAAACCAATATTTGCTTTCTAGAATCTAAACTTCTAATTGAAAGGCCAGTTTCTTACATGTCTTGGGCTAAAATGCATGAAAACACTATAGATTATAGCATTATACATTTATATATATAATAAGTATATACACATATATTCATAAACGTGTACCAAAATAATCGGTTATTCCTGCGAATACTGGGGAATACCCCCTATATCCGCCCATGGCTCTGGGTCTTGAACCCGGGCCACCTGGCGAGGCTCTTGGGGGCATGCGTCGTAGCTAGGCGAGGTGGGCAGTCGGGCGCGCCGCATGCCACCGCAGCGGTGCAGTCACGTAGACCGCAATTTCGTAGCTCGGGCGGGGGTAGCACAACATCAGGCGCCCTCAGCCTCAATGTAAGTCGTTTTATCATTTTTGTTTAACCCATCCTAAATTTTTTTTATCAGCAGTGCTAGGCTGCAATAATTTTGTATGTAGAAGTACGTCATTAGAGCAAGATTAATAATATAGCCAGCTTGCTAGATGTAAGATTTTTCCAATCTTTTCTCGTCCACTTGTTTCTCTCATATATTTTTTTTGTTTCCGTGTAAACTGGTTGTACCTGCTTATCTCTATTCTCTTTTCTTTTCTTGACATGTATTTATCCAGCTTACCCCTGCTATTATTCTTGCTCTTACAGAGCACAATCAGCAGCGTTCTTCTGCATGCATATAAAGCTTTCTTTTCCAACATGTAACATGTGTCCCCTCATTTCTTGCTTTCGGGCTGTACAGCACTGAGTTTTTAAAAAATTGGAACCAAACAGGACGATGTAACGCCAATAGCCAAACTGTACATGACAGATAACAATAGCAACATGTAGCCTGTAGACAGTAGACACTGCGCAGTTAGCATGCTCATGACACCGCGACGCCTATAAATACCGTGGCGCATGGAGCTATCCTTGCAGCCGCACCACGCACTGACCACTCAAGTTGCAGAAGAGTTCTCTGTGCTTAGCCAGCTCCAGGCTCTAGCTACCAGCAATGGCGTCCAGGCAGAGCTTCTATACCATGGCGCTGCTGTTCGCTGCGGCTGCTGTCTCGGCGCAGCTCTCCACTGACTTCTACGACGAGACATGCCCCGACGCGCTGGACATCATCAAGTCCGCCGTGAGAGCTGCTGTCTCCAAGGAGTCCCGCATGGGAGCCTCCCTGCTCCGCCTCCATTTCCACGACTGCTTTGTCAATGCAAGTGCCGTCTCCAGATTATCTTCAGACTTTAGCCTTTTCCACTTTTGTTTTCCTCTGAAACTTCTATATATGAGTCTGAACTCTGAACTGAATTAACGAACTCCAGTTAGATCTTCTCATCTTCTACTGTTTTGGGGAATTTTGCTTAGGCGTAGCCGCGTAGGATAAGTGCATAACGAGCACGTTCAGTAGACAGTTTTCGGTATTGTAAGCTTTTTACGTCCGGTGCTCTCTACAAGTCAATAAAAAAGTGGCGCGTACTCTGCGGCGTGCTTCGATTTTTCAAACCAAGTTCTCTGTCGTTTCTGTCTAAGTACAATGATGGAGTGTCTTTTCGTGGACTAACCATTGACTGTAATTGCAAAAACTGACTTTACAGGGCTGTGACGGGTCAGTGCTGCTCGACGACGCCTCGGGGTTCACCGGTGAGAAGACGGCTGTGCCGAACAAGAACTCGCTCCGCGGGTTCGACGTGGTTGACGACATCAAGGCGCAGCTCGAGGACGCCTGCAGCCAGACGGTCTCCTGCGCCGACATTCTCGCCGTTGCCGCCCGCGACTCCGTCGTCGCCGTAAGCACAAACACCAAGACTAGTTGCTTCTTCCGTTCCATTTCCACGCATGGTTTACAAGTTGATTAATTGACGACCGTCTCCTTTACATGCAGCTCGGCGGGCCTACGTGGGACGTGGAGCTCGGCCGCCGTGACGGGACGACGGCGAGCCTGGACGACGCGAACAACGACCTCCCGGGGCCGACCCTGGACCTGGGCGACCTGATCAAGGCCTTCGCCAAGAAGGGCCTGAGCGCGAACGAGATGATCGCGCTGTCAGGCGGGCACACGATCGGGCAGGCGCGGTGCGTCAACTTCCGCGGCCGCCTCTACAACGAGACCACCAGCCTGGACGCGTCGCTAGCGTCGTCGCTGAAGCCGAAATGCCCGAGCACGGACGGCGACGGCGACGACAACACGTCGCCGCTGGACCCGTCCACCTCCTACGTCTTCGACAACTTCTACTACAAGAACCTGCTGCGGAACAAGGGCCTGCTCCACTCGGACCAGCAGCTCTTCAACGGCGGCTCCGCGGACACGCAGACCACCTCCTACGCGTCCGACATGGCCGGGTTCTTCGACGACTTCCGTGACGCCATGGTGAAGATGGGCGCCATCGGCGTCGTCACCGGGTCCGGAGGGCAGGTCAGGGTGAACTGCAGGAAGACGAACTAAATGGTGGGTGTCAGCCTGTCAGGTTTGGTAGTGTCGTGATGGAGTGGTCAGTGTGTGTAGTGTGTTGTGGACTTGTGGTGTGCAGAGTGCAGTGTTCCTTCTATGATGGCGTAGTCTGCTTCGAACGGTTGTAGTACTACCTTTTACACGAATAAAATGGACTGGTCTTGTTCTCTTGGATACCATCCCATCATGTCTTGTTTGGGTCCTGAATTTGATATCTGGTTGATTTGAATCTGATCAACGTGAATTACACATTGCGAGTTCAGAACTTTTAGAAGAAAAAAACGATTTGGGCCACTCGTTCCTCAAGCCCAAAAACGTTTTTAGGCCTTTTTGGTACAAGATCTGGGCCTCTGGGCCAACATGAATCATGTGCCGGCCGAGTGGCCGACTACCTACGTGGAGCAATCTCCTAGAGCAAAAAAAAAAAAAAAAAAAAAAAAAAAAACCCTACGTGGAGCAATGAAAGTAAACATTTGGATCAAGAAGCACATCCTGTTTGGAGTAAACAAAAACAAATAGTAGTTCAGACGGCTGGAGGGCGGCTCACTAGCTGTGTGGCTTGACGCTCTGTGTTTTCAGATCGAGTATACATTTGAACGTATGTGCTTCTGAATAGCAACAAAGATGTTAACATCACAAAGCTTGGTATCTTCTTATGATAACTACTAAGCTCAGCCGTCACTGAATCTGTAAATTAAAGCTCGGTGTCAAGTGACAAAGAATCCACTACGCAAATCAAACTGCCGCACAAACGCCGGTTCCCCCACTCATGTGTTTCAGACTGTTGCTTATCAAAAAGAGTGCACGTAGACTGTCTTAGTGTTGTCCTAGCTTTTTATTCTCTTCAAAGTTTATAGAAGAATGTACTACTAAGATTTACAACATTGAGTTAGTTTCATTAATTTTATCATAAAATATGTGTTCATATATAGTTCATTTATTTGGGACGGTACATTTCAATATATTTTGGCCTAAACTTAATAAAAATTTACAAAAAGTGCAACCTAGAACAAAACATAAACGCCTCATATTTTTAGTCAGATGAAATAAATCAGGATTCTGTCTTTCATTTTTTCAGTTAATTAAATTAAAAAAAGGTTTCCAAATCCACAAAATGACAGCTTTGACTGACGTCACGGCCCCACCCTTCCGTCTCCCCTTCCCCGCGCGGCCTGCCGCTCTTGTCGTCTTCGGCTCTTCCGTCGTTCGCCGTCCCCAAGCCAAGCTCTCGCCCTTTCGCTGTCGCCTTCCATTTCCCAATCACCAACCACTACCTGGCTCCCGCTTAGTTAAACCCGTCGGCATGCCGTCCGCCCCAGTGGCCACTCCAATCCTCCTCCTCCCCATCCCCTTCCTCCTCCCACTCCTGAGTCCCCACCCACGGCCGCCGCGATGCCGACGCGGCCCTTCTCCACCCCCGCTCCCCGCTTCACCCTGCTAATCCTGGCCGTTCTCGTTGTGATCGCCTGCGCCGTTCCGGGGGCGAGATGCTCCGACCGGCGGTTCCCGCACCTCGACCGCGTCCGCGAGCTCCACCGCCGGGAGGCCTCGTCATCGGCCGAGCAGGAGGCCGCCGCGCGGGGGCTTCTCGCGCGCCTCCTACCGTCACACTACGCCAGCTTCGAGTTCAGGGTCATCTCCACGGTACGCGTGCTTTGCGCTGCTTGGGGATCGTTGAACGAGTCAGACGTCAGGTGTTGCTTCAGTGTTGCATAAGCATATTAGGCAACGAACGTGCTGGAGCGTACCCAATCAGCGTTGCATAAGTAGAGTTGCCGAGAGATAATGAGTGCAGTGAGAATGTCAACTAGAATCAGAGACCGAGCAAGCGCGCCATGAGGAACTGAGAACATCATAGAGTAGCCAATCTTAGTATGAAATTGTTTGTTTATATATGAATTCAGATAATCTATATAACAATCTTACCTGTCAAAACTGAGGTCTGGAGTTCTGGAACCTACCCCATGATTTGAAATTTTTGCTACTTAAGTTCATAATGGGTGGTTCATTTTCTGAGTACCTGTTACCAACTGACAAGGATTTACGTTGTACTCCAATTCATTGATAGGAGCAATGTGGTGGGAAGGCATGCTTCATCATCAACAACCACCCGTTGTTTGATGGAGAAGGGACTCCAGAAATATTGTATGTTTTCCCTTTATATTTTGTCACGCATTGCAAACTATATCTTCAGCTTGTTCATCTATATTTCTTTCCCAACTGCAAACAGTAGCCGTTAGCACCTTACCGTTTCTTTTCATGCAAGAGGATAATCCAGATGTGTTGGCTTTATTTATTTATTCTCTGCTATTTTCTGAGGTTTGGTCTTAGATGAACTGTTGTAATTATGTTTTTGAATATATTCAGAACGAGTTGATTACATTTACTCGTAAGTATGTGACCCATTAGGTCATTAAAAGGTATGACATGCACCAAACAATGAGTTAGTGATAGTGAACCACCATATCTTGCAGTACGTTCTCTTGTGCTTGTAAATCAGGACTCTTCTAATTTTGTTTGTTATAACCTATCGAAAAAGCAGCTTGTGTCTCAGCAGATTCTGCTAGAATCATTTGCCAATCCTGTTTGCTTGTGCAATTGGTTTGTGGTCAGGATGCTTGGTTTGTGAAATTGGAAAGAACCTAACAACTTCACATTTGTCATTACTTGTGGTCAGGATACTTGGAGTGAGTGGGGTCGAAATTTCTGCTGGATTTCATTGGTACTTGAAACACTATTGTGCAGCACATATATCTTGGTATAAAACCGGTGGCGCACAGCTATCATCCATTCCACATCCTGGGTCACTACCTCGTGTTCCTGATGGTGGCGTATTGATTCAAAGACCCGTTGACTGGAGCTACTACCAGAATGCAGTTACATCCAGCTGTAAGTTGATTGCTTACTTATTGGCTGTTGGTTCCAGAATTAATGACATCAATTTTTTAAAATTATTTTGTTCACCCTTTAGATTCTTTTGCTTGGTGGGATTGGGACCGTTGGGAGAAGGAAATTGACTGGATGGCTCTTCAAGGAATCAATTTGCCTCTTGCTTTCACTGGGCAAGAGTCTATCTGGCAGAGGGTTTTTCAGGTATGTATCTTTATACTTTTTCAAGCATTCTGGACAGTGGATAAATTTTTTTGACCGAATGCACAGTGGATAAATTATCACTCTTTTTGTGACATTAGTGTGAAATAATGCACAAAAGCAACCTATAATGTTAGGAAGGCATTGAAGCAGATGGATTGATGCATAACAGTAGATGTGGCACAGTAGGAAGGCAGTATGAATAAGCAGGCAAAGATGCACATCACCAAATTTAGACATGTAGTGCCATGTTTTGATGTTTGTTTCTTGGCAAAATGATTTTGGCACAGTTAAAATTGACATTTTGTGGTGGAATGAATGGATCCCTTCTAGAGTAGATGTAACCTCACCAGTTCTTCCTGTTGGCACTATTTATTTATTATTATATTTTCTGAGAATATTAGCACTCTTTTATCTAAGGCAAAAACAGTTCAGGTTATTGACCTCACAAAAAAAATCTCAGGTTATTTCTTTAAATTTACTCATCCTGTTTTGCTGCATATGGTTTGTGAATAACTTTGTTTCATTTCATTAAATTCATGAAGAGGTACAACATTAGCAAATCAGATCTGGATGATTTCTTTGGTGGGCCAGCCTTTCTTGCATGGTCTCGAATGGCTAATATGCATGGGTAAGTATAAGTTACAGATCTGATTTGCATTTGGTCTCTCACATCTAAACTTTTAATTTTTATGTGACTCTATGGATTCCAATATTCTTCTGCAGTAATAATTTGACGTGCTGTGTCTTCTAAAATTATTTTCATTTATTTCTCAACTCCGCAGCACAAGATAGATTGTCAGTGTGAATTACCTTGCTAAAAAATACTAGATAGATTGTCATTGTGAATTATCTTGCTATAAAATACTTCGTCCATTCCAAATTATAAATTGTTCTGGCTTTGACATAGTATATGGGTGCACAGATAAAGCCAGAACGACTTGTAAATTGGAACGGAGGGAGTATATAGCTGTAAATTGGGATGCTCACATCTATACATGTCAGATTAAGATAGCCAAGGAGAACTGTTTATATGTGGAATTTCAGGAAAATAAGCTGTGTCTAGAAAGCTCAAGAAATTTTGTTTTGAGCTTTGATTCCCTTTTCCTGAGTCCGATGTGCTGATATTTTTTTCAAGCATGTTATGACTGACTGTTAGCTGCCTACAAGACTTTGGTGTCATCTTTAGTACTTCTATAAGGAATACTAGTTACCCATATTATTTAGTTTTATCTTGGATACAGATCTTTTGGAACTCTTCATTTAAAGCGAAGATACTGGCTTATCATGTTAGATGTTTCTCTGTCATCGTCTTTTAAGTAATTACCCTTTAGTGACACTTCCTGATTTTTTAGATGGGGTGGACCTCTCCCTCAGACTTGGCTTGATGACCAACTAGCTCTTCAAAAGAAAATCCTATCTAGGATGTACGCTTTTGGCATGTTCCCAGGTGACACTTCTACCGTTGTAGCATTTTTGGACTTGTGCAGTTACATGAGCAACTTTTCTTTGTTAAGGTTACAGCATGTGATATTAATATATCTTTATTGGTTTGCACTTCTGTGCATTTTCAGAACTCCTGTTCTGCCTAATAACCAATCTAAATGTTTAATTTCTCAATCTTTGTTTTTTAGTACATCAGGACCCCTTCACTTTTTGTTACGTGTCTAATAGACTAAAATCTACATCTGTTGCAGTTCTCCCAGCCTTTTCTGGCAACATCCCAGCTGCATTAAAGTCAAAATTCCCTTCAGCTAAAGTCACTCACCTTGGAAACTGGTAACGACGATTTTCTATCTTCTAAATAACATTCGGATAATATGATTTTCCTTGATCAATGCTTAAATATAAAATATGGAATCTTGGTTGCAGCTCCTGTTTCACTGCTGAATTTCATTCAGTTTTGCGCCTCCACCTTTGTTGTATTTCAGTTATGTAACTTTGATTGCAATTTTTGGCATCTCACGTCTTAGCAGTTTAAGCTGCTACCACTGATCAAACTCGGACAGTCACACTACTCATTCATAACAAGCTTATGCCCAATTGTATTCTCAATGTTCATTTCATGTTAAATGCTTCATCATATTATTCATAAATGAAGTTGAGCTGGTATCCTTTTTTCATCACTGTTAAGTCACATGTGCTTATTTGGCTATACTCTGTGATATTAAGGTTTACAGTCGACAGCAATCCAAGGTGGTGCTGCACATATCTTCTTGATGCATCTGATCCTTTATACGTAGAAATTGGGAAGTTGTTTATAGAAGAACAAATCAAAGGTAGAATCTGTTATTTTGTTCAAGTTGATGTCTAACATCATGTGCATGATATTTTAATGTCAGACCTGTAATCTTGTGTTGTGTCCTAGCATAAGAGGCTAGCCGTTCTTTTGGAACGAAAGATCACTAGCTTTTACCTTATTAGTTTCCCAGTGTTTGTAAGAGTACTTTTTACACCTTTTCATCAGAAGAAAACAAACCTTGATGCATGTGGGTTTTAATTTTGCGCAGAATATGGTAGGACAAGTCACATCTACAACTGGTATGATTATTAACCATCCTTCTCACTGGAAGTTCCTAATCAATGAAGTTTTCTCATTTATAATATTTTTTTACCTGTTTAGTGATACTTTTGATGAGAACACTCCTCCACTAAGTGACCCGAATTATATATCTTCGTTGGGTGCTGCAACGTTCAGGGCTATGCAAAGCGGCGACGAGGATGCCATTTGGTTGATGCAAGTATGTTCTTTGTGTGTTAATATTTTGCAAGTATTTTGCTTATTATGGATTTGTCTGTAAAAGGAGTTATTAGAGATACTAATGTAGATCATGGATGTCTTGGTTGTTGCACTTTACTTCGTGTGAGAGAAATTTCTTGCTCTATCATCACATTCTTTGATATATGGATATGCAAGGATCTCTAACGTTTATTGCTCTGCAGGGTTGGTTATTTACCTATGATCCTTTCTGGGAACCTCCACAAATGAAGGTGAAACTTTATTTCATGGTTCGATAAGATATGAATGCTGATAATTTTATTGGCTCTTTTCATTTTGGCTTCTTGTTTCTTCAAAAATATTAGTAGTGAGGATTGAAATTCATGTGACCCTCATTTTTTGAATTAAATGCTTGTCCTAAATGTCATGTATTTAAAAATGGAGTGGGTATGTTGGATATGATATGACTGCAATTATTGTTCCAATGGTGTGAGTTAGTCACATTCATTTTAGTCAGGGTAAGCCTTGTGTTTTCCAATAATGTATTATGATTTTCGAAGCAACACCAAGGAGGTACAATTTGCAGTGGTATTATTTGTTATCTTTATTTGTCTCATACAGTAAAAACTAAAAAATCCATGCATGTAGTGATTTATTTATGTTGATAGCACAGTATTTTCAGGTTATACTTGGAATAAAAGTTGATGTCCCGTTGCCAAATGTTTGACAACCACTGTATTTCTAACAATCTAATAATTAGTTCTGCACTCAGTTTCTTCACTTTTTCTGCCGCGAACTTAAGGTGGCTACTATCTAATACATCAGGCATCAGGGTTTTGTTTCTGTTTTGAGCATGCACCTTTGTTATTGTTGTTGTTGTTATTGTGTTTGAGGATTGAGCTTTAACATAACCAATTTTTTACCTATCTGATTAAACTCAATTTCTTTTGTTTTTAGGCACTACTGCATTCTGTTCCTGTTGGCAAAATGATTGTTCTTGATCTTTACGCTGAAGTTAAACCGGTGTGGATAAATTCTGATCAGTTCTATGGTGTTCCCTATATCTGGAAAGTTCTCTTTTCTCTTTCTGCCAACTCCATGCACTATTACCCTCTTTTCCTTCATAAAAAAACTCGTGTGACCCTTTTTCAGGTGCATGCTCCACAATTTCGCTGCAGATTTTGAAATGTATGGTGTTTTGGATGCTTTGGCTTCTGGGCCTATTGATGCTCGATTAAGTGATAACTCCACAATGGTATACACTGTCAGGCTTAATCAGTTGCTTATGTTACTGAGCTAGCTTACATAAATACAAATGGTGATGTTTTACCTATTAACAAATTATATTTCAGGTTGGAGTTGGTATGTCTATGGAAGGTATTGAGCAAAACCCTATTGTTTATGACCTTATGTCAGAAATGGCCTTCCATCACAGACAAGTTGATCTTCAGGTGAAACTAAAAAAATCATTTTCTAGAAGAGCTTATGAAAACAAGCAATTTTTGGCCTGATCAGTTTTCTATTATTTTCAGGTTTGGGTCGAGACATATCCAACAAGAAGATATGGAAAACCAGTGAAGGGACTGCAAGATGCTTGGTGGATTTTGTATCAAACTTTATATAACTGCACCGATGGTAAAAATGTAAGTTTTTTTTTTAGTGTAAAAATTGCCATGTTTAGGCATTGTTCCATGTGTCCATTGTTCTTCCAACATTACTTAGCATGTGCAAGGGATAGTAGGTTGTGAGCAAGTTGCAAAATCACAAATATCCGATACACTATGCTACTAACAACCTGGAGTTTCATATTTATTTTACACTTAAATCTTACTCTATATTATAAAGATCTTTGCTAGACAAAATTATTCTGTGAAAATACATTTCTCATTATCTTTTTCTTTTTGGCAATTGTTGCCACATGCCAACTGTGAATAGAAGTAAAACATCAATATATTCCTATTTTCCGAAGATTCAGTTAGGTTCTTATCTGTTACTCTTATCATAAATTTTATTGTGGCAGGACAAAAATCGGGACGTGATAGTGGCCTTCCCAGATGTCGAACCTTTTATTATTGATACACCAGGATTGTATGTGAATACTAGACAAATTAATTCTACAATGGCATCGAAGAATTACATAGGGAAGGACGCCTCTAGTGATGCATATGATCATCCTCATCTATGGTACGATACTAATGCCGTCATCCCTGCCCTGGAACTTTTTCTTCAACATGGAGATGAAGTATCTGACAGCAACACCTTCAGGTGAGAACACAGGTGTTCCAATTGTTTAATCCGTACTTTAAAATAATTATTATTTGAGTTCATCTTTCAGTGGTAAAAACTTACAAGCTAAATGGGTGCTGGCCTTCAATTGAATTTGTGTGAACACAGTAATACTCATGATTGTCAAAATATCGATTCTGTAGTCTGATTTTATAACTCTGCGATCAGAATTACAGGGTCTGATTCTATGATTTTAGTCAGTAGAATCAATTTATTTTTGCCTCATTATTTTCTGTCAATCCACAAACCTTTGATGACATACATGTCATTCTATTCTTTAGAATTCCCATTTACCTTAATTCTTACTTACAGTTCAAAGTAATCTGTTCGTATTGTGATGATCATGATCTTACTATCCGCTTAACCAAACATGAATAAACACTAAAACATTATATATATGAGGTAGTCCATTGCACTATTTGTTTTTGTAAATGAGGAAAGGTTCATAAATATTTCATTATATTAACAGGTATGACCTTGTGGATTTGACTCGTCAAGTTCTGGCTAAATATGCCAACGACGTTTTTCTAAAGATCATCGAGAGCTACAAATCAAATAAGATGAATCAAGTCACCATCCTGTGCCAACACTTTCTCGACCTTGTAAATGACCTGGACACACTACTATCCTCTCATGAGGGTTTTCTGCTTGGGCCTTGGTTGGAAAGTGCCAAGGGCCTTGCACGAAACAGTGAGCAAGAAATACAGGTAATCTTTATCTTTTTCTTGGCCATCTTTGAAACTGAATTATGTCTAATGATATGGCATCATACCATATTTATCAAAATTCAAAAGATCCAAATACCTATAGTTGTGAAAGTAGGGATAATTCCATTCTTATCGACCTGTTTGATTCTTCCTGTTTTTAGGCTGTTTATGAGCATTAGGCTCAAACTTGTGCAACTATTCACATTGAGCCAATCTAAGATTTCATATATGCACTATGGTCATGATCTTATGATGTATGTCACGCATTGACGAGAAGGTCAAGGTCATTTTTCATCAAATTTCTGACATACAACTTTGTTGGAATCCTTGCAGTATGAATGGAATGCTAGAACACAAATTACAATGTGGTTTGACAACACAGAAACAAAAGCAAGTTTATTGCGCGACTATGGTAAGACACATGCCACTTGGCACTGGTTTCTTATTGTTTTCTTGGATTCCTTTCTAACAAAATTTGTTGCAGCAAACAAGTACTGGAGCGGCCTGCTGAGAGATTACTATGGGCCAAGGGCTGCCATCTACTTCAAGCACTTGTTGTTAAGTATGGAGAAGAATGCACCTTTTGCGCTCAAGGAATGGAGGAGGGAATGGGTCAGCCTCACCAACAACTGGCAGAGCGATAGGAAGGTCTTTTCAACCACAGCTACAGGAGACTCTCTGAACATATCACGGTCGCTTTACATGAAGTACTTGAGCAACACTGATCCACTTGAGCTAGAAGATACAGGCTCCTCTGGGAAGTCTGCAAGCTTATAAGTAGTGCTGCGAGCAGTGGTGATCATGCATCATTTCAGATTCACAATTACCTTTTTTTTTCTCGTGTTTTTCCTAAATATCGTTTGTCAGTGACATGGTTCGTACGAATCAGTCGTGTGTGAAGTACCGAAGTCCTTCCGTGTAGCAGTACAGGCTTCTTTCCTTTTTTTCTTTCCCAGTCTTCCTTGCCTTAAAGTTTCAGATCTGTACCCCAATTTAGGTGACACTAGCCATGGAAAAATTCGGCCTCAGTCCCGGGTGCCGGAATTCTACAGTCTTTGTGAGAATCGTGCTGCTTTCGGTGAAATCCATTGCTGTAATCGGCTGCACTTATCCAGCTGTGGCTGCAGCTGTTTATGCAGAAATCCAAACTAAAAGGTTCTGTAGAATACCATTGTATTCATGCAGCTGCCGTCTGCCGAATAGTGCAACTGATCAAACACAACCTCGATCATCTAAACTTAGTGCAGCTGGCCCTGTAGATTACCACTGTATGCCTTTCAAATACGACCTAGATCATCTAAACTTTTTTTTTTTTTTTCGAAAACCTCGATCATCTAAACTGAGTGCAGCAGACTGCTTATACCACTACTATGCCTTTCAAACACAACCTCGATCATCTAAACTTTTTTTTTTTCGAAAACCTCGATCATCTAAACTGAGTGCAGCCTGTTTATGCTTATGTATGTGCCATGTGCATGTACTATTTCCCCGATTTAAATTCGGTAAAAATGTTGGCATCGCCGAATCTATGGATTCAACCAATTTTTAGCACAGGTAACTTACTCTACTATAAGAGCCACGTGCAGAATTAAGATGATTCAGATAAGTTCCGCAGCATGGGGCCGGGCAGCATTGCTCCAGCATTAAAAGGGGGCAGCATTTTTTAGTCCAAACCCAAACATATACCGGATAAAATATTTGAGAACGTGCAAAATTATTTTGTATGACCTGGGAAACACTAACTGAAAAACACGTCATGGACAAATTACAATCTCTATTTCAAACTCCGTCTTATAAAGACTGCATACAACCAAGCAAACAGTTATTTGACCAATGAGCCAAGTAAAACAGCCAATGAGCCAAGTATGGAGACAAGTTTTTATTAATAAACACCCCGTTCAAAAGGAGGCACAATATTGCACCAAATTTAAGAGCACCACTACAAAAATACTCCTAAAAGCTTATTCCAAGGAGAACCATCCGTCCTCTAGATTGCTAACTACATCAAAATTGCACACCATGCTTGCAACTTCAAACATACATTTGCGCTTTGCGCCTAGAGCTTGAGGAAAACAAACTCTTCAATCGCTGGAATCTCCCCGATCTTTGTCAGTGTGGCCTTGCTTGGTTCCTCATCAACACCTATAGCCATGACAGCATGCTTGCGAGGGGCAAGTCTTCCGACACTCATGAAACTGACATTGACGTTCTCCTCACCCAACACACTTCCGACTGACCCAATCATACCTGGTTGATCAACCTGCCTGCAAAGGATCAGGCTTCCTTCCAAGCTCACATCCACCTGGAATGCTCCAACCTTTGTTAGATGAGGAACACCATCCTTCACCCTCCCCTCCACAGTGATCTCTCCAGTCTCAGATATCGCACTGGGAAATTTGGACTCGACATTGGCAATCTGAACTTGAATGTAATCAATAGGTGTCTCAGGCGAGCCATCCAACAGGATCCTCTCCTCGGTGATGCGAACTCCCCTCTGCTTTGCGGTAAAGTCAGCATTTACCAGATTGACAAACACACTGGAGATTGGTTCAATCAACCCCTTGGTGATCATTGCACGGAGAAGTCTCGTGTCAAGATCATCAGGGGCCCGTGCAGATGCATAAGTCACTTTCACAGACTTGATACCGCCACCACCAGCAACTAGTTGCACAGCCAAGCGCCCAAGCTTTTCTGCAAGCACAACAAAAGGTGCAAGCTCTGACAGCACCTGCATGAACCGAATAGATGTAGCATATTAAATGTCAGGAGGTATATGATTTGGGGTAAGCAGATGACAAATGATCCATACCTCAGCAGGAACCATTGGCGCGTTGACTGCAGAAGCTGCAAGCTCCCCTTTCAGAGCTCCAATGACAGCTTCAGCAATCTCAATAGCCACTCCTTCCTGTCAAACTTGCCGTGTTAAGCAAACTGATAGCTACGATAGAGAACCTGGATGGGTCATTTCTGAGCTAGTTCAGCATACCTGTGCCTCCACTGTGCTGGCACCAAGGTGAGGTGTGACAGTAACATTCTCGTGCAGAACCAACTTGTTGTCAGCTGCTGGGGGTTCTTTAGTGAACACATCAAGAGCAGCCTAATATACAGAAAGAATGAAAAATATAAGCATGATTCCAAGGAAACAACATCTCAACGACTCTTCACTGGATTTCATTAGAGCATGAAACACAAGGAGGTGAGTTAACATAATCAAACAAACCTGTGCTACTATTCCTGCATCAAGTGCCCTGACTAGAGCTTCTTCATCAATTACACCACCACGTGCAACATTTATAATGCGAACACCCTTCTTCATTTTTGCAAAGGCCTCGTCATTGAGCATCTTGTCTGTTGCAGGAGTAAGAGGCATGTGTAACGAGATAAAGTCAGCAGTTGTCATGGCCTCCTCCATGCTAACTAGCTCAACTCCAATTGCACGAGCCCGATCAGCAGAAGCATATGGATCATGTGCAATCACATGCATTCCCAAGCCTTTAGCGCGACGAGCAACTTCTGATCCAACCTTTCCAAATCCAAGAATAGTGAGAGTTTTTCCCACAAGAGATACACCAACATACTTGTTGCGCTGCCATTGACCTGTGCAAGATTCAATTCAACAAGTAAGCTTTCACAGAACAGCATTGAACCATTGACGGATTAACAACTGACACTACTATGATAGTGTACTCTTCCAAACAATTCACAAAAAAAAGTCTTTTCTTAAGCGAGAAATAACAATTTCAAGCTCAGCTATGTGTTTCGTATCTTTCAAAGCTGTACAGTTACTATCTTGTACTGGTATTACCTAATAGAAACATAATTGAAACAGAAGAAGTGGGTACCCATCTAATCATCACCACGCTTTTTAACCTTTTCCATGAAAAAAAAAATAGTGGGATTTATAGTTATTCTTAAAGCATCGTCTCCACTGTATGTTATCCTGAACATATTCTGAACATGCCCACAAGATACTAGCCCTAGTGATAGAGGACAGCTGAGCATGCCTTATTACAGAGGACAGCTGAACAGAACATGCCCACAAGATACTAGCTGGTCAGGAGCCTAGCATACATGAAAAATACTGTCCTTTAATAACAAATTCACAAAAAGTCAAAAACAGATACAATAGACATCTATTCTTCCTAAAGCCAAAAAAGATAAATACAACTACAGAATCTGTTTTCTATCTCTCAAAGATGTCACCAGAACATAACTACCTAACCTAGTAGTACTGCTGCTTCTATTTCAGAATATACACATGATTGCCAATAATTGGAAGTGAAAAAATCAGGCTTCATACTAGATTGATAGTAGCATATTTTCGATGTGTCTACTTGAAAATAAGTAACTAAATAGTTGGTAGTTCCTCTAAAGCTTCATTTCCAATTTGTAAAATACGAAACAGCTATATACAGTACTGAACATGGCTGAAAGACAGAGGACAGTTGAACAGCTATTATATGGAATGCCTGTACGATACTAGATTGTCTACGAATGTAGGGTGTGTCCATGCGGAATACAATCTGTTAACGCTTTGGGTCACAGATTCGAAAGATAATGGAAGCATCATGTCAAAACAGAACCAGGAATAATCATTTCCAGACTGGAGCGGTGCACTGAGGAAAAACTCACCAGCCTTGAGGGACGCATCCGCCTGCGCGATGTTCCTAGCCATAGCAGTGAGCAGCGCGATGCCATGCTCAGCAGCAGCAACCGTATTAGCAGTCGGCGCGTTGACGACGAGGCACCCGTGCTCGGTCGCAGCAGCGAGATCAACGTTGTCGATCCCGACGCCCGCGCGGCCGACGACGCGGAGCCGGCCCCCCGACGCCTCGAAGACGTCGCGGCCGACCTTGGTGCCCGACCGCACGATGAGCGCGTCGCAGAGCGAGATCTTGGCGCGGAGGTCCTCGGGGGAGAGCCCGTAGGAGCAGTCGACGTTGGCGAACTCCCGCAGCAGCGCCAGCCCCGCCGCGCCCAGCTTCTCGGCCACGAGGACGGTCGGTTTCCCCGCGACCGCGCCCGACGCCGGGGAGGCGGGGGCGGCGGTTGAGGCCGCCGGCGCCGCGGCGGTGACGGCGGTGGAGAGGCGCGAAAAGCGATGGGCGAGGGGATGCGGGCGGAGCGGGAGGCGGACGGCGGAGGGCGCGGCGCGGGTGTGAGGGGTCGGGAGGAGCGCGCGGTGGGGGGTCGGGGTGGCGGCGGTGGTCGGGGACGGCGCCGCCATGGCGGCTGGGTGGAGGCGGGTCGGGATCGAAAGGGGTTTGGGGTTTTGGTCAGAGATCAGAGAGGGAGCCGGTGAGCTGTCGAGTGGTGTGGTTCGGTGGGTGCGCGGTGCGGCGCTTGCACTTTATAGCGAGCTGAGCTGCTGGTGTGCTGGTGAGTGAGGCGTGCGTGAGCCCAGCTCTAGTACGCGTCTACCTACCTTGACGAGGTCGATTTGGTTTGGTACTTGAAACGTTTGGGCAAAACGGCAAATCCAAGCAGGTGCCTCTGGCGGTCCTGCGACGGTACCTCTGGTTCATGTAACGTGCACAGGTGAATGGATCGCATAAGGTGCAATCAGAACACCGTCACAGAATGACCCTGATCATGGCTGGCTGGCTGACAAGGGGGGCCCGTCGAAGGAATCCGGCCGCACGTCTGTTGAAAGGAACGGAGTGGAAAGTGCGGTTGGTGGCGGCTCGGCGGGGGCCAACGGACAAACCCGGAAAATGGTCTCCGTGCTGCGCACGGGGTGTCCGTGTCACTGCCGAGGCATGGCAATGCACCGTTTGCCGAAAAGCCCTCGCGTCCGCCATTCCGCCCCAGCCTTTTTTTATGGCAAAGCAAATTAAAAAGCGACGGCAGGCTGGTCCTCCGGCGAAAAAATGCGTCGCACCGGACCACCTGCGCCTGGCTGGCCTGGCTATGAGACGAGCCGGCTGTGCCCGTGGCCATGAGGCGTGAGCGCGGAGATGAACCGAAACGGTGGCGACAGCACGGCACGTCGGCACGGCAGCAGCCAAAGGACGTGCAGGCGTAGGTGTGCGGTGTGCCCGCTCACCAACACCTTAGCGTCAGTGACAGTATGGTTGGTGGCTGGACAACTGACGCCTGACGGCAGTGATGGCACCGCGCCTGCCAGCTGAAGCGGGGACTCTGACAACTCTCCCGGTCCCGAACTGGCAGACTCCCAGGCAAGTTGGCAACATCGATTGGATCTCGCGCACCGCGGTCAAGGGCGGCTCTTGGAAGTGGCACGAGCCGTTGGAGCACGGAGATCCGGCGGCTAGTCTTGGTGCTGTGTGGAGTCTCGACTCCTGTAATACAGACTTTGGAGGAGGCTTATTGAATTGGCAATGACGGCTGGGAGAAGGCTACAAGGAGGCTTACAACCTATAGTGGGCTGTAACTATTATTATACTTACTCTTAAACCAAAAGAAACATGAGGTAGAGAAGTTTCATAAAAACTTCCACGGCACATTTTTAACTCACCAGTTGCCACTGCCGAATGGGCCTATATGTTTGCAGCTGATCTCAGATAAGCAAGTATGCAAAACATTTACTCCACCATAAAAAAATAATTGCATATCTTATTTAACCCGGTTTCGATTGACTTGAAATATATGTGAGTGCAGGACTTAGTTCGTGTGATCTCAACTTCTCAAGGTCCAAGACACTAGCACCGGCAAAATGGTCGAATGCAGTTTTTTTCGCCCTTAGGGGCATATGCCCTCCCATTGTGCACCACATGCTTTTCATACAAGAGGCACGGAGGCTGCACAAAACAAGCAGCAAGATGAGACCGTCTAGCTGTACCTCTTCAGCTACATAGACACGGCCACTGATTGGCAGGAGGCAATAATGATGTCCTTCCTTTGAACAGATGATGGCATCCTCCAGCACGTCCGGGCCCACATACCGCCATCCAACGCCATCCGAGGGGAGGAATCCTCGAAGGGGAATGGCGGCAGCGGTGGAAACACCACCCGGCATTTGATTTTCTGACACCAACAGGGAGAGCACCGACAGAGCAGAGGCGCCAGAGGGGGACACTCGTCGGGCGCTCGGCCACGACCACCAACCAGGCTAGTCATGCCAAGGAGAGGTAGCAGACCATGGGGGAGAGGAAACAGGGGGAAACACATGCACGCGGCAAAAGCTGAGGTCTCCCCTACAGTGGTGCCCTCAAGAGGGTCACGACGCGGGCGGAGCCGCCACCACTGGCTCCAGAGAACTAGAGCTAGGTTTTCACCCAGGGGAGAGAGACCAGACAACAGCCAGGAGGTGGGGAGCCTACACATCGACGCCTCCCGGGGGGAAACGGCGCCGAGGGCGTCGCCGTCGGACCGCACGTGACATGGTCGTGCGTGGCATTCGCCTAAGCTTCCCTAACCCGCAAACCACAATTGGTCACCTCGGACACTCGGATCCCGCACACGGCACGACGACGAGTTGAAGGTGAACATGGAGCAGCCTTCACCCACGGGTGCGCGGCCCACCGCCGGCAAGCCCGCGGCCAAACTACGCACCGTGTGTCGTCGCCGGTCCCCGCGAGAGAGCAAGAGAGCGGCCCCACCGCCGGCATGCCGCGGCCGGAACCGTCCTCCCGGCGTCATCTTTCACAGCAGCAGCGGGTCCCGGCCAGCCACCCACCCCCTGTACCGGACGGGGAAACCACCAGCGAGGGGGGGGTGGGGGGCGACGGCCGGTGGAGGCCCATGGCGCCGGGGACCCCCCGACCGGGGCGGACCGGTCCTCCGAAGCCCCGCGACGGCTCGCGAGGGGGAGCACCGGACGGAAGGCGGCATGGGCGCCTGTCCGAGCGCAGCGAAGCGGGGCTGCGGCAGCCGAGCGGATCCGCCGCCGGCGGCGCACGCGTCCGCCCTACCGCCGGCTGGCCGCCGCCGTGCGGCCGCCGGAGGCGAGGAGCGAGTGGCGCCCAATCCATGGCCATGGGGCACGGACCGCGCCGCGCCATGCCCGGCGGCGGCCGCCCCGAGCTCGAAGACGGTGGCGCGCATCGCCCCCGACGGCGCCCGGCCGGGCTACCCGCGCATGCGCGATCCGGGGTCCAAGACACGGATCCGGCCCGCAGCGACCCGGATCCGCCGTGCGGCCGCCGGCGACCACCTCGGCATCGGATTATTCACGGGGAAGAACGGGAGAAACGGGGGGAGAGGAGAGGGAAGGAGGGCGGTCTTTGCCGGGCCTTTTGAGCTAGCACGGTGGCCGCCGCCGCCACCGGGCCGAGGCTTGAGCGCGCGCGGCGGCCGGAGGGCGGCGAGGCGGGGGCCCGGCGGCGGCGGGCGTGTCGCCCCGAGTCGCTGGAAGAGCGACGCGGTGGGGTTGGCCAAAAGTCTTCGTCCCCAGCTCCATTTGCGGGCTCTCGAGAGGGAGGGTGGCAGTGGAGCGGCGTAGCTACGAGGGGTGGTGGAGGGCACAATGGCCATGGTGAAAACGGCGAGTACGTTGTTCGGCGGGGGCACAAGTCGACGTTCGGTTTGCTTCTTACGGCCTGTGCTTAGGCTTCCTTGGAGCCTGTTTATTTGTTGTTGCTGGTGTTGTCGTTTGTTGTAATCTCTCTCTCCCCCACTGTACTTCTATGAAACTTTGTACGAAGGATTGGCTTGTACGCCCTTCCACCGCTCGGCTCGTCTTGAGCCGAGCAACTGTGGAATTAATATATTCAGGTGGGGAACGCCTCCCCCCCGGTGACCTTCAAAAAAAATAATGATGTCCTTCGCGTGAGCCAGAATGCAGGTTGTTCTTTGTTACTGAGTACAACCCTATGTTGTGATGTGGATGCTCTAGTTATCGGTTCGAGCGGTCTATGCTCTAATTATGCCCCCAGATGATTATTTGCATATTGTCATCATGTGATTCGTATGACCCTCCCCAAGTATTAGTACACATGCATAAGTCGTTACATACACATGCCCTGGGCCCAGTACATGCAAGTATCATGCCACATCAAAATGGAGTTAGAGCATTACTAGTTTTGATGGATGTAACTTTTGTGTTCATATTTTGTGTTTGTGCGTATGTCTATGTATGTCTGCACGAGCAAATGAGAACTCGCTGATCACTCTTGAACATTTCGGGTGGCACCCAAAAAATAGCGAACATCAACAGAGCAGTTTTGGACTATTAGTGTTTGGACCTCCAACTCTGGGAACCATCTTAGGTAGCGATTTCTTTTTCTTTTTTTTTTTTTTTGACAAGAAGCAAACATTTTATTAGCAGCATCTTGCTGCGATAATATAAAAGGGTTCACAGGTTACACATTGCAGCTCCAACTGAAAGGGGCAGCTGCTTCTATGAGAGGCATTTGAACAAGATACACTCGCTGAGTTACAATAACCTTCAGAGGTTCTAACCCACCTCATTGGGATGTCAAGCCTTTCTCTGAAAGGTTCTTAATTCCAGTCGCCAACAGAAGAATACAAGTGCTCAAAGTCCAAAGAAACATGAATGCTACTGCCCACACACTTGCCAACCAAGCCTTTAGGGCACGTACAACGGCGGTGCTGGCCGTCGTCTCCGAGCCTAACTTTTGCAAAATACCCCCCAGATCGCGCGAGAGCGAGCGGTGCCGTCGCGTCGTGAGACGACAGCGAGGGCTCGTGCTCCCAGGCAGACTCGACGGCTGGCTTCGCGTTGTACGGAGCCGTCGCCTTGAGTCGACGCCATGCGGATCCCGCTGCGCGTGTGAGGTCAAATAATCGCGCCAAAAATCGAAGTCATCTTCTTCGTCCCTTCGTCCTCACCGGCGCGTGTTTGGAGGGGGAGCAGCAAGCCGGCGATGCCAGCACCAGGGGATGCGCGGGGCGAGCACATGGACGGGGTGGGGCAGATCAGAATTGCAGAACGAGGACGAGCGAGAGGGCGTGGCGGATCACAGTCGTGCCGCCTAGGAACAGCTTGATTGCGCCGGCGAGGAAGAGCTAGGCCGCGAGCAGGCGTATCCCGATTAGGTAAGCACATCCAGGGCGAGCAGGGTCAACATTGCGGAGGTGAGCTTGGTAGGCGGAAAGTCCATGGAAACTGAATCTGAATGTTTCTATTCAGCTTCTGAAAACTGATAACTGAATGCACACATTCAGTCAGTTACCTGCATGTGTTCAGTCGATTTTGATTCTCGTCAGTTACCTTTTGATAGTGAACTTGCCAAGATGTGAAACTATCAGCGCATTCTTGTCCACTTTGTGCGCATGGCACTACGTGAAACTGTCCCATAGTGGCACCTGTCAGCATGTCTTCTACGTGAATTTGCATTCAGTCGTAGGTTGCATCTATAATGAGGTGGTTTGACTATATTCAGTCTGCATCTCCTTTGTAGTTATTTTTTCTAGTCTTATGGAACCACCACTTCCACCGGCCGATGATGAAGATGATCTACCAGAGGTGTCCACCATAGAAGATATTTTAGAGGAATGATCTTGTTGAGCACATACGGCAATGCTATGGAAACAAATAAAATTAGACACAAATATTTTGAATTTTTGATCGTATTTGATCTATAGGAAAGAAGACATATGTTAATTTGATTTATGAAATATATTATATTACATTATATATATAGAGTATGATTTTTTTGAAGAGTCTTTTTTACGTCAATTAGCAACACAATGGTATATAGAAATAACATTCATGATCGATCATGGTTACAAACAATTATTAAATGATTTGTAGATTGCCAAACAGACAGCTGCTGTTTATGGGTTGTACGAGCTGTCTGTTTAGCCGCCTATGTTGTAAATTTCAAGAACTTACAGACAGCAAGCTGTCTCTCTGTTGTACATGCCCTTACTGAGATCCGGACCATTGAGATAGCTCACTAGAAGCTGACTGTCAGCGAGGAAAGAAATTTCCTCAATCTGAAGCATAGAGGAAAACAAGGCTGCAAGAGCCATGGCAGCCGCCTCCACCATGATGACCGAGGTGATGTTGCTGATCTGCGCCATGACATAAAGCTTGAGGCTACGGCTTGGATCTAGGATGAAAATTCCTAGTCCTGCTCTCCTTGAGTTTGGTTGTAACATGTCCGGAGCTGTGGATGCGTTGTAGCACCTAGCGCCAGTCAGCAGCATGGGGAACCTGCAAAGATTTTGATTGCTGGACGACCCCAAAATTATTGTATTCCTTCCATCGTTATTGGTACCTGAACAAACAAAATTGCATTGTTGCATGTTCATTGGTAGATTGACCCCTTGGGACCCCCTTAAATTTTTAGTAGAGGGGTCTGCTCGAGCACAAGCAGCTGCAACTTCAATATCCGCCTCAATTGCATGGTGAACCTGCAAAACGTACCATTTTCTTCTTTTGAATCTGGTATCATTCCTAGCTCTCCAGATATACCAGAGAGTTAGAATGATTTGTTGCAGATCTTCATCTGTAGTGGTCCTTTTGATGATAGAAGCTAATATTTCTTGGATTCCATCCTGTTCAAAAGGGAGTAAAGAGGTGCGCAAGGGGGTTTTCGAAGAGAACCAAACCGCCCTTGCGAAGCTGCAATGAAAGAATAGGTGAGAGTCATTTTCTGTTATATTGCAAATTTCACAGTTCTTATTAATCTTTGTGGAAAGACTCCCAGCTCTGGCCCCAATGGCAATAGCTCTTCTTATCAATCTCCAGGTAAAAGTTTTCATGTTAGAGGATAAACATTTGTGAGCCCACACCCTCCTTAGAATCTCCATAGATTGAGTGGTAACACTCCTAGATCCTTGTGCTGGAAGATGTACCTACATTTGAGAGTTGAGAAGCTTGAAAGCTTCTTTTGAAGTACAGTTACCTTCGGGAGCAAGTTTCCATTTGATATCATCTTTTTCGTTGGAAGGGACAGTAACAACATTACTTATAGCAGCTGTAGCAGCAGTATCAAAGATCTGTGAGATGAAATTGGTATCCCAATCATGTGTGTTAGCAGTCCACAAATCAGAAATGTTTTGTGGCAAGTTAGGTACAGTAACAGGTAGTCTTAGGTGGCTGTAAATTTCTTTCCATATGGAGCACCAAGGAGTGGTCCAAATACTGGAATCACCTTTCTGAATCTGAATAGTGCAATTTTCAATCAAGATATTTTTTATTTGCCAAATAGACGACCAAAACGCAGATTTGACGTTGCTGTTGCGAGCTGTCCAAAAAATTTCACTGGGAAAATATTTAGCTTTGAGGATAGCCGAGAGAAAAGGATTTTTACCTGTGGCAACATTCCATGCAGCATGAAGAATGATACTGCGATTGACTGTCCACAGCTCTTATCTCTAGTCCACCTTCTTTCTTTGCCCTGCAAATATCTCTCCAAGATCTGAAATGGAAAGGAGAAGTGGCGTTGTCCTCTTGGGCGCTAGCCGACCAAAAGTGTCGAATTATGGTTGTGATTTTGGAAATGAAAGTTTTTGAAAAAAGAATGGTCGACATGTAGTAAATAGGGATTGAAGCAAGAATTGAATTAATATAAACAAGACGACCAGCATGATTGAGCTTGCTTGCTTTTAGCATAGTTAACTTTGCTCTAAATTTGTTAAGAATGAAATCATAAGCTTTAGCTCTGTCATTGTGATTAAGAATAAGAGGGTGGCCAAGATAAATAGTGTTTGGACTTCGATCAGAAACAGGGAACACACTTTTAACCGCCACCCTACTATTGTTGTCAAAATTTCTACTAAACATGATAGAAGATTTAGCCAAATTAGGAGTCTGACCAGAGACATTGCAAAAGTTCTGAAGGATGGAGTTAATTTTATTTGCCTCTTCATAATTTGCTTGACCACAAATTATCAAATCATCGGTAAAAAGGATACAATGAATTTTAGGACATTCAGACTGAGAGTAACACCTTGAATATTATGAGCATCTAAATGTTGCTGCAGGCAAATAAAAAGTTCATTTACAGCAATAATAAAGAGATAAGGTGACAGAGGGCAACCTTGTCTTATCCCGCGCTGAGGATGGAAACTAGGAGTCGGCTAACCATTTATAATAACTGAAAGAGTCGTGGTGGAGATACATTTATAAACCAAATCAACAAAATGATCATGAAAGCATTGTCGTCTGAGAGCTTTAACAATGAAATTCCATTCTATTCTATCAAAAGCTTTTGCTAGATCAAGTTTAAGGAAAAAAGCTTTTTGCTTCCAACTTTTAAGATTGAAACTGTGAATAATTTCTTGAGCGATAATAATATTAGAAGCAATATATCTACCTTGAACAAACGCAGTTTGGGAAGGATGAATAATGTGAGGCAAATGATTTTTAATTCTGTTAGCAAGAGACTTAGATATGATCTTGTAGGCTACATTGCAAAGGCCGATAGGCCTGTAGTCTTTGGGTGTACGAGGGTTGACGGTCGTTAAGTGTCAATTTTTACCGTCAACTAAACATGAGAAAGGACCTAAACATAATTACCTTCTAGATATAGGGCTTACACTAATGGAATTCCACGAGTTTTGGTGAATGTCCTGTTTTCGCAGGTGTCACTGAAAATACCCAAGGAAGGCCCACATGTCAGGTTTACATAGAGATAATCGGGAACCGACCAAAATTCTGTAATCAGGAAGGTTCGAGAAGGCTCTGGACCAAACGGGAGCCCAAACCGGACATGAAGTCGGCCGCCCCGGCACTTCAGCCAATTAGCGTCAGCCTCGCGGATCCCTGTTCCACCGCCTTTGAGGATGAATAATAATCGTCCGTTTAGGTCGGTTTGATCCGAGGGCTGTGGTGCATCCTAGAGGGCTATATAAACAGGGCCCCTGGCCCCTGGAGGAGGCATCCCTTAAACCCTAATTCATTATCTCACAGCGGGATCAGAGTTGTAGAGGCGCCCCTTGAATGGATGACTTCTCTTCTCTAGAGAATTAGAGCTAGACATTCCAATGTAGTAGATTAGATCTAGATGCGAGTTAGGGAGAGCGGAGCTGCGCTCCGGTTCTGGAGAAGTCTTCAGAGATTTGGTATGTCTTTGTATCCACTCTTTGTAAGACTTATGCTTTAATATATTTATCTTCTCTATTTACTTTATGCCTTCATATGTATGATTAGTATAGTTGTTATATTTTGGCATGGGATCTTCGCTCGTATTGAGTGCTCTAGTTATCTTAAGTAATTAGAGTAGTAATCGATAGTGTAGGCATGGTGTCTAGACTAAAGGTTACCTGAGGTTGCGCCCAATCCCATGGATAGTTGTGGTAGCCCCGCAGGTGACAGCTACGTCGGGCCTTCGTATTCCACCACGTTCGGGTTGGTGTTTCGTAGAGTTTTCGGCAGCCTTCTCCCAACTACTCTTTACCCGGTCTTCTTCGAGAGTTGAAAAGGACCTCGCTGCTCCAAAGTGCTATTGTGTGATCGCTATATCTAACTATTCCCTGTTATCCTAGAATCAAAGTATTAGAGAAGTAGTTAGGAACCTTGATCTCTCCCGTTGTTCTCTCACTTTAACTAGCTACTCATTTATCATAGAATTCTCATGTGTGCTTTATTATTTATATTACCTTTTATATATATATATCATTTACCCCTGCTTTAGTCTAGTTGGTTTACTAAGTTAGTAGATACATGATGGTGAATTATCAGATTCTTTAACCCTTGCTTTCCTGTGGTAAAATATAAATAACGATACCTGGTTTACTCCCGGTAAAATGCTACAATGGTAAGTTCTGTGCGCTTGTGGAATCCTTCATATTTTAGTTGCACTTAATTTATACCAACAACGAGGAGCATTAATTTTTTGGAATAAGAGCAATATGAGTACAATTTATTTCAATAGGAAAATTACCAGACCTATAGAAAGAAGCAACAAGATCATAAATATCATTAGCAATCCAATCCCAAAAGGCCTTATAGAAAGCTGCATTTAAACCATCTGGCCCTGGCGCTGTGTTGGATCTCATATTTTTTTATGATACCATGTATTTTCTGCAAGTCAGGAGTTGAAATAGTGAAAGAATCATTTGTGGTTACCTGATTTTGCTCCAGACCATAGGGGCAATCCTGTTCCTCAGATCCTGCATTGTTAGAATCTTGACACCTGAAAATTTCCATGAAGTACTGATTTGCAGTATTAGCAAGTTGCTCTTGAGTCGTGGAGAAAGTCCCATCAGAGTTTTGAAAGTGGGTGATGGTGTTTTCCTGGCTCTCTTGATAATAGACCGATGGAAGAAACTAGTATTCCTATCCCCAGCAATAGACCAGTTCTTTTTTAATCTCTGCCTTTGGTAGGCCTCATCTTTGGCTAAAATGGATTCATGCTGAAAAGCCAAGTCTTTTTGGATACTAGGGTTCTGTTGGTGATAGACGACCAAAACACAGATTTGACGTTGCTGTTGCGAGCTGTCCAAAAACTTTCACTGAAAAAATATTTAGCTTTGAGGATAGCCTAGAGAAAAGGATTTTTACCTGTGGCAACGAGCTCATATTTCCATGAATCCCATGAGGACACCTTGAATCAATTGAACTAGGGGGATTCCCCGCGCATTGCCGCGGGCATGAAGGAGGAATAAAAATATGTTAAAATAGTAAACTACTAATTAAGGTGGACACATTGCATATCAAGATAAATTGCTAGTGGCAAATGATAGTGGATTGCTGAGGTGGCGTTGCATGTCAAGAGAAATAGATAGTGGAGTTGATAGTGGGCGGGTGAGGTGGACATGTTGCAAGTTGAGAGAAATAAATAATGGAGTTGATAGTGGGCTGCTGAGGTGGACATGTTGCATGTTGAGAGAAATAGGTAGTGGGGTTTGTTTATATAAGAGTTATAGATGAGAAAAATAAGACAAGGAAAAAACAACACGAACATCAAAGTCTCATGAGCCATATAATTAAATTTTCACACTAATTATTAATTATTTTTAGGGCATTACCTCACAAATCATTATTGACGCCAACACCAATCTTTGAGTCATTATTAACCCCATCACCAATCTTTAAATAGTGGTCAACACCTTGACCAGAGATTAAGCATATGGCAATCGCAGGATGGCCACAAGCAACACACATGCACTTCACTCTCATATAGATGCTGACCCAATGCTCAGTGCCCTGAGGCCGCCCCGATCGTCGTTGTAGTCCTCCTGGCCCAAGAAGCGCACAATTCAGCTGGCGATCATCAAATTGATCACTTCATCGAGGCGGTTGGGGTCGGCGAGGAGGAGAGGAAGGTTGGCGATAAGGAGTGGTAGTAGCCGGTCACATGTGTCCCATAGCTAGAAGGTGAGGCAAGCGAGATTATTGAGTAGATGCAGATAGTGGATTCAATATTCCTCCTCTCCCTGAATCTCCAAATAGATATCTCTAAATCGAGTGATATAATTATGAATTCTAAAGACATATCTTACTCATGTACATAATTTTATGTCACTTTAATATTAAACTACAAAGAGTATTTTTGTATGAGTCCTTTTTCATTTTTTTTTTCTTTTAGAAATTTGCCGTACATTAACTAATATATGAATACAAGTGCAACATCCAACGTCATCGGCTCCTATGCCAACCCATTTCAATGTGTCTCCTATGCTCCCACATGTGTAAGTGTTGATTGAACAGTGAAAGATGGAGCAAAGATAAGCCACAAAGCAAAACTATATGATAGGACTTTCCCTATTGGTCTAAGACTGAACATGAGGGAGATCAGTTGTGGAGAGAGGGGAGCTAAATGACTAAATGTGATAGGCCAAAGTTCCCCTGCACCTTCCCATCTCCCCTTTTATACGCGAGGTAGGCGAGGAGGTATTCATTATTCCTCTTGGTGGCACGGCTACAAATGGGCCCTAGCAAGCCCCATAACTAATTGAGCCCTGAAACACTAATGGGGTACCTAGCATATAATACACCCCAAAAATAAGCCCTCGTCTATTTGGTTTGATCGAAACTACATGACCCTATATATATCTCAATACAACTAAGTGTGCTCGAGTGACAATTCAAACATGACATAGCTCCCGTCTATATGCATAGTCTAGGGATGATTTTATCTTTACCTAGTCTTTCGTTTCAACCTTTGCTCGATATCCATGACCATGTCTTTGACAGCTTGCTCCTTCGTATAATCATGAGCCCTTAATTCCTTTTTTCATAATTGGCATTCACCTTAGGTGAAGTAGGTGGCGTAGTTTTAAATGATCACAGGATGTCTTCAAGCTTTCACTCACGAGTGCCAAGCAAAGATTTTGTCTTCATGTGGATTACTTGTCCAATGCGCTCCTCGCCAGCCCCTCTTGGTTGGTCCTTTTGAGGAATTCTTTTGTGTGATTGTAGTAAACAACGTAGGAGGAGTTGATGTTATAGGTGTCCAAAAACTCCAATTGACGGTGAAGGTGATGTCGAAGCTACCGATGGTAATCCAATCCCTCAAAAATGTTGGCGAAGGTGAAGGCAAAGATGCCGATAGCGACCCCCCCGGTAATTTGGTGGATAAGGCGGTGTCGATTACGCCGAAGCTAACGGCAAATCCCCTTGGCAAAATGTTGACGAATGTGTATAGCCAATGATGTCAAAGTATGGAGTCCGATGAGTTAATTTTCATATTGGTCCAAACTATAGAAGCCTACTGGACGGAAAAGAGTACCAAAAGGTATGATGAGTTAATTTTCATATTGATCCAAACTAAAGAAGCCCCCTGAACGATAAGAAACCACAATTTGAAATGGAAAAGGAACACACACAATCGGTACTTCAAACATGCCAAACCGTGTTTTTTTTTTGGGGGGGGTATTCCAAAGTGTGACTCTCGCTGCACACTGTAGCAACATTTTGGGTGGCATAAAAAATAGCAAACAACAACAAAACTGTTTTGACAGGTTAATGTTAATTTGGGCCTGATCCAACTCTAGGAACCATTTTAGGATTTTGGGTAGAGAAAGTTGAGTTGGGCCAAATCGACAAGTACAATATAGCCCAGATGTATAAAAATCCCATAGGACTTGAGGCCATGTTTGAATCGAATGCAAAAAAGAGATCGTCTCAAAAAAAAAAAGAATAGCGTAGTGTAAGGGAGGCATATAATTAGATTTTCACACTATAATTATTAATTATTATTCAGGGCATTCCCTCACAATCACCATCACCATCATTATTAACCTCCAATCTCCAATCACTACTAGTGACCAACACTTCTGACCGCTATTACTCATAACCCAATAATACTACAGATTAAACACACGGCAATCGCAGGATTGCCACACGCAGCACGAACACTCTCATTCTCATATATGCCGACATCGAATTCAGAGAACGCGATGCTCACTCCCAGATGCCGACCTCCATGAATCCATCCTCGGTGGCACAGCCTCGGAACATGCCGGTACAGTTAAAGCCGTATGCCACCTCGCCGGTGTTGGACACAGCAATGAGCCCCGCGAACCCCTCGTCGAGGCGCTCCTTGACGCAGTAGTCGACGGCCTCCTGCAGGGGCAGTCCCTTGTACTCCATGACGGCAGCGACGTCGCGCGCGAGCGTGCACCGGATGATGGCCTCGCCCTCGCCCGTGCAGGACACGGCGCAGGCCCCGCACGCGTAGGTGCCCGACCCGATGAGCGGCGAGTCCCCGATGCGGCCCGTCATCTTGTTCATGAGCCCGCCCGTGGACGTGGCCGCCGCGGTGGCGCCCGTCGCGTCCACCACCGCGCACCCCACCGTCTCCGGCGCGTACACGCTGATGGGCAGCCCGTTCATCACCATGCCCGCCTTGTGGTGGCTGCCGCTGTCCACGGCGCCCGCCAGCGCGCTGCACGTGTCCGCTCCCGTCAGCGGGATGCGGTAGTCAAACAGGATGGTGCCGGCCTCCTTGGCGAGCTTGAGCATGCCGACGTTGTCCTCCGTGATGAAGTAGCTATTGTCCACGGTCTCGAGGCCCTGCAGAAAATACATCGAGTCGACATCAGAACACTGGTGAAACGCTTCAAAAAGATAATAGTAAAACCTGTCGAGTCCCCCAACTAATCTCTAAAACAAACATTTTAGTAGGGTCACGCTCGCCGCTCGGTGCAGGAGCGCATGCAAGATCTGGAGGATTCGGTGCGCCCGCATCGAATCTTGTTGTTGGGACTGATGGACCACGGCGAGGCGACAGATTCCGGTGCGAGACGGACACGGCCACAGGGGCAAGTGGAGGCCGCTGGTCCTGCGCGGCAGCGGAGCCCGCACCTGGATTCCGTGGTGCGGCTCGGCGGCTGCCCGGCCCACACGAACGACGCCGGCCACGCGCTTGTTGGTTTCCGATGGCAAACAGAGGGGCACGGCGCGTGAGGCGCACAGTGGAGCAAGGGCTGACGGCTGTGCTACACTAGCACTAGCATGGCTGCATCCTAGGTTCATTAACTGACAAGAAGCCCCAGCTGTTGCACACAAAGGTCATCAGAGCACACTATGTGAGGCCCCGAGGCATTAGTGTAAAGTTTTCCTTAGCAGACTAACTATGCACGTCTTCTTGGTAGGTGTAGTGCTCTGGTGGACAAACGTAAGTTGGAGTGGCATGGTATGATGGTAACACGTAGCAAAGCATGCTACAAATGAATCTTTGTGGAATGTAGAGTAGGGACAAAGGAGGTGGAAAAAAGGCACCTTTTTGGCTATTTTCCTCCTCTTTTTTCAAGACCTTTTGCTAGTTTCTCTTCCTATGTTTCCCCTCTAGCTTGCTATTTTTTTTTTAAAAAAAACACTTGTATGGTACAAAATAAAAAGACATATCAAATCATGCTACAGTGCAACGTATATATTGACAAAAAGAACAAAATCGTGCTTGTAATAACAAGTACTGCTAATTTTAAATAATAAATGGCCGACTAATTTGGCGGCTTCCGGCAAATCACGCAGCGGTTGCTTTCAGCGGATGCGAAAAAGGACTAGCGTAGCATATGGTCCAGAGCCTCCGAAGACCAGGGGGAAAGTGGGAGGCACGTGAACAAACAAAATAAAAGATTAAAAAATTGCTCTATACAGATGAAATGCCAAAAGAGTTTGCAAAAGCAGAGTATTTTCTATATGCAACAATATGCTATGAGTGCTACGAGGCTGTCATGCAAACAAGGCAAGTCGCGTGCCTTGTTGACAGAAACAAATCTAACACGTAAACAGAGCTAGATAAGCACCGATCGAGTCTGTCATGTTGATCTGATTAATTATGCTTGCAAGAGGAAATAAGATGCAAGTGCAACTACAGAAAAATCCAAAAATTTCGTGGACCAAGCGAAAAAGTTCGACGCAACGTTTCTAATCTTACGCAGCTGCCATGACAAAGGAACAGCTATACTGTACGTAGGGCCTAACAGTTTCCATGTTGAACTACTAGCAGAGATGCAGGAATCTTGCTGGTATTGCATGGCCAGCGAAGATTCACCTTTCAACCTTGGCACGTGCATGCAGACGGTTGTCCTGCACCCACGTCATGCACTCTGCTTTTGAAGCAGTTTTTTTAATTATTTCGTTTTCACTAAAAATCCGTTTTTCTGTTTACTAATCTTGGCATTCTCTAGCGTCAGCCGCGATCGTAAACATTTTTTGGTTTCCCAATAAAAATGTCATTTTTAATTAATCTGTGTATGTGGGTGGTTTATTTTGCATTAGGTAAGCCATGCATGCACGATTCATGCAGGAAGAAAGAGAAACAAACACGGGGACGGCTGGGAGATTAATCAGGAGGGGATTAGTTGGGCGGCGGCGGCGGCGGTGATCACCTGCTCACGGGCGAACTCCTCGGCGCCGTCGAAGGCGAGGTACGAGTGGGGCGACTTGTCCATGACGCGGCGGGCGAGGGAGACGGGGTTCTTGACGGTGGAGACCCCGGACACCGCGCCGCAGCGGCGGCCGCGGCCGTCCATGATGCTGGCCTCCATCTCGACGGTGCCCGCGCGGGTGAGCGCGGAGCCCCGGCCCGAGTTGAAGAACGGGTCCGTCTCGAGCTCCCGGACCACGGCCTCCACGACGTCCAGCGCCTGCGCGCCCGCGCGCAGCATGTCCACGCCCCGCTGCAGGCACCGCGCCAGCACGCGCTTCGCCTCCTCCTGCCGGTGCTCCGGCAGGTTCGGGTCCACGCCCGCGCCGCCGTGGATCGCAATGGCCCAGCGTGCCATGTCCGTCGTGCGTCGGCGGCGGCGGTTTAACTCTCTGTGTGCGTGCGTGCAGGGGAGGGCTACTTGGACGTGCAGATGGCTGAGGCTCTGCTTCTAGAGGGATCGGCGATCGGTGCTCTGCACCCCGTGCGATGCGTGGAATTCTGTGGAGGATGTGTGAGGATGGAGAATGCCTGGAGGGCGGCTGGGGTATTTATAGAGGCCGAGGGGAGGGCGTTCTCGTGGTGCTCTGCTGTGCACCTCTGGCGCTCGCCGGACGCCAGACGGAATTCAGCTGAGTTTTGGGAATCTCGAGTCCGGGAGCGGCCGCCTGGCTCAGTGGCTCTGGCGGCGCCCTCCCCCTGGTCCGGTGTCCGGTCCGGACGCAAGGGCCAGCGCCGTGCGGATCTGAGCAACTGCATTTTGGAAATTGGAATGCAAATCTTAATTTAATGTGATCTTTTTGTAAATACGTAAATGAATATACAATAATAAGACAACAGTAAATTGAGTTAGCGGCATGCAAGATTCTTCGGCCATGACTTGGAAGATTACATTCTAATTTCTAGGCAATACTTATATGAACAAAAAAGGAAATAATCTAAGCATACAAGTAAACTATCCAACAGACTAGGCATGTTTTGAGTTACTAAAACAAGGTGTGAGCCTCTAAAAAACTCTAGCAAACAAACTACCTTACTAGTCTTATCCATTTTTTTTCGATCAATTAGTCTTATCCATTTTAAACTTTTTTTGATGGAATGATCCATTTTAAACTGTCCAACAATCTACCCATAAAAAGCTATTAGCTGACTCCATTAAGCTATTGCAGCTTATCAAAACGGAGTTTAGTTTCTCCATGTCTAACCTAAACATTTGGCTTAACCCATGTGCCGTGGAGGCTCAACCGTGAATGAAAAAGGAAAAAACTGTCTCTTGGCCGTCTCTCGAGTCTCGAACCAAAACAAGTCAAGGAAAGGGACTCACTGGCCAAGGTACATAGTTCTTGTATTATTTCGCATGAATTTACCCGACAGCTTAGGATCCACTTAACTACGTTGACTACATAATAGTACTTGTACAGTCAAGTTATCTTATGACAAAAATAGTCAGCACAAATTACTCCGTATGTTCAAAAGTGACTAATGTTGCGAGTAAGCCGCTCTAATTGGTTGCCGGCAGCAGAGGCCGCAGACCGGAATCCGGAGTTGCTGGCGCAGAAGATCAGGTGAGCGGGACGAGCTTGTGGAATCCACACAAGCCACCACGCAAGTTGGAATCTGCATGCAAGTCAGGACGCGCACTGGGGTGCGGCAGCGGAATCTGTGCGCGTGATGCGCTCATCTCCTCTCGGATTGCGTGCAGATTCCACCACTTGGATCGCTGTAAATTCAGCATTTCCATCTCTATGAATCTGGATTGACTTTCTTTTAATGCAGTCCCGTAACAAGGGCGGCGTTAAAATAGGCAAATAATCAGTCAGAGATCATTTGCGAAATTTGGTGAGCTTGTTGGATTTTTTTTTTCTGTGGAAGATCGTCCGAATTACTACCATATTGTACTGATCCTGCTTATAAGTACTACTCCCTCTGTTTCAATTTGAGTGTCGTCCGGCATCAGCACGAAGACCAAGAGAAACACCGAGTGGCCTGCTGCCTAGCTGCCTGCTGCCTGCGAGCGTCCAGTGCTGCCTGCTGCATGCGACGCATGCGACGCGGTTGACGAATGACGAGCGGACAGGAGAAGGGGACGGGGAAAGAGGAAGGGATGGTGGGATGGGCCGGGGGAACATCCTGACAGATTCCCGACGGACAAGGCTGCAAAATCTATAGATGATAGGCTGTACAGTGCCCTAGACGTCACATATTTTGGAACAAGCTACTGTGCTAGGACGACAATGAATTCGGAACGGAGGGAGTAGATTACAACCGGGAATATTACAACCCGAATTTATTTATGAATGATTACTGTGATCAGGATTATACAGTACATTGTAATAATCAAATTATTTGAATCCATGGATCATTGTTGATTCAAGTGAGAAATCAAATATATAATTCAGAGAGCAAATGTCATCTCAATTACAGGATTATTGTAGTATGAAATTTTTAATAATAACCAACTTCTAATTAACTCTGTTTCAATCCGAATTACATTATTTAACTGATTACTAAATTAGAATTATAGATACTGTAGGTCTCAACAGTCAATTCCTATCAAGGAACAATCAACCTAGCACCACTAATAGTACTATCCATGTTGAAATTAGAAGTCCGGATAATTTCTCAGCCACTCGGAGATACCAAATTCCATAGATGCAAACGAGGAACAAGACAATCCCCACACATCACATCAATCCTGTAAAAAGCAAAACTGACATAGAAAATGCCGGGTTGAGTAAACTTGAAGGATCAAACTACTAAAGTCAAGATCTGAAGCATCCATATATCTTGAGCATTTCAGCTACAGTTAATTTCATTAGTTCTTTCACTCCTGGACACCTGGAGATTCGTTTTACCCCTCATTTTCAGATGCTATATAATTTCAGACCAAAAGCATCTCGGACGCAATTGCGTCCCTTTCGACCAACAATAAACGTCACGGGGCATTAGAGGCGGCACTTGACGACGTCACTCCGTCAGGCACCAGCCAATCGTAATTAGCCCAACATGTGAGGCTTTTCTCAACCTAACTATGCTGTCATGATCATCTCGGCAAGTTGTAGGTTTATCTCGTCAGGCGAGAAACAAATACAAGCTAAGTATAGCTAAAGCTAGGTATATCGTGCTTGATGATTACGAATAAGCATTCGTTTTAGTGCAGAGCAGCTCAGTTAGGAAAAGGAAATTGCATGCATGCATCCCATAAAAAATAAAAAGAAACAATTAAAAGGAGCTCCGGGGGAAAACTCCGATAAGAACAAAAGGAAAGTGCACGATGATGCCCGCCTTATTTCCTAGAATGACGCCATGCATGAGGCATGAACAAGGCGAATCTTTCATAATCAACCCGATGGTAATATTATAGGGAATATGTATACCTAGACGATTAAGACCCTGTTTAAATCAACTTTTCATTTAAACCGTATTAGATGGAGGGACAGTGGCGAGCGCAAGATTTTGAGCGTGGGTCTTCGAAAAATAAAAGGGTATAATTATTTTTTTAACAAAGCATAGTATTTGGCATGTACAAAGCTACATAGATATATGGCATGATGTATAGCAATATTTTTTGGGCTAAATTCTGAAGATCTGAACGTTTTTTGGGCTAAAATCTCCATAGATTAGTCATTTACTCTTGTTTCTTTCTATACATGTATATACACTATATGTATAAAGTTTTTGGCCAAAAAATTTGGTTGAATACCCTTGCTACTAACTGTGCCCACCACTGTGGAGGATCTCTAGCTAGTAGCATTTTATAGGATGGGTGCTTGAATAACTCAATATTGACTATAAGTTGTAGTGTAAGCTAAGTTGTTTGTATCGATCAGAGCTTTTTAGCGCCTACTCCCTTCATCCTAGTGTATTCTAATGATTTTAGGATAAATTATCATTAGTATAAATTGATAAATGATAAGGCTGGTATAATTTTATTATCAAATTGTGCAACTATTTAATGCAAAACATATATCTCTTATCCCTTAAATTTCCTTGTATTTAGATACAATTGTTAAATATTAAAATACATAATATTGCATAAACGGACGTGTAGTAGTACGTGGCTTATTTTAGTCAATTCTAGCGGAACTTAAGTTACAATGGCAAGCTGTACTGTTGGGATTAGTGGATCAAGTGCTCTGTAAAGCATGGTGGCCGGCATTCTTCACATCAAGGTTAGGCAGAGCGTCACAAGTTAGTACTGTAATTGGTACCTTCCAGTCTCCTATCATCGATGTGTCCCGTCGTGAGCGCCGCCGCCCCACCAGCATAGCTAAAGCGAACGCCCGTGCTGTAGAGAGCTGCATTTTCCTGTTTCTTTTGCAGCTTCTTTTTGCTGGCAACATGCTGTTGGCACAGGACGAAGACCCAGAGAACAATTGGCACAGGAATGAAGACCCAGAGAACAAGAAGCCACACGACGTCCCATGGAAAATCCAAATCCTGAGTGCTCCGCAGTCCGACACGTCGTGCGGAACTACTACTCCTACTCTTCAAGCCCTTTTCTTCAAGCCCTTTTGCCGCGACCAACGCGCTGAGGCTACTTCACGCAACAAGTTCCTCCCATACTCCCCGGTATATACACTGATGTGAAATGTGATATGTGACGTTCACGGCTGCGTTGCACACGCCGGCGTGAGCAACAGAGACCATACTCCTACGTACTGTACCTTCCAGCCCTTGCCTGCACGGAAAAGGGTCCTCCCAGGTGGGTGGGTCCCCTGTTCTGATGGTTTGGTTCTAGCAGGCCCACCTGTCATGCTAGGTTGTTCCTGGCAGCATCCAGCCATTTTGAGATCCTGGATCCATCCAGTGGGACCGACCGTCGACGATTCCTGGTTCCACCCAGTGGGACCGTCGACGCCAGACACCATTGGTTAGAAAGAGAGCAAAAGGTGAGACGGGAGAGGAGAGGAGACAAGCGCGCTTTCTATCTCGTAGTAGTGGAAGTGGTGCGCTGCCTTTGAGTCACGTTCGATTATCAGCTGCGACTGAGGAATCAGAATCCTTAGCTAATATACAAAGATGATATAATAGATGGGTATATGATATGATACTTTTTTTTAAACCAGCAACCGGTAAAATCATTTAGCCCCTATTTGGTTTCAAGGAATAGATTGTTTGGTTTCAAGGAATAGAGAGTAATTGAAAAAATAATCTAATAATAAAACGGCGATCGTTTTCATGACATTGATTTTAATTTATGGGATCCTAATCCGTCCTTAGAGTTCTTGTGGTAACGTAGTTGTCAAGGTTCAAGTTTGAGAAGACATAGTATATGTCTTTGTATTTTCATTGAATTACATTATAAGAGAAGTAGAAATGCTGTAAACTTTATATAGGTGTTTGTATTTTCGTGGATTTATTATAAGAATAAGAAATGATAGTATTCATTCAGTGATAGGTCTTGACATCATGCCTCTTGAAAGCGACATATTTTCTCTACCGTGTTTAGTGATCTTAAGCTCTAACAACTTAACATCTTTGAGATGTTGTCATACATGGGGTATGCGTGTATAAACTTATGCCTTTTCTATATGTACCACGTTTAGTAAAAAAAAATAGAGTATTTTTTTTAGAAAGATGTCAAGACCTTTGTTGAATTTTTATCAAGTGAGAAAAAAGGAAAAATGTAGAGTATTTATATTGAAAAAACACGCATTGAAAACAGTAAGTCCATAACATCGTAATCTTGAAAGGAATGTGGTTATCCAATTTTTGATGCTTAGATCTATCAAAAACTATTTTTTGCATAGGGTCTCACTTTCATATGTGATACCGATTCTCTCATACAATGACATGCACCGATGCCTTGTGTCATTGTTAGCATAGTGTGTAGAGTACACTACAAGCTATGACATCATCTCTTTGGTTGCAACTTGTAATCACAATTGGCTCATGCCAAACATAGTTAGCTAAAATGTGCAATCCCTGATAAAGTTGCAAGTGTGTAGTTATCCATTCCATGCTGCACAACATTCTTAGTACTACGTACCATCATTTTAGAATTTCCACGTGTGCACCAGCATCTCTCCGAAACATTTGAGATATGTCATCATTCTAATGAGTTAGTATGATTTAATGGTCATTGTTCCAAAAAGATCACATGCTTGCGGTTGCACTAACCAGGACAACCTTACATTATTACATCAAACACATAGTGGCCCACTATGACTTTTCCTTTCAATTGTACAGTCAGGTCCTTTTCTTCTACATCGAAGACGTTGGACATTGTCGGACTTTATTTAGGGCCAACCATCTGTTTTGGGCCTTTACCCAAAAACTCATCTCTAGCTTGACAACAATGGAGAATAGCAACAAAAACCACTGCATCAAGCTCTCGGCCCAGGGATCATATCACTTATCTTGTTACTTGTAAAACTTGTATATTAAGATCCTTCGGTCTAATAAAGTATACTTTATCTGCTTAATGAAAAAACAGGCTTCAAATCCTGATCGAGAAAGAAAACATTGTCCACATTAAGATCTAGTAAAAGGCTATTTTTCTAAAAAAATATATAAAATTATTATCAACAATTATATATGATTTTAAATAGATATAACTATGCAATTAAATTAGGACAGATCAAACGACACTTATTTGATATATAAATAACGTTTTTTTAAAAAAAAAAGTTAAAATAAAGATGATTTGTTTTAGCCAGTAGCTAAATTTGTCCTCGGTGACCTAGCTACATTTGTTTTAGACAAATATAATGATTTTTCTACAATTGGGAGAGTGAGGACAGTGGCATACCTAGGTCGCCACGGACAACGGGGTCTCCATCATCAGCCTGGTACGTGCTGCATCTTGGAATCTCACGTCCCAGGCACAGCGACGCGCATAGGAGCTGGGAGAAATGGTTGCGTCGCGGGCCCCAGCTGGAGATTCGAATCTCTGGGTGGCGTCCACAAAAAAATTGTCTGCCGGCTGCCGCTGCCTTTGGCTCATTGGCTGGTGCGCGCACGTGAGCGCCAGAGTACGACACGCACAGCTTCCTGGTACACGACGAGCCTGTGGCTGGTCCTGTGTGGAGCGGGGCTGGACTGACACTGACGTGTGGGCCGAGGCGAGTTCGCGGTTGTGGGGCTGACCTGTGGGGCTGCGCGCCGCCGGGGAACCGAGCCGCCACGCGCAGCACTGACCTGCCCCCTAGCGTTGTGAGAGGCAGCAGCCCTTGGGCAACTCAGGAGCCAGGGGCCCACAGATTACAGCCAAATCAAACAGGGACAGGGTTGTTCCCTCGCAAAAAGGAGCTGGTTACTGGTTAAACATTTTACCTCAGTAATTAAACTTTTCACTACGAGCTGGCCGGCCGGTATGGACGAGGTCCACAAATTCATCAAGGCTCGCTGCAAAAGTAAGAAAACAGAGTGGCCAGGCCAGAAATCCAAGCGCAAATGTGATATTGAAGAAATGGAGACTTGTCACGAAAATCGTGGATCCGAACACATCGTGACTCTAGGTATATCGAACTTTTCCCTCTTAATGCGATACTTTTAAATCCACATCCGTGAAAAAAGTATTTTTCTGTAAGATTTTTTATATATTGATATATATAAGCTTTTAGTCTAGGAGTTGGTTTAGATATTTGCTTGTGTTGGGACTTGGGAGCATGTATAGCTTGATTTTTTTTTTTTTGTTTCCAAAAGTACAAGGAGTTTTTGGCTAGTGGCGATGCACTGATGCCACTTGTGAATATATATAGGAGCAGAAGCTAAAAGCCTAAAAAAGTACTCGTGGGCGCGGCTGTACCGTAACCATCGTGCTTAGTGGATCCTACTTCTCCGGAGCTGAATGGAATCATGAAAAGAGACAGGACAAACAGCCGCCTCTGCAGGCACGGCAAATTTCGAGCGGTTATTTAATCTAATCTCTCCAAATTAAAAATGGTGCAGGCTGAGTTGGCGCCACTGAAGAAAAGTTTTTATACTAGTTGTCTACAGTAGTACACGGTGCATTTCTTTTCTAGTACTGGTTTCTGAGGACTGTTGTACCTGGTGGCGGGTGCACTGCACACTGAATCTGATGCAGGCGTACTAACCCTTTGTTTTGCCTAGATAAAAAAAAAAGAATAATCTAATAGTGTACACGTACGGAAAAAGAGTACTAATGAAATCCACGGGGAATTTGTCTGGAAGTAGCTTAGACAGGACAGGAAGACAGCACGAGCGAGCTGCCATTGGCCGACTTGATCTTGTACTCTTGTTCACATGCATCTATCTGTTTTATACTCCTGGGTTGCAACGGGCGAGTAGTGCCGTCACACACTTAAATTCGTCCACGTAACAATAGTCAATTGTGTTCTACTATCGCGCAAGCAACAAGATTGGACAACAAGTTGGCCATTAGTTTGGCCGTAACTTCTGGATGCATGGCCATGTTACATGGTAACTCTAACTTCCGGGCATGTGGTGTTTTGTGACCGTGCTGTAGCAGAGGCAGCAACAAGAACAACAGAGGGCAGAGGTACTCGCGCTGCACCAATACTGTGCTATAGTGGTCTAACAGTTGGTTAATCTCTGTTCATCGTTGATTATTCTATCACTACTCGTACGCTAGCAGCAGTAGGGGCACGCCGCTGCACGAGCACGACGGTCCGCGGCGCGCTTTCTGTACGGCGAGTACATGCATGGCACATACAGTATGAGGGGCAGGCCGGCGCCCGCGGCGCGCAGCGGAAGAGAGACCGTGGCCGTCCGTTTTGGCCGCCCCGGACCCCAGTCGGCCGGCCGCCGGCACGCGCAGTGCAGTGGGATGCGCGCGGGCAGCGAGATTCCCGCGTCCCGCTTCGGGGGCGGCATGTTGCTGTTGGTGGTGGTGGCCCCGGGAAGCTCTGCGCGCGATTCCCGAGGAAGAGAGGTCGGCCTTTGTGTCGCGTTGCGCCCACCGAGTGCCAAGATCCTCCTCGATCTCCTCCTGGTCAGCCTTTCTGGCCAGTCACACACTCCATGGAGCGGGGACCGGATCTGTTACTGTGCCGGATCTACCGGACTGTCTCGATGAACAGCCAAACCCCACAGCTGGATCGGAGTAGGTACTGCTGCCTCGGTAAAACGGTAAAGATCTCCTCTGCGACTGCGACTGCAATGCGGGCCATGAATGAATCTGCCGTGAACGAATTTGGGTGTTTTGTTGAGAGGGACTGAAGCTGCAGCCGTCGTTGGCATAGTGCGCCACTGAGAAGGACAGTAGTGTAGCAAGATAAGTTCCACAGCATCCTCGATCAATGTTACTCGGACTGTAGCGGATTGAGGGTGGTGTTTGGTCGTTTGCATCCCATCATACAGGAACCACCAGGTGCATATAGGCTGGAGGAAAAACGTGATTGAATGGCTGAATCTCCTACAGGACCTTGCATAGTTGGAAGGTGACGTACGCTAGGGACGTGCAGTGATGCAGCCAAATCGATGACGCGTATCCACAGGGCATGGCTTCAGTGAATGTAACATGAGAATCATGGATCATATGCCAGAATTTCAATTTAGGTATTTTGTATTTAGTTGAATATTGTACTTTTTTTTTGGTTATATGCGTTCATGCAACTTCAGTAACCAAGTTTTTTTTTTTCTTTTGAGACACATTTCTACTTAATCAATATGTACAATAAAGTAAAAATACATGGTCGGGCCTTGAAATTAGCTTGGGGTATCATTCAGGTCGTCAAACTCTTAAAATGCATTTTGATTAGACCTCAAATTTCAAAATGCCATTTTAGGTCCATGAACTTGCATTGTTAGTGTATTAGTTAAGTCTAATTAATTAGACCCAATCTATTTTGTATCACAATGCCATGTATCATAGCGGTTGGGTTCACACCTAATGCCAAAGCAATTGTTCGCCTACATCGAGAGAGAGAGAGAGAGAGAGAGAGAGAGAGAGAGAGAGAGTATTTAGATGGAGCACTATAGATAAACATGTGAGGGGTCAGAGCTCATTCGTACCTAATTGATATAGTATGACAAGTTCAAGGGGCCAAAAATAAAGTTTTGTGGTTGAACAACTCGATGCCACCATAGGACAAAAAGTGTGTACTAGGAAAAGAGTTTGAAGACCTGGATGACAATATGACAAAGTTTAAGTGCTTAATAATGTTTTTGAGAGCTTAGGACCTTAGTGACATTAGAAGAATACAAGTTCCAGTTCCTGAAGATGAAGACGGCGAAGACCATGCTCCTGAAGTTCACCCAGGGCGTCAAGATGAAGAAAGCCAGAAGTGATCGCCATCTGACGTCTTGTTTTCTAACTTATAGTTTTGGCATGTTTAGTTTTCGATGTTTTGTTGGGTTCAAGGTAGGTTGTCTGTGAATCTGTTTCTTCAGTATCTTAGGTGGATGTACTCTGTTGGTCAGTTCTATGTGGACCTCTTCTCTTGCTCCTCCTAAATTGGTTCTTATAATTGTTGTATTTCCGTTATCGATATAATGGGGATTCCCTTGTTTGAGAAAAGAATAATACAAGTGCAATAACCTCTAGTGCATTTTACTCTATACAATACCATCGCCAAATACGAAACACACTATAAACGTTTTGGTTTTGAGGACGGAAGCGCCGTTCTTACAAGACAGAAACGAGGGACACGGGACTATCGCCACGACGGCGAGCCGGCGAGCCAGTCTCCCTTCCGTGAGCAGATCGAAGGGAGGCGGTTTAAACGTGGCACGGGCTATGCATGGTCTCCGATCCTTCTTCACCTTCAGCTAGCATTATTATCACGACGGAAACGCACGCGCGTGGTGTGGCCGTGTAAACAGAGCAGCTAGCAGAACAAGTCACGTCGTACTCCTACCGCCGCGTGCTGCATGTACAGCTAGGACTTGCATTTTCTTTTTCCATCCAATGGCTACCGTCACGACCACGCAAACAGTTGAGTGCCGTGCGTAGGCTAGAGGTCGAACATTATTAATATTTGTGTTTTTCCGCTAAATATTTATGGTTGGTGCTAGGTAAGCACGCTTCACGCTTGCTCATATTGACGACGCAGGAGATAAGCCTAGCTTATGTCAGAGATAAACATTCTCTTCTACCTCCCGTACACTACTTTGAGGCTTTGAGCTAGCTAGCTTAGCTTCAGGTGCGTAACGTAACACGCATGCATATATATGACGAGTTGAACGTGGCACTTGGTTGTAGTATATGACGGGAGTTGACGACACGCCCCTGATTGTGCGTGAGTTGTTGTGATATGCATGCATGCATGCGTCCCGGATTGGCTTCTGACTTGCGGCGCCCGGCCCGCGCTGACCGTTCCGCTGAGGATGCCACGCTACGCTAGAGATTAGGGAATGAACGCGCTCGACGACGTACGGACGGCTGTCTGAGGAGTCTCTGACTTCCAGGCGGCGACGGCGACTGTTTCCCGCCGCTATCTGGCCAGGCTCGACTCGATCGAGCATCACATTAACAATTGGGAATGATGATAATGAGCACGCGATCGAGTTTAAGCAAACATCGATGGATATATTATGCGTGTGGTGTTTGAGGTGCCGCCATCCGTACCGATTTGATTTCGGTGTGTTGACGTTATCGTGTCCTTGACGACATCAGAGCTGATCGATCCCCGGCTTGGTTTGGTTGGAGTCCAGCTCAAGCGCTAGCGCCCTCATCTTGACGTCATCGTGTCCTTGCATGCCTACCCTCGTCGAACGTGATCTCTAGCGTTACTACGCGCTAGCGCTGCTGACTCATCGTCGCCCCGCCTCTTCTGCATGCATGTGAAGCATCAACACGCGGACAAAAAATCTAGATTCAAGAACGCCAACTCAAACCTCACCGCTGATCACACTCACACGGAACGGAGTTTGTTATTGTTGAAAATATTGAAACTCCTCTCGTTTAGCTGGGCCAGTGCAGAAATCGGTCGAAAAATATTTGCGGATCAAATCCACAAGACCCACATAGTCAAAATAGTGAAAGCCCATGTTTCAAGCCAGGCGGGCTTATTTAACTTTGGGCCCAAGAGCCCACATTGTCAAAATAGTGAAAGCCCATGTTTGAAGCCAGGCGGGCTTCTTCAACTTTGGGCCCAAGAGCCAAGGACCACCATTGGCCCACCGGCAACCGTGTTATTCATTCATTCGGCCCGGCTAAACTCCTGGGTGGGGAAAGGGTTTTCTCCGTCCGTTTTCCTGAGCCGCCGCCCGCCACGAGAGCACCGCCGCCACCGCCGCGAACGCCGACCGCAGGTCCGCACTCCGCAGCAACCCCTCGCGGGTACTACTGCCTCCGTGTCCCGCTGCTCCCGCTGCTGCGTTTCGTCTCCGCGCAGTCGTCCGATGGCCAAGCGGCTCGCCGCCGCCGAGAAAGAGGTAGGGGCATCCCGCCACGGCAGGCCTCCTGTCCTCGTTTCGCTTACCCGTTTGGTCTGCGCCAGGTGCTCGTCGAGGTGGTGAGGTTCACGCAGAAGAACGGTCTCAGAGGCTGCGACGGCGGGTGGAAGGATTTCCTGGCCCAGAACGACAGGAAGTTTGGCGCGTCGGTGAGCGACCCCAGGAAGCGCACCAGGGATGTGCTGCTCGCCTTCCTGCAGACGTTCTCCAAGGATTTCCAGAAGGTTGGTTACTCTTTTGTTTTCTTCTTCAGACTCCAGTTCAGCTTGCTTGGTTTCACTGGCAGGTTCTGTAGTGTAGTATGTAAGCGGTTTGGTACTGGCGTTGCCTGTTGAGGGTTTAATAAACCTCGCGACTTTTTGGTTTTGGTTACAGTACTTCGGAAAATTGGTGAAGCGTCATAAGGAGAGAAGTGCTGTTCAGCAGTATATGACTGATTTCCCTGACGAAGTTTCTCCGGAGCAGGTGATGTGTATGCTTGATCATGCCTTTTCGAATTTCTGCGTTAGATTGAATAGGATCTTGATTGATGTACATGCTAAATGCAGAAACTAGTTCAACTCACGGCAGAGCACCCAGAGTACAGAAAACACTATTGCTTCCCGTCATACCAGGAGGTATGAGCTTTACTGTGCTTCTGTCAATCGATGAATGCTTCCTTTGATATATCCTATTCATGATTTCGTGACGAATTGTTAAACAGTGGAGCACAATAATATTCATGATTGCTAATACTCTGTCTAGGAGTTGCGTCTTGTCTTGTACTCTTCACAAAGACATGTTTTTTGCTAGTGAAAATTCTAAAACATATGACTGATTTATGCTCTCATCTCTATAATGGATGAACCAATTTTGTAGCCATATTGTATTGCTTGTCTGATAATTGATAGAAACAATGAAACTGATACATAACCAGCTATTACTGGTATTTTCAGGGTTGGAAAGTATTGCGGATAGGAGATGTCTCTAGTTTAATGAGCTCAAGTGCTATGTTGGCAATTGACTGTGAGATGGTCCTTTGCAGTGATGGCACAGAGGCTGTGGTCAGAGTATGTGTTGTAGATGACAAGCTCAAGGTAGTAGATTTATTTAAATAAGTACGTTATGTTAAAGATTCATGGAATTATCTGGTGCATTAATGATAAGAACAAAGTCTGGTCACATTGCTGTAAAGTTAGATGAATTGAACAAAGTTTCTGTCAAAACTTAATACATATTTCCTTGCCATTTCTTTACTAGGAATGAGTGAATCATGTCAGAGCTTCCCATCTTTGTTCCAAGTTCTCACTATATTCTCCCTTTTCTTCTCCAGGCTAAGTTGGACATACTTGTAAACCCCTCAAAGACTATTGCTGACTATAGGACACACATCACTGGTGTATCTGAGAAGGATTTAGAAGGAGTCACATCATCACTAGTTGATGTTCAGGTATATTACCTTTAACATTTAAGCATTTTCTCTGAATATTATCTCATGGAAGTTATATTCCTTCTCTAGAAATCGCTGAAGAGATTGTTATCCAAAGGAAATATTTTGATTGGCCATAGCTTACATAGAGATTTATGCGGTAAGGTGTGATTTTTATTTTGTGACTGATCTATCTGTATCAATCGATGTGCACTTTGTGTTTACTTGAAGATGCTTCTTTTTTGTTTTTTTAGTACCATTTAATTCAATTGGTCTTGTTCTTTTCTCTTTTGCAGCCTTAAAGATTGATTACACTCAGGCTATTGATACATCATACATATTTAAGTGTGCAAATTTACCTACTACCGCATCACCTTCCTTGAACAATCTGTGCAAGGTATTGGCACCAAGTCTCAACACAGCATCTGTCTTCTTATCTGCTTTTGTTTTTCGAGATGAGCAAGTTTTGACCGATGGTTCTTTGTCCTCCTAGGCTATTTTGGGGTATTCTGTTCGAGAAGAAGGAGAACCACATAATTGCTTAAAGGATGCAGAAGCTGCGATGAGTCTAGTGCTTGCAAAGCTTAAGAATGGATTTAATGACCCCATTGAAATTGCAGCAAGTAGTGTAAGCACACAAAAAAGATGTTTTTAAATCTCACCATTACTATAGACGATGCCACCTTACTTATTTGTGATAACTTCCTAGGTAACTGAATCTGATATGGTGAAGTTGCTTGCTCATAGAATTCCAGTGTACCTGCCTTGTCAAGAGCTGTGCAAAATTTTCTCTGGGAACCCCAATATTGATGACAAGGTTACCTTAAAAGTTTTATTTATTCACCAAATATGTGTGTTTCTATGCTATTATTTGATAACACTTCTTTCCTTTTCCACAGATTGATTCGAGAATACGAGGTGAATTTTATTCCACGTATATTTCATTCAGTGACGTAGATGAGGTAGATAAGGCATTTGAAGAACTGGATGGCCAAAAGACTAAGGTACATATAAGGACCACAGAATCATTTTCACAATTGAATATCAGAACATGTGAGGAACTGATTATTGGCTTTTGCTAACCATCTTATTGGTTTAATATCATCAATAGACTATTAACCCTCTGCTCTTATTCATTCTCTTTAAACAGGACTCAGGTGGGAGACTTCAAAAGCATGTATTGCTGAAGCGTGACAATGGAAATGTCGTGAGCTTCTATGTTCGGAAGATGGCATATGGTTCCGGGCCAAAACAGCTCGAAGTTCCAAAGAAGAGACCAGAGCCTACTGAGGATCCAGAGCCAAAGAAAGAGCATGCCGAGGGAGTTAAGCAAAAAAAGAAGAGATCAGAGCCTACTGAGGATCCAGAACCAAAGAAAGCCGAGAGGGTTCAGCAAAAGAAGAAGAGAAGTAAAAAACACGCAAACAAGGAAAATGCGTCGGTGGTGGAATGAATAACTTCATGAGAGATACTGAGATATTCCTGTTACTAATGAATTCTTAGAGATTGATGATGTTGTACTCTTTGAGAAGAGGTCATTGTGATGTGTTTGGTCATGGCTTTGGGAATGTTCAAGGCTTGTGACCATGGGGAACCTTGCTCCTTTACCAGATAGCATGCCAGTTTACCTCATCTCCAATGCCTAGTTTCTGCTCTGCTCTGGTTAAGCCACGTGTTTCTGCTACATAGCTAATCGTCCACTTTACTGTCTGTGGGTTCATTTACTTATTTCATTACACTGATGGAGTTGAGTGTGTGGTTCAGAAAGTAGGGTAATGTTAGGGAATTTTGTTTGAACAGATTTAACTGCTATTTTGTGGTAATGATTTTGCTCCACAAGTTGGACATTGCTATTGACTCTTGTTATCATGAACACTATGCGTGATTTACTCATATTTACTGTAACAGTACACTATCCGTTTTCATATTTGGTTGTACATACATGAAAAAAAGGGGAACATGTAATGAAGCCATGTATTGTGGCTGTGTTGTCACTTGTCAGACATTCAGGCTTCAGATAACCATCTTCTGTTCAGAATCGCTTATCTGGGCGGAATCCATTAGAATAGGTTCGTTTCAGCAGCTCGTCAGTACCCTGGCATCCACTGTTTGACAATGACTATGAGGGATGGATTTCAAGGCGCTGGTACAGCGTCCACATGAGGAGTGAAGGACGACGGTGTGCTCACTGGTTGCAGGAGACTGGAGATAGTGAACCAACATCAAATAAACAGTCCAGCGTTTTAAGACTTCGACAATGTGGCATCCAGCTTGTCTGCGATCATTGCGATCCAAGCCTGCAAGGAATCAAGGAAGATAAAGTGGACGATAAGTCACTCTGCAATGGAGAACTAAGTTCTTCAAAGTGCACAATCTATGGGTAGCAGTAGCAGTGTAGCACAGTTCCTAATTCTCGCTACAAAGCAACAATAAATTCATTTTCTAGTGTATTTTTAGGAAAAAAAACATGAGCCCAGTATTTACACAAAAACATTAAATGCAGATGTCATAACCAATGTAAATGGTAATACCTGATCAATATTAGTGAAACCTCTTATAGTGTCACCACCAACAATTGCAATCCCTTTATCACCAATTGGCTGTAATATCAGTGCCTACAAAATATAAACTATATGTTATAATGCTTTGGTACAAATATTTCAGATAATATAATCCTTTCATCTGACTTTTGGATCATCCTTAATTGCTTATCTGGAAATGAAAATAAGACTTCTTTTACATTTTGATTCAGAAGTAAATAGAGTGTGCCTTTTATAAAAAAAAATAAAAAAAAATCAGCTATTGAGACATTGAACTAGTATCGATTGCTCGAATATATGCTTCAATTTTAACAATATCTCTGAAACAAAGCAATTCAGCACCTGTGTGTTAGCAGGCAAGAACGGCAATTCAGACCTCCCAGGATACAAAGCAAGATTTGCCAGATAAGATTCTGCAAGAAGACTATGGTGAAGTTTCGAGATAAGATTCTGCAAGGTGACTATGGTGAAGTTTCTGAAAAACAAATAGAAAAAACTTCCAAGGAAAAGATATACTCACGCTTTTTGGATTCCATGGCATTTTTATAAAGAGATCCTTGGATGAACTTTTGTGCATCCACATTAAGTGCATTACTGTCTTCTGGAGATCCTGCAGCAACCCCGATTTGAAGAACGCAATTACCTCCATACACAATAACCAGTGATTTGCAACAGGTTGCAGTAGTGAGGGAATCCCATGTCCTATTTGTAACAAAAATAAGGAATAGCTAGCTTCACAAAATAAAACCTTTGTAAAACTGCATATAGGAAGTCGTGGATTCATACAAGTCAGAGCATGGTAAGCTAGTTAATGGTTACCAGCACTGGTTTAGTAGGCTCAGATATATTCAAATAGTACAACATTATAATTGACGAGGCTGTGGTCTTAGGAAGAGTACCACACGATCACCAACCACCCTAAAACAACGCTTCCACTAAAAGGTGCATGCAATTATTCAGAGTCCAAACTCAAATCGCAGTTGGCTATTACTTGAACGTTGGTTATCACCTGCCGCTGTCAGCTGCTAGTGCCCCATTAGGTGAGGTTTTCAGAGTTATTACTCAAAAGCATTGCTTTAGCTAGAAAGATGTGGCATGCATTTATTCAGAGTCCCACTTCGAACGGCAGTGGACTACTGTTAGCACATTGGGCCAATCACCTGTAGCCATACATGAGGTGAGATTTTACTACCCAAAAGCTAGTATTCACTAAAAAGATGTATGCAGCGCAATTATTCAGAGTCCAATCTTAACTGCCAGACAGTTGGCTATCAACTAGCAGTGGCGCATCAGGTGATTTTTTTTTTCCCAGATCATGATACAGGATCACTCTGAAGGATGCAGCGTTCAAATGGTAAAATAAGAAGAAATTTTGTGTATCGCAAGATCACTTACCAAAGCAGTTCATGGAGAGCAGAACCTGACACGCCCGGACCAACTCGTTTACACTCCACACCTCTAGGAACCACCTAGCATTACATTTAGCATTGCGAAATCAGCCAATGACATCAGAACAAGCGATTCGGAATGAAAGAAATGTGTGGTTCAAAATCTCAATTCTGACCGGAGAAATGGATTTCGGACGGATGGATAACCAAACGAGGCCCGCAAGAATGTCAGTCACAGAGAGAGCAAGGGTCAATATGTCGGCCCTCGACTGCGAACTGTTTACAGGGGGAATAGAACTAATCATCAGTACACCAAAATCGCAGCAATTCTTGGCGTTCGCAGGCACAGGCATACCTGGAGGCGTCGGCGACAGCGGCGATTCCAGAAACGGCGCGGTTGAGGAGGACAGCGACGAGGGAGGCGCCGCCGACGAGGATGGGCAGGCCGCGGACGAGCGTGTCGTTGCGCCGGACCCAGCCCTCCACCCACTCCTGCTGCTGCGGCCGCAGCGCTCTGCTGATGCAGCGCCGGCGCACTTCCTGCAGGAGACGGAGAAGGTCCCAATCGCCGAATCCGTTAAACCGTCGACGGCAAGAGGACAAAGCGAAGGGCACGAGAACACCCACCACGGTAGAAGACGCCGCCAGCGGTGAGAACGCTCCGGAGGGATGACCGCAGCGGCCGTGGCGGGAGTAAACCGGCCGGAGCGGGGCAGAGACAATGCCTCTGCTCAGCTCCATGCCGTCGAGGGCCGAGCAGCCGTAGCCCGCAGGGCAGGGCGACGAGCGGAGGACACGGAGAGAGTGGAGGAGATGGATGAGCAGCAGCAGGACGACGATTCGTTTCAAATGGGCCGGATGGGTCACGGTCACGGATCATATCTTCGGCCCATCTTACAAGCGGCCCGGCAAATCTAATGCCGTGATCCAACTACCACACCAAGTGGGCCCTACGAAACCACCAACCCCCGAATTTTTTTATCCATATAAAAATAAGCTCTGCCGCTCGTTACAGTAGTCGTTACCGATTTGCCAGAGACCACCGAGCGCGCCAATGGCACCAAGCATCAAGCATCACGCCATGGAGACGGCAGCCGCACCTACCACGGCGCCGCACGTGCTGGTGGTCCCCTTCCCGGCGCAGGGCCACACGCTGCCGCTCCTCGACTTCGCCGCGCTGCTCGCCGCGCGGGGCCTCCGCCTCACCGTCGTCACCTCGCCCGCCAACCTCCCGCTGCTCTCGCCCCTCCTCGCGGCGCACCCGGGCGCCGTCAGCGCGCTGATCCTCCCGTTCCCGTCCAACTCGTCTATCCCCGCGGGTCTCGAGAGCATCAGGGGCTGCCCGCCGGAGTACTTCCCCGTCTTCATCCACGCGCTCGCCGCGCTCCGCGAGCCCGTCCGCGCGTGGGCCACGTCGCGCCCGTCGTCCGACGACGACCCCATCGTCGCCGTCGTCGCCGACTTCTTCTGCGGGTGGGCGCAGCCGCTCGCCCGCGAGATCGGCGCCGCGGGCATCGTGTTCTCGCCGTCCGGCGTCCTTGGCGCCGCCGTCCCTCACTCGCTCTTTCGCCGCATGGTGAGACGGCCTGCTGCTGCTGCGGCTGCTGCCGAGGGCGGCGGCGAGGAGTCCAGCGTCGTCACGTTTCCGGCCATCCCCGGCGAGCCGGCGTACCAGTGGAGAGAGATCTCCATGGTTTACAGATGGTACGTGGAAGGCGGGGAAAAAGACGAGCAGGTCCGCGAGTCGGTGAGGCAGAACTTCCTCTGGAACGCAGAAGAGAGCTGGGGTTTCGTGTTCAACTCGTTCAAGGCACTGGAGGGGAGGTACCTGGAGCAGCCGCTCAAGGACCTGGGCTTCAGGCGCGCCTGGGCGGTGGGCCCCGTGGCGCCTGACGCGGACGCCGCCGGCGCGCGGGGCGGGGAGGCGGCGGTCGCGGCCGCCAGCCTCGGCGCGTGGCTGGACGCGTTCCCGGAAGGCTCGGTCGTGTACGTGTCGTTCGGGAGCCAGGCGGTGCTGACCCCGGCCGTGGCGGCTGCGCTGGCCGAGGCGCTGGAGCGCAGCGCCGTGCCGTTCGTGTGGGTCGTCAGCGCCGGGGGGAGCAGCGGCGTCGTCCCCGAAGCGTTCGAGGCGCGCGCCGCGGCGGCGGGCCGCGGGATGGTGGTGCGCGGGTGGGCGCCGCAGGTGGCGACGCTGCGGCACCCGGCGGTGGGGTGGTTCATGACGCACTGTGGCTGGAACTCGGTGCTGGAGGCCGCCGCCGCGGGGGTGCCAATGCTGGCGTGGCCGATGACGGCGGACCAGTTCGTGAACGCGCGCCTGCTCGTGGACGAGGCGCGCGTCGCGGTGCGCGCGTGCGCCGGGGGATTCGGCGTCGCGCCGGACCCGGGCGAGCTGGCCACCGTGCTGGCCGACGCGGTCGGGGAGAAGGGGCGCGATGTGAGGGCGCGCGCCAAGGAGCTCGCTGCGGAGGCCGCGCGGGCGGTGAAGCCGGGCGGGAGCTCGTACGCTGATTTGGACGGGTTGGTGAAGGAGATTCGGAATCTTCGTTGAATTCGAGCGGATCTAGAGGCTTTCATTTGTTTCGTGCTGCACCGCCATCCTGTGTAATTAACTGGCTCATAGTTTTTTGTGTGTGTGTTTTTTGCGATAATTTTTTTAGCTAATGGATCCGCGTCCCTACACCATTTAAATTTTGTGTAATTATCAAGGTATATTTAGTAGAGCATTTTCTCGAGTGCCATTCCGACTCTTCATCACAAAATCCACTCCAACTTTCTCCAAAGACATTTGGTACGGCTTCTCTAACTCCTTGTAGAAACTGTCGCGAGAGCCGGAATCTGAACGGAAGCCGTGCCAAAAAGGAAGGGATACTCCCCTCAAAAAAAAAAAAAAAAGGAAGGGATACAAATCCGATCACCAGACACCTTCAGCTGCAGCTCACGTACACAGGATTTTGGTACCACCCACACAAACTATATTTTTTTATTGGTTATTGAACAAAATTGTGGGCAAAGAAGGTTGCTTGGTTGTTGTTCTACCATCCCATACATTTTTTAATATGTCACCACCATCTAAATGATTTTCTATTAATTCTGGCAAACTGGTGGATATTTTTAATACGTCACCAGAGATGGGAGAGCTCCACCTAAATGATTTTTCATTAATTCTAGTCACCTAAGCTTGTTACAAGGATTTACATGAAATTAGTTCATTACAAATAGGTTGCACCAAAAATCAGCATGTGGGTGATTTTGAGGGCGAAGATGACAACTCTAGAGGCGACCCATTTGCTTGCAAGAGTGAAGAAGGCGACTTAGCGATGGTTGCTGATGACGGAAAACGACGTCCCGTCGATGGTTCCAAATCTACCAACATCAAAGCAAGATCATTTTGTCCCACACGTAATGGACATGACATAACATTTATAATTTATTAAAATAGTAGGGGGTGGGTGGAGAGAGGAAAACACTATATACACGGAATTATATTTCCCTCAAGCACCACAGTAGACACCAGTACATTTTCGTTGTGTAATGATTGTGATTATGAATAAAGTCGCTAGCGTAGGAAAAAGAGTGATCACATACATTAAAAGTTTTGTTTCACTTATATAAAAAACTTTTGTTTCTTGGTACAAGGGAACCAATAGTCATGTGGTGCCATAGGAGCACTTTTCATACTTCACCTTCAAGTGTGTTTGTGCCATAACTATAGCAACGTGCGTGTCCACAGGTAAAAGGATAAAAAAAAGGCTAATGTAGGGGAGGAAAGCGAAAAAAAAAATGAAAACATAAGTCAATGAGAGCAATGGACCAGCATATAAAGCAACAAAAGAAGCATATCCCTTTCGGTAATGCTACTCTTCTTACGTCCTAGCTCTAGGACACGAGTCGGTGGCCCATTGGGCCGACCAACCGCACCGCGCACGCACGCGACACGCAGGCCACCACGCGGCCGCGCGTACCACTTCCTCTCCGCGTCCTCATTTCCTTCCACTTCCTCTCGCGTTGCTCGCCCTCGCCGCGCCGCCGCCGCCGCCGCTTCCTCCGCGCATGGAGCTCCACCGCACGCGCGCCTTCCTTCCCTTTCTCCCTTCGCCCCTCTTCACTAGGCCCCAGCGAGAGGAGGTACCGGCCATGGCGGGCGCCCCTCTTCTACCGCGCGGCGGGGCGCGGATGCGCCGGATCCGGTGGGGCGGCCGCGGATCCGCCAGATCCGGCGCGAGATGCACGTGGATCCGCCATCCCCATCCCTCGCGGTCCACCGCCATCCCCATGGCTGCCCTCCACCGTGAGCTAGGGTTTCGGCGCGGCCCCTGGATGCGCCGGATCTGGGTGGTCCACTCGCTCTTCCTCTCTCGCTCCTCTCTCGGTGGTCCGCGCGTCGCGCTCGCCGCCGGCTCCCGTGCGCTGCCCCCGGTGCTCCGTCGAGCACAACCCAGCAGGGGTGCTCCTGCTCGTGCTCCCAGCAGGGGTGCTCCGTGCTCGAGCTCCTTCCATGGCGGCGGTCCCGGATCCGGCGGTGGCGGCCGCGGATCCACGGGATCCGGCTGCGGTGGCTGCGGATCCGCGGGATTCAGCCGCGGCGACCCTGGATCCGGCGGATTTGTTGTGGTGTGGGAGCTCACACCCGTTTCTTCTCCACCTCCGGTGGGGGAGTCTCGCCGGAGGTGAAGAAGACGGCGGCGCCATCCCCTGCCGGTGACTGCTCTCCCTCCTTCTCCTCTTCATGCTCGTCATCCTCTTTCTGGATCTGATCTCACTTTTTTTTGTGTTTCAACTTTGTGTTTCTCGTTGTTGCAGTGCCTATTCAGGTGATGTTGCAGTAGGGGTTGAGGGTTCCTGAGAGCTTTTTTGGTGCCTATCCAGTTTGGTTTTGCTGTTGTTTCAGTGGTCCAAATGTGCATGTTGTAGCAAATTTGGTGGCATGTTGTTTCCATTAGTCGTTTGTGGTGTTATCCCAGTGGGTACAAATATGCATGTTTCGCAGTAGCCCGCAGAATGCTTCACAAGCTGTTTTGTTGTTGTTGCAGCTCTATGCCCTTTTGTGTTTCAGCAGTTTCGCGAACCAAAGTGTTGTAGTAGTTCTCGGGCATGTTGTTTCACTAGAAGATTTGCTGTTGTTGTAGCAGTATGCCCATGTGTGTTTCATAAGATGTATTGTTGCTGTTGCAGCATCGTGTCCTTTTTTTGTTTCAGCAGTGTGTTCATGTTTGTTTAACAAAAACTGTGTTTATGTTTGTTTTAGATACGACCAGCCCAATGTTTCGGTATATGTTTACTACTTGTTTCAATCGGGGCTCGGTCCTGTACGCTTTTGCGATGTTTCATTGTTTTGGCCGGCGATGTTTCACTGTCTTTTTCGTGTGTGTTTCAGTGTGTTTGGCCGGCGATGTTTCAGTTTGTGGGGCGACGGTGTTTCTGGGAGCATAGGCGGTGATGGGGAGGGAGACGGAGTAGATCGGCCCTTGCGGGGATGTCGGTGGGGGCAGGGGCGGCGGTGTCGTGCGAACGAAAAACGTGAGGGGGGTGGGGCTGTGCGGGACCGCGTGCGGGACCCACGAGCCGTGACTGTGCGGGGTGGGACGTAGGATCTACCTTTTGTCTTTTTTTTGGAGTAATGGGCCGGGCCGCTGCTAGTGCGGGACCGTCCTATGCTAGGACGTCCTAGTGCTAGCAGCTCCCTATCCCTTTCGGTCAAAAACAAAAAGAAGCATATCCCTCCAACTCACGCTAATTTGGCCTAAAAATCCCAACAATACATCTAAACAAACCGAAAGAGACTCTCCATAAGATTATTAGGCTGAATATGAGTATGCAGAAAATTCAGTTTATTGTATGCCCTCGTATATAGCAATAATAACTTAGGGGTCACTAGATCATCAATGAGGTGTCAGCAAATTTACCCAATTATCTAAAATTTGTCCGCACTTGGTAAGGTGCAATTTGTCGGCACTTTGTGAGGAGCAACATGTGGTCATTCTGGCCGTGTTTAGATTGACGGCTCAAAAACTTGCATCGTTCCACGTCCGATTTTGAACGGGGTAAAACTGGTACGGCCGAAGCCTACATTTTTTTTCCTGATTTCTCCAATTTCCAACATGGCTTGGAAATTAACATATGTGAAGGCGTGAACCCCACGTTTCTATATCTATAACAAATTTTCTCTACTCCATAGTATGTTCCCATCTAACGAGTTCAATCTATTTCTTACGTACGGCACCGCAAAAAGCATTAGTTGGCGAACGGATTGCCGTCTCCGGTAACCACATCAACCAAACCATTCCGTACGTCACGTGCATCAGTGCAAGTTTTCATACTAATGTAGCAAGCTATATATAATCCCATGCACGACTAGCTTCAAACCATCAAGCAAAGCAGAGCACGAGGAATAGAAAGGAAAAAACAGAGTGAACTGAGAAGGAGCTCAAGCATTTCTTCAGGCAAGCAAAGATGGCCTCTGCGAAAGCTGTAGTCGCCATGGCGATGTTCCTCCTAGTCGCGCTCTCTGCATCTCACATGGCATCCTCCCTCCGCCTCGGCACGTGCCACGCTAGTGGGTACCTCCCAGGCCGCTCCGGCAACTGCGAGAAGAGCAACGACCCGGACTGCTGTGAGGACGGCAAGAAGTACCCGCAGTACCGCTGCTCGCCGCCAGTGACGGCAAGCACCAAGGCTGTGCTGACGCTCAACAGCTTCGAGAAGGGCAAGGACGGTGGCGGCCCATCGGAGTGCGACAACGCGTACCACAGCGATGAGGAGAAGGTGGTGGCGCTCTCCACCGGGTGGTTTAGCAACATGGCGCGCTGTGGTCACCAGATCAAGATCAGCGCTAATGGAAACTCCGTGTACGCTAAGGTGGTGGACGAATGCGACTCTGTGCATGGCTGCGACGACGAGCACAACTTCGAGCCACCGTGTGACAACAACATCGTCGATGCCTCGCCGGCGGTGTGGAACGCCCTGGGACTCGATCAGAACATCGGGATGGTGGACATCACCTGGTCCGAGGAGTGAGAGGCATTTTTTTTTTTGATGGTTATGTTTGCTCCATCTGGCACTTGATATACGTGATTAGAGGATACGGGTCGTGGGTTCATTGTCTTCACTAGTATACTGTACGCATGCCATGTCATTACTTACTGCATTTGGATATATATATATGTCATTGTTGAGTATATTGAATAATAGTGCATGAGGTAGTGATGAAAGGGTCTCTAACTGAGTTGATTATTTGGCTTGAATATCACTATTTGGGTCCTCCGACTCCGTCGCACTCTCCGTGTGAGCAAATTTTAGGCTAAGATTAAAAAATCGTCTTGTCTGTCATGGGTTCTAGTCGATCTCAAATACTAGATGGCAAAGATGTCTTTGGCACCAAAGCTCTGGACACAAGGCGGTAGTCCTCATGCTAGTGACCTCGGTTTGTGTCCTTGTCGTACTTCCCGAACTATGCTCTAGATGCAAGATGGTAGTCGTTAAGCCAATAATCCGGGTTTTTGTCCTTGACGTAGTTCCCGAGGCAGAAATCCGAGAATGTCGGTTGTAGTCGCCGTCACCATGGCGGACTAGGGCAGGGCCGTCCCGGGAAAATTCGAGGCCTTGTACGATACTAAAAAAAATGAGGCCTATTATCCTAGCAAAAAAAAAAGCCTAAAACATGATAAAACATATATTATAGAAAAGCTTCGCTCTGCTGATGCAACGATTACAGTAATAGTCAATAGAACTCTATATGCAATAGTTGCATTAGGAAAACAACTATGCTCATTATTTTGTTTGGAATGAAGTCTTGTAGAAACTTCAACTCCATATACAGTTTTTTGGCATCAATATCAGATTTTTCATCCTTTTTAAGGATAGCCTTAAGATTATCACAAGAAGACTTCAAGCTTTGATTATTCAACGACTGCAATGTTTTCGAAGTAAATAAGAAACCAAATTTTTTTGGTAATCTTTGTACGGCTCAAATCTTGTTATAAGAGAGGCAATAGTTTGATCAATAAGGGTGTTAAAATACTCTACTCTAAATAATTAGTACTAATGGGACAAAGTCAAACCGCCGCTGTGCTATCTATATATAGTATATGTATGTATATATTTGGAGGCCTGTGCAAATCGGAGGCCGTGTGCGGTCGCTCGCTTCGCACATGCCAAGGGACGGCCCTGACTAGGGGTCAACAACCGTACCACAATAGCCATAGTTGTCACGGTCGTCATGGCCATCATCGCAATGGCGGTGGGTGTCATTGGTGATGTGGCGTTTGTTCTCGAGCTCATGCCACGTTCGCCGTTACTGTTGATTTTGTCGCAAGGCTCGAGTAACGTTGATCTGATAGTGGGTTGAACTGACAGGGAAATGGGGCTCAATTTGCCAATCACGAGAGTTGTCATCGTTTTAGTAGTGCGGAGACAAGGGGGCGGGCAGGGATGTACTCCCCCACAAAGAACGTTGTATGGTCTTGATTTGTATCTCTCATTGGTTCTCATAATCACTACGAACTAGTGTATAAAGTAAACAAGCTTTCTCAATGAGTTGGACTATTTTTTCTCAAATACTCCCTCTATTTTAAATTATAAGATGCTTTGGCTTTTCTAAATACGTTGCTTTTATTGTGTATATAGACCATATTTGTTTTATTCATTTAGGCACTTAGCATTAGACAATCAATAGATGTACTCCCTCCATTCTAAATTATAAGACACTTTGGAATGGAGGGATTACATCTATTAATTGCCTAATGCTAAGTGCCTGAATAAATAAAACAAATATGATGTGAGCCGTTGATCTATGAACAATGTCTTTTTTTATCTTTGAATTTTAGATATTTTGTATTTTTTCAAGACGAAGAGATGAGCAACTCCAACAGTTTGGCAAATATCAGTTGGCAAATTTCTAGTTTTGCCAAGTCTAGAACCCATTTGCCAAGTGAAAAAATAATCATTCTCCAACAGTTTGCTATTTTAGGCTTGGCAAATTGAAAATTAGTGGTCCACATGTCTTAATTTTTTGTGGGAACACATGCAACTGGGGCAATTCCTCTTCCTCTCACGTGAAGGAGATGGCACATGCACCATTTGCCAAGTGCTCCCATGCGCGCATATTTGCGCGGGGAAGGCCTATTTTCGCCAAACTTGCCAATTTGCCAAGTGCTTTTGCCAAGTTGTTGGAGGAGGTTTTTTGTGGTTTTGTCAAAAATTCTAATTTGTCAAGTGGTTTTGCCAAACTGTTGGAGTTGCTCACGATGATTTATTATAGTGTTTTAAAGCAAACATCAAAGTTAAAAAAACCAACATAAAAAGCTGTGTATATATATTTTTTTTGGCACTTGATGAGTTGGCCCCATCTATATTTAAAATCCTAGCTCCACCCCGGCCTGAATAGGCTGTTGAACAGTGTAGAACGTGAACATGAACCAAACGACAGTATTAGCCGAGTAGTCAGAAAATAAATGTTTATCAATTTTTATTTTTTTATGTGTCACTGGGTCATCAATGAGGTGGCAGCAAGTTTACTCAATTACTGTATTATCTAGAACTGTCGCTACGATGGTGAGGAAAATTTTGTGGTCATAGTACAGTTGAGGGTAAAAATTGTTCGGGCGGATGCTTTGCCGCAGTGGTGCGCTTTGCCACCAAGGACGCGTCTCCGGCATGTTGGCCGTTGAGGTCGCTGAGGTGGGGACGGATGCTTGGCCGTCGGGAGTTTGGGTGGATTCTTTGCCACCGTGTCTCGCTGTTTCGTCTACGGCTCCTTTCACTACTGGCTACCTAGGTGCTGAAACATATTTTATATTAGGCTTAGTTCTTGGGGTTGTTAGGTGGAGGGTGCCCCCTCTCCATATTCTTGCTTTGTGTTTATGTGTTGGGGCTTCGTTGGTAATTTTAGGATTACCCATGAACCTCTTTGTAACTCGACCTTTCTTTAGCCTTTCTTCTTAATGAAATACGGGTGAAGTCCCGATCTCAAAAAAAAGTCTACTTTTTTCCCGAGTTCTCCAATTTCCATGTGGCTATGCAGTTAACCTACGTGAACCCCACGTTTCAGTCTGTGTCTAACAAATCTCCACTCCATATGTTCCCATCGAACGAGTTCAAACAACTTCATACGGGCGGGCATACCGCATACGGCACATATCTAGATGAAGAACGGATTGCCGTCTCGAGAAATGGCATCCACTCAAACCATTCCGTACGCCATGTGCATGAGTGCAATTTCATACTAAGGCCACTACGTATATAATCCCAAGCACCACTAACCTCAGAATCATCAAGCAAAGCAGAGCACGAGAAACAAAAAGAAACAACAGAGTGAGAAGGAGCTCGACCATTTCTTGAGGCAAGCAAAGATGGCCACCGCGAGAGGGATAGCCGCCATGGCAATGTTCTTCCTAGTCACGCTCTCTGCCTCTCACATGGCATCTTCCCTCCGCCTCGGCGCCGGGCAACGACCCGGACTGCTGTGAAGACGGCAAGAAGTACCCGCAGTACCATTGCTCCCCGCCGGTGACAGCGAGCACCAAGGCCGTGCTGACGCTCAACAGCTTTGAGAAGGGCAAGGACGGTGGCGGTCCGTCGGAGTGCGACAATGCATACCACAGCGACCAGGAGAAGGTGGTGGCACTCTCCACCGGGTGGTTTAGCAACATGGCGCGCTGCGGTCACCAAATCAAGATCAGCGCTAATGGAAACACCGTGTACGCCAAGGTGGTGGACGAATGCGACTCCGTGCATGGCTGTGACGACGAGCACAACTTCGAGCCGCCATGCGACAACAACATCGTCGACGCCTCGCCGGCAGTGTGGAACGCCCTGGGACTCGACCAGAACCTCGGGATGGTGGACATCACCTGGTCAGAGGAGTGAGAGGCAGGGCTGTGTTTGCTCCATCTGTTGGCACTTGATACGTGATTAGAGGATACGGGTCGTGGGTTCATTTTCCTTCATTAGTATATTACCATATTGTTTATGCATGACATGTCATTACTGTATATAGATATATATGTCATTGTTGAGTATTGAATAATAGTGCATGAGGGAGCAAATTTCAGGCCAGAATTATAAAATCATCTCGTTTGTCCTAGTTTTGGACCTGATTCTAGTAGACCTACAATGTACTAGATGGTGAAGATGTATGTGGCAATCATCTCGTTTGTCCTAGTTCTGGACCCGGTTCTAGTCGATCTACCATGTACTAGATGGTGAAGATGTATGTGGCACCTATGCTCTAGATGCAAGACGGTAGTCCTCAAGCTAGTGACCCGATTTTGTGTCGTTGTCGTACTTCCCGGCCTATGCTCCGAGAACGTCGGTTGTAGTCGCAGTCACTATCGTGGCGGTCGCAACCGTACCACAATAGAGTTGTCCCGCTCGCCGCCGTGCCGCTCCTAGCTGCACGTGCCCGCTCACTGCTCGCCCTCCGCACCTGGCTCTGGATGCCTGCTCCGGGGCGCTCCCCACTCTCTTGCCTCCGTACCTTGTCGCGCCATCGCCGTAGTCGTAGGAGGAGAGGTGCCTATGAATGAGTGTGTTGCGTGAAACCGCCGCTCAAAGTTGCGTTGTAGGAGGAGAGCTGCCTATGAATGAGTGTGTTGCGTGAAACCGCCACTCAAAGTTGCGTTGTGTGAAGTCGTCGCTTGAAACCAGGTTGAGGACGAGCACGATGAATTAGGAAGTTGGGATAGGGTCTTTCACTGGTTAGATTTTGTGTCTTGGTTGAATAATCCTCTATTTGTATAGAACTGCTAGTCTAATTAGCAAAAGAAAATGTCTTCTACTTCTAGCAAATCTCAGCCATTTCTACCATATGCATCTACGACTGAAAATTGAATGGGAACATCAGCGGGTTCCATTGTCCCGGTACTATGGGAGGGAGATGGGGTAGGGGTGGGGTCGAGCCCCCACATGCCCTTGCACTGCTTACGTCCCTACGTGGCCTTTGTTCTAGAGCTCGTGCCGAGCTCGCCTCTCATGTTGATGGTGCCGCGTATCTCAACTGACATTGACTTGATAGTGGGGTTGAACCGACACGGAAATAGGGCTCAATTTGCCAATGGCAGCCCCCTCCCCCACTACACGTTGTATATAAGTAAGCAGAAATAGGGCTCAATTTGCCAATTTGTTCATCTCATTAGTTCTCATAATCACCAGAAATTATATAAGCAAGCTTTCTTAATCAACTTTAGACTGTTTTTCTTAAATACTCTCTCCATTTCAAATTATAAAAGCTTTAGCTTTTCTATATACATTGCTTTTAATATGTATATAAACTATATTTGTTTTATGTATTTAGATAGTTAATACATGTACTCTCACCATTCCCAATTATAAGACGATTTGGAATTGAGAGAGTACCTCTATTGATTATCTAATGCTAAGTGTCTAAACTTTTTTTTGAGATTATGCTAAGTGTCTAAATAAATAAAACAAACATGATATGGGCCGTTGATCTGTGAACAATATCTCTTTTTACCTTCTTTTTTTAGACATTTTGCGTGTTTCCAAGATGAAGAGATTAAATGTAACAAGTACGACTCCGATTCACTCACAAAGCAGAATTAATGGACCAACTTCGGCCCAGAAGGAAGATGGCCCGACCAACTAAGAGAGCAAATTCTGCAAAACGCTAGAGGAGGGAGGGGCGCACGCGCCAAGCGCCGCCACCGCTGCCATCCCGGTCCCACCGTGCCGAGTCTGCAAGTCCGCCACGTCACCGAGTTAAATTGGGAAAATAGGGATTAATAAAATAGGAATCAAGGGTCCGTAGGATCCCGGGATTGCTTAGGGGCTAAGCTCGGGACTATAAATATCAAAGGGTTATAATCAATTAAAGGCATTAAAGAAAAGGGTTATCCCTTATCTCCTCTCCCCGCTCCCCTGCCTGCGCCGCCGCCCGCTCCCCCGCGTCGCACGCCGCCGCCCCCCCAGGCACCGCCCTGGGCTGCCACGTGCCCCCTGTGCACAACCTGTTATATTAAATTTGATTTATTATTGTGTTTTTAAGCCAACATCAAAGTAAAAAGAGAGAGAGAGAGAGAGAGAGAGAGAGGTGATGACAGTATTTTTTTACTGGTTGGCCCCTCTATATCCAAATGCTAGCACCACCCCCGTCTGAGTAGGCTGTTGAACAGTGTAGAGCGGGAACACGAACCAATCAAATCAGACTCCTCATACGACGGTATTAGCCGAGTAATCAGAAAATCAATGTTTATCAACTTTTATATGGGTTACTGGATCATCAATGAGGTGGCAGCAACAGCAAGTTTTTACTCAATTATTATAAAAAAATGGGAGCTGCTAGCGATCGAACGTTCTATCATAGAACGCCGACGCTAGCAGGGCCCGGCCCACCTTCCCCTCGCGCGCACCCACCGAACATACACACCGCCCCCCCGCGCGGGACACACACGCACACACACCGCACGGGGCACACACGCACCACGGCCACGACACACCCCCACGAAACACACACGCCACCCCGCCGCCGCGAACACCCCACGGCGATGCTCCTCCCATGACGGCCGCCGCCGACGCCAACATGGCCGTTGAGCATCTGAAAAACACAAACAAAAAGAAACAAACGGACAATGAAAATTAAACATATTACAAAATGAGAATGAAACATAGAACAAAATGAAATGAAACAAAAACGAATAAACAACGAAACACCATGGCCGCAAAGTGCCTCTGAAACGCAAAAACAAAAACAAAAATGAAACAAAAAACAAAATGAAAACAAACTTGGGTTTGAAAACAACAAAATAAAAAAGGCTAGTGCTATTGAAACAAGCAAGTACGCTGATTTGAAACAAAACTGAAAGTGGGTATGAAACAGTTTAAAATCGTATATTGAAACAGCGTTAAAAATGAAAATTGAAACAAAACTGAGAAAAAAATGAAACAAACTTGAAATGGAAAGTGAAGCACCGCGGCAAAACATTTGAAACAAACTTGAAAATGGAAAAAGTGAAACACCCGGGCCAAACATTTTGAAACAAACTTAAAAGGGAAAGTGAAACACCGGGGGCAAACAAAAAAAATTAGCACAAAAACTTAAAAGAAAAACGAAACATCATATGAACAAGTGAAAGGCCCTTGTTTGGTTTTGATAATTGAGTGACAACTTTAGGTGGACTAACATGTGTGATGGTTGAGATACACAGGAGTTAGTTCACGGTACATGTGTGTGAGCAACATATGCCATGGTGGAGATGGCTTGGAGATGTTGTGAGGCTCAACACATGAGTTGATAAAGGAGCTCATTGCAAATGAGACATGACATGGAGTCATGTGACCAAGAGGTGAAGATCAAGATGAGGCTTGGCTTGATGGACCGGTTGCAAGTGTGAAGGGCAAGTTGAGGTGCAAGCGAATGACCATGCGATGGTGAAGCTTGGGCAAGACTTGGTGCCGACGGACCGACGCAAGCGGTGAAGAGCAAGTGAGGTCAAGATCGATAGACCAAAAGTGTCACATGATGATATGAAGTGGATCATATCATTTGATGATCGTGTCGTGCATGCGGTGCATTGACACAATGGAGGATGACGGTGGAGATGGAAATGCACAAGGCAAAGGTATAACCTAGGGCATTTCATTTCACCGGTCTAAGGTTGAGTTGAGAAGTACTTGACCGGATTTAGGATAGATGGCCGTACTATCAAGAGGGTAATCTTGTTTGCATATCGGTCATCTAGTGCCACTTGAGCGATCTAACATTGCGATGTGCTAGGATCGAGTGGCGGTGTGAGATGAAGAGAAAATCCTTTGAAAATGATTGTGAAAATGCTAACACACAAGCACATGGAGTTGTACACTTGGTGGTGTTGGCACATTACAAAGGTGGCGAATGTTCGCGGCGTGGTTTGTAGGGTTGAGTTGGGCTTGGGTCCCTCTCTCCCTCCCGCCGAGCTTGCGAGGCGGGATTCGGCGCTTTCGGGAAAATTGGAGGCATATTTTCCATTGCGCCGGATGCAAATTGTTGTTGGAAACATGCTATCTATGGTGGTCAAGTTGGTATACTTGTGGGATAGCATGGTGGAGAAGATCGCGTTTCGATGGGCGTAAATCATGGATTTACAAGCGCCGGACGCGGCGATCGGACGCGGCCGAAGCGGGGCGGGACGCGTCCGCGCGTGGAAGGTTGGCGTGGGCGGGCGCTCGGGCGCCGCCGCGCCGGACGCCGCCGAGGAGGCGCGTCCGCGCACGCCGGACTCGGACGAAACTTCGGTGCCGAGTGCCGCGTGAGCACGTTCGCCGACGCGCGCCGGACGCAGCGGCGGACTCGGGCGAGTCACCGCATTTGGCGTCCGGCGGTTCTACGTGTGCGCGGGCGGCGGTCTTTGGTGGATGCAACGGCCGGACGCGTCGGCGGTGGTCACCAAAGCGCGTCCGGCGCAGGGTTTCGGCGGATCGTGAGGTAGCCGTTGGGGATCAACGGTCGACTTGAACGGTCGGTACACGTGGCGTGACGGAGCGCCGGACGCGGCTTGGAGCGTCCGGCGGTGGAGGGGGACGCGTCCGGCGCTCGTGTTTCGGTTGCCGAGGTGGCAACGGCTAGTTTCAGCCCTTGGGGCTATATATACGTGGTTTGGCCGGCTGTGGCCGGTTCTTGCCGAGCACGCCCGGCTATGTTGCCTTGTGTGGTGGTGCTTGGAAGCCCTCTAACTCACATATGCTTGGTAGTGACCATCCGATAGTGTGAGAAGAGCGATTCTAGTGCGAGTGCTTTGTGAGATTGCATTTGTGGCACTAGGTGGTTGTGTTGCAAGCCGGAGAGCTTGTTACTCTTGGAGGTTGCCACCTCCTAGACGGCTTGGTGGCAAGAGGCTCCGTGGTAGCACGCGTGGAGATACGGTGCTCCGGAGAAGAGATTGTGAGAGGTCGGTACTCACCTCGCGGGGATCGCGAAGAGTAGCCCTATTGGATTGCGCGTGTCATTGAGTTACCACCCTTGAGTGTGTGGGTTTGCTCGGTGCCTTGAGGGGCTCACTTGAGAGTGGTGTCTTGCGGTGCCTTGCGGGGCGTGCCTTGAGGGGCAAGTGACTTGAGGGTCACACCGAAGAACCATCTAGGTGAAAAGACCGGAGGAACCACCGAAGGTGTTGGTCGACACAACAGGACGTAGCTTGGGGGCAACCAAGTGAACCTGGTGAAAAATCGCCGAGTCATCTTGTGTCCACACTTCGCGGTGGTTTGCAATCTCTTCCACAAGCTTTGTATTTACTTTCCTTACTTTCTTATATAGCTTGTGTAGTTGCTCTTGTGGTTAGTTAGCTTGAGTAGCTTGTTAATCACCTTCTTGCTTGTGTAGCTAAGAAGTAGAGTAAGTTGCCTTGCTTAGCTTGTGTAGTTAAGTAAGTTTGAGCTCTTGGGTTTAGCTTGTGTGGCTTTGTCCTTGAGCAACTAGTGAGCTTAGGTTGGCTTTGTGCTTTTGCTCATTAGAATTGTGTAGGTGCACACCGGTTGCTAAAGTACTAGTTGCTTAGTTTTGTGTGACCTTGCAAGCTAGACTTGTTTAGTGTGCACTAGGTAGATTGGCACCTTGCTTGCTTGTTTTAGGATCTTTTACAAGGTGCATCTAGAGTCATAGTTAGAGGGGTGAAGTCTTGGCTAGGCCGATAGATTTAATTCCGTACTTATATCGGTTAGCCGGAGCGATTAGTTTTAAAAAGGACTATTCACCCCCTCTAGTCCGCCATCTCGACCTTACAAGTGGTATCGGAGCCGGGTCTCTCATTTAGTGGTCTTAACCGACCCGAGAGGATGGCGGATTATGGGCTAGATGTTGAGTGTCCACACATTTTTGATGGCACACACTTTGCACGGTGGAGAAATTGGATGTCATGCAATTTTAAGTTTATTTCTCCTCAAATGTGGTGGATTGTAGATGTGGGCTTCTCTTGTGCAATTGAAAGGAAAACTCAAGCACAAAAGAATTGCTTCACTCTCAATTGCCAAGCTACTAACATTCTCTATAGATCTTTGGATGATAGCATATTTGAGGAGATCATGGATTTTGAGTCCGCGCATGAGATTTGGGTATACCTCAATGAGAAGTATGGAGCGGCCTCCGATGAGGAGTCCATGTTGGTGGCACATGAGGTTGTTGAGCATGACCATAACAAGGTTGTTGTGGAGGATTGCTCCACCTCATGGTCAAGTGAGGAAGATGATCAATCTACCTCAAGCTCACTTGACAAGATGGAAGATGTTGCCTCAAGTGATGCAAGTGATGATTCTACCTCAAGCACACTTGACGGCGATGATGGATCATGCTCCAATGATGATGCAACTACAAGCTCTCCAACATCATCATATTGCTTCATGTCACAAGGTGACACTAAGGTATCAAGTTGCAATGTGATTGATCATGATTCATATGATGAGCTTGTTAGTAGACTTGCTAGCATGACCATATCTTTGGAAAAAGAGAAAGCCAAAACAATGAAACTTGAAAATGAAAACTCTTTTCTAAAGACAACATGTGAACAACAAAAGCATCTACTTTATGTTATTAATTGTTCACATGATGTGTTAAACTTGGCCCATGAGGAACTTAGTGTTGCTCATGAAACTTTGTTGCAAGATCATGCTTTTCTCACTAAGAAGTTTTCCATTGAAGAAATTAAAACTAGTGAGAGCTCATCACTTGGGTTGAATGATCAATCACATATGACTAACCTTTGTGATGTAGGGAAGAAGCATGTATCCACCTCTTGTGATGTTTTACTTGCTATGCCATGTTCTTCACATATAGATGCTTGTTCTACTTCCTTGTCTAGTGAGACTAACATTTTGAAGGAGAACAATGAGCTCAAGAAGAAAGTGGAGAAGTTGAGCAACAAGCTAGAGAGGTGCAACAACTCCAAAGTCCTCTTCCGGAAAATGTTGAAGAGTCAAAGGAGCTCTCATGACAAGAGTGGCCTTGGCTTCATCAAGAAGAGGAAGGTGACAAAGGGAGCAAGAAAGTTGACCAAGAAGATGATGAGGCAAGAAGAAGAAAATCTATCTCATTTCATGTGCTATCAATGCCATGAAAAGGGACATCTCGCAAAAGCTTGCCCCAATGAAGATAAGCTCAAGTTGAAGAAAGAAGAAGAGAGGCTCAAGCATGAGAAGCCTCAACCAAAACCCCAAGATCTAGTCAAGATCAACAATGAAGTTAAAATTGATGACTTGAAGATCAAGAAGAAGAAGACAAGAAGGGGTGGAAGAGCTTATTCAAGGCATCCAACTCTTATTCTAGATGCCAAGATGATGATGAGCAAGAATCAAGAGAAGAAAGATTTGGTTCACATCAAGTGCTTCAAGTGTGGAGAGATGGGACACTATGCCTCGGGGTGTCCTACCAAGCTTGAGAAGAAGGCTCAAGCAACTCAAAAGAGGCAAGGCAATGAAGAGCATCACATGAGCAATGAAGAAAAGGCTCAAGCGAAAAGAAGATGTTATTCATGCCGGAAAGGGGACACATGGCTCATTCATGTCCCCTAGGTAACAATTCTAAGCCTATTTCAATTGATGCAAATAATATGCTTAGAAAGGATGGTAATGGTACCTCTACGGTCTCTATTGCAAAACATCCCGCTATCCATACTAAGGCTTTGCCTAGGTATGTGGCTCCTAACTTGAGAGGACCCAAACATGTTTGGGTACCATCAAAAAGTGGATGATTGTGTAGGTACCATGGCATTGGAGACTTGATTCAATTGAGTTCATTTCGTTCATCATTTGATTGAATCAAGTATTGAAGCTTAGTACTATTTCTTTCCCAATGCCAAGTCATGACTAGTGAAGTCCAATGTGCTACAACATACAAGTGCAATAATCAAGTTGTGGTAATCAATTGGTATTCGAAGGCTTGCAAAGTATTTGAGTTGAAGCTTGCTAGTGGATGATCATGAGCTATCAAAGGTATATTCCTAGTTGATCTATTCATTTGGGTGCATATGAGTTGATTGAATTGGATATATATGCATATGTTGCTTGCTATGAGATGTTTGAATGGATTAATTGTTTAGTAGTCAAATTTGGATTAGTTTGGTTGGATATGTTCACAAGATGACTCTTAATGAGTGGATTGAATGGATATATGTCTTGTGTTGGTATTCAAACAAGTTGATATCAAGTTTGATTCAATTTAAAGAAGCATAGCTCAATTGCTTAAATCTGTCCAAACTCTGAAATCTGAGCTGGCTGTGGTCAAGTCTGAGTTTGATAAATCAAATCTTATTGGATTGACTTGAAATTTGGTATGCATGCTCTACACTTATGGTATAATATGCTGTACAAATTTCATGAAGAATGGATAAGAATTGCTTTGGTTTTGGAGTATATCTTGTCAGCTATAGTGCAGCAGTTTTCAGCATGTAGCAGTGTAGGAAGATGTGAAATCTGGCAGCAATCTAGAAGGCCAATGGAGTTAAAAATTTTACAGCTGCAAGAAGACTCTGTGTCACTCATCTTCACCAAATTTCATGGCATTTGGAGCTGTACATTGTGAGATATGAATTATTCTTTGAAGAGTACAGAATCTGCCAGAAAAGTGACTATCATTGGTTATATCAAGAGTCACTCAAATTGAAAGGTCCTCAAGTTGGTTTCATGTTTACAAGTGGTTGAGGAACCTAAGTTTGGTTTTGAATTGGTCTAGAAGCATGAAGAATAATGAGTACAAGGTCATTTGATTGTGAAGTGTATTTGTTACACAGTTGGGTACTCAAATCGAAGATCAAGATCAAACTCAAGATGAAGATGAAGTTTAAGTTCTAGTGACAAATTGAAGATCATTTGGTAGAAAGAAAAGAACTTAAACAAGAAAGAAAAGGACTTAAGGAAGATTTCAAGTGATTCATCATATCAAGTCCAAAGGATCAATCAAAGAAAGGCAATTCAAGTGAGTGTCAAGGATAGTTCTTGGTGATCCAAGAGATATTGGAGATGCTCGGTTGAAGCAATCAAAAGGGTTGATAAAGTAAGCAAGCAACACCCAAGATAGAGAGCAATACATGACAAGTCAAGAAATAATACAAGTGGTGCACAAGTGGTACCCATTCAAGTGGTATTCTCTCATGCAAGCAAGAATCACAAGAAGAAGCGGGCCAACCACAACAAGAAAGTGCACTTGATCTCAAGTGGGTTTTCATCTCATATGGGTGAAGCATGGTATTCAATCATGGTATCTATTGGCTTCATCAAGCTTATAAATGGACTTCACATTGCTATTGGAGTAATGAAATTGGAATCTATGTGACTATCCTCTACTCCAACATAGCAAAGGTATCATTGTATTGTGCATGATCATTTCATCCCTTACTAGTATGCGGTTAGTGCATATAGTACATGCTTATTAGGATCATGCATAACAATGAAATGTTTTAAATTCATAGTCTACCACTATTGCTTGATTGTTTGATTTATCTAGTGGTATGAGTATGAGTTTGTTCATGAGCTAGTGAACCCAAGTACTTGATCTAGTTTGAATTGCATATAAGTTTCAAGTACAACATTGACAAGATAACCCTTCTAGTGAGGTGTGAAGAAGCTTGTCATTGGTTCAAACCGGACTTGGATGTTTATAAGTGATTCATATTGGCTCAAGTCAAAGAAATAGAAGCTCATGAAGACTATCAAGTTCAAGAATTGGTTATTCATGATAAATCCAACAAGTGGTTACCATAATGATAGTTCTTGCAAGAAATGTCTAGTCTATCACTATCTTCAAGTGGTGTTCTGCAAGTGGTATGGTACACATGGTTTTCATTCAAGTGTTATCTAGTACATCAAGATGATGGTTCCACAAGTGATCCTCAACTTTAAAGTGATCAATTCAAATCAAGAGAAGCTACCCTCACCGACAAGAAAGTGTTTATGGATTGGTTTGACCCATGCTTTGTCATAGGGGGAGGAGCCCCACTTCATCGGTATTAGAGACAAAGAAACTTCAAGTGACCTACATGTAGTATCTTTGGTGCTATGACAAAGGGGAGTGCCCAATGCATAGTTACAAGTGGATTTCATGCAACTACATATAGTTTTTACAAGTGGTGTCATTCCAACATATGGTGTTGTCCATCAAAAATGAAGATTCAAGAAGCAACCGTCTACCCCTAGTTCCAACCCTTTGCATCAAGAGGATTATCTTACATGTGGTATCTTCAAGTGGTATTGATACAAACCTTTATGGTTATTGATGACAAAGGGGGAGAAATATGGAACAAAGATCAATGCGAAGAAGCATACAAAGGGGAGAATGCGAAGAAGCATACAAAGGGGAGAAATATGGAACAAAAGAAGCATACAAAGGGGAGTAGAAAATGGACATGGATCAAGAGGGAGCAACATTAAAGAATGGAGGAGGATAAAAAATTCTTGGACAAGAGGAACACACAAGTAGGGGGAGCGAGCTCATGAACTTGATTGATTGCATTTGAGATGTGCATATTCATGTGCTTGCTTGCATTTGCATAAGTTATTATATTTCAATATGCAATGCTTGTGTGGTGAATGCTAGTTATAGAACTTGATTGATGATTTGAAAAACTAGCATGTATAGGATGGTTTAGCTAGTCACATGTGCTTTACAAGTGGTACTAGAACCTTGCTTATAATGTTGATCTCATGAGGTATCTAGTGTTTTGTTTCATGTGATTTCTAGCTAACCATGATGCTAAGGATGAACTTCAATGGTGCAACTCCGATTTGTATCATGCTTCAAAGGTTTATCTTATACACCTTAGCATCACTTAGTAGTGCTAACTCTCCCAAAATTTCCATACTTATACATGTGTGCAAGCTTGAAACCAAACCATTTGAGCACACATGTAGGGGGAGCTATCACTACCAAGTTGACTTTGTGGTACTTATCCAAATCATGACATTGAGCCTAAATGTTGGATAAGTGGCATAAAGTCCAAATATTCTTAAATTCCATATCTTTGTAGAGTTGTCATCAATTACCAAAAAGGGGGAGATTGAAAGGCCCTTGTTTGGTTTTGATAATTGAGTGACAACTTTAGGTGGACTAACATGTGTGATGGTTGAGATACACGGGAGTTAGTTCACGGTACATGTGTGTGAGCAACATATGCCATGGTGGAGATGGCTTGGAGATGTTGTGAGGCTCAACACATGAGTTGATAAAGGAGCTCATTGCAAATGAGACATGACATGGAGTCATGTGACCAAGAGGTGAAGATCAAGATGAGGCTTGGCTTGATGGACCGGTTGCAAGTGTGAAGGGCAAGTTGAGGCTGCGAAGCGAATGACCATGCGATGGTGAAGCTTGGGCAAGACTTGGTGCCGACGGACCGACGCAACGGTGAAGAGCAAGTGAGGTCAAGATCGATAGACCAAAAGTGTCACATGATGATATGAAGTGGATCATATCATTTGATGATCGTGTCGTGCATGCGGTGCATTGACACAATGGAGGATGACGGTGGAGATGGAAATGCACAAGGCAAAGGTATAACCTAGGGCATTTCATTTCACCGGTCTAAGGTTGAGTTGAGAAGTACTTGACCGGATTTAGGATAGATGGCCGTACTATCAAGAGGGGTAATCTTGTTTGCATATCGGTCATCTAGTGCCACTTGAGCGATCTAACATTGCGATGTGCTAGGATCGAGTGGCGGTGTGAGATGAAGAGAAAATCCTTTGAAAATGATTGTGAAAATGCTAACACACAAGCACATGGAGTTGTACACTTGGTGGTGTTGGCACATTACAAAGGTGGCGAATGTTCGCCGTGGTTTGTAGGGTTGAGTTGGGCTTGGGTCCCTCTCTCCTCCCGCCGAGCTTGCGAGGCGGGATTCGGCGCTTTCGGGAAAATTGGAGGCATATTTTCCATTGCGCCGGATGCAAATTGTTGTTGGAAACATGCTATCTATGGTGGTCAAGTTGGTATACTTGTGGGATAGCATGGTGGAGAAGATCGCGTTTTCGATGGGCTGTAAATCATGGATTTACAAGCGCCGGACGCGGCGGTCGGACAGCGGCCGGGCGGGCGGACGCGTCCGGCGCGTGGAAGGTTGGCGTGGGCGGGCGCTCGGGCGGCGCGAGCGCCGGACGCCGAGGAGGCGCGCGTCCGCGCACGCCGGACTCGGACGAAACCACGGTGCCGAGTGCTTGCGCGTGAGCACGTTCGCGAGGCGACGCGCGCCGGACGCAGCGGCGGACTCGGGCGAGTCACCGTTTGGCGTCCGGCGGTTCTACGGTGCTTGGGCGGTGCGGGTGGATGAGCGGCCGGACGCGTCCCGCGGTGGTCACCGGGCGCGTCCGCGCAGGTTTCGAGCAGATCGTGAGGTAGCCGTTGGGGATCAACGGTCGACTTCGAACGGTCGGTACACGTGGCGTGACGAGGAGCGCCGGACGCGGCTTGGAGCGTCCGGCGGTGGAGGCCGGACGCGTCCGGCGCTCGTGTTTCGGTTGCCCGAGGTGGCAACGGCTAGTTTCAGCCCTTGGGGCTATATATACGTGGTTTGGCCGGTGTGGCCGGTTGGCCGAGCACGCCCCGGCTATGTTGCCTTGTGTGGTGGTGCTTGGAAGCCCTCTAACTCACATATGCTTGGTAGTGACCATCCGATAGTGTGAGAAGAGCGATTCTAGTGCGAGTGCTTTGTGAGATTGCATTTGTGGCACTAGGTGGTTGTGTTGCAAGCCGGGAGAGCTTGTTACTCTTGGAGGTTGCCACCTCCTAGACGGCTTGGTGGCAAGAGGCTCCGTGGTAGCACGCGTGGAGATACGGTGCTCGGAGAAGAGATTGTGAGAGGTCGGTACTCACCTCACGGGGATCGCGAAGAGTAGCCCTATTGGATTGCGCGTGTCATTGAGTTACCACCCTTGAGTGTGTGGGTTTGCTCGGTGCCTTGAGGGGCTCACTTGAGAGTGGTGTCTTGCGGTGCCTTGCGGGCGTGCCTTGAGGGGCAAGTGACTTGAGGGTCACACCGAAGAACCATCTAGGTGAAAAGACCGGAGGAACCACCGAAGGTGTTGGTCGACACAACAGGACGTAGCTTGGGGGCAACCAAGTGAACCTGGTGAAAAATCGCCGGGTCATCTTGTGTCCACACTTCGCGGTGGTTTGCAATCTCTTCCACAAGCTTTGTATTTACTTTCCTTACTTTCTTATATAGATTGTGTAGTTGCTCTTGTGGTTAGTTAGCTTGAGTAGCTTGTTAATCACCTTCTTGCTTGTGTAGCTAAGAAGTAGAGTAAGTTGCCTTGCTTAGCTTGTGTAGTTAAGTAAGTTTGAGCTCTTGGGTTTAGCTTGTGTGGCTTTGTCCTTGAGCAACTAGTGAGCTTAGGTTGGCTTTGTGCTTTTGCTCATTAGAATTGTGTAGGTGCACACCCGGTTGCTAAAGTACTAGTTGCTTAGTTTTGTGTGACCTTGCAAGCTAGACTTGTTTAGTGTGCACTAGCTAGATTGGCACCTTGCTTGCTTGTTTTAGGATCTTTTACAAGGTGCATCTAGAGTGATAGTTAGAGGGGTGAAGTCTTGGCTAGGCCGATAGATTTAATTCCGTACTTATATCGGTTAGCCGGAAGCGATTAGTTTTAAAAGGGACTATTCACCCCCCCCCTCTAGTCCGCCATCTCGACCTTACAACAAGGCCTGAAACAACCGAAAGTGAGCAATTGAAACAACAAATCAAAACCAAAAAATGCAACCTCACACAAAACGGTAAAAAACTGTTGTACCAACGGGCACCGCCTTGATGTAGCAACAAGGGGCACATATTGTAACAACAAAAATCCAGAGAAAAAGCGTAGTGGATAGACAGAAGTGGGGAGTAGAGAAGAGAGAGAGAGGAGGAGATCGAGGATGAGGCCTACCTTTGCCGGAAATGGGCAGATCCATCGCCATACCGGCCGGCACGACGGATCCGCCTCAGCCACCGCCGCCATGGCCGCCGTGGCCGCCCGCCCAGATCCGGCGGGGGCCCGCTCCGCCCCGCCGGATCCCGCCTCCCGCCCCTGCCCGCCGTGGCCCGAATCCGGGCCGCACCCAGCAGATCCGGCGGGGCCCGCTCCGCCGTCGCCGGATCCGCCTCCGCCGCCGCCGCCGTGGCCCGAATCCGCGGCCGCACCCAGCAGATCCGGCGGGGTCCGCTCCACCGCCGCCGGATCCGCCTCCGCCATGGCCGCATCCGCGGCCGCACCCAGCAGATCCGGCGGGATCCGCTCCACCGCCGCCGGATCCCGTGGATGTGCGGCCACCGGCGCCGGATGCCGCGGATCCCGCGGCTCGTGGCCGCCGTCGCCATGGCGAGGAGGGGGAGGAGGCGAGGACCGCGGGAGGAGCTCGTCGCTGCCATGGGGGATGAGGGGAGGATGAACGCGGGAGGCGGAGGGAGCTCGCCACCGTCGTGGGTGGAGGGAGGAGGGAGGTGTAGGGAGCAGGAGGCGCCGCCGTCGCCGTCGTCGTCGCCGTCGCATGGGAGAGATCAGGGGAGAGAGAGAGAGAGCGACGCGAGAGAAATGGACGCGCGGATGCGGGGTGGGTGGGTGGTCGTCCTCACGCCCGGTGGAGCGGCCGAGGCCTCGCACGCGAAATTCCAAACATGCCCCTCATGGGCCGGGCCGTGTGCGCGTTCGACGCGTCGAACGTTTCATGTATAGCATTACCGTAAAAAAATTGTCGCCACCATGGTGAGGAAAAACTCGTGGTCATTCTATGCAGATTGTTTGAGTTCGAGTTGGCGGTAAAAATTGTACGGCTGAATTCTATATTTTTTTCCCCCGAGTTCTCCAATTTTCATATAGCTATGAAATTAACCTACGTGAATCCTACGTTTCTGTCTGTGTCTAACAAACATTGTCCACTCCATATGTTCCCATCGAAAGAGTTCAAGCCATTTCACACGGGCATACCGCATACGGCACATCTAATTGGAGAACGGATTGCCGTCTCGAGAAATGGCATCCACTCAAACCATTCCGTACGCCATGTGCATCAGTTCAATTTCATACTAAGGCCACTACATATATAATCCCATGCACCACTAATCTCAGAACCATCAAGCAAAGCAGAGCACGAGAAACAAAAAGAAACAAACAGAGTGAGAAGGAGCTCGACCATTTCTTCAGGCAAGCAAAGATGACCACTGCCAGAGGGATAGCCGCCATGGCGATGTTCTTCCTAGTCACGCTCTCCACCTCCCACATGGCTTCATCCCTCCGTCTCGGCACCGCCCTCGGCACATGCCGCGCCAGTGGATACCTCCCAGGCCGCTCCGGCAACTGCGAGAAGAGCAACGACCCGGACTGCTGTGAGGATGGCAAGAAGTACCCGCAGTACCACTGCTCACCGCCAGTGACGGCGAACACCAAGGCTGTGCTGACGCTCAACAGCTTCGAAAAGGGCAAGGACGGTGGCGGTCCATCAGAGTGCGACAACTCATACCACAGCGACGAGGAGAAGGTGGTGGCGCTCTCCACCGGGTGGTTTAGCAACATGGCGCGCTGCGGGCACCAAATCAAGATCAGCGCTAATGGCAACTCTGTGTACGCTAAGGTGGTGGATGAGTGTGACTCCGTGCACGGTTGTGACGATGAGCACAACTTCGAGCCACCGTGCGACAACAACATAGTTGACGCTTCACCGGCGGTGTGGAACGCCCTGGGACTCGACCAGAACCTCGGGATGGTGGACATCACCTGGTCCCAGGAGTGAAAGTAGTTGATGTGTGTATCGTGTCTGTTGCATCTATTGGCACTTGGCACGTGCCGTGTGCATCTACGATTAGAGGATACGGGTTGAGGGGTCACTGCCTTCAGTAGTGTATTGTATTCATGCCATGTCATTACTGCATATGGATGTCATTGTTGAATATTGAATAAACAGTGCATGAAGTAACGAAAAGATTGTGTTCCTTAAATGCACACAAAGCTAGCAATGTGCTTCACACCAGCATTACATGAACATCATGGCCCACAATGCCCACACCAAAAATTTCTTCTGCATTTTTCATAAGTAAATATCACAGTTGACGGAGCAGATGCCAAAGGGCAGCTGAACTCCACACAAGTTCATGGGATTAGCATGGTAAGCTCACAGAAAAGCTGGTGCAAATTTAAGTTTCATTGAAATTTCAGCATTGAGTAGGGCAACAAAACACACAGATTTGAAGTTGAATCAGACATGAGCGAAGCAGATGCTTCGACGATGGTAATTAGCTAATGTGGGTTTCATTGCTGATACATACATATTGAGAATTTCTTCAGCTTTGAACCAATTGCAGCTATCTCATACAGGTTCTACAAGCCTAGCCCGAACTGAATCCCGATCTGTTATAGGTTCGATGCTGCCAATGAAAAGAAATGTGTTAGCATTCTGCTAAAAATCTCCAGAAAAAAAGAAGGGGGGGGGGGGCTGCTAGTGATACCAAATAAAACATACCTATAAAGTATTTCTCCTCCATTTATCACCTTTTTTGATATCAAATTGGGAGCCAGATCCTCTAAAACATGCAGCTGCTTTTCTATCTCCCCTGTAAGTAAAAAAGACGATACGGTCAGCATACCTCAGGAAACATAAAGAATAATTTGGAGTGTACATGGATCAAGTGATCCTCATTACCAATCTCTTCTATCTCCAGGTTGTTGGCAAGAATATTGTGGAAAAGTTCCTGTTTCGTGATAAGTGAATTCTTGGTAGAACGAGAAATATCGCAGACTATGTCAAATGTGGTATGGAGTGAAACTGTCCTTTCCTGGGTATCCGCTGGATCTATTTCATTGATTTTGTCTTTATCAGTAAAGAAGACAGGACTATCTTCCTGCAAGGAAAAAGTTCATTTGGTCAGGAAATAACCAATAGGCAAATGAACGGCAACAACCTGGGCATTGTTCAAGTTTTACACAGTTATTACAATAAAAGAAAATAACGGAGCAGGAAGCAAGACATCTGTTAGTCATACACCACATCATACCAAGAAAACCAAGAGTGCATTATTTTGTTTTATAATGCATTTGAGCATTTCTACAGACAACAAAAGAGAATGGTCATTCTGTCTAACAAACTTATCACTGTGCCTCAGTCCTCAGCATATAAAATTCCAAGTTATTGGTAAGCTGTTGCTGGTTAGTAGTATTCGTGCCGACTTTTTCCAAAGCATCAACAACTGCACTGCTAGAATTCTAGGAATCATTGAACAGTTGTATATATCTATTCCCTGAATATTGTGTTAGATGAGCATAATTGGCTAAGAAGCCTATCTGCATAACCTACATTAACGTTGTTAAGATATAGAATTAAATGAGGAAATATTCATCAGTAGTTATTTTGCACACTGGGTTTTCAATTAAATCAGTATCCAAGCACAAGCATTTGTTACTAGTTTATGTTACTGACTACAGCATCTATGATCTTCTAGCATGCAGTTATGTTCTATACAAAAAGATAACAATTTTATGGGATGGATAGGAATCAGATACCTCAAGTGACTTGTTAAAACTTGATAAGTCTTCTGAGATTATGCCCCTTTTAGCTGTAGCTGTATGTTCCATTCCATCATAAAAAGAAGGGCTTCCTTCTTCAATCTTTAACGATATATTCAGTGATCTGCGGGCAGAACTGGCTGAACGTGGTTCACAAATGTGTCCACATGTGGCCTCAAGTTTCTCGAGTGGAGTCGGCAATGGCCTTTTTGGTGTCTGCAGTGCAGGTGTTCCAGACAACAATGTTGACTCTGAGGTCCCTTGTTTTGGCGTATTCTCTTGACAAGAAGAGATCAAATGGCGGCTTGGAGTAGCAGAAATTTCAGAGTTGGCTGGAATTGGAGCATGTTCATCTTGCTTTTCAAGGCTTTTGTCTGACCCTTCTGTATCATAAGCACTCACAAAGCTAAGTTCTGCTGGATCCGATAGCAATTGAGTCTTTTCAGTTCCATCAGCAACGATTTTCTGCGACATTAGTTTTTTAAAAGATTGTGGGAAGTGGGAAGCATTTGAGAATTCCTCCTCAGCGGCACCCTGCAGAGGTGGCTCAGCAGGTGCCTCAAGATATAACTTCTCCATTGGCCTTGAATTAAAGGGTTCCGGTAGGATTGCCTCAGGAATGTCTGCACCCTGCATACATAACAATTTGCAACGAAAATGCTGAGTGAATCATCAATTTATCATGGCCTGAATACTAATACAATGGAAAGTTCATATAGGCACACCCTGAAAAAGGAACATATAACTATATAGGTTCACTTGAAATGAAAAGACAGAAAGTTAAAGTGCTCTAAACAAATTAAGGGAAATACCATACAGTGAACATCTATCATTTAACAAGTAGCTGAGCAAGGGCTAATTAAATTAAGTTTAATACCTTATGATGGGCTTCCAAAAACCCCAAAAGCTTTGAGTAAAAAGCCTCGCAAATTGTCATGGATGGAGACTGATCAGGGCTGGTGCATTCCACAACATCCATTACAAGTGTGATTTCCATATCAGCATACATGCATAGGCTCTTCTCATCATGTACTAGTATCTTCTTTATCTGGATTGCCTCTGGGAATAAATGCTTCATCTGGGCCAAATGACTGTATAATAACTTCCTGTAAGGCAGAAAGATTATTATCAAACTGCAACAAACAAACAACAATAATAATTCACATTGATACTTTCATCGCCATTACTACCTTTTTGTGAGTATCTCCACCTGGGTGGCAATATTATTAAATGTAGCCATCTTCTTCCGCAGGTGAAGCAATCTTATAGAACTCTCCATTCTATTGAAAAGATTCAGCAAATCCTTGTGTCTTCCATTGTGAACAAGAAAGACAAGGTGAATAATCATGGCTAGGCAGCACACATATGTATGAGATATTGAGATGGGAATAAAATGACTCACTTCTCAAGAAGTTCAATGCTTTCTGAAAAAAGAGATCGGCTACCACTAGGTGAAACACTTTCATTATAGTCCTCATCATCTGTCTCACCCTCATCTTCCACCAGCTGATTTGCAAATCTGTCTTTGTACCTCTCTGCAAGCAAATTCCTTGCCAGTGAACTCACAACGACCCCTTTGCTTCTAGATTCACATTTTTCTGGAGTGGGTGATTCGATTTCACTTCCACCATCTTCTATCTCAACTATCGTCTTGTGCACAGTTGCAGGGCTACTCGAATCATTCTCATTAGACACTTGAGAAAATCCTTTCTCAATGTCAAGCTGAGTAGTATGCGTCTCACTCATTTTCAGCTCCAAACACTAAAATAATGGGACCATAAGTAATATGCTCCAAACAAAATCAAACACAGATCATGAATGCATATAAGTACATGGGTGAACTTCATAAAGTTGCACAATACAATGTTATCCAGGAGTAGCAAAAATCGACTTATATGGCCTCATACCCATATCCCCTAGGAATGCCACAAGGTACTTCACAACTATCCTATCACGAATAAATACCAATGACTAGTTGTGTAAACATACATGAATTAGGGCCAATCTGTGCAAGATGAATCCAGTGTTGTTTTACACCCACCCCGCCTCCCTTCCCCTCCGTCCCCAACCCAACAAAAACGGTGGGCAGAGGTATCTGCCTATGAGCTATGAACTATGAAGTGAGGTAAAGGAAAACAGGAAATTCTAGTTTGCCATCCTGGAAAACTCAATCCAAAAATCGGGTGGAAATAATTAGCTAAATAACCAAAAAATTGAGTGAAAACTAACACAAATTCCGCAAACCCTAGCCGTTACCTCACGACACAGCACAACATCTGACCAGACAAACCACTGCACCACTCAAATCAGCGCCTGCCGACTAAAGAGCTGCGTCACTCAAACCAGCGCCTTCCGACGAAAGAGGCGAAAGAAATGGCCCTCCGGAGAGCGCATCGGAGCACACCCGTGTGGCGATGGGAGCGTGGGACACGAAACGGAAGCTTCGCATAATTCGCAGAGCACAAGCTAACCGAGGACCAGATCTTGGAAGTATACCTGCAGATAGAGCTCGCGGTGCGCTCGGTGTCTCGAATCCGGACGAGCACGGCGCTCCGGTCTCAGGAAGTCGCCACGGGAGTCGGCCGGCGGCGGCGGCGGTAGTGGAGAGGAGAGGAGGGGATCTCATCAATCAAAAAACGAAGCGGAGGGCGGCGAACGGTGCCGCTTCAAAGTGTCGAAGCAAACCAAAGCGAACAAGTCGAGCCCAACGGTTATATTTTCCGGCCCTTTTTATACGTCAGTATCAAACCTGGGCCGTTTTTGTGTTTCGCGCTTTTCAGCCCACTTTCCGTGCTCAATGTAGGCCGGCCCATTCCGACTCATAGTTTCCTTTCCTTTCTCTTCCCCAACCACGGCCGAAACCGGATCGCAGCGAAAATGGATGCACGGCAGGTGAGCGCCGCCGACTCCGAGCTGGCGCGGGCGCGGGCGCGGGCGCGGTGCGTCGCGCTGCAAGACGACCTCGCCGCTTCGCCGGACCTGCCACGCCACCCCGCGCTCCGCTCCCTGCTCCGCCTCGTGGACGCCGAGCTGCGCTTCCTCTCCTCGCCCCGCCCCGCCGCCGCGGCCGCGGCCGCCGCCGCGCCGCTCTCCTCCAACCTGCCCCACCTCGTGGCGCTCCACCTCGCCCTCACCCACCCGGCCGTGCGGAGCCCGTCCCGGCTCTCGCCGCGCCCGGGGGTCGACTTCGCCTGCGCCTTCCGCGGCCGGCCCGCGTGGGCGCTCGTCTCCGCCAGCAACCCCGCCAGGCTCGCCTGGGCCCCGGGCCTCCGCGCCCGCTTCGCGGCGGCGCTCGACGCCGCGCGCGGTGCCCCGCCCGCTACGCGGCCCGAGAAGCTGCTCCTCGTCTTCTCCCGCGGTGTCGGCGTGGATATCGCGCGGGGGCTCGCCGAGGGGTTCGAGGCCGTGGAGACTGACTTGCTCGAGGAGTTCATTGGCGACTCCGAGGAGGAGGATGGGGACGGGGACGGCTGGGTCGCCGTCAGCTTCAACCCGAGTGAGGAGCTCAGGAATTTCAGGGCGTTTGAGATTGATGTCGTGGAGGGTGCTGGCGAAGTTTTGCTGCCGCCAGACGCCGCTCTGGCCGAGGGAACTGCTGATGAAGAGGAGCCTTTGGGTTTCGAGGGGGCGTTTGCTGCGTTTATGGGGAAGATGTGGAGGGAATCGAGGGAGCTGGTGAATTTGGACACCACGGCGCTGGTTGCTATAGTGTCAGGGATCAGCAATGGCGGGGTAGGGAAGCTGATGGCTACACCTGAGGCGGAGACCAGAGCAAGGTTCAAGTGCAACTACAAGTTCGTCATGGATCAGGTCGCTTGGAACTGTTTGCTTTACAGTCTAGGAGCCAGTCTTTCATCACCCTGTTCTAAATGTTGTTGATCAATTGTTAACTGCAATTTACACAGATTTACTTGAATATACACTATTCAGAAAATATGTTTCTGCAGAGAGTGAATCTATATTAGAGAACTGTGTAGTTAGTAGTTAGTACCTGCAAAAGAATGCCATGCAGTAGATGTTGTCTTGAATTATTTCATTCTTGCTTTGTAGGCACAATCCGAACTGCAGTTTCCAATACTTATAGAATTGGGGAAAGCAGTGGAGGGGAAACAATGCATCATCTGTGAAACTGTCAACTTGGAGTTCAAAGAAATTGTTTCGATGTGTGGTGGGCCTGAGGAGAACACTAGAGCAAGACATTTGTTCAAACAACTCACGTAAGTTCTGTTACATGGCTAATTTGATTTCTCAAGGTTCAGTATTTTGTGCCACTATCTAGTAACCCTAACTTGGAATCTTGAGTGTGATTCTTCTGTTAGCAACTTTGAGTATTGAGTGTTGTTCTTCTGTCAACATATATTGCTTACAATGTTAGACATAACACATCATCAGGTTTCCTTTTGAGAACTGACACATGATCAAGTTCATGAAGCACTTTTGCTCTCTCATTTCATATCTTTATCGCAGTTCATTTGTTAGGTACATGTAGTTCCCAAAGGTCGTATGATATTCTTCTTTATTTGATCCTTATACTGACTGATATATGTAGAATTATAGATACACTGAGGTACTTCAAGATTGTTTGTAATAAAGTACTCTATGATTTCTCATTTCAACCTTGTACTTTGTGGACATGTCCTCAGTACTCCTCTACTGTTGGCCCACTATAAGTTTTGTAATGAGCTCAATATAATGTAGTTACAATGTATTCTAAATTCGCAGATGAAACTGCTTTTGCTTCCAGTAATACTGAGTGAAACATGCTGCATCTGCTAGCTAAGCTATTTAGCCTGCCTGCTTCATCTGCAACAAAATTTGTTATCCGACCTACCTAATATAGTAATATTTTCCTGTTCATACAAATTGCTATCATATCCCAGAGGTGCTACACCCGTGGTAGACTAGGAACTCTCTTATTTTCCACAAGTCACTGTTTATCATATCCAGTGTGTGTTGGGGCATGCTAATGGCCTTGAATTCATTTTTTATCTTACATAGTATTTACCGACACTTTTTTGGGCTGGCAGCATTGTCCCAGACAGTCCTTCAGCTCGAATGATGGATCTTCCAACCACAAGGAAGCTCGCGATGAAGAACAAAATTGTTTTTGGCACAGGTGACCATTGGCGGGCTCCTACTTTGACTGCTAACATGGGGTTTGTAAGAGCTGTTTCACAGTCTGGTATGCCGTTGCTAACCATCGAGCACCGACCTCGGGCATTGATTGGTCAGTGACAGTGAGTATGCCATAACTAATTTATAGGTGTTTTAGATCCTGGAGTTGTAATTCTGCCCCTTCTGAACATGAAAGTATCTGAAGTTCTGGCAATTAGTTGTTCTCCTAGAACTATGGTGAAGTGAAGTCCCAGTTTACTCTAGTGTCTAGTCCTGCTAGCTTTGTCCACAACTGTGTATCTAGTCCAGATCCATTGGAGTTTATTGGAGCGACAATGGTTACTATCTGTACTTGGGATCCTTGACGTCAAAGTCAATCATAACATATGTGGGAGTAGTTTTAAAGTCTTCAGCATAGCTATGTACAGTGAGAAGAGGTGAAGTATAAAATTATGTACTATGGATGAACGCATGAGCGTGAAGTGTTGCAACTGATGATGCATACTGAATTGCTATATCCTTGTGCCATTACCTACTCGTACGGGATTATTTCAACTCACTGGACATTTTTTTTATCACTTAATCATCCCAGTTTGTATATATATAAAAAATAAGATTAATCAATACGTGTCAACATAAGGGACCTGGTTGGCTGCCCTTACCATTGCAATCAACAATAGCATGTAGCTATCATTACGTTTTGAGCGATATTACATCCATCTAGTAGCAAGAAAAAAAGAATTATTATTGATGAGTATAAGAAATCCTTACATTTTCAAAGAAGATGAGAACATAAGACACTATATGAGAAATTGACGATTCTCGTACAGATGAACATGTATTCTATTTTCATCCACACTAACATTAGGGCATAACTTGATTGTTCGTTTGTTCTTTCCAACCCTGAGCTATTAGCTGTTAAATTGTACAGACATTGAATAGTTTTCACTGAAGCCACCCAGGGTAGCGATCAAAATCTAGAATCCTCCTCTGAAGTACATCCACAAAGTCGTGTTCAGAAAAAAAGGAGGAAAACAAACTAGTAGGATTTTCCACAGTGAATCAAGCTCCCAGCCCCCAAAAAAAGACCAAAAATTGCAGCGCTCCCAACAGTGGTTTGTCCAACGTATCTGATCTTTAGCAATCCAGGGATCTGTGCAAGAGAATATCAAACTGATTAGCATTCATGATAACCCACAAGATCAACTCTAAATTTTATTTCAGATAGTTATCTCTTGATAGTTAAATAAATAAAACCTACATTATGCCATGAGTTCAATACAGTAAATCTTAGCAGTGTTGTCAAAAAAAAAGTAAATCTTAGCAGAGGTTAACGCATCCTACATTATGCCATGCGTTCAATAAAGTAAATCTTAGCAAAGGTTAACAAAGTGCACAATCAAGACCTAATCAATCTGAATCCTTTGCATATTGAAGGGCAGGTAATCAATTTATTTCCTAATACTGTTTGATGCATCAGTATCTAAAAGTTTATGATTTTTTTTTCATCGCGAAAGAATGACACAAAACCAAATATGCAAAGGGAAATAGCATAGAAACCCTACCATAATGCTGTTTTGTGTATAACAAAGCAAATAGTGTATGCGTACCTTGTACCTGAATGCCTCAAAAGTTCCATAGCAAGCACCTGCAGAGGAAGAAGGAAAAACTTGCTAATTAGTAATTTGGTACTCTTATGCTATGGCAGCAGAAAGAAGGTAAAATATGCTATTTATTCTCATGATATTCATAACCTAGGTAGCACATGGGCACAAGAGCACTTTGAGAACTACCAACTCCCTCCAGTCATACAAGGATGAAATTTGGGACAAAAAGTTACACCATTCAGGCTAATTAGGCTGCCTTAAACATCTTCTAATCAGCATTGGGAATATAAGCAACTTTATTAGAGCTACATATTGAAAGCAACAATTGCATAACAGTTATTGCACGAAAGAAGGGAGCCCAAGCATGTTAGATACATCCTTGAAGCACTGGTCAACACAATTACACAAACCACATAGAAATAATAAAAGAAACTTTCCACAGGCGCGTCTTTTCTGCCTTATTACAAAACCCAAAAGTAATGACTATCAAGGTAAGAAAGCCGGAGACTGGTAGCCTAAGACATGACCATATCCACCCCTTCAAGTCCTTGTGTGCGGTATTCACTCCACGAGCTAAATACAAAACCACCAAGCAGAATGATAACTTTTTGACAGCAAATACCAGTAACTTGACATACAGACAATTCCATATGCTGTCATCTTTCCGTTACAATGGAGTCCAAATCAGCAAATTAAACCAAAATTCAAATATACTAATCGGTACATTCCAATGTGGCATTAAACAAGCTTTTGATCTTACATGTTTTCATCCCAAGTCCTACCCACCACCACCAAATTAACCAAACCACAGCATGAGCAACAGCCCTTGCAATTGGACAAACAAACTCAAGTAGAGCATCAATTACACCTCCAGAAGATGCTACCGAAGCACGAACTCTAAACAAAAGCCACCTTGTTATTCAGCCACCAGCTAATCAGACAAACCAGGGATCAGTAGTAGCTAGCTGGAGAACATCCCTGAAATCACACACTATTCTACTTCAACAAACATACCCACGGGCGAAGCAGCTCGCACGGATGGATGGATGCTGCAAGTCTAGGGTTTAGGGGTTTAGGGAGGAAAGTTACCGACGGCTCCACCGACCGCGCCACCGATGGCAACTCCGGCACCCACGCGCGCCAGGCAGCTGTCACTCCTCGCCATCACCTCCTTGTCACAACCCCAAGTTGGAATAGTCCCACATTGCTTAGGCAAGGTGGGGAAACCTAGTTTAAAAAGCTAAAGGCAACCCTCTTCTATCAGACTAGTCTTTTGGAAGAGTTAGGCCCAAGGCCCAAGAGGGAGGTTTCCTGGGAGTTGGGCCAGGTTGGTTACATTGGTATCAGCTCTTGGACTTCTTGGGATGGGCCCCCGGGTGACGCGGACTCTGAGAGCCGCGCATGTGGGGCCGGGCTGCATGGGCTGCGGGCCTTAGGCGCAGTGCCGTTACCTGTGCATGCGGACCGGACTCGAGGACGAGTCCGTTTAAGGGGGAAGGAATGTCACAACCCCAAGTTGGAATAGTCTCACATTGCTTAGGCAAGGTGGGGAAACCTAGTTTAAAAGGCTAAAGGCAACCCTCTTCTATCAGACTAGTCTTTTGGAAGAGTTAGGCCCAAGGCCCAAGAGGGAGGTTTCCTGGGAGTTGGGCGGATTGGTTACACTCCTCTGATCCTATTGCACTTGTAATTAGATCAGATCCGAGCAGAAATAGACCAATAGCTTAAGTTGGGTCATTGGGTCCTTGGTTTCAGACAGCAGTAAGGGAACAGAGGGTTGGGATACCTGGTGGTAGCTCGTCGCCGGCGAGTATGACGGCGGCGGCGGTATTCCTCACCTTGTTTTAGTGAAAGGGCCCGACTAATTCCCTGCTGGGCCTCAACGGGCCTTTCAGCTGGACCGAGATTAACGCCTTTCAGACCATGCACAGCACGTCATCAAGCCCGGGCAGGAACGGGTTTGGTCCAGTCTATTAGAAAGGGAAAACGTAGTTTAATTTTTTTTTTCTCGAACATCAACCTAGATTTTTTTTTTGAAGGCAATCAAGCTAGAAATTTTACCCCTTCAACTTATAAGTTCAAATTACCTCTCATCCTGGTTTCAAATGGTTTTAACAGTGGTTTTATCTTGAGAAATGCTAAACATTAGCCGGCTAAAGTGCTGAAGGTTTTTTGTTTTGAATATTTTAAACGAGGATTGGAGCTAATTGTTGCAGACCATAGCCAAAGTAGACAGGCTGGCTAAAGTGCTAAGCATGCAGCCCAATACCAGCTCTTTCATATGGAGCAGGGACAACATCGGAATCGAATTTCCAAGTGAACACGAACATGTAATGGGTAATGACAATTAATAAGGAAACAAATTATCTCAATTAATGGCAGTTAAAGAAATAAAACGGTGATAGAAGTTAATTAGGGCAGTCCCAATGGTAGAAACTATGCACGGTTTCCATGATGACTATATTAGCAAAAACGTCATATAGAAACTACCTCAACCCAATGCAACAGTCTTTTAGTAATAAATATGGGTCCTGCTGCCGATCGAACGTTCTACCATAGAACGGTTCGTCAGCGCGCAGGGCCCGGCCCATCTCCCTCCCCTGCAGCGTGCGCGTGCACACACACCCGCGCGACCAGAACCCCGACACGCACACCGACGCCACCCCATCCACATGTACACGCGCGCGGCATACGCGGCGCCCCGCCCACCGTGACTCCACCCTGCCGCCATCGCCGCGGCGGCCTTCGACATGGCCGCTTAATGCCTCTGAAACAAAAAAAAAAGATATTGAAACAAATCAAAATAAAAAATTGAAACAAACTTGAAAGGGAAAATGAAACACCAGGGGCAAACATTTTGAAACAAAAAACTGAAAGTATAGAAACAAATAATTTGATATGAAGAAACAAATGATTTGATACAAAAAGAAACAAAACAAAAATATGAATTGAAACAAAACAAAATTGCTAAAAGAAACAAATAAGAGCGACATTTGAAACACGAGAGAGAACAAAACATAAAAACACACGAGAAAATAAAAAAATTGAAACAAAAATGAGACAATGGAGAAACAGTGGAAATACATCATCTAAAACACAGAGGAGAACAAACATGAAACACCATGGTTTGAGATAACCCAGAACCAAAGCACCCCGGCCTGTTGAAACAAAGAGTGTGTCACTGATGAACCAAGGCACCAAGGCCTGTTGAAACATCGGCGACATGCGGGAGGGAAAAGCGAGGCACCGCTCGCCGGAGTTGGAGGAGGATGAGAGAGGGAGAGGAGAAGAAGAGAGGAGGTCTACCTCGGTCAATACACAAACCCGCCAGCCATGGAGGCTACCATGGCCCGGCGGCGGCCGCGGGCGAGCCATATGCGAGGCCGCCGCCGGCAGGACAGCCCTGCGAGCGCGAGGGCCTCCTCCCACGCGCCAAGGGCGGCAACGTCGCGGCCTTAGGCCACCGGCGCGCGGGCGTGGCTGCCTAGGCGCGGCCCGTCCGCCCAGCACGCAAGACCTTGCGGGCGCGGGCGCGCGGCCCCCTCAACGCGAGGCCGCTCAAGCGCGCGAACCGCCGGCGCGCGCCGCGAGGTCGAGCGAGTCGACGACGTCCTCGGCGAGGCCGAGCTCGACGGCGGGGAGGAGGAGGTCGACGGCGTGGCCGGGTCTGGTGCGGCTCACCGGAGAAGAAGAGGGAGGCCTGCGGCGTGGATCTGCCCGGATCCCCATCACCCGCCGAGATCAATGCCGGCACCACCGGATCCGGCTTCCCGTCGCAGCCCTCGCCGGATCCGGTGGAGCGCACGGAACCGGGGCCGCCCGCCCCCGCCGCCAAGGATGGCGCGAGAGGAGGGCCGCCGCGCTGCGCCGGAGGAGGCCGCCACGCTCGCCGGAGGAGGGCCGCCACGCTCGCCGGAGGAGGGCCGCCCGGTACCACCGGATCCGCTCCCCGCAGCCTGCTCGCCGGATCCGGTGCAGGTGTGGACCCAGCGGCCGCCCCTTCACCCCGCCAAGGAGAGGCGCGGAGGAGGGCCGCCGCGCTCGCCGGAGGAGGGCCGCCACGCTCGCCGGAGGAGGGCCGCTGCCATGGAGCGCGCGAAGGCCGGGAGGAAAGAGGGCGCGCGGCGCTCGCCGGAGGAGGGGAAAAAGGAGCGACGGAGGCGGAGAGATAGAGAGTGGGGTGGGGAGACGAGTGGGTGGAGCGGGCGTGGAGTGCGCGTGTCCGCGTCCGCGTCCACCCCTGCCACGCGTTGGCGCTGTTGGGCCGGCCCACTAGCGTTCTATGCTTAGAACGTTAGATGCCAAGCATTACCGAATAAATATTGCTCTGTTTTCTATCTGCATCTTATCCTTTCATGCCTCCGTTCGTTCCTTTACCAAGCACAAGACAAGCAGCGCATGGCACACGGCGAGCGCACGCGGCAACGGGGAACCAGCACCTAGCAAGCGAGTGGGGTGGCCGTCGGGCGAGCCGCGAGCGTACGCAGCGGCGCGGCAGCGTGGGCAAGCGGATGCGTCTCCGACGAACGTATGCGGCGGCGCGGCATCGTGGGCAAGCGTTTGCGTCTCCGGCGAGCGTACACGGCGGGCGAGCATGGCGCGGCTCCCGCGAGCGGACGCGGACAACCAGCACGAGCGGAGGAGCATTCGTCGTGGAGCTCGGCGTCTACCAGAGAGGAGCGTCGTCAAGTGCAGCGAAAACGGACGGCGCGGCCTTGGTGGCGATGGCGGCGGCGGCCGCGACCTGTGGAAGCGCGGCGTGTTCTTAGGATTCGGCACTTTTCTGCTGGAGCGGCAACTTGCGCGACGATATCGCAGCCTTCGCGGCGGCGAGCGCAGCCTGCTCCACGGCGGCGGCTTGCGCAACGGAGGGGCTGGCAGGCGATCGACACTGGCAGTTTCTCCCCAATGCGATTTTTCTCGTTTCTTGGTGCATCGATCCGAGGGTACACGCCGTTTCTTGATGAAGAAACGATTTCTTCGTTTTTTACCTTCTCTCCTCAATAACTCCTTCGCCACGTCATCAAATTGCTGAGTTGTACCTCTAATTAATAAGGATAGAAACTACAATTAATGTCCCATTGGGACTGCCCTTAAGGAATAAAAAATGCAAATTGATGGCAGTTAAAGAATTCTAGAAATTTATTATGTCCACCAAGGAACCAGCATAAGTTTTGATGGCAATGAGCAATTCTCTTCTTACTTTTAGCTAGCAATTTGCGTCGGTATCTAAATTGACTTCTAATTTTTGGCTCCTACTATATGATGAATAGTATGGTTGCCTGACGTACACGTAGCCGTGTGCGCTTGTGTTGTTTGCGCGGTACAAGACAGCCGTTTCTACCGGCGGTGAAAACGACGCCCCCGTCTGCCGTCTGGCCGTCTCTCCGGTCTCTCCACCCGTCATCCACCGCTCTGCCACTGCCACACAGGCCCCAGCCATGGCGGCGGCCCCTACTCCCGAGGCGGCGCCGCACGTGCTCGTCATCCCCTTCCCCGCACAGGGCCACGCGCTGCCGCTCCTCGACTTCGTCGCCCTCCTGGCGGCGCGCGGCCTCCGCCTCACCGTGGTCACGACCCCGGCAAACCTCCAGCTCCTCTCCCCTCTCCTCGCCGCGCACCCCACCGCCGTCCGCGCCGCCACCTTCCCGTTCCCTTCCCACCCGTCCCTGCCCCCGGGGCTCGAGAACACCAAGGGCTGCAGCCCGGCGCACTTCCCCGCCTTCGTCCACGCCTTGGCCGAGCTGCGCGGACCCATCCTCGCGTGGGTTAAAGCGCAGCCCGACCCCGTCGTGGCCGTCGTCGCCGACTTCTTCTGCGGATGGGCTCAGCCGCTGGCCCGCGAGATCGGCGGCGCGGGGATCGTGTTCTCGCCGTCCGGCGTCCTCGGCACCGCCGTCCCGCACTCGACCTTCCGCCGCCTGGTGAGACGCCCCGCGGAGCGCGACGACGACGATGAGTTCAGCGTCTCGTTCCCGGCGATTCCCGGCGAGCCGTCGTTCCAGTGGAGAGAGCTCTTGATGATGTATAGGAACTACATGGCAGGCGCTCTTGACGAGCAGGTCGCTGCGTCGGTGAGGCAGAACTTCCTGTGGAACCTGCACGACAGCTGGGGCTTCGTGTTCAACTCGTTCCGGGCGCTGGAGGGGAGGTACCTGGAGCGGCCGCTCGAGGACCTGGGTTTCAGGCGCGTCTGGGCGGTGGGGCCCGTGGCTCCGGAGACGGACGCCGGGGGTGCCCGCGGCGGGGAGGCGGGCGTCGGCCTCGCCGAACTCAGCGCGTGGCTGGACGCGTTCCCGGAAGGCTCAGTCGTGTACGTGTGCTTTGGGAGCCAGGCCGTGCTGAGCCCCGCCGTGGCGGCGGCGCTGGCCGAGGCGCTGGAACGCAGCGCCGTGGCGTTCGTGTGGGCCGTGGGCGGCGCCGTGGTCCCGGACGGGTTCGAAGCGCGCGCCGCGGCGTCGGGCCGCGGCGTGGTGGTGCGCGGGTGGGCGCCGCAGGTGGCGCTGCTGCGGCACCCGGCGGTGGGGTGGTTCCTGACGCACTGCGGCTGGAACTCGACGCTGGAGGCGGTGGCCGCGGGGGTGCCCATGCTGGCGTGGCCCCTGGTGGCCGACCAGTTCTTCGACGCGCGGCTGCTCGTGGACGAGGCGCGCGTCGCGGTCCGCGCGTGCAGGGGCGGCCTCGGCTTTGTCCCCGACGTGGGCGAGCTGGCGTCCGTGTTGGCCGACGCCACCGGGGAGAAGGGTCGCGACGTCAGGGCCCGCGCCAAGGCGCTCGCGGCGGAGGCCGCCCGTGCGGTGGAGCCAGGCGGGAGCTCGTACGCTGATCTAGAGCTGTTGGTGCAGGAAATCCGGAAGCTTTAGATTCAGTACTATCTTCAGGAATAAAGCAGATCATTTCAGGCATTCCCATTTGTTTTCCCAGTTTCTGCAAGGACTACAAACGTCTGTCTTGTTCGTCAATCGTCAACGGCAGGCTGAACGTCCAAACAATTTAATCTACTTGATGAGTGCATCAGGAAAGCTGAACTTCTCTGTAGCTTCAACTTGAATCTATATCTAGAACGATTTATTAGAGGCATCAGTCACCACTGCTTTGAGTTCTTCCCATGTGTTCACACGAATAATTGGCTTCTGTTTCGCACTCACAGTTCTGTTGTATGTTTCAAGGAGCTTAGTAGCTAATGGCGCATGCTGAACGCCTGATCTCCCATCTACCACTTGTCCTGCGCAGTACAGAGCAGCACTGCACCTCGCGTACGCAGGAAGCACCCAAACTGGCATCTTCTGATGGTGCTCATAAGTTACCCTGAGGTTAGTTCGTCAGTGTCATTGCCCTTTTTTTGATGGAAAGTGTCATTGCCCTTTCAGCAGATGCCACATTGCCACTTTATAAGACTGCAACCGTACCGCAGGCATTACATAAATTGTTTTCAGCTCGATTCCCATGGGATCTAACTTCATCTCACTAAAAGTTCATGCAAGAAGGGCAAGTGTCATGCTCAACAAATCATTTGAACGCGACCGTAACTCAGCTACCTCTGTCCTCTCCCCAGATGCCCACTGCGCTGCCTCTGTGAAGCTGCAAGCGAGAAAACAAACACTGGAGGAGCCGCCATCAAAGGAAGACGAGAAACATGCGGTGTCCGATTCCCAAATGCCGACGTTTGACTCAACCTACCCTACCCGGCCCAATGCCAATGCCATGCAATTCGAGTATCTGACGGATCATCTGATGAGGAAAATTAGCGAGGCAGCAACCCATGTGCCGGCTTTCCGGGGCGAGCTGGAGGACGAGAGGAATCTTTGCGTCCCCCGCTGCTTTTAAGCGTTTGCTCCTGCATCACCGTCGATCAGGACCTTCCAATCACTAGCTGTACCCCGTACCCCTTTTCTCTCCATTGTTTCAACCCAAAGCAAAGCCAAGAACCTTCGTGGCTTCCTCAGCTGAAAACCCGGTTCCTCTGCAAAAACACGTTTTGCCGCTCCGCTGGAGCCGAGTTGTGAACCATGTGGGCGAATTCGCTGGAAGCACGGGTCTTTAGCTCATCTGAGAGCTGGCAGCTAAACTACTCATGTATCTTGCACTAGAATCAAATTTTACTATATACTATCCTAATCTGAAAGTGTTAGATGCTGCAGAAGTAAACTACTTCTCAAGTTTCGTTTCTCCAACAAGTTTTACCACTGTTTCCTGACCGACAAATTCAGTTATGCAAGCTGATGTCTGATGAGTCTCTGAAAGTCAAGCTATTTATTGCCGAATGGTCCAAATCATGCAACATGATCCCAACAGAAATGAAATGCCCAGGGAAAGAGGAGCACGTAACGTCAAACGAAAGCTTAGGTCTTCCTGCCTAACGTTAGGGCCATGCATGGCTCTGCATAGCTGAAGATTTGGCCTGAGAGCCACCCGTTTAGTCAAACAAGTTGGTTATGGACACAGTGGGGGTGTACTACGACCACATCTGATTGCTGTCGTCTAGTGTTTTTCTGTTGGATTGTCAAAAAACAATTTATAGTGCGGTTTGCATAGTGGAGATAAAGTTTGATGTGCTGTATGACTAGACTAAAAATGGAGTTACTATCTACCTCTAACTGTGCACAAAACAACTAATTAGAAATCCATAGTCACACATACGTCCTTCGTCTGTAAGTTGTTGTCGTTTTGCTTTTATCCCAAATCAAGGTTCTATTTGAGCCCTCACTGGGGGGGATGTGTCCGGTCCCATAAATGGATCAACTTTGGAGTTATTCTCGCTCCTGATTCAAAACATATGATGTTACAGTTTTGTCATAAAGTCAAAGAAATTTGACTTATGAAAAAACTAAAACAACTTATATTTTGGAACAAATAAAGCAGCTCTAATTGCTGCCACTTAGAAAGAGTTGCTGCAGCATGAGTTCAAATAACTAAAATGGGTTGTGTAACCCAACCAGCTTTACAATTTTTACCTCTCTAGATGTGTAACCCAACCAGCTTTACAAATCACAGTAAGTGCAGTAGTAGATGAATTTTGTGAGAATCTGCGCAGCAAACCTTTCAGATTTCAGAAGTGTAGGGGACACAATCACAAAAATCACAAGCACTAAATTTGAGCTCACCATTGCAATCAACAGATATTAGCATCGCTGATTTCGCTAATCTTACAAGCGAAGCATATTATCATTATATCCGATAGAGTGGCTTCAATATCACTTTATAATTAATTAGCCACTGAGATTCTCCCATTTCTGGGAACGTCCAATCAGACTAGCATTTTCCTATTTTGGTCGAGCACTCCATCCTCACGAAATGGAAACGTACCAAAATGGAGGATTGAAGCTTAAGCATGCATCACCCAAACCTTTTCTCACAAAGCCTACATCAAAATCACATCGCAAAAGCTGAAGATTACGTGATGATTGAACAAAGACGTACCCAGGGAAAAAATTGCAACCCACCCACTCGTGGAATCTGAACCCAATGGGTCCTTTTTTTTAGGACAAATACAAAAGTACCTGTCCTGTTTACCGATGTGCCAAAATGCATAATTGTCCTCCCAAACAAACAAGCATCACCTCACCCGCCCCGTTTCTTCTCCTAAGTCCTAAAGTGCCACTGTATCCTTCTGTAGCTTGCACACACCGCCACAGTTTTTCAGACATGTGCAAGCTCAATCAGAGCATGTGATCAGTACAGAGCAATAGTTAATGGTTGTTAGCGAGCATTGGCAGCTCGTTACTCGTTTCCTTGATGCAATGCAGAGAGAGACCGGGAAAAAGGAGGAGAGCAAACAAACGCCTTTCTGCCGGAGAAACAACACACTCCCCATCATGACTCCATCGACCTGCGCCCGCTGCTTCCCTGTCGGCTCCTACCGCCGGCGCCCGGCGGATCTGTAGTTTTTACTCCTACCATACCTGCTGACTGTTGTTGCTTTGCTTATTCACTTGCTTGGCCCTTGTTGCTGTCGCTGTAAGTGTAACTACACGGCAAGAGAATTTCCAGTTTTGCACTGGACATAGCCTGAGCCCCCTGTTTTGCCCTGTTTCCCTTGAGCTGGAAGCCTTGCCATCTCCTGGCATGGCACGGACGGCGTTTAGCGTAAGCGAGGGCGCTCCAACAACTACTGCTCCAACTCCAACCAGTCGTGCCTAAACAAGGCAATGGGGATTAGTTAATACTGTAATGCTTAAAAGCATGGAGATAGGCAGATAGCAGCGGCATGCAAAGAGGGGTCCGGGAGACTCCACCTAACTGCAATTGCAACCGAGACGTCGCTTTTTCCTGTCAGCGAATGAATGATTAATTCCACGAGCGAGCTAGCTAGCTAGCTGTTAACAAGTGATTATGACGAGCACTTGAGCATATGGGACATTAAACAATTGGAAAGACAGTGGAAAGGGGGAGGAGGAAAGAAAATAGTTAGTGACCCATGCTGTTCTTGTGATCGTACTATGAAATATATTTGGAGTTGGAGCGAGTGACGCTTGTGTTCTATGTTCACGTTTCACCGAACGGTCAGTACGTCAGACTAGGCAGAACCAATGTTCAGACTTGTTCGTAGAAAAGAACTGACCAAACCTCGAAGTATGTTATAGTTCATTTGCAAACTGGGTCGATGACACTGCAATGCAACTGAGGAATTGTAAGAAAATGCTGGGTCAGCTGGTCTACTCCTACCCCCGATTTGTTTGTTGCACGGACTGGTAGTTCAGATGCAGTACTCACCAACAAAACCCTCTTCGGCGGCCGGTGATCGTCGCAACAACGTAGGTGTTGCAACTTGCAAGGAATGAAGGAGAACGTATCCATTTCAAAGATCGAAACGGCGAAACCAGATTATGTCATGTGCATTTGGCATTTTGGCTGGCTAGATGATGACCGTTCAAGATCCAGACATTCAGCTCTGCTATGCTCTGTCCTGTCCATTTGTATGCCAAGACTTGTTTTTTGTCTGTATTCAGAGTGGTACACCGTTGACAAATGGCAAGCGATCAGAGCTCTTGCTAACTGCAGCCAGCGCAGCTCGATCTGAACCGTACTGATCGAGTATTAGTTTCTTAAGCCCAGTCTCAGTGGGGGTTTCACCGTAGTGTCATGCACATTAAATACAGCGATACATCAGCAATTTGATTGAAACGAGGAGGAGAGAGAGCCATATGATTTCACCATGGTGGCCAGGGTGGCGTCGTTCCCAGGCATTGAAACCCGAATGAAACCAAAGACCGAGCCGTTTCATCTCGTCGTCCCATACGGGATTAAAGTGCGTGATCCCATACACATGCGGCGATTAAGTCGTTTTTTTTAAGCGCAGGAAACGGTGCGTTAAAGCATTTGCGTTGTGGAGGGTGTTTTAATGTTTGTTTCATGGAAATTTTGTTAGCAATTTTATTTGGAAAACAGTACAATGACACCATGCACTGAGACTGGCCTAAGTAAGCTCAAAGGTCGTTTGCAGTGTTTCTTCGAATTCGCTCCTTTTACGTGCCGGAGATCGACTCGTAAAGTACAATGGGTTCTGACTTCAGAATGGAGCGGCCGTTTTCCTGACATACAGTACTCGTATCTGTCTCCGAGAAAGGGAGATCTCGACCCCGTCTGCAACTTTCCCATTCCAGTTATCGGGCAGAGGATCTGGCAGACATGTTTCCTGATGCAAAGAATGAAAGAAAGGAGAATAGAAAAATGGCAGACAGCATTCAAGCCTGAAGAGGAGTAGTACAAATCATAGCAAATTCTATTCCTAACAATGTATCGTAAATGACAGGGAGAACATGGTACAGTTGCTACATTTATACTCCGATCTGAACAGTGTTCTTTTAAGATGCAGCATTGGCGTGGATCCGGGCATTACTCCAGTGCATGGGCTCGCACGTGAATACCATCACTTGTAAAGGCCAAGGCAAACGACAATGAAACTCTGCAGCAGTTTAAAAGGCCGCATGGTAGCGGAACGTGGCATGGCAGTTGGCAGCACAAGCTTCACTCCTTCCAAATCAAGCTCAAACTACGGGTACGTTTGGATCGAAATAAAGCTAATATCTACGCGTAGTACTCAGGTACTCTCTTCGTCCTAAATTATTTATTATTCTAGATTTTCGTATCGTAAGTTTGACTCAATTTATAAAAAAAAACATGTAACATTTATATATCTAAATAAATTTGTTGAAAAGCTAGATTTAAAGATCTTTTCGATAATATCAATTATGTAACATAAATATTAATATTTTTAATCATACATGCTATTCTACACCCAGGTGTAGATTAGTTTATTCTACACCAACCTATTATACTGAACCAATCTGGTACTTGAGCGTCAGTATTATTCAGTATTTCGTGATACTGACGCATACTACTGACTGATACAGGACGCGGTTCAGTATTATTCAGTATTTCGGAGTCAATTTTAGTTATTGGGTGTTTTACCGAACAGATTTCCGTAATTTACTCATATGTCAGTATTTTTTCGTAATACTGACGTGTGATACTGACGCGTACTGACTAATATTGATCATACTGACCGCGAGCCGGTACTCAGTATTTACAAGCTGTATTTCTCAGTATCTTGTGCCTTGGTGTAGAATAAGTTATTCTACACCCGGGTGTAGAATAGCACTGCCATTTTTTTAATATATAATTAATCAAAATTGTTTATCAGAAAATGAAAATAATAGTTATTTTAAGACGGAGGGAATATGCCTCTTGGAATGGTGAACCAACAAAAATCAAATGTGTGTTTTAGGGTGGTGAGCCAAGGTCACCACTAATCAAGCATGCACGTCGGCCAACAGAGCATGGTATCATGTGGATAATTTACCACCATGATAGCTTCTTGGTTTATTAGTTGGGAATATATTTAGTGCAAACCAATCTCTTCGTGCAACCATATAAACTTTTAATCTGGGTCATATGATATTGATACAAGGGGCGCAAGGGGATTGGATAATTTTTGCATTTAATCGCATGCTTCTAATCACATTTTTTCAAATCCTCTCTCTTACTCGCTCCTGCGCCCCCTTGTATCAACATCATGTGGCCGAGAGTAGTTAAACGTAATGATCTTTGCTTCGATCTAGCTGAATTTTATTTATCAATGAATAGTGTAAGAGATAAGACACTAGCATGGATTTAAGAAATGCATCTACACATTTCACGATGCATGTCTCTCTTACAGCTAAGGAAGCTAGAAAAAATTTAGGAGAGGTTGAGCAAACGTGTTACAACGATTAGTGTATAAAAAGGGCACATATAATAATAACTAGATAGAAAAATGACATTATTCATGAGCATAGCACAGACTAGGTGCATAATATTTATAGGGATTATACATGGAACATAGCCTAGAACCTAGCCTCTGCTATACTCCTTCGTTGTCGGCTAGGTGGTTTGTTGATCTATTGCCCATTTGACGGCCTACAATGCCAGCACATCTCGTATGCACCGTCATGGTTCAACTGTGCGCCACCCGTGTGGCCTGCGCGCCCAGCCTGCTACTTCACCATTACATCCTAGTCTGTGCTCCACTTCTGTCACCCACGCTCCGCGCCTCGCGGCGAAGATCGCCTTTAACCTCTAGATTGAGCTCAGCCCCTCCTACACCTTGCACCTATGGGTAAAAAATTAGGAGGGCCGAGGGGGACTCCATGTGTTCGGTGGAGATAGGTGGGCTCATGCCCCCCTTGCCCCCATACTAGATATGTCCCTAACTACGACGTAGAGGCAATTGTAGGGTTTCTTCTTCCTTCTGCCAGTTAGTGGCAAGTGTCTATGTAGGCGAAGAGTCCTGCTTGACCTTCCATTCCCCACAGATACGCGTAGGCCAGAACTACCAGGACGCTTCACGAACACGTGAGGCCAAACAAATAAATATATTTATCCCTGCTACTACTTTCAAAGCATGAAATATCACTGCTACTACTTTCAAAGCATGAAAAATCTAGAACACTCACATTCCCAGATATCATGATATTTATGTTACTAGTGTCTCTCTAGTCCATATTATTATTAATGTGCTTAGAGATAATGCTAGATCATACTGTTAGAGACATCTATGAAAAAAATATATGCAAAGTACTTTGTATAAATTAAGGTTTCAAAAAACTGCCCTCTAATTGGGAGCTGATTTTTTTGCTTAAAAATAGCTTTATCCATCGACCCTTCTATTTAAATGGATTAGAGTTAATCTACACTTCCTTCGCCCTAAAATAAGTGTTGTTTTTGCTTCTTAAGAAATAACCGTTGATAATTATATATTAAAATATATTAATATTTATGCTTAAATAATTAGTATAGATCTTTAAATCTAGTTTTTAATAAAATTATTTAAAGATATAGATATTACATATATTTTCTATAAAATTAAGTCAAATTTATGACACTAAAACTCAAAACGACATTGGAACCGAGGGAGCAGTACTCGGTAATCTTTAGCGGCTAAGAATCAACAGTGTTCTGAATGTATTCGCAAGAGACCGTGACACGAGAATGCGCCGTTGTCGCCCGTCGGTCTCAGACTGTAAACCGCAAACCGCATGCAATCCATCCTCCCGTCGGTGAAGCCGGGAATGTCCGCCATTTCAGACTCGAAGTCTGACACGGCGGGCGCCGTGTCTGGCGCGCTCCTCCTGTGTCCTGCCCTGGACGGCTGGACCGGTCGAATTCATGATTTGCTTTACGCCTTCGCCACGGCCGGCACTCCTCCACGTACCCACCTTCCGAATGATATGTTGCGCTCCGGTTCGGCAGCGGAACGTACGAGTACGGCGACAACGCGGAAAACGAAACAGATTTATTGCGCGAGCACCGTCGGTCGGTCGATCCCAAGAACGCATCCAGCAGCAGCTGCCACCGCAGCGCACATTCATCGCGGTCGGATCAGTCACTGCCGCCGCATGTGTTAGATCGCCCCGTGCGTCATGCGTTTCAGCTGCTTTTGACTCCAGTGAGGGAGCAGTAAAACCACTTCTGTAGCTCAATGGCGTTTGCCCAAGCTCAGCAGTCTAACTCACACCGGGGGTTGAAAGTGAATAACCTTTTTCTTTTGTTTAAGACTGGGCGCAGTGCACGAAAGCCCTTCTGACACGAAAGCGTGTTTTTCTGTCAGCGCACTCACGCTGCCTAACGGCCGAAATATTCCGACCCTTTCTGGACGCCAGGCCAGGCTAGTGCAGTGAGTCCGAGGCCACCGTCACCCACCCAACTCGGGTGTCCTTTTCCCTCCGGGCGCACCAGCCACCAGACCACCAGACCGGCACTGCACTGCTCCTCGCCGCGCCGCGCGGGACGGGGCTGCCGCTGCCAATTGCCAAATTCCCAGCCCAGGGGCCATCGCCCATCCCCACCAGGCCACCACACCATCCGCCACCAGCCGCTTGCCCCTTGCCGCTGCCGCGCTTTCTCCATAATAATTGCATCGCTCTGCTTAATCCTGCTGCAGCAGTAGCGCCTGCCACCTCGCTGCTTATATCACCAGCTAGCTCCCCATCACCGCCACCGCCGACGCCGACTCCTGCTGCCACCGCCCGCTGCCTGGCTTAGCGCGTAGTAGGCGGCGAGAGCACCGCACCGGAGGCCGGAGGGAACGCTCCCGGCGCGCGCGAAACGCAGAGCAGAGGCAGGGAGGCGCGCGGGATCTTGTCCGCGGGTCCACAGGTCGGACGGCATGAAGCTCCCGCTGCTGCGGCCGCTATGGCCGGGGCTGAGCGGCGCAACGGGGCCGGCCGACGCGGCGCCGGAGCCGGCGAAGCCGTCGCTACCAGCCACGTGGCTGCTCCTGCACGCGCTCTTCTGCGCCACCTCCATGGCCGTGGGCTTCCGCTTCTCGCGCCTCATCGTGTTCCTCCTCTTCCTGCCCACCCCGCCCATCAACCCGGCCGCGGACCTCGTCTCGCGCGCGCTCGTGTCCCCGCCCGCCGCCGTCGTGCTCGCGGGGGCCAACGCCACGGCCGCCATGGCCACGATCACCACCACGACGACAACAACAACAACCGTCACCACCACCACCACCGTGGCCGCCGAGATCCCGCAACAGCAGCAGCACCACCACGGGCCGGTGTTCGTCGGCCGACACCCGATCCGCGTCCGCGCCTGGCCCCACCCGGACCCCACCGAGCTCCTCAAGGCGCACTGCATCCTCACCGCCGTCCAGAACGCGCAGCGCACCACCAAGCGCCGCGGCGCGGGGCCCGCGAGGCCCGTCATTGCCGTCACCCCGACCACCACCTCCGCGCTCCAGGTGCCGTCGCTCACGTCTCTGGCGCACACGCTCCGCCTCGTCGATGCACAGCTCGTGTGGATCGTCGTCGAGCCCGGTCACCGCACCGACGCCGTCGCCGCGGTGCTCTCCCGCTCCAACCTCGACTTCCTCCACATCATCGGCCCCGGCGAGTCCACGGCGAGCCTGCGATTGCACGCCCTCAGGTACGTACTGTCCTGTACGCAGGCTCCAACTACGAGATGGGATCTCATCTCTGATCACCTAGCACGTTTCCTTCCTGCTCATAATTCAGATCTCCCTCACCACCTCTCCGCTCATTAATTAATACTAATAATGCAACAGGGAGATTCGGGCGAAGCGGATGGACGGCATCGTGGTGTTCGCCGACGAGAACAGCATCCTGCGCACGGAGCTGTTCGACGAGGCGCAGAAGGTGACCACGGTGGGCGCGGTGCCCGTGGGCATCCTGGGCGAGGACGACGGCACCAGCGAGTCCTTCCTCCAGGCGCCGTCGTGCGACGCGGAGGGGAGCCTCGTGGGCTACCGCGTCTCGGAGGAGACCGTGCTGCCGGCGAACCGGAGCGACATGCTCATGTCCAGCCGGCTGGAGTGGGCCGGCTTCGTGGTGAACGCGCGGGCGCTGTGGGAGGACGCCAAGGAGCGGCCCGTGTGGGTGCGCGATCTCAGCGCCATCGACGACGCCGACGCGCGCGTCGCCAGTCCGCTCGCGCTCGTCACCGACGCCGGCCGCGTCGAGCCGCTCGCCGGCTGCGCCCAGGCGGCTCTCGCGTGGTCGTCCCTGCGTTCCGACAGTCTCCACGAGGTCAAATTCCCACACGAGTAAGTTCGCCGGAGACCTCGCCTGCTACTGTACTTTGGAATTTCAACTTTACACACAAATTGTCTGCGATTAGTATTACTGCCTGGTAATTAATTAATTGCCCGTGCTAAGTAGATCTAGAAGATTATTGTTTCGTGGTGCGACACGAGGTACACTTTAGTTGCTCAAATTATGGTTGGCGATGGTGGTCACAGTGTTCCTAATTGATTCGGTAGGGGTGATGGCATGATCCCTTGAAAGCAATTTGCGTAGTAGGCCTTGATCACATGCCCACCGCGCACAATAGGGACCTTTTTTAAGAACAATTCCACGAAGAGTACTGTTAGCACTGCAACAGAATACTCTGTGTGTACAGACTACAGACTTTGTGATCTGTCGATCTCAGTCTCCGCTACCTGACCCCGCCGGTGGTTGCGGTTTTCGTGAATAGAGTTGGTGTCGTTGGTTCCAGTTCCTTTCGTCATCGTGTCTTCGTCTCGTAGCATGTTGCCTTTGTGTTATAATTTAGTGTTCCCTAAATACAGCCATGATATTAGGATGCATCCTTTTAATATAAGCTGAACAATGGTATTAATATATAGTACTATTAAACATGCAGCATGGCACTTCATTGACTGAGAAAATCGTTTTCCTTGAAAACAAATCATTTCATGATCTTCGTGGTGCGTGTTGTTTAATCGCAAGGGATAATATAATTGACGGGCATAGTACACCTTACTTTCTCCAAAAGCTCTCTATTTGCTCCACATGCCCACCTAATCCAGCTGTCCTATGCGTTGTGTCGAAAGCAGAGCCAGGTCATTCTAAATATTCATACCTATCACTTCAATTAACATATCCTACTCCACCGATGGAACAGTTTTAGTCTAATCTAGACCAATAAGTATTATTTTTTATACAAAATGCGCTTGTCATGGTTACTTTGGTGTTTAGTTGTTCTGTCATGCACACATATTGAGATTTGAACGTTTGGATTGCTGAAGACTGAAACCTACTGTCGGCATCTCAGATCAGTGCCATACGATTAGAGTTTTGAACTTTGGTCAATGCACGCCTAATTAAATTGAGGGAGCAAATCTGAGATCTTATGTGGCACGTATTTTGAACAAGTACATTCAATCCAAATAACAATAACTGATGAAACAAATACCAGCCTTCGTGGCGCCATGGGTCCAGTTGTTCTACCGTTTTTGCTTGCCCTGTCACTTACGACGATACATTACCATGACTTGACCATTATGTAATTGGCTTAGGGATCACATATGTTGTCGCTGCTTTTGTCATACAGAAAATTTATGTGCGCTAGCTTTCAATAAAAGCTGAGTTCGCTCGTTTTTTTTAAAAAAATTATGTGTTAATCATGTGACATTTTGTGTGCAGGTGGAAAGTGGATCCTCCACAGCTGAATACCGATGCCCATCAGCAAACTGTTCAACCAGAGACGCAACCGATGCAAACTGAAGACCAGCACTAGAGGACATATTTCTTTCTTTTTTTCGTGAACAGTAGAAGTCAGAGCAAATCAGGCAGCTGTTGCCCCCAAGATTTGTCAAGTCCCCAGTTGCCCACTGATGCACCGTCGGTGCCAACCGCTGCCAAAGCAACAGAAGCCGACTCAGCTCAGCTCATTTCTTTGGACTCTACTACAGATAAAGCCACCACCAGTACATGTAATCTTGGACACTTCGTCGTCTAAATCCCTTTATATCGACGTATAAAAAATAGGTAAAAAGTTTAATTATCCGTACCCCCGTTCCCCCTTGCTGTAGAATAGCATTGTAGGCATATTGTTTTCGTGTAAAATAGATGAGAGCATTGACTTGCAAAAAGTCTTCTGGTTTGGGAATCGAAGCATTGGTTGTACACTTGTATGAAATAATGATGATCCAGTTTTCACTTCGTTTACAATACACGTTGTACGTATGTCAAGATGTTTGGCCGTGCCAAACGACTCCTGGTGGTCAATTGGTCCTGGTGTTCCTAACTCTGAAACCAGCGCGTCAGATACATGGCAGCTTCTCTGAACATGTTGTTACCTTTGATTTTTCCCCTGTTTGTCATTCTCTTCTATTTTATATTCGTATTTACCTTTTTTTCTTTTGGGCAAGGCCTCGTAACTCTTTGTACTTCATTCTTTCATTTAATTGAAAAGCAAAAAAGAATACTCTCTGCTGACCCGTTCAAAAAAAGAGCTTGAAGGATTTTGTCCAGATCTTCATTTCGGAGTCCTGAACTCATCATGGCTCGAAATTTTGTCTCTACTTCGCACGGTCAAACAAAAGGCTGACGGGCCCTAGACTTCTTGGGCTAGATCTACCACGACGAATCCTATCCATCATGGGCCTTATGCTGTATGGACCGGTAATGAATCCACGCATAACAGCCCATATTTTTTTTTCCATTTATGACGAATCTTCAAAATAATAATAGACCAATCTATAAGGCAAATTATGTGCTTTTTGGCGTTGAGGGGGAGGAATAGGTGTCATGTAATGCCTCTGATAGCGTTAATGTTGTTGCTGATGATCTCTCATCACTTGGGCGATGAAAATTTCCCAGTCTCAAAATAATAATAATAATCCATGGCAGTCCGCGCGTGTCATTGTGATCTTTGAAGAAGATACTCTGTCTTGCCGGAGGTCCTTCAGCTAATTCAGGGCAGTTGTGGCATCGTTTTCGACCCCTGTCCTTGTTGTATTCGGCGGACGACTATAATTACTGCCACTGTTTGTATACTTAACCAAACAAATGGCAGTAATGCACATTTCAGTCGAAATCATCCGCCTACGTACTGCACGCATTCACAGCAACACGTCACAAAAAACAATCAGTGGTACCGACTACTGGTCCCGTAGATTAGATGTGAGTAAATGAATTAACAACACTTTCAAAATAGGCAAGCGACAGGAAAAAAACAAACAAACGAGCACATAATCTGGGCCCACCACTCCACCGTCCCCACTTGTATATAAAGCGAGTAAGCGACCCCCGTCCAGACTCCATCTGCTCCCTCCTCGATCTTCCACCTCTCCCTAGCTAGCTAGTAGCCGGTAGCGCAGCGGAGATGGGCACCTCCACAACGTCGCTGGCGATGGCAGTGGCGCTGCTGCTGCTTGTATCGCTCGCCGCGTCGGCATCGGACATGTCGATCGTCTCCTACAGGGAGCAGAGCGAGGACGAGACGCGGCGCATGTATGCGGAGTGGATGGCGAGGCACGGCCGGAGCTGCAACGCCAACGAGGATGACAACCGGTACCAGGTGTTCAAGGACACCCTCCGCTACGTCGACGAGCACAACGCCGCCGCCGACGCGGGCGTTCACTCCTTCCGCCTGGGGCTCGTACCGCAGACTGCCGTGACAGGCACCGCCGCTGTTGCGTGTTGTTGGTGCTGCTGCTAGAGCTGCACTCACGTTTCAAGTGTCTATGCCAGTGGTAGACTGGTAGTGCTATCTTGTTTCGTCATCACATGCCCGCCCATAATAAAGAACAATTCCACAAAGAGTACTGTTAGCACAGCAACAGCTGCGAGTTGTGATCTGTCAATCTCAGTGTCCACTACACCTTGTCGTTGGTTCCTGTTACTTTGGTCTTCGCGCCTGTCACGTTGCATGGCGCCTTGTGTTATAAATTAGTGTTGCCTAAATACAACCATGATGTTATGATATTAGAATTCGTCCTTTTAATTCACCCTGGGCGTAGGTTGGTGGTTCTTCGGTACCTATGCAAATTTAGTTCCTTAGAAATTGATATCGATCGGTTCCTGAAAAAACTCCGATGATATTCGATATTGGTAAATTCGGTTCGATTTCGGTATTTACCGAACTAATCACAGAAGATGTAATAGCAGGTTTAAAAACTAATTTTGACATGATTTCATAAATAATAATAGTGCAAAACATATACATATAATGCGATCTGGAAACTTGAAACCAAATATTTCGGTTTCAGTATTTTCGGTTCGATTAATTTTCGGTAATTTTAATGCGATCTCAGACACTTCATTGATTGAAAAAATTGTTTTCCTTGAATACAAATCATTTCATGCGTGTTTTGGCGGATGTTTGCCGCTGATATTATTATAATCATCGCCCTATGGCAGATGCTTTGTTGCTAAGAGTATGATGGCCAAGTTATAATTCTAGTGGACGCTTTGTCGCCGTGGTTCTAGCGGATGCTTTGCTGCTGTGGTGTCTTCTTTAGCGGATGCTTTGCCGCTGCTGTTGTATTGACGCCCTTAGCGTATGCTTTGTAGCCGAGGAAGATGTCTGCTTCATCACTGCTGTGAATTTCATTAGACTACTGGCTACCATTTGTGTTGGCATCTTGTATTAGGCATAGTCGGTTGGGGTATTGAGAGGTGGAGGGTTTCTCCCTCACATTTTCTTGCTATTTGTTTGAGTAAGGGATTTTGTTGGTAATCCAATGATTTCTTGCGAGTCTTATGTATCTGCAATATTTGTTTAACTCCTTTGTATCTGTGAAAAAAGGCAACGGATCAGGTGCAAACCATCCCTTCGTGAAAACCCGTGCAAATCATAGCAAAAAGGTCGTCTAAATTCACCAAAAAATCACACATACAGATGATATGATGATACACAACCTTATAAAATATCTTGTCCAAACTCGAATTTGTTTGTGAGATATAAAAATAATAAATTTTTGACAAATCATTTGGACAACTTTCTGGCTTGAAATTTGTTATTTTTATATCTCACAATGAAGTCGAGTTTGGACAAGATATTTTACAAGATTGTGTATCATCATATCATCTACATGCGTCATTTTTTGGTAAATTTAGATGACTTTTTTTTACCATGGTTTGCACGGATTTTATGAAGAATGTGGTTTGCACTTGATCCGTTGCCATAAAAAAAGATCAGTGCCACACGGTAAGAGTTTAATGCATGCCTAATTAAATTGAAGGGACCAAATCTGAGATCTTTATGTGGCAGTGGCAAATATTTTGAACATACACATTCAATCCAAATAACAATAATTGATGAAACAAATACCTTTATGGCTCCATGGCTTCATCTCTTTACTGTTCTTCGCTTGTCCTGTCATTACAACTATACATTACCATGACTAGACCTTAAGTATTTGCTTTAGGGGTCAGATATGTGCTCCTACTAGGTTCAAATTCTGGGTGCGACACTTTATTCTGAATTTATTCCAGGATTTTTCGGCGCTATGCATTAAGTGGTAGGCGACGTGCCCGTCGACAGCGAGCCGCCTGTGGTGACTAAGTGAACTTCAAGATTTACCGGCTCAGTCCTTCGAAGGTGCTCATAGGGGTAAGGTTTACATACGTGTATTCATAGGGGTGAGTGTGCGTGCGTGTTGAGCGTCTGCGTTGTACTGTGTAATTAAAAAAAAAAGATATGTGCTCCATTAATCATGTTTTACCTATGGATGGACCGGTCATGAATCCACGCATAGCACCCACCTCGTTTTCCCATTTATGATGAATCTTGAAAATAATAGACCAATTAATAAGGCAATCTATGTGCCTTTTTAATGATGTATGTAATAAGGTTAGTCCGCGTGCGTCGTCGTGGTCTTGAAGAAGATACTCCATCCGGCCAGAGGTCCTTTAGCTAATCCAGAGCAGTTGTGGCATCGTTTTCGACTCCTTGCTGTATCCGGCGGATGACTATACTTAAGTGCAGCGGCTGCCGAGGCGGGCTCCGATTTAAATTTAAATTAAACAAACAACAGCAGTAACACACCGAGCATTCCAGTCAAAATCATCCACCTAATGCACGCATCACAGCAACACGTCACGAAAAAAACAATTAGTGGTACCGGCTACTGGTCCCGTAGATTAGATGTGAATAATAAATGAATTAAACAACATTTTAAAAATAGCCAAGCGACAGAAAAAAACAAAGGGAGCAGATAATCTAGGGAGTAAAATCCATCACTGGTCTCTAGACTTGTTTGGCTATGTCCTCTTAGTCTCTAACCTCGTAAATCGACTGTTAACCCTAAACCCTAATCCGTCACTGTTTCGGTTGTGTCATTCCGGTCTCTACATTGAAAAATCACCCTTTTAGATCCTCAAACTTGTTCAATCGTGTCATCCGGATCCCTAAACTCTGAGTCTTCTTTAGGTCAAAGCAGGGCGACCTAAAAACTCTATATAAAAAACAATTCATGACTTTTTCATAGGAACTCTAATGAAGACAAAATTATAGCCCTCGACGCGATCTACAACTTTACAACTTTATAGTTGAAAAGTTTTTCTTATATGAAGTCATTTAGTGTCATAATTTTTTAAAAAAATTTAAATTTCAAAATCTATAAACTTATAATAATATATTTTGGGACTCTTAAAAATTTTAATTTAAAAACTTTTTTACTATAATGTTGTAGATCACGTCGAGGGCTACAATTTTGATATAATTTTTTCTTCATTCGAGTTGATATGGAAAAAAGTTATAAATTATTTTTTTATATAGAATTTTTATATCACCCTACTAGACGAGACTCAAAACCAAATTTAAGGACCGAGGTGACACAATTAAATAAGTTTGAGGATATAATATATGCCTTTCAGCATCCTGCACGGGATGCCTAGTTTGCACGGAATCCGTTGCCTTCAGGTTTAGGGACCCCGATCGATGACACAGCCGAACAAGAGACCGAGATAACATAGGTAAATAAGTTTGAGAACTTAAATAGTAAATTTGCGAGTTTAGAAACCAATCATAGAGTTCACTCTAATCTATGCCCACCACTCCCCCGTCCCCACTTCTATAAAGCGACCCCGCCCACCTTCCTCTCATCCACCTCTCCCTAGCAAGCTAGCTAGCCTTCTGTAGCGCGTTGGAGATGGGCGCCTCCACAACGTCAGTGGCGATGGCAGCGGCGCTGCTGCTGCTTGCGTCCCTGGCCGCATCGTCGGACATGTCGATCATCTCTTACGGGGAGCGGAGCGAGGAGGAGACGCAGCTGATGTACACAGAGTGGAATAATACCACGCACGGCCGGAGCTACCACGCCATCGGCGAGGAGGAGAGGCTGTACCAGGTGTTCAAGGACACCCTCCGCTTCATCGACGAGCACAACGCCGCCGCCGACGCGGGCGTCCACTCCTTCCACCTGGGGCTCATACCGCCGACTGCCGTGACAGGCATCGCTGCTGATGCGTGTTTTCGTTATTGCTGCTCAGTGCTCTGCTGCTAGCTGCCCTTCACGTTTACAGCAAGTGCTAGTGCTACCTTGTTTCTCAAGTCGACAGCAGGGACGTCAAAAAATGAGTTCCACGAGTAACATAAACTAGCCACAAACCCTGCGCACTATAAAGAGTGATGTGTGTACAGTATGGTTTCTTTGTGTTTGGATGTCAGTCACATAGAAGCATAAAGGTTTGGTATATGACCATTCTGTAATCGTTCTGAAAACGTGGAGGATAATGGACCATGTGAAACATCCTCAATTTTCCACGAAGGGAAAATCTCATCGAATGATATGCAACAGTCGATATTCAATTCCATACATCGAATTATAAATCTAAAAAGTACAATAGAGGGATTTACATTAATAATTACAACGCCACAAGGCGTAACAAATTATATCTAGCATCCAGAACAGCTTGAGAAGGCGGAAGTAATGCGGAAGCAGCTTCAAACTCCAACTTGAGCGCAGGCACGAGACCTTCTAATCCATTTGACATCACTGAGAAGCATGAAAGTCTGCACACCGCCAGATGTGTGCAGGCCATGGTCAGCACGAATGAGCTTTAGTGGAAAAGAGAAAATAAAGGGATCTGGCGATCCTATAGTTTGGCTATGGTTTGCATCCTAGCGCATGCGAAGTAGCAACAAGTAATAATAATAATAGTCATGTTCAACACATTCCCATTCCCACACACACATCCCATCCATCCCAAATCCATCTCAATCCATCTCAAATCCAACTCAATCCATCTCAAATCCATCACCACACCTCTATCATCAAGTCTCACCACATCTCACACTCAAGTCGGCAGACCAACTCCCTCTCGGTCTGTCTCAGCGGCCCGCAGTCCACAACCCAGACTCACGGCCGGAAAGCTCGGGGAAGGTAGAACACTCCTCTCCTATCTAGTGAAGCAGAACACAGGACAGGTCCATAGCCAACAAGTTGGCATATGTATCGATCGATCAACCAAGAACACTCTGTAGAGGTTTCACACACCACAAGATTGCCATCATCGACATGTACATTGCCTAGGCCAATTCCGGCTGCTTGCTATAATAGAACGATACCACCCTGCCACTCAGCCCTGGGAAAACTCCGGGAAACACCTCGAGCAATGCTGAGACTGGGAAAGCATAGTACCGGGCCCCACAAAGTGGTACTAGCATCTAGGACGGTAAGGGCATCCTCATCCTACCGCCCACCCTATCACCTCACAACCAAGCAAGTAATGGCATCATTCTACCAAGTAGTCCGGCCGTCTCCCATCACAAGGAGCTCATGGAATGCAAAGGAGTCTGAAGAAACCGAGTACTAGTAAGTCCTTAGGGATGACCAAGCCAGAATGTCTCCATCAAGGGTTCCTGTTCGGGGCTAACACAGCACCACGTGCCACCACAACACCTCCTTCCCGGGGCTCTACCTCTCCGAGGCTCACACCCCGGGACCACCTCATGTCACATCACTATTTACCCGCCACAGGTATCTCAATCAGGGGGTGCCCAGGTTGCACCCCACGGCAAGCTCGCTCAAAAAGCTCGTCGTAGATCCCAGCTCGGTCGACTCGACCCTCACCCTCCACACACCCAAGTCACACCCGCAGAACCCCCAGATCCTCACCAAGTCCACCAAGACTGGCATCCCAAGACAAACCATTCCCAGGGGTTCACCACCCGCGTCACATCACAGATACAATGCGAAGCGGAGTTATAATAAGTATGGTGATATATATAAAATGCAAGCAAGCAGAAAGGTGGTAATAATAATATAAGTGCGAGCGCAAAGCTGGGTAACATGGTGAAAGGTTTCAATCAAGGTATTAATAGCTCAGGCAAAGCATGCATCATATACTAGCAAAGAAATAAATATAAAGCGCTAGCAATTCTATCAATTATGCAATGTCTATAGGATTTTCTAAAAGAAGGTGCTGCCATGACACCTGCGATGTCGAGGAAGTAGTGGTACGAATCCGACAGCAGTGGTACAAGTCCTCCTTCATAGTCGTTTAGCAGGTTCTCCACCTCACGTACGTAGTCTCATTCGTCAGATCGTTCCTCTCCCGAATCGACTCTGAAAACGATACGCAATAGTCGCGTTAGCAACTCCTATAGAAGCCACAAAGAAGCAAATGAAATATAGAAGATCCAAATGCAATCAAACATAATCTTAAACTGTACATCTCGATTTTATATGAATTTACATATAAAGATCATAATTTTCGGAGCTCGTATGAATAAGTTATGAATTTCTGAAGTTTAATACAATTTCTGAAAAAGAAAAAGAAAAAGAACCATTTATCCTAAGGACGACACGTGTCATCATCCTGTTGGTCCACGTGGCACTGTGGGTCAAGCTGACTAGGCAACAGAAGCTGACATGGCGACTGACAGGTGGGGTCCACATGACGTCATGATGACGTCATCGTTGACCGGTCAACCCGTATGGGCTCAGTGTGGGCCGAGTAGGGCCGGTTCAGGGCCTGTGGGCTGGATATGGGCCGGGCTCGGCCCGCCATGTGTCGACCTACGGAGGTGTCCACGTCACTCATCTGGGCTCCTATCGGGCTCTGGTCCACGAGTCTGTCCGCACCGTTGGCTCACGGTGGACCAGCGTTGTGGGTTCATAGACCACAGCGTGGTCTATCGTGAACCACGTCCATCTCCCTTTTTTCTTATGGTGGTCCACGTAGTCCGGGTCCACGTGGGGTATCGCAGCAGGGCGCTTGGCTCATGGTCGCGGCGTACGGTGGACAAGCACTCGCGGGGTCTACTGTCATCCACCCGGTCCACGAGGACAGAGTCCATCTCCACGGCGCCAACTCCATCTTCATCTCCATCTTCTTCCAGGGCGCTCCCGGCGGCAACGGTGTGTCCACCGGCGGCACGGTGGCGCGTCTGGGCGCCGTGGTGCCCTCCGGATAGAATGGACGAGTGCATACGCACCAGGGACTCTAGGCAACATCGTAGAGGTCGGTTGGAGGTCCGACGGGGCATTGACGGCGACTGGCCGCGGTGGCGGCTTCACGGCGACATGGCGGTGCGGTCGTGCGGTAACAGAAGGGGCACGACCTCGTCCCGTGTCCAATTGGCGCTGCAGTTTGTCAATTGGGGTCGCATGTCATCCTTTGGGCATGTCGGCGGCGTCCAATTTCTACGGCGGCGTCCGCGCGAGTAGCAGGCTCACGGCGGAGCTCCGGCGGAACAACGGTGCCGCGGCCAGGGCGTATCAATGCACGGTGGGGTTCCATCATCTACATGGCTTGGATCAGGGGCTCACGGCGACGCTCGTCGGCCTTCCAGAGTGAAGCGAGGCGGCCGGAGTAGCGTGCTAGGGCTGCGGCACGGCGGCGCTCTAGAGCGGCATGACGGCGGCAAGGTCATGGGAAGTGGGGTCTCCGGTGGCCATTTTCTCCGGAAGACGTGCGCATCGCGTATGCCATGACAGCGCGGGTCCAACGCCGGTGATCTCATGGTCCAAACGTTTCCAGATGGGGCCAAGGAAGTACCTCGCCGCGACATGGCTTGGCTACGGCGAGTCCATGGGCAGGCGATGCTACTCCGGCGTCCTCCGACGCCATGGTTCCAATTTGTCCTGGGCTAGTCATGTGCTCGTGGTCGTGTGCGTGTCCAGTGGCCGTAAGCGGCTCGAGCCAGCATGTCTCGGTGCGAGACGGCGGCGCTCATGGCGGGTCCGGCGAGGAACAGAAAAACAGTGGGGGACGGCGGCGCTCACCGAGTCGTGTAGGCGAGCAGGGGTTTGGCGTGGCAGCGATGTAGCCGTACGGCGTCGTCAGTCGTACGGCATCATCCTTGCTCCGATGGCTCGATGATCTTCTTGTGGCGTGCAGCGGCTCCGGCGAGCTCCTTCCTCTCTAAGTCCAGCGGCAGCTTCCGGCGGCTCTGCTCCTCCTTCTCCCTTCTTCTCCCACTTCCCCTCTCTTGATTCGATGGTGCTTGGCAAGTTGGTTTCCACCACAGCGGCTGCGGCGAGGGCACAGGGAAAACCTAGAGTGCCGGGGCGCACTATTTATAGGCCATGGCGATCATGGACTCGCGGCGGACGGTGATGCAAGCAGCTCCCGCGATCAGGCGGCTACGGGTGGCTCAAGCTGTCGCCTTGGGGTCTTGTGGGCTCCGGTTGGCAGTGAGGCGTGGCAATTTGCCTTCACGGCCAAGGCATGGGCGTCCAGCGGGAAACAGGAGCACGCTCCCGCCATGGTAGAGCACGCGCGCGGGGGGATGGTCACGCCGTTCGCGTGACCCTGTCAGGCGCCTGTCGGTCCAGGTGGCATCCATCCTGCGCGTTGGCAAGGATCAAACGGCGACGGAGCGCGCGTAGCGCTCACGCTTCCTCCTGCGGTTCTGACAGCAGAGGAGGGAAAAGAGGGGACAGGGGGAAGGCTATGACAGCCGGGTCCCGCGTGTAAGCGACAGCAGCGGCGGCGATCTCCTTTGGTGTGATGCGGGGGAGGTGTGACTCCTGGTGTGCGGTCTTGGGCCGGTGTCATTCTATGGGCCAGAGGTGATCGTGGGCCACGTCTTGAAGCACACAGGCCAGCAGGCCGGATTGAGAAAAGAAACGAGCCGGCGGTGAAACGAAGGAAGGGAGAGAGATAGCAGGCCGGCTGGTTGGGTTCTAGGGTGGTGTGGCAGAACCTCCTTGTCTTAACAGACCTCAGATTACTATGCATGTGTTCCACACAACTTAACAAGCTCTGTCGGGTGTCTTCGGGAAACCCGAATCATCCATGAATCCTTCGAACTGGATCAATCATTATAAGAGATATTGCAGTATTACAACAGTTTTGTACAAATAAAATATATCAGAGTAAAAGTGCGGAAGTATTATGATAACATAAGTTTACAAATCATTTATAAATAAAACTTTACAAATAATAAGTTATGTTGATTACAACCATAGTAGTGGAATATCATTACTTAACTTTATGATTCACCAAAACGTAGTGCTCGCCCAGAGCCAAACACACTACTCGACATCCTCAACCGAGATGGACACACCGCAACAAGGGTAGAACAAACCCCGAGTACAAAAGTACTCCGCAAGACTTACCCGACGAAAAAGAGGGAGAAGACTCGGGAATGAAGGCCAGATAGGACAAGGTAAGGCTTAGCGAATAATCAAGGTATTTTACAGAAAAGCACTAAACTAGTTTCAACCTCAAGTTTTACTTTCCAGATTAGTCATTAGATTCTAAGGTGAGCCTAGTCTAGCTTGATTACGCAGATCAAGATAATTCACGGAGATCACATTCTTAAACTTTCAACAAATTACTTTAAGTTCCATCGGTTACTACGATGATGGTCTTTGGATCAAGACTCCTTTCTCGTGGAGTAACGACGATTCGAACCGCTTATTCTACCCAGTGGGGCTTCCTAGCCACCCGACATATGTAGCACTTAAGCTTGCATATATCAACCAAGACTATGGATCCTCTCGACAAGTCCGGGTTCACGCCACCCGAGAATACTGTACACCTCAACTCCAGGACTCTAGCCCACGAGGGTAACTTGTAGTCCCGCCATCTCTCCACTCCCAGTGCATGATTAGCCGCCTTGCCGTAGACTAGCCCTAGCCTAGGCTTACCCGCCTTGGGCATGTGACTAGTACTATTAAAAACTCCATGATCCGAGGGCCAACAACGAACGGTCCTTAATCGACACAGACGGAAACACTACATGGGTTCTCTCTCCCAATGCAAGTTACCCGTCCAGTCTCAACTTCATTAAAAGATGTAACTGATCCAGACAGAGCGTTACATCAAAACATCTTTCGATGCAATCCAACCGTCTGATCAAAAGTAGCATAGCTGAGTAACATTAACCTTACCGACAGGGTAAGCACTTCCTTTTGAAAATATTTTCGAAATCCGAACTAAATTAGCAAGGCTAAGCATTGTTACGTATTTTTCAATCAAAACGGTTTCAAGGATGATGTTGGAATAATCAAGGTAGTTAATGCGTCAAGTAGGTGATCACTCAACTCCTATTACTTAATGCAGCGGTACATAATCAAGTGATAAATTTTTGCAAATTCAAGGAATTGGTTGATGGATCCGGGGCTTGCCTCGAAAGTTGGTGTAGACGTTCTTCAACGAAGTATCTGGAAGCTAAGACCAATCACCAAAGATGGATTGACCTCCTCGGGAATTAGGGTTAACTCGACAACAATTCCTCAGAAACGGAATCGACAGGTCTCTCCTCGATCACGGGGACTACACGAGATAACATGACATGTTTCAACATGATGGGATATAAATATGATGCTCGACAAAACTAAATAGGATTAAAGACAAGCACAAACAATTAATTAAAGTGCCGAAGGTCATTAGGGCTAATGACCTAGGGTCATCACTCAATCCAAAATCATTAAGGCTAAGCAAGTAAATAAAAATCTATTAAATAACTAAGCATAAAATAAAGACAAAATAAAAGTCATTAAATAAATCTCAAAAATTAAACTTAAGCTCCTGATGACCTAAGAAGGCTACAAAATAATTTTCATGATTTTTGGAGCAATAAATAAATAACTAAAAATCATGGAAACTCATTTTTCAATTAAAAGGGATAATTTTTGAACATAGCAAAACTACTCAAAATTGCCATTTCAAAATTTTCCTAGATCAAGCTCAACATAAGGAACACCCACAAAAATTTTCACTATTTTTGGAGCTACCAATAATTGGTTACAAAATAAACAAATATCAGCACTATTCACAAATTCTGGAAAAGAATAAAAATCAAAGAAAAAGAAAAAGGACAGCTTGGGCCGATTTTGGCCTGCTCGGCCCAAGACTTGTTGGGGGCTCGGCCCAATAGCGCAAAGCAGCCGGCCGGCTCGGCCCCCGGCCGACGGTGGCGATGGCCTCGCCGGCGATTCTGCGGCGGCGAGGTCTCCGGCGATGGAACTTGGCCCTACGTGCTCTACGCGACAAGGCGGAGCTGCTGGGGTAGGTGATGTGACGGTGGACACGGCGGCGCATGCTCGTCGACGGGCATGGCGGCAAGGCGGCGCGGTGACACGGCGGCAGAGTTCGCCGAGGTTTCTCCGGTGAAACTAACGCGAGCACGCGCTCCTACAGGCCTAGACGTACACCTCCGAGTGCTCAATCGCGAGCCAATACGGCTTCAATCCTAGGCGGCCTTGCGCGGCGGCGGCAGCAAGGCAGGGCACCGGTGGCGACGCACGGACCGATAGCTACGACCCGGTAGCGGCCAAATGGACGGCACAAACGCGGGTAGGAGCTTACCACGAAGACGTTTCACGCGCTAATGAAGACGGAGACGGGCTGGAGCTCAGTTGACAGCGGCGGCGGCCATGACGGCGGCGCGAACCAGCGGACAAGGTCAGCGTCCTGGCTACTTCTGGCGTGCGCTGCACAAATTAGTGAGCCGACCGTGACCACGGTGTCAAGGCGAAGCCATAGCATGAAAAAGATGAAGAAACGATCGACGACACACAGAGAACTACGGCGATGAGGCTCGGCGGAGAGGAGGCCGGACCCGAAGAAGATGACGGTGGCTCTCACGGTTCCGGTCGATTTCGGCCTTCACGGGCTAGCGCTACGCGTGCACAAGCTCAAGGCAGAGCTAATGGGCTAGCTAGTGGCGGCAGCGCGTGGCTGGAAAGTGCAGCGGTGAGCGGCGGGAGCAGAGCGAGAGCGGCGGCCGAGAAGGAAGAAGGAGGGGAAATGGGGTTTGGCCGGCTGTTTTATGGCTTGGCGGCGTCGCGGGAGAGAGAGACACGCGGCCGAGGAAGCTTCCGGGGCGACCGTGCGCTGGCGGCCGGCGGCGACAGGCTGGGATGGGCCGGCGGCCACGGTGACGGCGGTGAACAGCGAGGAGGAAGAATGATGATGACGTCAGCGACACTGTAGCATGGACAGATCTTTCTGAATTTTGCAAATTACTCCCAAAAATTGAATTGAGCTCAAAATTTTCCAAAAACAACCCTAGCCTAACTTTTCATGCTCTACAACTTTCTCAAAAGGAAGATTTTCAAATTCGGAACAGAAATTTGAATTTTGAATCAAATTTGAAAAGGGGACACGAACCCTAGAATGAAATATATGAAATTACTTTTGATTTTGCTAAAGAACTTGAAAAACTCCAAAACTATGGAATACTCAACTTTTCAAACTACACATTTTCTCCAAAAAAGAGTTTTTCCAAAATATGCATAATTTTTGAAATATGAATTTAAAATCAAAAGGGGACAATTGTCAGAAAACTGTATTTTCAAATTTATTTGAAATTCTTTTTGAAAACTTAAAAAACTTTGAACACCAACCTTGTAGCTCTCAACAAGACCCACAATTTTGCTTTTTGAACCAACCCCAAATTCTTTGTAGATTTTGAAATAGAAAAAAGGGGGTAAATCAGAGTTTGTCGGAAAACAGGGTTTTTGAAATGAAATCGAGTTTGATCTAGCCGACACACCTCTAGGCTATCAAAAGCAATAACAAGCATCATCTCAGGAGCACAATCAACCTAGAATATAAATTTATTTTAGTTGATGCACATCAGGGTTGACCTAACATGAATGCTTTGCAACTAAATATGATGACATGTCAAGTTTTAGGTAATATAACATCAGAGATGTTACAGCCCTTCCCCCTTAAAGAAATCTCGCCCCGAGATTTAAAGCCTTGGGTTAAGTAATGGAAAAGGAAATGTGTCAAGCAACACATCTCGAACAAGTACATAAGGAAAGGGGTTTTTACAAGTCACACTAGACCAGTTACAACTCATAGAGGGAATTATAAGTTAGATAGAAGCATAGAACTCTGGAAAATTTTCTAACAGATAATCCTCAGACTCCCATGTAGCTTCTTCTTCTGAATGCTGATCCCATTGTATCTTGTACCACTTGGTTGTTCGGCTTCGGGTGACACGATCTTTCTGATCCAGAACTCTGATAGGATATTCAGCATAAGTCAAATCAGGTTCAAGTTCAATCCCTTCAACATCAATAATCTTGTCAGGTGGTCGAAGACATTTCTTGAGTTGTGACACATGAAATACATTGTGTACCACTGACAACTGTTCAGGCAACTGCAAATGGTATGCTACCTTCCCACATTTTGCCAAAATCTGAAATGGGCCAATATAACGACGTGCTAGCTTGCCTTTAACTCCGAAACGGTTAACTCCCTTCATGGGTGATACTTTTAGATACACAAAATCTCCTTTGGTGAACACTAGAGGTCGACGCCTCTTATCTGCATAACTCTTCTGTCGAGACTGAGCTACTTTCAAATTGTTTTCTATTTGTCTGACCTTTTCTTCAGTCTCCTTCACAAGATCAACTCCATAGAACCATCTTTCCCCAAGTTCAGACCAATTCAGTGGAGTCCGACATCTACGACCATATAATGCTTCAAATGGTGCCATTCTGATACTTTCTTGATAACTGTTGTTGTAAGAGAATTCTGCCAACGGCAAACATTCATCCCATTTCTCTGGAAAGTTAAGCACACAAGACCTCAACATGTCCTCAAGAACTTGGTTGACTCTTTCTGTCTGACCATCAGTCTGTGGATGATAGGCTGAGCTATAAAGAGATTTGGTACCCATTGCCTTATGGAACTGCTTCCAAAACTGTGAGACAAATTGTGTACCTCGGTCTGAGATGATAGTCTTGGGTATTCCATGCAAACACATGATTCGTTCGACATAAAGTTGTGCATACTTAGGAGTTCTGTAATCAATCTTCACAGGAATAAAATGAGCTGACTTAGTTAAACGATCCACAATAACCCAAATAGAATAAAAACCTCTTGATGTCTTGGGTAAACCAACTATGAAATCCATAATGATATCGTCCCACTTCCAAGCCGGAATGGGTAATGGCTGTAATTCTCGCGAGACTTCAAATGCACTGACCTTCACTTTTTGACAAGTATCACACTTGGCAACATATCTTGCAATTTCTATCTTCATCTTAGTCCACGAATTTGTTTCAAGTCATGATACATCTTCTTGCTTCTGGATGAATAGAGAAATTAGTGTTATGTGCTTCATCAAGGATTCTTTGACGTAATTCGGGAACTTTTGGTACAACCAGACGATTCTTGAACCATACAACACCGCTTCGTCGATTACGAAACAAGATACTTTTCCCTCTCTAACTTTTTCCTTAATATGTTCCATACCTTTATTATCTCTACGAGCAATGATAATTTGATCTCGGATAGTTGACTCAATAGAAATGTTAGTCGTTGCCTTGTTGTACCATCTCTATGCCCAACCTTTCTATCTCATGACATAAAGAAATATCCAAGGGCCTTCTTGTCAAACAATTACAATGGCTTTTTCGACTAAGTGCATCGGCAACCACATTTGCCTTACCGGGATGGTAATGCACTTCTAGGTCATAATCTTTAATCAGTTCCAACCATCTTCTTTGCCTCATATTCAATTCTTCTTGAGTGAAGATATACTTCAAACTTACCCAGCAGATAATGACGCCAAATCTTCAAGGCATGAACAACAGCCGCTAACTCAAGATCATGAGTTGGATAGTGCTCTTCATGACGTTTGAGTTGTCTTGAAGCATAAGCAATAACTCGGCCCTCTTGCATCAGTACACAACCAAGACCAATGCCGAAAGCATCACAATAAACATCAAACTGTTTCTCCATATCTGGTTGAACTAAAATTGGAGCAGTAGTCAATGACTTCTTTAAGGACTGAAAAGCCTCTTCACACTGAGATGACCAAACAAACTTGGTTTGATTCTTCAACAACTCAATAATAGGCTTAGCTATCTTTGAAAAGTTAGCAATGAATCTGCGATAATAACCTGCCATTCCAAGGAAACTACGAACCTCAGGAATGGTGGTTGGTGATTTCCAATCTAGAATATCCTTTACTTTACTAGGGTCAACAGTTATGCCCTTAGCAGATAAAACATGTCCAAGGAATTTTACTTCCTTAAGCCGAACTCACACTTACTAAACCTAGCATATAAGCGATGTTCTCTCGACGCTGCGTGAGAACAATTCGAGATGCTCGGCATGTTCTTCTTCATTCTTGGAATAAATCAAGATATTATCGGTGAAGACCACTACAAAGCGATCAAGTTACGGCATGAACACCGAGTTCATCAAATATAAGAAATGAGTGGTGCGTTTGCAAGTCCAAAAGACATAACCGAGATACTCATACAGACCATATCTAGTTGTGAATGCAGTCTTTGAAATATCTTCAGGACGAATCTTGATCTGATGATAGCCAGATTGAAGATCGATCTTTGAAAACACGTTCGCTCCTGCCAACTGATCTAAGAGCAGATCAATACGAGGCTGAGGATACTTATTTTTGATAGTCACTTCATTCAATGGACGATAATCAACACACAACCTCAAGGTTTTATCTTTCTTCTTTACAAAGATGGCTGGACAACCCCAAGATGAACTACGTAATCGATAAAACCTTTATTAAGCAATTCTTTCAAGCGAGCTTTAAGTTCGCTAATTCTGGTGGTGCCATTCTATATGCTCTTGGATATTGGGGCGTCAGGGCTTCAACTCAATCACAAACTCCACATCTCTATCGGAGGTATACCGGGTAACTCATCGGGAAATACATCGAGAAATCTTTGACTACGGGGATATCTCGAATCTCCTTCACGAAGTTGCACAAACTCTCTTGATTTGCTCTCTTGAAATTGGAAATTGAATAACCAAGCTGAGATTTACCATCGGATAAATTCACTTTTATAGTTCTATTTAGAGTATCAATAATAGCTCCTCGATTCATCCAGTTCATACCTAGGATCACATCTATATCCCGATCTTTTAGAACAATCATTGATGTGGGAAAGATATGCCCACCCAATTCTATGGGTACCGATGTACCATTTCCTTAGTACACATACGCCCTCCAGGTGACTTGAATAAAGAAATTTTCTTTTGTTTCTCCAATTGGGATCTCATGCTTCATAACAAATGTCCGATTGATGAATGTATGGGATGCTCCGGAGTCAAAAAGTATAAATCTTTGAGTGATTGGCAACATGGAACATACCCATCAAAATAGGCTCTCCCTCGGGAATATTACCGGTTTGCGTGTAAAAGACACGTCCAATTTTCTTCTTACTTTGACTCTTCTGTTGATTCTGATGTGACACAGAAGTACTTGGAACATTGAAACTGTACTGGTTTGGATGTGGACAGTCCCTTGTAGAGTGACCAGACTTTCCACAATTATAACATGGGTAGTTCTATAATTGTGAGGTGGGTTTACGAACGCTAGGAGCATTCGGCTGGCGGGAATAAGAAAGAGCTGCAGCGGGACGAACAAGTGCCTGCTGCGGGGCTTGATACTGGGTTGGATGATAAGGAGTACGAGAATGATTTACAGGATGATAGATTATCTTTAGACGCTTAGGCTTACTGCCAGAGGATTCAGTATCCAGAGTCTTCTTTTTATTCTTGGATTCCTGGTACTTACGATTGACAGCTTCAGAAGTAATAGCAATATCAACTGTCTCGTAAAATGTAGTATTAAGAGTAGCACCAGTAATCATCATACGAGATCTTACTATCCTAACCCCTCAAGAAGTAACCCTTCTTTTTATCATACGTATCAACATACTCGGGTGCATCTTGGGATAAGTGATTAAACTCGCTCACATCGTACGACGGACATATCACCTTGTTGTAAAGATAAAAATTCTTCCTTCTGAACTTTCATAACACCTTGTGAAACATAATGAGTGCGGAAAGCTTCACGAAACTCCGTCCATGTGATACGATGACCAGTGGGCTGTATGGCAACAAGATTTTCCCACCAAGCCACTGCAGCACCTCTCAGCTGTTGAGCTGCAAATAGTGGCTTTTGAACTTCTGTACAAGGAATGAGATCAAACTTTTGCTGCATGGTGCGGAGCTTTGGTGAAGACTGGTGGCTGAGTGGTTGCGAAATCAAAATACGTGACCTCATTACCATTATTCCAACCACGATAACCCTGGGTGATATTCTGATTCTGAGCTAGAATAGTTGTAGCATTGACCAGAGCGGCAAGGGTATCGGTCAAACTGGGTTGAAGCTGGTGGAGGATTGGAATCATCACCCCCATTTTGAGAAATCCCAAAGCATCGGATGCTCGGGTATGAACAGCATCCGTTGAATAACAAGCCAAACTTTAAACTCGAGCTTTCAGCAAAGGATAGGATCAAGATTAAAGAATAGATAGGTGGGATCTGAAGGCTAGCAGGAATAGGATTGATACTACCTAACCCAATTCACATTAAGAGGGGAGGTATTTATTAACAGGTTAATTAAGCATGATGCATGAACGGACCTACGTTCTAAGTTTAAAAGACTTTAATGTAACACATACTTAAAAGTAAACTTTTATAAATAGGGCAATATAACATGATATTCCACCATAAACTTTTAAACATGACTAGAGGGCTATAGAAGTGAGCATAGGTAAGGGATAAGCAATTTAGACCAAAATAGTCAAGTTAAATTTTTATTAGATTCAAAACCTTTTGAAGTTTTCACAAAGAATACTATAATAGCTCTAGAATAACGATCCGGCTCTGATACCAGCTGTGGCAGAACCTCCTAAGTAATATGGCCCACAGGCACTAATCCTTGTCTTAACAGACCTCAGATTACTATGCATGTGTTCCACACCACTTAACAAGCTCTGTCGGGTGTCTTCGGGAAACCCGAATCATCCACGAATCCTTCGAACTGGATCGATCATTATAAGAGACATTGCAGTATTACAACAGTTTTGTACAAATAAAATATATCGAGTAAAAGTGCGGAAGTATTATGATAACATAAGTTTACAAATCATTTATAAATAAAACTTTACAAATAATAAGTTATGTTGATTACAACCATAGTAGTGGAATATCATTACTTAACTTTATGATTCACCAAAATGTAGTGCTCTGCCCAGGAGCCAAACACACTACTCGACATCCTCAACCAGATGGACACACCTGCAACAAGGGTAGAACAAACCCTGAGTACAAAAGTACTCCGCAAGACTTACCCGACGAAAAAGAGGGGAGAAGACTCAGGAATGAAGGCTAGATAGGACAAGGTAAGGCTTAGCGAATAATCAAGGTATTTTGCAGAAAAGCACTAAACTAGTTTCAACCTCAAGTTTTACTTTCCAGATTAGTCATTAGATTCTAAGGTGAGCCTAGTCTAGCTTGATTACGCGAGATCAAGATAATTCATGGAGATCACATTCTTAAACTTCCAACAAATTACTTTAAGTTCCATCGGTTACTACGATGATGGTCTTTGGATCAAGACTCCTTTCTCGTGGAGTAACGACGATTCGAACCGCTTATTCTACCCAGCTGGGGCTTCCTAGCCACCCGACATATGTAGCACTTAAGCTTGCATATATCAACCAAGACTATGGATCCTCTCGACAAGTCCGGGTTCACGCCACCCGAGAATACTGTACACCTCAACTCCAGGACTCTAGCCCACGAGGGTAACTTGTAGTCCCGCCATCTCTCCACTCCCAATGCGTGATTAGCCGCCTTGCCGTAGACTAGCCCTAGCCTAGGCTTACTCGCCTTGGGCATGTGACTAGTACTATTAAAAACTCCATGATCCGAGGGCCAACAACGAACGGTCCTTAATCGACAAAGACGGAAACACTACATGGGTTCTCTCTCCCAATGCAAGTTACCCGTCCAGTCTCAACTTCATTAAAAGATGTAACTGATCCAGACAGAGCGTTACATCGAAACGTCTTTCGATGCAATCCAACCGTCTGATCAAAAGTAGCATAGCTGAGTAACATTAACCTTACCGACAGGGTAATCACTTCCTTTTGAAAATATTTTCGAAATCCGAACTAAATTAGCAAGGCTAAGCATTGTTACGTATTTTTCAATCAAAACGGTTTCAAGGATGATGTTGGAATAATCAAGGTAGTTAATGCGTCAAGTAGGTGATCACTCAACTCCTATTACTTAAATGCGGTACATAATCAAGTGATAATTTTTGCAAATTCAAGGAATTGGTTGATGGATCCGGGCTTGCCTCGAAAGTTGGTGTAGACGTTCTTCAACGAAGTATCTGGAAGCTAAGACCAATCACCAAAGATGGATTGACTTCCTCGGGAATTAGGGTTAACTCGACAACAATTCCTCAGAAACGGAATCGACAGGTCTCTCCTCGATCACGGGGACTACATGAGATAACATGACATGTTTCAACATGATGGGATATAAATATGATGCTCGACAAAACTAAATAGGATTAAAGACAAGCGCAAACAATTAATTAAAGTGCCGAAGGTCATTAGGGCTAATGACCTAGGGTCATCACTCAATCCAAAATCATTAAGGCTAAGCAAGTAAATAAAAATCTATTAAATAACTAAGCATAAAATAAAGACAAAATAAAGTTATTAAATAAATCTCAAAAATTAAACTTAAGCTCCTCATGACCTAAGAAGGCTACAAAATAATTTTCATGATTTTTGGAGCAATAAATAAATAACTAAAAATCATGGAAAACTCATTTTTCAATTAAAAGGGATAATTTTTGAACATAGCAAAACTACTCAAAATTGCCATTTCAAAATTTTCCTAGATCAAGCTCAACATAAGGAACACCCACAAAAATTTTCACTATTTTTGGAGCTACCAATAATTAGTTACAAAATAAACAAATATCGGCACTATTCACAAATTCGGAAAAGAATAAAAATCAAAGAAAAAGAAAAGGACTGCTTGGGCCGATTTTGGCCTGCTCGGCCCAGCACTGTTGGGGGCTCGGCCCAATAGCGCGAGCAGGCCGGCCCGGCTCGGCCCAGCCGACGGTGGCAGTGGCCTCACCGGCGATTCCCGCCGGCGGCGAGGTCTCCGGCGATGGAACTTGGCCCTACGTGCTCTACGCGACAAGGCGGAGCTGCTGGGGTAGGTGATGCGACGGCGGACACGGCGGCGCATGCTCGCCGACGGGCAAGGCGGCAAGGCGGCGCGGTGACACGGCGGCAGAGTTCGCCGAGGTTTCTCCGGTGAAACTAACGCGAGCACGCGCTCCTACAGGCCTAGACGGATACCTCCGAGTGCTCAATCGCGAGCCAATACGGCTTCAATCCTAGGCGGCCTTGCGCGGCGGCGGCAGCAAGGCAGGGCACCGGTGGCGACGCGCGGACCGATAGCTACGACCTGGTAGCGGCCAAATGGACGACACAGACGCGGGTAGGAGCTTACCACGAAGACGTTTCACGCGCTAATGAAGACGGAGACGGGCTGGAGCTCAGTTGACAGCGGCGGCGGCCATGACGGCGGCGCGAACCGGCGGACAAGGTCAGCGTCCTGGCTACTTCTGGCGTGCGCTGCACAAATTAGTGAGCCGACCATGACCACGGTGTCAAGGCGAAGCCATAGCACGAAAAAGATGAAGAAACGATCGACGACACACCGAGAACTACGGCGATGAGGCTCGGCAGAGCGGAGGCCGGACCCGAAGAAGATGACGGTGGCTCTCACGGTTCCGGTCGATTTCGGCCTTCACGGGCTAGCGCTACGCGTGCACAAGCTCAAGGCAGAGCTAATGGGCTAGCTAGTGGCGGCAGCGCGCGGCTGGAAAGTGCAGCGGCGAGCGGCGGGAGCAGAGCGAGAGCGGCGGCCGAGAAGGAAGAAGGAGGGGAAATGGGGTTTGGCCGGCTGTTTTATGGCTTGGCGGCGTCGCGGGAGAGAGAGACACGCGGCCGAGGAAGCTTCCGGGGCGACCGTGTGCTGGCGGCCAGCGGCGACAGGCCGGGATGGGCCGGCGGCCACGGTGACGGCGGTGAACAGCGAGGAGGAAGAACGATGATGACGTCGCCGACACCGTAGCATGGACAGATCTTTCTGAATTTTGCAAATTACTCCCAAAAATTGAATTGAGCTCAAAATTTTCCAAAAACAACCCTAGCCTAACTTTTCATGCTCTACAACTTTCTCAAAAGGAAGATTTTCAAATTCGGAATAGAAATTTGAATTTTGAATCAAATTTGAAAAGGGGACACGAACCCTAGAATGAAATATATGAAATTACTTTTGATTTTGCTAAAGAACTTGAAAAACTCCAAAACTATGGAATACTCAACTTTTCAAACTACACATTTTCTCCAAAAAGAGTTTTTCCAAAATATGCATAATTTTTGAAATATGAATTTAAAATCAAAAGGGGACAATTGTTGGAAAACGTATTTTCAAATTTATTTGAAATTCTTTTTGAAAACTTGAAAAACTTTGAACACCAACCTTGTAGCTCTCAACAAGACCCACAATTTTGCTTTTTGAACCAACCCCAAATTCTTTGTAGATTTTGAAATAGAAAAAAGGGGGTAAATCGGAGTCTGTCGGAAAACAGGGTTTTTGAAATGAAACCGAGTTTGATCTAGCCGACACACCTCTAGGCTATCAAAAGCAATAACAAGCATCATCTCAGGAGCACAATCAACCTAGAATATAAATTTATTTTAGTTGATGCACATCAGGGTTGACCTAACATGAATGTTTTGCAACTAAATATGATGACATGTCAGGTTTTAGGTAATATAACATCAGAGATGTTACAGGTGGTCACAGGCCAGAATGGCATTAGCCACTATCTCGTTTTCCTATAACCTTTTTCCATTTCATATTTTCTATTAATTATTCCCTAATTCCATAGTTAACTAGGTAATTGTGGTTAGCACAATTTTACCTAGTGTCATGGTAGTCCTATGTTTTAGTTTGGGGTCTACGCCCCAATGTTTTGATATTAAGTGCGAATTTGGATATGTAGGTTCTTATATTCACCATTAGTGACTTGTATGGTAAATATTTATTAATCACATAAATATTTATTGATCTTATTAACATCACAAAGATCCAAGAAGAACCAAATCATGAGTGTTGACATTATGCTTATATGAATGCATAATTAGGGAATTAAACCCCATATGTTGACAAATGATGTAAGTGTGATCCACATATGTCATTGATGATTTAATGCTCAGTTGAGGAGATGACCTAACATGTGTTCCACTAATGCTTAAGCTATGGTGGTTCACTATATGTCACGTAGGTAGGTTATATTCTATATCCTAGTAATAGTTCATTAGGGTTTTAGGTTCAAGTCCTAAAGATTATCATTAGGGGGTCATCCTAGAAGCTTAACAACTAAACTTTAGTGCAATTAGGTAGGGTTTTCTACATGACAAGCAACAATCATGGGTTTATTTAGAAAAAATTTTGTAGTTGGGATTTTTGTGTTTGGTGAATTTTCTGGGTTGTTACAGTCCTACCCCCTTATCAGAATCTCGTCCCTGAGATTTAAGGTGTGTAGTACTCCTCGAAGTGGTAATGTGAATTATAACTTCTCTTTCTTCATAACTTGATGTAGTTGCTCCATTGAGTCGTGGAAGTGAATAGTGGAGTCTTGATCTCTCTGTCCAGATCTTTGACAGGTGTAAGAAGATTATGTGCTAGTGTAGGTGCACCAAGTGGATCATCAGGGCTTCGAGAAAGATCATTCCAATGATAGTCGGGTAGTTGCAATTGTAGATGGTTCCATCACATGGTTAGCACATGGATGAGGTCTAGATTAGTGTAGAATATATCGGGTCTTTCTAGTCTAGGAGTGTATCTTAGGCTCTGATTTCGATCCGGGGTCCAGTGGGTTATGGGCCCACCACGCTTCCACTGCGCTACTCGATAGGTGTAGATATCCTTCATGTCTTCCGTCTGGGTAGGCATTATTCAAACTAAGATAATCATCTAGGCCTTAGGGTGTGGTATGGCTGAATTGATTGAGACAGGTCGTCAAAAGGGCAGGTATACTCCTAACCTACATCTCTAGGGCTTATTGGGCGAAGTGCGGAAAGAACAATTGATATTAAAAAGATAAATTGATGATGAAAGAGTAAACTTGTATTCATGGTAAACCAAATTCTGGTACAAATATAGAGGTTATACATGAACACGAGGTACTAGATAAGACATTATTGAAGCCTCAACTTGAATCATGCATCACTCCATTCTACATATTGGCGGTGTTGTTAGCATTCTGTTGAGCGAGGCGCCAACGAGCGGCTCTTCTGGCACTATGGTTCATAAAACAGAGAACTTGCTTGGCGGGGGTTGCAGCTGATGTAGCGGTCTTGTTGTTAGGGCAGTTGGCTACCCTGTGTCCTGGATTTCCACAACCAAAGCAAGCGGGCAACGCACCACCTGTGGGTGTGGGTGTGGCGGTTGTCCACGTGACAGAGTGCTGAGTGTTGACATTTCTAACGCCACTCAGTGTTAGGTTATCATCCCTAACATGGCGCCAAAAATGCTGGTACTAAATAATGCAACGGCTACTAGAAATAAATATGGGATCCGCAAGCGCACAGATAATACCGATGTAGCATTTTAACCAGAAGTAATCCAGGTATCGTTATTTATAATTTTACCCTTTGGGAAGGGAAGGCCTTTGGATAATGAGTGATGAGCAATGCACATGCTATAATGGAGAGCTTAACCTTGTACGTATCGATCATCTCATACGGGGTAAGTGTCACATAAAATATAGGAATGAATGATAAATGACATAAGATAAATGAGAGCATTTAGCCACATAAAATAATAGTAATAAGCCATCTCAACTTAGCACTCTAAGCTTATAACACTAGCATGGACTAGGACTATCTAGGGTATAATCCTATGTTATTCTAACTATAAAGTCAAAGCATACAATGATTAGTGCAAGAACATCTAGCAATCATGGCGGGAAAAGGTTACATCTATGCATAGTGATATTACCGAGAAGACAAGAGACATAGCAATGACTTCAATGTAATAGGTTTGTTCGCTAGACCTATACTCGGGAGAAGGGCTACAAAGGACTCAACGGGATTGTCACTCCCGCGATCTACCTCACGATCCGGAATATAGGGTGCAATCGCGAGATAAATACGGTATAGGGACCATGCCTACACAATATCTACCACTCACCCATTGGCCTAATGAGCAAGCGCTATACGATCCTATGCATAAACATAATTCTAGTCCAACTATGCTAAACATATAATCAAAGTAAACTAAGAACGATATAATTGAGAACATAATCAAATAGAGTAAAGTCAAGTCGATATAATAGAATAGAATAAAGTACTACTCATAGTATCACGAACAATGATGAATATTACAAGAATGTAGAGGGGAATTACCAAGAACTCCGACAGATCCGGACTCCAAGCTAGGCTTGATTCCCTCTAGATCTATTCCTATGTAGCTATGCTACTAAACTATGGAGCTCTAATTGAGATGGTGGCTCTGGCTTCTACGAATTCCGATGAGAGAATGAACTCTTGAATGAATTAGGGTTTCACCCGGGGGCCGGGGGCTCGAATATATAGCCCCCTAGGATGAACCACGGCCCTCGGATCAAACCGACCTAAATGGACGATAATTATTCATCCTCAAAGGCGGTGGAGGCGGGATCCGCGAGACTCGACGCCATTGGTCGAGGTGGGGAGTCGGCCGACTCCCCCGGGGTCGGCCGACCGGCCAACCTGCGGGTGGGCCCGGCTTCCGGGGTTCGCCTTCCGGAGTCTTCTAGATTATATAATTTTACCCGTTCGGTCTTTATCTCTATGTAATCATGACATGTGGGCCTCCTTTGGTTCTCTTTCGATAACCCCCGCGAGAAATAGACAATCACCAAAACTCGTGGAATTACGTCGGTGTAACCCCCTATATCTAAGGTGAACTCAAATTAGTCCTTTCTCTTGCTGCGTTGACGGTATAAAATTGATACTTAACGACCGTCAACAAACTCCCCAAGCTTACCTTTTGCTCGTCCCCGAGCAAAGATAGACTCAAGTGATGGATCGGGGAGTTCTTTGCAATACTTTCACTCCTCACAAGTACACATGCGTTCAAACAAGAACTCTCCTCCGGATTAGAGTGAACTATCCGATTCAAAACTCACTCATATTACCTTTCACCATGGGGCTTGTAACCGTCACTTGGGTCTTGAGTAGTTGAAAGATAGAACAGTCAAGTCAAGCGCCATGTTTCTCGCTCTTTGATCAACTATTATCCCGGAGTTTTTGCAAGGTTTGAAATAAAACTCAGAGTTCCTTGTATGAACCTTTCAAGTCTCTCATTTGTGGTATTTCGGATCCTTTCTAAGGCATGAGTAGTGTATGCCTTCTCTCTTTTCTCGAGAATATGTGGTATTTGTGGAACTAAGGCATAATGGAAAGTGCCTTTCTCTCTCACCCTACTTTCTAACGAGGCTTATGTGGAGCTCATAGGTGGGGAGACACTCAAACTCACTTGCATATATTGCACAGTTAAGACATGGATCCAATAGGAACTAAAATAATAATAAAGTCATATGTGCATGTGAATGAGGAAATGGAATGGATGAGATGATGATAGGATGATGGTAGTATGATGGTGATAAGAAAATGATTATGAGGGGTACTCAACTGGTGAACATCTACTTCTACACTCGCTCCTTTGGGGATAACATGACTCCCTTTATTCGGAAACCTTGAAACTTCTTGAATGGAAGGACTTGGCTACTCTTTCTTTTTCTTTCTTTCTTCTTTTTTCTTTTTTTTTAGAGTAAACAATCCTCTGAAAATGAAACTTTAGCACAGGGAGTGTATAACTTGAAATGATAATGACTGGAGCTTTTTATGTAGGCAATGAAACGGCAATGATTATTTCTAGATGTTCACTCCCAGAATAGGAGTAGAACCTTTTCTGGATGATGTGAAATGAATGGCGTATGTATATGTGGATGGATGAATGGATGGATGCGTACTCCCAGTGTAGGAGCAGCATAAGTGCGTGTCTCTAAGGTAGAGATAGCACAAGATGTGGGGAATGCGTACTCCCAGGGTAGGAGCAGCATAAGTGCGTATCTCCAGGGTAGAGATAGCACAATATGTGGTGGATATAGATCTATATGTGGGTGGTACTTCGAGGAACGAAGTAGCACGGAATGAATATAACATTTATAAAATGGGTGCATGCTTCGAGGACGAAGTAGCATAGATCAATGGATGGAGAGCACATAGTATTGACTTTACTGCGTGACTAATTCCTTATGGGTCCACAGCATAACCACACTCAATGCCTATAAAGTCTACACTCAAACCTACAATATGATCTATATAAACAGATGGGTCTTCCTAATCTAGTAAGCATGAATATATGGTTTGTGGTAGGAATTTGAACTCTCATCATAAAGGAACTCATCATGCAGGAATTTAATATTTTCACGAGATAAATTCTCCGAACTCTAGTATCTCTAGGAACAAGATGGAATGACAGACTCAAAACCTTCCCATATCATACCCGTCAACCACCTAGACTTAGATCAAGTGTTCGCTACCCACAAGTTTTAGGTTCAAAGCAAATCTCAAATCTAAACAGTTGTGTCCAAAACTCGGGAGAGTGCAAGGTTGAAAACTAGGTACTTGAAAGGAATTACGGCGAGCAACTATTCATCATCTCCATGTAGAGTTTATTCTAGGGATCACTTTTAAAGGCAGTTGCAAGAGCTCTCCAAAAGTAGAAAAGATAAATAAGGAAATCTTTACGGGTTTCTATGGTTATGCATCTTTTTTAGTGGTTTTAACAAAGCATACTTTAATAAAGCATAAATAGATAAGTTGGAGGCACTTAGCTTGGTACACGGGGATGCTCTCCCCAAGCCTGGATGTTGACATAGTCTGCGATGTTCTTGACGGCACCGAAGACGTTCTAGTCCTCCGGGAGTGTTGTAGATAGTTCTTTGTTGAGAGACGGCATTCAATTTTCGCGGGCAGCACTCGACGGGGATTTGGATGTCCTTCGCTTGTTAGCTCTTCTTAATCCTTGATGTTCGTGAAGCTCAAAATAGACAACAAAGCTTGTGGAACTAATTAAGCGTTAGTGATAAAACCTCTAGGTCTTGGTTGTCTAGAACTTTCTTAACTTAGACTTGTTCTAACGGGATCACAAGAAATATTTTTATCTTTTTATTATTTAAGGAATGCGAGACGGGGAAATAAATATGCTTTGAGAAATTATTTTTGTGCCACCACGGTGAATGACTATCCACATGGGGCTTGACGATTTTACGGATGCAAATGCACAACATCTTTATTTTCTTTTCAAATGCGGAGATAAAAGAGTAAAGATGCAACTAAGATGCAAGTAGGGAAATAAATATGCTAAGGTTAAGAATATAATGCTGAAAAGTAATGCTGATAAATACCAAGTTACCTCTTAGCGCGGCGTTCGGTGGTTTTAAGTCCTCCGAACAGGACTTGTCATGTTCGCTCATTTTTCAAGGGGCGCATTGGCTGGCGCCTCGGATGATGTCGCCTCGTGTGTAGGAATTGATTCTGATTTTGCTTTTACCTTCCACACCTTTTTTGTTGGAGAAGATGACCTTGAGGAGGAAGTTTCTTGGGGCACTTGGTTTTCTTCTGGTAGCACCTCTTCGGGTTCTTCTACAATGTTCTTCTCTTCGGGTATCGATCTTCATATCTAGACACTTCTCCCTCATAGTCGACCCATCCATCCGTAGTGATGTTCTTCTTGTTACGCGACGGGTACGTTGCCTTCTCCTTGCTCTGTTCTTCTTGGGCTCCTCGGTGATTATATAATTATTATTGAAGTAGCGGCGTACCTTCTCGGTGGGAAAGTGGAAATGGATCTCTCCTGTCCCAATATAGATGATAGCTCGGTGGTGTTCGGGAATGGTCTTCCTTGGATGATTGGAGGATCATAGTCATCTCCCATGTCAATGACTAGGAAGTACGTAGGGACATAATGGTCATCTATCTGGATGAGGACATCCTTCACTTCTCCTTCGACGAAGCGGAATGTCCGGGTCCGCCATCCGCAGGTTTGTGCATAGGTAGGCTCCAAAGGCATAGTGCCATATAGATACTCATAGGTTACCTTGGCCATGATGTTGACGCCCGATCCGGTGTCACGATGCAGCTTTATTGAAAGAGCTTGTTGATGGAGCATGGAATGGTTGGGACACCTGGGTCATCCTTCTTGATCGGACGTGGGGATCGAGTAAGTGGTCATGCTCCTTGTGGAATACGGTGACCATCCTTCTTGTCTCCGTCTTCTTGGTCTTCTTATTCTTGTTCTTGCTCTTCTTAGCTGGATTCTTCTTCTTCTCACTTTGTTCTGGCGATGAGGATGTCGAGAAGCTGCAGCACTCTGTTCTTGAAGAAGAAAGTTTCTCGCTTGCCCTTGATGTTGAAGATGATCTTGGCAGTGTTGGCATACATGATGGCTCCAGCAGTGTTCAAGAATGGTCGTCCCAAAATGACAGGGGACCTTTCATCACTGCCTGTATCTACTACCACGAAGTCTGCTGGAACATATGAGTTGCCTACTCGTACACATATGTCTTCAAGTACTCCCAAAGGGACACGGAGTGACTGATCTGCAAGCTTTAAGCACATAGTTGTGTATGCTAAAGGGCATCTGAATAGCTTCTCATATATCACTCTTGGCATGATGTTGATGCTTGCACCGAAATCACAGATTGCCTCATTAAAGTTAGTACTTCCAATGGAGATCGGAATGACTGGTCTCCCTGGATCGCCCTTCTTGATTGGCAGAGTTGAGTCAATCCATGACCCCTTCGATGGATCACTCCGGCTATCTTCTACATTGAATATATCAACAAGATTTGCGTCTCGAGCTCTTCGGGTTGTCCCCGGTTTACCTTGGCCGGTGGAGGGAGCAAGGTTAACAAGCCGTTGTACTGCGACTCAAGTATCTTGTTGAAGCGAGTGACTCTTAATGGCATTGGAAAAGCCATCCATCCTGTTGCCGAGTGTCTCTAGGACCTTGTCATTTGATGTCGGCTTCTTGGACGGATTGTCCATCATCTTGCCTTGATTCAAAGCACTAACTCTCTCAAAGGCGGAATTTGGTTGTAATTATTGTAGGAAGAGTTGTTACCTTGATAGTTGCACGAATAATTGCTTGAGTAGTTAGGCCTCTGCTGTTGATTCCAACCTTGATTCTGCGAGGACGATAGTAATTATTGTTGTTGTTATTGAGGTAGTTCACGTCCTCCTTCGGCTACGGGCGGTTAGCACCTGTGTGCCCGATCTCTCCACACTCTTCACATGTCATGCGAGCATCATGTATATGCATGACTTCTTTCTTCTCGGGGCTCTCTCATCGAGCCTCTTCATTAGCAAATCCATTTTGCCGAGACGGCATGTCTACCTCTTCACTTGGTGCATTCCTCCACCTCTCTTGCGGGTCTGAATTCTTTCTTCACTCCAACCTTGGTTGGATGCCATCTTCTCCACAAGAGCTGTGGCTTGAGGAATAGTGAGTGATAAGAATGCACCTCCAGCGGCATCCATCGTCTCACGTGTGCTATTGCTAAGCCCATGGTAGAATGTCCGCATAAGCAGCCAATTCTCCATGCCATGATGAGGACACTCGAGGATGTAATCTTGAAAGCGCTCCCAAGCTTCGGGACAGTCTCATCATGATGTTCTTTGAAAGCTTGATATCTTCCCACGAAGAGCATTTGTCTTGCCCATGGGGAAGAACTTCGCCAAGAAATTGGTGGAACATAGTGCCCACGTAGTATTCTTCTCCTTATTGGCGTAGAACCTTCGCTTCGCTCTCCCCAAGAGTGAGAATGGGAAGAGGCGAAGTAGTATAGCATCTCCGGGGACATCCTTGATAGTGAATGTGCTACAAATCTCCGGGAAGTGTTGGAGATGAGCACTAGCATCTTCATGGGCCTTCCCACGAAGCGGCTTGCTTGCACCATGTTGATTAGCGCAGGCTTGAGCTCAAAAGCTCCTTCGATGTCTGCGGCTGGTCCAGTACGAATGTTGTCCGTAGTTGGAGCCGAGAACTCGCGAAGTGACTTGTTCGCCATGGCTTCAAACGTGGTGTCAAGTCTCGCACGAAAGGTTGACTTTACGCTTCGACAAACTTCCAAGTTGAGTTGATGATGATGATGATTGATTGGTCTTCTTCAACTCGCTTACGGCTTTCTGAATAAAGCTTCGGATCGTCAATATAATTATCGGGAAGAATTGTCTTTTTCATACATTACCCTCGCATAAGATATAAAATAGACGAAAAGACAAGGGTAAGGTTTGTATGAATAGAGAATGGTGACGAGTGCTCAATCTCATTATGTAGTGCAATCTTTGCTCATTATCCATTGGCTTTCAACCTTCCCCGCAACGGCGCCAAAAATGCTTGTTGACATTTCTAACGCCACTCGGTGTTAGGTTGTCATCCCTAACATGGCGCCAAAAATCTTTGGTACTAAATAATGCAACGGCTACTAGAAATAAATATGGGATCCGCAAGCGCACGAGATAATACCGATGTAGCATTTTAACCAGGAGTAATCCAGGTATCGTTATTTATAATTTTACCACCGGGAAGGGAAGGCCTTTGGATAATGAGTGATGAGCAATGCACATGCTATAATGGAGAGCTTAACCTTGTCGTATCGATCATCTCATACGGGGTAAGTGTCACATAAAATATAGGAATGAATGATAAATGACATAAGATAAATGAGAGCATTAGCCACATAAAATAATAGTAATAAGCCATCTCAACTTAGCACTCTAAGCTTATAACACTAGCATGGACTAGGACTATCTAGGGTATAATCCTATGTTATTCTAACTATAAAGTCAAAGCATACAATGATTAGTGCAAGAACATCTAGCAATCATGGCGGGAAAATGTTACATCTATGCATAGTGATATTACCGAGAAGACAAGAGACATAGCAATGAATTCAATGTAATAGGTTTGTTACGCTAGACCTATACTCGGGAGAAGGGCTACAAAGGACTCAACAGATTTGTCACTCCCGCGATCTACCTCACGATCCGGAATATAGGGTGCAATCGCGAGATAAATACGGTATAGGCACCATGCCTACACAATATCTACCACTCACCCATTGGCCTAATGAGCAAGCGCTATACGATCCTATGCATAAACATAATTCTAGTCCAACTATGCTAAACATATAATCAAAGTAAACTAAGAACGATATAATTGAGAACATAATCAAATAGAGTAAAGTCAAGTCGATATAATAGAATAGAATAAAGTACTACTCATAGTATCACGAACAATGATGAATATTACAAGAATGTAGAGGGGAATTACCAAGAACTCCGATAGATCTGGACTCCAAGCTAGGCTTGATTCCCTCTAGATCTATTCCTATGTAGCTATGCTACTAAACTATGGAGCTCTAATTGAGATGGTGGCTCTGGCTTCTCGAATTCGATGAGAGAATGAACTCTTGAATGAATTAGGGTTTCACCCGGGGGCCGGGGGCTCGAATATATAGCCCCCTAGGATGAACCACGGCCCTCGGATCAAACCGACCTAAATGGACGATAATTATTCATCCTCAAAGGCGGTGGAGGCGGGATCCGCGAGACTCGACGCCATTGGTCGAGGTGGGGAGTCGGCCGACTCCCCCGGGTCGGCCGACCGGCCAACTTTGCCAGTGGGCCCCGGCTTCCGGGGTTCGCCTTCGGGAGTCTTCTAGATTATACAATTTTACCCGTTCGGTCTTTATCTCTATGTAATCATGACATGTGGGCCTCCTTTGGTTCTCTTTCTAATAACCCCCTGCAGAAATAGACAATCACCAAAACTCGTGGAATTCTGTCAGTGTAACCCCTATATCTAGCAGGTGAACTCAAATTAGTCCTTTCTCTTGCTGTGTTGACGGTATAAAATTGATACTTAACGACCGTCAACACTGAGCAGGTGTTCTCTGAGCAGGGGCTCTCTTAGCGGGGCGATGGTAAGTGGCGGTGTAGGTACCATCATCATAGCTTGAAGCAGGAGTAGTTCTTTCGGTGAAGCGAGAGCAACTATGCGAGGGCACACTTGTACGCGGCCTCGGGTGGTTCGAGATACGAGTTGATTTCTCGAGGTGACGTTTCTCGTTGTCGAGCGCATCAGCCTCCAGAAGGTCCTTCTCAATCTCGATGCACTTGTTGATCATCTCGCGCAAGGTGTAGCTCTTGTTGCCTGAGAGGGAAAGCTTGATGCGAATGTTCAGGCCCTTGCGATAGTAGTACATCTTCTCCTTCTCTGAGTTTGCATATGCGGGAGGTGCATAACGCAGCAGGCAATTGAAACGGACTGTGTACGCATGTATCCTATCATTGCCTTGCTTGATGTTGCGAAATTCATCAGCCTTAGCTTCCATGGCACCTTCAAGAATGTGGTACTCGCAAAATTCCTCAACGAACTCCATCCATGAGATGTTGGCAGGGTTGGGGTGGATTTCACAAAAATTGTCCCACCAAGCGCGTGCGGCACCAATGAGCTGGTGAGCGGCGAGAGCAACACACTCATCATCGGAGGGCTTGATTACTTTAAAGATCTTCTCGATCTCACGCATCCAATCATCAGCGGCGATGGGGTTGTCATCGACGCCATCAAAAGTGGGTGGCTTTAGTTTGAAGAAGCCTTCCATCTTACCATTTGGAAGTCATTGGGTGGATAGCGATTCAGCACGTCCTCAGCAAGAGTCTGCATGAGATGCGTCTGCTGAGCCATTACTTCAGCCAGAAGGGGTGGCTGATGGTCTTCTCCAGCAACATCACCAGTGGGTGGTGGCGGAGGAAGATCTCTCCCAGCAGGGGCTCCATCAGGCGAACCACGGCCGAAGGGGTTACCATGTTGTGGGGAAGGGGTGCGGTGTTCCACACGTCCTCCATGGTGACCATGGCCACGTCCGCGTCCATGACCAAGTGCACGGCCACGGTTAGCCGGTGCAGGAGAACGGGCACGATGGTTCGTCAGACTTTCAGAGCGACGGATCGGCATCGTGCTGCATTGATCTCAAATGTATTAGGTGCAGGTGACATGATTTATTAGCAATTTTATGTAATCATTTAGCGGTTTAAGCAATTTAAAACATTTTAAACTAGTCCTACACTCAATCAAAGATGCAAAAAGAACCATAAAATGCGATAAAATCCAAGCACTCATTACATTGGGTTTAATTACAAGGCGATATCCTTGGTAGCTACACCAAGTGATTCGCGAAGAACGTACTACGCGTATGGAGTTCATGGTGGTAGACATTCTATTCTTCTCATGGTACGACTTGTAGTCATGTAGGGCTAATCTTCACTATCTTCTACCTACCCACTTATCAGGAGGATTCTTCCCTGTAGAGTGAAACTAGTGGAGTAAAGGAGCTTTCTTCAAATTTTCCTATCAGATACTCGGGCCAACGTATGTTCGGCTTCATCCCATTACCCTATGGCACTATCAGAGGCATCGAGGGCACGAGCCAATAGACGACAGGAGGCCATGCTCGAGGAGTTCGTACGCATCTTGCGTCACAAATTGAAGAGATGCATGTGCGACAAGTTGCACAGCAGTAAGGATGGTGTTTCCTATCTCATGATTGATGTAGGGCTTCAAAGCGGCATTCCTTCACTTGGGAGAACCTACTGTAGAAGACCTCTGCTCCTCTAGGCACAACCTATGTGTGGCACGTCTATTGTCTCTTGTCTTCGGGGCTCCTAACTCTTGAAGTACTTCTTGCAGAACTTGGGCGGATACTCGAGGTAGAATGACATGCTCTTGAAGGTCGTCATCTTCATAAGGGACCAAGATCATGATCAGCAAGTCCATTGTAAGAGGTAAGCCATGCACAAAATGGTGCAAGGTCGGTAATATAACCGAATGAAGGGGCTGGTTCAACCTGTTCTATCGTCCAATCCTGAGGGTCTCGTCCTAGGGTCAAGTATGGAGCTGATACCAATTGAAACATCCTCAATTTTCCACGAAGGGAAAATCTCATCGAATGATATGCAACAGTCGATATTCAATTCCATACATCAAATTATAAATCTAAAGAGTACAATAGAGGGATTTACATTAATAATTACAATGCCACAAGGCGTAAAAAATTATATCTAGCATCCAGAACAGCTTGAGAAGGCGGAAGTAACGCGGAAGCAGCTTCAAACTCCAACTTGAGCGCAGGCACGAGACCTTCTAATCCATTTGACATCACTGAGAAGCATGAAAATCTGCACACCGCCAGATGTGTGCAGGCCATGGTCAGCACGAATGAGCTTTAGTGGAAAAGGGAAAATAAAGGTATCTGGCGATCCTATAGTTTGGCTGTGGTTTGCATCCTAGCGCATGCGAAGTAGCAACAAGTAATAATAATAATAGTCATGTTCAACACATTCCCATTCCCACACACACATCCCATCCATCCCAAATCCATCTCAATCCATCTCAAATCCAACTCAATCCATCTCAAATCCATCACCACACCTCTATCATCAAGTCTCACCACATCTCACACTCAAGTCGGCAGACCAACTCCCTCTCGGTCTGTCTCAGCGGCCCGCAGTCCACAACCCAGACTCACGGCCAGAAAGCTCGGGGAAGGTAGAACACTCCTCTCCTATCTAGTGAAGCAGAACACAGGACAGGTCCATAGCCAACAAGTTGGCATATGCATCGATCGATCAACCAAGAACACTCTGCAGAGGTTTCACACACCACAAGTGTTGACGGTCGTTAAGTGTCAATTTTTACCGTCAACTAAAACATGAGAAAGGACTAAAATATGTTCACCAACTAGATATAGGGGTTATCCGACGAATTCCACGAGTTTTGGTGAATGTCATTTCTGCGGGGTGTCGGTGAAAATACCCAAGGAAGGCCCACATGTCGGGTTTACATAGAGATAATCGGGAACCGGTGAAAATGCATGTCTGGAAGGTTCGAGAAGGCTCGGACCAAACGGGAGCCCGAACGGGCTCGGTGGAGAGTCGGCCGACTCCCCACCTTGGGCGGCCGCATTTGCCCACCCGGCCAATCAGCGTCAGCCTCGCGGATCCCTGTTCCACCGCCTTTGAGGATGAATAATAATCGTCCGTTTAGGTCGGTTTGATCCGAGGGCTGCGGTGCATCCTAGGGGGCTATATAAGCAGGGCCCCTGGCCCCTGGAGGAGGCATCCCATGTAACCCTAATTCATTATTTCCAGAGAGGATCAGGTGAGGGGGTCCCTTGAATGGATCTCCTCCCTAGAGCCTAGCATCCAAGATAGATAGAGAGAGTATAGGGTGGAGGTAGAGTTGGAGGAAGCCCGGCATGTCGGTGTCTCCTCTCCGGTTGTACCTGCGGGATCAAGTCTCCTAACCCGAGGCTTGGTTCTAGGATCATTCGCAATTCAACTTCTAATACTAGTAAGTTCTTGTTATTATTGCTCTTTGGTTTACGAGTTTACTTTATTCGCTTCCGGTTGGGAATAGAGTAATCGTTCGTAGCGTAAGCGTGGTGCTTGGGCTAGGTTCACTCGTAGATGCTCCCTATCGGCCGGAACCGTGGTAGTATCGAGGGAAGTGACAATCCCTTTGTTACCTTTGTAATCCACTTCCCGTCAGTAGTAAGGTAGGTCCAAAAGTGCTAAGTTAAGCATCCTCGTGGTGTCTTTTCTTAGGTGCTCCCATAGAGTAGTAGTTGCAAAGCTTGCCATAGGTTGGAAGGAGATTGTGGTAGTAATCCTCTCTATATCGCTCATTTATCTTGTGTGTAGCTCAGGGGTTAAGTATAGACTTGGGTTAGTCAGATGCACGTTTTCTCCTAGCGGATAAATAAATAACGATACTCTGGAATATCTCCCGGGTGAAGTGCTCACCGATATCCGTGCGCTTGCGGATTATTTCTCTTTGATTCTTTCGTTTGCGTATCTAGTATCAACAAGCATTTCTGGCGCCGTTGCCGGGGAGAAAGACGGTCTGCTGAGATAACCTTAAGTCCTGCTTAGCCTTGTATTATACTTTTATCTTTTTGTATTTTTCTTTTGCCTTTTATTTTATATCCTTATGGATAACCCAAATTCCACGCCTATCCACCAATATCTTGCACCCATGAGCACATGCTTAGAGCCTCTAGAACCCATGATTTTCACATCTAGCTATGAGCTACACCAATCTATGGTTGCAATAGGTCAAAACCAACCCTTTTCTACAGCTAGAGTCCTATCTTCTAATCAAGAGGGTATTGTACCCAAGGTCCTATCTTCTAACCATGGAGAAGGTAATGAACCCAAAGTCCTATCTTCTGATCAAGTAGGTAATGAACTTTTTGCTACACTTAGGGAATCTTCCAATTTTCCTATAAACTTAGGTTTAGACCTAGCCTTACAAGACCATGTTCTTCTTCAACATTTTTATATGGGTCTTGATAATATTGTCATTGGAGGAGTTTTCCTTTCTTTACCCATTAGTGAAGTGAGGTTTGTCCTTATTAGTGGACACACTCCTTGCACTAGCCTTCATGATAACATCCTAGAGGTAGAGAAGGAATCATTCCCCAAACTAGAAGAGGAAGTTTCCTTAGCCACTTTGCAAACATTCCAATCCCATAATTTTTCTATCCATCCCAAACCAGTAGTACTCCGAAATCCCCTAAGGGAAGAAGTAATTCTACCCTTAGAAATTCTTTATGGCGATTTTGGGAGGAGCATAAACTTCCCGCTTCATGAGAGATCTTTTAGTGCATGCATTATAAATCTTCTCAGGAAGAGATCTCTTGGAAAGCGTCTCACATCCAATCCCTTTGAAAGACGTTTAGAAAGACTCAAGGATGGCATATCAAGTGATGCCATGGAAGGAGAGCGTAGCCATCTAGAAACCACCTTTGTCTTCTCTCCTTTTGTGCCCACATCAAATATAGAATACGAACCCACCTTTAAACCCATCCTTGACCCCTATGACTCATTCTATGCTCTTTCTCCCAAACCTCCCGACGATCCTAGAAATCCGTGTACATATCCCATGCATAGGAATCATCGAGAACATATAGAGGATCTTGAAGAGCAACATCCATGGCTAGAGAGCATTAAAAACCTATGTGCTATTGCCATTGAATGGATGGATAAGGCCTTAGATGAGATCATTTCGAGAGACGATCCAAGGGGAATTTTGGACATTTATGTCGAGTCACCCTTGGAAGTGGAAGATGATGGAGGCTTCAATGAGCAAAGTGGTTACTTTTTAAACACCCCATCAAGACCTTGCTCATATGAAAAATCTCTTGATTCACTTAGTCTCCCCAACATTACCCCACACGAGATCTTCAACCCCCTCATGCTCCTTGTTTCTAAAGACATTGAAAGGGTGGTTGTAGACGCATATGTTTTCCATAAACATTACAGATCTCGTCGTGTTGAATTTTGAGATAGTACACATAGACTAGTGTTGGAGGGGGAACCACTTCACCAATTCACATCTTGAAGGTTTCCCAAGGACAAGCTTAGTGTCCTAAAACAAGCACTATTTAGACCATGACATAAGTGTTCACCTTTCCACTGCGCTGCCCTGTTAAACGAGCATAGAGTTATAATTGTGAAAATATTCCTTCGGGTATTCGTGTCACTAACCTTTCCAGGTTCGAAGCAAAAAGATCGAAGGAATAACAAATGCAAGGTATGTCCAACCAATCATTATGCAACATTGAATTACATTCATCCAATCTTAATTTCGCCAATGTCAAGCTTGGGGAATATACTTCCATAGATACATCTTTTGCCATGTTGCTACATTATCTTGGTTGTCCCTACCTTTGGCATGCTCAAATTGCTAAACATCAATCATGCTCGCCATCACTTTGTTTGAGTAAATCTACTAGTGCTTTCATGTTACCTTTATCTACCATAGTAAGTGTTAGTTTAGAAGTACTGGACATGCTTCTATTGGCTTTTAAATTAAGCGTGGTGCTTAGGTTAAATAGCCTTCCTTAATCTGATTAGGCATGGAGTCTAGTTTGGTTATTGAACTAAAAACTGCTTTAGTAGATATTGGTATATTTTGTTGGACTAACCCCTACAGGAAAACTTCCAAATCCAAATTGGGAAAGTCCTGAGATGAACTCACATTAGAGATGAAGCAAGGCATATGATGAACTCGAACAACTTCGCATAGAAGACATAGTTCATTCATCATCCAAGAAAGGATTGAAAGAATATATGGCATGCCTGTTCATGGTGAACCTGCCAAATCACCACTTCAGTGATGGAACAAAGAAGGAGATAAGAGTGCCATAAGAAGGATCTACATGAATAGCACTCACCCAAAGGAAGTGGATGAACAAGGCGACAAGCTATGAGCAACATTGAGGACATCATAGCATTGAGCCCAAAACTCGAGCTAGAACACCAATGAGAAGCTGGGAGCAACTCGCCTCATTTTGGCCATTCAAAGACCTACTCTTGTGTTCTTGAAGACACCATCTTGCACGTCGGTAGCAAAGACAAGCATGTCATGATAGCATGCATCCTTGTGTCAACCAATCACCATCAAGGGTTGACTACCGACCAAGCCCAAGAAGAGCATGAACAACTACATTTGCAAGATGATGTCCCTATGCCATTGGAGATGAAGCCTGCATATAATTAATGATGTCCCTTCCTTGATCATTAATATGGATGGCGTATCATTAACTGCAACTCTTCGCCATGCTGCTAGAAGACAAAGACCATCAAGGAAGAACTCGAGTCTACATCTCCAATGAACATCAATTAGTCAACCAAGGCTCAACAAAAATCAAGAATGGTTGACAAAAGAAGATCATGCAACTATCTGCATCCTCATATCCTGGATTGGACAGTCCAAAGGAGAGATCTTTGCTCAACGGACTTAGAATCAAGAGCCCTCTCCGACAGACTTAAGAACAGAGGACAGACAATATCTAAGAACATGGAGTTATTACAACACACTTTGAGGGATGATTCAACACACACACTTGGCTTCCAGTGACGAGCAACAACAAGCTTGGGGGAGGAAGGTCGCTAACTCCTCTAATCCAGCAATGCTCTTCCTCTTATCAAGCCCCCGTTGCTCTGGCACGCTGGTTTGCAATCCCTCCATTCGCAATTACTCTCTCTCTATAAGTTTGAGTGTTTTCTATAGATTTCATACACCAATCAAGCTTTAGACAAAATAAAATCAATCCTTAAGAGAAGAATTAATATTGAGCAAATGTTCCATGCTAATTAAAATTTTCACCCCAACTTTTCTGTAGCATAAAATTTACCTCTATGACAAATCTACCCTTGTTATTATATTCCTTCGGGTATGTGTTGTCCACTAATCCTCTGCAGAGAAGAAATGATAAGTGGAGCACAAGTTCTAGGGAAAGGGCCACTAGAAGCATCTACACTTCATCTCAGGGTGCTCCAGTGATAAAGTTCTGAACCTGCAACATGCACACTAAACAAGATGCTGCCAGCATCACAATTAATGGTTCACTTCAGATCACTGGACAAGGAAAGAACATGGGTGACACTTTCCTCAAGAACTACCAACTCAAGAGGTGCAGTTCTCAAGGTCTCTACTTTTGAGATCAAATGAAGCACCGAAGGATTGAACATGACAAGAAGTCCTATTCAGAGGACTTAAAACACCGAACCCTCGCTAAGGAGGTAACTTGGTAGTTATCCACATTTCCTATTTCAACATTGCATAAGGTTTTCTTTTAGCATATTTACTTTCTGCATAATCAGTTCTTGTTGCATATTTATTTTGCTACATCTGCATTAGAAAAGAAAATAATTTTGTCTTGCATTGCATCTAGGAAATGCTAAGCCCCATGTGAATAATTTTGTGGTGCGACAGCCCACAAAGATATCCATTGTGGTGGCATAAAAATAAGTTTTCATCTTAGTTGCATTTTTCTGTTTGCATATCATAAATATAAAAATATTAAAGATCTGCTAAAAAGATTTTATGTGTTAAGGAAGTTCTAGACATTCAAGGCTTAGAGGGTTATCACTAACACTTAATCGGTTCCACAAGCTTTCTTTGTCTATTTGAGCCTCGCGAGAATTTAAAGGATCAAGAAGAGCTAACGAGGCAAAAGGACGTCATGTCCCCGTCGGAGTGTTGTCTTCAACGGTCGCTTGATCTTTGTCTCTGAGCCATTATCCCTAACACTCCAGGAAGAGCGGTACACCTTCACTACCAGTCAGCAACACCAACAGACTACGTGAACATCCAGCTTGGGGGAGAGCACCCCCGTGTATCCAGCTAAGTATCACTAGCTTATCTATCTATCTATCTATTTGTTAAGTCTGCAAAATAAAATAGAGGAGAGTAAAGTCTGCCTGCTAAAATGAACCCTACAGAATAAGCTCTTATATGGAAATGATGAATAGTTGCTCTGCCGTAATTCCTTTCAAGTACCTACTTTTCAACCTTGCACTCTCCCGAGTTTTGGACACAACTTGTTTAGATTTGAAATTTACTCGAACCGAAACTTGTGGGTAGCGAATGCTTGATCTAAGTCTAGGTAGTTGACGGATATGATATGGGAAAGTTTTGAGCTGCTTGTCCATCTTGTTCCTAGAGATACTAGAGTTCGGAGAATTTATTTGAAAATATTAAAATTTCGCATGATGAGTTCTGTATGACGAGAGTTCAAAATTCCTACCACAGTCATACATTCATGCTTGCTAGATTAGGAAAACCTATCTATTCATATAGATCATATTGTAGGCTTGAGTGTAGTCTTTATATGCATTGAGTGTGGTTATGCTGTGGACCCATAAGGAACCAGTCATGCAGTTAAAGTCAATACTATGTGCTCTCCATCCATTGATCTATGCTACTTCTGTCCTCAGAAGCATGCGCCCATTTACATTCATTTTGTGCTACTTCTGTCCCTAGAAGTACCACCTACATATAGATCCACGTCCACCACATATTGTGCTATCTCTACCCTGGAGATACGCACCTATGCTGCTCCTACCTTGGGAGTACGCATTCCCCCACATATTGTGCTGTCTCTACCCTGGAGATACGCGCTTATGCTGCTCCTACCCTGGGGGTACGCATCCATCCATCCATCCATCCATTCATTCATCCATCCACAAATACATACGCCACTCATTTCACTTCATCCAGAAAAGGTTCTACTCCTATCCTGGAAGAGAACATCTAGAAATAATCATCGCCGTTCCATTTGCCTACATAAAAGCTCCAGTCATTATCATTTCAAGTTATACACTCCCCGTTGCTAAAGTTTCGTTTTCAGAGGATTGGTTGCTCTAAAAAAAAGAAAAAAAAGAAAAAAGAAAAAAAGAAGAGAAAAAGAAAAGAAAAAAAGAAAGAAAGAAAGAAAGAGTAGTCAAGTCCTTCCCTTCAAGAAGTTTCAAGGTTTCCGAATAAAGGGAGTCATGTTATCCCAAAGGAGCAAGTGTAGAAGTAGATGTTCACCAAGTGATCACCCCTCATAATCATTTCCATCATCACCCTATCATCATCTTATCATCCATTTTCTCATTTACATGCACATATGACTTTATTATTATTTTAGTTCCTATTGGATCCATGTCTTAACTATGCAATATATGCAAGTGAGTTTGAGTGTCTCACCTATAAGCTCCACATAAGCCTATTAGAAAGTAGGGTGAGAGAGAGAAGGCTCTTTCCACTATGCCTTAGTTCCACAAATACCACATATTTTGAGAGAAGAGAGAAGGCATACACTACTCATGCCTTGGAGAGGATCCAGAAATACCACAAATGAGAGACCTGAGAGGGTCATACAAGGAAACTCTGAGTTTTATTTGAAAATCTTGCAAAAACTCCGGAATAATAGTTGATCAAAGAGCGAGAAACATAGCGCTTGACTTGACCGTTCTGTCTTTCAACTGCTCAAGACCCAAGTGAGTAATATGAGTAAGTTTTGAGTCAGAATAGTTCACTCTAATTCGGAGGAGAGTTCTTGTTTGAACGCATGTGTACTTTTGAGGCGTGAAAGCATTGTAGCAACTCCTGATCCATACTGAGTTTATCTTTGCTCAGGGACGAGCAAAAGGTAAGCTTGGGGGAGTTGTTGACGGTCGTTAAGTGTCATTTTTTACCGTCAACTAAAACATGAGAAAGGACTAAAATATGTTCACCAACTAGATATAGGGGTTATCTTGACAGAATTCCACGAGTTTTGGTGAATGTCATTTTGCGGGTGTGTGTTGAAAATACCCAAGGAAGGCCCACATGTCGGGTTTACATAGAGATAATCGGGAAGCTGGTGAAAATTCTGTAATGTCTGGAAGGTTCGAGAAGGCTCGGACCAAACGGGAGCCCGAACGGGCTCGGTGGAGAGTCGGCCGACTCCCCCCCTTGGGCGGCCGACTGCCCACCGGCCAATCGGCGTCGGCCTCGCGGATCCTGTTCCACCGCCTTTGAGGATGAATAATAATCGTCCGTTTAGGTCGGTTTGATCCGAGGGCTGCGGTGCATCCTAGGGGGCTATATAGCGGGGCCCCGGCCCCTGGAGGAGGCATCCCATGTAACCCTAATTCATTATTTCCAGAGAGGATCAGGTGAGGGGGTCCCTTGAATGGATCTCCTCCCTAGAGCCTAGCATCCAAGATAGATAGAGAGAGTATAGGGTGGAGGTAGAGTTGGAGGAAGCCCGGCATGTCGGTGTCTCCTCTCCGGTTGTACCTGCGGGATCAAGTCTCCTAACCCGAGGCTTGGTTCTAGGATCATTATGCAATTCAACTTCTAATACTAGTAAGTTCTTGTTATTATTGCTCTTTGGTTTACGAGTTTACTTTATTCGCTTCCGGTTGGGAATAGAGTAATCGTTCGTAGCGTAAGCGTGGTGCTTGGGCTAGGTTCACTCGTAGATGCTCCCTATCTGGCCGGAACCGTGGTAGTATCGAGGGAAGTGACAATCCCTTTGTTACCTTTGTAATCCACTTCCCGTCAGTAGTAAGGTAGGTCCAAAAGTGCTAAGTTAAGCATCCTCTGTGGTGTCTTTTCTTAGGTGCTCCCATAGAGTAGTAGTTGCAAAGCTTGCCATAGGTTGGAAGGAGATTGTGGTAGTAATCCTCTCTATATCGCTCATTTATCTTGTGTGTAGCTCAGGGGTTAAGTATAGACTTGGGTTAGTCAGATGCACGTTTTCTCCTAGCGGATAAATAAATAACGATACTCTGGAATATCTCCCGGGTGAAGTGCTCACCGATATCCGTGCGCTTGCGGATTATTTCTCTTTGATTCTTTCGTGTGCGTATCTAGTATCAACAACAAGATTGCCATCATCGACATGTACATTGCCTAGGCCAATTCCGGCTGCTTGCTATAATAGAACGATACCATCCTGCCACTCAGCCCTGGGAAAACTCCGGGAAACACCTCGAGCAATGCTGAGACTGGGAAAGCATAGTACCGGGCCCCACAAAGTGGTACTAGCATCTAGGACGGTAAGGGCATCCTCATCCTACCGCCCACCCTATCACCTCACAACCAAGCAGTAATGGCATCATTCTACCAAGTAGTCCAGCCGTCTCCCCATCACAAGGAGCTCATGGAATGCAAAGGAGTCCTGAAGAAACTGAGTACTAGTAAGTCCTTAGGGATGACCAAGCCAGAATGTCTCCATCAAGGGTTCCTGTTCGGGGCTAACACAGCACCACGTGCCACCACAACACCTCCTTCCCGGGGCTCTACCTCTCCGAGGCTCACACCCCGGGACCACCTCATGTCACATCACTATTTACCTGCCACAGGTATCTCAATCAGGGGGTGCCCAGGTGGCACCCCACGGCAAGACTCGCTCAAAAAGCTCGTCGTAGATCCCAGCTCGGTCGACTCGACCCTCACCCTCCACGCACCCAAGTCACACCCGCAGAACCACCAGATCCTCACCAAGTCCACCAAGGCTGGCATCCCAAGCCAAACCATTCCCAGGGGTTCACCACCCGCATCACATCACGAGATACAATGCGAAGCGGAGTTATAATAAGTATGGTGATATATATAAAATGCAAGCAAGCAGAAAGGTGGTAATAATAATATAAGTGCGAGCGCAAAGCTGGGTAACATGGTGAAAGGTTTCAATCAAGGTATTAATAGCTCAGGCAAAGCATGCATCATATACTAGCAAAGGAATAAATATAAAGCGCTAGCAATTCTATCAATTATGCAATGTCTATAGGATTCTCTAAAAGAAGGTGCTGCCATGACACCTGCGATGTCGAGGAAGTAGTGGTACGAATCCGACAGCAGTGGTACAAGTCCTCCTTCGTAGTCGTTTAGCAGGTTCTCCACCTCACGTACGTAGTCTCCTTCGTCAGATCGTTCCTCTCCCGAATCGACTCTGAAAACGATACACAATAGTCGCGTTAGCGACTCCTATAGAAGCCACAAAGAAGCAAATGAAATATAGAAGATCCAAATGCAATCAAACATAATCTTAAACAGTACATCTCGATTTTAGATAAATTTACATATAAAGATCATAATTTTCGGAGCTCGTATGAATAAGTTATGAATTTTCGAAGTTTAATACAATTTCTGAAAAAGAAAAAGAAAAAGAACCATTTATCCTAAGGACGACACGTGTCATCATCCTGTTGGTCCACGTGGCACTGTGGGTCAAGCTGACTAGGCAACAGAAGCTGACGTGGCGACTGACAGGTGGGGTCTGCATGACGTCATGATGACGTCATCGTTGACCGGTCAACCCGTATGGGCTCAGTGTGGGCCGAGTAGGGCCGGTTCAGGGCCTGTGGGCTGGATACGGGCCGGGCTCGGCCCGCCATGTGTCGACCTACGGAGGTGTCCACGTCACTCATCTGGGCTCCTATTGGGCTCTGGTCCACGAGTCTGTCCGCACCGTTGGCTCACGGTGGACCAGCGTTGTGGGTTCATAGACCACAGCGTGGTCTATCGTGAACCACGTCCATCTCCCTTTTTTCTTATGGTGGTCCACGTAGTCCGGGTCCACGTGGGGTATCGCAGCAGGGCGCTTGGCTCATGGTCGCGGCGTACGGTGGACAAGCACTCGCGGGGTCTACTGTCATCCACCCGGTCCACGAGGACAGAGTCCATCTCCACGGCGCCAACTCCATCTTCATCTCCATCTTCTTCCAGGGCGCTCCCGGCGGCAACGGCGTGTCCACCGGCGGCACGGTGGCGCGTCTAGGCGCCGTGGTGCCCTCCGGACAGAATGGACGAGTGCATACGCACCAGGGACTCTAGGCGACACCGTACAGGTCGGTTGGAGGTCCGACGGGGCATTGACGGCGACTGGCCGCGGTGGCGGCTTCACGGCGACATGGCGGCGCGGTCGTGCGGTAACGGAAGGGGCACGACCTCGTCCCGTGTCCAATTGGCACTACAGTTTGTCAATTGGGGTCGCATGTCATCCTTTGGGCATGTCGGCGGCGTCCAATTTCTACGGCGGCGTCCGCGCGAGTAGCAGGCTCGCGGCGGAGCTCCGCGGAACAACGGTCTTTGCGGCCGGGCGTATCAATGCACGGCGGGGTTCCATCATCTACATGGCTTGGATCGGGGCTCACGGCAACGCTCGTCGGCCTTCCGAGTGAAGCGAGGCGGCCGGGAGCGGCGTGCTAGGGGGCTGCGGCACGGCGGCGCTCTAGAGCGGCATGACGGCGGCAAGGTCATGGGAAGTGGGGTCTCCGGTGGCCATTTTCTCCAGAAGACGTGCGCATCGCGTACGCCATGACAGCGCGGGTCCAACGCCGGCGATCTCATGGTCCAAACGTTTCCAGATGGGGCCAAGGAAGTACCTCGCCGCGGCATGGCTTGGCTACGGCGAGTCCATGGGCAGGCGGTGCTACTCCGGCGTCCTCCGACGCCGTGGTTCCAATTTGTCCTGGGCTAGTCATGTGCTCGTGGTCGTGTGCGTGTCCAGTGGCCGGAAGCGGCTCGAGCCAGCACGTCTCGGACGGCGGCGCTCATGATGGGTCCGGCGAGGAACAGAAAAACAGTGGGGGATGGCGGCGCTCACCGAGTCGTGTAGGCGAGCAGGGGTTTGGCGAGGCGGCGATGTAGTCGTACGGCGTCGTCAGTCGTACGGCGTCGTCCCTGCTCTGATGGCTCGATGATCTTCTTGTGGCGTGCAGCGGCTCCGGCGAGCTCCTTCCTCTCTAAGTCCGGCGGCAGCTTCCGGCGGCTCTGCTCCTCCTTCTCCCTTCTTCTCCCACTTCCCCTCTCTCGATTCGATGGTGCTTGGCAAGTTGGTTTCCACCACAGCGACTGCGGCGAGGGCACAGGGAAAACCTAGAGTGCCGGGGCGCACTATTTATAGGCCATGGCGATCATGGACTCGCGGCGGATGGTGATGCGAGCAGCTCCCGCGACCAGGCGGCTACGGGTGGCTCGGGCTGTCGCCTTGGGATCTTGTGGGCTCCGGTTGGCAGTGAGGCATGGCAATTTGCCTTCACGGCCAAGGCGTGGGCGTCCGGCGGGAAACAGGAGCATGCTCCCGCCATGGTAGAGCGCGCGCGGGGGGATGGTCACGCCGTTCGCGTGACCCTGTCGGGCGCCTGTCGGTCCAGGTGGCATCCATCCTGCGCGTTGGCAAGGATCAAACGGCGACGGAGCGCACGTAGCGCTCACGCTTCCTCCTGCGGTTCTGACAGCAGAGCAGGGAAAAGAGGGGACCGGGGGAAAGCTATGATAGCCGGGTCCCGCGTGTAAGCGACAGCAGCGGCGGCGATCTCCTTTGGCGTGATGCGGGGGAGGTGTGACTCCTGGTGTGCGGTCTTGGGCCGGTGTCATTCTATGGGCCGGAGGTGATCGTGGGCCACGTCTTGAAGCACACAGGCCAGCAGGCCGGATTGAGAAAAGAAACGGGCCAGTGGTGAAAGGAAGGAAGGGAGAGAGAGATAGCAGGCCGGCTGGTTGGGTTCTAGGGTGGTCACGGGCCAGAATGGCATTAGCCACTATCTCCTTTTCCGTAACCTTTTTCCATTTCATATTTTCTATTAATTATTCCCTAATTCCATAGTTAACTAGGTAATTGTGGTTAGCACAATTTTACCTAGTGTCATGGTAGTCCTATGTTTTAGTTTGGGGTCTACGCCCCAATATTTTGATATGAGTAAAATACACTGGCGGCCCTTTAACTTGTCGGCCTGTGCCACTTTGGTCCATGAACTTGCAAACGCGAAAAAGTGGCCCCTGAACTTGTTTGTCTGTGCCACTTTGGTCCATGAACTTACAAACGCGAAAAATTCATCCCTGAACTTGTAGGCTTGTGCCATTTTGGTCCATGAACCTTTTTTCGTGTTTGCAAGGTCATGGACCAAAGTGGCATGTGCGGACAAGTTCAGAGACCAGTTTTTCACATTTGCAAGTTCATGGACCAAAGTGGCACAGGATGACAAGTTCAGGGGCCACTTTTTCCATTTCGTATTTTCTATTAATTATTCCCTAATTCCATAGTTAACTAGGTAATTGTGGTTAGCACAATTTTACCTAGTGTCATGGTAGTCCTATGTTTTAGTTTGGGGTCTACGCCCCAATGTTTTGATATTAAGTGCGAATTTGGATATGTAGGTTCTTATATTCACCATTAGTGACTTGTATGGTAAATATTTATTAATCACATAAATATTTATTGATCTTATTAACATCGAAAGATCCAAGAAGAACCAAATCATGAGTGTTGACATTATGCTTATATGAATGCATAATTAGGGAATTAAACCCCATATGTTGACAAATGATGTAAGTGTGATCCACATATGTTATTGATGATTTAATGCTCAGTTGAGGAGATGACCTAAGATGTGTTCCACTAATGCTTAAGCTATGGTGGTTCACTATATGTCACGTAGGTAGGTTATATTCTATATCCTAGTAATAGTTCATTAGGGTTTTAGGTTCAAGTCCTAAAGATTATCATTAGGGGGTCATCCTAGAAGCTTAGCAACTAAACTTTAGTGCAATTAGGTAGGGTTTTCTACATGACAAGCAACAATCATGGGTTTATTTAGAAAAAATTTTGTAGTTGGGATTTTTGTGTTTGGTGAATTTTCTGGGTTGTTACAGTCCTACCCCCTTATCAGAATCTCGTCCCTGAGATTTAAGGTGTGTAGTACTCCTCGAAGTGGTAATGTGAATTATAACTTCTCTTTCTTCATAACTTGATGTAGTTGCTCCATTGAGTCGTGGAAGTGAATAATGGAGTCTTGATCTCTCTGTCCAGATCTTTGACAGGTGTAAGAAGATTATGTGCTAGTGTAGGTGCACCAAGTGGATCATCAGGGCTTCGAGAAAGATCATTCCAATGATAGTCGGGTAGTTGCAATTGTAGATGGTTCCATCACATGGTTAGCACATGGATGAGGTCTAGATTAGTGTAGAATATATCGGGTCTTTCTAGTCTAGGAGTGTATCTTAGGCTCCTGATTTCGATCCAGGGTCCAGTGGGTTATGGGCCCACCACGCTTCCACTGCGCTACTCTGATAGGTGTAGATATCCTTCATGTCTTCCGTCTGGGTAGGCATTATTCAAACTAAGATAATCATCTAGGCCTTAGGGTGTGGTATGGCTGAATTGATTGAGACAGGTCGTCAAAAGGGCAGGTATACTCCTAACCTACATCTCTAGGGCTTATTGGGCGAAGTGCGGAAAGAACAATTGATATTAAAAAGATAAATTGATGATGAAAGAGTAAACTTGTATTCATGGTAAACCAAATTCTGGTACAAATATAGAGGTTATACATGAACACGAGGTACTAGATAAGACATTATTGAAGCCTCAACTTGAATCGTGCATCACTCCATTCTACATATTGGCGGTGTTGTTAGCATTCTGTTGAGCGAGGCGCCAACGAGCGGCTCTTCTGGCACTGTGGTTCATAAAACAGAGAACTTGCTTGGCGGGGGTTGCAGCTGATGTAGCGGTCTTGTTGTTAGGGCAGTTGGCTACCCTGTGTCCTGGTTTTCCACAACCAAAGCAAGCGGGCAACGCACCACCTGTGGGTGTGGGTGTGGCGGTTGTCCACGTGACTGAGTCCTGAGCAGGTGTTCTCTGAGTAGGGGCTCTCTTAGCGGGGCGATGGTAAGTGGCGGTGTAGGTACCATCATCATAGCTTGAAGCAGGAGTAGTTCTTTCGGTGAAGCGAGAGCAACTATGCGAGGGCACACTTGTACGCGGCCTCGGGTGGTTCGAGATACGAGTTGATTTCTCGAGGCGACGTTTCTCGTTGTCGAGCTCATCAGCCTCCAGAAGGTCCTTCTCAATCTTGATGCACTTGTTGATCATCTCGCGCAAGGTGTAGCTCTTGTTGCCTGAGAGGGAAAGCTTGATGCGAATGTTCAGGCCCTTGCGATAGTAGTACATCTTCTCCTTCTCTGAGTTTGCATATGCGGGAGGTGCATAACGCAGCAGGCAATTGAAACGGACTGTGTACGCATGTATCCTATCATTGCCTTGCTTGATGTTGCGAAATTCATCAGCCTTAGCTTCCATGGCACCTTCAAGAATGTGGTACTCGCGAAATTCCTCAACGAACTCCATCCATGAGATGTTGGCAGGGTTGGGGTGGATTTCACAAAAATTGTCCCACCAAGCGCGTGCGGCACCAATGAGCTGGTGAGCGGCGAGAGCAACACACTCATCATCGGAGGGCTTGATTACTTTAAAGATCTTCTCGATCTCACGCATCCAATCATCAGCGGCGATGGGGTTGTCATCGACGCCATCAAAAGTGGGTGGCTTTAGTTTGAAGAAGCCTTCCATCTTTCGCTGGAAGTCATTGGGTGGATAGCGATTCAGCACGTCCTCAGCAAGAGTCTGCATGAGATGCGTCTGCTGAGCCATTACTTCAGCCAGAAGGGGTGGCTGATGGTCTTCTCCAGCAACATCACCAGTGGGTGGTGGCGGAGGAAGATCTCTCCCAGCAGGGGCTCCATCAGGCGAACCACGGCCGAAGGGGTTACCATGTTGTGGGGAAGGGGTGCGGTGTTCCACACGTCCTCTATGGTGACCACGGCCACGTCCACGTCCACGACCAAGTGCACGGCCACGGTTAGCCGGTGCAGGAGAACGGGCACGATGGTTCTTCAGACTTTCAGAGCGACGGATCGGCATCGTGCTGCATTGATCTCAAATGTATTAGGTGCAGGTGACATGATTTATTAGCAATTTTATGTAATCATTTAGCGGTTTAAGCAATTTAAAACATTTTAAACTAGTCCTACACTCAATCAAAGATGCAAAAAGAACCATAAAAGGCGATAAAATCCAAGCACTCATTACATTGGGTTTAATTACAAGGCGATATCCTTGGTAGCTACACCAAGTGATTCGCGAAGAACGTACTACGCGTATGGAGTTCATGGTGGTAGACATTCTATTCTTCTCATGGTGCGACTTGTAGTCATGTAGGGCTAATCTTCACTATCTTCTACCTACCCACTTATCAGGAGGATTCTTCCCTGTAGAGTGAAACTAGTGGAGTAAAGGAGCTTTCTTCAAATTTTCCTATCAGATACTCGGGCCAACGTATGTTCGGCTTCATCCCATTACCCTATGGCACTATCGGAGGCATCGAGGGCACGAGCCAATAGACGACAGGAGGCCATGCTCGAGGAGTTCGTACGCATCTTGCATCACAAATTGAAGAGCTGCATGTGCGACAAGTTGCACAGCAGTAAGGATGGTGTTTCCTATCTCATGATTGATGTAGGGCTTCAAAGCGGCATTCCTTCACTTGGGAGAACCTACTGTAGAAGACATCTGCTCCTCTAGGCACAACCTATGTGTGGCACGTCTATTGTCTCTTGTCTTCGGGGCTCCTAACTCTTGAAGTACTTCTTGCAGAACTTGGGCGGATACTCGAGGTAGAATGACATGCTCTTGAAGGTCGTCATCTTCATAAGGGACCAAGATCATGATCAGCAAGTCCATTGTAAGAGGTAAGCCATGCGCAAAATGGTGCAAGGTCGGTAATATAACCGAATGAAGGGGCTGGTTCAACCTGTTCTATCGTCCAATCCTGAGGGTCTCGTCCTAGGGTCAAGTATGGAGCTGATACCAACTGAAACATCCTCAATTTTCCACGAAGGGAAAATCTCATCGAATGATATGCAACAGTCGATATTCAATTCCATACATCGAACTATAAATCTAAAGAGTACAATAGACCTTCTAATCCATACCACAAGGCGTAACAAATTATATCTAGCATCCAGAACAGCTTGAGAAGGCGGAAGTAACGCGGAAGCAGCTTCAAACTCCAACTTGAGCGCAGGCACGAGACCTTCTAATCCATTTGACATCACTAAGAAGCATGAAAATCTGCACACCGCCAGATGTGTGCAGGCCATGGTCAGCACGAATGAGCTTTAGTGGAAAAGAGAAAATAAAGGGATCTGGCGATCCTATAGTTTGGCTGTGGTTTGCATCCTAGCGCATGCGAAGTAGCAACAAGTAATAATAATAATAGTCATGTTCAACACATTCCCATTCCCACACACACATCCCATCCATCCCAAATCCATCTCAATCCATCTCAAATCCAACTCAATCCATCTCAAATCCATCACCATACCTCTATCATCAAGTCTCACCACATCTCACACTCAAGTCGGCGAGACCAACTCCCTCTCGGTCGTCTCGCGGCCCCCGATCCACAACCCGAGACTCACGGCCGGAAAGCTCGGGAAGGTAGAACACTCCTCTCCTATCTAGTGAAGCAGAACACAGGACAGGTCCATAGCCAACAAGTTGGCATATGTATCGATCGATCAACCAAGAACACTCTGTAGAGGTTTCACACACCACAAGATTGCCATCATCGACATGTACATTGCCTAGGCCAATTCCGGCTGCTTGCTATAATAGAACGATACCATCCTGCCACTCAGCCCTGGGAAAACTCCGGGAAACACCTCGAGCAATGCTGAGACTGGGAAAGCATAGTACCGGGCCCCACAAAGTGGTACTAGCATCTAGGACGGTAAGGGCATCCTCATCCTACCGCCCACCCTATCACCTCACAACCAAGCAGTAATGGCATCATTCTACCAAGTAGTCCAGCCGTCTCCCCATCACAAGGAGCTCATGGAATGCAAAGGAGTCCTGAAGAAACTGAGTACTAGTAAGTCCTTAGGGATGACCAAGCCAGAATGTCTCCATCAAGGGTTCCTGTTCGGGGCTAACACAGCACCACGTGCCACCACAACACCTCCTTCCCGGGGCTCTACCTCTCCGAGGCTCACACCCTAGGACCACCTCATGTCACATCACTATTTACCTGCCACAGGTATCTCAATCAGGGGGTGCCCAGGTTGCACCCCACGGCAAGACTCGCTCAAAAAGCTCGTCGTAGATCCCAGCTCGGTCGACTCGACCCTCACCCTCCACGCACCCAAGTCACACCCGCAGAACCACCAGATCCTCACCAAGTCCACCAAGGCTGGCATCCCAAGCCAAACCATTCCTAGGGGTTCACCACCTGCATCACATCACAGATACAATGCGAAGCGGAGTTATAATAAGTATGGTGATATATATAAAATGCAAGCAAGCAGAAAGGTGGTAATAATAATATAAGTGCGAGCGCAAAGCTGGGTAACATGGTGAAAGGTTTCAATCAAGGTATTAATAGCTCAGGCAAAGCATGCATCATATACTAGCAAAGGAATAAATATAAAGCGCTAGCAATTCTATCAATTATGCAATGTCTATAGGATTCTCTAAAAGAAGGTCTTTGCCATGACACTGCGATGTCGAGGAAGTAGTGGTACGAATCCGACAGCAGTGGTACAAGTCCTCCTTCGTAGTCGTTTAGCAGGTTCTCCCCCTCACGTACGTAGTCTCCTTCGTCAGATCGTTCCTCTCCCGAATCGACTCTGAAAACTATACACAATAGTCGCGTTAGCGACTCCTATAGAAGCCACAAAGAAGCAAATGACATATAGAAGATCCAAATGCAATCAAACATAATCTTAAACTGTACATCTCAATTTTAGATGAATTTACATATAAAGATCATAATTTTCGAAGCTCGTATGAATAAGTTATGAATTTCTGAAGTTTAATACAATTTCTGAAAAAGAAAAAGAACCATTTATCCTAAGGACGACACGTGTCATCATCCTGTTGGTCCACGTGGCACTGTGGGTCAAGCTGACTAGGCAACAGAAGCTGACGTGGCGACTGACAGGTGGGGTCCACATGACGTCATGATGACGTCATCGTTGACCGGTCAACCCGTATGGGCTCAGTGTGGGCCGAGTAGGGCCGGTTCAGGGCCTGTGGGCTGGATACGGGCCGGGCTTGGCCCGCCATGTGTCGACCTACGGAGGTGTCCACGTCACTCATCTGGGCTCCTATCGGGCTCTGGTCCACGAGTCTGTCCGCACTGTTGGCTCATGGTGGACCAGTGTTGTGGGTTCATAGACCACAGCGTGGTCTATCGTGAACCACGTCCATCTCCCTTTTTTCTTATGGTGGTCCACGTAGTCCGGGTCCACGTGGGGTATCGCAGCAGGGCGCTTGGCTCATGGTCGCGGCGTACGGTGGACAAGCACTCGCGGGGTCTACTGTCATCCACCCGGTCCATGAGGACAGAGTCCATCTCCACGGCGCCAAACTCCATCTTCATCTCCATCTTCTTCCAGGGCGCTCCCGGCGGCAACGGCGTGTCCACCGGCGGCACGGTGGCGCGTCTAGGCGCCGTGGTGCCCTCTGGACAGAATGGACGAGTGCATACGCACCAGGGACTCTAGGCGACACCGTACAGGTCGGTTGGAGGTCCAACGGGGCATTGACGGCGACTGACCGCGGTGGCGGCTTCACGGCGACATGGCGGCGCGGTCGTGCGGTAACGGAAGGGGCACGACCTCGTCCCGTGTCCAATTGGTGCTGCAGTTTGTCAATTGGGGTCGCATGTCATCCTTTGGGCATGTCGGCGGTGTCCAATTTCTACGGCGGCGTCCGCGCGAGTAGCAGGCTCGCGGCGGAGCTCCGGCGGAACAACGGTGCTGCGGCCAGGGCGTATCAATGCACGGCGGGGTTCCATCATCTACATGGCTTGGATCAGGGGCTCACGGCAACGCTCGTCAGCCTTCCAGAGTGAAGCGAGGCGGCCGGAGCAGCGTGCTAGGGCTGCGGCACGGCGGCGCTCTAGAGCGGCATGACGGCGGCAAGGTCATGGGAAGTGGGGTCTCCGGTGGCCATTTTCTCCAGAAGACGTGCGCATCGCGTACGCCATGACAGCGCGGGTCCAACGCCGGCGATCTCATGGTCCAAACGTTTCCAGATGGGGCCAAGGAAGTACCTCGCCGCGGCATGGCTTGGCTACGGCGAGTCCATGGGCAGGCGGTGCTACTCCGGCGTCCTCCGATGCTGTGGTTCCAATTTGTCCTGGGCTAGTCATGTGCTCGTGGTCGTGTGCGTGTCCAGTGGCCGAAAGCGGCTCGAGCCAGCACGTCTCGGTGCGAGACGGCGGCGCTCATGGCGGGTCCAGCGAGGAACAGAAAAACAGTGGGGGACGGCGGCGCTCACCGAGTCGTGTAGGCGAGCAGGGGTTTGGCGTGGCGGCGATGTAGTCGTACGGCGTCGTCAGTCGTACGGCGTCGTCCTTGCTCCGACGGCTCGATGATCTTCTTGTGGCGTGCAGCGGCTCCGGCGAGCTCCTTCCTCTCTAAGTCCGGCGGCAGCTTCCGGCGGCTCTGCTCCTCCTTCTCCCTTCTTCTCCCACTTTCCCTCTCTCGATTCGATGGTGCTTGGCAAGTTGGTTTCCACCACAGCGGCTGCGGCGAGGGCACAGGGAAAACCTAGAGTGCCGGGGCGCACTATTTATAGGCCATGGCGATCATGGACTCGCGGCGGACGGTGATGCGAGCAGCTCCCGCGATCAGGCGGCTACGGGTGGCTCGGGCTGTCGCCTTGGGGTCTTGTGGGCTTCGGTTGGCAGTGAGGCGTGTCAATTTGCCTTCACGGCCAAGGCGTGGGCGTCCGGCGGGAAACAGGAGCACGCTCCCGCCATGGTAGAGCGCGCGTGCGGGGATGGTCACGCCGTTCGCGTGACCCTGTCGGGCGCCTGTCGGTCCAGGTGGCATCCATCCTGCGCGTTGGCAAGGATCAAACGGCGACGGAGCGCACGTAGCGCTCACGCTTCCTCCTGCGGTTCTGACAGCAGAGCAGGGAAAAGAGGGGACCGGGGGAAAGCTATGACAGCCGGGTCCCGCGTGTAAGCGACAGCAGCGGCGGCGATCTCCTTTGGCGTGATGCGGGGGAGGTGTGACTCCTGGTGTGCGGTCTTGGGCCGGTGTCATTCTATGGGGCGGAGGTGATCGTGGGCCACGTCTTGAAGCACACATGCCAGCAGGCCGGATTGAGAAAAGAAACGGGCCGGTGGTGAAAGGAAGGAAGGGAGAGAGAGAGAGATAGCAGGCCGGCTGGTTGGGTTCTAGGGTGGTCACGGGCCAGAATGGCATTAGCCACTATCTCCTTTTCCTGTAACCTTTTTCCATTTCATATTTTCTATTAATTATTCCCTAATTCCATAGTTAACTAGGTAATTGTGGTTAGCACAATTTTACCTAGTGTCATGGTAGTCCTATGTTTTAGTTTGGGGTCTACGCCCCAATATTTTGATATGAGTAAAATACACTGGCGGCCCTTTAACTTGTCGGCCTGTGCCACTTTGGTCCATGAACTTGCAAACGCGAAAAAGTGGCCCCTGAACTTGTCTGCACATGCCACTTTGGTCCATGAACTTACAAACGCGAAAAATTCGTCCCTGAACTTGTAGGCTTGTGCCATTTTGGTCCATGAACCTTTTTTCGTGTTTGCAAGGTCATGGACCAAAGTGGCATGTGCGGACAAGTTCAGAGACCAGTTTTTCACGTTTGCAAGTTCATGGACCAAAGTGGCACAGGATGACAAGTTCAGGGGCCACTTTTTCGCGTTTGCAAGTTTATGGACCAAAGTGGCATAGGCCGACAAGTTAAAGGGCCGCCAGTGTATTTTACTCTTTTGATATTAAGTGCGAATTTGGATATGTAGGTTCTTATATTCACCATTAGTGACTTGTATGGTAAATATTTATTAATCACATAAATATTTATTGATCTTATTAACATCACAAAGATCCAAGAAGAACCAAATCATGAGTGTTGACATTATGCTTATATGAATGCATAATTAGGGAATTAAACCCCATATGTTGACAAATGATGTAAGTGTGATCCACATATGTTATTGATGATTTAATGCTCAGTTGAGGAGATGACCTAACATGTGTTCCACTAATCCTTAAGCTATGGTGGTTCACTATATGTCACGTAGGTAGGTTATATTCTATATCCTAGTAATAGTTCATTAGGGTTTTAGGTTCAAGTCCTAAAGATTATCATTAGGGGGTCATCCTAGAAGCTTAGCAACTAAACTTTAGTGCAATTAGGTAGGGTTTTCTACATGACAAGCAACAATCATGGGTTTATTTAGAAAAAAATTTGTAGTTGGGATTTTTGTGTTTGGTGAATTTTCCGGGTTGTTACACCATGTATGTGCACATATTGAAACAGAAGTGTGTTTCCTTGGAAGAATATCGCTAATAGTCACCAAATGCCTTGCCTTCAATTTCTTGGAAACATTCATTGTGTTTGCAATGTTTTGTACACTGAAAGGGTGCTGGCCTTCATTCATCTTGAAAGAGAACATTGTTGAAAACTGAAAACTGAAAACATAGCAATCCCGTGGCCTGCTGTCAGGGACCACCGGGCCGGGCCGATATTGCGTATTGGGCTATTGAGCAGGGATCAGTTCAGGTCCTTCAGGACGTGGCCCAAGGGCTCATGTTGGCAGGAATACAAAGGCAAAGGCAGCAGCAAGCGTGAAGGGGGTCGAACGACCAGAACCACGAACCGGCGAGCCGGCGGCGCTGCTCGAGGCGAGCGATTGCTCGAGGCGAGTCTCTGACTCGAGTTACCTTTCCTCCTCCTTCCTCCCTCCCTCCCTCTCCCAGTGCCTCAAAGTTGTACCTAGAACCTTCTAGAACCTACTAGCTACTTTGATCTTCTCTGTAATTTCGATTTGGGAGTGTAACCAGTGAATCGATCTAGTGGGCTGCTTACACCTGCCTGGAAAAGTACGGGAACAAAAAAGTTAGTTTGGCATGGATCGGCCAGTCTTGTAAAAGTAGAGGGAAACACATACTTTAAATACTAAGTAGTATTATACTGGAGTTTCATGTCTATTATGAATAACCAATGCAAGGGCGGCAGAGAGTGATGTTGTATACATATTCCGAACTTGTTTTATGACCAATGATGTTGTTGCAAGAACCTTGCATTCGTACAGGTTCTTTGCAACTTGCAGAGATGCTTGAGTAGCACAACCTAGTTTATGACCGTGAGAAGATCAGTTGAGGCCAGGGTTATGCCCGTGTAAATACCAATACAAATATGTACAACGAAGATGAAGACATGGAAACTAAAAGTTTGAGGTTAGGAAACAATGAAAAGGAAATGACGAACAAAGTTTGAGGTTAGGAAACAATGAAAAGGAAATGACGAACACAGACAGAATGATGGACAAAGTTTCTGTAGGCATATTTATTCATGGCATAGCATTAATGCTGTACAAATGAGCTGCGTGTACACTGCTGTGTGTTGAGGCATTAGTGAGCATACTAAGGAATTTGAAATATATACACACACATTTAGTTTTTTTCGCGAACAGGCATATATGCCCGTATTTCATTAAGAGGAAGGGAATAGTCGTAAGATCTACAACATATTGGATCAAAGTAGGCGAGTAGCCCGCCTTGACCCAAAGAACTCCTATCAGTACTGGATGTTCAAAGTGTTTATTACAGATCAAACTGATTTTGCGACCACAGAACTAAAAAGCTAGAGAGCGTTGAGTAACCGGCCAAGCTCCAGTCCTCCGCTTCCCTCCTCGCCGCTTCCACCGTCGACTGCGCCGTTGAGGTTTTTGCATTGAACACCCGGTTGTTCCGTTCCTTCCAAATTGTCCAAACTATGAGCAGCAACATAGTGTCGAAGGCGGGCCTTTTTTTTTTTTTTTTTTTTTTTTTGAGCGAACGGCAGGGAAGGTCCCTACCTATTTTTTTCTTTTATTGCTTTAAAAAAAAAGGAGAACTTTACAACAGAGCTTGTACAAGCCTTCAAGGCCAAAAGAGAAAAAGCGAAATGTACTAAAGCCTATTCTCACACCACTGTTTGAGGGGTTACGCAATCCTCTTCTTAGCCTTGATACAAACCAGACTAAGTTCATCTTTGAAATTCAATTTCCATTGCATCGGTGAGGTTGCTTTGTTATCAAAAATGATTCCATTTCTTTGCTTCCGAGATGATCCAGCAAGCTGTGATAAAAATCTCTCGAAAATATGACTGCCAAACAAAGTTCTGGCAGTAGTGACCATGTCGAGGGGGTCTAGATTATGGTTCCAGTGAATGTCAATCAGATTCCAGCAGTCTAGACTGAAGGGACATTCAAAGAAAAGATGGAAGCTTGTTTCTTCTATCCCATTGTTGCAAAGAACACAAGAATAATCATCTAAATGCATTCTCTTCCTCCTGAGGATGTTTCTTGTGCTTAAACGATCTTTTATAAGCAGCCAAGCGAAAAACTTATGCTTTCCTAGGTTTCCCCCTTTCCAGACCCAGTTAAACAGAGGTGTAGCTTGGATGGTCCCTTGAAGATGCTTGTATGCTTTTTTAGAGGAATAAGAATTGCCCCAGCTGTAATTCCAAACATCTTGCATGTCTGGCTCTTGTATGAATTCAGCAATCATAAAGTCCAGTTCAGCTAGCTCATTAGCAGCTGCATCTGACAGGGGCAGGAAGAAGCATCTGGAGGGCTCACTCTGAATGTAGAATTTGATTGACCAATGCTTCTTCCTGCTGTAGGAGTAGAGGTGGGGGAGTCTGGCTTCCAAAGTGCCATCTGTCCAAACATCTTGCCAGATAGAGACTGAATTACCTTCCGAGGGTTTACATGTGGTGAAGCTTGAGAATTTTCCAAAGAGCTTGATGATATCTTTCCACCAGAAGGAGCCACAAGGGTTCTTCTTATGCGGTGGTATATTTGTGTTATGATATAGTTTTTCCCAAGTTAGCTTTACCCATGGTACATCAGCATGGTTGTAGAATTTATCCAGGAACTTCATGAGTAAAGCCTGGTTTTGATTCTGGATGTCAACAATGCCAAGTCCTCCCTCAGACTTACTCCTGCACATTGTTTCCCAGGCTACTAAGCAAGTTCCTCTTCTACTTACATCCCCTTTACTCCAGATGCAGTGTTTCCTGTATTTGTCTATCTGTTCTATTACTGTTGGTGGGATTGTCAGAGTACACATAAAGTAGGTGGGTAGGGCAGAAAGCACTGAGTTGACATAGAGTAATCTCCCATGGTAAGACAGGAAGCTGTTAACCCCAGCTAACCTTCTCTCCAATCTGCTCAGTAAAGGAGTGAAGTCTTGGACAGTTGGTCTGGTAGTGCCTAGAGGTAAGCCAAGGTATGTCGAAGGCGGGCCTTGTCTCACCACTGAGCTGCGCCCGGTGCTGAAGCCACCACACACCCAGCGACTCGTCGTTCGCCGGCAATAGCGCGTGCAGACCCCAAGGCCTGAGCATTGCAAACCATACCTGCCGGGCAAACACATGAGGACTAACGCATTTAGTGTGGTATTTGACCATGAGGACTAACCATTTGTGAAGAGCCGGGATGCAGGTTGTTGCAGCTTGAAGTAAGCACATCAATTGATCAAATGTAAGAGACATTGAGGAACATGCGACATTGAGCATGCTAGTTTGATATAATTCACTAAGTGTACGAATGTCAGGTTAATAAGAGGGTGCAAATCCAAGGAAAATGTGGACTACCAGGCATTCCAACATTCATATCGGGAAGATTTGGACTGCATTAACGATGGAGGTTTATTCGCATGTATAAGATTGCAAAAGGTTGGTCAGTTTCAACCTACTTCGAGAACATTGAGAATGAGTACAGCTCCAAACCGGAAATATTCCAATCGGTCACCAGAAAGGATGCTGGATAAAAAATGAAAATAGTTGTGAACCAAATCTGAACCACTGGACCGGTATCTGCATGTGCATATTCACCTGGGGGGGGGGGGCGTAAAGGGAAGAGCATATACATATTCTTAATGCTGAGGCTCGAGGCGCTGGGTTATGGATGGCGCCGCTGCAGCTGCCGTGCAAGAAGGCCGTAGGCGAGGGCGAGGTGCCGCGTGAGGGGTCCCAATTGAGGGCGATGGCCGCAGGCGGGGCCGAGTCGCGCCGCCGGTGGAGGTTCCTGGCAGGCGGGGGTCTGCTGTTGGCGGCGCGGCGTGGCGCGGCGCGGACGGACGATGGAAGCAAGGGGGTTCTCCGCAGGGTTTTTTCTACCGGTCGGTTTACCGCGGTAACCGGTCTAACCGGAGCGGACCGGTTCCGGTCCGGTTTGGTTTTCCTCAAATTTAAATTTAAATTGTCTAAAAAAATGCTGAAAAAATTCCTAAAAATAGTTCATGATTTATAGAAGCCAATGGTGTAAAATTTTTTCAAATTTCAGTTCGTTTAGTATTTATTTAGACGTTTTAAAGTTTGAAAAAAAAAAAAAAAAAAATACACAAATGGCCCGTTAAGTCCCATTAAATCATGAAGGTCGAAAAACATACTAAACGCGCTCAAATTTGAAAATGTTTGACATCATTGGATTCTATAAATCATGAAGTATTTTTAGAAATTTTTTTAGCATTTTTTTAAAAATTTAAATTTGAATTTTGAAAAAACCAAGCGGTTACCACCTTACCGATCGGTAAAGCGCTCAAACCGACCGGTAAGCCGCTCGCAAACCGAACCGCATGGGTGTTTGAATTCAAATTCAAATTGAACCGGTTTTTGACCAAACCACGGCTAACCAGAACCGGAGGCCGGCGGTTCGGAAGAACCGGGGTAAAAAAAACCCTGGTTCTCCGGCGCGGCGCTGGTGCGGGCCGAAGTCGCGCCGGCGAGCGGTGGCGCTGCTGCAGGTCCGCGTTGCGCGGCCGCACCGCCGGTGGAGGCTGTCGTTCGCGTGGGCCTGGGCTGTATGCCTGTATGACATTTATTGGAAGGAATCGGCCCTCCACAAATTGGAACATTCTTGGGCTAAATCCCTTGCCTTGCCAGCACTGTCCCTAAACTTCTTGTCTTGGGCTAAATCTAGCAATGCGATCGTCACGACAATCGTATCCATCATGGGCCATAAGCTGAATGGGGACCGGTGATGAATCCACGCATAACAGCCCACACCACACCCAGCCACCTCGTTTTTTCCCATTTTTTCTCAGAAAAATAACCTCTTTTTTTCCATTTCTGATTAATCTTCTAAAAAATCTACCAATCTAAGGAGAACTAGGTGTTTTTTCAATGTGAAAAAATATATATACAATATACCTAAATACAAAACTCCAAAGGATAATAAACTTGGTTGGGTGAGTGTATGACCATATTTCCCTCCCAACTAATTGAGTTAGATTCACTTTTTTTAATCTTTCGCGAGACTTTTTTGTAAATGTGTTGCATTGCTGCTTTGCAAGTGGCGCCGAGCCATGGAATGAGGAGAATCATTCTTGAGTCATTGACTGCATGAATACACTAAAGGCGTTCCAGTTGTATGAAAGAGATCTTAGCCCTGCATCTGCCCTCCACGAAGAAGCAAGGGAGTTAATTTCATAATTCATTGATTCAGTTCAAGTTTCTCCTATTCCTAGATAGTGTAATAAAAGTGCTCATGAACTCGTGTGTTTGAGTCTTGATTGACATCCGGATCAATTAACCACATATATTGGTTTGATCCTAGCTTGTAACTGATATTTTGATTGAGAACTTTGCTAAAGCTCACGTGGATGAAAAAAAATAGACTCTGCATGTTTGTTAAAAAGATTCGGAAGCGATCACAAATGAGTCAACGTCATCAAAACAGGAAGAATGCAGAGAGAGAGAGAGAGAGAGAGAGAGAGAGAGAGAGAGAAAGGAATAACCCGGAGACGTGACTGGGCTAACCGGCTAACGCATAAGAAAGAGTTCACATAATATTTATATATCCTAAATTCTAAACTTCTATAAAGCTAATGTCCACTAGGCTATTTCTCTAACTTTTCCTTATGCCACATCATCTGCTTACGTCATCATCCACTCATATGTGATAAAAAAAAATCCATCCCACTCAGATTATTCATTAACACCAACGCAAAACCATCGGTCATAGTGGTATAATAAAGAGGCACGATTTGTTTATAGATGTGTTATGCCAATATGTCAGATTGGCCTATACCCACAAATCAAGCAAAATAAATCTACTCAATGTCTTCTAAATTCTATGGTCTATGATAAATTTTTTATTTGAATGTTACCTTTTTCTGCTTTACATTTGCAGGAAAGTTATATAAAATAATCTACTCATTAGTATTTACAATTTCACCTAAAATCCCGCGGCAACGCGCGGAAAATTTACCTAGTTAGGTTTAAAAGCTAAAGCCAGGTCGGGAAGGTAGAGTGCAAATGAGAAATGACACAAGAAAGCAACAGGAAGAAGCGCTGTTACAGTAATGCGACGTTTCGTGCTGGAAACAACATCGTGCGCTTGTTCTATTTTTTTTCTCCACTGTTTGGTTGGCTTGTTTTTGGCCGTAACGCGGGCATCTTTCAACCTCAGATGGGTTCACACTTGACAGCTCAACTTCACACTAGCGATCAGGTTAGGCCGTACTACCTGTTTGTACGCTACCGGCTATGGTAAGTCCGTAACTAGGCTCAGCAGCTATTGCCGGTGACCCGGAAAACTTGTTGGACTGATTCGCGAGGTATCGTTGTTTTTCCTTTCTTTTTTTTTAAGGAAGGAATTGCGTGGTGGCTTGATAACTCAATGATCTAGGTTTGCCACTTTGTCCTATGAGCTTGGTCTTGTTCGAGAGCCTGAAGAAGAAACTTTCAGAAAAATTGACCGCGGTCCGCGGGCCTTATCTGAACCAGAGTACGGAGTACCTGACTAGAGGAAGGATATGATTTTTGGTGGGTTTTTTTTGTGTGTTTTTGTGAGAAGAGAGGGAAGAGAGGGAGGATCTGATTTTAGTTATCCGGACAAGTCTGAATCTGGACTTGGACCGTTACAGTCAGATGTTTTCCTCTTTCGGATAACCGGACATCACACATCAGGAGCTGTACTGCGCGGTGCGCGCTACACCTACCCAGGTACCCTGTTTATGTTTACAGTGTGCTCCAATGCGCAACAAGACCAAAATTACCAACAAATTCTCGGCTCCCAGGCACTTCGCAATTGAAGCAGAACGGAGCCTGGCATTGGCAACCGGTGAAGCAGAGCCGACATCCACCGGTCGCTGTCCAAGACCTGAAAATGGAATCCCCTCGTGACCCGGGGCTCGGCGCCGGCGAGGACAACCACCACCGAAATATCCGGCGGGGCCCGTGGAGCTCCGAACGCCCAGGTCCGCGTGTTGGCGCGTAGTGCCGAGCTGAAGAATCGGGCGGTCCTCCAATTCAGAGACGCGACGGAACGCAAGGATGAGGACCGTGTTTGATCCACAGGACAGGAGCGTGGCCGGGCAATACTCCGCGCAACTACGCTCGTCGCTGGGTTGCGTTGCGTGCGCCGGCAATGTGGCTGGCTTTGACCCCGCGGCGCGGCACGCTAGTATACGCTACGCCGCAAGTTTACACATGGTTCCGGTCGATCCACCGGTGACGCCTGGCTCTACGGCGCATCAATAATCACATGATGGGTGTGCTCTCTGCGTTGCATATCATTGAAGTCGCATGCCCGGCGTATTATCTAGTGTGACAGATGAAATCTTGCAGTGCCGATCTGCGTCTCCTGCCGGCGGGTCACACAACTCACAGGGGCACATGCCTGAACCAGTTAATCCTACAGGGATACGGACGCTGTCTCACAAACAGATAGGACACTGCACACGCGGCTGGGATTGCGATGTTCGTTCATCGTGTCCGCAAGTTGCATGATGGCATGGCATGGCATTTCCGCGCAGCCACCCAGTGCCGTGCATTCAGACAGTTACCGGGTCAGATCACCGCTCGAGATCACTTAACCACTTGATCAGGGCAGCAGCCCACCCACACACCCAGTGGGCGATCGACATGGCGAGCACCAGCAGGATAAGCCGCGGCTGCACTGCGATGCATCAAGTGGTGGTATGGGTCGATCGGCCGTCGGCGTCTTGCCTGCGCGGCGGTGGGGTGCGGCAGGACGGGGGTAGATGGAGCGAGCGGTCGCTGTGAGGCTGTGACTGACAGCTACTACCGCCGACTGCCGTGACAGGCACTGCCGCTGTGGCGCTGCGTGTCGTTGGCGATGGCGCTGCCCTTCACGTTCTTACCCTGTTTCAAGTGTCTACGGCAGTGGTGGTGCTATCTTGTTTCTCAAGTAGAAAGAGACGTCAAATGAGTTCTTATTCCGGGAATAATATAAATATCTAGCAGAAAAACAGCTACGTACTACTGGTTGCGATAAGCCCATCCGTAATCCGTCCAGCTACTGATAAGCCATGCTTCAGACGCGGAAGGCTTATCACAAACGCAACAGGTTACTAGGAGCAGTGGCGGAGCCACAGGGTATGCCAGGTATGCCCCGGCATACCCTGTTTGTCCGGCAAACAACCAGTATAGTATATACATTATAGCGGTAGATTCATACAACCTCAGGAGAAAAATGACCTGGATGATGTCATAAGGCCCATGACGCGGCCCACACGGCAAAGCTGTCCTCAGACCTCAGTACGTAGATGCGTTTCCTTTTGGCTTTCCATATAATCTTTTAACACTTGGTCTTTATATAGAAAATTGTTGTCTACTTTCGTAGCTAGTATTTGCTAACATGTCTCTTCAAAAGACGGATATTGTATTTTTTTTTAAAGTTGATGAAGATGATATAATCAACACTTGTCTCTTCAAAAATGTCGAATAAAATAGTGAGAAAATTAGCATTGTATTTAGTTGACGGTTTCAACTTAATCTATGAATTTAAGTCTTATTGTGTTTCTTTTTTTTATGGCTCTTTATTGTGTTTCTTAATGCCTATATACCAAATGACGTCGTCAATTTTCCAATTTTTACCGAACTGCTAAATGAATTTATCGAATTGGATGATATTTTTTAAAGGCATACCCTAACCTAAAATCCTAGATTCGCCACTGACTAGGAGTACTTTTTCTATGTGAGCAAGGCAACTGCTATTGACCATATATATTCTCACTCATCATTATAAACAAAACGAGTTTTAAAAAAACAAACAAACAAAGTCTTTTTAAGACTAGTACTAGAAAAACAAATTCGTACATGGCGGGCCAAGGCCAATAATCAGCGTGGGGAGTGGGGTACGGTACTAGCGTGCTTGGGTGGTTCGCTGATTGGCGATGGTTGTCTCGTCACGGCTCTCGTTTTCGCCGGGGAGAATTTTTAACTCCTCACGGGTCCGGTGTGCGAGGGCTCCACGCTTCAGCCAACCTGTGGCGGCCGCGATGCCTCGCCGAGATTCCGACGACTCGGTAGATATTTCATTTTCGTTATTATTCAGATCAGATAACATAAAAATAGATAGTGTCTTTTTTCTGTCTATTTTTTTCGCACCCATGCGGCCGGCACCGTTTTTTTTTTCTCTTTTAAGAGATTTCACGGTGCGCTTTGTTGCGCCACTACGGCCTGTGGTCGTCACTGTTGCCACAAGGCTCTTCCTTCTAGCTGGCACATTGAGGGGACCCCGTTTCAAACTCAGTTTCAAACTCAAGTCGCTTCCAACAAATGTTTCTCTAGTGAATCATGAGCCGGAAATCGGAATGCTTGTCAAAATGTTTGGCTAGCTGACACAAGACAACATTCAGATTGTTGTAAGAGAGGAAAAACACATTATTGTTTTACATGAAAAAAATCGTACTAGAAATAGATAGATTTTTTTTAAATGCAAACCTTTTTCTGGATGAAAGCAATTTACTGTGGTCCATTTGATTTTGAACTGGTTGCATTTGAATAGAACCACTAGGAATATCTCTAGCTGATGGAAGGTAAGAAAGAATAATAGAAACTACTCACGTGCGGTACATTCCCATTGATTCTGGTCTATAGAAAGCAGAAAGACTGAAAACGTTTCTAGCTAACTAGAACTGACCATTCAGTGAATGTTTGGCAGCAGGGCCGTCCATGGCATGTGTTGACCCGGTGCAAATTTTAAAATGAGATCATATAAGAATAATAGTTTTAGAAATCAATCTATTTTTGTTAATAACATCAATAATATAACTTCTTAACTACATATTGCAAAAAAAAAAAAACGAGAACTTTCAATACAATGTTTTAGATGAAATCTGCCGTCCATTTAGTATTCCTTGTTACAACATATTCAGTAATATCGTTAAAGGCGACCTTGGTCATAATATTGTAGCTGATATGGTAAGAAACCTAATCAATTTTTAATATGTCATTGTAATGTGCATATATGATCTCTGTTGTTTCAATTTGAAAAGAAAAAACTTCAAAATGTTGATACGATGGTCACTTGAATAGTTAGCAAAATTATATATATATATGCAATATAATTGACATGAGTTATTTGGCATTAATATTTAAACCATAATAATCTTATCATAGTTTTATAAATTCCACTTTACATCTCTTCTCTTTAAACAATAGTTTTGTGCATCCATGGTTCTAAGATTGTAATTACATGATGTAGCCAGATTTGTTTTGTAAGCTTAGTCCAGTCGTGGTATCAGTGAAATTGTAATAAGTTAGTAGTTTGATCTCTATTATCTAAAAAAATAGCCCAAATGTTGTTTGAAAAAACTCGTGCTCCACACTGCCACTAACCCAGGGACCAAAACATTGATGCACCAGTGGGCGGTGGTACATCGACACCCGTATAATAATGTCATCGTACAAATGTAATCCAAGTGCCCCACAACACGAAGGGCCATGAGGAGACCCCTTGCCTGCCAGCTGCGTCTACATGAGCTACTTTGGATCTCATGATATTTTGAGAAATCTAGATAAGAAGAAGAAAAAATATCTTAGTTTTTAGATAAGTTTAGGCTTATCCAGTTATCCTTAGTTTGTTTAAGTGTTGTTGTTGGTGATGTTATAATCTCTCTCCCCACTATATTTCTTTGGATTGTTTGTATCAGGATTGGCTCAAAAATCTCTTCCACCCACCGGCTCGTCCGCCGTCTGTGGAATCAAAATTTAGGTGGGGGATCTTATTTCCAGGTGATGTTGTTCAAAAAGAAAAAAATATATGAGGAGTTAAAATTTCTCTAAAATCTATACGGTTTGGACAAGATACTAGAATTTTGAAACATTTTCTATCCATACTTGGAGACCTCGAAGGATTCAAACAAGGGCCTACATGCGGGAGTGCATGTGCAGCATGCGGGCGGTGGAGGAGCACGGCGGTACTGGAGCAGACGATCCCATCATCCGATGGCGAGGAATCCTCGCCTCATCAAGTCCCCTCATCAAGTCCTCAACCACCGGGATCTTCATCCCCCAATGCGATGCCCCATCCAGCAGCTCCAAATGCCGAAGGGCAGGGGCCCGTCTACAGGGGTTGGTACGTCGCGTTCGGGGTGCACCCTCGGTTTTTTTTAGCGACCGAAGCTTACCGACCGCCGGCCTCCGGACGCGGTAAACCGGGCGGTTTGTACGGAAATCGCCCGGTTACCGCTCGGTTGCAAATTCGAATTCAAACCTCGTTGTTGTTCGGTTCGACTCCGGTTTACCGCCCGGTTTGAGCGGTTTACCGTCCGGTTTGAGCGGTTTACCGTCCGGTTTGAGCGGTTTGAGCGATTTTTTTAAAATTCAAATTTATTTTTTTTAAAAAAATGCTAAAAAATTTTCTAAAAATACTTCATGATTTTTAGAATCCAATGATGTCAAAATTACTCAAATTTGAGTGTGTTTAGTATCTTTTCGACCTTCATGATTTAATGGGTCTTAACGGGCCGGCTGTGTATTTTTTTTTTTTTTTTTTTAAACTTCTAAACGTTTAAATAAATACTAAACGAACTCAAATTAAAATAATTTTTACACCATTGTGTTCTATAAATCATGAACTATTTTTAGGAATTTTTTCAGCATTTTTTTTTCAAAGTTGAAATTTGAATTTGGGAATTACCGAACCAGTCCGAACCGGAACCGGAACGGTCCGGTAAGTCCGGTTACCGCGGTAAACCGCGGTTTACCGGGTGGTAAAAAAAAACCGTGGGTGCACCACGCTGCCCTCCCGCCCGCCGTCCATGCCAACTACTCCTATCCTACGACTTGCCGGTGGCAGTGCATGGGCTCACCCAAATTTCAATGTGGCATGTGTGCAAGCTACTTCCACTGCGTGCTGTGTCAGTGCCAAAACAGAGCACGCCTTCCCGGTCGTGGATTTTTTCCTACCGCTCACTCAGCTTCAGTAGGAGCGCCAAATCGCCAATGCAAGCGCCAAGAGGCGTGCAATCTCCCAACATCGTGTTCTCTGAACAAGATACTCCGTCGAGCCGGAGAGAGGTCGTTCAGCTAATCCAGGCCAGTGATGGCATCGTTTCCTTTTCGACTCCTCGTTGTATCCGGCGGACGACTAATTAAAGTGCAGCAGCTGCCGAGGTGGACGCAAATTAAACAAACAATGGCAGTAATTAATACTCCGAGCATTCCAGTCAAAATCATCAACCTCCACGTTACCACCCCGTCACCCCCTTCTCGGCCTGTCTCGATTAAAAAATCTGGCTAATCTGGGGTTACCATTTGGACCGGTATGCTACTGCACGCATTCATTCACAGCAACACGTCAAGAAGAAAAAAGGGAAAAAGAAATTATTAGTCGCCTTCAATCCAAATATCCAATCCAACCTGTCCACGTCCGCGCCACCTCCACGACCCCACGACCAATAAAATACCAACCAAAAATATCATACTGGCGGGACTGGTCCGGTAGATTAGATGTGAAAATGAATTAAACAACATTTTTAAATAAAATTAACCAAGTGACAGAAAATGAAAAGAAAAGGAAAACAAAAAATTCAAAGGGATCACGGAATCTGGGCCCACACTCCCCGTCCTCCACTTGTATAAAGCGACCCGGATACCAGCCCGTCATGGAAAGAAAAGGAAGGGCCTGCAGCCTCCTCCTCTCATCCATCTCCTCTTCATCCTCCTCTCCGTAGCTAGCTCTAGCCTTCCAGCGCGGCGAAGATGGCCGCCTCCACGACTCTCGCGGCGGCGGCGCTGCTGCTGCTGGTGTCGGTCGCCGCGGCGGCGGACATGTCGATCATCTCGTACGGGGAGAGGAGCGAGGAGGAGACGCGGCGGATGTACGCGGAGTGGAAGGCGACGCACGGCCGGACCTACAACGGCATCGGCGAGGAGGAGCGGCGGTACCAGGTGTTCAGGGACAACCTGCGCTACATCGACGAGCACAACGCCGCCGCCGACGCGGGCGTGCACTCGTTCCGCCTCGGGCTCAACCGCTTCGCCGACCTCACCAACGAGGAGTACCGCGCGACGTACCTCGGCATCAGGAACAAGCCGCAGAGGGAGAGGAAGCTCGGCTCCAGGTACCACGCCAGCGAGAACGACGACGAGCTGCCGGAGTCCGTTGACTGGAGGAAGAAGGGCGCCGTCGCCGAGGTGAAGGACCAGGGCAGCTGCGGTGAGCTTCTCCGTACCAATCTCCTCTCTGCCCCCGTTTATTTTTATTGGTCTCCTGCTACTGAAACCTGACCTGCTTAATAATTCTAGATAGAATAGAACATGGCAAGGTTCTTCGGGCGTGTTTTCTTTGTTTGGCCCGAAAAAACTGTAAAGTTTGTTCATCCACAGCTTGCAGTAGTTTAGTTTTTATTGTTATCCCCTTGAACAAAAAAAATAAATAAATAGAGGATTTGTGTCTTCTACGGTTCTACCTGAAGGTCAACGCTCAGCGGCAAAGCTTCAGCTTCTGCAATTCGTTAGTCGTGCCTCCAGAATGGGTGGGAGGTTGCAGAGATGCCACGCATATAGATTAGTATCCTCTTGAATTCCAACTCTATAGATAGACACGCTAAGTAATCAAATTACTTAAAATAAATTATATTTGTATAACTTGGTCCTGTGTCTTGTGTGTGACAAATATTACTGGAATGATTGTCGATACAGTAGGTGTAAAAGTGATCCGTGTATTTGATCTTTATTGTCTTGCTTGAAAGGGGACACATACTATGTAAGTACTGTAGGTTCATCGAACATGGACATCACCTTGCTCCTTGTGAACTCCACTGAGGCACTACCCTGCTCATCTGATAGAAGGCCCAACCAAGAAAAAAATATCACTACACTATAGCAGTCGCTATCTAGCTGACAAGGTGGCTGGACCAATAAGCTCCTTTTCTCTTCTGGACAAGCTCACCATCATGATTCCAGATATTAGCCTCTTGGAAACGACTTTCATCACGGCTCTTGTCACAGTTTCACGTTCCTATTGGTCCCCTGTCTCCCTCGGCATCTTATTCATCACCACTAATTTCTTCTCTTGAATAAAATATGCTGGGCCTATAAAGATATTTTCCACTCTATTGTGGCCTTGTGGGTAGCTTTCACTCTTTTGATTTTATAATTCTTGTGTGTGCTACTTGTCTGCCATTTTTAATTGATGTGCAGGATTAAACAATTACACTGATGACATATTGACATTGAAATCTGATCTATCATCTATGTTTATCTCTTCCAGGGAGTTGCTGGGCTTTCTCAACAATAGCAGCTGTGGAAGGCATCAACCAGATTGTTACAGGCGACTTGATCTCCTTGTCTGAGCAGGAGCTTGTCGACTGTGACACTTCATACAACCAGGGGTGCAATGGAGGTCTGATGGACTATGCGTTTGAGTTCATCATCAACAATGGTGGAATTGACACGGAGTCGGATTACCCTTACAAGGGCACTGACGGCCGGTGTGATGCCAACAAGGTACTTTTCGCTTCAAGATTTCCCTTGATTTTCCAAAGATCAGCGTCATTTTTCCTTACTGCTGGTTTTGTGTGTTGGGTTCACTGCAGAAAAACGCGAAGGTTGTTACCATCGACAGCTATGAAGATGTACCAGCGAACAATGAGAAGAGTCTGCAGAAGGCAGTCGCAAACCAGCCCGTCAGTGTTGCTATTGAGGCTGCTGGCACTGCATTTCAGCTCTACAGCTCGGTAATTCTCTAACCTTGCTGCCAGATTCATCTGTGGACCATTTAGTTTTTTTCTCGAATACGCAAAAGACTTTCGCATCATTGTACAACGACGCGAAGCGCCAATGTTTTGCGGGGGTTCCTAGGATTTTACAATGAAAACCTCCCCCGAATTACAACTCATAGCGGACTACTCGCGTAATAAACAACGTAAATTAGCAGCCCCAGCGTCGATCTGTGGACCATTTAGTTAAATTCAGAGGCGAATTTATGGAATCATCTATTATTTGACTATCAGTAGGTAGCGATTAGTTGATGGTCTCTTTATGAGCGTACAAGAATAAAGATCATCGCCATCGGCCTTGAACAAGACATGCACATGTTAGGTTGAGTCACCTAATTGCTTTTAATTTATCCCCATCATATCACTTAAGATTATTTTCTCCAGGAGGAATGATTCTGTTGTCGCACTGCAAGTTGCAACTGCTACATCAGTTATGATACCTTGTTCATACCCCTGACTTAGTTTACTAAATCCAGACTTCATAATAGCAATGCAATACAATAGTGCTTCAGTGTCCCACCACTTTGCACGAATCATGCCCCTTTATTTTTCTCGAAGACTATACTGCCCCTGCTTGGCTCATTGTGAAGCATTTTTAATGGTACACAATGTTGATCTGTTTTGTGAGGCCTTTCGGAAAGATGTCCTTTGGTAACAGAGTGGTGTGAGCTATCATCCACTTCCAGCAAAAGCTGAGCAGAAGATTCTGAAAATGTTTCCCTTGTCATAAAGTTAAATAGGCATTTTCAGAGACTATTCCCATCTTTTTTTACCTCATACTTCGTTGTTGTTACTATTAGTGTCAACTCCATGAATTATCTGTCTTGTACTGATGACTAATTATCATTTCCTGATCTCAGGGTATCTTCACTGGAAGCTGTGGAACAGAGTTGGACCATGGTGTCACGGCCGTTGGCTACGGCACAGAGAATGGCAAGGACTACTGGATCGTTAAGAACTCATGGGGCAGCAGCTGGGGCGAGTCCGGTTACATCAGGATGGAGCGCAACATCAAGGCGTCCAGCGGCAAGTGTGGTATCGCCGTTGAACCATCTTACCCCCTGAAGGAGGGCGCCAACCCCCCGAACCCTGGCCCAACCCCGCCTTCTCCCGAACCAGAGCCCAGCGTCTGCGACAACTACTACTCCTGCCCTGAGAGCACCACCTGTTGCTGCATCTACGAGTATGGCAAGTACTGCTTCGCCTGGGGCTGCTGCCCGCTAGAGGGCGCCACCTGCTGTGATGATCACTACAGCTGCTGCCCCCATGACTACCCCATCTGCAACGTCCAGCAGGGAACCTGCCTCATGGTAAATGCTCGGATCATTTCATGATCTTCTTCAGTTAGCTATGAAATCATATTGTAAATTTCGTCTGATTCTAACGGGCAAATTCGGTGCTTGACAAACAGGGCAAGAACAGCCCACTGTCAGTAAAGGCTACGAAGCGCACCCTGGCCAAGCCGCACTGGGCTTTCTCTAGCAAGACAGCTGATGATGGCATGAAGAGCAGTGCATGAGAAAACGAGGCATGGCATTAAGGCCGTCAACAGCCAGGGTGATTAGAGCCCCTTCATGCAAAAATGATCACTGCATATCAACGAACGAAAGCATGGCTCGGCGGTCGCTGTTTACCTATATCCCTATAGTAGGTACTTCTGTACATAAGCCTGAAAAAATGGGTTCAGTTGTTTATGGAACTCTGGCAATTTGCTTTCACATACAATGTAAAATTCAGCTAGCTCTGCTAAGCTCCTCGGCGCAGTTCGACCGGACTGCGATTGATATTTGATGTAATGGAAATTGATATTGGCAATGTTATGCTATATTCATTTCTTTGACGCTCTCTAATCTGCGACGATAATATATCTTCTACAATGATTTTGCAATTTTACTGACGAAGTGGACAGACAACAGATTGCCTGGTCCCTGTTCTCAGGTTGATGTTATGCCAATGATACGTGCTCTCAGTTTCAGTTCTGTCTTTTTTAATAAAGAATAGTTCATATCTGGCCTCTACAGTTTCAGTTCTGTCTTGGCGGAATTGGTTTGTTTTTTGTGTCGGTGTGTTGACACGCATACCTCGAGCTTGATTGCATTGGTGAACTGCCATTGAAAGCAGCAGACAGTCCCGCCAACTCACAGCCGCACGTCCCTACGTTCCAGCCAGTCAGACTAAACTCCTGCACACGCTACAGTTACTTGAAGTTTTTTTTTTAATAATGGATAAGCATTTCCGGCCTCTACATCTGATGATGTAGAGGCCAATTATTACAAGGTTTTTCAAAGTAAACAAAGTGAGTGAAATCTTCTGCTATGGTGCAGCCAAAGAGATGGAAAATTTCTACACCAACTTCTTTGGTTGTAACACGGGGGAATATCCTTTCAGATATTTAGGAATTCCCATGCACCACAGAAAACTCCTTAATTCTGAATGGAGCAAGGTAGAAAAAAGTTTTAAGAAGAAACTCTCTTGTTGGAAAGCAAAATACCTGTCTTATGGGGAAGACTAGTTCTGTTGAACTCTGTTCTAAGTAGCCTATCCGTGTTTATGATGTCTTTCTTTGAGATACCGAGGAGTACTTAAGAGGCTAGATTTTTATAGATCTAGGTTATTACGGCAAGGTTCCTCTGATAAACACAGATACCGACTTGCCAAATGGGATATCATGTGCCGTCCTAAGGAACAAGGGGGATTAGGTATCCTTAATTTGCATCTGCAAAATAAATGCCTTCTAGCCAAATGGTTGGTGAATCTTTTAAACACAGAAGGCATATGGCAATCTATGCTAAGGAATAAATACCTAAACTCTAAAAGCCTTACTCAAGTGACAGCTAAACCTAATGACTCTCATTTTTGGAGAGGCCTCATTCAGTTCAAAGATGAGGTACTAGTTAATGGTTCCTTCGATATCAAGGACGGAACTAATACTAGGTTTTGGGATTATATATGGGTATGCAATACGCAACTGAAAGTTAAGTATCCATCCTTATTTAATATAGTACGAGATCCACATGCAACGGTCTCAAAAGTGATGAATACCAGACCTCTAAATATTTCTTTTAGAAGGGCTCTGGTGGATAATAAACTTTCTGAATGGCGGAGCTTAGTAGCACTAATCTCCAATGTTGAATTGGTGGCAGGAACTGATTATTTTCGTTGGACTTTAACCAAATCTGGTTTATTTTCAGTCCGTTCCATGTATCACTATCTGATAAATACACGCCCACCATTTCGTCATAGGATGATTTGGAAGTTAAAAATACCTCTAAAAATCAAAATCTTTCTTTGGTTCTTACAAAAGGGTGTCGTTTTAACTAAAGACAAACTTACTAAGAAAAATTGGAAAGGGAGTCAGAATTGTATCTGCTGCAATGGGAATGAAAATATTCAACATTTATTCCTAGACTGCCCCCTTGCCAAAATGATTTGGAGGATTATCTTCTTTGCTACTAAGCTAACCCCACCTAGGTCAATCAACCACATGTTTAGGAGTTGGCTTACTAATCAACATAAAAAAGATTAGAAAATTGATTTGGGTGGGGGTGGCTGCAATGTGTTGGGCTATCCGGAGATGCCGTAATGATGTTATCTTTAATCAAATGAAATATAACTCTATTATGCGAGTCATTTTCGGAGAGGAGCATCTTGCGGTTGCGCTCGTGGGCACAAGCTATGACATGATGGGACAGCCAAGGACGCACTCTCTACGATGAGCAAGAAGTTAGAAATTATTGCTCTAGAGATATCCAATAAAGGATGAAAACATTTTTATTGTTTGAATTAGCGTCCGGGTCGTTCTATAAGACCTTGGCTTTCTCACTTTGTTTACTTTAAAAAACCTTAATAATTGGTTGTGTACATCCTCGGATGTAGAGGTCGGATATGCTTATCTATTATCTAAAAAAAATGTTACTAGAAGTTTTTATGGAATTTTCTTCTGTATTTCTATCCTCATTCTTGAGTGTTGGAATTGACCAACTCCATTCAAGCGTGCACTGTGAACGCTTGTAATAGAAGTGGTGACAAAAAGAGCTTCATAACAAAGAAATCACTCTCTCTAGTGCTAAAATGGCCGATTTGAAGCTACCATAGAGATGGGAACGTCAACATCATCTTAGGTAAACCAATTGTTGGCCCAGCGTTTCCAATCATGCAAGGGAGTGAAGGAGCCTGCTGTTTTCAGTTTCGTATGCAGCCATGCATCTATCTCTCCTACGCACGTATGCAGAATTTTTTTATTTAAAAAAAAAACTTCTGTCTCTCTCGTCCATTGCTTGTTAATCATATTAGTTCAGTCCACATAACCGAATAACTTAGCAATATTTTAATTTCCTGTGCAATACCATCAAATCAAAACATATTTCTTGCGCTTTGTAATTAACAGTTGAACGACCAGCTGACTATGCAACAAGGTGGCGTCTGGCGTGACATGTGCTGACTTTTCTCTCCATTTCGCTTGGCGAGATTTGAATCTACCAATTTCATACGGCATCTCTTTGAATCTGTGAATCGCTGTTTAGACAAGAGACTAATTTACATCCAACTCAGTTGGTGGCAGGAGTACATTTTAGCAAAAAAAAAAGATAATAATAATTACTAGTATCTTGTAAAATAAAATTAAGATACACACTAAAATTGGTGGGCTCATTACATGCTGTGGCACACAGTGTGGTGGTAGGGTTGTAAAAAGCCAGGAAAAAGTCTATATTTGGTCCTTCAACTTCTATCAAAGTCTAATTTTCGTCCTTTAACTCCAAAACCAGACATAGCTAGTCCCTCATCTATTCAAAACCGTTCGCTTTACCTCATGCCTGGTTTTGAATCTGGTATTTGCATGTCGAGGTGGAGCATCGCGTGGACCACGACCTCAGCCCATGGATGGACGGAGCCAGCGCAGCGAGGTTTATTCAGGCGAGGCTGCAAGCAGGGCGGGGGTGGCACGACGTGGCCGGACGTCGGCGAGGCCTGGAGTAGCATGGCCAGACACGGGGTGTGGCGGCGCAGCAAGGCAAGGTCGCGAGCGGGGAGGGGCGGCGCGTGCGCGACCCGACGCCGGCCAGCAGCCCCTCCTGCTCGCGCCGGCGCACGGCAACGGTGCACCAATCCGATCGAGGCCTCCCCCATCCTCTTCCTCGACCCAACAACACTGGCACCAGTGCCAATCTGACGCCGAAACCTTTGGCCTGCTACCCATCCTCCTCCGTCCGCGTCTTCCACCGGGTCCATGTCACCGTCCACGAGCACGATCTCGCCATGAACCCGAGCTACCTCATGGAGCTTGCGATGCACCTCCTTGCATCCACGCAGCGCCTCAAGCTGGAGGCCGGCACTGATAGGATTAAGTCTTGTGCTTACCTAGATAGTGCTAGATAGTGCTAGTAGTAGTAATCAGTTTTGATTTTGCCACTAGTAGTCAATTTTGCTTTTGCATACAGCTGTTGTACAGCTGTCCAGAAACCGTCTTAGCATCCCTATATATATGTATGCATATGCCATATATGAATTTTAAGCCTGAGCTTCAAGGAAACAGTTTGTGTGTGCTTTCTAGTTCTCCCAATTACCTGCTGCCATTTTCTAACATTTGGCATCGGAGCCAGGTTCCGCCGTCGCCATGTCTTCACAGTCGCCTTCCAAGAAGCCGCAGACAGGTGATGACGACGGCGAGAGGAAGGTCCAGCCATCACGCTCGCCACCGCGTCGCCATGGGCGCTCCCACAGCCGCCGCCGCTCCGGCTCACGAGTCGTGGAGCGCGTCATCGAGCGTCCGTCCGCGAGCGTCGCGTGGCCGATGCTGACCCGGACAAACTATCCGGAGTGGGCCCTGGTCATGGAGGTGAACTTCCAGACCCTCCGCATCGGGACGCCGTCCACGACGGCATCTCCGCGACCCGACGAAGACGAGTACCACGACGACCGACAGGCGATGGCAGGACTCTTACGCTCGGTGCCGTCCGAGCTTTTGAGCACTCTCGCCAGGAAGAGGACCGCGAAGGAAGCCTAGGAGGCCATCAAGACGATCCGCATCGGCGTTGACCGGGTACGGAAGGCGACCGCGCAGAACCTTCGAGCGGAGTACGAGGCTATCGCTCTCCGCGATGGCGAACCCATCGAGGACTTCGCCCTGCGCCTGACGGGGATCGTGCAGCGCCTGGCAACGCTTGGCGACCCCGAGTCCGATGAGAAAGTGGTGGCCAAGTACCTCCGCGTCGTGCGCCCACGCTACAAGCAGTTGGTAATCTCCATTGAAACCCTTCTCGATATCTCAGAGTTGTCAATTGAGGAGGTCACCGGGAGGTTGAAGGCGGCCGACAACGTCGAACCTGCGTCGGCGCACACTGCAAACAGCAAACTGCTTCTCACCGAGGAGCAGTGGGTCGAGAAGTACAAGAAGAAGGACCAAGAGTCCAGGCGAGGCACCTCCTCCTCTGGCGGTCGTGGCCAGCGCCGTGGAAGGGGCCGTGGACGAGGCGCCGGCGGTCATGGTGACTTCCGGGCCGGCTCCAGCTCAGGACGCGCGGTTCCAGATGATCCTTGCCCACGCTGTGGCAAGAAGGGGCATTGGGCCCGTGACCGTTGTGGGCACCGCGCGGAGCATGCTAAAGGACAAGGCTCTCCCTGGCATGTTCTGGGGGGAGGCTGTGACGACGGCCGTGTACCTGCTGAACCGGTCCTCGTGCAAAGCCATTGGAGGAAAGACGCTGTACGAGTTGTGGACCGGGAGCGCGCCGGCGGTATATCACCTCCGCACGTTCGGGTGCGTCGCCCATGTCAAGGTGACCACACCGAACCTGAAGAAGCTGGATGACCGCAGCCGCCGCATGATCTTCGTCAGGTACGAGCCGGGGTCCAAGGCGTATCGCGTCTACGACCCTACGACTCGGCGCGTCCACATCAGCCGTGATGTCATCTTCGACGAAGCTGCACGGTGGACATGGTCCGCTGAGCACGACGGCGAGCCCGCAGACTTTGTCGTCGAGCAGCCTGCAGCTGAGGAGCCTGCTGTGATCACCACCACCAGTACAAAGACGACGCGTTCACTAGCGTCACCCTCTGCGTCAGGCTCGTCTTCAGCATCTCCATCCACACCTTCTCCGGCACCGGTCATGGACTGGTCTGTGGCGAACGCACCTGCCACCGGCTCTGCGTCCACGACACCGAGCCCACAGCCTCACCAAAGCATCGAGTTCGTCTCACCACAAAGTGCTGGTTTCAGCGAACAGCTGGACAACGACCACGATGACGACGTGCCTCTCCGGTTCCGCCACATCGACAATGTGCTTGGGCAGACTTCGCCGCCCGAGCTCGCAGCACGGAACTTGGAGGAGCAGCTGCTGTTGGCAAGCGACGCCGAGCCGACATCGCTCGAGGAGGCGATGAAGCATGAACACTGGCGTCACGCGATGCTGGACGAGATGACGTCCATCGAGGCAAGCGGAACATGGGAACTGATCGATCCGCCACCACGCACGCGGCCGATCGGTCTCAAATGGGTCTATAAGACCAAGAAGGACGAAACCGGGGTCATCACCAAGCATAAAGCCCGGCTCGTTGCGAAGGGATACGTGCAGCAACAAGGGATCGACTTCGACGAGGTCTTCGCCCCGGTGGCGCGACTTGAGTCTGTGCGGTTGCTACTCGCCCACGCTGCCTGCGAAGGCTGGGCAGTGCACCACATGGACGTCAAGTCCGCGTTCCTGAACGGCGTTCTCCAGGAGCAAGTCTACGTCGAGCAGCCCCCAGGTTTCGTTCTCCGGGGGCACGAACGCAAGGTGCTCCACCTCGTCAAGGCACTGTACGGACTGCGTCAAGCCCCACGTGCTTGGTATTCCAAGCTTGATGAGTCCCTGCTCAAGCTCGGTTTCCAGAGAAGTAATTCCGAGCACGCCGTCTATCTGCGAGGCAAAGGAGACCGGCGCCTTGTCGTGGGCGTATACGTGGACGACTTGGTGATCACTGGGGCCAACAGCGTCGACATTAACACATTCAAGGCAGAGATGCAGGCGACGTTCAAGATGAGTGATTTGGGGCTGCTGCACTACTATCTTGGTCTGGAGGTTTCACAAACTAAGGCTGGGATCACTCTCAGCCAAAGCGCCTATGCAGCCAAGATTCTGGAGAATGCGGGGCTGACTGGATGCAACCCAAGCCACACTCCAATGGAACCTCGACTGAAGCTCAGTAAGTTGAGTTCTGCTCCTGCAATTGATGCAACAAAGTACCGTAGCATTGTTGGTTCCCTTCGCTACCTAGTGAACTCGAGACCAGATTTGGCATTCTCGGTGGGCTACATCAGCAGGTTCATGGAGAACCCCACCACCGAGCACTTGGCAGCCATGAAAAGAGTACTACGGTATGTTGCTGGTACTCTGCACTACGGCTGCCACTACAGAAGGAAGAAGGAGGCTCAGCTCGTCGGCTACAGCGATAGTGATCTGGCTGGCGACGTCGACACACGCAAAAGCACCACCGGCGTTCTCTTCTTCCTGGGCAGCAATGTCATCACCTGGCAATCACAAAAGCAAAGGGTTGTGGCACTGTCCTCCTGTGAAGCGGAGTACATTGCCGCAGCTACTGCAGCCTGCCAGGGAGTCTGGTTGGCGCGTCTTCTTGCAGAGCTCAAAGGGGAGAAGACAAGCGCCATTGACTTGAAGATCGACAACGAGTCCGCCATCGCGCTCAGCAAGAACCCTGTCTTCCACGACCGCAGTAAGCACATTGATATTCGCTACCATTACATTCGCGAGTGTGTTGAGGAGAACAGGGTGCAACTGCAGTCCATTGGAACATTGGAACAGCTGGCGGACATACTGACTAAAGCTCTGGGACGTGAGCAGTTCTGTGACTTGCGTTCCAGGATTGGAGTCCGAGATGTACAGCACCCGCACAAGGCTTAGGGGGAGATTGATAGGATTAAGTCTTGTGCTTACCTAGATAGTGCTAGTAGTAGTAATCAGTTTTGATTTTGCCACTAGCAGTCAATTTTGCTTTTGCATACAGCTGTTGTACAGCTGTCCAGAAACCGTCTTAGCATCCCTATATATATGTATGCATATGCCATATATGAATTTTAAGCCTGAGCTTCAAGGAAACAGTTTGTGTGTGCTTCCTAGTCCTCCCAATTACCTGCTGCCATTTTCTAACAGGCACCTCGGCGGCGCCGACGAGGTCCGCACGCTGCTGCAACGTCTCCGGCGAGCTCCATCGCGAAGCTTTGTGGACGGCGCCGTCTCCTCGCCTCGCGCTGCCGTCTTGCTCCCGCACTAAGCGCTCAGCGCCGTACGTCGCGGGCTCGCCTCTTGCTGCCGTCTGTCTCTTTCGTGGTGTTTTTAATTTTGCATTGTTTAACCTGAATGCCTGAACGTAGCAGCAATAGTAACATCCGACTAGCTAGCAGTGCGATGCGGCAATGGTGTGATGCCCACGGACGGAGTAGGAGTTTGATCGGATGGAAATTAATTAGGAAACTGAACTTCGTCCTCCTCTGCCAAGCTTCTCTCTGCATGCTCTTCAAACATGGCTGTGGGGTGGGGTGGGGCGGGGTCTTTCTGGAGGGGAGGTATGGTGGCCGCCAAACCTCGCCATACCTCGCCATCAGGGACGCTTCCTCCCGCGCCGGTGACAATGGCGGTGCGGAGCGGCCGGGAGCTGCAGCAGGGGCGGCGGCGTGAGCAGGGGCCGGGCCGCCGGGAGCTGCAGTATGGGCCACCTCTATTTTATTTGGGCTAGCCTTCGCTTGAGTCAGTGTGGGCCCATGACACATTGCAAATACAATTCAAAACCGGACATGACGTAAAATGAACGGATTTGAATAGATGAGAGACTTGCTATGTCTTGTTTTTTTGACTTAAGGGACGAAAATCAGACTTCTAAAGAAGTTGAGGGACCAAATAGACTTTTTTTTATTACTAGCAAAACATGCCCGTGCTTGACAACGGGACAATAACTATATGGCAATGGGACAAAAACTATATTATATTTAGCCGATCAACAAGCAGGAGATAAAAAGGGCTACTTATGCTGTGCCAATCAGTTCTCTCCACGCCCGCTCGCTCCGGTCGGCATGGATGTCAAGCCTTGAAACAATGCACAAGACCCAAGCCCCACGACGACAGAAGTTGAGTCCCTACCTTGTGGCTACACGCCATACGCCTTGGTCATGCACAAATATAGCTCGTCTTCTCATAGACGTCGCCCGTCACTCAGTCACCAATCTTCAATCGTCAGTCTTCACATAGATGTCACTATTACTTATCACTCCATCGTCGCATTACCATCGTGATAGAGCACCCGACGACCCGCCATCCTCCAGGCCTGTTTTTAAACTATTTAGGCCTTTTTGTTAATCGGCTCGATCACGTCCATCCAACACAGGCGAGGCTCGTAGATATATATAAGTTGTATGTTGTTTGATACCGGCCTTGTTTAGTTCCCCAAATTGGGGGTTGCCAATTTGGCGTTCGCTACTGTAGCGCACTGTAGCATTTGTATTTGTGAAATATTATTCAAATATTGACTAATTAGTCTCAAAAGATTCGTCTCGCAAAGTACAACTAAACTGTGTAATTAGTTTTTAATTTCATCTAAATTTAGTACTCCATGTTTGTGCCGACATTTTGATGTGATGGGGAATCTTTTGCTATGCCAAATTGACAACCCCCAATTTGGGAGAACTAAACAAGGCCCTATTAGGATTTTGTTTGATACGTGTCCCATCAGGACAGAATTGTCTTTGTTTATAATAAGTTTAATATAAATCGAATTCTATTTGTATATATGCATGGAGTTGCACTTGTATTATACTCTTCAACTCGTCTCAGCAGTCAGCTGGGCTAGTAAACCTGAGCAAAACTAGCCCGGCCCGACCTGGCCTGACGGCCCGGCCCGAGCCCGTCGGGCTAAGCCCGGCCCGTGGTTGGTTACTGGACGGGCCTGGCGCTGATTCTCATGGCCCAAGGAAAACGCGGGCCGGGCTGGACCGGCCCGACTATTTGTTAAAAGCCCGATAGGCCCATCATGCAATGTGAACCGCCCGCCACTCTGCCAGCCTTGAGCGGTGGCAACCTCATTAATTCTCTTTATTAGATCGAGTAGTGCATCCGTCGGCTTGACCGCAGTAGTCCAAGAGTCAGTCGATCAGTACTATTCTCTGGTGTATAAATGAGAGCTGAACAGATTAGGTTTTCAATTTTCACTTTTCCTCTCACTCTCGATAGCCTCTGGTTCCGGCGGCGGCAGAACAAGGTAATCACCAAGAAAAAGATCGTGAACTCCGGAGTCTGGAGCATTCATCTCAGGTACGACCGTACATGTAACCCTCTAATCCTCCCATCTGGATTGATCGTAGGACGATACAGTCGAGCAGATCTGCTATGTCATAGCAGCATCTAGTTGCGTTCGTGATTTTTTTATTGGTAGGGTGGGGTTCGTGTTTGTTCAAATCATATGTAAATTCATAGGCTTTTGATGTTTTGATCTATAGAATATACGTACTAATTAGTAGGATTTTTTAATAAAATATTTGTAGACTTTTTCTGCAATCCTGCTTTGTCACCGTAGCTTGTTCATATATGCATGAGCTCTGTATTCTTCTGATGCCTTGCAGAGTTTTTGTTTTTTTTTCTAACGATGCAACATTCGTATGGGCATGTAGAGCTTGGAAGATGAGTGAACCAATCGAAGTGGTAAATGATCTTGAAGAGGGGAACCAAGAAGAGGTGGAGCTGCAGGATCAGCCTAATGCGAAACGTCGCAAGAAGTCTGCTGTTTGGAATGATTTTGAGGAGTTAAAATCTGATGACCCAAGCATGACCAAAGCTCAATGCAAAATCTGTAAGAAAATTCTCACTGCTGCTAGTAAGAATGGTACTTCTCACTTGATAAGGCATATCGAAATGCATGATAAAGGGCAGGCTAGTCTTGATCAGTATATCCTTCGGGCTGAGAGTAATCATGATGGCTCTGTCACTCTCAAAAACCATAAGTTTGATCCAGATCTTATTAGGAGGGCAATAGCTGTATTTCTTACTGGTGGTGAGCATGCTTTTACAGTTGTTGAGGAAGTCGGATTTCGTTATCTTCTAAACTGTTGTGTACCCCAGTTTAAGAAAATTGGCCGTTTCACTGTGAAGAGAGATATCATAGCTATGTACCAAACTGAAAAAGATACTTTAAAAAAAGTATTATCTGAAGCACTTGGAAGAATATGTTTCACCTCTGATAATTGGAAATCTGAGACCTCAAAAGATAGCTATATTTGCATAACTGCACACTTTATTGATGCTGATTGGAAGTTGCAGAAGCGAATAATATTATTTAGTGAATTGCTTCCTCCCTATGATGGCATATCAATAGCTGATACTGTTGCAGCATGCTTTAGCAATTGGAATGTTGAGTCAAAGGTCATGAGTATTACTTTGGATAATGCATCCTACAATGACAAGATGTCGAATTCCCTTCGGATGAGATTGCTAGCTCATGGTAAATTATTGTGTGATGGTGCATTTTTCAAGTTCGGTGTTGTGCACATATTCTGAATTTGATTGTTCAAGCTGGGTTGAAATTAATTGATACCTCTGTTGACAAGATTCACCAAGGAGTTCAGTATATCCATGGTTCTAGTATCCGTAGGCATAATTTTTATGCTGATGCTAAAAATATATTTCATTTAGATACTAAAAAGAAGCTAAGTCTTGACATGCCAGTGCGTTGGAATTCAACTTTTAAAATGCTTGAGCATGCCTTGTTCTATAAGGGAGTTCTGAAGCATTATGCATCGAGGGATGCAACCTTCTTGGCTAATTTTGATCTTTCTGAACCTGACTGGAAGAAGGTATCAGCCATGCATAGTTTTTTGAAGTTCATGAAGTCACGTGCATTTTCTCTGGCACAAAGTACCCAACTGCTAATTTGTACTTCAAAGGTGTATTCAAGATTCACTCTGAGCTGCTTCAAGTTGCCAAAGAGCCACAAAATTTCATGTCTCCTATGGTGAAAGAGATGAAAATTAAGTTTGATAAGTATTGGTCGGACTACAGCTTGATTCTTTCATGTGCAGCTGTCCTTGATCCCCGATACAAGCTTAATCTTCTTAGGTGGAGCTACAGGAAGATACATGTTGATGAATCTGCTGCTGAAGAACAAGTTAATAAAGTTGTAACCAAGCTTTATGAGTTATTTGATGAGTACAAGGTCCTGAATCCTAGCCCATCTATCATGAATCCAAGTAATAATGTTGAACAGAATCGACAAGATGACCTGTTTGATGATTATGTTGATTACTTGACGACTGTTGCACCACAAAGTCAGAAATCTCAGTTGGATCTGTATCTGGAAGAACCTACAAAAGACCCAAAAGTTGATTTGGACATATTGGAATTTTAGAGGGCCTCATCTGTGAGTTATCCAGAACTTGCAAATATGGCTCGAGATCTCCTTACCATCCCTGTTTCTTCAGTTGCTTCAGAGTCTGCATTCAGTATTGGGAAAAAGGTGATAACTCCTCGAAGTTCACTGAATCCAGAAACAGTGGAGGAGTATGTTTGCAAGATTGGATGCGCGTGAAGAAGGATATAGGTACTGTACATGTTCTAATTTTTAAATTAATACATGTTCTCAGTTTAATATTATCACATCACATGTTCTAAACATGTGAATTTGGCTTTTATTTGCAGTTGCAGCAGCTACTGAGCTTGATGACAGTGAGGAGGTCATGGCTGTTGATTAGATAAATAGAGAAGGTCCATGGCTCTGTGAAGTGGAGCTAGTTATCTTTTGGTTAAGGTTCTATGCAGTAGCTGGAGAAATGTAATAGCTGCCTTAGTAGCAGGCTGCCTACTTTTATTTGTTTGAACATTAATTTGCTAGACGACTCTGCAATTTGCATGCAGGTTGATTGGATTATATTAAATCTAAGTTAAATTAAGCTACCCTATGGTATAATATTCTACTATTTTGTTGACTGGTTGATGTATAAAGTCTTGTCTGCGTTACTGCGTACATGTGATACCTATTTAAATATGATATTATCGGCAAGGAACAAACCGCTATGGCCAAATTTTAAACGTGTGCCAGATTATTCGGGCTAGTGGGACGGGCCTGGGATTTAATATGACATCATGGGGCCCGGCCCAGCCCGGCAAGCTTAGTGGGTGGGCTTGGACACGAGGTTGCAAGCCCGAGGGACCCGGGCTTTTAGTCGGCCCGGCCCGAGCCCGAAAAATGCTCAGGTTTCAGGAGCAGATTCAGTTAAAGTGCCAAAACAAAACTTTAATTGCTCAGATTTCTCATTCTCTGTTGCATAATTTTTTTAATATTTACATTATTAAATGTCCCAAATTACAAGAAGCGTTCAGATCGATACGGAGTGCGGAAGATTAGAGACCAATCTGCGATTTTCAAAATTTAATTACCACGAACAGGACCACTGTGATTTCCAAAAATTAATAATCGCAAACAGGACCTTCTTCCTCATGAAACATATCGGCTATGGCAGCCATGGCAGACTTGCTTTCCAGCGCAGGGGCCGAACGGGGGCTTCGGCTAGACGTTCTCAAGAACAGCTGGGCTTGGCCGGAAGTGGTGCCCACTGCGGCGGCACGCCGATCCATGCCCGCAGTAGGGCCTGGCCGCGCCCGTGGCTACCGTGTTGTCGTGCACTATGCAGCACGAGCGGTGGCGACCTGCATCCGCTCCGGCACTGGCGGAGCCAAGGCCCGGCCACCCTGGGCATGTGGCCGGGCTCACAATCACCGTCGCACACACCCACTCATCATGCACATGCAGCATAGCAGGGCAGCATACAAGCAGGCAGGCTAATATTAGTTCCGTCTCCTTCGTGTGTGTGCCCGTCCGTCGCGTGTGAAGGACAGCGCACAGTGGCGGAGCTGAGACGAAAAATTAGGTGTGGCAGCCTAACAACATTTTTTTAATGACATCGTATGAATGAACAAGAATATCTAATATATGGTAAGTTTAAAGATCGATGGTACTTTTCGCTAGATGATAGCACAAAAAATCCAACTATCCAAGAGATTAACAAGAGTATAGGCAAAGTCAAAAGCAAGCAAGGTAGGCGGCCGAGGCACCTGCGCTAAGCACCGTCAGTGGAGCAGGCAGCCAAGACCGAGACTCAAGCCTTGACAGACGAGAGGGGCCGGTGGAGCCAGGCAGCCAAGATCGAGACTCAAGCGTTGACAGACGAGAGGGGCCGGTGGACTCCTAACGCGATGGATTCTTGCGGGCTTGAGTGATGGGCTCTCTCCTATTGGGCCTTTGAACCTACGCTCACGTTGTATCTCTCGCACAAAATCAAGTTCTAGACACGACGCCGGCCGCACGCCGCCGCAACGATGCTCGCGATGCAACCTGATGACTGCAGAAGAAGGGGTAGTACGGGCTTCCCGCCGGCGGTAGGTCTGGCAGCTGCCACACCCTGCCAGATGGGGAGCTCCGCCTCTGACAGCGCAGGACCTCCTATTATTTCCGTCTACACTTCATGTACATGTACAAAATAGGTTAATATACGCTGTATCTTGTCCGGGCTCCACAAAAACTCTGGCTCCGCCACTGCGCTCCGGGCGCGCGATGGGGCGACAGTGCCGGCGGCGCAGGGCAAGCGGCGGTGGGACTAAGGAGAGGCTCCAGCACCCAGAGACGAGGGATCAAAAAACGATGGTCATCCGTGGAGGCCTCACCGGAAAACAGAGCAAGAAGAAGAGGATACCGGTCAGCAATGAAGGATTCAAGAAAAAGATAGCATAACGGTGTAGAGAAGGTCGATAGTAACTTAGTAATAGTCTCCAAATCCACGCGGAATGTCGGACTTGGCCGGAAAAGCTCGCCGGTGAATGTTCGGCTTCAAATATAGGGCGAGTTACGAGACGGTTAAGGAAACGAGCTCTACATCTACGATCAACGCGAGAAGGAGAACGACGGCATGTATTTATATGTAAGGTTTAGGTCGACCCAAAAAATTTTATTTTTTTCGTCGGCAACCGTGAGCTTGTATCGGACATGGATTGATTTGGACATCGGAGAGGGGAGGGCTGGAAAACACCCCACAAATTTTTCCAATATTAGGGAGATTAGGGGTAGATATATGTCCCCAAACCGTCACCCGATGAGGCCCGGTGAGCAAAACTCCAGTAGCAGCAATGCCAACAACCCAGCAGATTAGTTTCAAAAAAGAAACAGCCCGGCACCTATGCACTGTGGCCTGCTAGCGCGAAAATGCCATCGGCCCACTACGTCTCCCCGTAACCCTAGCCTCTCTCTCCCCCGCGCCGCCACATCTTGCTCGCTCTCATTTCTTTCCCCCTCCTGACCCAAACCCTAGGGCCTCCAAGCTCGCAGCCGATGGGGCGCAAGAAGAAGGTCGCCATCGACGACAACGAGTACTCCTTCCCGCAGGACGACGCGGCCGACCCAGCCCAGCCCGCGCCCACCGCCGACAAGGAGAAGCCCAAGAAGGGCGGAAGAAAGAGGGCAAGGCTGCAACGCCCGACGACGACGCCTACGAGCCCCCTCCACCCGCCGTCGATGAGGACGACGACGGCGAGCCCATCAACCTCATATTCACCAGCAAGAAGAAGAAGAAGGAGGGTGCCGCCCCCGCCACCTCCTTCAGCGCCTTCAGCGTCCTCGGCGAGGAGGACGAGGACCCGGGCTGCTGCGGCCTAGCCGGCGTCCAGCAACGATCCAGCCGAGGACGACAACGACCTCAATTACGACTTCAACAAGGAAAAGAAGGAGAAAAAGAAGAAGGACAAGGGACCTCTCTCGGCACCTGCCAAAGACGAAGATGACGAGGCTGCTCTGCCACCCCCACCTGTGGTTGAGGAGGAGGACGAGGAGCCCTCAGTGACTTCTTTTTCTTCTTCTTCTTTTTTGAGAAAAAAGTTTTTCAAAAAAAGAAGAAAAAGAAGGGTGCGTTTATGATGGACGGTGAGAATGTCGACGAGATCCTCATGGGGATGGAAGAGGATCCTCAGCTTGTGATGAGCCTGAGCCAGAGGAGGTGAAAGCTCAGGATTCCGTGGCTGCCCTTGATGCGGATGATGCCGTGGGGAAGAAATCAAAGAACAAGAAAAAGAAGGGAAGTTTACAATGGATGTGGATGGCGAGGACATCGACCAGATCCTTGCCAGGATAGAGGGTCGCCCGCTTGCTGTAGAGGAGCCTGAGCCCATGGACACCAATGATAAGGGAACTGTGGCTGCTACCTGAAAGGTCCTTTGTTTGGTTTTGATAATTGAGTGACAACTTAGGTGGACTAATTGTGTGATCATGAGAATACACAGGGATTTAGTCCACAGGTGAATGTGAGATGAAGGAGCTTCATTGAATATGTGACATGACATGGAGTCATGTGACCGATGATGAAGATCGAGATGAGGCTTGGCTCGAGGCCGGAAGGTGTGTGAAGGACAAGTCAAGGCAGTGGAGCGATGGACCATGAGATGGTGAAGCTCGGGCAAGACTTGGTTCCGATGGACCATGAGGCGGTGAAGAGCAAGTGAGATCAAGATCGATGGACCAAGAGGGTTGCATGACGATATGAAGTGGATCATATCATCTTGAGATCGTGTCGGTGCATGTGTTGCATTGGCACTTCGGTGGAAGACGGTGGAGATGGAAATGCGCAAGGCAAAGGTATAACCTAGGGCATTTCATTTCACCGGTCATGAGGAGTGTAGAGAAGTTGATGACCGGATTTAGGATTGATAGCCGTACTATCAAGAGGGGCAAACTTGTTTGCATCTCGGTCATCTAGTGCCACTTGAGTGATCTGACATTGCGACATGCTAGGATCGAGTGGCGTTGTGAGAACAAGAGAAAATCCTTTGAAATGATTGTGAAAATGCTAACACACATGCACATTGTGATGTACACTTGGTGGTGTTGGCACATTTACAAAGGTGGCGTTGATCGCGCTTTGGTTTGTAGGGTAGAGTTGGGTTTGGGTCCCTCTCTCCCTCCCGCCGAGCTTGCTAGGCGGGATTCGGCGTTTTCGAGAAAATTGGAGGCATATTTTCCATTGCGCCGGATACAAAATCTTGGTGAAAACATGCTAACTTGGGAGCACAAGGTTGTACACGTGTTGGTTAGTATGTTGGAGCAAAGGTTGAAAGACGCGCGAAGAAACATTGAGGATCGCCTCTTCGTGAGCGCCGGACGCGGGCTTCGGCTGCGCCGGCCCGCGGTGGGAGTCCGGCGCGTCCGGGTGGGCGCTCGGGCTCGGTTGAGCGCCGGACGCGGCGGTGGGGGCGTCCGGCGGTCCCGGACGCCGACCCGAAACTTCCGAGTTGGAGGTCTCTCGCGAGCGCGGGCGCCGGACGCTTGGGACGGACTCGGGCGACGGACTCGGGCGTAACAACGTGGAGCGTCCGGCGATTGATGACGTGGCGCGGCTTCAAATCCCAACGGTCGACTTCGGGAGACGAGTAGGTGCGGACGCGTCCGGCTGGGTAGCCGGACGCGTCGCGCTTGATGAAGTTGACGGCGGCGGGCTTCCAACGGCTCTTTTCGAAGGTGGGCCTATAAATATGAGTTGTGGCCGGGCGTGGCCGGGCCGAGCACCTTGGGGACTTGGTGTCCACCTTGGAGAGTGCTTGGAGAGCCCTTTACTCACTTGTGCTTGAGAGTGATCATCCGATCGAGTGAGTGAGCGATTCTAGTGCGTTGCTTTGAGAGATTGCATCGTGTGGCACTAGGTGATCGTGTTGCAAGCCGGTGTGCTTGTTACTCTTGGAGGTCGCCACCTCCTAGACGGCTTGGTGGCAAGAGACTTCGTTGAAGCACCGCGTGGAGATTGTGCGGTGCTCGAAGGAGGATTTGTGAGGGTTCTTGAGCCTTCCCCGCGGGTGCGCGAATTGGCTACTCTAGTTGAGCGTGGCTTGGAGGATCCCGTTCTTGTGTTGATTGGAGTTGGGGCTCCCCGGAGGGGTTGTTGGATGAGCCAACTTGAGCGGCCTTCTCATCACCAAGTCGGTGTATCGCCACACCGGACGTAGCTTGGTGGCGACCAAGTGAACCGGGGAAAAATCGTGTGTCGATTTGTGATTGCCGAGGCTTCGACCTCATTGTGCTTGTGTGTGAGGCTTCGACCTCCCTTGTGATTGTGTGCGGTGGTTGGTCTCTACGCCGGTGATTCGCCACCGCCGTGACTTCGTGTGTCCACTCTTTGCGGTGGTTTGCATCCCCTCTAGATCAAGCTTGCATTTACATTTGTTACATTCTTGCTTAGCTTGAGTAGTGGCTCTTGTGCTCGTTTGCTTGTGTAGCTAGTTGAGCACCTTCTTGCTTGTGTAGCTAGAAGTAGTTTTAGTGTCATGCTTAGCTTGTGTAGTTAAGTGAATTGCGCTCTTGGGTTCGGCTTGTGTAGCCTTGTCCTTGAGCATCTAGTGAGCTTAGGTTTGGCTTAGTGCTTTTGCTCATTAGAATTGTGTAGGTGCTCCCGGTTCGCTAAAGTACTAGTTGCTTAGGTTTGTGTGACCTTGCAAGCTAGAATTGTTTAGGTGAGCACTAGCTAGTTTAGCACCTTGCTTCTTGTTTAGGATCTTTTACAAGGTGCTACTAGAGTTGTAGTTAGTGGGGGTTAGTCTTGGCTAGACCGATAGTTTTAATTCCGCATTTGTTTTGGTTAGCCGGTGCGTAAGTTTTTAGGAAGGACTATTCACCCCCCTAGTCCATCTCGACCCTACACGTGGTATCAAAGCCAGGTTTCTCTTTTTAGTGGTCTTCACCGACCCGAGAGGATGGCAACTAGAGGGATAGATGTTGAGTGCGCTTATGACACGCACACTTTTGATGGCACGGACTTTGCTCGGTGGAAACACCATATGCTTGATCACTTTCGTGCCTCGGGAGCTAAGGTGTGGTGGGTTGTCACCAATGGTCTCACCCAACCATTGGATGAGGAAAACATCACCAAGGCTCAAGAAGCAATCTATTATCTTGATGTTAATGCACTTGGTTATCTAATAGATGCTTTGAGTTGTGATGTGCTTATGAAGGTGAACCATGAGGGAACCGCCCACATGTTGTGGGAATCCATCAAGCACACCTATGGTGATGCCTCCACATGGGATGATGGAAAGTACAAGGTGGAGGAGTCCGAGGTGGTGCTACTTGAGGATGTTGAGCATGACCACAACAAGGTTGTTGTGGAGGATTGCTCCTCCTCAAGTTCAAGTGAAGATGATGATCATCCTACCACAAGTTCACTTGATGATGATGATGATGATGCCTCAAGTGAAGCAAGTGAAGATTCTACCTCAAGCTCACTTGACGATGGCGATGAGAGTGATGACACTACCACAAGCTCTCCTACTTCATCACATTGCTACATGTCACATGGTGACCGCAAGGTAAAAATTGGCAATGTGATCTTTGATTGTGATGATCCAAGTCTTGAGCTTGTGTTTAAGTTGTCAAGAGCTTTAGAAAAGGAGTTTGCTAAAACAAGCAAATTGGAAAAGGAAAACTCTCTTCTAAAGAACACATGTGAACAACAAGAGCATCTACTTTATGTTACTACTTGTTCACATGATGTGCTAAAATTGGCTCATGAGGAACTTAGTGTTGCTCATGATAACTTGGTGCAAGAACATGCTTTTCTCACTAAGAAGTTTTGCAATGAAGAAGCTAAAACTAGTGAGAGCTCATCACTTGGGTCAAATGATCAATCACATGTTACTAACCCTTGTGATGTAGGCAAGAAGCATGTATCCACCTCTTGTGTTGATTTATTATCTATGCCATGTCCTTCACATATAGATGCTTGTTCTTCTTCTATGTCTTGTGAGACTAACCTTTTGAAGGAGAACAATGAGCTCAAGAATGAAGTGAAGAATTTGAGCAACAAGCTAGAGAGGTGGACCAACTCTCATGTCGCTCTTGATCATTTGTTGAAGAACAAGAGAAGATATGGTGACATGAGTGGTCTTGGCTACAACAAGAAGAATGTTGGGTTGGGTGGATTGCCAAAAGTCTCTCACTCTCAACTCTTGGAGAGTTACAAGAAGTATGGCAATTTGAATGGCATCAACTACAACAACACCAACATCAAAGGCAACAGATGGGGCAAGAAGAAATTTGAGAGAACAATGAAGAAGCTAGAAGAAGAGAAGCTATCTCATTTCATGTGCTTCAAATGCCGTGAAATGGGACATCTAGCCAAGGATTGCCCTACCAAGAAGCCTCAAGTTGAGCCAAGATCAACACCCCAAGCTCAAGTCAAGATCAACCATGAAGCCAAAGTTGATGACTTGAAGATAATGAAGAAGAAGACAAGAAGGGGTGGAAGAGCAAGGCATCCAACTCATATCCAAGATGCCAAGATGATGATGAGCAAGATTCAAGAGAAGAACACTCATGCTCACATCAAGTGCTTCAAGTGTGGTGACATGGGACACTTTGCCTCAAAGTGTTCCAACAAGCTTGAGAAGAAGGCTCAAGCAACTCATGAGAGGCAAGACCATGAAGAGCATCACATGAGCAATGAAGAAAAGGCTCAAGCAAAGAGAAGATGCTATTCATGCCGGGAAAGGGGACACATGGCATATTCATGTCCCCTAGGTAAAACTTCTAAGCTTAGTTCAATTGATGATACTAATATGCTTAGAAAGGATGGTAATGGTACCTCTTCGGTTGCTATTGCAAAACATCCCGCTACTCATACTAAGGCTTTGCCTAAGTATGTTGCTCCTAACTTGAGAGGACCCAAACTAGTTTGGGTACCATCAACAAGTGGATGAATGTTTGTAGGTACCATGGCATTGGAGGCTTGATTCAATTGAGTTCATATCCTTCATCATGTGAATGAATCAAGTATTGAAGCTTAGCGCTATTCTTATCCCAATGCCAAGTCATGACAAGTGAAGTCCAAGTGCTACAACATACAAGTGCAAATTCAAGTTGTGGTGATCAATTGTCATATGTGATGGCTTTCAATTGTATTGAGTTGAAGCTTGCTATTGGAAGATCATGTGCTACCAAGGTATATATTTTGTTGATCACATTCATTTGGATGCATATGAGTTGATTGAATTGGATATATATGCATTGGTTGCTTGCTATGAGATGTTTGAATGGATTCAATGCCTAGTATTCAAATTTGAGTTAGTTTGGGAGAATATGATCACAAGATGACTTTTAGTAAGTGGTTTGACTAGATATATGTTTTGTGTTGATGTTCAAACAAGTTGACATCAAGTTTGAGTCACTTTTGAAGAAGTATAGCTCAATTGCTTAAATCTGTCCAATTTCTGAAATCTGAGCTAGCTGTGATCAAGTCTGAGTTTGATGGACTAAATCTTATTGAAATGGCTTGAAATTTGGTATGAATGCTCTATGCTTATGAGTAAATATTCTGTGCAAATTTCATGAGAATTGGATAAGGACTGCTACAATTTTGGAATAGTTCTTATCAGCTATAGTGCAGCAGTTTTCAGCTTGTAGCAGTATGAGAAGATGTGAAATCTGGCAGCAATCTAGAAGGACAATGAAGCTCAAATTTTTACAGCTGCATGAAGACTTAGAGATGATCATCTCGACCAAATTTCATGGCATTTGGAGCTGTACATTGGGAGATATGAGTTAATCTTTGAAGGTTGCAGAATCTGCCAGAAAAGTGACAAACATTGGATATCTCTAGTGTCACTCACATTGAAAGGTCCTCAAGTTGGAAACATGATTATAAGTGGTTGAGGAACCTATGTTTGGTTATAAAAGATCAAGATCAAGTCCAAGGATCAATCAAATGAATGACAATTCAATTGAGTGTCAAGGATTGTTCTTAGTGAGATCGCTTCTCTCCATCGAGGAGGTGTGCCGCCCATGAGAGATGGGATTGACAAAGTGAGCTTGGAAGGCCGACATGGAGGTGATGATCTAAGGGGATTCAAGATGCTTAGTTGAAGATATCAAGAAGATTGATCAAGAAAGCAAGCAACATCCAAATAGAGAGCAATACATGACAAATCAAGTGATATTACTTGTAGTGTTCTCTCATGCAAGCAAAGATCAAGAGAAGATGCAAGCCAACCACAACAAGAGATGCACTTGATCATAAGTGGTTCTCATTTCATATGGGTGAAGCATGCAATTCTTCATGGATATCTATTGGCTTCACCAAGCTATTGAATGGACTTCACATTGCTATTGGAGTAATGAAATTGGAATCTCATGACTATCCTCTACTCCAAGATAGCAAAGGTGACATTGATTGACATATGCATACATATTTTGCTAAGGACTTGTTTAGTGCATATAGTCATGATATCTAGGAGCATTCATGAAAAATCAAAAGATTTTGATGTTTATATGGTGCCACTATTGTTTCTATGCCTTACTTGTTCTAGTGGTAACATATAACATGTTCATGAGCTAGTGAACCCAAGTACTTGATCTAGTTTGAGTTGCATATTAGCTACAAGTCCAACATTGGCAAGATAACCCTTCTAGTAAGGTGTGAAGAAGCTTGTCATTGGTTCAAACCGGATTTGGAAGCTCATGTGCAAATCAAGTTAGCTCAAGTTCAAGAGAAAGAAGCTCATGAAAAACAATCTAGTTCAAGAATGTGGTATTCATGCATATTCCAACAAGGTGGTTCGACAAGTGATCCTCAACTTTAAGTGATCAAATCAAGATTTGCTCAAGATTGTCATTTGGTGTGACCCATGCTTTGTCATAGGGGGAGGAGCCCCACTTCATTGGTATTAGAGGCAAAGATCTTGAAGGTGACCTACACATGTGGTATCTTTAGTGCTATGACAAAGGGGGAGTGCCCAATGCATAGTGACAAGTGGGTTCATGCAACTACATGTGAAGATTACAAGTGGTGTCATTCCAACATATGGTGTGTCCATCAAAAGGAAGATTCAAGAATCAACCATCAACCCCTAGCTCAAATCCTTTGCATCAAGAAGTTTGTCTTACATGAAGTATCATACAAGTGGTCTTGGACCCTTTATGGTCTTTGATGACAAAGGGGAGAGAATGGTACAAAGATATACAAGATGCATACAAAGGGGAGAAGAAGATGGACATAGACCAAGAAGAGTAACATTGAAGAGGATCAAAGTTCTTGGACAAGAGAAGCACACAAGTAGGGGAGCAAGCTCATGAACTTGATTGATTGCATTTGATATGTGCATATTCATGTGCTTGCTTGCATTTGCATTGTTTTTAAATTCAATATGCAATGCTTGTGTGGTGTATGCTAGTCATAGTTTTGATTGATGATTTGATAACTAGCATGCATAGGATGGTTTAGCTAGTCACTTGTGCTCCTTCCACTTGGTACTAGAACCTTGCTTCTAATGTTGATCTCACGGGGTTTCTAGTGTTGTTTCAAGTGTTTTCTAGCTAACCATAATGATGCTAAGGATGAACTTCAATGTGCAACTCCGATTGGTATCACGCTTCAAAGGTTTATCCTATATACCTTAGCATCACTTAGTAGTGATTACTCTCCCAAGAATTTCCATATCTATGCATGTGTGCAAGCTTGAAACCAAACCATTTGAGCACACATGTAGGGGGAGCTATCACTACCAAGTTGACTTTGTGACACTTATCCAAATCACAACATTAAGCTTAAATGTTGGATAAGTGACATAAAGTCCTTTATGAACTTTATTTCCATATCTTTGTAGAGTTGTCATCAATTACCAAAAGGGGGAGATTTGAAAGGTCCTTTGTTTGGTTTTGATAATTGAGTGACAACTTAGGTGGACTAATTGTGTGATCATGAGAATACACGGGGATTTAGTCCACGGGTGAATGTGAGATGAAGGAGCTTCATTGAATATGTGACATGACATGGAGTCATGTGACCGATGGTGAAGATCGAGATGAGGCTTGGCTCGAGGCCGGAGGGTGTGTGAAGGACAAGTCAAGGCAGTGGAGCGATGGACCATGAGATGGTGAAGCTCGGGCAAGACTTGGTTCCGATGGACCATGAGGCGGTGAAGAGCAAGTGAGATCAAGATCGATGGACCAAGAGGGTTGCATGACGATATGAAGTGGATCATATCATCTTGAGATCGTGTCGGTGCATGTGTTGCATTGGCACTTCGGTGGAAGACGGTGGAGATGGAAATGCGCAAGGCAAAGGTATAACCTAGGGCATTTCATTTCACCGGTCATGAGGAGTGTAGAGAAGTTGATGACCGGATTTAGGATTGATAGCCGTACTATCAAGAGGGGCAAACTTGTTTGCATCTCGGTCATCTAGTGCCACTTGAGTGATCTGACATTGCGACATGCTAGGATCGAGTGGCGTTGTGAGAACAAGAGAAAATCCTTTGAAATGATTGTGAAAATGCTAACACACATGCACATTGTGATGTACACTTGGTGGTGTTGGCACATTTACAAAGGTGGCGTTGATCGCGCTTTGGTTTGTAGGGTAGAGTTGGGTTTGGGTCCCTCTCTCCCTCCCGCCGAGCTTGCTAGGCGGGATTCGGCGTTTTCGAGAAAATTGGAGGCATATTTTCCATTGCGCCGGATACAAAATCTTGGTGAAAACATGCTAACTTGGGAGCACAAGGTTGTACACGTGTTGGTTAGTATGTTGGAGCAAAGGTTGAGAAGACGGCGCGAAGAAACATTGAGGATCGCCTCTTCTGTGAGCGCCGGACGCGGGCTTCGGCCTGCGCCGGACGCGCGGTGGGAGTCCGGCGCGTGCTGGGTGGCTGGCTCGGGCTCGGTTGAGCGCCGGACGCGGCGGTGGGGCGTCCGGCGGTCCCCGGACGCCGACCAGAAACTTCCAGAGTTGGAGGTCTCTCGCGAGCGGGGGCGCCGGACGCTGGACGGACTCGGGCGACGGACTCGGGCGTAACACTGTGGAGCGTCCGGCGATTGATGACGTGGCGCAGCTTCAAATCCCAACGGTCGACTTCAGGAGACAGCGAGTAGGTGCCGGACGCGTCCGCTGGCTGGCGCCGGACGCGTCCGGCGCAGTGAAGTTGACGGCAGCGGGCTTCCAACGGCTCTTTTCGAAGGTGGGCCTATAAATATGAGTTGTGGCCGGCTGTGGCCGGGGCTGAGCACCTTGGGGACTTGGTGTCCACCTTGGAGAGTGCTTGGAGAGCCCTTTACTCACTTGTGCTTGAGAGTGATCATCCGATCGAGTGAGTGAGCGATTCTAGTGCGTTGCTTTGAGAGATTGCATCGTGTGGCACTAGGTGATCGTGTTGCAAGCCGGTGTGCTTGTTACTCTTGGAGGTCGCCACCTCCTAGACGGCTTGGTGGCAAGAGACTTCGTTGAAGCACCGCGTGGAGATTGTGCGGTGCTCGAAGGAGGATTTGTGAGGGGTTCTTGAGCCTTCCTTGGGTGCGCGAATTGGCTACTCTAGTTGAGCGTGGCTTGGAGGATCCCGTTCTTGTGTTGATTGGAGTTGGGGCTCCCGGAGGGGTTGTTGGCGTGAGCCAACTTGAGCGGCCTTCTCATCACCAAGTCGGTGTATCGCCACAACCGGACGTAGCTTGGTGGCGACCAAGTGAACCGGGGAAAAATCGTGTGTCGATTTGTGATTGCCGAGGCTTCGACCTCATTGTGCTTGTGTGTGAGGCTTCGACCTCCCTTGTGATTGTGTGCGGGTGGTTGGTCTCTACGCCGGTGATTCGCCACCGCCGCGACTTCGTGTGTCCACTCTTTGCGGTGGTTTGCATCCCTCTAGCTCAAGCTTGCATTTACATTTGTTACATTCTTGCTTAGCTTGAGTAGTGGCTCTTGTGCTCGTTTGCTTGTGTAGCTAGTTGAGCACCTTCTTGCTTGTGTAGCTAGAAGTAGTTTTAGTGTCATGCTTAGCTTGTGTAGTTAAGTGAATTGCGCTCTTGGGTTCGGCTTGTGTAGCCTTGTCCTTGAGCATCTAGTGAGTTTAGGTTTGGCTTAGTGCTTTTGCTCATTAGAATTGTGTAGGTGCTCCGGTTCGCTAAAGTACTAGTTGCTTAGGTTTGTGTGACCTTGCAAGCTAGAATTGTTTAGGTGAGCACTAGCTAGTTTAGCACCTTGCTTCTTGTTTAGGATCTTTTACAAGGTGCTACTAGAGTTGTAGTTAGTGGGGGTTAGTCTTGGCTAGACCGATAGTTTTAATTCCGCATTTGTTTTGGTTAGCCGGTGCGTAAGTTTTTAGTAAGGACTATTCACCCCCCTCTAGTCCATCTCGACCCTACACTACCGCCCCTATGGACTATGCCGAAGGGAAGAAATCGAAAAAGAAAAAGAAGAAAAGTGGAAGGACAGGCAAGGAAGAAGAGGAGTTGGATAAGGTTTTTGCTGAGCTTGGTTTAGCCCCTCCTGCGGAGGACAAGCCAGCACAGGCGCTGCAATCTGCTGCATTGGCCAAGGAGGACGTTGGAGCTGCAGAGGATGGTAATGCGGACGACAAAGCTGGAAGGAGGAGAGGTGGAATCTGCTGCTGCCAAGAAGAAGAAGAAAAGGAAGGAAAAGGAGGAGAAAAAGGGTGCAGCAAAGGGAGCAGAGGCTAAGAAAGAGGAGAAGGAGCAAGAGGCACCTAAAGGGAAGGTTGACATGAAGAAGCTCCCTAAACATGTCTGTGAGATGCAGGAGGCACTTGCCAGGAGGAAGGAAGCTGAGGATAGACAGAAAGAGAGAGGAGGAATAGAGATTGCGGAAGGAGGAGGAAGAACACATGTGACGCGGGGAGGAGGAGAGGAAAGCGGGGGAAGCAAAGAGGCAAAAAAAGGAGAGGTAAAATGAGAAGCTGCTCAAGAAGAAGCAGGAGGGCAAGCTCTTGACTGGGAAGCAGAAGGAGGAATCGAAGAGGTTAGAAGCCATGAGGAGACAATTCCTTGAGTAGAGTGAACCCCAAAAGGCTGAGGATGCTGCCCGTGAGACTAAGAAGAGGCCAACATACAATTCTAAGAAAAAGAAAGGTCAACCAAAGAACATTGAGGTAGTTGAAGAACAACAGGAAGAACCCAATCAATCTCAGGTTGAGGAATCCGAGGAGAAAATTGAACCTGACCAGGAGACTGAGGAGCCAAAATCAGAACAAGAGGAAGATGAGGATGAGTGGGATGCAAAGGCTGAGCTGATTAAAAAACTAAAAAATGCAACAGAAACAATCATTGTTCTTCAGGTATGACTATGTCTAGATATTTTGATCATTATTTAAACAAATACTTAATAAAATGTTTCTTTCCAATAAAATAGAAAATATGTGAGGCTCAAGAAGCAGAGATTACAAGCCTAAAAATTGAGAATGCAGCTACCAAAGAAAAATTTGAAGGTATATGTCTATTTTATCATTAATCATTAAGTCTAATATGTTTTCTTAAGTATTCACATTGTCTTGAATGCGTCGAGCGAACACTTCGGGAAGGAGAGAAGATAAGGAAGAAGCTACATAATACTGTCCTTGTAAAGAAGTCACTTAAACTCAAGAACTCAGACATATATACTATTTGGCCTAAATTTGTTTTCTTTGCAGAGTTGAAGAGCAATACCCATCCGAACTACTAGCAAGAACAGGATCTAGATGCTAACAAAACTCTAGGAAAATTGAACCTAATCTCCATGAAAAATCATCCAAAAATTTAGCAAAAGATAATTTGGAGACCAACAAATCAAGACACCATGGTTTAGAATCCCAGAGGGCACGAGGAGAGATTTGGGGCTCCTCTTCCCAAAACCAAAAACTCAGTTTTACACACATAGAATTGTTTCTGTGGATCTCAAGAACTAGAGAAAAACCCTAACTAGAGAGGGGGAAATGAAATGGTTCAAGAGATAAGAAGGGCAGGGAACCCCTCATCCTTATTTATAGGGCCTATTTTATTTTATTTTATTTTATTTTATTTGCCCTTGGATACATGAAGAACCAAACCACTTAGCCGGGGGCAGTTGAAAAGTCCAAAAAAAATTATATGATAAGACTTTTAAACCATGAAAAATGTTTTTGAGCTTCTAAAACTTTTGAGAATAAAAAATCTAAAGACAAAGTGGTACACTACAAATTTAAATAAAGTATTTGTAACTTATGAAAATATCTCAGAGTTTTTCAAGAATTATTTTTTTAGAAATTAGGAAATGTTTTTTACAGAAATATGTTTAATTATCAAAACATTATAATCAATATTGAATAGCGATTTTAAAAAATACAGTAGAAACATGATGCAGTTAGCATGAATGCAACAAATGTTTAGAATACTAGATGCATTTCTTATTTCTGTTATGGAAGGTTTGAGATAAGCTACTAAAATGGTATTGTTTTGGAAAATTTTAGATTTTCTTAGGTCCATTTTCTAAAGTTAATTATAATCTTTAGAAGCTTCTAGTATTTCATGAGCTCTAGATATTTTATTTACATTTTTCATGTCCATATACAAGGCAGGCCACGTCATATAGCCCACGTATACGTGTCGTGCTAGTAGTGCAATCTTAGCACCACAAGTTCATGGTGCGTCCTGACCAAACGAATCTACGCATCATATAAGATATATAGTTTCTCTGCCGCCTTAGCAACAGTGCCGAATGAACAGTGCAACAGTAGCAGGTCCGCGGGTTAACGGGTACACTATTCCTTAACGGGTCTGTTACTGTTCCATAACGGGTTACACTGTTTCTTAACGGGTCTATCACTGTTCCATGACGGGCTACATTGTTCCTTAACGGGTTCTCTACTGTTCCATAACGGGTCTTTTGTTTTTCCCCCTTTTCTTACTTTTTTTTTTCCTCTTCCCGCCTACCTAGCCCGCGGCAATTGCCGCGGGGCTCTGTCTAGTATATACCGAACATGACCGTCTTAACTGTTCAAGAATCAAGACTGACACGCTGGATGCAGTAAAACGTGGTGGTGGAATGGTGGCGGTAGTTTGTCCGCACAAATCGGGCACGTCCATTTCTAAAGACATTTGAATCCCTTTTCTAAAAACTTTTCATTAAATCAGTTTAAGGTCTATTGGTCTAAAGTGAGATGGGGCAAAAATTTAGAGCTAACTTGATTTCTATCTAAGAGCATCTCCAACAGTTGGGCATTTTTTATTTGCCATTTGTTGGAGTTTGTCAAGTTCCTAAACCTTTTGCCAAAGGAAAAAAAAGGTCATCTCCAAGTGTTTGGCATTTTCACTTGGCATTTTCCAAAATAATGGACCCAACTATTTTTATCCGGAATCTTTTTTCTTTCGCGCGCTTCCTGTGGTTCTTTTCCTCTTCGCGCGCGGGAGTTTTCTTTGGTCTGTCGCCGCCAAATCCAGGAAGTCGCATTCCTTTCCCACCCGCGGTCGACGTCGTTGGTTGCTGTTGGCCGTCGAGATCTGCTCGAGCCAATCGAGGGTCCATCGCGGCGTCGAGTCTCCAGTCCTCTTCGCGGCCTCCAGGTCGCCAGACCTCCGCACGACGCCAGGGTCCATCGCGGCCTGGTCTCCAGTCCTCTTCGCCAGTCCTCTTCGCCAGTCCACGTCGCTGCTTGCTCCAGGCCGGTGATCTCCTAGCTGGCGTCACGTCACGTGAAGGAACGAGAGGAGGCGGCGATGGATCTCTCCTAGCCTGGCGTCGCGTTAAGGGTGGAGGCGGCGCGCGGGGGAAAGAAAAGAAGCGGCGTGAAGAAAGGAGGCGGCGCGCGCGGGGGAAAGAAGAGGTCGCGCGGAGAGGAGGAGTCCTCGCGGGAAACTACCGCAGCGCGCGTGGACAGGGACTCCAGGATTCACGGGATATCAAAATTGCCAAGCCATTGAGCCTATGCAAAAATGCCAAGTTTGGTCCATCAAATGCCAAGTTTACCAAAATGCATAAGTCAAATGCATAACTGTTGGAGAGCAATTTTTAAGGTTTTTGGTAAATCTATACTTCTTATATAAACAAACTTCACTAGCTATTTCTCTCGCCATGCAAAGTGTCCACATCAGCATCCACTCAACATCCCACTAGCACATTCTATCTTGCCATGCAAAGTGTCAACATCATCATCCACTAACACATCCAATTAAGCATGTCATTATGTTTCATTCAAACTTTTCACATTTGCAAACCACATCATTTGCTAACATGTATTATGATATTTATTCGATCATATTATAGTGAATATAAGTAGTATAATTTCACCGGCGATTCCCGCAGCAACGCGCGGGGTTTTCTCCTAGTTATATATATGAGTTTGGGTTTGCAAAATGATGATACCTGCTGTTGCTTCTGAAATTATTATGAGTTTGGGTTTGGATTTGCAAAATGGTGGGATCAAGTGGTTGCTGATATGCGTGCAGGTGTCTCCGTTTGAGTGGAGTATAATAAGTGAGGGAATAACAAGGCCGATGGAAAATCTTGGGTCGCCAAAATTGAAGGAGCAGCAGCTGAAAACGACGTGTCCAAATGTGGTATGCAGTAGAGTAGAAAAGGAACTGTATTCACCACAGGAACACCAGCTTTACCGGCCAATTTTTTTTTTTCCACTTGGATGCCATGCAAAGTGTCCACATCAGCATCCACTCAACATCCCACTAGCACATTCTATCTTGCCATGCAAAGTGTCCACATCATCATCCACTAACACATCCAATTAAGCATGTCATTATGTTTCATTCAAGGCTTTTCACATTTGCAAACCACATCATTTGCTAACATGTATTATGATATTTATTCGATCATATTATAGTGAATATAAGTAGTATAATTTCACCGGCGATTCCCGCAGCAACGCGCGGGGTTTTCTCCTAGTTTCTAGAATACATAACCCAATTGCCCAACTGTTGGAGATGCTCGTTTAAAACTCTAAAGTTAAGAGGGGATCCAAACAGATTCTAAATGAACAGGGTTTCTGTGCGTGTCTGAAAAAGTGCAAATGGCCAAATAATTATTAATGGCATAGGAGTAGGAGTAATCCCTCTCTCCGGCGACAATTTTTCTTAAAAAAAATACTGAGTGAAAGAATGCTAAATTTGAATTAAGTTTATGATATAGTAACAATATTTATGATACCAAATATTGTTACCGGTTTTTTCATTGTTTTTTAATCTATACTATAATTGAAATCTTGTAAAGGCGTAAGAAGCCTGTCCCTTACATTAGACCCACATCCAGTCTCTACTAATCCCACGGTTCGCAAATTTGAAATCACGTCCATCCAATCAGGGAACACGTTAGGTCCAGCCAATCATCCAATCAGGGAACGAATCCTTGATACGTCCTGCCATCCCGCCCCCTATAATCACGTCCAAACAGGTTAATCACGTCCATTCGTCGGGTAACTATCTACATCTATAATCAGGGAACCAATTCAAAATTCAAAACACCTCCTGCCGTCCCGCCCCTCGCGGCAGCCACGTTCCGCGGCAGGCGGTTCCGTCTTCGTCTGCCGAGACTTCCTGGTCGCCGCGACTTCACCGTCTCTGGTCGCGACTTCTTGGTCGCCGCGACTTCCTGCACGCCTCGACGGCGACGCCCGCGTGGCCCAACCTCCTAGGCGATCTCCTGGGAAAGCAACGACAGCAGCGCGAAGCTCCGGGAAAGAAACCTCCTCGCCGACGTGTGCGCGCACCTGGCGTGGGGCGGTCTCCGATTTCATCCCACTCGACGTTCAGTCTACTCCAAGCCCGTCGCCGTCATCGCAAGGTAGTGGAGTGCCGCCCCCGATCTGTTTCCTTTGATCTCCCGTAGGTGATATATGATTGTGTTTCCATCGATCTCCGGCCTGTAGGTGATAGATGAGACATGTTTTTTATGTTAGAATTTATTTATCTTGGATTCAAAATGTTGCAAAAATGCTACTTCTATGAAATCTGTTCGCTCGTGGTTGACCCTCTCTAAATTTCATACAGTATAACGATGTCTACACTCGGAAATACAGGCGGTGCACTAAGCAATATCACCAACATTGAAGGTATATGACTGAAGTCATTTTAGTTTTAATACTTTCTATTCCTATTTTTTTAATCCTCAACTAATTTGGGACGTTGCATTCTTCCTAGGATTGATGCCTTCTCAGCATTCGTGACTCCATGGCGACCTGATTATTCTTATATCACCTCCTAATCTATATATGTCTACATAAATAATATCATATATCAGTTTTGTAGTATGCCATATACGACGTTATTATTTCTTATATTTGAGTGTGCTAATGATAACAATATGATTAACTACAAGGGTATATTATTTTAGTCCGTCCTTCAAATGGTGTGCCTGCAGTTTTATTGGCTTAGCTGTTTTTAAAAAAACGAAAACAAAGTACCTACAAGTTATTGTGGTTTCGAATATGATTGCATTGCCTATTCTGCAGGGAATTAACTAATAATGCATCCGGATCGAAGTGTTTTTAAATTCCAAATAATACTTTGTGTGGGATGAATATTACAGCTTCAGGAAGTATCACTGACACTTAACCAAACATACAGTTGGTGCAAACAACATCACAATGTATGATGAACAGACCAAAAATACAACTAAACAAGATCAGGTTCCTCACCTGAGACCCTTGGGTGCCGGGTCGGTCACGGCGTCCAGGCGTAGACGTACTTGAGCCCGTACTCCTAATTCACCACGTGCATCGCGACCACGTCACGTGTTGGATAGGTTCTTTGGCAAATTTGCCTTGAACAGGCTTTAATTGACCTCCCCCATTCAGACAACCTGCAACTATCAATTGATAAATCATATCATGGATGATATTCAAGAAATAGCCAATTTCACAAATATCCCTGCTGATACAGATGAGCATCAAGCTTGCCAATCAACTCATCATGCAATAAGCATGCAGTTTGTATAATGTATGTAGGCATCAAGAGACACAGATATTCAAAACACAAAACTTGGCTGGTACAGAACAAAACATTATGCAAGATGTCTGCCACAATACAGCAATCAGAAAACAAGTGTACGGTTCGACCCAACCATGAAAAGGAGAATTGACCCTATCCTGTAGGCAGTAAAAGATCTTACGTTATGCTAACATCATATGTTGTCATCCGGTTCTTCTGCAACAAAGTATGATGGCTCAGCAGCAGCCTGCAATTAGAACAGAGAGACAAAGCTGGCATCAGTAATTCTGTCAGCTTCGCTTAGCCCTGTTTATAAGATAGAGAATTGTGATCTTTCCTACCAAATTATTGTCTTCATAAGTGATCTTTCCCTGCGAGCGCACGCACGACACACACCAGATCAATCAGTCAACCACCTAAATCAGTTAAGAGTGAGGCAGAGCGAGGGAAGAGGAGGGGAGCGGACAACGCACCAGTTCCAGGTGGGGCACTTGGCGACGAGGTTGTCGCCGGCGAGGATGAACTCGGGGACGGAGGAGCTGTGGCCGCCACGGGAGGAGGAATCGGGGCCCTGACGGCGGCGAGGGCCGGGAGGTCCTGGGCATCCACGCTGGGGAGACGGAGACGATCTTCCCGAGGAAGGCCGGATGCGGGCGCGGTACGCCGGCGGGAGGTCGCGGAGCAGCGTGGCGACGGCGAGGACCGTGGAGGAGGGCCATCTGGGTGCAGAGAGGAGGGCGGCGAGCGTGGTCGAGGCGGAGGCGGGGTAGGCCGAGAGCGCGAGGAGCGCCGGTAGGAGACCGAGGTGGCCCGCGGGGGAGGACGAGGTGAGCGAGCCGCGGATGTCGGCGAGGTCGGCGGGCAGGAGCTCCGGGAGGAGCGGCTCCGCGGCGGAGGGGTCGCGCACGGCGAGTCCGTGGGTGCGGGGTGGAGAGGAGAAGGGCACCGGCAAGGAGGATGGAGAGACGGACGGAGCGCTTCCAGAGTTCGGACAAGAACGGGAACGGAAGAGTTCGGACAAGAACGACAGATACGGTTTTTTTTTCTTTCCTTTCATGCTGGCGTGGACGGGCCGGGATACGGTGACGGATAATTATGTCTTCTGGGCTCTCTTCTAATGGGCCATTGGCCTTGGCCTTTGATTTTAATTTTTTTTTAGCCTTCACATAATTTCAAATTGGCCTTCATGAAGACGGATGAACGGAAGGAGTGAAGCTACGTAAACTACGGCACAAATTCTCAAAAATAAAATGGTTGATTTATACAACTTTTTCTAGAGAAAAAACCGTAGCGTTAGCACGGGCATTATACTAGTAAATTTGGTTGAACTTTAGGTAACTTGAGTAAGGGGCAGAGTTAATCCTCTACGCTGAAATCATCTTCATAACACTACTAGTGCACATCACGTGCTTTGTGTAAGAATTTCGCCATCCAAACTCGGTTCTCATAGGCCGGTAGTTCCGACTTCCGAACACTTCGTCACTGTAAGTAACTAACCGGGATTCTCAATTCCATTTCTTAACCCGGTAGGCAGAAAACTGTCGACGTTAGGCGTTGGGGTTGGAGAGGTTAGTTGGAATGTCACCGACTCACCGGTCCGGCCGGACTTGCCTAAAAGAGTCACCAGCACCAAATTGGCCGCCGGTGGGGCAGCCTGTAAACGCCGCCCGTTCGTACCGTGGTGCCATTATCCAAATTATAATTGTCCTATACGAGTTGTTCGAGCGAGTCTAACCCTACAACCATAGGATAGGAGAAGCCTAGCCATAGGCCATACTAGCCAGTTAGCCACGGCCGGCACACGGGAGGCGACAAGCAGCCGCACATCTGATCTGACGACGAGCACGAGCAGGTGGTAGTGGTAGACTGGTAGGAGCCAATGCCATTTTGTGACGGGATAATAATGCAATGCAGAACAGAGCACGACGTGGTCATCAATCGTCATCAAGCTCGAAAAGTCCCTTTATAACGTTTGGTCGTTAACGTGCGATGACAATTTCGCTTGTTTTCGTCAGTGCGTCTGCGTCTGCGTTCGAAGGTAGGCAAGACGCAAGAGGATGGAGAGTAGTAGAGCGAGCTGGGGGTCGTCAGCTCGTGGCCGCTTGGGCGACACAGGTTCCCCGTTTCAGGCAGGCAGGGGATGAGCCGATGAGCACGAGTGGTTGGGCGGTCCGATCAGACGTTGCTGTAAAAGACGGCCAACTTTTAACGAAACCGGCGCCCGCCGCACGGACACATCTCTGGTGCCGGTGATGACTCATCACCGATGCGGCGATGCTCGCCGATCCGGAACGAACCAACACATGCGCAGGGCAGCACGGCTGCAGATCGGGTCGGGGCGGGTGAGTGAGACGAAGATGCCGCTTTACCGCCTGGCACTGCCAGGCGAGGCACGCGACGGAACGGGAAAAAAGAAATGCCACGAGATCCAACCACCACCACTGCACCATCACACACTCCGTTGTTGTTCCTTGTTGGTTCGTTCATCGTGGACCTGCAACCCGCTCGGCGATCGCCGTCTCACCGCCACCACCAGCAGCAAGCCAGCAAGCGTTAGGCAGCTACCAAATCGATCGTACAAACCGTCGGATTTGCCATTGCATGATCACATCCTTTTCTCTGTCAGTTGTGTAATGTGAGCCGTGACCGTGATGTGTAAAGCTCCTAGCTAGTAAACATATTTTCAGGTTTGTTGCTACATCACTTCTCCTCTTTTCCTTTTTTTTTTTTTTTTGTGTGAAATCATATTACCAGGGTTGTTCTTACAGTTCTTTCCCCTAGATAGAAACAAAACAACAAACATATATATGCAAGAAAAAATACAAAAAAAATCAACAGCTGAGTGAGGAGGAGCGGTGAAGATTAGCTAGTCAAACCAAGAAGGAAGACTGGACTCCGTGGCTGGCGGCTAATGCTTTTACCGTCTCCGTGCCAAGCGAGGTTGACAAGTAAAATTTACTTGCGGCGGCGGCGGCGCGTCTTCTCCCCCGACTGCTCCGACGAGCCAGGGTCCTCCTGTCCGGCGCAGAAGGCTTTGGTATCCTCGCCCGCACCCCCAGGGATGACGAAATGGCCGAGCGACGGGGTGCCGCTGCCGGCGACGCGGTTCTCATCACAAAGAAACTCCTTACTAAGCACCTGCTCCACCTCGAACTGGAAGTCGTGCACCAGCACGTCGGTGGGCCGCCCCTTAGCCGCGGTAGCGCCGGAGCGGGCCATCACGGCGGTGGTGAAGATGGACGGCATGCGCCCCGGCGAGTTGGGGTTCCACCCGGACGGCCCGTCGATGAGCACCACGTCCCAGGGCACGTCGTAGAGGTCGTTGGGCAGGTCGTTGATGGCGAGGCGGCACTCGGAGAAGAGCAGGTTCTGCACGGGCCGGCACTCCTTGGCCCTGGACGCGCGCGCCGCCGCCAGCAGGTCCCGGAAGTCCCGCACCTTGGTGGTGTAGGACACGTCGTAGGCCTCCATCCCCGGGTGCTTCGGCTCCAGGTACTTGACGTAGAACTCGTTCTCCTCCAGGAACACGGTGCGCCCGCCGTGGTTGAGCGCCAGCCAGAGCGGGGACTCCGCGCCCAGCCCGAAGACCAGGAGGTTGCAGGGGGAGCGCGCGCGGAGGACGGCGGAGATGGCGCGGATGTCCGTGTCCGACATCCGGTGCGTCGCGTTCGAGATGGAGGCGAAGTGGACCAGCGCCTCGAACACCGGGAGGGGAAGACCGGACGTTGCTTGGCTGGAGCCGGAGGAGGAGGAGGTGGTGGTTGTGGTTGAGGCCGCGGTGGTGGAGGCTGAGGAGGAGGCGGAGGCGGGGGAGGTGGTGAAGTGGGAGGTGGTGTAGAGGAAGGTGAGGAAGGTGGCGAAGGCGAAGCAGGAGGCGAAGACGACGAAGAGCACGCGGCGGTGGCCCGACGCCGCCGCGAGCTTGTCGCGGCTGCCCATAGACTTCATGCTGCCTGCCCCTGCCTCGCTCGCTCTTTGCTCTGTGCTCTCTCGGCGCGCGGCGGCGGCCTCACGGCGACTCGGTCGATCTGATTTTTCCCGGAGCTGGACTCGGCGACGAGGGAATCGAGCGAACGAGCGAGCAGGGGAGGGAGGATCCGGAGGCAGAGCAGAGGTGGGGAAAGAAAGGTCGTCGTCGTGGACTCTTCCCAGCTGAGTAGGGAGGAGCAGGAACGAGCCACCAAGGCAGAGGAGGACGAAGGCAAGAGGGAGTCGTAATTATGGTGTCAGCGGCTAATTAGCAGCTGCTGTTGCCCGGTCCTTGCCTGGTTTGTTGGCTAAAACTTTTATAAAGAAACCATCATCTACCGCCACAGGTCAGGTCGCGGCACGTTGTTGGTGCGGTGCGGATCAAACCAAACAAATCAAGGGGCTTAGGGCGGTTGGGTTCGCGGCACGAATGTCGGTGCGGTGCGGATCAAACCAAACAAATCAAGGGGCTTAAACTTTTGGTGGCGCTCGTACTTGACTACTTTATTACCATCCTTGGTCATGGTATTATCGTATATAAGCGCCACCGTGTGCGTGTGACTGTTAGTGGTCCTGTCGCCTGTATGGCTGTATATCGTAACAGGAGTAGGTCGTGCGAGTGTTCTAGACGCATGGGTATGGCGGTGGTATGGTAATGGTATGGAAATGGAACACAGGTGCCCCACGAGGTGCCGACTACTCACTCAAGTCACAGAAAAAATGTAGTTCCCGATCAATGTGTCAATCGGCCTCAGGTTCAACAAATAGAAAAATACTACTCTCTGTCATAAATTATAAATCACTCTAAAAATTTTAAAGAATCAAAATATTTTAAGTTTTACTATTTATATTATAAGATAATAACAATTGATGATGCCAACTAAGTATCGATAGACTTTCTTTTAATTATATTTTCATAGTATAACTATTTAATGTCACAAATCTTTGATTTTTTTTTTTAATTTTGGTCAAACTTGAGATGCTCTCCAAAATTGTTAAAATGACTTAGGACGGAGGATGGATTTACTAAAATCTAGATGTCTGAATTTTAGTTTTTTTTTTAGAAGTTGGTTATCACATATACTTTATATTAAAATTACAACTTTAATTTGTTGCATTTCTATAGGGCCTATTTTGTAGTTTTTGGCTCTGCGATTTTCTTTTAGAAAACATTAGACCGAACCACAAACCCGATAAAATCCAATTTACGTTGGCACAAGACAATTAACAATCTATAATAGTTCCTATTGTCAGAAAAAGCCAAAAAAATTATATGTTGTTTGTGTGTGTGTGTTGTGGACTTAGTACCGTGTAATTTAAAAAAACAAATCACAAGGTAAGAGCAACTCCAACAGTTCGGCAAAATCATTTGGCAAATTAGATTTTTTAGCAAAACCATAAAAAAACCTCCTCCAACAACTTGGTAAAAGTACTTGGCAAATTGGCAAGCTTGGCAAAAAGAGTCCTTCCCGGCGCAAATATGCGCGCATGGAAGCGCTTGGCAAATGGTGCATGCGCCATCTCCTTCACGCGAGAGGAAGAGGAATCACCAAGCTGCATGCGTCCCACAAAAAAATTAAGACATGTGGACCACTAATTTTCAATTTGTCAATCCCAAAATAGCAAACTGTTGGAAAAAGGGCTATTTTTCACTTGGCAAATGAGTTTTAGACTTGGCAAAACTAAAGATTTGCCAAGTAATATTTGCCAAACTGTTGGAGTTGCTCTAATAATTTATTTGTATTAGTTGGTGATACAAAAGTGTTGCTTGAAATCATCTTAACATTTAGGCACCTAAAATATAGGAAAAATGATGTTTATAGTGTTAAATATTAGTATACTAAAATTTTCATGAAGTATATATATGTCGGTGTTTCGTACCCGGGGGGTATAAACCAACGAGTAAATTTCTATGCGTGCTCCTAATCCGGATGGTGATGCAAGATGGACACAAGCGTTTATCCCTGGTTCGGGCAAAGAATGCCCTACGTCCGGCGGTGGGGAGAGATTTGTATTATCTTGCACCGGGGTGCTTGTATGCGGGGGTGAGTACAAGGTAGTCCGAGACTTAGTGAGTGAGTGTGGGTGAAGGCGTCAAAACGTGTACGCGTAAAAAGCCTCTCATGAACTAGGCCCTGGCATCCCCTTTTATAGGCCAAGAGGAGGCTCAGGAGTACAGAGTAGATAGGGTTGTCGTGGGCGTGACGTCGAGGTACATGCGCCATGTCAAGTCATCGGGACTGTAGACGCTCCCTGTGGTCCGGCTCGAGCACGTAGCGGTATGGTCATTGATGGCCCGCTCGTCCTTCTCGGTCGTGGGGCCGACGTAGTCGAGGTGCGGCGCCGGCGTTCCCGAGCACGTGCGCCCGGAACCCCGCGGTATGGTCGTCGAGGTGGGAAAGACAGGGCACTGCTTGCTCCGTACGCCAATCGCGTCCGCCATCACTTCCTCGAGCGCCTTGGGGCCGGCTCGAGGGGTCGTCGACCCGAGCGATGGGACGGCACGACGTGTTTGACGGTGCGGGGGCTTGACTACGGCGCCCTAAAGGGGACGTCACACGTGGCACGGTGCGTAGCGTGGCTCCACGGTGGCACCCGCCATCCTTGAATCCGGGGGATGGGCGGCGTAATGGCGAGGCGGCCGGCGCACGTCCCACCATTGCGAGCCCCGTAGCCATGGGGTTAGGCGGTGTCGAGTACTTTGGCGCTGTTCGAACCCCGTAGCTATGTGGGTGCTTCGTGCAATGATTGAGGGCGGACTCGAGTGGGTGCTCGCCGAGCGTTCTCCGTCTCCGCTCGGCGGTCGGCCCGCTCGGCGGTTTATGCTACCGTCTCGAGCGGTCGCTCGCTCGAGCGGTTTCCGTGCTTCTTTCTCGAGCGGGTGGCGGCCCGCTCGAGCGGAGGTTTACGAGGCTTTGCGGGCCGGTAGTGGGCCGGCCCGGTGTGAGGAGGATTGGGGTTTCTCACGGTCAATTAGTCTTTTGGGATTCTTAGAGAGGGATGAGGCCGATTTGCTCATCTCTAATTCACCCCATTTAGGACCCCTAATCTAGGTATCCGACGGTAGCCCCCGAGCCCTTGCTTGATTGTGAAAAAACTTCAAGCAAGGGATCATGAAGTGGAGTTGAAGTACCTAGACTTAGGGTCATGTTGTTTCGAGGAATCGTTTCGTCCTTTCTCCGTGGGGGGCGCGCGGCGTCCCCGGGGTAGCTTCGAGGCCCCGGAGGAATGAGGCATTCCTCCGGGGGCTTTGAGATGAACGGGTTTAAGTAAGAGTATTATTAACTCGGAGTTGTAGCGGCTCGAGGTAGGAGATTTCGATAACCGTTCGAGCCCCCGAGTATTTCCTGCTCCTCTCGCGTCGAGGGAGGTTGTTTGTGTGACTCGAGCCCACCGAGCCTCGAATGGCTGGGCTGGAGTCGTGATCCAGTTCCTCGCTGGATCTCTAGGATCAGATCCAAGTGGTGAGAGGTCTGACACTACTCGCGACCGAGCGAGCGCCATACCTCCCCGTGAGCCGATGGCGGGTAGTCCAAGTGAGCTCGTCTCCTTTCGAGGGAGACGGCCGTGGCCCGGGGGCGCTCTCATTAAAGCTGGGTGCTAAGTTTCCAGAGGACCGGCCCCGTTCGAGGGGACCGGCGGCTCGAGTGCCTCCCGTCGGCGGGATCTCTTGGATACCTAGTGCCCCGCCTTGGACACGCCATCTGGGTTCGAGGGTTCGTTCTCGAGCGGAACCTTTCGAGGGTTCCTTCCCATAGGCGCCCCTGACTCGGGTGCTCGAGGGCGGCTGTTCGAACCCGTCCGTGGGTCAGCCTCCGCTCCCTCGAGACTTACTTGTGGGACCGGGGTCCCTGGGTTTCTTACCGTGTAAGGGACCGTCTGTCGAGACGTCCCGTCATTACGCATCCGTCCGTTGCAAGCGGCGCGCCTTTTTAGGCGGAAACCGGCGCATCGTGGTGATCGTGGCTTGGCGACGGTTCCGCTTCGTCTCGCGACGCGTGCGCCCTGTAAGTGGAGGTAGGTGGCGGTTTGTCAGGGCAATAAATGCGGTTACCGTTTTTCGTCGAGTCCGCCGGGGGCGCGTGGCCGTTGGATGGCGTAATCTAGGCCGTTGGATGCGATTCACGCGGATCCGGCTCTATAAATATGGAGGAGTAGGCTCCCGGTTCTTCTTCCCCGCATTCTTGCCTTCCCTGCCGCTCACGCCGCGGTTGCGTTTTGCTTGAGATCCAATCCGCCGTCATCATCCCGCCGCCGCCGCCGCCGCGACCACCACCGCGCCGCGGCCGTGCCCGCTTCACGTGCCGCCGTTCCCCGTGCCACCGTTCCTCGTGCGCCGCCGCCGCCGTTGCTCCACCGTCCGCTCCCGTCACCGACATGAGGAGGTCGATCGGGGAAGACGGGCCGAGCTCCGCCGGGTGCCGGTGGCAAAGGCAGGGCAAAAGCGGGGAGTGCCGCCAAGCCTCCCACGCCGGTGGTGATGGCGGAGGCGCTTCCGTGGCCTCGGTCCACGGTGACCGAGGCGATCTTTGCTCAACTTGGTGAATGGTGGATTGCTTCCGCCCAATCCGGCGGAGGGTTACCGGAGTGGAGGGTGCCGGACGACGACCACTTCGAGCCTAATCCCCGCCGGGCTACATCCGAGCTTTATCGGGTTCCACCGCGGGACTTGGTGCGCGGCCGAGCCGCTTCATGCGGGCGCTCCCCACCATTTCGGGTTGAGCTCCAGCATTTCAACCCCAACTCCATCTCGCTCGCGGCTACTTACGCCGCCGTGTGTGAGGGGTACCGGGTATGGCGCCGCAGTGGGACTGTTCACCCACATTTTTAAGGCGACGCTCTTCACCAAGGCGGTGAAGGACAAGGAGGCCGCCGACGACGACGGTGATGACGATGACGAGGAGGAGGAGGAAGAGGAGAACGAGGAGGAAGAGGAGAAGGCGGTGAAACCAAAGGTCCGCCGCTACGTTCGAGCGGGTTCTGCTCGATCGGCCGAAGAGGAAAGAGTGCTTGGCTATCCGGCGCGTGGTCGTCGAACAACGCCGGCCGGGATCGAGAATGGTTCTATCTCCGCAACGAGGAGGGCCTCTTCCCGAATACACCGGCGCCGTGCTAACCGCGCCCGGTTTCAACTGGACGCACGGCCAGCCGGCGGCACGCCAGCCCCGCATGGACTCTCTGCTCAACGCCATCTCGAGCCTCCACAACCGGAGGTCCGGCAACCTCTTTTTCAACATTGCGCATGTGGTTGCCGAGTTCCACAGCCGCCGGGTGCTCCCGCTCGCCGAGCGCCCGCTACGGCTCGACCAGATGACGGAGGACGCCGATCCGGCGGCGCTCGCGGCCAGCAGGATGTCGGACGCGCCCCTCCCGGTCGCCACAATCGTGGCTCGGGTGCGCGACGCGATCGACGGTGGGAGGAACTTCGGCGAGAACCAAGTCGGCCTCTTCCGCATGCGTCCGGCCTTCAACCTGCTGGGTTTTGTAAGTTTTTTTGAGCTCTTCCCTCGTCGTTTCTTTTACTCGAGCGATCCTTATCGAGGCCTGGCCTTTTTCTTTTCAGAATATCAATGATCACACGGAGTCGAGGCCCCCGGTGAAAGAGGACGCGCCCGACCGCGAGGTAAGACGCCCGAGGGGCGAACGAGAACACGCCGCCGTGGTCTCGAGGAGGGAGGAAAAGCGCGAAAGCCCGTGCGCTAGAGGAGAAGGAGAAGCGTAAGGCTAGGCGCCGCCGGGAGCGTGAAATACGTGCGCGGCGGACCCGACCGCCCGGAGCCCTAGTCTCGAGTCGACCGACGAGGACGAGGGCGATGACTACGGGGAGACGATGAGGCGGCCGCCGCGATGGCGCCACCGCCACCCGAGCCCCGACGCCTCCCCGCTCTCGCGTGCGGGGAGCTAGCCTTGGCGCCCTGCCTTCGCGCGTCGACTCGTCGCCGGGTTCGGCGAGGCCGGCGGGAGGAGTCGTCGAGCCGCGCGCTCGAGCGCGCCGTCGCCGGCCCGGCGAGGCGGCGGGGGGGGCGTCTCAATGCTCCGGCCACCGCGCTCGCTCGCCGTCACCGGCTCAGCGGGGGCGGAGGAGTCGCCCCGCCATCATTCTTCTTCAACGGGCGCGCACACCCGGCAAAGCATGAGGCTGCAAATGTGCGCACTTCAACTTCTCGCGCGGCTGGCGAGCAACGCCGGGCTCCTTCCGGCGACCGCCGGCCGAGCGGACCTCGACCCGCAGGACCCGGGATCCGTAAGGACACCGTGCCCGTCCGGCCTCGGAGCCGGCGAAACGAGGGCGGCCGCCGGGGTCTCGAAGCCCCGAGCGGCACAAGCGGCGTGCTCGAGGTCCCCAAGTCCTCGAGTGACTCGAGGGCGGGCGAGGCTCGACGGCCCCGAGCGCTTTGAGCGGGCCGGGTGGCTCGGGCGGCGCTACCTCGACCGCGGGGTAAGTCTTCTGGTCGACCTATCCCTTATTGTACCATTTTGTTCGTGTGTGAGTATTTTGTCACAACGAACTTTTGTTTTTCTCTTTCTTCCAGGACTAAACGTCCCCTGCAGACGTTACCATCCCTCCCCCCCATGCTGCCTACTAAGAGGCCGAGGACCACGGGAGGGTCGGCGGCACCCCGTCGATGCCGAGGTGGAGTGACCCTTCCTCCTTCTACTCCGAGTTTGGTTAGAGCGGGCCAAGGATGCGCTTAGGCGTGGCGGGGCGATGGCGCTGCGTCCGTGCGAGTGCGGGGCGGTGACCAAGGCTACGGGGATGAGGATGCCACCACCACCACGGCCTCGACCGCCCTCTCGCTCGAGACCCCGACGTCGTCGGGGCGCCCAGGTGACGCGGCGGCGGGCGACCAAGGGCGATGGCGCCGCGAGCCGGCGGCCTCTATTCCGGCGGACGGGGGGCTGGATCGGAGCAGCGGCCCATCACGCTCGAAGACGAGTCCGAGCTCGGGTGCCAAGTCCTCGGCCAATCGGCTGCGCCGGCTCGAGGAGGAGCGCGGGGAGAAGGAGGAGGAGGAGACGCCGCGGCCGTCGATCGGCCGGCGGGGATGTGGAGATGCGCGGGAGGCGGGAACGGTGCACGAGCCTCGCCCGAGCCGAGCCCCAACCCCTCCTCGAGATATGGAGGTCGACTCCTCCGCTGGGCAAAGGGTCGAGGACGGGGAGGCCCAAGCTGCCGCTCGAGTGGGGGCGCTCGAGGAGCACCCCGCCGTCACGCAAGAGGAGGAGAAGGCGGAGGAGCCGGTGGAGCAGCAGGCGGAGCCGGCGGTGCAGCCTACCACCGCAGGTGGTGGAGCAGCAGGCGGAGCCAGTGGTGGAGCAGCCCTCTGTCACGGGTGGCGATGAGCGCCAGCCGCAGGTGGAGCTGCGGGCTGAGCTAGGGGAGCAGCAGCCGCAGGTGGGACAGCAAGCAGAACTCCACTCGGCGCCGTATCAGGCGCCGCTGCCTCTGCAGCGGCTAAGGGAGGTTATGGTGCCTCACCTCGTGCCTGACTCGACGACGGGTGAGGTGGAGTTCACCGTCATGTCCGAGGCGACCAGGGGAGGAGGCCCAAAGGAAGGCGACGGCGTCCGCCATCATAGACAGTCATATGCGGACGGTCGGTTTGGACGCACCGAGCCCACCGACGTATCCATCGAGGAGCGGAGGCGGATCGAGGCGCGGCGCTCGCCCAAGAGGCATCTTCCTCCGGAGTCAACCACGGCGCCGCAACCCGGGCCGAACGAGTGGTGACGGCGGGCGTCGACTTAGAGGCGGTGAGGAAACTCCACTCCTCCGTCGATAAGGAGATGCGGGAGGAGTTCCCCATGTGGGAAAGGCCGCCGGCCGGGTGCTTCCCGGCCCCTCGACCACGAGGCCCTGCGATCGTGATGAACGATCAAAAGGAGCTCGAGGCGCATATGGAGGCCGAGGAGCGCCGGCAGTGGCTCGAGCATGCCCTGAAAACCGCCCTGTCACTTGTCTCCGAGGACCTGCCTCGGCTTTCTTCCGTGAGTATTCTCGAGCACGGCCATTTTTATTCGGACTTATCGTAGCTTGCATCGATTTTTCTTTTTTCGTGATTCGGAGACGGCGCGAGTTGCTCATACGCCAAGTCGGTTCACATCCGCGCCCTTAGCGAGAGCGAGGACGAGATCCGGCGATACGTGCGCATGGGGCGGGATCGAGGCGGAGCGCACCGGCCTCGCCCGGCTCCTTCGAGAGGCCAACGCCGCCCGGACGCCGCCAAGGGAGAAGCCGGAAGAGCTCGGGACGAGCTCGCTCGAGTGGCACGGGGGCCGAGGCGGCTGCGGGAGGCCCCGGCGAAGCTCGCCGAGCCACGCGGGGAGGCCGAGGCCGCTCATCGAAGTACGCGCAGGCCGCACGAAGTTTTCGAGCGGCTCAAGAAGGACGCGGCTACGGCGCCGAGCTCTAAGGGCCAAATGCGGGACATGGAGCGGCTCCGGAAGGACAAGGCCGGCGTCGAGGCCTACGTGAAGGAGCTCCGGCAACGGTTACCCGGGAGGCTGCCGAGAAGGAGGCCCTTGCCGCCGCGCTTGAAGCGAGAAAGAGCGGGCGGCGGTCTCCGGACGGGGCGGTCAACCTCCGTCAAGAGATGACGGAGAAGGACCTCGCCATCCGGGCGCCGGCAAAGCTTATGAGGAGCTGCGCGTGGAGAAACGCGACATCGAGCGCGCCTCCGGGAGAAAGGAGAGCGAGCTCGCGCGGGCGCTCGAACGCGAGCAAGGGCTTTCGACCCGCCGCACCGGTAAGTGCTCGAGTCCTTTAGTTCTTTTTCGTGCGTGATTCATACGTGTTGCTCGAGTACTTGATTGAGTACTTGATTCTTGTCGTCCTTTTTCGGGTTTGGAGGCGGACTTGGTGGACGCGCGTGAGTACGCAAAGTCAACCCATGCGCGGGCGACCGCGTGCTTTCGGCCAAGGCCCATATCACCGGCGCCATCGACACCCTTAGCGCCAAGCGGGGCTTCCCGCCGGTGGTGGACGTCGAGGGCCGGATGCGCGAGCTACGCTAGCCGGGTCCGTGAGTTCGGCGCCTCTCGCGGGGTCGTATTCGGGAAGCCCTTGTCTTTCTTTTGCGCGCCGGACTATGGCCATCTTCTACTCGGGGTTTAGCATCTCGGGGAGGACGCCGGGCGGGATGGAGGCCGTTGCGAGCGGCTTCACCTACGCCGAGGGCGAACAAGAAGGAGGGTCAACCCCGGATCGAGCGGCTCAAGGCCGAGGCGAGGAGCCGGCGCCCGTCTTGGAGGTGATCTCGCTGCGAGAAGTCCTCCCGCCCGACGTGGAGTAGTTTTTATCCGGCTGCGAGCCAAAATCGGGCAACAAGGCCCTTGTAAGAATCAAAATATTACGGTCGTGGAATGGCCTAAGCGGCCTAAAATCTTGATGCTTGTAATTTAAACCGTTATGCTCTAGTTTTTCTTTGCGCTCGATTTCATTTTCCACTTCCGCCTTTACTTTGTTTTAGCTAAGTGTTGGCGCCGTGCTCGAACCATTTCGAGAGGGGTGAGTTAGGGTGCCGTAGCTCGGGAAGCGTGGGAAGCCTTGTGCTCGATCGCCCGGCTCGACGAGCTCGAGGTGACGCAATTACTTAGCTTACGAAAAATTTCGAGGCGAGGAGGGGAAAGGTTACGTCGAGCCTTTGTTTTCGAAAAACTAGGTGCGTTTTTCGAGGACTTCGGGGGTCCCCCCGGTCCAGCCCCCTGGGGGCTTGACTTTGTGGAAACAAAGTCGAGCCCACCTTGTGTATGAACAACAAGTAAGAAACCGACTTATTTAATCATACTAGCGGTACATTTAGACGAAATATGTACAAAACATCGAGGTCTAGGGGAAAAAGCGACGTAGCTGTTCGATGTTCCACGCGTTGGTGAGGGTCGAGCCGTTCTCGTCGGCTAACTTGTACGTCCCTGGTTTCAGCACCTTGACCACGATGAACGGGCCTTCCCAAGGAGGAGTGAGCTTGTGGCGCCCCTTGTTATCTTGGCGTCGACGGAGCACGAGATCGCCGACCTTGAAATCACTCCTGCGCACATTCTTCTCGTGATATTGCCGTAACTTTTGTTGGTAGCGCGCAGAGTGTAGGAGCGCCGTGTCTCGAGCCTCTTCTGCTTGGTCGATGGCGTTTGCCAGCCTTTCCTGATTAGTCTGCTCATTGTAGGCCTTGAGTCGAGGGGACCCGTACTCGAGGTCAGTGGGGAGGACGGCCTCAGACCCATAGACCAAGAAGAATGGGGTGAACCCAGTGGCTCGACTCTCGGTCGTCCATGCAGACTCCACGGGACGAGATGGGAGTTCGGCTACCCACTTGTTGCCGTGTTTGTTCAAGCGTTTGAAAATCCTTGGCTTTAGACCTTGCAAGATCATGCCGTTTGCGCGTTCGACTTGGCCATTAGTTCGAGGGTAGGCGGCGCCGACCGTTCACACGGATGTGGTACCGATCGCGAAGTCCAAGAACTTTTTGCCCGTGAACTCGGGTGCCATTGTCGGTAATGATGACGTTGGGGACTCCAAAGCGATGGACGATGTCGGTGAAAAACTCGACCGCTCGCTCCGAGCGGATGTTAGTGATGGGCTTGGCCTCGATCCACTTGGTGAACTTGTCGATGGCCACGAGCAAGTGGGTGTAGCCCCCGTCGTCTTTTGAGGGGTCCGACCGGATCGAGCCCCCGACCGCAAATGGCCACGTGAGGGGATCATCCGGGAGTGCGTGTCTTTGGAAGATGCGTTTGCTTGGCGTAGAATTGGCATCCTTCACACGCTCGGACAAGCTTGATGGCGTCGCCGTTGCGGTGGGCCGTAGAAGCCTCGACGGAATGCGTTCCCGACAAGGGTTCTTGGTGCGGCGTGATGTCCACAAGCCCCGAGTGCATGTCTACGAGCGGTTTCGCCTTCTTCGATCGAGATACACCGTTGAAGTATACCAGTCGGCCGCGGCGGTAGAGCTCTGTCGTCCCGTAAAGGACGTAAGTTTTGGCTCGACGAGCTAGTCGCCTCGCCTCCGTTCGACCCTCTGGCAACTCCCTCGAATGAGATACTCGAGGAATGGTGCACGCCAGTCGGTTGGTGGGCTCGTGACCTGGTCGATTTCCATGACTGTGGCCCCCGTCGAGGGGGGTTCGGTCGTAGGAGCGAGCTCAACGGCGGGTCCGCCCTGCCCCCGAGTCCCACTTCACGGATGGCTCGTGAAGATCTTTCGAGAAGACGTCCGGGGGCGGCGGCACCCGAGATGAAGCGATTTTGGCCGGCTCGTCCGCGGCCTCGTTGAAGCGCCTTGGGATGTGGTTGAGCTCTAGACCATGGAAGCTGGCTTCCAACTTGCGCACCTCATTGCAAGACGCTTCCATCTTTTCATCATGGCGGCTCGAGGCTTTCATCACTTGGTCGATAACGAGGCTGCGAGTCGCCTCGAGCATCGAGGCGTCGGACCCCAAGCTCGATGGCAATGCGCAACCCGGCAACGAGCGCCTCATACTCGCCATGTTGTTCGAGGCGGCAAAGTGGATGCGCACCACGTAACGCATGTGTACTCCGGGGTGAGATGAAGAGCAGCCCGCGCCCGCTCCTGTCTTCATAAGCGGCCGTCGAAATACATGGTCCACGACTCGGCCCGGATCCGGGGACCGGGGGAGTTGGACGTCGGTCCACTCGGCGACGAAGTCGGCCAAGACTTGGGATTTGATAGCCTTTCGTGGGGCGTACGTGATGGTCTCGCCCATGAGCTCGGCCGACCACTTGGCGATTCGACCCACGACTTCCCGGTTCGGATAATTTCCCCAAGTGGGAATGATGTTACCACCGTCACTTAGGGTGGCTAAGAAAGTAGTCTTGGAGTTTTCGACGGGTGAGCACGATTGCGTAGAGCTGACTTTTGGATATGGGGGTATCGAATTTTGGCATCGAAAGCACCTCACCGATGAAGTACACCGGCGGCCGGACGGGGAGCGCGTGCCCCTCTTCCTGCCTCTCGACCACTATGACTGTGCTGACCACCTGAGTGGTTGCGGCAACATAGAGGAGGAGGGATTCGACGGGTATGCCGTCTCGAGCCGGCCGAGGCGGCACGAGCACAGGAGGAGACGTGAGCATGCTCTTCGGCTTTGAGAGGGCCTCCTGCGTCGGTGTCCATGCAAAGTGCTCGAATTTTCCCCGAGGAGCCGGTACGGAGGCAAGGCTTTTTCTCCCGGGCGCGCAATGAACCGACTGAGTGCAGCTACGCATCCAGTGATCTTTTGCACCCCCTTCAGGTCTCGAATGGGCCTCATTCTCATGATGGCCGCGACCTTCTCGGGGTTGGCCTCGATGCCGCGCTGGGAGACGATATACCCTAACAACATGCCTCGAGGTACACCAAAGACGCACTTCTCGGGATTGGCTTGATGTTTTTAGCCGGAGGCATCCAAACGTCAACTCGAGGTCCGCGACAAGGTTTTCTACTTTTCGAGTCTTGACAACGATGTCATCGACGTAGGCCTCGACGGTCTCTCCTATGTGTTTCTCGAAGACATGGAGCATGCGCCGATATGTTGCCCCGGCGTTTGAAGGCCGAAAGGCATTGTGACATAACAATACATGCCCATGGGGTGATGAATGAAGTCGCGAGCCGGTCGGACTCCTTCATTTTTATTTGGTGGTAGCCGAGTAGGCGTCGAGAAAGGAAAGTACTTCGCAACCCGTTGTGGAATCAACAATTTGATCTATTCGAGGCAAAGGAAATGGAACTTTGGGACATGCCTTATTTAAACTAGTGTAGTCTACGCACATCCTCATTTTTCCATTCTTTTTCTCTACTAACACGGGATTAGCTAACCACTCGGGATGATGTACCTCCTTGATGAATCCGGCCTTCTCGAGCTTCTCGACCTCCTCGCGGATGATCTGCGCTTCTCCTCGTCGAAGCGGCGCAGCGTTGCTTGACAGTCTCGAACCGGACGGATCTCAAGGCGTGTTCGGCGACATCCCTCGGTATGCCGGGCATGTCCGAGGGACTCCACGCAAACATGTCGGCGTTTGCGCGGAGAAAGTCGACGAGCACCGCTTCCTATTTCTTTGTCGAGGAGGCACCGATGACCGCGTCTTCTCCCCGAGGAGCTTGGATCGAGTGGGATCTTCTTGGTGTCTTCGGCGGGCTCGAAGTTGCCGGCTGTCGCTTGGGTGTTGGAGCGAGGGGCTCGGCCGCCATGTGATCGAGCATCATGGCTAGGTCTTGGATGTTCCCATCACGTTTGTCGGTGATTCCCCGTACTCGACGCACTCCACATCGCAGTGGTAGGCATGCTCGTACGTGGAGTCGACGGTGATGACTCCCTTTGGTCCCGGCATCTTGAGCTTGAGGTAGGCATAGTTGGGGATCGCCATGAACCGGGTGTAGCACGGTCTGCCCAAGATGGCGTGGTAGGTCCCCTCGAAACTAGGCACGTCGAAAGTTATGACCTCTCGACGGAAGTTCGTGCGTGTCCCAAAGACGACGGGGAGGTCGATGCGGCCGATCGTGAGCGCTTTCTTACCAGGGACCACTCCGTGGAAGCCCCCAGCGCTCGGCTGGAGGTGAGCTCTTGTGAGGCCAAGCCGCGTGAGGGTTTTCATGTAGATGATGTTGAGGCTGCTGCCTCCATCCATGAGAACTTTAGTGAAGCTGGCGTTGAGGATGATCGGGTCGACGACGAGAGGTATGCGCCGGGATTGGTGACGTGCTCGGATGATCATCACGGTCGAACGTGATGGGAGCATCCGACCAGTCGAGGAACTGAGGTGTGGCGGGTTTCAGGGCGAAAACCTCCCTGCGCTCGGCCTTCCGCTCTCGGCGTGTCATCTGGGTGGTCGGGCCGCCGTAGATCATGAAGCACTCGGTGATGGGCGGGTACCCATCGTCGTCGTCGTTGGCTTGATCGTTTCCACCCTTGTCCTTCTTGTCGTCGTCCTTGTCGATCCCGAGCCGCTTGAAGTAGCCTCGAAGCATTCGACAGTCCTCGAGGTTGTGCTTGACCGGTTCCTTGTGGTACGGGCGGGGGCGCCAAGCATCTTGTCGAAGACGCCCCATCCGGTGGGGTCTAGGCTTCTTGCGTTCGGCGCGGCCACCTCGTCTTCCACGGCCGCACGCTTGCCTTGCCGGTTGCCTTTCTTCTTCTTCCCGTTCTTCTTCGGGCCTTGCTCGAGCCCTCACCGCCTCCCGGGGACGGCGCGGGCTTGTTCCGGCCCACCAAAGAAGGCCCCCACGGCCTCGTCGCCGCGGCGTAGTCGGCGACGACGTCCATGAGCTCGTTCACCGTCTTTGGGCGTGCGCCGAGCTCCCGTACGAGCTCTTTGCAAGTGGTGCCGAGACGAATGCCGGGATGACGTCGTGATCTCGGAATGTGTGGCGGCTCGGTGCGCGGCTTTGAGAAACGTCGAGCAAAGTCCGGAGAGATTCCGTGGTATTTTGCTTGCGATTACGGAGATCCCACGACCGTAGGGTCGGATGTAGGTGCCCTTGAAGTTCCCCTCGAAAATCTCGGGACCGAGTCGGCCCAATCGTAGATCGATTGGGGGAAGCTCCTCGAGCCACCGTCGAGCGGTGTCGAGAGGAATAGAGGAAGCCGGCGTATGATTGCCCTATCCTCTCGGAGCCCCTCCCCGGCGGGCGGCCGGCCCGGAAATCAGCTAGCCGAGCTCGCTTGGTTTCTCCGTTGTACTTGACCACGCTCGTGGGGGGGTCGAAACGGGTTTGGCAACGGCGTGTTGCGGATAGCTCGGACCGAAGACTCGAGGGCTGGCGGCTCGGGAGCCTGCCGGTCCTCGTCGCCGCCGTCGTAACGCCCCCTCGATGGGCCTTGTAGCCACGGTCCTCGGCACCCGCGGCCTTGCGTCGTCGGTTGTCGTTGATGTCATGACGCGCATCTTGAGGCGCGCGGTTGTCGAGGATGCGTTCTCGAGCGGGTGCTCTACCACCTCGGGGGTGCCTCCGGTGGACGGAACCCTCCCGCTCGTGCCGTGGTTGTTCGCAGGGCTACCTCACGCCGTCTCGAGGCCGAGCTTTCGGGCCCGCCGGACGGCCGCGACTTGGAGGAGCCCTTGGATCTCATCTCGTATCCGCAATGCATGCGGATTCGAGGCGCCGGCATGTCCCGCGGCGGATAGCCGCCGCACCGCAAGGACATTTTGGCTTGCTCGGGAAATGGGCGGCTCGATCGGCGCCTCGGCCGCCCGTCGTTCACGATGCGGTTGAAGACATCTCGGGCCCTTCCTCGAGCGCCAAGAGGTCGAGGTGGAGGGAGCTGGTTTAGCTCAAGGGTCCTCTTGAGTAAGTCCAAGTTCGCGCGCTCCGCCTCCATCTTGGTCTCGATTTCCCGGATCTGGGCCCATTGAGCTGCCAGGGCGTCGTCTTCGGGTCGTCGATTGTCTTGAGCTTGTGGTGGCGGTCCGCGCGGCTCGATCGCTGCGGGGCTCCGGCCGCCGATGTCCCGACCGCCGGGGTCACGTCTCGCCCGGTTGGCTGCGGGGACGGCCATGGCGGCGCCATCTCTGGTCTCTTCATCCGACGGGACGTCGTCGTTGAGATGAAAACACTCGCGAGCCGGGTCATAGCACCCTGAGTCCGAGTCATCGGAGTCTGGGTTAGCGCTGGACGGTGTCCAGGGCCTCCCCGTGCTTTCCTCCTCGATCCAGCGACGCATATTCCCGACCGTGTTGCGGCGTTGTGAGCCCGGTGCTCTGTCAAATCCGCGGTCCACCGACGTCGGCCACACGATCTCCAAGTTCATAGTGGCACGCAGGAGGGGGCCGGGCTCTCCTCCCGCGGTCCCATGACTGGCCGGATCGCGTTGGCATAGGTAGTGGCGGTGTTGGCGAGCCCAAACGGGAGCCTGCGCCGAGCTCGGTATAGCCCGTGTGGCAACAGGTTGGGCGACGTCGGCCGTGCGCGCGCTCGAGGCGCCACGCCGGGCTCTCTCGGCGAGCGCATGGCGAACGTGAAGCCAGGGTCCACGTCAAGGACTCCCTGTCCACGTGCCACCCCCTGCCGTACACTTGGCACCCCGGCTGGGTGCATCGTGGCGTCTGGCCGGGAGGGCACACGAGCAGGGTGCTCAAGGCCCTGTGCCTGCTGGTGGTGATGCCGATGCTGGTGGCGTCGGCGACGTGGTGGCGAGCCGTGGTGGCGCGGTCGGCGCGCGGCCCCCCGCCGCGTGGGGGTGACAAGCGTCCCCTCCCGGTTCACCGATCGAGAGTAGAGCCATGTCGTGGCCTGGGCCGAGCGACACGAACTCTAGACTTCCAAACCAGATCACCGTGGCGAACGGGAGCGAGGAAGCGGGTGATGCCATCCGGAAAATGGCGGGAATCGAGCGAAAAACACGCAAGACCCCTACCGGCGCGCCAAGCGTCGGTGTTTCGTACCGGGGGTATAAACCAACGAGTAAATTTCTATGCGTGCTCCCTAATCCGGATGGTGATGCAAGATGGACACAAGCGTTTATCCTGGTTCAGGCAAAGAATGCCCTACGTCCAGGAGTGGGGAGAGATTTGTATTATCTTGCACCGGGGTGCTTGTACCGGGGTGAGTACAAGGTAGTCCTGAGACTTAGTGAGTGAGTGTGGGTGAAGGCGTCAAAACGTGTACGCGTAAAAAGCCTCTCATGAACTAGGCCCTGGCATCCCCTTTTATAGGCCAAGAGGAGGCTCAGGAGTACAGAGTAGATAGGGCTGTCGTGGGCGTGACGTCGAGGTACATGCGCCATGTCAAGTCATCGGGACTGTAGACGCTCCCTGTGGTCCGGCTCGAGCCTGTAGCGGTATGGTCATTGATGGCCCGCTCGTCCTTCTCGGTCGTGGGCCGACGTAGTCGAGGTGCGGTGCGGCGTAGCCGAGCACGTGCGCCGGAACCCCGCGGTATGGTCGTCGAGGTGGGAAAGACGGCACCGCTTTGCTCCGCACGCCAATCGCGTCCGCCATCACTTCCTCGAGCGCCTTGGGCCGGCTCGAGGGTCGTCGACCCGAGCGATGGGGACGGCACGACGTGTTTGACGGTGCGGGGGCTTGACTACGGCGCCTAAAGGGGGACGTCGCACGTGGCACAGTGCGTAGCGTGGCTCCACAGTGGCACCTGCCATCCTTGAATCCAGGGGATGGGCGGCGTAATGGCGGAGGCGACCGGCGCACGTCCCACCATTGCAGGCCCTGTAGCCATGGGGTTAGGCGGTGTCAGAGTACTTTGGCGCTGTTCGAACCCTGTAGCTATGTGGGTGCTCTGTTCAGGCAATGATTGAGGGCAGACTCGAGTGGGTGCTCGCTCGAGCGTTCTCCGTCTCCGCTCGAGCGGTCGCTGGCTCGAGCGGTTTATGCTACCGTCTCGAGCGGTCGCTCGCTCGAGCGGTTTCCGTACTTCTTTCTCGAGCGGGTGAGCGGCCACTTTGCGCCGAGCGGAAGGTTTCGAGGCTTTGCGGGCTGGTAGTGGGCCGGCCAGGTGTGAGAAGGATTGGGGTTTTCTGCGGTCAATTAGTCTTTTGGGATTCTTAGAGAGGGATGAGGCTGATTTGCTTCATCTCTAATTCACCCCATTTGGACCCCCTAATCTAGGTATCCGACAATATAAATCTAAAATTAGATTTTTATAGAGGTATTACAACTCACGATAGAGACGCCAGCGTCATATCCTTTTATTTTCTTTTTTTTTCTCTTTTAAAGAAAAGGTTTGCTTTTATGGAAAGCAAATGTACCCAATCCGACGTACATGTGGCTATATGAATTGCAAGCTTAACGATAACAAAGAACGGGACCAGAACAAGAGAAACAAGTATCCTATTACAATATCAATCAAACCTACCCAACGTCCGTCTGAAAGCAGGATGATGCTTGGTGTGACTCAGCTCCGCGAAGTCAGTGTCTTCATCACTGAGGCTTCAATTTTTCCTCAGTCTTTTTCTTTGAGAAGGATGCTCCATTTCTGCCTAAAATTAAGAGCACTTCAGCGTTCAGCCGGAGAAGTTAATGGAATTTCCTTTTCAATGTCAATCTCGTTGCAAATATTCCAGATGGCCCATGCGTGAGGAACCTGCAAATGTGAACAGACTAATTCATTCTTGTCCCCAGGTTACTAGAAAGCCAACTTTGCCAGGAGTCAAGCACTCAGCACAAGAGGTAGGGGACCCATCCCACCCAATTGTGTCTTTGATGAGACAGCACCGCTCAACATTTGGAAGAGAACAACCAAAAATGAATATGATTAGCTGATTCGCATGGACCACGTAAATGGTAGAAAAATCCAGAAGGATTTTACATTTTCAAATCACATTGGCTTACTGAATCGTTTTGCACTTGTGATCCGTGCAAAGCCAAGATGCCAAGAATACTTAATTACCATCCTGAGACTGAACTGTCTGAATCTGTTGAAGTTCAGACAACAAAATTGTCCAATTGACGAGTCATTTATCAGCTAACGTTCAGACGATTGCAGTCTCACTCCCTGCAGGTAAATCTTCCAACACTTCGCAGAACTGCATAAGCCATATCTGCTTTGGAATTAGGTAACAATCCAAAATTCCCTTGGGCTATATTTCATGGCCCAACAGGCCGCGCTGCATTCTCGTGCTAGAACGGGCCTTGCCTTCGCTTAAGTTGGGCCCGTAAGCCCCGAAGGCCAACCAAAGCACCAAGCTGGCCCATGCGTGACTACTTTCGCTGCTGATCCGATCCGATAGCTGCTGCTTCTGCACGCAAGTCAATCACATCTAGTGATCTAGATTCAGGCGGCACTATTCCATCACATGCATTAAAGAGTAGACATGACTTCTCTATAGGCCTTGGTCCGGATTCCAGATCCAGCAGGTGCTAGTGCTACGATTTGAATCACATGCATGTTTGCCACACGATCAAGCAACTGATGACGTACGGGAAAACAGGGGAATGAGTAATGACTCATAGTAGTGAATTGTTAATACGTAGTTCGTACGTAGAGTAGTACTAGCTGGGAGTCGGTTGCATCGTCGCTTTCCATCCCTTTCCAGCTGATTGAAAGTTTAACTTTTGACACCCGAACGTTGTTCAGTCGTTTGTTTTGTGGACAGGAAGTGAGCAACGGCAGTAACAGCGACACAGGTCATTGCCCAGTGCAGCTCCATTGCAGAGCTCTTCCACACACGAGAACAGAGAGGCGGAGTACGTCCTCTGGCGACCACCGCTGGCCGTGGTCTCCACTCTCCACTGTCCAAAGGAGCCAAAACATCCACAGCAATACAGCATGAGCCTTCAGAGTTCGTCAGGGCTTCAGAACCACAAACTTACAGAACTTGATGCCAAACGGATGATGATGGGCTTGACATTTAAAGCAAGGTTAAGCATTTAGTATGATGTCAAGTACTGTTCCCAACATCCTCACACAGAATACTATTGTTACTGACGAATGATTCTAACTGTTCCAGAAAACTGTGCAGAATGATGCGCGTCGCTGGGGGTTTTGAATTCGAATCATCAGGCAGCGTGACAGAAACACCTTGTTCTTCTCCAGTCGGTGGACCCTTCCGTACAGCTCCGATCGACGCTCACCCGGACTGTAGCTACGCCGATGTCAGTGTCACTGACCATTGGGTACGGGCTGTCAGGCAGAGCAATGGAAGTGAAGAGCGCCGTAGTGTAGTGTTCACCTGCCATCTCTACTCTCTGGCCCCTGCCTTTCGTTGTGAGCGTTCAACGCGTCCACAACAACCGCTCCTCTGCGTGCACAGTACCATAAGGGCACCGTGGAACATGGATCCGTGCTCCATGGCCGTGCACCCGACCGTCCCTGCGTCCATGGGCGCCATCGCCATGAATTTGCCGTGGGGCACCAACTCTCACCGAATCCGTACACCGCCAGTCTGGCTGCAGCAGCAGCAACACAGCTCGACGGCTGTTGCTTTGCTCTGCTTCACCGGAGTTCACCAGGACAAAAAGGGACATCTTGCAATGAAGCTACGGTCTACAGAATGCAACGATACAAAGACGACGTCGCCGTCGGTGCACGTAAAGACATTGACGTAGCGGATGCATTTTGGCGTGGCGCGAGCGCAACAACGAGGAGCCGCGAGAACTGTCTGCGCCCGTGGATCCGCGGCCCACCGGGTCGGCGGGGTGAACGTGACTTGGTTGCGCCATTTTTGGGCCCTGTGGGCGAACGTGCAGCCAGGCCAGATTGCGCCGGCGTCATGGGAAGGACAGGACAGCTCTGCTCGCCGTCGGCGGTGGATGAACATTTGCCGACAAAAGCATCCACATGATTTACCACCACTCCACCAGTCTACCAGCAGTCACGTGGGGCCCGCAGCCTGATTGAAATCCGTGGGTCCCGTCGTCACGGTCGCTACTGCATATCGGGTCCCGGTGTGTCAGGCACAGTAAAAACTCGCATTGATTTTGGGCGTGAGCGCGTACTCCGTCGTCTCGCACAGAAAAGGTGGCAACTGGAAAGTAGGAGTACCGACCCCCTGGTATCCAGGCCGCAGCCCGCAGGTATCCAGGTGCAACGGCTCCTTTTCAAACATTCTCTCCCCGTGCCTCTTCCAAATGCATTCAGCTAATATCATTCCAGCGGTATTTTTACGCGAATCCTACGTGGCTAGAATGTTTGCTAAGATCATCACCATAAGATTTTGTAAAATGGATCTCTATAAAGCAGGATTTATAAAAAATAAAAATAGATAGCAATTTATAAACCTAGAGCAATGTAGCGCCTTCTCCAAATTAGATATTTTTCTCACATATCTACCAAGTTGTGCGTCCTTGCCCAGGAAGCGTCGTGAACAGGGGCGGACCCAACACTAGGGCAGCCCAGGGAGCTACCCTAGTCCTGGCCCATGTAACAAAGGAGAAAATCTTCATTTTCTGGCCCATGAACCACTGAGCAGAAGCAGCCATTCGAATAATATATCTTGATTTGCAAGCTTTTTTAGAGATAAGTTGTTTTTCTATGTGATGTACATAATGGACACATTGTTGGCGTTTCTTAGCGTCACTACCAAGCATGGAGGTTTTAAGTCCATCCCAGGTAACGGCACCAGAAAGCCAATTGGTATAAGTTACGCAAACAGTGAAATCCGCAAGCGCACGGATACCGTTGTAGCTTTCACCCAAGAGTATTCCAGGGTATCGTATTTATCCTCAGGGAAGCAAAAGGTAAAGAAGTTGATAATTAACCATCATACATCTGCTAACTAATATACCAACTAGTCTAATGAGGGGGTAAAATATATAATCGGGTTTTTAGATAAGTGACACACACGGGAGAACCCTAAAAAGATAGCAGAGCGAGACTAGCTAATTTCGGGAGGTCTACGGGAGATGCCAAGATTCCTATTTCTTCTCCATTCTTGTGGTTCTATTCTAGTCTAAACCAAAGGAATAGCTAGCGAAGTCAACATAGCGGTTATACCGAGACACTTCGGAGCGGTACCTTTCCTAGGTTCTCGAAGAGGCGGGAAGGGTTAACCGGGGTCAGGCCGCCAAAAGCTCTACGAAAACACCGGCCCGAACGTGGTGGAATACAAAGGCCTGGTCGGAGCTGTCACCCCCGGGGCTACCACAACTATCCGTGGGGCTGGGCGCATTCTCCGGTAACTCGCTAGCCCAGACACCACGCCTGCACTAGCGGTTACGTACTCTAGTCACGATCTATAACTAGAGCAATCGGTAGACCCGAGAGAACCCATGCCAAGGTATAATCACTACACCAACCAAGATTAGCTAAAGAACTAAGGCATGACAAGATAACCAAATGAATAGTTCAAGTAATGTAAAGAAGATAAATATAAGAAAACACTTGAGCCTTACGAGAGGACCGATACAAGAAGTGCCGGAACTCCGAGGACTACTCGGAACTTGAACTCTCTCCTCACTCCCAACTAGGCTAGCACTACTACTACATCTTGGAAATATGAAGTGGAGCTCTTCCTTGTGGTGTGTGTTTAGGAGGGGAATGGCCCTCCTTTTATAGGTGAGGTGGAGGGTCTCTTTGGAAAAGAGCCATCCCTACATGAAAGGGACCAAACCGACCTCAAAAGGCGGTTTCCCACTTGCCATGTACGTAATCACCACCGCCTTGACGTTTGGGCTGTCGAACCGGAGCCACGGGACAAAATTGGGCGGAAGCGGGGCCCGGCCCCGCGCGCGCGCCGGGGCGCGCCCGCACTGGTCCGGCACCAAACCGGCCCAATTTTGGTGGACGTGCTCCTCTCGCCCTCTCCCGAGTTGGCCCATGTTGGGGATTTGAGGAGTTGGGCTCAATTTTATGTAGTTTTGCTTTACTCTCCTTGCGTCTGGGCTCTGGTTTGTCTGGCAGCTGGGCCCCTCTTTCCTAACTCCTCTGTTTTGCTCGAGCCATGTCATATTTTTAGTGTATTTTCATATAAGCTCTGCAAAACAAGTGAGACACCAAAACTCGTGGAATCGGTTAGTCGTAAGCCCTATATCTAAGTTTTGGTAAACATTTTATTTGTAAGTTGGCGGTAAAAAGCATGCAATAAGGAGCGCCAACACACATGATGGGTCAGATGTTCTAGTAAATAAACACAAAAGCAGCTGGGGCGGGCGATAAGTTACCTCATCCTCCTGGAGCTAGTGGTTGTTCTCCAACCGCCCCACTGAGGGTTGGTCCTCGCACCTGTCCTCGTGCTCTAGGCTATTGCTCTTGTCATTCTCATGGCTGTGGATATGAATAATGGAATGGAATTAATACTAATTGCTTAGGCGCTGCCGCCACGCTTCAAACTTCGAACCAGGAGAAATGTTGATTTTGTTCGTTGACAGGGATGGGGATGGGAGTATATGCCCCCCCTCACCCAGGCTGTCAGGCTCGAACGAGATCATGTACAGATTCAAGAAAACATGCTCATCACCAACTATTTGAGATATCAACCAGATAAATACTCGCTTGAACATTGTAATTAATACATAAAAGGTGTGAAATCTGATATACCAAATAATGTTGTACTCCCTCCCTCAACTCTTCTAAGGCATATTTTGATGCAAAAAAAAGTTTGTACTTTTGACCAACAGTTAGTCAAATTAAATGCATGTTTAGAGTATAAAGTCATATCAATATATTCATGATTTCAAGTATTTTTTTAGTAATTGAAAATATATTGTGAAAGAAATTGAAAGGCTGAAATTTGTTTTTGAAGACTTTTTTTTTAGCAATGTTGTTGAAGACTTTACATACCAAAGTACACCCCTACAATAATAAACAGAGGATGCATATGGCAATGCAGTTTTCAAAAAAAGTGTCACCAGAAATTTGAAGTATGATCTCCAAGTATTTAAAATGGCAAAAAAAAAATCAAAATCATCATGTGCACAAATACATGAAATTGAACTTTAACTCAATTAAGAAAAATAGAATAGCAGATTTTTCCCCATTATTTCATAGACTGAAATAGAATATTAAAACTGCACCTCATCAAGAATCATCATTGAAAGTGACGTCTGAAGGTCCACAGATAATTCCCGTTAATATGCATGTTGCAACACAAGCTGGAGTTGACACAAGAATATTAGGAGGGGTAGACAATGCAACAGCCTGCAAATAACAGGAAAAAAATTAGTTACTTGAGCTAATAGACATGACGATAATAATAACAATACATGGACGCCAATTGGTGAATAACAATGGAACATGATAGAATTTTCTCACAATATCTTTATCCGACATGCTCGTGGTAACTTGCACAATTCTCAATTTGCATGTACAGAACTCAAAGGGGAAATTGACAGAAGTGTTAGCTTCCCTTTTAGCAAAGGGGAAATGTTGATTTTGTTCGTTGACAGGGATGGGGATGGGAGCATATGCCCCCCCACCCTAGGCTGTCAGTAGTGCAACAAACAACAAAGGTTTATATATGTCGTATCTACTTGACTCTCTCGTAACAAAGGTTTATACGGATAGTATCTACTTGAGTAATAAACGAACAAGAATCAACTGACAATTACGCAGCCAACTGTATTGACAGTATTACAAATCAGCTTTTAGCCTTACAGTAACCACAACATAGTAGATCCTCACCAGGCAACCATGCCTCACTCAAATACTAGCACATCCTCGCAAATAATAAATTCCATACAATCTATGCTAGCATCAAGTTGCATAGATGGACACAAACGGAAATATAGAATATATGCTAAAAAGAAACATACAAACTATTTTGGTTTTTGGCCATTACAATCTTACCCTAGTCGTAGCTGCATCCTGAATCCGCACTAGTCGTGAAGCCATGGTCAAACTCGAAGCACAAAGAGGCTATTCGGCTAATAGTTTCTGTGACTATTAAGCTGACTACGTATCTCTTGTATGTGTATGTGTATGTGTATGTGTATGTGCAGCTTGTTGCCATTGTTTCATCGGAGCCGTCGCATCATGTCGCAGAAGCACGAGCCTTGCCACTCAGAGCGACATAATACATGACTCGGGATTTTAGAAAATCGAGATAGCCATGTTGTCGGAATGCAATTTCTTTTCCAGAAACTCTAAATTGGACGTCACATGAGATATGCTAAGTCTCTTAGAGGTCCTCTAAGTGCTCGTACAAGAAATCAGGGAGGAGTACCTCCTCATAGTGCTCGCGATATCCTCCGTCACCACTTGTGTGTCGTGTCATCGAGCGGAGCAACCCAGGACTCTGGTAGGTAGTCTTGTGTGTGTATGTACGCTTGCTGATCTGTATTTCGTTTCGTTTCGTTTCATTTCGTTTCAGAGCTGTTGGTGTTGGCCAGAGCCATCCAAATTTCCGTAGCCGTTACACGGAACACGTCCAGCGTCTATTCTCTTCTCCGTGATCTGCGTTTGAATTGAACTGCCATGCCAAGCAGCTAGCTACTGCGTGCGTGCTTTGGTGTCGCTGTCCCCGCTAATGAGCGCCTCTCCGTACGCTAGGCCCAAAAAGCACGCTAAACTCCACGTACCACCCACGTGCCGCGGCGACCACCTTCTGACCCCCGTCGTCCCCGTCGCCTCCGACCCGATCTCCTCCCCTCGCATCTCGCATCTCGCCGTGCCACCCCCACCGCCCACTCCGCTCCACTCCATCGCTGGCGCTGCACTGAAAACCAACCACCGCCCCCTAAATCCCGAGCCCCAAAACCCCCGTACGCGCTCGCCGCGCCGCAATGGCGCACCGCCACCGCGCCCCGCTCCTCCCCACCCTCCTCCTCCTCCTCCTCCTCGCCACCACGGCCTCCGCGGTCCCCGGGACCACCGCACCGCACTCTCAACCAACGCTGCCAGCGCGACCGGTCCAAGCCGCCGCGGCGGTGCCCCCGTCGTCTCACCCCGCGCCGCCGGTCTCGCCCTCGGCCGCGGCGCTCGCGGCGTTCCTCGCCAAGGCGGACCCGGCCTCCCTTCTCGGCCTCCCCAGCCCCGCCGCCTGGGCCGCCCCCTGCTCGCGGCCGGGGATCACCTGCACCCCCTCCGGCCAGATCATCCGCCTGGTCCTCGAATCCTCCGGGCTCAACGGGACGTTCCCGCCGGGGACGCTCTCCCGCCTGGCCGAGCTCCGCGTGCTCAGCCTCAAGTCCAACTTCCTCCACGGGCCCGTCCCGGACCTCTCCGCGCTGTCCAACCTCAAGGCGCTCTACCTCGCCGGGAACCGCTTCTCTGGCCCCTTCCCGCCGTCGCTCGCCGCCCTGCGCCGCCTCCGCTCCATCGACCTCTCCGGGAACAGGCTCTCGGGCGCGCTCCCCCGGCATCGAGGCGGCGTTCCCGCACCTCACGCTCCTCCGCCTCGACGGCAACCGCTTCAGCGGCGCGCTCCCGCCCTGGAACCAGTCGTCGCTCAAGACGCTCAACGTCTCCTACAACAACTTCTCGGGCCCCGTCCCCGTCACGCCCGTCATCACCCAGGTCGGCGCCGCCGCGTTCGCCGGCAACCCCGAGCTCTGCGGCGAGGTGGTTCGTCGCGAGTGCCGCGGCTCGCACCTCCTCTTCTTCCACGGGGGCGACGGCGGCGGCGCCAATGGTACCGCGGCCGCTGCCCCTGTGCAGAGCGCCGCCGCGAGCGACAGCGGGCCGCAGCGGGAGAACCTGAGCATGCCGGATTCGTCCGCGCCGAATGCGAAGAGGGCGAGGCGGAGGAGGACCACGGTGGCCGTCGCGGTCGCCGTGGGGTCTGTCCTCGCCGCGCTGCTTGTCTGCGCCATGATTGCGATGAAGAGGAGCAACAAGGGGAGGAGGCGCCCGAGCTCCGCGTCGTACGCCAGCCCCAACCCCAAGAAGAGCGCGCCCGCGTCCGAGGTGAGCAGGGACCATGCTGACATGGGCTACGTCGAGTGCGTGCCCGATGAGGAGACGGCGGCCATTATGGTGCCCGAGGAGAAGGCGCGGCGCCTGGAGCGGAGCGGGTGCCTCACGTTCTGCGCGGGCGAGGCGGCGAGCTACAGCCTCGAGCAGCTCATGCGCGCTTCGGCAGAGGTGCTCGGCCGCGGCAGCGTGGGGACCACGTACAAGGCGGTGCTCGACGGCCGGCTCGTAGTCATTGTCAAGAGGCTGGACGCCGCCAAGATTGGCCCGGCTGCACTGGAAGCAGAGGCGTTCGAGCAGAACATGGACGCCGTTGGCCGACTGCGCCATCCCAACCTTGTACCACTCCGAGCATTCTTCCAGGCTAAGGAGGAGCGGCTGCTTGTGTACGACTACCAGCCCAATGGCAGCCTCTACTCTCTTATCCATGGTAAAGTTCCGTGCTCTTTGCTCTGGATCTGAGTGGTTAATTTTGTAGTAGAGTAGTATCTGATTGGTGTTGGGAATACCTGCCTTTACATCCAGTACTACCACTAGATTATTAGTGGTCTAGGCTGGCATTACCTTTCTAAAGTAGTCATTCTTCATTCCAACATGACCACGAATTGAAATTCAGAACACTTGGGTCACGTGAAAACCAGGCAACAGAATGTGAACTGTACTAGTGGGCCTATATCTGTATAAGGGATGCTTTATTGGTTGATTGCTTGGTATCTTTTCTCTGGGAACTGAGAACCCATTAAACAAAGCATACATGCATTGTTAAGTGTCCCTATCGATTGCTTGATAACTTTTCTCCTGAGAAGTGATAACCCATTAAACATTGCTAAGTGGCCCTGGTCACCTGTGAAGTTCAACTGTTCATGTACACTAGACATTTCATGTAAATTCATGGAATAGAAACAAAGAGCAAGCCAGCTTGGGATGTTTTACTGGCTGACAATAGTCTGAACTATGGATGATATTGCTTATCCTCTGGATATTGGTTAGAAAAATTATGTAATAGTATTAGGAAATAGCAGGTAAACAATTTAGCAGGCAGTGAAAAGTTTCAGTTGAACCTCCACACTACAATGGTTTTGGGGAGTCACATCACATACCATGGAACTTTGGATTTCTCCTTTCCTTTTCTTTTGAGGCACAAGAAATTTTGGGTTAGCTCTGCCAACATTTAGCAGCCTTGTAGCTCCTTTGTGACAGTGACATTGTTATAGAAGTTGAGATGATAGTGGTGAGTGCTTTGGGATGTGTGGATTGGATAAAATTGAGGTAACAGGACAAAAAGAGGTTTCATTAACTTCCTATGTTTATTTGGCTGTGAGCATTATTTGGCAATGTAAACATTCCATTTACATTCTAGCTAAATAACACACTTATTTTATTGCCAAAAAAAAAACTCTCCACAAGCTAGAATATGTCAGGGCATCCATACAATTTTTTGTACATTCAAATGGTATCAGTAGATATTTTATCAATTGTTTTTACCTTTTTAAACTAGATGCACTTCACCCAACATGGCTATGGAATGAAATTCAGAAGATAACATGAATATCTGGTAGGAAACATTGAATATCTGGTAGGAAAACATTGATGGCTATGTGGTGCTTTATGATTTGACTGGTTAGACTTTTTCTTTGTAAACCCACTAAAAACAACATACATGCACTTATAACCCATAAGTGGGTTGCTGGTCACATGTAATATTTTGTTTAGATTCAAGGGGGGAAACACAAGGTTGCACGTAACATTTTACTGACTATTAATCATTGCTAAGAGTATAATGATGATATTACTTGTTCACTGGATGTTGGGATGATAAGTCATGTAACAGTATTAGGAAATAGTAGAGGTATGACTGATTTTTGTGGGGCATAAAAAACATCATTTGAACCTCTTAAGTACATGTATGGACTTAAAAGCTGGGTTGTTGATGTTGTTTTGAAGTATCTGAAATTTGCAACTAGGTCTGTAAATACTGTCATCTGTACTTTTGGGTTCTCGGTGAAATTTCTTTGGTAACAGTGGTATGATTATATTAATTCATGTGGGAGAGTATTGATCAGTGCTTACGAATATTGTAGTAAAACACAGAAGGTTTTATTCATTTGGTTATTTCTTATGATGATGTGGCTCTGAGCATTGTTATTTAACACAATGTCCTATTCATACTTCCAGCTAAATAACACACCTGTTTCATAGCGAAGCCAAACAAAACTCTCCACAAGTTAGAGCATAACAATATCTCAATACGTTTTTATGCATTCATAAGTATTTATGACATAAACTGTACAAATAGATGTTTTATCAATGTTGCTTAGTTGTTCTGATAACTTCTGTGAACTTTTGAAGGTTCAAGGTCATCCCGGGCAAAACCACTTCACTGGACATCATGCCTGAAGATAGCAGAAGATGTTGCACAGGGTCTTGCTTACATTCATCAAGCATCTCGGCTTGTCCACGGGAACATCAAGTCTTCCAACGTTCTGCTTGGTTCAGACTTTGAGGCTTGCCTTACGGACAATTGCTTGTCCTTCCTCCTGGAATCATCAGAAGTCAAAGATGATGATGCTTACAGAGCACCAGAAAACATGACGTCCAACAGAATGCTAACTCCAAAGTCAGACATATATGCTTTTGGTGTCCTCCTCCTTGAGCTCCTTAGCGGAAAGCCACCGCTTCAGCACTCAGTCTTGGTTGCAAGTAATCTTCAAACATATGTCCAGTCAGCGAGAGAGGATGAAGGAGTGGACAGTGACCGCATTACAATGATCGTCGACATAGCCGCTACTTGCGTTCGGTCCTCACCAGAAAGCCGGCCTGCCGCCTGGCAAGTACTTAAGATGATTCAAGAAGTGAAGGAAGCTGATGCAACTGGCGATAACGACAGTGATCTTACCAGCAACTCCTAGTTGCCTGTATGGGTCCATCTCAGGTGGAAGAGATCAAAGCGACAGCAGCAATTGGATGCAGGTTCTTGCTGGATGGATGTAGACTGGATAATTCGAAGTGAAGGTGAACTCTAGGGTAGGACCGTAGGAGAACTGCAATAGCATAACGACCTCTATGTTTGGTGTGTTTTGAGTTACGGATGCTGTAACATATTATAGGATTTCTTATTGTCAGCAACTCAGCACGTTATGATCTGGTTCTAGGACTACCAGCAGTTTTAGCAGTAGTCTGTTATGTGAAAGTTTTTTACTAGGATCCATAGTATGATAGTAATCAAGCCACAAAAGCTCTGTGATGAGTGAAGATCTGGTTTTAAATCCTACTACCAACAGGTATTATGGGAATGACTAGTTGAGGATGGAATGGTGAATAGACCATTTTGTCTTCCCACATTGAGGGCCTGTTTTGAATGTGGGAAAATTTCCCTATTCCTGTGTTTTTCTCGTGAAGTTGAACTGATCTCTGTAACCGAAACGCACCATGTTTGTAAGTGGTAGGAACGATGACCTACAAACCTCCAGTACCCGTCTTGCAGTTGCTTTGAAGGCTTTCCGAATCGTAAGTCAAATTTCGGTATTTTTATGAGTTGCTTACTTTTATGCTGTTATTATAAGGATCGGTTCTACTCCAATCTCCGCAAAAAATCTCATGTTTAAACATGTGACATGCATAAGAAAACGTACAAGGGCTATGGACTCGTACAATACAAAATACATTCGTGTAAACTGTGGGTTGTCAATCTATTATGCCCATATACCTGAAAGTTAGCGTGACGTAAAATATGTTAGTATTGGTGAATGGACAGCATGCACATCGTTTCTCTGAAACTTGCCTCAGGGCCCCTTTGAAATGCAGGAATTGTTTAGGAATTGTATTAGTAATCAGTTCATTTTCGCAAAAAACAACAGCAACAACAACAACATAGGAAATAGGAATTTTTCCCGCAATTCAAAGGACTCCTCAAGGATATTTTAGTGCCTAGGCAGGTGCTGCATGTGGTCGCTGGTTTTCTGTTGCAGCGTCGTCGTCGCTGGCTCGCTGCCATTGTCTAATGCAGGCTACTAGACAAGTCCGGTGTGACTGGCTGCTGAGTTGTTTCTGCTGGTTTTCCATTCGATTCGTTCTTGCTTGTATCCACCATGGTCTTGGTGTAATCAGAGTTCATCTAGTCATAAATTCATAAAAGAAAAATTCATCTAGTCACTTGCTGTTTAGTGCACGTAACTTAACATGGACTTTAAGATTTATTTGATTTCAATTAAATTAACATAAGCCAAGCCAATTAACATAAGCCAAGCCTAACTAATATCCAACGCGGGAATAAATGGCACGTTTACCAGCCATTTCTGGCTGTGATGGTCGTCGGAGGCTGGCCACCGCAGCGTCGCAAAACGGCATAGCAGAGCTTGACTACGGTAGTTCCCGTTTCACACGAGACCTTTTGTCAAGTCAGAGTATAGTAAAATAAGCTGGATTGAAAAAACCCGGGCGGGTACAATGACAGATTTGTTCTTCTAAACTGTATAGTATTACTAGGTGCCAAGATGCTTCAAGGCAGACTGCTGAAGAAACAAACAAAGATGCTAACTGTATCAACGTCTGCAGATGTGGATGGAGACGACGAAACTAAACTCCTGCAGGATATGACCAACTACAATATACGAGTCTTTTGAAGCAAATTGCAATTTCACATTGGGTAATCAAACCACTTCTTCTGACCGAGTCTCTGCTCTGACTGGAGGCTGGAGCAACATGATCCCATCCTATTAGAAAAAAAAAGCAATAATGAGATCGAGACCATTATATGAGCATCTATACTAGTACTAGCTTAGTTCTTCCCCAAAGGGGGCATGCATCATACTGTAGGACAAAAAGGCAGAGGCAGAAAAACGCAGAGATGGCTCGAGCGTTACCGTGGCTAATCATTGCAGCCACCCTGCTGTTAGTGTTAGCATCCATCAAGAGCAGCACAGCGCTGAAGATGGCAAGGCCTGGCTGCAGAGAAACATGCGGCAACCTCACCATTCCCTACCCCTTCGGCATCGGTCCTGGCTGCTATTACACACAAGGGTTCGATGTTTCCTGCGAGGATAACCGCACTTTCATGCCTAATTCAAGCAGCCGAATAGAGGTGTACAACATCAGCCTGCTAGGCGGGCAGCTTCAAGTCAGCACACGGATTGCCTCCAAGTGCAACTACACCAACGGCGAGAGCACAGATGGATGGGTCTCGGTAATTGCTTCTCCATTTTTCACAATATCCAGCAAGGCTAACAAGCTCACGGCCATTGGATGCAACACTGTGGCATTCTTGGGAGGCTACAATAAGCGCAGGGCTCAAACCGGGTGCTTATCAATTTGCCTGGACAAGGGGAGCGTGGACTTCAGTGGCCAGTGCTCTGGCATGGGCTGTTGCCAGACAGCCATTGCACCAAACCTTGCTTCCTTAAACATAACCTTCAACAAGAGCTTCAACAATTATATGGTAAATAACTTTAACCCATGCAGTTATGCCTTCGTCGCCGAGAAGGATTGGTTCAGGTTTGAGGCTTCTTACCTCGAGGATGAAAAGTTAACAGACAAGTACAAGGATGGAGTTCCTTCTGTGTTTGACTGGGTTGCTGGAAATCAACCCTGTGATGAAGCGGTCAAGAACATATCATCATATGCCTGCATCAGCAGGAACAGCCAGTGTTTCAACTCACCAAATGCTACTGGGTACCTCTGTAGTTGCAACGATGGCTTCGAAGGGAACCCCAACCTGGTGGATGGGTGCCAAGGTCTGCAACTCTGCAGAATTCACTTCTTTACATGACACCTCAAGTTACCCGTTCTCTGATTTTCAGTTATTCTGTGCTCTTGTTTGGTGTTTGTAGATATCGACGAATGCCAACATCCACTTCAGTATCAGTGCTACGGAATTTGCAGTAACACAGCTGGGGGTTACAGTTGCTCTTGCGCAGCTGGGACTCGGAGCAAAGATCCAAATACTTCAGTCTGCATTCCAGATGCAGCATCAGAAAGGGCTAAATTAACAAAATTACTTATAGGTAATTACTTATACTCGAAGGATTTCAGTAGTGTCATCAGAATGGCTTGGATAAGTCACTCTGATGCAGCGGATATATCCAGGCAATAGTGACATGAATTCAGTTAGCTCTATTCCCTGAATAGACTCTTAGCAATACTAGCTAGAAGCTTTACGCAGTTATGCTCATTTGAGTTCTGACAACCTACACTTAGGTAGTAGCGAAATACAAATGGATTGACAGAATATTGTTAACATTCTTTCAAAATTTCAATAGTCATGCCAACACAATACCTCTAGATATCCCTACTATAGTTGAGTACAAAGATGGCCCAAGAGAGTATCACTTCACCAAAAAATATCACATAAGCAATCCATTTGGAGTACCACAGCAAAACTCATTAGATGTTATCTGTTTCTTCTAGAAAGCAACTGAAAATGTTCATGCATCCAGCATTGTTTTCTACAGGTTTAACAATAGGCAGTGCTTGCTTTGGCCTACTGTTTTCGTTTCTCGGTGTTGCAAAAATCACCAACAAACTCAAGCAACGAAGAATCAAGAAGCTAAGACGAACAATTTTCAAGAGGAACCATGGATTGCTCCTCCAACAGTTAATCTCATCAAACAAAGACATAGCTGAGAATATGAAGATTTTTGGATTACAAGAATTAGAGCAAGCAACAAATAAATTCGACCAGAAACGCATCCTTGGCGGTGGAGGACATGGCATAGTCTTTAAGGGCATCTTAGCCGATCAACGTATTGTGGCCATCAAGAAGTCTAAAATTGCAGTTCAGAGGGAAATTGATCAATTCATAAATGAAGTTGTCATACTTTCACAAACTAATCATAGAAATGTGGTGAAGCTCTTTGGTTGTTGCCTTGAGACCGAAGTTCCTTTATTAGTTTATGAGTTTATATCAAATGGAACTCTGTCATATCATCTCCATGAGCAAAGTGAATACCTTTTGTCATGGAAAGACAGACTAAGGATTGCAGTGGAAACTTCCAGGGCCATTGCATATCTACATAGTGCTGCTTCCATATCAGTGTTCCATAGGGATATCAAGTCTGCAAACATACTACTGACTGATGCTTTAACAGCAAAGGTGTCGGACTTTGGAGCTTCAAGGTCAGTTTCAATAGATGACACGGGAATACTTACAGCCATCCAAGGAACCCATGGTTACCTTGATCCTGAGTACTACTACACTAGTCGACTTACAGAAAAGAGTGATGTTTATAGCTTTGGTGTCATCTTAGCGGAACTTCTAACAAGGGTTAAACCGGTTTTCTCAACTCCATCATCAGAAGTTGCAAGCTTAGCTTCACACTTTGTGTCAGTGATGAGAGACGGTCGCTTATGTGATATTCTAGATCCTCACATTGTTGAAGAGGGAAATACTGAAGATATCAAGGTGGTTGCAACACTCGCACAAGCATGCTTAAGCTTAAAAGGTGAGGAAAGGCCTACCATGAGGCAAGTTGAGATGACGCTTGAAGATCTGCAAGGATCAAAGGTCCTTCCCAATTCTCAAACGACAAGTCAAAATGCTATACAAGATGAGTCATATAGCGGAAGCAATGGCAGCGAAGGCACTAGACTATACAGCTTGGAGAAAGAGTTCATACAATCATCTGAAATTCCAAGATGATTTTGGACTGCCAGAAATTACTACATGTTTCAATCAATCAGGAAGAATGTGAAGCGACCTTCACTAAGGAGCTTTCCCTTTGATTTATAGGGCTAAGAACAAATCTCTTCCACTGTTCGAAATATGGATTCAGAGACTTTTGTGAATTTTCTTGTTTTGCTCATCTTCTTTCTTTCCTTTTCTGTTTCTTGAATCTTGCTTGTAAGACTATCTTATTTTGCTCCTTTTATGGGACATCAGCCCCTCCTGATCTCCTAAAAGAGTTCAAGATAATTTTGCTTATGTGCAGCATTTATACCTTATTTAGTAGTATTATTAAGTGCCATTTCGCAAACTGGGTGCCAATTAGGAATCTAGTAAGGCTCAGTATTGTGCGCGTTCATAATACCATAGTGACCTTAATCTAAAAAATAATACCACAGTGACAATGGGCCAGTGGTGACAGGCCCTGCCATCTCTTCCTGGCTCAGCATAGGCAGGCAAGCTGCTGCTGACGCCATGGTGCATGACGTCGTGCGGGAAGGACTTGACACACACATGGTGCCCCGGTTCAGTAGTTCACCGATGTGCTGTGCAACCAGGGACAGGGAGCAAGATGCATACTAATCCCTGTTGAGCTGACGAGTCAGGTTGATGTGCGCGAGTGAATACGGCCGCTGATTTCTACAACTTCGTCTGGCGCAACCGTCATGCAAGATGAAAAATCAAGGCATGCAAGCAAAAACCATGGAGGTGCTCTGAACACTCTGATTCCAGTACTATCAAGTTTGTTTATTCTCTCACAAGGCCACAAAGCAAAACGCAATTCTTACACGGATGACAAATTCAACAGTACGATACGCAAACGCAACCACATCCAGGGATGTTTCCTGCTCAAGCTGATGGCCTCACCTCGCGGCTAGCGGTTCAGAAATCGGAGCAGCGGCCGCCGCGCTCCCAGTCGCCGTACCTCGTGGGCTGGGGCCCCCGCGGGCCGCCGATCTCGCCAGTGGCCTTGTTCACGTGCGCGCCGCCGTCGTCCTCGTCCTCGGCCTCCTCCTTCCCCGCATCGACGTCGGCGGCGACCTTGGCTTCCGTCGCTTCCTCATCCTCCCCCTTCCGGGCGGGCTCCGGCGGCGGCGGCGGGCCCGTGGAGGGGGCGGAGCTGGAGAGCGTGGCGCGGAGTAGGAGGGACGGAGGAGGAGCCGGAGGCTGGGGCCCGTGGGAGAGAGCGGAGGCGAGGCGGCGGAGGCAGCTGTTGGCCGCCATGGCTTTGCTTGCCGTGGCTTCGTTCCCTCGCTGCCGGTGCGGGCGCGTTCTCTTCCCCGAACCGGATCTCAAGTACGTTGGCCCGTTGGGCTCTACTTGTCGGGCCCATCAAGGAGGCTAGCCCACACACAGACTTAAACTAGACCATTTATAGCGACAGCGTTGCGCGAAGGATGAGGCTGAAGCGCGGAAGAGGATTGCGGAGCTCGAAAAGCAGAACCGTCAGCTCGAAAGGCGAGTTCAGGAGCTCCTCGCGGAGCAAGCTTCTCATGAGACTGATATGAATAAGCTTCGCGAGGCTAAAAAGAAAGCATATGAAGATTGCGATGCTGCTGTGTCGCGGAACGTGGACCTGAGGACTGAGCTTCGGAATGCCAACCAAGCCTTCGAGGACATGAGGAAGCGGGCGGAGGACGCAGAGGGTGAGAAGGAGCGCTTTGAGAAGCGCACTATAGATGCGGAGGAGAGGGAGGCGGACTTAATGCGCGCCCTTGTATCCCGCATGGCGGAGGTCAAGGGGATCTTTGATGCGCAGCTGGCACATACTGGCGGGGCCCCCACTAGCGATCTGCCCGCTGAACCTAGCGTCGAAGGTTATGCGGAATGGTTGAAGAATGAGCTGAATTACTTGACGCCGTTTTTGACCCGGTCGAGGCGGGGATTTTCGCGGGGGTTCGGCCGCGCCGCGCCCTTAGGGATGTGGGGAGTAAGCACGCCCGCAAGATCATTGGCGCCGACTTCCGCCGGCCCACCGTGGAGGAGGTCCGCGAGGCAAGGAAGGATTCATTGGTTGCCTCCGTGGGCCATGCGGCTTTCGACAAGTTCGTCGTCGGCGGAGGTACAGACCGGCGTACGAGATCGTCGCCGGTTCTTTGCGGGGGTAAGGGTCGCGTGGCTTCCTTGTCCGTGAGTAACTGTTGTGATTATAGAGTTGCTTTGATTTCTAAAGGGACTTTTTCGGGTTTTGCGATTGACGCGCCGGGCCGAGGACGCAGGATTTGCCGCCTCCGGAGGAAGGCAACGCCACAACGACCACCGGACGTCCGCCGACGGAGGTTCGGCACCGGGACCCGTGAACCTAGGCACGCAGGAGGCTGATACTACCACCGCGATCGACCCGCCTCCGGAAGGCTCCGCAGATGAACAGGTTGGTGTTATCCCCGGCGATCAGGCTTAGAGTACCGTTGATTGGTCCTATCTTCTTTTTGGTGAGACTTAGAGAGAAACATTTCTTGAACAATTTGCACTGTGTGCCTTCTGGATGCTTGTAAGATACATTGAGCCATAAGGCTTCTCGGTTTGGCTAAATTGTGCTACCTTCGGGCTTGTTCCTTCTTAGATTTGATCGGTGTTTTGGCGTTCTGCCTAGGTGTCTCCGCTTGTTTTATGCGAGGGTTTGGTTTCGTGTGTTAGGGCGGGGGTTTGGCGAGCACTGATCGTGTGCCTTCGCTGCGCAGGTTCCTCTGGATTTTGGGCCTGCCATTTTTAATGTGGTTCCGCTGATGCTGAATCGTCAAGATTTTTTCATGACGGGAGCCAGCTGGATTAATCTGAGGGGCAAAAATCCTCATGCGAAATTTGATAGGATTTGGTGGTGGAGAGTAGCGAAGTATGATCGGTCAGTTCAAAAGTCGCGCCAACTCCTCCGGACCGCTGGCCGTGGGAGGCGGTCTGAGGAATCCGGAGGTAGTGGCGGATTGCTTATTCCGAAGGAGGAACCAGTGGAGATAGACACGCGTGATCTCCGGCGGTGTTTTCGCTCGAGGGTGCTTGAAGGCGACTTACCTCTTGTGGTAAAAAGTCGGCGAGGTTCTTGGAGTGCCCCGATTCTTATTGAAGACAACACGATGAGACCGACGCGAACCAAGCAACCTCCCGAGGAGGTGGTAGTCATTAGCGACGACGAGGACGACGAATATGTTGCTGGTCGTGAGATAATTTTCACGGATGTGGAGGAATTTGTTGGCATGGTTGCGGAGGAGCTTGTTGACGACATATTGGAAGGGTCGTGCAATCTATGGTCTGCGGAGGTGACTCGACCACGATCTCGGCGGAAGCGTGGTCGAGTGTTGCATTATTATGTTGACCCTCAAGGTCGCCTGAGGAGGTGACTTGTAAAGGAAACTTTTAACTTGTTGTTGTTAATGAAAGTTGTGCTTGTTCGCGGTGGTAATGAAATGCTGTAGTGAAACGCAGCGGCGCCCAACTCTTCAAAAGCGAGGCTCGTGCATGTTTTGCGGAGGTAGTAAGAGCGCAGCGACGCCCGACTCTTCAAAAGCGAGGCTCGCGCATGTTTTGCGGAGGTAGTAAGAGCGCAGCGACGCCCGACTTTTCAAAAGCGAGGCTCGCGTAAGTTTTCGGAGGTAGTAAGAGCGCAGCGACGCCCAACTTTTCAAAAGCGAGGCTCGCGTAAGTTTTCGGAGGTAGTAAGAGCGCAGCGACGCCCAACTTTTCAACAGCGAGGCTCGCGCATGTTTTGCGGAGGTATGCCCAACTTTTCAATAGCGAGGCTCGCGTAAGTTTTCGGAGGTAGTAAGAGCGCGGCGACGCCCAACTTTTCAAAAGCGAGGCTCGCGCATGTTTTGCGGTGGTATAAGGCTCGCCCAACTTTTTCAAAAGCGAGGCTCGCGCATGTTTTCGGAGGTAGTAAAAGCGCAGCGATGCCCAACTTTTCAAAAGCGAGGCTCGCGCATGTTTTGCGGAGGTATAAGAGCGCGGCGACGCCCAACTTTTCAAAAGCGAGGCTCGCGCATGTTTCGCGGAGGTAGTAAAAGCGCAGCGACGCCCAACTTTTCAAAAGCGAGGCTCGCGCATGTTTTGCGGAGGTATAAGAGCGCAGCGACGCCCAACTTTTCAACAGCGAGGCTCGCGTAAGTTTTCGGAGGTAGTAAGAGCGCAGCGACGCCCAACTTTTCAAAAGCGAGGCTCGCGCATGTTTTGCGGTGGTATAAGAGCGCAGCGACGCCCAACTTTTCAAAAGCGAGGCTCGCGCATGTTTTGCGGAGGTAGTAAAAGCGCAGCGATGCCCAACTTTTCAAAAGCGAGGCTCGCGCATGTTTTGCGGAGGTATAAGAGCGCACCGACGCCCAACTTTTCAAAAGCGAGGCTCGCGCATGTTTCGCGGAGGTAGTAAAAGCGCAGCGACGCCCAACTTTTCAAAAGCGAGGCTCGCGCATGTTTTGCGGAGGTATAAGAGCGCAGCGACGCCCAACTTTTCAAAAGCGAGGCTCGTGCATGTTTTGCGGAGGTATAAGAGCGCAGCGACGCCCAACTTTTCAAAAGCGAGGCTCGCGTAAGTTTTCGGAGGTAGTAAGAGCGCATGTTTTGCGGAGGTAGTAAAAGTTACAAAGACTTATATTTAGTTGATACAGGATCTTTTGCGCGAACTGTAAGCGGAGCTTAGCCTACATGTGTTTACATGGCGCCAGTCTGGCCTTTGGAACGGTTCAAAAGACCGAATTGTGTTCTTTGCCACGAAGGTTCTCGGGTTGATGATGAACCTTGGTTACCGAATTCGAAGGTGAGCGGCTTCGCATTGTTGGCGCGAGGGTTGAGTTCGGAATTATGCGCTAGTTTGCTTACTTTCGCGTGCTCGTATTTTAGCTCGGCACAGCTCTTCCTAGGTTCTCGGCGGCGGTTTGACCGCAGCGAGATGTCAAGTTGTGGCCTTGCGCGTGATGTATAAAGCCGCCGGGTCTTGTTGCCGAGGTGGTGGGGCGGAGGGTGTGTGCAAGTGATGGTTTGGAAAGGGCATTGCGCTTCATGCCACCGACCTTCGGAGACCGTGGGCGGTGGTTGGGTTGGTATGGGCTAAAGGCTACCGGAACCGTGCTAAAGTGATCAGTGTCTTTGCGGACTCGAGACCTTCGGCTCAAACACTGGCTTAGGCTCTCCTTCCTGACTCCTCACATTCCTAAGGGAGTTTGTTAATGGCCGGACATGGTTTGGGAATGCTTGGGTTTGGTATTGGGTCTTGCTTAAATAAGCATATTTTGGTGGTAATGGAGTACAAACAGGTGTAATGTTTGGGATTTGTAAGGTACTAGGGTTGGTGTGGTGGTTAAGGCGAGGTACAGGGCTTTTAATATACAGTCTGGCTTGTACGGCGAGGGTTTGACGATTGAAGGCTATATATGGGAGTGTAAACTTAGAGCTGGATGTGGATATTTTGAGGAACTAGGTGTAGGGTTGATCGATGTCTCGGATCTCTTTTTAGTTTGGGTGGCGAATCTCTCACCTCTGAAAGGTCCCTTGTTTGGTTTTGATAATTGAGTGACAACTTAGGTGGACTAATTGTGTGATCATGAGAATACACAGGGATTTAGTCCACAGGTGAATGTGAGATGAAGGAGCTTCATTGAATATGTGACATGACATGGAGTCATGTGACCAACGGTGAAGATCGAGATGAAGCTTGGCTCGAGGCCGGAGGGTGTGTGAAGGACAAGTCGAGGCAGTGGAGCGATGGACCATGAGATGGTGAAGCTCGGGCAAGACTTGTTTCCGATGGACCATGAGGCGGTGAAGAGCAAGTGAGATCAAGATCGAGGACCGAGAGAGGTTGCATGATGATATGAAGTGGATCATATCAACTTGAGATCGTGTCGGTGCATGTGTTGCATTGGCACTTTGGTGGAAGACGGTGGAAGTGGAAATGCGCAAGGCAAAGGTATGCTATAGGGCATTTCATTTCACCGGTCATGAGGAGTGTAGAGAAGTTGATGACCGGATTTAGGATTGATAGCCGTACTATCAAGAGGGCAAACTTGTTTGCATCTCGGTCATCTAGTGCCACTTGAGCGATCTAACATTGCGACATGCTAGGATCGAGTGGCGTTGTGAGAACAAGAGAAAATCCTTTGAAATGATTGTGAAAATGCTAACACACATGCACATTGTGATGTACACTTGGTGGTGTTGGCACATTTACAAAGGTGGCGTTGATCGCGCTTTGGTTTGTAGGGTTGAGATGGATTCGGCGTTTTCGAGAAAATTGGAGGCATATTTTCTATTGCGCCGGATAAAAAATCTTGGTGAAAACATGCTAACTTGGGAGCACAAGGTTGTACACGTGTTGGTTAGTATGTTGGAGCAAAGGTTGAGAAGACGGCGCGAAGAAACGTTGAGGATCGCCTTCGTGAGCGCCGGACGCGGGCTTCGGCTGCGCCGACGCGGTACGGGGAGTCCGGCGTGCCGGTGGCGCTCGGGCTCGGTTGAGCGCCGGACGCGGTGGCGCGTCCGGCGGCTCCGGACGCCCGACCGAAACTTTCGGTCGGGCTCGGTCTCGCGCGGTTGGGTCGCCGGACGCACGCGCACTCGGGCGTCGGACTCGGCGGTTTGGTGGGCGTCCGACATTCGGTGGCGTGTGGCGCGTTCAAATTTCAACGGTCGGCTCATGGCGCGGCGAGGGCGCGGGACTGGTCGGCGGTCCCGCGGGCGGACGCGTCCGGCGCGTGTTGCGCGGCGGCCGAGCACCTAACGGCTAGTTGGCCCATGGGGGCTATTTATACTCGCCTTGGCCGGCCTTGGCCGGTGGGCGAGCACACTAGGGCCTTAGTGGCTTGTGTTGTGGTGCTTGGGAGCCCTCTAACTCATCCATGCTTGAGAGTGTTCATCCACTTGAGTTAGAGATCGATTCTAGTGCGTTGCATTGAGAGATTTGCATCGAGTGGCACTAGGTGATCGTGTTGCAAGCCGGTGTGCTTGTTACTCTTGGAGGCGCCACCTCCTAGACGGCTTGGTGGCAAGAGACTCCGTTGAAGCACGCGTGGAGATTGTGCGGTGCTCGGAGGAGGATTTGTGAGGGTTCTTGAGCCTTCCGCGGTGCGCGAATTGGCTACTCTAGTTGAGCGTGGCTTGGAGGATCCCGTTCTTGTGTTGATTGGAGTTGGGGCTCCCGGAGGGGTTGTTGGCGATGAGCCAACTTGAGCGGCCATCTCATCACTAAGCCGGTGTATCGCCACAATGGACGTAGCTTGGTGGCGACCAAGTGAACTGGGGAAAAATCGTGTGTCGATTTGTGATTGCCGAGGCTTCGACCTCCTTGTTCTTGTGTGTGAGGCTTCGACCTCCCTTGAGCTTGTTTGCGGGTGGTTGATCTCTACGCCCGGTGATTCGCCACCGCCACGACTTCGTGTGTCCACTCTTCGCGGTGGTTTGCATCCTCTAGCTCAAGCTTGTATTTACTTTTGTTACATTCTTGCTTAGCTTGAGTAGTGGCTCTTGTGCTCTTTTGCTTGTGTAGCTAGTTGAGCACCTTCTTGCTTGTGTAGCTAGTTAGTCTTGGCTAGACCGATAGTTTTAATTCCGCATTTGTTTCGGTTAGCCGGTGCGTAAGTTTTTAGAAAGGACTATTCACCCCCCCTCTAGTCCATCTCGACCTTTCAACCTCCGCTCCTCACCCTCTGCGGGGGTCGAGGTGGAGTTTGCCTTCATCGCAGCCCCCGGCCCGACCGGCGGGGGTCTCGCGGAATTTGATAGCTCCGCTCCTCGCCCTCTCGCGGGGTCGAGGTGGAGTTTGCTTTCATCGCAGCCCCCCGGCCCGACGGCGGGGGTCTCGCGGAATTTGATGGCTCCGCTCCTCGCCTCTCGCGGGGTCGAGGTGGAGTTTGCTTTTCATCGCAGCCCCCGGCCCGACCGGGCGGGGGTCTCGCGGAATTTGATAACTCCGCCCCGCCCCTCGCGGGGTCGAGGTGGAGTTTGCTTTCATCGCAGCCCCTGGCCCGACTGGCGGGGGTCTGCGGAATTTTATAGCTCCGCTCCTCGCCCTCTGCGGGGGTCGAGGTGGAGTTTGCTTTCATCGCAGCCCCTGGCCCGACCGGGCGGGGTCTCGCGGGAATTTGATAGCTCCGCCTCGCCTCTCGCGGGGTCGAGGTGGAGTTTGCTTTCATCGCAGCCCCCGGCCCGACCGGGCGGGGTCTCGCGGAATTTGATAGCTCCGCTCCTCGCCCCCGCGGGGTCGAGGTGGAGTTTGCTTTCATCGCAGCCCCGGCCCGACCGGCGGGGTTTGTGGATGGGCTTGCATCGGGGTGACCTTCGACCGGGGTCGATTGTCGGCCCGAGGCAATCCCCGCATTTATAGCGGCCGCCGATGAGGGCAAGGCATAGCCTAGTCCGTTTCAGCGGTGGTTGACATGCAAATCTCGGGAAATAAAACTTTGCTATATTACATAATTTTCTTGCCTCATTAAAAAACCTCATGCCCCGGACATAAGGAAAAAGAGTGCAAGGATAGTCTATGTATGCGAAGGAGAGAGGGAAAGAACGATGCGAAGGTAATGATTACATAGTTGTTTGTGAGATGCTAAGGGTAGTACTTGCGGAGGTCGTCGATGTTCCATGTGTGCGGTAGTTTGCGACCTTCGGCATCCTGGAGGTGGAACGAGCCTTGTCTTGTAGAGCTTGTGATAATGTAAGGGCCGAGCCACTTGTCTTGGAGCTTGCCTGCCATCTTCGCGTTCTGCTTCCTGATCAAAACCATGTCTCCTTGGCGGAGGTCACGTGGTGAGACCTTCTTGTCTCTCCACCTCTGGGTTTCAGCCTGGTAGCTGCGGAGGTTATTGACTGCTTTGCACCTTACTTCTTCGAGTAGGTCCTTGTCAAGCGCTTCATCTTGAGTGTTGGTATCGGAGGTAGTTCTTGGTGACCCGTGGCGGAGCTCTCCGGGAGCACGGCTTCTTCTCCATAGAGCAACTTAAATGGAGTGATGCCGGTGGCCCCGCCATCGGAGGTGTTGTGAGACCAAACGACGGTGATGAGCTCCTCCGCCCATTTGCCCAAGTGGCTTGTCTCGTGAGGTTCTTTTTGATTCCTTGCGGGATGATTGCATTGGCCCTTTCGACTAGTCCATTGGACTCGCGGATGTCCGGCGAGGCGAAATGTATTTTGGTGCCGATTTGGAAACAAAACTCTTTGAAGGCGAAGCTATCAACCGGGTTCCATTGTCAACCGTGAGATCCCTTGGGACGCCGAAGCGACATACGATCCGTTGCCGAAGAACTTTTGTACCGTAGCGGAGGTGATGGTGGCAAGCGCCCGAGCTTCGATCCATTTGGTAAAGTACTCCACCGCCACCACCGCGTAGCGGAGCTTTCCGGAGCGGTCGGTAGGGGTCCAACCAAATCCATGGCCCAACGCCGCATTGGCCATGTCGGGCAGATCAAAGTGGTCGGAGCCCCGGCCCGCTTTGAATGGTTAGCGGCCGGGGCAACCTTCGCAGTGTCGCACCAAGAAGGAAGCGTCGGACAAAGCGGTGGGCCAATAGAACCCTTGTCCGAATGCCTTTCCAACTAGAGCCCTTGGGCCATTGTGCGAGCCACGATGCCCCGGTGGATTTCTTTGAGTATGGCGATACCTTCGCTTGTGGCGACGCATTTTAGCCAAGGAGCCGTGACCGAGGCCTTATACGGGTTACGTCCTTCGATTTTATACCCTCGCGCTCTTTGAATCATTCTTTTTCTTCTTCCTTCGATTCGGGATCATAGAACCCCTTGATGTAAGCTATGATAGGGGCCCGCCAATCTTCGCCGGATATGATGTTGACCATTCTCACCGGAGGTGTGTTGCGTGCGTTGCGGTGTGCCGCGAAGGTCTCAAAGAAGACGTCCGGAGGTAGTGGAGTTAATTGAGCCGCGGCCTTCGCTATTTCGTCTCCCCGCCCCGAGGGATGGATTCTCCCAAGAAGAAAGCTTCGCTTTTTGCGGACAAGGTGTGAAGGTATTTCTGTAGCTCCGGATCCTTTGCCTTGAAAGTTTTCTCGATGTGGCCGGCGATCACCTGAGAGTCGGTCCGGATGATCGCCCGGCGCACAGAAAGGGCACGAAGCTTCGCGAGGGCCAAGAGGACGGCTTCATACTCGGCGAGTTGTTGGTGCATTGAAACTCGAGTCTTGCGGCGTATTCGAGCCGGACTCCCGAAGGTGAAGTTAGGATTGCTGCGATTCCGCCCCTTGGGCGCCCCCACGCTCCGTCCACGTGTACCGTCCACGGAGGTTCGATGTCTTCGCGCCTTGTTGTGAGGATCGGGGGTCCAATCTGCGATGAAATCTCGCTAGAGCTTGTGATTTGATCGTGTGTCTCGCCAACGAAGGTTAACGTGTAATCGCCGAGTTGTGAAGCCCACTTGGCGATTCCCCGCCCACCGCCTCGGGTTTCGAAGATGTTATCCAAAGGGACATGCGAAGGTATTGTGATGGGGTGAGACCGAAAATAGTGCTTGAGCTTCTTTGCAGCCATAACCACCGCATATGCGATCTTTTCGAGCTCGAATAATGCTTCTTGGGACCTTCGAGGACCTCGATACGTAATACACGGCATCGTCGTCTTTGATGTTCCTCGAGGGTTTCTTTGACCAAAACGGCACCGATCGCGTGAGGCGAAGCCGCGACGTATAGCAAGAGCGGTTCCGAAGGTTCCGGCTCGCGAGGGTTGTTAACTTGAGTAAGTACGCTTGAGACTATCGAAGGCGCGGTCGGGCGGGGCCCCACTTGAAAGGTTCGCGGGTTTTGAGTACATCAAAGAAGGGCAACCCCCGCCCGTGCATCGTGAGATGAATCTCGCTAAGCGAAGCTAACCGACCGGTTAGGCGCCGAGAGACTTCCTTGACGTCGGAGGTGACATGGAAACGATTGCGTCTATTTTTGTTGGATTGGCTTCGATTCCTCTAGCCGAGACAAGACATCCCGAAGCTTCCTTTGCCGACTCCGAAGATGCACTTCTCGGGTTGAGCTTGAGCTTCGCCTTTTGAGCTTGTCGAAGGTTCTAGCCGATCGGCTATATGGTTGATTCCCGAGTTTGCTCGGATCACAATGTCATCAACATAAGCCGAGAGCGTTGGATCATCTTTGAAGACCTCCGCCGTCATGCGAGCGAAAGTTGGGCCTGCGTTGAGCCCTCACCCATTCTTCTCGGCGTAAAGTGCCATCGGGGGTGATGAAGCTTGTCTTTTCTTCGTCGTCCTTGTTCATCCAAATTTGATGGTAGCCGGAGAAGCAATCGAGCGAGACAAAAGCTCACAACCCGCAGCGTCCACAAGGGTGCTTATCCCGGGTAATGGAAAGCGGTCTTTTGGACATGCCTTGTTGAGACTTGTGAAATCAACACACATTCGCCACTTGAGGTTCTTCTTTTGTACCAATACCACATTAGAGAGCCAGGTTGGATATTTGACCCGCGAATAACCTCCGCTTTTAGCGGCCGATCTACCTCCGCTTTGGCGGCTTGTTTCCTTTCCGACATTTTGCGGAGCTTTTGCTTGATCGGAGGATGATCTTTGCCGACGTTTAGGTGATGCTCGATAAGTTTTTTGTCTACGCCGACGAGGTCCGAAGCCGACCATGCGAAGGCATCGCTGTTATCACGGAGGAACTGGATGAGTTGAGCTTCAAATTCGGTATCTAACAGAGCTGATATGATGACTTTCTTTTCAGGATCGTCCGGAATAGTTGAATCTTTTTTGTTTCTTCCTCCGCCGCCGCGCGAAGGTAACCAAGCTACGTCTATTTTGGCTCGCTTCTCGTTGCTCTTTTTGTTCTTCTTCTTGCCGCTTGTCTCGCTCCTTCTCCCGCAAGCAATGGACGTTTTTCCGCCCGGAGCGGCCGCTTGCTCCGCTATTCCGCCGTGTTTTGGTCTCCGTAGACGGCTACGATACCTCCGGCGCGGCATTTTCATGCAGAGGTAACCAGGATGAATTGCAAAGATTGAACCGATTGATGGTGCCCTCCCGAAGATGGCGTTGTAGTTGTATGGGATATCAACTACGTCGAAGGTGATGTGCTCTGTGCGGGCGATGGTTTTGTTGCCGAAGGATACTGGTAGAGTGATTTTTCCGATTGCTCTAATCCGTGGCCTCCGAACCCGAATAGCGGATGTCCCGCCGGTTGAAGTTTATTTCGTCGAGCTTCATGCCATCGAAGGTGGATGTGAATAAGATGTCGGCATGAGCCGCCATTGTCCACAAGGATTTTGGTCACCGTCCACTCGCGATGTTTGTTTCTATGACCATCGCATCGTATGTGGGTATTGCTTGAGCTTGAGATCCGAGCCGTTGAAGGTCAAGGGAATGTGCGACCGGTGATCATTTCGTGAGGACCTTCGCAGGCTACATGATTGACCCGGCGAAAGTGCTCTCGCGTGTCTTTTGTTGCCATAATCCTCCCCCGAACCTCCGGAAATTGCCATGATGACCCCGTAGGTAGCCGTGGGATTGTTGATCGCCGTCTCGTGCTCCATGTGCTTCTCCCTCAACTTTAATTGGTTGTGGCGGAGGTAGCGCCGGTAGGGGTGGTGGCGGAGGTAAGGCTTGCGCTTGGGTTTGATGAGCGATTGGTGAAGTTGCCGATATCGTCGTTGTGCTTGGCGATGGTAGTATTGCCGCCGTTGGTTGTGAGCATATTGACCCCGAGCGAAGGGCGGTTGAGGGTAGTAAATTGGTTGCCGATACGGGGTTGCCGAGCTCGATGGCCGTGGTTGTATCCCCGGTTGCGGTTGCGGGGTTCGGTGCCGCTTCTCGCGGGTATGGTTGATCGTTCCTCCTCGCGGAGCCGGTGGGGCTTGGCCGTCTGCTCGCACTCAAGCCCCTTGATGTACCATACGCACCGCTTGGTGTAGTGGTCGCCGGCTTTTCCACGTAAATGGCAATAATGCACCATGAGGTTGCCGCGCTGCCGCCGATCCGAGTTGGCGGGTCTTCTATCGACTTGTGGCGGGGGTTGTCCGGGCCGACGAGGGTGCCGCCGAGCTTGCCGATCGTTATCGCCATCGATAGCGTTGACGTTTCCCATGTCGATGCGGGGTATTCATTGCGAGGGTTCGGATTGCGCTCTCTTTGTTGACGTTGCGGAGGTTGGGACGACCGAGACTTGACACGTTCATTGTTATCTCGCTCCGATTTGCTTTTCCATGATGTCATATAACTCGATGGTTCTCGGTTCCCTTCTTGACGGCTTCGATGAGCATGGTCCCTACTGGATGCAACTTGTGACCGCCAAAATCATGACTTCATCCGTGATACGGGGTGCGATTCTTGGTATTGAGGAATCTTTTCCACCAATCTTGTAATGGCTCATCGACTCTTTGTTTGCAATTGAGAAGAGCGGTGGCCTTGGCCATGACCGACCGACACCTTTGAAGTTTGTGCGCATTCTCTCGCGAAGGTCATCCCAACATCCGATGGATCCCGGCCGGAGGTTGCCGTACCTGGTTTGAGCAATATCTCTCGCCACGATCACGAAGGCTTTGGCCATGATGTCCTCATCACCTCCGGCAGCTGAGACAGCAGCTTCATAGGACATTAGATATTGGCGTGGCTCGTAGGTGCCATCATACCGCGGTAGATGTTGCATGGCGAAGCCCTGGGGCCACTCGGTGATCTGAAGGTCGTATGACAGGGGGGATTTGGAGTCATAATGCGGGACCCGCGGCGCCGCTCTTGGCTCGGGACACCTCCCGCCGGCCGGCCGCGGTAAAGTATGTTGGCGCGGAGGTCCGGTTCCGGGCGTGGTGGGTGGGGGTCTTGTTGTTGCTCGACGGAGGTTGTGCGGCGACCGGGCGCATGTCCCGGGAGAGCGGGTCTCGTAGTTTCTCACCTCCGCGTCTCGCCTCCCGCTCGATGCTTTGCTCGATGCGGCGAAGCTCGCTTCGCTTCCTCCGTTTCGCGCCGGATGGTTGCCGCTCTTGATTCCTTATTGATTTGTTCCAGTGCCTTTTGCCGCCGAGGATGCTTTCTTGGAGCTGTTCTAGATGCCCGGCCAACTTTTCTTCTTCCGAAGCTTCGCCGTCTGGCCGTGGATCCATTGGCGATGCCACCTCCGGAGGTATGAGGGTGCGGGCCGGATGATAATGTCCCCGACCACCGACGCGCGCCGACCTCCGGTGCAACTTGGTCCGGGTTGGGATCAACCGCTGCCGAGGTTGGCCGACCGTCGACGGAGGTTGCTCTGGGAGAGGATTTGGCGGAACGACACCTCCGCCAGCGGGGGTCGGATCCGCGTTGGTCCCCTGTGCTGAGGAAAATTCGCTGATGTTTGGAGCCATGGCTGGCTTCTTCTGTTCGATCCCCACGGTTGGCGCCAACTGTTGGTATAAACTCTTGCCCCCCCCCCCACCTTCATAGCAGTGTCAATGAGCCCATAAAACAGGGCCCATAACCAAGGGTTTCCTAATCCTGCTTCGAAGGCAGGAGTAAAAAGCACGTGAATTCGCCGGAAGCTTAGATGGAGCTCAAATGCAGGGCTCGTGATTTCTGCCGGTCGGTAGAGAGAACCAACGTGATGGAGTACAAAGGAAAACTCTACAGGACTCATGATTTGGGATGGGAGGGAGTAGGATTGAATGAAGTAGCGAACGAACCACGCCATCAGTTACTGGACCTGTTCAACGTCAAAAAAAAAAAAAAAATCGTCAGTTACTGGAAGCAGCAATCGAGCAATCACTATTCATTAGTTACTGGAAGCAGCATTCATTATTACCTTGGACTGGACCGATGATGAGAGCAACAGTGAGAAGGCTCTGTGATTAAGAGGAGCGACGGAGAGCAACAGTGAGAAAGCTCTGAGATTATAGGAAGAAAGGAACCTAGATTTTTTTCTCCTATGAAAAGTGATGGAGACCGACAGAACCTTTTCATTCAGTGATTTCAGAGGAGTAGAAACGCCAAACAGCTGCATTTCAAGGAAGACTTTTCGCCCCTTCATCCAAACAGCTAGTAGGACACCCTCGAATTGAACACTGCTGCCGCATTTTCTAGATTGACCTCCATCCAATCTACTGTAATCCAATACAGAGTCCAAGCCGGAGTGAGTACGTACGAAAGCTCCAAAAATTTGGCTTTCAATCAGCGAACGGCCCCGGTGGTCCGCCCTCTACACAATTCCTTCCATATAACGGACGTTTTCCCAAAACAAAGGAAGCATGTCCCCTCTGGTGTCCACGGACGCAACGCAAGCCGTGACCGCAACCGCACTGCACCGTCTTTCTACTCGCCGTCGCCACGTCCTCCGTCCCTGTTTAACTTCCGCTAAAGACCTCATGACATGACGCCGCTATCTGGATCTCTCGCGATCGCGGGGAAAGATCCCGTCCCCGCCCGTGTCCGTGCTGCCGTCCGTAATTATTAACCCAGCAACAGCAACAGCTAGTCGCTCGTCCGCGCTCGCAACTGGGGAAGGTCGCACCCGCGCCACCCGCGAACCGCGCAACCTGCCCGTCGGCCCGTCCTCCTTCCCGTCCCGCGGGCGCCACCGCCCACTGGACGTCCGAGCGCAGCGACGTCGCCGTCCTTTTCTATACTTTATTTACTTAACCCGCGAGCTGAGCTGAGGAGGAGCAGGACGGCGCCCCATCCCCACAGAATTTCTCCGTCGTCCACCACCACCACCACCACCTGATCTCATCAGGTCGGCGGGGTCGGAGGAGAAGAACCTTCGTCTCGTTGCTAGCTGCTAGCTACCAGCTGCGAGTGAGACAGGTGCGCGTGCGTGGTTGCACCGGCGAGGATTGGATTGGAACCGTACGTCGTCGCGTCGCGGCGTCGGTCCAGTCGGTCGTCGATGGGGATCCACCTGGTGGCGTTCGTGGCGGCGCGGGGCTTCCTGCAGGTGTTCCAGGTGTCGGCGCCGCTGCTGTGGCCGCTCAACCTCTGGTTCCCGCTCGCGCGCCACCTGCCCGAGGCCTGCGCCGCCTTCCACGACGCCCTCGTCTCGCACGCCGCGCGCCTGCGCGCCGCCGTCCGGCACCACCGGCGCGACGGTGGGAGCAGGAGCGCCCTCGACGAGTACCTCCACAACGCCACCGTGCTGACGCTCTCGGACTGAAGAAACTGAAGAGACTGGTGAGCCGAGCGGCCGGAGCCAAGCCACGGTGGCCAGTATCGGTCGGAGGCGGGCGTGCACAGGCCGCCGCCGGCGCCGCCGTTGCAAGGCCGGCGCGCGTATGTGCACCCGTGAGTACGTAGCTATAGCCAGGATTTGTTATCTCCGGGTTTTCTTTTTTCTGCTTTTCGGTCGGTCATTAGCTATAGTTCTAGCTAGAATCTCAAGATTGAGCATTGAGGAGCTTCGTATGGTAAATTTGTAATCCTCATCTGTAACTGAAGAACAAGACCATTTTAATCGGCAACGAGCTTTGCAAAACATCTATGAGCTCCGCTTGTACATTTTTACGATTCCACAATGCAACGCTTCGTGCACGAGTAGCTGAGCTTTAGTACTGTTAGTCTGTTTTACTTCTTCCAACGACAAAAGGCATGAATTCTGTACCCGTTCAAGGAGAAAACATCAAGATCTTGTACCTGCGCAGGTGTTGGGGCGTGTTTTATTCATTGCCAACCACGAATCGCATGCGTCGAATGACAGTGACCACGATTGCCCACTGTCCATTGTCGTGTACGAGTACGAGCACTACCTTCACCTAACAATACCATATATCAACAATGCCGGCTTGTCGGCTGTCATACTTTTAGTCCATGAACGTGTAAAAAAGCGTTTGCATAGCGTTTTTCTACTAACGTGAGGGCCGTCGTAGGTCGTGCATGCACTTGTTTGTGGGCCGGATGTAAGTCACGCTTTTTTTTTTAATTTGTAAAATTGATATCTTTTTATTCGGAGCTCCAAATATAGCAAATAATATATCAATTTTGATCGCCTCGACGAGCTCTTGCAATGGTGTACTTCGTTTTGTTGTTTGAGATAGTTTCATTTCATAAAAAATTAAATATTTCTACAAAACAAGTGAGAATAACAAAATCGTGGAATTTATTTAAACATTTCAATTTCATCCTAAACTTTTGTACATGTTAATATCATCATAAAACAGCTACAAATAAATTTTTATAATTTTCAATATTTATTTTGGCCTATAAAAATCATAAAATTTGCATTTATTAATTAAAAGAGATAATTTTAAAACATGCAAAAACTATTTATTTTCTAGGTTTCATATTTTTTCTAGATAGAGTACATCATGAAGAGGCTACATAAAAATTTTCATTAACTTAGCATGCACCAATAATTAGTTATGAAATAAACAAATACAAAGTACTATGGAAAATATCAAAAGTTACTGTTCACGCACTAAAACAGTCTCAAACAACAAAAACGGAGTACACCATTACAAAGAGCTCGCCGAGACGATCAAAATTGATATATTATTTGCTATATTTGGAGCTCCGAATAAAAAAGATATCAATTTTGCAAATTAAAAGAGCGCGTGTCACCGACGTCAAGACCACAAACAAAGGCTACGCACGACCTACAAGTGGCCGCCACGTAGCGTAACACGTGCCATGCAACACTTTTTTTACACGTTCATGGACTAAAGTGGCCGACAAGTTCATGGACCAAAAGACGGCCGACAAGTTCGTGGGCCACTTTTTCGTTTGCAAGCTTAAATGGACCAAAGCACACGATCGACAAGTTCAGGCCACTTTTTCGCTACTTTTCTTCGTCGTATATACTCCGTACGTATTATAGCTAATCTAATGCAAAGTGCATCGCTCTCCACGTCATAAAATGCTTGCACGCCACAGGTATTAGCTAGAATTGACAGGAAGCTGCTCTGTCATGTTCAAGTCTCGATTTAAGGATGGTGGTTGTGTATTTCTTTTTTAAGATTACATAGTACAACGTAGACGTCTATAATATGCACACACTAATCTCTATAAATACGCGTACACAAACCCTATTCCTATAAGCATCTTTAAAGAACTGAGCCGGTAGATGTGGATAACGTCCCACTGAACAGTCTTACCACTAAACACAGGTCCATTCACGGTGGTTGTGTTTTTTCTAGATTCATTCCGTCTATAAATCATAAGTAGTTCGCCAATTTTGATGATTAAAAAGGTTCTTCATAATTTGGGTCTTGATTGCTCATTTGTTTCAACTTTGATGACGTTAATTATTTTTTTTCAACAAATTAAATTTCTTAGATTGATGGAAGTTTCACTTAAGATAAACAAATGTGAACGATTCTTTTTGGAACAACAACAAAGGTGAGCTACAATTTAGAATAGAGAGCACTAAACTAAACCTCAATGCATCTCCAAATTGTTCTGAAAATATGTATACCAATTGAGTTTTTCAAGTGGTTGTTTCGAAACAACACAATGCATTAGAAATCTCAAACTATTTTCAAATTATTGAACCAATTTTATACTCTCTTTATCTCCTATACATTCACATTCGTATTAATTAGAAACCGATCTTAGGGTGCGTTTGGCTGCCACACCTAAAATCTAAACCAAAGAACATCTGTGCCGTGCCGCAGCTTAGGTTGTCAAAGTGCACCCGCAAGCCAAATACATCGTTATTCTTACTCACGTCCTTTACACCTCCAAACCAGCCAATTTTTTAGATAAAGGATATATTTTATACCCGACTTCATCTACCAATATGTAGAATCAGACCAATTATTATAAAAAAGTTATTCAGTGTTTCAGGTAAGACCAAAAGTCACCCGACAACATTGGTACAACTAAATAAAAGAAATAAACTGACGGAAAGAATACGTCTCTAATAAAAAGCTCGCTATCTTGGCAACGGCATGAAGCACTTGGTATATGTGAAAAGGAATCACCATGATGCCGGCACCAAAGCCGACAAACCAAGAGATCTTCCAAAAACGAAGCCTTCAACAAGAAAATAACATCTGAAGACACCATCATCGCCCACCAGTGGCACTAGTGTATGGTTTTCACCCGAAGAGATCATCCTGAAATGAGACAACGCCTCCAACGAGGAATGTGGCACCCGCAGGCATCACCGTCGTCAAAACATGGTATCATTACCAATGCCCACCAAAGCCATATCGTTATGCCAACGATCCAAATGGGCGCCGCCGACGAGTTGCCCCGCCGTCGCCTCTGTCTTGATTTGACCACCGTCGTAGCCGCCTAGGCCGGTTGCCACCATCGCAGCAGGTACAGCAAAAGAGAAAAAACGTTGTTGAAAACCACACACCAAAACCAACCACACTACTGTATCTGTATATGAAGAAGAGAACAGAACTTTTTGGTTTCTGGGTTGTGGCTTTCTGCGATATGTTTATATGCTTGCTACTGGCCAGGTGATCTAGCTAAGCTATCCCGACATCTGATGAGCAATCCGTTGCTGAAAATGATGTCGTCCCAATCCAGTACAGAAATGGAACTGTTCTGTGGCAGCGCAAGTGGATGAATGGGGTAAGCCGTTAGCCGTACGTCAGTGGTGAGTGGGCACAACCCATCGACCGGGTCACTTTGTCACTCACAAACAGACATTACACACACAGACAAGAGAAAAGAACTCTACTATGTGTAGCTGATGGTTATAGACACAGCGTCGTAGCTAAATTTGCTAAAACAGGTTACCATGCATGTTCTTTTAAAGCGGTTTCTAGGTTCTAGGTTAGAGTGATTGTCAACATGCCAACACAAGGCGTGTGTGTGTTCTTACTAGCCGATGGCACGGGGATACGTGTCAAACAATGGTGTCTCTTGGCTCATGTTGTCTGCGGTGTCGAGCTCGAGACGGTGGTCGACGGTCGGTGAAGATCAAGTAGGGGCGTGCCGTGCGGCGGGCCCGGATGCGGTGAAGGCGGACGTGAGGCTTGGATCGAGTGGCCGGGACCGGCCGGCCGTGGTGGGGCAGGTGGGATATCAACGAGCGCAAGTGTACACGGCGGGGGATGCGTACGGGCTACGCTACTCGCGGAGGGTTTGATGGTTTCGCCTCAAAACCATCGGCGGCGGGTTTCCACGGTTTGCGCCTCAAAGCCGGGGGCGAAGGTCCGATGCGGACGGACGACACGTGGCGGCATCGGGGGAGATTGCTTGGAAGCAAGGCTACCGGTGAGGAGGCGCGGTGGCCGTCGGATCAAGTGAAGTCGAGTTGGACCCTTATGCCTGGCTAAGTGGTGTGGCTCTTCATGTATCCAAGGGCAAAGAAGGAATATAAAATAGACTTGCCCCTATAAATAAAGGATGAGGGTCTCCTTCCCCTCACCTCTTCCATTTCCATTTCTCCTTTTAGGATTTCCTTCCTCTAGTCTTTGTGTGAGAGAGAGGTTTGCAAGTCTTTGACTTGTACTCGAACCGGTGTGCGTGGCAAGCGGGTCGCCGAGAATCCATTTGTTTCCTCCGGGTTTAATCATGTGTCTATGATTCTTGAGTTGTTTTTGTGGTTTCGGGATCTCGGACGGTCGGCAGTGTATACGACGGATAGTCCGAGATCTCTTTTGCCTCTTGTGTTCTTGGGTGAAATCTATGATTTTCGAGATATTTGAGTTGGTTTGAGCCATGATCTTCCGGAGTAGCTCGACAACTTGATTGTGATTCACCGTGCAAAATTTGAGAATTTTTCATGGAGTTTTTGTTGGGATCTCGTTGATTTTAGTGGGCATCGTTCTCTCGGCTTCTTCTTGCGGAGTGTCTTTGTTCTTGTTGGAAAGCGGGGTTGGACAACAGCTGGCTTATCAAGCCTTGGTTTTCGCAATGTGCAAACCGGTTTTACCGGTTGTCCACTCGTTTTCCCCTGTTTCTCTGCCCGGTAGGAGTCGGAGTGCAGGATGCTCGATTCACTGACCAGGGAGTCGTTCCCCTTCGGCATGGCAAGCTGAGCACTCGATCTCATGCTGCTCCCTGTGGTGTGCCCCCAGATCAGGTCCGACCTCCCATTTTTTGTTACTTCCCTTCTACGGATCTCGGGTGAGTCGTGCTTGGTCGTTCGGTACGTAAGCCCGAGATCGTCGAGCCGTCTGTTGCGGTGATTTGAGTTACGTCGGTTCCTGCTGGAGTTCTTGTCCCGTCCGCCATTCTCTGCAGAAATCGCTGTGGGCAAACCAGCACCCGAGTGGTGCCTGTCCTCGTACAGGTTCGTGCTTGTTCTTGTTACTGTGAGAGAGCAAGTAAAATTCCAGTAGCTGCAGCAGCGTGTCCTTTAGTGCTTGAGCTGATTTATCCTTTTGACCATCGATTGATGTGGCTGTGTGTGCACTGAATTTATTTGGTAAAAAGTTCTTGTCTAGCTCTCGTGATTGTCTCGGGAAATATTCATGGAATATTAATTTATTTTGTTTACTAGACAATCACGGCTTGCAAAAATTGCTGTTCGCTCTCTGCGGGACAAGGGAAAGGCATTATTGCCCTTGCTTTAGATATGCATATGGTCTAATTGCTGCAGCTTGGCAACTCGCTTTTCAGGAATTTTCAGTCCAGTTTTTCAGTGATTTTCCTCTAGCTTCGATTCCTTGTTTTGTGCGCAACTTGGTCGTTCGGACTTCGATTTGTATTCCGTCTTTGCGTTGGGTTTCTATCGCCCTAAAGAATTTATCTAGATACTTTCATCACCGGTTGGTGTGAGTATTCTAGATTTGGAGATTTTGAGTGTTTTGAAGGTGAACTCGGGACGGCCTAATTATTTCGCGAGAAATTTTAAGGCTCCCATTCCCCCTCCGGTCGCCGTATCCGGTCCTTCAATTGGTATCAGAGCCGGTTAAGGATCACTTCACCTTAATCGGTCCGTGATCCCCGAAGGCGACATCATGGAGAACCGTGGGCTTGGAAAGCCACCGCACTTCGATGGCAAGAACTATCACTATTGGAAGATCCGCATGGGCGCATCTCCAAGGGATTGATTCGCGTGTTTGGGAGATCTCGTGAGAATGCGGACTACGTGGTACTTGCTGCCCGTGTTGACCAAGCACAGATCGACCAACACAAGGCGAACAACACCGCGGTAACCTGTCTTGTTTTTCGCTCTTTCTATGGAGGAATTTGAGCGTGTTTCGATTGTACCATCTTTCGAGAGATCGGGTCTAGGCTGAGAAATACCATGAGGTACCGCCCATGTCAAGACCGAGACTCTATGAGACACACAAGAGAGAGTATGAGAACTTTGTTCAAACCGATGGTGAATCTATTGATTCTTTGTTCACTCGCTTTCAAACCATCGTGAACAAGATGAGGGCAAACAACCCTCAGATGCCCTATGACGATCATCAGAGAGCGCTTAAGCTTCTATATGCTCTAGATCGGAGGGTTTGGGAAGTAAAGGTCTCGGCGATCATTGAATCGCCCGGCTACGAGACTCTCATTTTGTGGATGAGCTGTTCGCAAGCTCAAGTCCACCGAGATTGACCACCGAGACGCGAGCGAGGATCGAAATCCGTCCGCCCCTACCATGGCTTTGGTCTCAGGTACGGGAGGTTCAAGTTCTTTGACTAACCCTTCACACTGTCTTTTGCCTTGTCTTCCGGGTCTCGGCCTACAGAGGAGCAGGAGATGGAGGCTCTTGGGGACGACGAGCTCGCCTTGGTGATTAGCCGGTTCTCACGGTTTCACAACAACCGTTTGAATCGCCGGCGTGGCATCACCAAGCAAGGATGCTCGGGTGTGGAGATCCCGACCACTACGTCGCCAACTTGTCCCAAGGCCGACAAGAACCACTACAACAACAAGAACGACTACAAAGAAGCGCAAGGACAAGCACGAGTCTTCCACACCCAAGTACAAGTACAAGTACAAGGGAAGATTCGACAAGGAGGTGGTCAAGAAGAAGTTTACGGAGAAGCAAGAGGCGAACGAGCCTTCCTCGCATCCCTCGGCCGATCTCGACGACGACTCCGACAACGGCTCATCCCCAAGTGATGATGAGGCCGAGCAAAAGGTCGAGAACAAGTTCAACGGGCTGTGCTTCTTCGGCCGACTCCAAGCTTGGAGGCTGCGCACCATGGCACTCGACGAGTCTACCCCAAGCATTGAGAAGAACGACGACACCGAGCCCGAGGTAGAACAAAATCTCGAGTCCCTTGTGCGAGGTTGATAACTTGACTACCACTTTGCTTAGTCAAGATGCTTTGCTTAAGCGTCTTGCTCGTGAGAGAAAAGATTTCAAGGCTAAGTGGGAGCTTCTTGTCAAAGAGCTAGAGTACGTTAGGGAGTCCGTGCACATCTCACGATGAGTCCGAGTGTGATGCTTGTGCCATTCATATGGCGAACCTAGGCGATGTGCGGTCCAAGTATGTGGCTTTGGTAGATGAGCTTGATGAGGTTAAGGCTAGGTCGTCTCGTGAGTCCTTGCAAATCTTGTGATGAGTCAAGTCCGAGCTAGGTGAGAAAATGACTAGGATTGCCATGCTAGAGAAAACTAGTCAAGTTTCTAGATGTGCTTGTTGTGAAGCTTTGGAACTAGAACTAGACTCTTGTAGGCATGACAAGAAAAGGGCCGAAGAAGAAATCACAAATCTTCGGTCCATGCTCGTTGGTTGTCTTGCGGTGAACCACGGCTTGGCATGATGATGAGTCGGTTCAAGAGGGAACGACACAACGGGATTAGGCTTTGCTGGTGGGAAGGGTGAAAATGTTTTTGGTAAGGTTGGTGAACACAAGTGGTATAAGTGCATCGAGAAATCCACCAAGCCTTCCACTACTCCCAAGTTGATCAAAATCACTCCACCTCGGCCCTAACAAGCCCAATGTGAAAGATGGTGTGTTTGAGGAACCTCCCAAAGCTTCACCTCCAAAGCAAGTGTGGACTCCAAAACCAAACCACCTAAGGAACCCACTTGACACACTTCCCGACATCTCTATTAAACCTCCTCCAAAAAACAAGCAAACCCAAAGAGTGATCCATACCCATGAGAGAGTGAGTCAACCACCACCCAAGAGAGGTGTATCACCGTGATTATTGTCACCATGATGGTCACTTGTTTGAGTTTTGTTTTCGGAGGAGAGAGATGAGCGGCATGAGTATGAGCTTTTCCATAACTCTACTCATGGTGTGTTTGCTCCACGTTTCCGAGGCACGGTGCTAGGCCAAGAGGTGCAACACCTCAAGGACCTAGGCCTCAAGGTGTGAGACCACGAGGTGGTCGTGCCGGCGGGTTCGGGCTTTTCTTATGACCTTGGATCTCGTGACCGTGGCTTTCGTCTTACGGGATGAGCGGACCACGTTTTTCTCGTCGTGGTGATCGCTCTACTCAAATGGGACATGGCATGCATGATGCTTTTGTTAACACTTCTCGTGGGCGAATGAGCCAACACCGGTTTTCTCCTCGTTTTACTAACCCCGGTGTTGGATCATTTGCTCATCCCATGTCTCGCTATTGATGCGGGATGAAGGGCTGGAGAACACGTGGCTAGTTGATTCCGGTTGCTCTCGACACATGACCGGGAACTCAAAATGGTTCTCCGGCCTCACCCAAATGAAGTGTAGTGAATACATTACATTTGGGGATAACAGCCAAGGGTAAAGTGCTTTCACGTGGGTCCATCCGTCGAATGAGAACTTTGTGCTTAAGGATGTGGCCTTGGTTTCAAATTTGCACTTCAATCGCGCTACGTTTCTCGGCTTCTTGATGACGGTTTTGAGGTTCGATTTAAGCCAAGACTTTGTCGTGTTCTTGATGCTCGGGAGAACCTCGTTTGCAAGATTGTGCCTTTTGGGAAAGTGTTTCGTGCTGATTTTTCTCGCTCATTTGGTCTTTCCCGGTTGTTTGATGGCAAACTCCTCCTCGAGCTCGGAAGTGGCACCGCGAGACTTGGTCACTTGAGTTTCGACTTGCTTGCAAGATTGAGCTCACTTGATCTAATTCGGGGTTTGCCCAAGCTCAAGTTTGAGAAGGATCTTGTTTGTCATCCGTGCCGTCACGGGAAGATGATTGCAGCTTCTCATCCTCCCGTGAACCAAGTGATGACCAAGGGGCCCGCGAGCTTTTACATATGGACACCGTAGGTCCGGCTCGGGTCCGGTCGGATGGTGGAAAGTGGTACGTGTTGGTCGTGGTTGATGACTTTTCTCGCTATTCGTGGGTCTTTTTCATGGAGAGCAAAGATGAGGCTTTTACTCATGTTCATGACTTGATCTTAAGGTTGCAAAATGAGTTACCAAAGCATGTCATGAGAGCTATTCAAAGTGACAATGGCACCGAATTCAAGAATACTCATTTTGAGACCTTTTGCTCATCTATAGGTCTTGAACATCGTTTTCCTCGCCGTATGTCCCACAAAAAATGGGATTGTTGAACGCAAGAATCGAACCCTTGTTGAGATGGCCGGGACGATGCTTGATGAGCATAGGACTCCTAGGCGCTATTGGGTGAAGCAATCAACACGGCTTGTTATGTTTCAAATCGCATTTTCCTTCGAGCTTTTTACGAAGAAGACCTCTTATGAGTTGCGGTTTGACCGTTTGCCAAAAGTGAGCCATTTTCGGGTGTTTGGCCGCAAGTGTTTTATCTTGAAGAAGGGTAACTTAGACAAATTTGAATTGAGATCTTTCGACGGGATTTTTCTTGGTTATGTATCTCATTCGCATGCTTATCGAGTACTTAATCTTGAGACTAACCGTGTCATGGAGACTTGTGAAGTCACCTTCGACGAGACCGCACCTTGTTCTTCTTCTGTCTTTGAGAGTGCAGGTGATGAGGAGATGAATAAGAGCATTTTTGTGGAGGAGGAGCAGGACGATGCTGATTGGGGTGATCCCGAGCCGACTCCACCGGCTGCCCCAGTTGACCCTGCGACGACTACTTCCGTTGACGGTCCCACTCCTACATCTTCTACCACATGGGGACCGTACGACGAGGCTCCTCAGCTTGTTCCAGTTTGCACCGAGGGAGCTCCACTCGCCGTTGAGGGAGGCGTCTTCATCAAGGGAAGCACCGCGACACATTCAAAGATCGCCATCCTCCTTCAACCATGATCGGTAACATAAATGAGCGGGTCACTCGCAACAGATCTTATGAGATTTCGCACTTTGCACATTCTCGCTTTTGTTGCAAATTTCGAACCCAAAGAAGTGGTTGAGGCATTAACTGATCCAGATTGGGTGAATGCCATGCATGAGGAGCTTGAGAACTTTGAGAGAAACCAAGTGTGGGTTTTAGTGCCACCTCCACCTCGGTGTTATCCCATAGGAACCAAGTGGGTGTTCAAGAACAAGCAGAGTGAGGATGGGGTTGTGGTGAGAAACAAGGCTAGGTTGGTTGCTCGGGGGTGCTTGTCGGAAAGAGGGGATAGATTATGAGGAAACCTTTGCACCTCGTTGCCCATTTAGAAGCCATTAGGATCTTCCTAGCCTATGCGGCTTCGAAGGTTTCAAGTCAGTATCAAATGGATGTAAAGAGTGCTTTTCGAATGGGTACATAGATGAGGAAGTGTATGTGAGGCAACCCCAGGCTTTGAAAATCCCAAGCATCCCAACCATGTTTTTAAACTCCACAAAGCCCTATATGGTCTCAAACAAGCCCCAAGAGCGTGGTATGAGCGTCGAAGTCCTTTTTTTGGGCAAGGGTTTTACCATGGGGTCGGTTGACAAAACCTTGTTTCTCCTCAAGCATGGCGTGACACTCTCTTGGTGCGGATTTATGTCGATGACATCATTTTTGGTGGTTCGTCACATGCTCTTGTTGCAAAGTTTTCGAGATATGATGAGCGGGGAGTTCGAGATGAGCATGATGGGTGAGTCGACGTTCTTTCTCGGTTTGCAAATCAAGCAAACTCGAGAAGGGACATTTGTACATCAAGGCAAGTACACGAAGGATCTTCGAAGCGCTTTGACATGGGTGATGCCAAGCCACTTCAAACTCCCATGTCGACCACGACCGCTGCCTTGGATGCTGATCTAGAAGGAGAAGTCGTGGACTAAGGAGTACCGCGGCATGATCGGGTCGTTGCTTTGTACTGACGGCGACAAGGCCCGACATCCGGTTCGCCGTCCGCTTTGCGACGCTTCCGGTCTTCACCGCGCACTTCGCATCGGCAGTTGTCAAACGCATCTTACGGTACCTTCGCTTCACTCCCGAGCTTGGTCTATGGTACTCGACCTCTTCATCTCTTTCTCTTTCGGGTTATTCGATGCCGATTATGCGGGTGATCGAATTAAGAGAAAGTCCACTTCGGGAACTTGTGAGTTTTTGGGTTCGTCGTTGATCTCTTGGTCTTCTCGCAAACAGTCTTCTATTTCCCAATCCACTTGTGAGGCCGAGTATGTCGCCGTCTTTCGCGTGTTGTTCTCGTTGCTTTGGGTGGTTGCTACCTTGAGAGACTATGGGTTGAACTTTAGGAAAGTGCCTCTTTTCGGTGGCAGCACTAGTGCCATTAGCGTTGCTAAGAACCCAAAGTACTCCACTCAAAAACCAAGCACATTGAGATCCGATATCACTTCTTGAGAGATCACCAAGAGAAAGGAGACATAGACCTTGACTGTGAGAACCCATGAACAGCCTTGCCGATATCTTCACAAAGCCCCTCGATCAAACCCGGCTTTGCCCACTTGAGAGCGAGTTGGGCATTTGCTACCCTTTTTAGTGTAGGGTAGCCGTATCTTGATGTATAGTATGGTTTTTGGCTTTCCTCTCTTGCTTTTGGTTATCTCGGCCTTCTTTTTGCACCTTTGTATCATAGTGCATTTCATCATGTATCATATTATCCTTATTGAGCTTCATGACTATAGCAGTTTTTGATTACATTCATGCTCTTGCTAGTATGTCTTGTGTATGTATCTTGGAGCTTGCGGCTTAGGCTTCTTCTGATCACTTGTTACATGTTATGAGCTAAGCCTGTTTTCTAAATGTGAACCTGCTTTAATCTTGATGCAACTCGAAAAATGTTCACCTTTGAGATGGCAACTAGCATGTGTAGGTTTTGTGAGAACCTTGTTGCTTTCATATGTATGCTTGAGTTGCTATGTCTCATGTTTCTTGAGTCATTCACTTAGCTCGGATCTCTTGATAATCTTGTGCTAAAACTTGATGTCTAAGCTAAGAAATGATGAAAAGTTTTGAGGTGGATCTTTTTCGTCCCACGGCAATGTCACGAGATTGCTTCTCATTCATTCGAGTGAGATGAACTTGGGCATTGTAGTGCTAGTCCACAACCACTCGTGACGAGACAGCTTCCCACTTGCACTAAGGGATGAACTCGGCATGGTTGAAAAACATGATAAAAACAATCTTTTGGGCGGACAGTTTTTGATCCTCTCGTTCACACATGTCTAAATGAAACCTTGCTAACTACTGTTTTAACTCTGATCAATGTTGTAGTTACAAGTGTTGTTAAGTGTATCTTTGAGACATGATGTGTGACCGTTATATGGGGTAGTTCACTCTTGTATACATGTGTTAGCACTTGTTTGATCTCCGCTTACATGTGCCGGTGCTATTCTTTTTGGTGAACACCTTTTATAAAATGCCCAACACCCGATCAAATGCTTATGTTTCATACTCCGTACCACTTGATCGCTTGAGCATTGGTTTTGTCTTGTGCCATTTGTTATACACTTGCCATACTTGCTAGATCATCCATGTACTCAAATTGCTATACTTGTGAAGCTCTGTCATTTTGCATTTCTTTCATGGCATGATTTGAGGGGGAGTTGCAGTCTCTTTTGATTTAATCTTGATAAGTGCATGTGCCAACAAGGGGGAGAAACATCCACAAATCCAGAGAGCTCATTTGTGAGTATGCATTTGTCAAGGGGGAGTTGCACTCCGGTTTGAGCTGTTTTTGCTAGATGTGTTGAGCCGTTGCCTCTTCTTGAGGGTCTAGCTGTTCTTTAGGTTTTTTTTGCCTTGCTAGTGGTGTTGAGCCTTTTGCCTCTTCTTGAGGGCTAGCTTTGGTTTTCTTGGTCGCGTCGAGCCGTTGCCTATGTCTTTGGGGACCAAGTTGTGACTTTGCTTTGCTCATTGTAAATGACCCGTTTTCTGCTTTTCTTTGGCTCTTGGTCATTTGGATGGGTTGTCTCTGGTTTGTGTTGGTGTTGACAATGCACTCATCAAGGGGAGATTGAGGACACATGGTTTTTACCATAACCATTGTGTGGATCTTTGTGTGATGAGTGTTTGTCAACATGCCAACACAAGGCGTGTGTGTGTTCTTACTAACCGATGGCACGCGGATACGTGTCAAACAATGGTGTCTCTTGGCTCATGTTGTCCGGCAGTGTCGAGCTCGAGACGGTGGTCGACGGTCGGTGAAGATCAAGTAGGGCGTGCCGTGGCCGACGGACCGGTGCGGTGAAGGGCGGACGTGAGGCTTGGATCGAGGGACCCGAGACCGGGCGGCCGGCCGTGGTGGTGGCCGACACTGGGATATCAACGAGCGCAAGTGTACACGGCGGGGGATGCGTACGGGCTACGCTACTCGCGGAGGGTTTGATGGTTTCGCCTCAAAACCATCGGCGGTGGGTTTCCCGGTTTGCGCCTCAAAACCGGGGCGAAGGTCCCGATGCGGACGGACGACACGTGGCGGCATCGGGGAGATTGCTTGGAAGCAAGGCTACCGGTGAGGAGGCGCGGTGGCCGTCGGATCAAGTGAAGTCTGAGTTGGACCCTTATGCCCCTGGCTAAGTGGTGTGGCTCTTCATGTATCCAAGGGCAAAGAAGGAATGTAAAATAGACTTGCCCCTATAAATAAAGGATGAGGGTCTCCCTTCCCCCTCACCTCTTCCATTTCCATTTCTCCTTTTAGGATTTCCCTTCCTCTAGCTGCTGTGTGAGAGAGAGGTCTGCAAGTCTTTGACTTGTACTCGAACCAGTGTGCGTGGCAAGCGGGTCGCCGAGAATCCGCTGTTTCCTCCGGGTTTAATCATGTGTCTATGATTCTTGAGTTGTTTTTGTGGTTTTCGGGATCTCGGACAGTCAGCAGGTGTATACGAGCAGATAGTCCGAGATCTCTTTGCCTCTTGTGTTCTTGGGTGAAATCTATGATTTTCGAGATATTTGAGTTGGTTTGAGCCATGATCTTCCCGAGTAGCTCGACAACTTGATTGTGATTCACTTGTGCAAAATTTGAGAATTTTTCATGGAGTTTTTGTTGGGATCTCGTTGATTTTAGTGGGCATCGTTCTCTCCGGCTTCTTCTTGCGGAGTGTGCTTTGTTCTTCCGTTGGGCAGGGTTGGACAACAGGCTGGCTTATCAAGCCTTGGTTTCTGCAACAGGCAAACCGGTTTTTACCAGTTGTCCACTCGTTTTCCCCTGTTTCTCTCTGCAGTAGGAGTCGGAGTCTGGGATGCTCGATTCACTGACCAGGGAGTCGTTCCCCTTCGGCATGGCAAGCTGAGCACTCGATCTCATGCTGCTCCCTGTGGTGTGCCCCCAGATCAGGTCCGACCTCCCATTTTTTGTTACTTCCCTTCTGGATCTCGGGTGAGTCGTGCTTGGTCGGGTTCGGTACGTAAGCCCGAGATCGTCGAGCCGTGTCGCTGTTGCGGTGATTTGAGTTCCGGTTCTATTTGGAGTTCTTGTCCCGTCCGCCATTCTCTTCGAAATCGGCGTGGGCAAACCAAGACTGAGTGGTGCCTGTCCTTGTATGTGTTCGTGCTTGTTCTTGTTCTTGTGAGAGAGCAAGTAAAATTCCAAAGAGCTGCAGCAGCGTGTCCTTTAGTGCTTGAGCTGATTTATCCTTTTGACCATCGATTGATGTGGCCGTGTGTGCACCGAATTTATTTGGTAAAAAGTTCTTGTCTAGCTCTCGTGATTGTCTCAGAAATATTCATGGAATATTAATTTATTTTGTTTACTAGACAATCACGGCTTGCAAAAATTGCTGTTCGCTCTCGCAGACAAGGGAAAGGCATTATTGCCCTTGCTTTAGATATGCATATGGTCTAATTGCTGCAGCTTGGCAACTCGCTTTTCAGGAATTTTCAGTCCAGTTTTTCAAAGTGATTTTCCTCTAGCTTCGATTCCTTGTTTTGTGCGCAACTTGGTCGTTCGGACTTCGATTTGTATTCCGTCTGTTGCGTTGGGTTTCTATCGCCCTAAAGAATTTATCTAGATACTTTCATCACCGGTTGGTGTGAGTATTCTAGATTTGGAGATTTTGAGTGTTTTGAAGGTGAACTCGGGACGGCCTAATTATTTCGCGAGAAATTTTAAGGCTCCCATTCACCCCCTCCGGTCGCCGTATCCGGTCCTTCAATTGGTATCGAGCGGTTAAGGATCACTTCACCTTAATCGGTCCGTGATCCCCGAAGGCGACATCATGGAGAACCGTGGGCTTGGAAAGCCACCGCACTTCGATGGCAAGAACTATCACTATTGGAAGATCCGCATGTCGGCGCATCTCCAAGGGATTGATTCGCGTGTTTGGGAGATCTCGTGAGAATGCGGACTACGTGGTACTTGCTGCCCGTGTTGACCAAGCACGATCGACCAACACAAGGCGAACAACACCGCGAACTGTCTTGTTTTCTCGCTCTTTCTATGGAGGAATTTGAGCGTGTTTCGATTGTACATTGCTCGAGAGATCCGGTCTAGACCGCGAAATACCATGAGGGTACTTGCCCATGTCAAGACCAGACTCTATGAGACACACAAGAGAGAGTATGAGAACTTTGTTCAAACCGATGGTGAATCTATTGATTCTTTGTTCACTCGCTTTCAAACCATCGTGAACAAGATGAGGGCAAACAACCCTCTCGATGCCCTATGACGATCATCGAGAGCGCTTAAGCTTCTATATGCTCTAGATCGGAGGGTTTGGGAAGTAAAGGTCTCGGCGATCATTGAATCGCCGGCTACGAGACTCTCACCGTGGATGAGCATTCGAAGCTCAAGTCCACCGAGATTGACCACCGAGACGCGGCGAGGATCGAAATCCGTCTCGCCCTACCATGGCTTTGGTCTCGTGTACAGGAGGTTCAAGTTCTTTGACTAACCCTTCACATTTGTCTTTTGCCTTGTCTTCTCCGGGTCTCGGCTACGAGGAGCGAGATGGAGGCTCTTGGGGACGACGAGCTCGCCTTGGTGATTAGCCGGTTCTCACGGTTTCACAACAACCGTTTGAATCGCCGGCGTGGCATCACCAAGCAAGGATGCTTCGGGTGTGGAGATCCCGACCACTACGTCGCCAACTTGTCCCAAGGCCGACAAGAACCACTACAACAACAAGAACGACTACAAAGCAAGCGCAAGGACAAGCACGAGTCTTCCACACCCAAGTACAAGTACAAGTACAAGGGAAGATTCGACAAGGAGGTGGTCAAGAAGAAGTTTCGGAGAAGCAAGAGGCGAGCGCGAGCCTTCCTCGCATCCTCGCCGATCTCGACGACGACTCCGACAACGGCTCATCCCCAAGTGATGATGAGGCCGAGCAAAAGGTCGAGAACAAGTTCAACGGCCGTGCTTCTTCGCCGACTCCAAGCTTGGAGGCTATCGCACCATGGCACTCGACGAGTCTACCCCAAGCATTGAGAAGAACGACGACACCGAGCCCGAGGTAGAACAAAATCTCGAGTCCCTTGTCGCGAGGTTGATAACTTGACTACCACTTTGCTTAGTCAAGATGCTTTGCTTAAGCGTCGCTCGTGAGAGAAAAGATTTCAAGGCTAAGTGGGAGCTTGCTTTGTCAAAGAGCTAGAGTCTCGTTAGGGAGTCTCGTGCACATCTCGATGAGTCGAGTGTGATGCTTGTGCCATTCATATGGCGAACCTAGCGATGTGCGGTCCAAGTATGTGGCTTTGGTAGATGAGCTTGATGAGGTTAAGGCTAGGTCTGCTCTCGTGAGTCCTTGCAAATCTTGTGATGAGCTGAAGTCCGAGCTAGGTGAGAAAATGACTAGGATTGCCATGCTAGAGAAAACTAGTCAAGTTTCTAGATGTGCTTGTTGTGAAGCTTTGGAACTAGAACTAGACTCTTGTAGGCATGACAAGAAAAGGGCCGAAGAAGAAATCACAAATCTTCGGTCCATGCTCGGTTGGTTGTCTTGCGGTGAACCACGGCTTGGCATGATGATGAGTCGGTTCAAGAGGGGAACCGACACAACGGGATTAGGCTTTGCTACAGGTGGGAAGGGTGAAAATGTTTTTGGTAAGGTTGGTGAACACGGTGGTATAAGTGCATGAGAAATCCACCAAGCCTTCCACTACTCCCAAGTTGATCAAAATCACTCCACCTCGGCCTAACAAGCCCAATGTGAAAGATGGTGTGTTTGAGGAACCTCCCAAAGCTTCACCTCCAAAGCAAGTGTGGACTCCAAAACCAAACCACCTAAGGAACCCACTTGACACACTTCCCGACATCTCTATTAAACCTCCTCCAAAGAACAAGCAAACCCAAAGAGTGATCCATACCCATGAGAGAGTGAGTCAACCACCACCCAAGAGAGAGGTGTATCACTGTGATTATTGTCACCATGATGGTCACTTGTTTGAGTTTTGTTTTCGGAGGAAGAGAGATGAGCGGCATGAGTATGAGCTTTTCCATAACTCTACTCATGGTGTGTTTGCTCCACGTTTCCGAGGCACGGTGCTAGGCCAAGAGGTGCAACACCTCAAGGACCTAGGCCTCAAGGTGTGAGACCACGAGGTGGTCGTGCCCGGCGGGTTCGGGCTTTTCTTATGACCTTGGATCTCGTGACCGTGGCTTTCGGTCTTACGGGATGAGCGGACCACGTTTTCGTCGTGGTGATCGCTCTACTCAAATGGGACATGGCATGCATGATGCTTTTGTTAACACTTCTCGTGGGCGAATGAGCCAACACCGGTTTTCTCCTCGTTTTACTAACCCGAGTGTTGGATCATTTGCTCATCCCATGTCTCGCTATTGATGCGGGATGAAGGGAATTTGGAGAACACGTGGCTAGTTGATTCCGGTTGCTCTCGACACATGACCGGGAACTCAAAATGGTTCTCCAGCCTCACCCAAATGAAGTGTAGTGAATACATTACATTTGGGGATAACAAAGAAGGGTAAAGTGCTTTCACGTGGGTCCATCCGTCGAATGAGAACTTTGTGCTTAAGGATGTGGCCTTGGTTTCAAATTTGCACTTCAATCGCTTTTGTTTCTCGGCTTCTTGATGACGGTTTTGAGGTTCGATTTAAGCCAAGACTTTGTCGTGTTCTTGATGCTCGGGAGAACCTCGTTTGCAAGATTGTGCCTTTTGGGAAAGTGTTTCGTGCTGATTTTTCTCGCTCATTTGGTCTTTCCCATTTGTTTGATGGCAAACTCCTCCTCGAGCTCGGGAAGTGGCACCGCAGACTTGGTCACTTGAGTTTCGACTTGCTTGCAAGATTGAGCTCACTTGATCTAATTCGGGGTTTGCCCAAGCTCAAGTTTGAGAAGGATCTTGTTTGTCATCCGTGCCGTCACGGGAAGATGATTGCAGCTTCTCATCCTCCCGTGAACCAAGTGATGACCAAGGGGCCGGCGAGCTTTTACATATGGACACCGTAGGTCCAGCTCGGGTCCGGTCGATGGTGGAAAGTGGTACGTGTTGGTCGTGGTTGATGACTTTTCTCGCTATTCGTGGGTCTTTTTCATGGAGAGCAAAGATGAGGCTTTTACTCATGTTCATGACTTGATCTTAAGGTTGCAAAATGAGTTACCAAAGCATGTCATGCGAGCTATTCGCAAAGTGACAATGGCACCGAATTCAAGAATACTCATTTTGAGACCTTTTGCTCATCTATAGGTCTTGAACATCAGTTTTCCTCGCCGTATGTCCCACAAAGAAATGGGATTGTTGAACGCAAGAATCGAACCCTTGTTGAGATGGCCAGGACGATGCTTGATGAGCATAGGACTCCTAGGCGCTATTGGGCTGAAGCAATCAACACGGCTTGTTATGTTTCAAATCGCATTTTCCTTCGAGCTTTTACGAAGAAGACCTCTTATGAGTTGCGGTTTGACCGTTTGCCAAAAGTGAGCCATTTTCGGGTGTTTGGCTGCAAGTGTTTTATCTTGAAGAAGGGTAACTTAGACAAATTTGAATTGAGATCTTCTGACGGGATTTTTCTTGGTTATGTATCTCATTCGCATGCTTATCGAGTACTTAATCTTGAGACTAACCGTGTCATGGAGACTTGTGAAGTCACCTTCGACGAGACCGCACCTTGTTCTTCTTTGTCTTTGAGAGTGCAGTGATGAGGAGATGAACAAGAGCATTTTTGTGGAGGAGGAGCGGGACGATGCTGATTGGGGTGATCCCGAGCCGACTCCACCGGCTGCCCCCCGAGTTGACCTGCGACGACTACTTCCGTTGACGGTCCCACTCCTACATCTTCTACCACATGGGGACCGTACGACGAGGCTCCTCGGCTTGTTCCAACCCGCACCCGAGGAGCTCCAGCTGCTGTTGAGGGGGAGGCGTCTTCATCAAGGGAAGCACCGCGACACATTCAAAGATCGCCATCCTCCTTCAACCATGATCGGTAACATAAATGAGCGGGTCACTCGCAACGGATCTTATGAGATTTCGCACTTTGCACATTCTCGCTTTTGTTGCAAATTTCGAACCCAAAGAAGTGGTTGAGGCATTAAGCGATCCAGATTGGGTGAATGCCATGCATGAGGAGCTTGAGAACTTTGAGAGAAACCAAGTGTGGGTTTTAGTGCCACCTCCACCTCGGTGTCATCCCATAGGAACCAAGTGGGTGTTCAAGAACAAGCGAGTGAGGATGGGGTTGTGGTGAGAAACAAGGCTAGGTTGGTTGCTCGGGGGTACCGTCGGAAAGAGGGGATAGATTATGAGGAAACCTTTGCACCTCGTTGCCCGTTTAGAAGCCATTAGGATCTTCCTAGCCTATGCGGCTTCGAAAGGTTTCAAGCCGTATCAAATGGATGTAAAGAGTGCTTTTCCGAATGGGTACATAGATGAGGAAGTGTATGTGAGGCAACCCCTGTGCTTTGAAAATCCCAAGCATCCCGACCATGTTTTTAAACTCCACAAAGCCCTATATGGTCTCAAACAAGCCCCAAGAGCGTGGTATGAGCGTCGAAGTCCTTTTTTTGGGCAAGGGTTTTACCATGGGGTCGGTTGACAAAACCTTGTTTCTCCTCAAGCATGGCGGTGACACTCTCTTGGTGCAGATTTATGTCGATGACATCATTTTTGGTGGTTCGTCACATGCTCTTGTTGCAAAGTTTTCGAGATATGATGAGCGGGGAGTTCGAGATGAGCATGATGGGTGAGCGACGTTCTTTCTCGGTTTGCAAATCAAGCAAACTCGAGAAGGGACATTTGTACATCAAGGCAAGTACACGAAGGATCTTTCAAGCGCTTCGACATGGGTGATGCCAAGCCACTTCAAACTCCCATGTCGACCACGACCGCCTTGGATGCGATCTAGAAGGAGAAGTCGTGGACGGAAGGAGTACCGCAAAGCATGATCGGGTCGTTCTTTGTACTCCGACGGCGACAAGGCCCGACATCCGGTTCGCCGTCCGCTTTGCGCACGCTTCCGGTCTTCACCGCGCACTTCGCATCGGCAGTCATCCAAACGCATCTTACGGTACCTTCGCTTCACTCCCGAGCTTGGTCTATGGTACTCGACCTCTTCATCTCTTTCTCTTTCGGGTTATTCGATGCGATTATGCGGGTGATCGAATTAAGAGAAAGTCCACTTCGGGAACTTGTGAGTTTTTGGGTTCGTCGTTGATCTCTTGGTCTTCTCGCAAGCAGTCTTCTATTTCCCAATCCACTTGTGAGGCCGAGTATGTCGCCGTCTGCGCGTGTTGTTCTCGGTTGCTTTGGGTGGTTGCTACCTTGAGAGACTATGGGTTGAACTTTAGGAAAGTGCCTCTTTTCGGTGGAGCACTAGTGCCATTAGCGTTGCTAAGAACCCAAGTACTCCACTCAAAAACCAAGCACATTGAGATCCGATATCACTTCTTGAGAGATCACCAAGAGAAAGGAGACATAGACCTTCACTGTGAGAACCCATGAACAAGCTTTTGCGATATCTTCACAAAGCCCCTCGATCAAACCCGGTTGCCCACTTGAGAGCGAGAGTTGGGCATTTGCTACCCTTTTTAGTGTAGGGTAGCTGTATCTTGATGTATAGTATGGTTTTTGGCTTTCCTCTCTTGCTTTTGGTTATCTGGCCTTCTTTTTGCACCTTTGTATCATAGTGCATTTCATCATGTATCATATTATCCTTATTGAGCTTCATGACTATAGCAGTTTTTGATTACATTCATGCTCTTGCTAGTATGTCTTGTGTATGTATCTTGGAGCTTGCGGCTTAGGCTTCTTCTGATCACTTGTTACATGTTATGAGCTAAGCTGTTTTCTAAATGTGAACTGCTTTAATCTTGATGCAACTCGAAAAATGTTCACCTTTGAGATGGCAACTAGCATGTGTAGGTTTTGTGAGAACCTTGTTGCTTTCATATGTATGCTTGAGTTGCTATGTCTCATGTTTCTTGAGTCATTCACTTAGCTCGGATCTCTTGATAATCTTGTGCTAAAACTTGATGTCTAAGCTAAGAAATGATGAAAAGTTTTGAGGTGGATCTTTTCGTCCCACGGCAATGTCACGAGATTGCTTCTCATTCATTCGAGTGAGATGAACTTGGGCATTGTAGTGCTAGTCCACAACCACTCGTGACGAGACGGCTTCCCACTTGCACTAAGGGATGAACTCGGCATGGTTGAAAAACATGATAAAAACAATCTTTTTGGCGGACGTTTTTGATCCTCTCGTTTACACATGTCTAAATGAAACCTTGTTAACTACCGTTTTAACTCGATCAATGTTGTAGTTACAAGTGTTGTTAAGTGTATCTTTGAGACATGATGTGTGACCGTTATATGGGGTAGTTCACTCTTGTATACATGTGTTAGCACTTGTTTGATCTCCCGCTTACATGTGCCAGGTGCTATTCTTTTTGGTGAACACCTTTTATAAAATGCCCAACACCCGATCAAATGCTTATGTTTCATACTCCGTACCACTTGATCGGCTTGAGCATTGGTTTTGTCTTGTGCCATTTGTTATACACTTGCCATACTTGCTAGATCATCCATGTACTCAAATGGCTATACTTGTGAAGCTCTGTCATTTTGCATTTCTTTCATGGCATGATTTGAGGGGGAGTTGCAGTCTCTTTTGATTTAATCTTGATAAGTGCATGTGCCAACAAGGGGGAGAAATATCCACAAATCCAGAGAGCTCATTTGTGAGTATGCATTTGTCAAGGGGGAGTTGCACTCCGGTTTGAGCCGTTTTTGCTAGATGTGTTGAGCCGTTGCCTCTTCTTGAGGGTCTAGCTGTTCTTTAGGTTTTTTTGCCTTGCTAGTGGTGTTGAGCCTTTTGCCTCTTCTTGAGGGCTAGCTTTGGTTTTCTTGGTCGCGTCGAGCCGTTGCCTATGTCTTTGGGGACCAAGTTGTGACTTTGCCTTGCTCATTGTAAATGACCCGTTTTCTGCTTTTCTTTGGCTCTTGGTCATTTGGATGGGTTGTCTCTGGTTTGTGTTGGTGTTGACAATGCACTCATCAAGGGGGAGATTGAGGACACATGGTTTTTACCATAACCATTGTGTGGATCTTTGTGTGATGAGTGATTGTCAACATGCCAACACAAGGCGTGTGTGTGTTCTTACTAACCGATGGCACGCGGATACGTGTCAAACAATGGTGTCTCTTGGCTCATGTTGTCTGCGCAGTGTCGAGCTCGAGACGGTGGTCGACGGTCGGTGAAGATCAAGTAGGGCGTGCCGTGCGACGGACCGGGTGCGGTGAAGGGCGGACGTGAGGCTTGGATCGAGGACTCGAGTGACCGGGCGGCCGGCCGTGGTGGCCGATAATTTGGGATATCAACGAGCGCAAGTGTACACGGCGGGGATGCGTACGGGCTACGCTACTCGCGGAGGGTTTGATGGTTTCGCCTCAAAACCATCGACGGCGGGTTTCCCGGTTTGCGCCTCAAAACCGGGGCGAAGGTCCCGTGCGGACGGACGACACGTGGCGGCATCGGGAGATTGCTTGGAAGCAAGGCTACCGGTGAGGAGGCGCGGTGGCCGTCGGATCAAGTGAAGTCGAGTTGGACCCTTATGCCCCGGCTAAGTGGTGTGGCTCTTCATGTATCCAAGGGCAAAGAAGGAATGTAAAATAGACTTGCCCCTATAAATAAAGGATGAGGGTCTCCTTCCCCTCACCTCTTCCATTTTCATTTCTCCTTTTAGGATTTCCCTTCCTCTAGCCGGCTGTGTGAGAGAGAGGTCTGCAAGTCTTTGACTTGTACTCGAACCAGTGTGCGTGGCAAGCGGGTCGCCGAGAATCCGCTGTTTCCTCCGGGTTTAATCATGTGTCTATGATTCTTGAGTTGTTTTTGTGGTTTTCGGGATCTCGGACAGTCAGCAGGTGTATACAGCAGATAGTCCGAGATCTCTTTTGCCTCTTGTGTTCTTGGGTGAAATCTATGATTTTCGAGATATTTGAGTTGGTTTGAGCCATGATCTTCCCGGAGTAGCTCGACAACTTGATTGTGATTCACTGTGCAAAATTTGAGAATTTTTCATGGAGTTTTTGTTGGGATCTCGTTGATTTTAGTGGGCATCGTTCTCTCTGGCTTCTTCTTGCGGAGTGTGCTGTTCTTCTGTTGGAAAGCAGGGTTGGACAACAGGCTGGCTTATCAAGCCTTGGTTTCTGCAACAGGCAAACCGGTTTTTACCAGTTGTCCACTCGTTTTCCCCTGTTTCTCTCTGCAGTAGGAGTCGGAGTCTGGGATGCTCGATTCACTGACCAGGGAGTCGTTCCCCTTCGGCATGGCAAGCTGAGCACTCGATCTCATGCTGCTCCCTGTGGTGTGCCCCCAGATCAGGTCCGACCTCCCATTTTTTGTTACTTCCCTTCTGGATCTCAGGTGAGTCGTGCTTGGTCAGTTCGGTACGTAAGCCTGAGATCGTCGAGCTGTGCTGTTGCAGTGATTTGAGTTCTGTCGGTTCCTGCTGGAGTTCTTGTCCCGTCCGCCATTCTCTGCAGAAATCGCTGTGGGCAAACCAGCACCGAGTGGTGCCTGTCCTCGTACAGGTTCGTGCTTGTTCTTGTTACTGTGAGAGAGCAAGTAAAATTCCAGTAGCTGCAGCAGCGTGTCCTTTAGTGCTTGAGCTGATTTATCCTTTTGACCATCGATTGATGTGGCTGTGTGTGCACTGAATTTATTTGGTAAAAAGTTCTTGTCTAGCTCTCGTGATTGTCTCAGGAAATATTCATGGAATATTAATTTATTTCGTTTACTAGACAATCACGGCTTGCAAAAATTGCTGTTCGCTCTCTGCAGGACAAGGGAAAGGCATTATTGCCCTTGCTTTAGATATGCATATGGTCTAATTGCTGCAGCTTGGCAACTCTGCTTTTCAGGAATTTTCAGTCCAGTTTTTCAGTGATTTTCCTCTAGCTTCGATTCCTTGTTTTGTGCGCAACTTGGTCGTTCGGACTTCGATTTGTATTCCGTCTGTTGCGTTGGGTTTCTATCGCCCTAAAGAATTTATCTAGATACTTTCATCACCGGTTGGTGTGAGTATTCTAGATTTGGAGGTTTTGAGTGTTTTGAAGGTGAACTCGGGACAGCGGCCTAATTATTTCGCGAGAAATTTTAAGGCTCCCATTCACCCCCCCTCTGGTCGCCGTATCCGGTCCTTCAAGCATATCCAACAACTTTGTAAAAATTAATTGGTATATCTTGAGTTATAGCAAGTTGCTATTTTATTTGGCAAGTAAAAAAACGTTCTCTCCAACAGTTTGCTATTCCAACTTGGTAAACACAGCCGAACCACTTTGTAGATTAGTTTCTGAACTTTTCCGAAATCAACCAAGAGCATATCTATAACTCTCTGTTTCTACTTTTTTAGAAAAGTCTAGAAAAGAAAATCTATCACGTATTGAGTCCCTCCCGGCACGACGGCGCCACATCACCGAGCAACGGCGGGCCGAGCGGTCGCGGGCGGGCTGCGGGCAGCAGCGTCGCGGCGGGCGGCGGACCGAGCGGTCGCGGCGGGGCGCGGGCAGCAACGTCGTGGCGGGCGGCGGACTGAGCATCGCGGCGGGCGGCGGACCGAGCGATCGCGGCAAGGCGCAGGCAGCAGCGTCGCGGCGGGCGGCGGGGCGAGCGGTCGCGGCGGGGCGCGGGCAACAACGTCGCGGCGGGCGGCGGCTAGCAGCGTTGCGACAAGCGAGGGCGGTCGCGGTCGCGATAGCAAGTTGCTACGCGCGCGGAGGCCGTGAATGGCAACTTGGGATAAATACCAAGTTGATTTAGAAAGTTGTTGGAGAGAATTTTTTGTGTTTTTGCCAAATTTATAAGAATACCAAGTTGATTTAGAGAGTTTTGATCAAATTTTTTCTTGATCACACAAAAAGTTTAGGTGTCTTTGTATTAAGGTAGATTTTTTTTTATACAACATTTCTTAATAGCGTCCTAGGGGTAACTAAAGTTTTACATGGACACGTCCGGGTAATCTACATCCAACTGTGCATATCAGTTATCACTTTATCAGTACATTAATCAGGTAGTACGCTGTTTGACGAACCTGCAGACAGCAGTACCACTTGTTCTGGATATAAATATATACTTTAATTAATTGTTTATTTATTATATACTTTAATTAACGGATGGGTGAAACACTGTGTTGTCGCATAGTACACGTAGGCAGGGTGCTTTCTTATCCAGAAGCAGCGAAAACCCCGGCCCGCCCATTACCCAAAACCAGCGACTAGTCCTAGTCAGCCGCTGGCTGGTTGCCGCTCGCAACTGGGGAAGGCCGCAACCCCCTCGGCCCCGGCAGGCGGCAGCTGCTGCCCCCACCACCACACCACCACGGTCCACGGCACCACCAGCGTGGCAGCGACATTGCCTGCCGTCCTGGGGTGTCCTTTGCCGCCTACTTAACCCGCGAGGACACGCCGCGCACTCCGCAGCCGAGCTCAAGCTGCGCGATTGGCCCGTCGGCACAACAAGAACAAGTGCACGCGACCGGCCACGGCCGGGCAGGCATTATTTCCCGCTGGCTGCCGGCAACAAGAGACGACGACGACAGCCACCTTACCAAGGCGATCGAGCTCTGCCCACGACCTGCGCGCCGGCGGCCTGTGCTGAATTCGGCTTTTGGCGAAACCATGGGGCCCCACATGCTGGCGTTCGTGGCGGCGAGGGGGATCATGCAGGTGTTCAACATCTCGGCGCCGCTCAACCTCCGGCTGCCGCTCGGGCGCAACCTCCCCGAGGCCTTTGCCGTCCTGTACGGCGTGCTCGCGTCGCACGCCGCGTGGCTCAACGACGCCCTGGCGCGCGGCGCCGCCTGGAGACACAGCGGGAACGGCGGCGGCGTCGACGAGTACGTCCGCTACGCGATGCTCAGCATCTCCGACTGAAGCGCGCGCACCGGCGGACGGACGGCGACGGCCGATCGACGGCCAGGCGCGACGCGAGGGCGCTGCCCGTTGCCAGCTGCCCCTGTCCGTCGTGCTCGTGATGGCGAGTGCATACCGCCCGGCCTTTGCTAGCTTAGCTTAGCTTAGGATCTAGATCTTTCTTCCTCGTCCCCTTGTGAGCTTGTCCGATCTATAGCTCGCTCGTTTGGTTTCTCCTTGTTGGTAGCATGCATGATTTTTGGTAGTGTCCAAAGAATCTGGGAGATTGTTGTAACATAGTAACATGCAATGCAACCATGATTTGTTATGACTTCTTTCATTGTTAGAGATATTTTCTTAATAAATTATTTATTTTATTATTACACAAAAAATTAAATAAGACAAATGTCAACTAAGAATCGTAGAAGTTAAAGAAGAACATTTATTTGTAGGACGGAGGGAGTCCCAACATAGACCGAAAATGCAACCCCATGGGCGCGATAGCGAAGTTTTGGTGGAATGTTCTTCAACTTCCTCTCCAAACAACTTCACATGAACGCTGAAGGATAGAATGCGGACTCCTTCCACCGCAGTTCTTTACTGTTCTCTTTTTTTGTATTTTTGTATCATGCAGTCTTAGGTTCTGGCATCTCTTGATCCAACCAGATAACTATTTCAGTGATGTTGGTTCGACGACTATGCCCTCACCTAGGTCTTCGGTTTGAGCTTCTTCCACTTCCGACAACAACATCAACAACATTCTTCGGTTGTCGGTATGTTTCTTTTTCGATGGCTTTACCAACCCACTTTTCACCGATGATATGCACGGTCAGTCCATCCGGGTGCACGCATCTTCGACGCCCTTGTGAATACCCCTTGTCGACAGTACCGTCCTCCACTGTCTCACAGTCGACGCTGTTGTTTTTCCTTTCAGGTTACTAGACTATTATGTATTTTGGTCTTCCTTAGAAGACCTCTATGTACTTTGACTATTTTAATATATAATATATATTATTGTAAAAAAAACTGGTGTAGCTTGTGAATTGTGATCGATCTATACACGCAATATATGAACATGAACATTGATCAATTCACATTGAATCTTGATTAGAATACAATATTGGCTTGGGCTTAGTGAGTGTTGCTTAGATCTACACTACACCCAACCTAAGCTATATACTTCTTTTGTTTCAAAATAGATGACGTTATAGGAATGCATGTCGGTCAAATTTTTTCAACTTTGACTTGATTAGTAGAAAATATGTGCAACATTTATATCTCTAAATAAATTTATTAAAAAACTAGATTTAAATATCTTTCCAATGATATTAATTATATATTATAAATATTAATATTCTTTAATATATAATTGTCGGCAGTTTACAAATGTTGACTTTTCGAAAAGCGAGAATGATATCTATTGTTGGGGGAAGAGAGAGCTAGTTAGCGAAGGTTATGAAGGTCCCTGGCTTTGGTAACTGTTGATGTCTATTAAGTGCAACTGAAATAAAGAGGGTTCCGCAAGCGCACAGAATATATCATCGTAGCATTTTAACCGGGAGTAATCCAGGTATCGTTATTTATAATTTTACCACTGGGAAGGGAATGCACTGGATAATGAGTGATGAGCAATGCACATGCAATAATGGAGAGCTCAACCTTGTCTCGTATCGATCATCTCATACGGGGTAAGTGTCACATAAAATATAGGAATGAATGATAAATGACATAAGATAAATGAGAGCATTTAGCCACATAAAATAATAGTAATAAGCCATCTCAACTTAGCACTCTAAGCTTATAACACTAGCATGGACTAGGACGATCTAGGGTGTAATCCTATGTTATTCTAACTATAAAGTCAAAGCATACAATGATTAGTGCAATAACATCTAGCAATCATGGCGGGAAAAGGTTACATCTATACACAGTGATATTACCAGAGAAGACAAGAGACATAGCAATGACTTCAATGTAATAGGTTTGTTCTGCTAGACCTATACTCGGGAGAAGGGCTACAAAGGACTCAACAGACTGTCACTCCCGCGATCTACCTCACGATCCGGAATATAGGGTGCAATCGCAGATAAATACGGTCTAGGCACCACGCCTACACAATATTTACCACTCACCCATCGATCTAATGAGCAAGCGCTATACGATCCTATGCATAAACACAATTCTAGTCCAACTATGCTAAACATATAATCAAAGTAGACTAAGAATAATATAATTGAGAACATAATCAAATAGAGCAAAGTCAAGTCAGATATAATAGAATAGAATAAAGTACTACTCATATTATCACGAACAATGATGAATATTACAAGAATGTAGAGGGGAATTACCAAGAACTCCGACAGATCCGGACTCCAAGCTAGGCTTGATTCCCTCTAGATCTATTCCTATGTAGCTATGCTACTAAACTATGGAGCTCTAATTGAGATGGTGGCTCGCTTCTCCGAATCCTCTCGATGAATGAAGAGAGAATGAATTAGGTTTCACCCGGGGCCGGGGCTCGAATATATAGCCCCTAGGATGAACCACGGCCCTCGGATCAAACCGACCTAAATGGACGATAATTATTCATCCTCAAAGGCGGTGGAGGCGGGATCTGCGAGACTCGACGTGATTGGTCGAGGTGGGGAGTCGGCCGACTCCCCTTGGGCGGCCGACCCCGAGAGGCCGCGAGTGGGGCCCAGCGTTCGGGGTCGCCTTCCGGAGTCTTCTAGATTATACTTTTTCACCCGTTCGGTCTTTATCTCTATGTAATCATGACATGTGGGCCTCCTTTGGTTCTCTTTCCGATAACCCCCGCGTAAATAGACAATCACCAAAACTCGTGGAATTCATCGGTGTAACGGCCCCTATATCTAATAGGTGAACTCATATTAGTCCTTTCTTCTTGCCGCGTTGACGGTATAAAATTGATACTTAACGACCGTCAACAAACTCCCCAAGCTTACCTTTTGCTCGTCCCCGAGCAAAGATAGACTCAGTGATGGATCAGGAGTTGCTACAATGCCTTCACTCCTCACAAGTACACCTGCGTTCAAACAAGAACTCTCCTCCGGATTAGAGTGAACTATTCTGACTCAAAACTCACTCATATTACCTTTCACCATGGGGCTTGTAACCGTCACTTGGGTCTTGAGTAGTTGAAAGATAGAATGGTCAAGTCAAGCGCCATGTTTCTCGCTCTTTGATCAACTATTATCCCGGAGTTTTTGCAAAGTTTTGAAATAAAACTCGAGTTCCTTGTATGAACCTTTCGTGTCTCTCATTTGTGGTATTTTCGGATCCTCTCCGAGGCATGAGTAGTGTATGCCTTCTCTTCTCTCAAAATATGTGGTATTTATGGAACTAAGGCATAGTGAAAAGTGCCTTCTCTCTCTCACCCTACTTTCTAATAGGCTTATGTGGAGCTCATAGGTGGGGAGACACTCAAACTCACTTGCATATATTGCATAGTTAAGACATGGATCCAATAGGAACTAAATAGTCATATGTGCATGTGATTGAGGAAGTGGAATGGATGATAAGATGATGATAGGATGATGATGATAAGAAAATGATTATGAGGGGTACTCAACTCGGTGAACATCTACTTCCACACTTGCTCCTTTGGGGATAACATGACTCCCTTTATTTGGAAACTTTAAAACTTCTTGAAACTTCTCGAAAGGAAGGACTTGGCTACTCTTTCTTTCTTTTCTCTTTTTTTTTCCTTTCTTTTTTTATTCTTTTTTTTAGAGCAACCAATCCTCTGAAAACAACACTTTAGCACGGGGAGTATATAACTTGAAATGATAATGACTGGAGCTTTTATGTAGGCAAATAGAACGGCGATGATTTTTCTAGATGTTCACTCCCAGGATAGGAGTAGAATCTTTTCTGGATGAAGTGAAACAAGTGGTGTATGTATATGTGGATGGATGGATGGATGGATGGATGCGTACTCCCTGGGTAGGAGCAAAGATAGGTGCGTGTCTCCGTGGTAGAGACAAGATAAGTAGAGAATGCGTACTCCTAGGGTAGGAGCAGCATAAGTGCGTATCTCCGGGTAGAGATAGCACGATATGTGGTGGATATGGATCTATATGTGGGTGGTACTTCTAGGGACGTAAGTAGCACAAAATGAATGTAATAGTTATAAAATGGGTGCATGCTTCGGGACGTAAGTAGCATAGATCAATGGATGGAGAGCACATAGTATTGACTTTAACCGCATGATCGATTCCTTATGGGTCCACAAGATAACCACACTCAATGCCTATAAAGACTACACTCAAGCCTACAATATGATCTATATAAACAGATGGGTTTTCCTAATCTAGTAAGCATGAATATATGGCTGTGGTAGGAATTTGAACTCTCATCATAAAGGAACTCATCATGCTGGAATTTAATATTTTCACGAGATAAATTCTCCGTAACTCTAGTATCTCTAGGAACAAGATGGAATGACAGCTCGAAACCTTCCCATATCATACCCGTCAACCACCTAGACTTAGATCAAGTATTCGCTACCTACAAGTTTCAAGTTCGAGCAAATCTCAAGTCTAAACAAGTTGTGTCCAAAACTCGGGAGAGTGCAAGGTTGAAAACTAGGTACTTGAAAGGAATTACGGCAGAGCAACTATTCATCATCTCCATGTAGAGTTTATTCTGGGGACTATTTAAAGACAAATTGCAAGAGCTCTCCAAAAGATAATTAAGGAAATCTTTCTAGGTTTCTATGGTTATGCATCTTTTTTAGTAGTTGTTTTAACAAAGCATATTCTAATAAGACATAAATAGATAAGTTGGAAACACTTAGCTTGGTACACGGGGATGCCCTCCCCCAAGCCTGGATGTTGACATAGTCTCGCCGATGTTGCGGCGGGTAATGAAGACGTTCTAGTCCTCCAGGAGTGTCGTAGATGGTTGCTTGTTGGAGACGGCGTTCAAGTGTCGCGGCAAAGACTCCGACAGGGGACCTGGACGTCCTTTCCGCCCGTTGGCTCCTCTTGATCCTTGATGTTCTGTGAAGCTCAAATAGACAACAAAGCTTGTGGAACTAATTAAGTGTTAGTGACAAAAACCTCTAGGCCTTAGTTGTCTAGAACTTTCCTAACTTAAAACTCATTCTAACAGATCACAAGAAATATTTTTATCTTTTATTATTTAAGGAATGCAGACGGGAAAAATAAATATGCCGAGAAATTATTTTTGTGCCACCACAAGTGAATGATTATCCACATGGGGCTTAATGATTTTCTCGGATGCAAATGCAAAACATCTTTATTTTCTTTTCTAATGCAGATTTAAAAACATAACGAAGCAACTAAGATGTAAGTGGGGAAATAAATATGCTAAGGTAAAAATATAATGCTGAAAAAGAATTGCTGATAAATACCAAGTTACCTCTTGTTGCTGCGTTCGGTGGTTTTAAGTCCTCCGAACAGGACTTGTCATGTTCGCTCATTTTTCAAGGGGCGCATTGGCTGGCGCCTCTGATGACGTCACTTCGTGTGTAGGAATTGATTTTGATTTTGCTTTTACCTTCCACACCTTCTTTGTTGGAGAGGGTGACCTTGAGGAGGAAGCTTCTTGGATCACTTGTTTCTCTTCTGCTGGTAGCACCTCTTCTTCTTCCGTAACGTTCTTCTCTTCTTCCGGGTACCGATCTTCATATCTAGACACTTCTCCCTCATAGTCGGCCCCATCCATCTCGTAGTGATGTTCTTCTTGTTTCGCGACGGGTACGCTGCCTTCTCCTTGCTCTGTTCTTCTTGGGCTCTTCGGTGATTATATAATTATTGTTGAAGTAGCGGCGTACCTTCTCGGTGGGAAAGTGGAAGTGAATCTCTCCCCGTCCCAATATAGATGATAGCTCGGGTGGTGTTCAGAATGGTCTTCCTAGGATGATTGGAGGGTCGCAGTCATCTCCCATATCGATGACTATAAAGTACGTGGGGACATAATGGTCATCTATCCGGATGAGGACATCCTTCACTTCTCCTTCGACGAAGCGGAATGTCCGATCCGCCATCTCACTGTGCATAGGTGGGCTCCAAAGGCATAGTGCCATATAGATACTCATAGGTTACCTTGGCCATAATGTTGACGCCCGATCCGGTGTCAGGTCACATGCCTTTATTGAAAGAGCTTCGTTGATGGAGCATTGAATGGTTGGGACACCCGGGTTATCCTTCTTGATCAGACGTGGGGATTTGAGTAAGTGGTCATGCTCCTTGTGGACTACAGTGACCATCCTTACTGTCTCCGTCTTCTTGGTCTTCTTATCTTTGTTCTTGCTCTTCTTAGCCGGATTCTTCTTCTTCTCAATGTTTCGTTGATGAGGGTGGCGGGAACGGCAAAGACTGCTCTTAAAGAAGAAGGTCTCTCTCTTGCCCTTGATATTGAAGATGATCTTGGCGTGTTGGCATACATGATGGCCCCGGCGGTGTTCAAGAATGGTCGTCCTGAATGATAGGGGACCTTTCATCATTGCCTCGTATCCACTACCACGAAGTCCGGCAGGACATACGAGTTGCCTACTCATACACATATATCTTCTAGTACTCCCAAAGGAACACGGAGTGACTGATCTGTAAGCTGTAAGCAAATGGTTGTGTATGCTAAGGGGCATCTGAATAGCTTCTCGTAGATCACTCTTGGCATGATGTTGATGCTTGCACCGAAGTCACAGACTACTTCATTGAAGTTGGTACTTCCAATGGAGATCGGAATAATCGGTCTCCCCGGATCGCCTTTCTTGATTGGCAGAGTTGAATCAATCCATGACCCCTTCGATGGATCACTCCGGCTGTCTTCTACATTGAATATATCAACAAGATTTGCGTTTCGAGCTCTTCGGGTTGTCCCGCCAATTTACCTTGGCTAGCGAGAGGAGCAAGGTTGACAAGTCGTTGTACCGTGACTCAAGTATTTTGTTGAAGCTGAAGCCGACTCTTGATGGCATTGGAAAAGCCATCCATTCTCGTTGCGAGTGTCTCTAGGACCTTGTCATTTGATGCCGCCTTCTTGGACAGATTGTCCATCATCTTGCCTTGATTCAAGACTAACTCTCTCAAAGGCGGCCGGTTGTAATTATTGTAGGAGGAGCCGTTACCTTGATAGTTGTCCGAGCAGTTAGGCCTCGCCGCCGATTCCAACCTTGATTCTCGCGAGGACGATAGTAATTGTTGTTGTTGTTGTTGTTGAGGTAGTTCACGTCCTCCTTCACCGGCGTTAGTACCGTGTGCCCAGCCTCTCCACACTCTTCACATGTCATGCGAGCATCATGTATATGCATGACTTCTTTCTTCTCTCGTGGCTCTCTCATCGAGCCTCTTCATTTGCAGATCCATTTTGGCGAGAAAGCATGTCTACCTCCTTCACCGGGTGCATTCCTCCTCCTCTCTTGCGGGTCTCGAGTTCTTTCTTCACTCCAACCTTGGTTGGATGCCATCTTCTCCACAAGAGTTGTGGCTCGAGGAATAGTGAGTGATAAGAATGCACCTCCAAAGCCAGCAAAGATCCATCATCTCACGTGTGTCGTTGCCGAGCCCATGGTAGAATGTCCGCATAAGCGACCAATTCTCCATGCCATGATGAGGACACTCGAGGATGTAATCTTGAAAGCGCTCCCAAGCTTCCGGGACAGCCTCATCATGATGTTGCCGAAAGCTTGATATCTTCCCACGAAGAGCATTTGTCTTGCCCATGGGGAAGAACTTCGCCAAAAAATTGGTGGAACATAGTGCCCACGTAGTATTCTTCTCCTTATTGGCGTAGAACCACTGCTTCGCTCTCCCCAAGAGTGAGAATGGGAAGAGGCGAAGTAGTATAGCGTCTCGGGAGATGAGCACTAGCATCTTCATGGGCCTTCCCACGTAACCGGCTTGCTTGCACCATGTTGATCGCCGCAGCTTGAGCTCAAAAGCTCCTTCGATGTCCGCAACCGGGTCCAAGACGAATGTTGTCCGTAGTGGGAGCCGAGAACTCGCGGAGTGACTTGTTCGCCATGGCTTCAAACGCTCGGTGTCAAGTCTCGAACGAAAGGTTGACTTTCGCTCCGACAAACTTCCAGGTTGAGTTGATGATGATGATTGATTGGTCTTCTTCAACTTGCTTCCGGCCTTCCCGAATAAAGCTTCTGGATTGTCAATATAATTATCAGGAAGAATTGTCTTTTTAACCCTGCATAAAATACACAAGTAGACAAAAACAAGGGTAATCCTGTAGAGAGGGGTTAGTATGAAAAAGACAACTCGATCACATTATCTAGTGCAATGCTGCTCATTATCCATTGGCTTTCAACCTTCCCCGGCAACGGCGCCAAAATGCTTGTTGATGTCTATTAAGTGCAACTGAAATAAAGAGGGTTCCGCAAGCGCACAAAATATATCATCGTAGCATTTTAACCGGGAGTAATCCAGGTATCGTTATTTATAATTTTACCACTGGGAAGCGAATGCACTAGATAATGAGTGATGAGCAATGCACATGCAATAATGGAGAGCTCAACCTTGTCTCGTATCGATCATCTCATACGGGGTAAGTGTCACATAAAATATAGGAATGAATGATAAATGACATAAGATAAATGAGAGCATTTAGCCACATAAAATAATAGTAATAAGCCATCTCAACTTAGCACTCTAAGCTTATAACACTAGCATGGACTAGGATGATCTAGGGTGTAATCCTATGTTATTCTAACTATAAAGTCAAAGCATACAATGATTAGTGCAAGAACATCTAGCAATCATGGCGGGAAAAGGTTACATCTATGCATAGTGATATTACCAGAGAAGACAAGAGACATAGCAATGACTTCAATGTAATAGGTTTGTTCTGCTAGACCTATACTCGGGAGAAGGGCTACAAAGGACTCAACAGACTGTCACTCCCGCGATCTACCTCACGATCCGGAATATAGGGTGCAATCGCAGATAAATACGGTCTAGGCACCACGCCTACACAATATTTACCACTCACCCATCGATCTAATGAGCAAGCGCTATACGATCCTATGCATAAACACAATTCTAGTCCAACTATGCTAAACATATAATCAAAGTAGACTAAGAACAATATAATTGAGAACATAATCAAATAGAGCAAAGTCAAGTCTGATATAATAGAATAGAATAAAGTACTACTCATAGTATCACGAACAATGATGAATATTACAAGAATGTAGAGGGGAATTACCAAGAACTCCGACAGATCCGGACTCCAAGCTAGGCTTGATTCCCTCTAGATCTATTCCTATGTAGCTATGCTACTAAACTATGGAGCTCTAATTGAGATGGTGGCTCGGCTTCTCCGAATCCTCTCGATGAATGAAGAGAGAATGAATTAGGTTTCACCCGGGGGCCGGGGCTCGAATATATAGCCCCTAGGATGAACCACAGCCCTCGGATCAAACCGACCTAAATGGACGATAATTATTCATCCTCAAAGGCGGTGGAGGCGGGATCCGCGAGACTCGACGTGATTGGTCGAGTGGGGAGTCGGCCGACTCCCCTGGGCGGCCGACCCCGGAGGCTGCCGGTGGGTGGGGGCCTTCGGGGATCGCCTTCGGAGTCTTCTAGATTATACTTTTTCACCCGTTCGGTCTTTATCTCTATGTAATCATGACATGTGGGCCTCCTTTGGTTCTCTTCTCGATAACCCCCGCAAATAGACAATCACCAAAACTCGTGGAATTCTGTCAGTGTAACCCTATATCTAATAGGTGAACTCATATTAGTCCTTTCTCTTGCTGCGTTGACGGTATAAAATTGATACTTAACGACCGTCAACAGTAACCGGCGGAGCGCTCACTTGATCGCCCCGTCCCACTTCATGGAGCTTCGCTCCCGGAGACAGAGCGAGCGGAGATTACCATGACCGATTTGACTTACCCTAACTCATATGTAATAAAGCTTCGCTATGCAGGGGGCGTCGTGCGGAGGTCGTCAGAGCCACCAAGGTTGGGCAATTCGTCTGGGGGAGCTTCGCCCATGCGGCTTCCAGGCATAGCGGAGACCGGGACATAGAGCCGGACCGCGGGGGCCTATGACTGGGCCGAATTATGTGGCACTCGGGATTCGGCCCAGAGCCCAAGTCGAAGCGGGACAAAGACCGAAGTGCCCTTCCCAAGTGAAGACCAACTCCAGCATGGCGACAGGAAACCCTAGGGGTAAATGTGTAAACATGAAATCTAGTTGGATTGGCCCTATAAAAGGAAGCCAACCTTGATGTAAAAAGGGGGAGAAAAAGTAGATCCTGAGATCTAGCCCTAGATTTTGGGATCTAATTGTATTAACCTTAATTCCATCTATATTGCTTTATGATGTGCTTGATCTGGTGGTGAGCTTGAGCTTCGCCGCTCTTATACGGTTGTTTGGGTCCAAGGTCCAACAGTTGGCGCCCACCGCTGTGTAGGCCAAGAAAAGGACACGCAAATGCCATCTAGGAGAACTAGACCTCGAGCGCCGGCAGAGCCAGCCGAACCAGCAGCTCCGCCGCGCACTCGTGGCCGACCAAGGAGAAATGTTGCGAGCGCATATGCGTCGGCCCCACCGGCGGTTGAAGAAGAGGAAGGTGAGTTGCCTCCGCAAGCCAATCCTCAACCAGCCGAAGAAGAAAACCCGATACAGTCAGAGCTCAACCAACTAAGAGATGATCTTCGTCGGATGCAAGAAGAAAGAAACCAACTGGCAGCTTCGCAGTCCCGCAATCAAAGGAACATGCTAATCTCCCAGCAAGCAGCCCAGATAAGAGAGCAAATGGCGATCTTGCAAGCAAAAATACAGAGCCTGCGCCCGGAGGTCAACCCACCCTCACAGACCCGAGTTGGTTTAGCAGCAACTATGCCACCTGTCGTCACCACCGCATGGCAGATAGGCACCTACGACTCCAAATCTCCGTTGTCAGAAGGACTTCAATGGGCACCTTGGCCCTCGTCATACAAGCCAATCGCCCTGCCAAGGTTCAATGGCAAGACGGACCCAAGGCAGTTTATCATGAGTTTCGAGGCCGCGGTCGCCTCCGCAGGAGGAGATGACTCGGTTTTGGCTAAGTCATTTGTCATTGCAGCAGAAGCCGATGCCTTGGCATGGTACTCGATGTTGAGGCCGGGATCGCATACTCCCTCGGGAAAATGCGCGACCAGCATCACTTCAAACTTCAAGGGTTTCTCCAAGTGAATCATTGACTTCTTCGACTTGTTTGCCAACAAGCACCAAAAGGGAGAACCGCTCAAAGACTATTATCAAAGATTCCTCAATCTCCGAGCAAAAGCCCCGACGTCCCGATGGCGTAGCTATAGAGGCTGCGATTAAAGGACTCCGCATAGGGGCCTTCGCAAGCCACCTGGCCAGGAAAAAGCCAACAACAATGGCACAACTCAATGAGGAGTTTGAGAAATACTGCAGGTCAGACAATGACCTCCGCAGGAGAATGGACGAAGATAACCAGTCAAAGCAACAGCAAGGGGGAAAGAAATGGAAAGACAACAAGACACAAGGTCAATCCCAGCAACAGGATAGGCAGGTCTTTGCAATCGAAGGTACCAAGGAGCAATGTAGCCCAAGAATGGTGGTAGTAACAACCATGGGTCATATCACAGTAACTACAATAAAAATTCAAAAGGCAAGAATTGGAATAAGAACCGTAAACCGAAAAAGTATTATTGTTTGTTTCATGGCGAAGACAAGGGCCATTCCACCAAAGACGCCCGAATCAAAAGAGACAATGGAAAGAATGAAAGCAAGAGATTCTCAATGTGCCTCTCGCCAGAGATCCAAAGCAAGCTCCATGCAGACAAGAGAAGTAAACCACATGTTCCCCTCTCACCGGAACCATGGTCATCACCAGAGTCATGCATTGCAGCAGCCAAGCTTTCCAGCAACCAGCTTCACACACAATGGTAGAACAGTACTATCCAAACTTCTTGCCAGCTTGGAGACCTCCGCTCAATCAAGGTCATCACACAAGCATGCCGAGGCAGCAGAACAGCGTAACTTACATCAATCAAAGGCCTTCGCAGATCACTTATCTAGAAGCTCCACCACCACCACCGCCAATGTCGGTACCACAACAGAATCTGTAGCAGGCTCAAGTCAAATCAGAACCTCCGCTGGAGAATCAGATGAACCCACACTCAGCCTTGCCCACGATTGGCATGATCCTGCCAATTGCAGGGGGATCAGCAATGGAGTTTGAATCAAAAAGGCAGAAGAAGGATCATCTCCGCCTAGTAAACAACATATCAGTCCAAGGCGCATGCCAGCCGCCTGAATGGTCTAAAAAACCCCTGACCTTCTCTGATCAAGATTGCAAACTTGAAAGTTATCCGCACACAGATGCAATGGTCATCAAGGCCAATATCGCACGATGGGAAATCAACAGGATTTTAGTTGACTCGGGGAGCTCCGCAGATATAATCTTTGTCAATGTGTTTGATCAGATGAAACTGAGCCGATCGCAGCTGCAGCCACCTGACACTCCATTAATAGGATTCGGCGGTAAAAAGATTCACGCCCTCGGAAAAATTGCATTGCCAGTATCTTTCCAAGACCAGCAGAACGCAAGAACAGAATACATAACTTTCGATGTGGTTGACATTTTCTACCCTTACAACATCATAATGGGGAGAGGCTTCGCCAACAAATTCAACTTAGCAATCCACATGGGCTATCTGTGTATGAAAATGCCAGCACTTCACGGAATCATTACGGTTCAAGGCAGTCAAATGGAGGCTAGAAACATAGAAAAAGCAATATACAAGGCACACAGAAACATCAACACTGTTGAAGCTCAACCGCCCGACATGCCAAAAGGTTCAAGACTTGACTGATCAAGAAGATTCTTTGAGAGTTCCTTTAGACGAAGATGTCAAGGGTAGGGACATTCTAGTCGGAACGCAGCTAAGCCAGGAAGAAAGAGAGGAACTCTTGAAGCTCCTAAAAAAGAACCAGGACATCTTCGCCTGGTCAGCATCGGACTTAAAGGGTGTAAGCAGAGACATTATTGAGCATTCATTTGACCTCAACCCAAATGCAAAACCCAAAAGACAAAAGCAGAGAAAGATGTCAGAAGAAAGAAGAGCAGCAGCCAAAGCGGAGGTGCAGAGGCTGCTTGACGCAAATGTCATAAGAGAAGTAAAATACCCAGAATGGCTAGCTAATGTGGTCCTCGTTCCTAAGAAGAATGGAAAAATGAGAATGTGCATAGACTTCACGGACTTGAACAAAGCATGCAAGAAAAACCCCTACCCAATCCCTCGCATAGATGCTTCGCTGGACAAAGCTGCAGGATGTAAGCGTTTCTCATTGCTGGATTGCTTCTCAGGCTATCACCAAGTATGGTTGAACAAGGAGGATGAGGAGAAGACTAGCTTCACAATACCCGGCGGTACATATTGTTTCATCAGGATGCCTGAAGGACTGAAGAATGCAGGGTCCACCTTCGCGAGAATGATAGCGAAGGTCCTGCACTCACAGCTAGACAGAAACATACTTGCTTATGTTGATGACATTGTGGTGATAAGCAAGGAAGAGAGCGATCACATAGCCGACCTCAAGGAGACCTTCGCCAATCTGAGAGAGGCGGGGCTGAAGCTGAACCCTGAAAAATGCATTTTTGGTGTGAGCAAGGGTAAGATGTTAGGCTGCATAGTCGGAGCTCACGGCATCAGTCCAAACCCCGATAAAGTGAGGGCAATAAAAACAATGCAGGAGCCTACTTGCACCAAGGACGTCCAAAGGCTGTCAGGAAGAATAGCAGCTCTAAACAGGTTTGTCTCGAAGTCAGCCGAGCGAAGCCTCCCGTTTTTCAAGGTCCTCAAGCAATCTGGAAAGTTTGAATGGGGAGCAGAACAGTCAGAAGCATTCGCGCAGCTCAAGCACTATCTCTCAGATGAACTTGCCATAACAGCGCCAGACAAAGGGGCGCAGCTGATGCTCTATGTCTCAGCTTCGCCAAGTACGGCGAGTGCCGTCCTGCTCCAGGAAAGGGAGGAAAACAGGAAGCGAATACAAAGGCCTATCTATTATATGTCCGAAGCTCTGCAAGGAGCGAAGCTGAATTACTCTGAGATAGAAAAAGTTGTTTATGCAATCCTGACTGCAACAAGAAAACTAAAGCACTACTTTCAAGATCATCAAGTAGTCATCCCGAGAACTTGGCCGTTGAACGACATCTTGAGAAATAAGGAAGCCTCCGGAGAATAGGAAAATGGGCAAATGTAATTGTCTCAATTCGACATCGGTTACATCCCAAGAACAGCCGGTAAAATCTCGGGCTCTTGCAGATTTTCTAGCAGATTGGACTCGCCGCCATCGCGAAACAAAGCACCTCCGCGGTTGTGGACCATGTTCACTGACGGAGCTTGGGGAATGAACGGAGCCGGAGCGGCTGCTGTGTTAGTATCACCTGATGAGGAAGTACACAAGTTTGCAGCGAGGCTAGACTTCAAAGCAACAAACAACATAGCAGAGTACGAAGGTCTGCTCTTAGGCCTACGAAAAGCTAAAGCAATAGGAATCCAACATATTCTGGTAAACACAGATTCAAAAGTGATCGCAGGTCAAGTCGAGAAAGAATATACTGCACGCGAAGCTGAGCTGATCAGATATCTGGAGACAGTCAGAATGATGGAGCGGAGTTTCCGTGGTTTCACTGTCAAACATATCCCAAGAATAGAAAATCAAGAAGCAGATGAATTGGCAAAGGCAGCTGCAAACAATTTACCCCTCCCACAGGGTGCTATTTATCAAGTAATGACGGAGCCGTCAACAGCGAAGTTGCACAGAGCTTCGCCGGTATTGAGCATTTCCGCCAAAGACTGGATGCAACCTATAATAGATCAGATCAATGGTCGAAGCCAGATCGTTGATGAGGCCGCCAATACAAGAATGGCCGCTCGAGCAAGGAGCTACATCATTATGGATGGTACACTATACAAGAAGTCTGTTGTTCAACCTCTGTTGAAATGCATACCACTGCAGGAAGGAAGAGAACTCCTCAACGAGATTCTTTCGGGAATCTGTGGATCACACATCGGGCCAAGAGCGCTCTCAGCTAAGGCCATAAGGCAGGGTTTCTACTGGCCAACACACATTATAGATGCAACAGAGATTGTAAAAAAATGCCCCGCGTGCCAAAGCTTCGCCCCAAACCAACATCAACCATCAAACCAAACTCAGTTGATCCCTCCTACATGGCCCATGCAAAGATGGGGGATGGATCTAGTCGGACCCTTGCCAGCTTTGCAAGGGGGAAACAAGTATGCGGTGGTCGCTGTCGAATACTTTTCAAGATGGATTGAAGCCAAACCACTGGCTTCGATAACTTCGGAGACAGTGAGAAAATTCTTCTGGCAAAACATAATCTCGCAGATTTGGAGTCCCAAGGACACTCACGGTTGATAATGGAAAACGGTTTGACTCGAGAAGTTCAAAGAATTTCAGTGCATCAATGGGAACAAACATAGCCTTCACATCGTTTATCACCCGAGTCAAACGGAGAAAGAGAAAGATCCAACGAGAATCATCTTCGCAAAGAATCTCAAAAACTCTCTTTGGGATGAAAAAGGGAAATGGGTAGATGAACTACCAAAGGTTGTTCGGTCTCACAACACCAATGTGTCAAGAGCAACAGGATACACTCCTTTCAAGCCGTTGTACGGCGAAGAAGCTATGTTGCCTCGAAGAGTTGAAACATCGAGTCTTCGCGTGATCAAAGAAAGCCCTGTCACTAGATGAAGAGTACAGCAAAAGAGATGATAGAAGGCCACAAATTACGCCGTCGCAAACATCGACAAGCAAAGCATTCCCGATAGAAACGAAGAAGTGGAGGGATGCTAAGGTTGTGGTCAAGACAATTGAAGATGGAGACCGGGTGCTCAAAAGAAAGCCAAACGCAAATATTTCATTCGCAAAAACAAACTCAATTTTCCTTTGGGAAAACTACTAGGGTTGCTTTTTTGGCCAAAATGGGAAGGGCCTTTCTTTGGCATGTCGCTCCGCCATGCCGCCCGGGAAGCCGGCGAAGCTTCTCTGCCCCGTGTCGCCGTCTCCGAAGGGCTCATTCTACTTACAAGACTTGGAAGGAAACCTCGACAACCCACACTTGGAACATTGACTGATGCTCCTCTTTTTTTCGATTTGATTGAGAAAATTCTATGCTTAACAATGTCGGGTCTCCGCGTAAATATAAGCGGTTGACCTCGCTTACCTTCGTTTTTCTTTTCTCTTTTTCTTTTTTTGCTCAAAATGGCTGGGCCGAGCCTTCGCACTCTTTTCCTCACATTCGGGGACTCCATCTATGGAGGTGAGGTTTTTAGACGAGGCGAAGCTTGATGTAATCAAGCCTTAGAAATATAAAAGGGCCCCATGAAAAAAGCAAGAGCGTGTCAACACATGCATGAAAAAAGAAGCTTGATGTAATCAAGCCTTAGAAATATAAAAGGGCCCCATGAAAAAAGCAAGAGCGATCGCAAAGTCGAAAGCGGCTAGCAAATGCAGCTGCAACATTCGATGAAGTTTTCATTATTAAAGGTCACCTCACGAGAAACCAAAAAAGGTTACTCCTGAAACGACCTCCGCAGGCATGAAGTCCTTGGAAAAAGACCTGTCCCTCAAACAGGCATCAAGGCAGCCTCCGCCAGCAAGCAGCTGGCTTGGAGTTTCTTAGCAAAAGCTAAAAGATGTCAAAACTTTTTAAGAACTACGAATCAAACACGAGTTACTTTCGCTATTACAAGCACAATGGAAAGAGAAAAAATTGGAAGAGTAAGTAAGCAATCTTCTCCATTTCCTTTAATCAGGATACAACAAGGTAGTTACACAGGTCTTCTTGACTTTACAAAAAATATAAAAGCTACAAACGAAACAAACACTCCGCACTTGTTCAAACCTACGCTAGAGCAGGGTCTTTTCTTCGCTAGATCAGCTTGGTTCTTCGCCGCCAGTGACACTCACCTTGCACTTGTAAGCTTCAAGCAGCATCCCCAACTTCAGCTCAAAAGACCTTCGCTCAATTGGCCAAGTCCACCTTCACAATAGAAGACTTAACTTCCGTTTCTTGTTCAAGCATAACTCAGCACAATTAAGTAGCTCCTTTCCCGCATGCCTCCCATTACTACCAAAACCGCAATTGATGCAATCACAGAGCTGCGCCAACATTCAAATCGACACCAGCAAGCTTCGCTAGGGTATCTCGGTATTATTGAATTAAAGCTAAGCATCCCTAAAGAAGAGCAAGTCACTCCAAATAAGAGGAGCAACGAGCTCAGCAGCGAAGCTGTTGCTCTCTTATAGCGCAGATAATGAAGAGAGCTAATGCTATAAAGAATATGGAAAAGGCTCTCAAAATTGCACCAAACGGATGAAGATACTCCAGATACGGAGTCACTTGAACAGTTTACAGGTGCCCTAAGCTCCCTAGAGGTTTGCGTGCAATTCGAAGACAAGTCTAAGAATCGAAGGCCCAAATAAAGAAAGGGCGACACACGAACCATGGCCTATTCGCTAGCACGAAAGCAAAGCCTAGCAAGACTTAGGTTATTTGATGAGCCAAGCTTCGCTCAAGCATTTCAGCTCCTTTCCCAAGTGCCTCCCAATCCCAGTAAGCGGCAGCAGATCAACCACACGGACTACTCCCATTTGCATAGAACACTCCTCTCCTGAGGCCGATTTTTACCTGCTTATATAGGCTCCCTTAGGGGTAATAAACACTCTCAGCTACCTCTGAGTTAATGCAAATCAACAGCACAATCCAAATGTCAAGCAGTAGCGAATCCATAACGTTAAATGACAATCTCACCAACCATAATTTAAGGCACCCGTCCAAACTAATTACGACCGGATCGGCCACCCCTATAAAAGGAAAAAGGCCTCTCCCCTCACTCAGCCAAGATGCACGACTTTCATCTGTATCAAAATGAGAAGATTGACACGCGTTCAGGATTAAGAGGACTCAGGAAAAGTCTAGACTACGAAGAAGGGTCCTTGAGCATAGAACGGCTAGGATGCCTCTATGCCTAGTGTACGGTATGTGTCCGGCACCGACACAGCTTCGCAAAAAACTCTCCTCCGCTCTAGACAAATGGCAGCTCCGCCACAGTCGTGGTCTGTTTAGGCTTAAGTCTTGTTTCTAGCCGAGCGAAGTCATAAGATGCTCGGATGAGGGACAAGGCCTAGGAGGTTTACTTTGCCTATCAGTACCTTCATTGCATTGGATAGCTCACGGGAAGTTGCAGAGCGAGCCAAAGCCGAAAGCCCCCGCTGGATAAGCATACAGCTCCATGAGAGCAGAGGAACACATAGACCAAGCTAGGGAAGCTTCGCTTCATTGCTTTTATCTTTTATGTGTTTCAAAACGCAAAATGTATCCAGCACCACATGCAAAAAAACTCAAGGGGGAACCACCTCCGAATGTATGGCAAATTACATGAAAAAGAAAAGAAACAAAGCAACTCTTCGCGCAAAATTTGGCATCTCTTACAACAATTAGAAGCAATGTTAAAATCACTTCAAGAAATATTACGCGGCCCCCTATAAGCTAAGGATCGCGTAAACAAGGCGCGTTCATCATCGATATCATATAGGACGAAGCTGAACATATCGTCCACAGTGCGATGAGGGAAGGCCGATTGCCAGTACTCCCACAATTCAGCATCAATATAAACACCGTCCTTCATAAAAGTTAGCGGTACGGCGTCCTGCACAGGCCCTGTGTTGGAAACCTGCGCAGGACACATACATAAGTCTCACATAATATTAAGCTTTACAAAAGGCGAAGCTCCAGTTCATCAACAAGATGGCTACAATACAAATCACTTTAGACCTCCGCATCTTCTTGCCCAGCATTCGAGGGGCCAGCATCCTTCTGAGTGCTTGGGGTCGCCTCCGCCTGGTCGGTCACGATCTCCGCGTCCTTCTCCACCTCAGCCCTCTGGCCAGCAGGTTCATGTTGAACGGCATCGACAGGTGCTTCGCCAGAGGTTGGGTCGGCTGTAGCGTTGGCAGAAGAAGCCCCAGAGGCTCCGGCGCAAGCCGACTACAAGGAAAGTATCAAAGAAAAAGTAAGCGTTTGTAAATCACTAAAAACGGAAGACTCAAAACGAAATATGAAAAGAAGCAGGGAAAAAGGAGTCTACCACCTGTGAGCTCCGCTCCTCCACAAGACGCGCAGCTTCTTTTCGACCAAATTTGCCCCACCATTCATAAAGAAAAGTCTTAGTCGCCTTTATCACGCTCTTAGATCCTTCCCCGAGCTCCGCCGGACTAAGAAATTTCTTTGATTTGCGGAGATCTTTGATGTGCTCGCATCCCACTGTGCCAAGGCTTTTTACAAGGTTGTGGGCACATGCGAAGGCGCAGAAATCTCCAATCTTATAAACAAAGTCAGGGAGACCATTGACGCTGTCGCGAAGCCAGGAGAGCAGGGTCGACAATTCGGCCTCTAAAGGCGGTGGCGTAGTTTGGCCTCCAAACTTCGACACCACTGTTGAGACTGCGGAGCAAACCTCAGCACCAGCGATCTTTGCTTCTGATAACCGCCGCCTCTCTTCAGCCAGCTCTTGCTCAAGCTCCTGGACCCGTTTCCCTAGGGCCGCAGAAGAGCTTCGCTCAGCCTCCGCCTGCTTGCGAAGAGCGTCTGCAGTCTCAACCATTTTTTCAATCTTCGCCTCCAAGACAAGGCGGGACTTTTGAGCTTCGTCTAAAGTGCGACCTTGTTCCTCTATATCAGTGCACAAGGCACTATTCTCCTTCTTAAGCTTCACCTCGTCCTCAACGAGCTTCTCGTACGCAACTCTCATGGCTTCGTAATCGGTAAGAACCTTACGAAAGCGCCGCTGGAGCTCGCTAGTCATGAAGTTTATCTAAGAAAATAACCAAGACAAGTTTCAAAAATAAGAGAGAAAATACACAAGAAAAAAGAGAGGACAAGGGGCGGTAGGCAGTGGACTTACGATCCCCCCTTGGTCAGCGCAGGCATGCAGCACATCAAATAAGTTGCCTTTGCTGAAGTATTCCTTGATCAGAGCTGCATCATCTGATCAGGTCACAATCAAGTCGAAGACCAAGACAAAAGAAGCAATAATAAAAAGGTAAAACAAGCCTAACCTACGGACTCAGCATATTCCTCAGCCGCCGCGATATTGCCCGGGCAAGGAGCACCGTCATCGCTAGGAACAGTAGTCCTAGTGAACAGGCCGGGGGAAAACTGCGCGGAGGTCCCTGCCTTCTCCGAGTCACCAGCCCCCACGCCACCTGGACAAGTAAAGATGTAAAAAGATCAGAACGTAAATCAAAGGCATGCAACGGGCGACTCAATCAGAACATTAACACGAAGAAGCACTCACGAAGTCGCAACATTTCCTGAGCGGCCAACACGGCAGTGCTATCAGGGGTTGGAGCTTTGGCCGGCGGAGTTTTCTCCTTGTCCTGCGGAGACTGCTGCGGAGACCTTAATATGTCGTCATAGTCAGCATGAGCGCCCAAGAGTGCCTCCGTTTCCTCCTCCTCGACCCCGCTGCACCCCTTGGAGTGCTTAATGGCCTTGCTCCTGCTGCCACTGCTAACCTCCGCGTGTTCACCGTCGCCCTCCCTAGGGGTCTTTCGGACGTCTTCGTCATCTGAATCCGAAGGGGGCTCGTCGAAGAGGTTGGGAACTAAGATCTTCGCCCCCAGCTGGACCGCGCTCGGAGCCCCCTTTGGGTCACTTGAAGCTTTCGGCGAAGGACTCCGCCTTGGCTGGGGCGGGGAGCTGTTAAGCTGATGAGCGGGCGAAGGTCCTGCCCCAGTGCCCAGGTCGTCCTCCGCAACGACCTGCTGAGTCTCCGCCGCCTCCTCATTACCAGACTCCCTGTTAGAGGAGGTTGGGCTATCAGGAATAAGGACGGCTGCACGCGGCCTCTTGCTGACAGCTTTCGCCCGTGCAACGGCCTTCCTTTTCTTGGGGGCGGCGGCGGGTGGATTGTCGAGATCACTTAACGCTGCGCCAGAAATAGCAATTTTCTTTGCTCGGGCCTTCACCTCGGCTTTGTTTTTTCAGCCTGGACCTTCGCTAGCAAAGGTTCAGAAGGAACCCTTTCACGATAAACCGCGCCCAACTGCTCGAACACTCTGTTCAGCCTGGGCATGTTGCCATTAGCTGCGCGGCGAGCAGCATACTCCCTCACAGTAATCTCCCCTGCAATCCTCTCGGCCTTCTTCTCCACTCGGCTGACGAAGACGTCAACAGTCAGACCGCGCAGAAGATCTCTCTTGAAGCGCGGAAAAGGAACGTTGGCACCATCGCCAAAGATGGGCATCTGATGGTCAACCAACTCAAACTCTGGCCTGAATCGGCCGATTGGCCAGCAGCGCGAAGCTACCATCTCCTCGATCAAGTCACGACAGCCAGAGAAGCGGCAGGCCATACGGAACGCATCTTCACACCTGCGACGGCGCTCGTCGTACTCCTCATCAGTGGCCACGTTGGTCCCTGGCTTCATGTCCTCCAGCTGAGTGGCGAACGGATAGTAAGCTTCGCGCTCCCCATCTGGTTTCTTCCTGTAAGATGGAGGATGCTTCGCATAAAACCAGTATGCCTTCCAGTCCATGTCCCACTTGTTGGGCTGACAGTAAGAGAGCTCCAGACGCTCCCGCCCGCGACGCTGATTTCTCTTCGCATTGAAAGAGCAGCTCCCGTACTGGCACTGCATCCCCTGATGGTACTTGGTCTGCTTGTGCAGCTCGTAGTAGTCGCAAAACGTTTCAATGTCAGGCTCCGCTAAATAAGAAAGGCACGCCCAGCAAAACTTGCTAAGGGCTAGAACGCCATTAGGAGTAAGCTGGTGAATCTGAACGTTGAAGAAAGAGGAAATATCCCGCATAAAACTGCACATTGGGAAGCGAAGACCACAATGAAAGAAATCCCGGAAAACGACAACCTCCCCATCCTTAGGCTTCGGAAGAACTTGACCTTCCGGAACGGGACGACCAAGCACCCCTTGGAAAATATCCGGCTTCCTCCATACCATCGATCATCTCCGAGTCATCTTCGATGTCGGAAAGATGAACGTACCGGCGTGCGCCATCGTGGTAACCCCATTTGGGCCCAACGAGATCTTCGACGGACGCGGACACGTCACTCAGCGTGTCGAGAATCTCTTGGGCCTCAGTCTGAGCTACCATATAATCCTCCAAGATCTCCGACCAACCCGAAGATCTGACGGAGCTCAGAGATGAGTACGGCCCGCTGAACTTAGGCCACCGGCAAAAGGGACGAGCCACGATGGCGAAGGTGGCTAAAGAGCGCGCGCTTTTGGAAGAACGCCCATAGAATGGCAGGGGCGATCTCCGATCTCTCCACGGCACCCCCTTTTATAGGGGGGGGAGGGGGCTCTTCGCAAGTCGTGCCCAACGGTCGTGTCGGCCCAAGCCTGATCGCGTCGCTCGGGCGGCGCGCTGGACAACTGGGAGCCGACACGTCGGCAAGACATTATGTCGCCGGAATTCAAAACGGATCGGGGGAAAGCCGGGAACCGCACAACCTCCGCTACTTATGGGTTGATGGCGAAGACCCGTTTGGATCCGGTCCTCACCCTCGGGGAAGCTGTTGGGGGAAGAGAGCTAGTTAGCGAAGGTTATGAAGGTCCCTGGCTTTGGTAACCGGCGGAGCGCTCACTTGATCGCCCCGTCCCGCTTCATGGAGCTTCGCTCCCGGAGACAGAGCGAGCGGAGATTACCATGACCGATTTGACTTACCCTAACTCGTATGTAATAAAGCTTCGCTATGCAGGGGGCGTCGTGCGGAGGTCGTCAGAGCCACCAAGGTTGGGCAACTCGTCTGGGGGAGCTTCGCCCACGCGGCTTCCAGGCATAGCGGAGACCGGGACATAGAGCCGGACCGCGGGGGCCTATGACTGGGCCGAATTATGTGGCACTCGGGATTCGGCCCAGAGCCCAAGTCGAAGCGGGACAAAGACCGAAGTGCCCTTCCCAAGTGAAGACCAACTCCAGCATGGCGACAGGAAACCCTAGGGGTAAATGTGTAAACATGAAATCTAGTTGGATTGGCCCTATAAAAGGAAGCCAACCTTGATGTAAAAAGAGGGAGAAAAAGTAGATCCTGAGATCTAGCCCTAGATTTTGGGATCTAATTGTATTAACCTTAATTCCATCTATATTGCTTTATGATGTGCTTGATCTGGTGGTGAGCTTGAGCTTCGCCGCTCTTATACGGTTGTTTGGGTCCAAGGTCCAACATCTATTTTGAAATAGAGGGTGTATTGGTGAAGAAAAAATAGAATAAGTGTATTAGTTTTTCGTTTTTTTATACTGCTGCCACCCCCAGGTGTATATATAATCTGCTGGTATATCATGTGAGATGCTGACTTATCCGTTTCGCTGAAAAAAAAAATTCAAGAACATGCAAACGCATGTATTTCATTAAGCAGAGGGTTCCGCTGAAAATTAAAAGACGTGCATGCGTGTGGCTCACATCTAGAATGCAAATTTAGAACCCTGGATTCTGTCTCGTTCTCCCTCGTGCTCCAGAACATTACGTGAAAGCTGCACCTGGTCTATTAAGCCAAATCGGCCAACCACTCCGATCCATACAGTTAACAGAGCCCAACATCATCCAAACGTACCTCCCCATTCCCCGTGGTCTATGGCACCTGCCTCTCGGCCGGTCTGGTCTTTGTTAGACACCGATGCCTCGTGCTCGTCGTGCTGCTGTAAGCGCTGCACACACCCTTCTTCCCTGGAGCAGTTTCCAGCTTAGCCACAGCTAGCAAAAAGTTATATAGATTCTAGTAGTGATTATACCAAAATCGTATTTCTCTACTTGCAAATGGCAGCTGGGGATTAAAAGCCCTCTCTCTATTCAGTCCTCCGCTAGCACCGCTCTAGAATCACTCCATATCTGCTACATCAGATAATTAAGGAGCTAGAGCCAGCAATCAGGAGGTAGAGCTCGGTTAAACAGTCCCATATAGCCATGCCCACCGTGGACAGGGCCGGGATTGAGAGATGCAGACCTGCTCCTACTTGCAAGCACATGGTTCTAGGCTTCTAGCTGCTGCATAGACTCCTCACAGACGGCGGCGCGGTTCACATACATATGCTGCTCCTCGCTGTGCCGGCCGTGGCGGCCGTGTTCATGAAGGCGTTCCGGTTCGCGTTCCTGCTGTGGCCGTTGAACCTCGCGCTGCCGCTGGCGCGCGACCTGCCGCGGGCCTGCATCACGCTCCGCGTCATCGTGTCCTTCTACGCCGCTAGGCTGCGGGGCTACGCCGCCGGCACCCGGCGCAGCGTGCAGCTGCTGCAGATGCAGAGCCAGCTTCGCCAGCAGCAACATCAGCGACAGGACGGCGCCTCATCCTCCACGTCCTCGGCGCGCGGCGTGACGAGGACGCGCGAGGATGCCGATGCCGTCGCCCATGCCATGCTCGCCTTCGACGACATCTACTGATCTGCAGGTATCGTGTGTTGCTCTTGGATCACTATTGATCGGTCAGGTTATAATTAGCATGCCATGCCATTTCTCGGTTCGTAAGGTTCTATCAGGCACAAGGAACATAACTTGGTTCCATTGTTTTTTCCTCTGAATTTTTCAAGTCCTCCATATGTTGCGTGTGGCCATTTTTTGTTCTCTCACTTTCTACATACTGCTCTTTTTAATCTTTGTACATACTACACGTTATGTACTATTGATCGGTCAGGTTATAATTAGCATGCCATGCCATTTCTCGGTTCGTAAGGTTCTATCAGGCACAAGGAACATAACTTGGTTCCATTGTTTTTTCCTCTGAATTTTTCAAGTCCTCCATGTTGCGTGTGGCCATTTTTTGTTCTCTCACTTTCTACATACTGCTCTTTTTAATCTTTGTACATACTACACGTTTCAAATAAGTATCATTAGATTCTTCATTATTTATATAATAATATATGGTATAAGTCTTTACAATTCTCTCTAAATTTGTCAAATTTGAAAATTTTAAACTCTCTAAGAAAGTAAAAATGACTTGTGGTTTAGAATGTAAGAGTAAATAACTTACATAATGGGATCAATAAACATAATTTAATATTGCATAAATGTAGTTGCAGGTTTTCTACAAATTTGCTTTCGCACCGGGGAAACAAGATCCGAAGCAACGATCTAAGAAATTACGAATATATACCTTGAAAAGTATTTAGCACCCTACTCCAGCTTACTGAAAGTACGAACTTCAACTACTCTTTGGGGAACAAAATGAGGAAAAAAAACCTAATTAGTTAGATCTATTTGGATTAAGCCAACAAAAAATATTGTGAATAAAAAAATAGTTGGATACTAAGCCAACAATTAGGAAACTAATTAGTTAGATCTATTTGGATTAAAGTGATAATTATTAGCAGCAAACTATTATCTCCTTGGATCCAAATAATGCTTAACTCCTCACATGTCCTTTTTTTTTAATGGCCCAACCTAGAAGAAACCAGGGGGCTTTCATTAAGAAGAAAATAGGCACCCAAATTCGCTCCTGACGGGATTCGAACCTAGGTGGCTAAGTGTAGTGCCACATTAAGTCATCTAGCCAAATGAGTCAGGCTCACATGTCCTGTTTGGATTAATCAGCTGCTAATAGTTAGCTGGCTAGCTTATAGCTCGTAGCTATATTGAGCATCTCTAACAGTTATGCAAACTTGGCTATTCATTTGTTGTAGTTTGCCAATTCTGAAAACCAAATGGGGAGGAGAAAAAGGAGGCATCTCCAACAGTTATGCAAACTTGGCTTTGCATTTGGGAAAAGTGTGGACCCAGGTCGCGAAAACTAGAATGCATAACTGTTGGAGAGTCGATTTCGTGAAAACTAGAATGCATAACATTTGGGAAAGGAGGATGCACCTCACGTTTGCCAAGTCGCCGGGCCTATGCATATATGCCAAGCCGGCCATAGGATTTGTAAAGTTTCACAAAATGCAAAACTAGAATGCATAACTGTTGGAGAGTCGATTTCGTGATTTTTTGGCAAAAACAAGAATGCAAATCATGTTTGCATAACTGTTGGAGATGATGTTAGCTAGTTTGGTCTACTAGTGATATAGTTTTTAGTTGAGCAAGCAAACAATTAGTTCAAATGTTTTGGATCAAGGAGCTAATTAGTAGCATCTGATTATTATCCCTGTAAATCCAAACAGACCCCGAAGTGAGATAACTTTTTCTAAAACTGGACGCTCACACATGTTTCATAGGGAAGCATATTCCAATAAAAATCAGGCGAGATGATGCTAATAACATTTGTATTAAAAATGACTTAAAAAATGAAATACTCGAGTAAATGCATGCCTTATGTTATGGGGTGGATGGAATTAATTGGAAGTTATCCTGTTTTAATTTCTTTCTCGTCCTCTAACTGAAATCTCGAGTTTGAATCATCAAAATCGTCCATTCTCGAGCTTAGCGTTCGCGAAATCATATCTGAAACCTTGAAACTTCGTACAGGTAGGCACAGCTGTTCCGGCGAAGTCGTATGGGCCGAGAACAATCTCCGTCCCGCCACCTAGAATAAAAGGTGCTACTGTGCCACGTACACATGGCATGTACGAGGCGACGAACCCCTTCCGGTCCTTGTCGCCCAAGAAAGAGGTGTTAATCAGCGCCGTACGGACGACGGGTGCTTGCAGCTCGCAACTGGGGGAGGCCGCAGCGCAACGCAAGCAGCGTACCGCCCGGCAAATCACACCAGCGGGCAGCGACGACGTCGTCGTCTCGTGCGAAGCTAGCGCTAAACCCACCACCCACGAGGCCAGACACAGTTCTCTGGGACAGGGAGAGCTGCGTGTGAACGGGCGAGACCCAGATCGCTCCATCTGGACTCTGGTGCAGGGGAGCCATCAACAAGATGAAACACGCAGTGAGGCATGCCGGTCGCGGTGACGGTGTCGTCGGCGCCGCTGGTGCTGTGCGTGGCCCGTGCGCCACAGGCCTGCGCGCGGTCTTCGGCGGCTTGCCGCGTGAACGTGGCCGCGCAGCCTACGCACGTCGCACCATCTGGGGCCCGGCTAGCATGCACCGCCACCGCCGCAGCAGCAGCGGGGAATGGGGTGGGCGGTTGGGCGATGGCATCGACGAGAGTGACGACCACGCGTCCGGTCCGCCACGCATATATTGCTGCCATTGCCAGCAGGTCCTTACATCTTGCATTGCAAGATTAGGCCGCTGGGGAGCTTTTTTTATATTGTGAATTTGTGATAACAATGAATTATTTGTGAATGCGTGCGATTGTTTTCCTCTCTAGCATCTTGATCATCGACATGAAGAAATGATGCCATGCACCCCAATTGTTGATAGAATGTGTTAGGATTTTCATGAGGAGGATCAGCTATGTTCATTTGCTTTCTTCAACGGCCGACATACTGGCCCACTGGGCCACGGCCCCACTAGGCCCGTCTGGTAAATATGGGGTCCGGAGTCCAGACTGTAATTACATGCGGGTCACTCAACGAAAGCGTCAATTTTTTTAGATAAAGACGAAAGCGTCATCAGGCGTGGGAAGACTTCCATTCCCAGATGACGACCGTGATGATCTAGATTCGGCCAGCCGGGGCAGGTTCGAATTCGATTCGACGTGGACCCATTGTGAGTGGTACGTCAACGTCCTTTGCATCAGAGCCCACATTTTCAGCGCCCAGCGAAGGCGACGACGGCGCCACGTATGGCGAGTTGACCGGGGGCAGCGGCGCAACGCCAGCAAGAAATGATTGCCGGCTCGCAGGTCGCAGCCTCGCAGGCGCAGGGGGCAAGTGGCGACAAAGTAATAAGAGAATCAGCATTCTGATTTCGATGATTCTGTTCCCTTTTTTTCTTCGTCGTATTTTGCTGTAGTAGTAGACTTCATTCCATTTAATAAAAGGTACTGTAGAACAAAGTACAGTTCAGAATGATGTTAGACTTGTGTGGTATATAAACTATCTCATTATGCAATGCATGGCTCACCACGTCATAAAATACTAAAACTAAGTTGAAGTATAATTTAGTATAACAGAGAGCAACAAAACATGACAATGCTGTTTATTTCCTTCCGACTGTCAAAAAACTATAGGATCCAAACGATGAGCCCCTAATTTTTTGGATCCTAATTAATTAAAACTCAACATATCATATCGAGCTTAGCGTGCAGCAGCACAACAGGGACGAGCAATGCAGCACTATGCAGAGCCTCACCGACAGCCAGAAGGTCAACACACACCTCGCCTAGCCATTATTCTCGAATCTCGACCGGGCCTTCACCCGGTCTGATTTGAAAACATATAGAAGTCGAAAACAGTTTGACGTTCCAGCTGTTGAGAATGGTGAATCGGATCACCCATCAGGATCATCATCGTCAATTCGTCATCATCATCTATCACAAAAAGCCACATGCAGGATGAAAGAGCGGCTCCTCGGGGCCAGAGAGGCCAACACATCCACTCGATGGCTGGAGGCCGAGGGCAGGGGCACCGCCAGAAACCAGAACCACAAAGACGCTGGGAAACGATCGTGCGTGCCGTATGATTGGTTGGGCGCTCGAACAGGGAATGCATGAGAGGTCGGGATGCCTTTGCTTGTCGTTGCCGGTCAGTCCAGTCGCTTTGGATTGGATTTGATATATGATGCCTCCACCTGTGTAATAATGGCCATCCGATGAGCTCCATGGCCCCCCTGCACTGCAACCGTGTCGATCGGTTTCGAACCTAACCTTGCAAACTAATTCACTCCGGTCGTCTGCAAGCGATTTCATATTTGTGTGAGGTGCTTGGCCTGAAGCTTTCCGACTGTATCAGATGTTGCACAGGCACCAGACAACAATCTAGAGTGCTCGTAGTATGTGAAGAAGAGAACAAAGGTTGAATTGTATATATGTGCGAGCTGGCCCTGCCGGTGATCTAGCTAGCCCGACATCTGATTGGCGCCTCATCAACCTTATATATCCATTACTGAAAATGATGTTACAGAAATGGAACTATCCTGCATAGCAGCGCTAGTAGATGGTGAATAGGGTAAGCCGTTTACCGTACGTCAGTGGTGTGGTGAGAGTCGGCACTACCGAGTGACCGACCGGTGGCACCTCGTCTCCGTGTAGTGTGTAGCAAAAAAGTGTCCAAAATTTTTATTACTTGTTTTTTTAGGGGAAAAATTTTATTACTTGTTTGTTAGACAGATTTTTTGGTACTAAATCTGTCAAATCTATGTACGTTCCATTGTGTTTAGGATTTATGATACAGTTATCACTAATGTACACACTTTAAAAAATTTGATATATTTGACCACACGAATAGATAACTAACTAGGCACTCCCATATTAAAATTAAAATTATCTTAATTCTTATACTTCTCCTATATCTCATATGTCTGTTTTTTTGTTGTTTAGACCACATGCAAATTTATCATTGTTTGATAATTTGATTAAAGAAAAAATTATGAGTTACTTTTTATGTGTTGATTTCTAATTGTACTAGTTGGTTGTGTAATATTGTTGCCTAAAAATCCAGCAACCTAAAATATTGCAAATCCCTATTTTTTAACCAAATTTATAAATAAACAAGCAATATTATTACTAAGAAAATATATTTCCTGATACATTTTATCCACACCTATTAATTTCATAACATTGGTATCTGTTTTATATAGATTTGATTGAATTTAAAAGGAATAAATAAAGTAAAATAAAAGAAGAGAAAACCTACCACTTGCTCTGTACATCTTTAATTGTCTTCTACTCCCTATGTTCTAAATTGAACGTTTTGTCTTTTCGTTTACTATGTGTCTAGTGTATATCTAGGTGTAACCGTGCAAGTAAAAGTTTTGTACTTAGAAAAGCAAAGAACTTCGAGAACGCGAGATGTGACTGGTTGCCGCGGCGGAGTACCCATCTTGTGGCAAAATCGGCTTATTGCATGAAGTCTTCACCAAAGCAAGCATGTCCGCTAAGAAGCAGGCCATGCAGGTCATGTTTCCTCAACGCGGTGACCGTCGGGCGCGCTACACATCCATGCCGGAATAGGCTGCTCACGGTCCTCGGCCTCACTTTCGCACAACCGGTTTAGTAGCTAGTACGACCTTCGAAGCTCCACCGTTCAAGCCGGCGTCTTTTGTTTATGTTCTGTCTGTCTTATCCTTTTGGCAACTCATCACTAGGATAGTCACAATGTAAAAACAATAATAACTTTTATAATTTGAAAAGTTTGGAATGGGTCTATGGATAACATATGGGTGAAATACCCCATATATAGGAGTACACGTCAAAATCGACCGTTGCTTTCTTATCCAGAACCACCGAAAACTCCGGCCCGCCCTTTGTCCAAAACCAGCAACTCGTCCTAGTCAGCCGGTGTCTGCCTCCCCTCGTTGCCGCTCGCAACTGGGGAAGGCCGCAACCGGCAAGCGGCAACCCCCTCGGCCCCCGGCAGGGCACGGCAGCCTCCGCCCCCACCACGGCACCACCAGCGTGGCAGCGACGTTGCCTGCCGTCCTGGGGCGTCCTTTGCCTACTTAACCCGCGAATGACACGCCGCATTCCGCAGGCGAGCTCAAGCTGGGATTGGCTCGTCGGCAGAACCAGTGCAGGCGACCGGCTGGCGGCAGGCATTACTGCCCGTTAGCTGCTGCCCACAAGAGACGACGACGGCAGCAGCCACCTGCTGGATTTGGCCTCGACGAGACCATGGGGTTCCACTTGCTGGCGTTCGTGGCGGCGAGGGGGCTCATGCAGGTATTCTAACATCTCGGCGCCGGTCAACCTCCGGCTGCCGCTTGCGCGCCACCTCCCCGAGGCCTTCGCCGTCCTGTACGGCGTGCTCGCGTCGCACGCCGCGTGGTTCAACGACGCCCTGGCGCGCGGCGCCGCCTGGAGACACAGCGGGAACGGCAGCGGCGTCGACGAGTACGTCCGCTACGCCATGCTCAGCATCTCCGACTGACGCACCGTCGCCACGGACGAATGACGGCCATGAAGCGTGTCCGTGTGCGAGAGGGCGCTAGCTGCGCCGTCGTCCTCGTCGTGCTCGCGATGGCAAGAGCATGCCGCCCGACTCCCGTTAGTTGCTAGATTAGCGTAGGATCTCTCTTCCTCCCCGATCCCCTTGTGACATTGTCGCTTGTCCATTGCTGGCTCGTTTATAGGTTTCTTCTTTTTTCGTAGCTTGAATTTTGTTAGCATAAAAGATTTGGGAGATTGTTTGTAACATGAAACCGTGAACCGTGGGCGGTAAATACAAGTGGTGAATTTTGTCAGAATTATGCTCGACTGAATTTTCTCATCGGGTCGAAATTTTCATGGTCTCCATCTCCATGTGAGCAGCTAGCTTTGCTAGCTCCTCGGGTAGAGAAAGGGCAACACATAATCGCCTCTCATGAAAGGGACCAGAAAAACGCTGGGAAACCGATCCATGTAGGATATCACAGTCCACGTGGACTGATGGACCGAGAAAATGCAACTCCATGGACCGGACAGCAGCGAGAAGTTGGTGCACGTGGAATGTTCTTCAAATTGCTCTCCAAGTAGTGTGCCTTGTGTGGGCCTCAAATGTGTCAAATCAGATCGATCCTGTGTACTTTGCTTGTGCTCTGTACACATAATATATGAATATTGATCAATTGAATCTTAAACAATAGTGTTGCTTAGATCAATACCCTAGCGATATATTTGTGAAAAAAAAAAGAATACATGTACATTTTTTTTATACTGCTGTCCCAGGGTGGTACAGTATATATATAATCTGGTCTAGTACAGCATGTGAGATGCTGACTTATCCGTTCCTGTTGAAAATTAAAAGATGTGCATGCGTGGCTCCCATCAGAACATCATGCGCAAGTTGCACCCGGTCAACGGTCAAGAGGATTAACGGGGCAGAAGAGTCTTTGAAACCAGCTACTCCACACACTTGTACATTTAACAGAGACTAGCTGTAACTTTAAGACCAACGTACCTAGGCAGCTCTCCGTCCATATCTCGTCCTCCTCGTGCTCGTCCATGTCTTTGTTAGACACCGATGTGTCGTAGCCAACTCGGAGTAGTTTCTTCACGAGCGACCATTTCTTATCAACCAACCAAAAAACATAATATAAATTTTGGTGAAGAAATAGAATAGAGAAAATTAGACCTTTTATTTACACTACCAGCTAGATCTAGAAAAACATATCGTAAGTCCATATTCAATTTCCATCAAATCACTCCATAAAAAAATAAAAAAGTGGAGCTCTACTAATATCCCTTTCTGAACATATTAATATCCTACTGGTCATGCCCACCGTGAAGAGGGATATAATATGCCCACCGTGGAGAGGGACAGAGAGATCGATGCCGTAGCGGTGACGCTGCCGTGCAGTAGCGCTGGTACGTGCTGCCGTATAGACTCCACACAGACGGCGGCGGTTCCATGCTTCTCCTAGGCCTCGCCGTGCCGGCCGGGTTCGTGAAGGCGTTCGGGCTCGCGTTCCTGCTGTGGCCGTTCAACCTCGTGCTGCCGCTGGCGCGCGACCTGCCGCGTGCCTGCATCACGCTCCGGGGCATCGTGTCCTTCTACGCCGCCGGGCTGCGGGGCTACGTCGCCGGCGCCCGGCGCGGCGTGCAGCTGCTGCAGGCGCGGAACCAGCTGCGCCAGCAGCACCAGCAGGACGCCGCCGCTTCCTCCTCCTCGTCTTCGTCGTTGTCCACTTCCTCCTCGGCACGCGGCGTGGCGAGGACGCATGAGTATGACGTCGCGCATGCCATGCTCGCCTTCGACGACATCTACTGATGATTATCCGCTGCAAGGTGCTCCTGGATCGATCGGTTAGGTTAGCATGCCATTTCTTGATTCCTCAGGTCAGTTCGTTCGTTCCTCTCATTTTTTTTATTCCACAGGATTTTCCAAGTCCTCCTTGTAGCGTGGCCATTTTGGTTTCACACTTTCTTTCTCTTAGTTTTGGTCTTTGGATTGTACTGTATATATAATGTGGTTCTTCTATCCAGTTTTTGTGCAATTTTTTTAATCTATCGTTTTGAACGGGAACCATCTGGCGCAATATATATTCTACAGGAAGAGACTTTTTTTTTTAAAGTAATACTGGAGGGGTTTACACCACTACAACTCTTGTTGCAGCACTCAGAATTTGAACCCTGGGTGGTAGCTCTCCAACCAATAACTTTTGCTATTATGCCGTGAGCCCCTTCGCACAGGAAGAGATTATTAACAGAATGTCAGATTTTTTGTGTTCATGTGACTTGATATTGTTGTGCACTTGTGCTGATCTCTAAGCGCACCATGAGCAAGCAACACCGATTTGTTGTTTTCTTTTTCTAAAAACAATTTTTTTAGAAAGGTGTCAAGGTGCCGTATTTTTTAATCAGAGGCGGAGCTAACTAGGTGGACATGTTGTCCATAGACCATATTCTAAAATTTTATTCCAAGTTAAACTAGTAGATGAGCTCTCTAAAATTATAAAAAAAAATACACGTGAACTACACTACAATTCGATTACATCTAAGATGCAGCACTGTTGCTTTAGATCCTAGCTAGGCCACTTTATTAGACGAGGAGAAAAACAAAATTCTCTAACTTGCGACTTACAACCTAATTTAATAATATGTATTTAATATTTGTATAAATGTAAGTTCTTTCGCGCTTGGGAAACAAAATACAATCCAACAACCCTGAGAACTTTGAAGATAATCAATCAACTAAATGTATTCGAAGTGTATCATTGTGGTGTAATTAGGGTAGTCTCGGTCATGGTGTCATCGTTAATCAGACCGTTTCCCAAACAAAATCGCTAACAAAACTTCCATGAAACAAACATTGAAACACCTGCACAATGCAATAGTTTCAATTCACTGTTTCCTGCGCTTAGAAAAGACTTAATTGCCACGTGTGTATGGGATCATACACTTTAATCAGTATGGGACGACGAGATGAAACTTATTTCGTCTGCAGATTTCATTCGGGTTTCAATGCGGGAACGACGCCACCCAGGTTTGTGGTGAAACCATATGGCTCTCTCTCCTCCTCGTTTCAATCAAATTGCTGATGTGTCACTGTATTTAATGTGCATGACACTACGGTGAAACCCCCATTAAAACTGGCCTTAACTATTAAAACCGTCCCAGGTAGGGCGGCACAACCGCCACCTAGGAATTTGGGATATGATCGTGAGTTCCTGACTGGAAGACGCCTACTTGCACGTCGGACCGGCATGCTAGTCACGGGACGTGCCACGTCAAGCTTGTCTAATGACGTGTCAGCAGCACAAGCACTAGCCCCCTCCAGTCCTTGTCGATCACCCGAACCACAACCACTGATTGGAGAAGATGCGTTAATCAGCGCGGTACGGATCACACGGGTCCGACTTCCTCGCCGCTCGCAACTGGGGAAGGCCGCAACGCAACCGTCCGCCGGGAGCCAGCAAATCACACCAGCGGGCAGCGACGTCGTCGTCGGCACGTCGCCATCTCGTGCGAAGCTAGCGCTAACCCGCGAGGACAGCACAGGAGGCATATGATCGTTCTCCGGGACGGGGAGCGTTGCGTGCGGACGGGCGAGAAACGCGTGCGTGCGACGTGCGCAGCTCCGGTGCAGGGGAGCCGTCAGCCAGAAACGCGTGCGTGCGACGTGCCGCGGCCGGCGTGACCGAGGAGGATCCATGCCTCTGCATAGTAGTAGACTGCAACGCCGCTGACGCTGTGCGACGTGCGTGGCGTGGCGTGTGGCGCGCGCACCTGCGACAGCCCACAGGTCTGCGCGGTCTTCGGCGGCTTGCACGCCCCGTGGCGCCGCGCGCCGCCTACGCGCGTCAGTGTCGCTCCGCCTGGTGCCCTGCTAGAATTCACCACCACCCGCAGGAGCAGCGGGGAATGGTGACGGGCGATGGCATCGACGAAAGTGACGACCACGCGTCCGGTCCACGTCCACCACGCGTTGCTGGCTGCCACTAGGTCTAGGTTTACATCTTGCATTGCACGATCAGGCCGTTCGGGAGCTTTTACATTGTAACGTGATTTATTTGCAAATGCATGCAATTGTTTCCCTCTCAAGCATCTTGGTCATTGGCATGAAGAAGTGATGGCGATACATATGTACCGTACAGACTATGATCTGCGTATGATTAAACTGTACACTTTCTTTAAGTGTGCCCGATGGTGACCAATCAAAGGTACGAATTGCGCTGGATTAACGACGACAGTGTCCGTGGAAAGGGGATTCTAGCTGTGCTTTCTGCGTATGATCATTTGCTTTTTACTTGTTCTACTGCCAAAACTGTCTGGGCAACAGTAGCCATTAGCATTGGAGCTGACAATATACCCCGTTGTTTTGAGCAATGTTGGCCTTGGTGCAAGAAATGGATTCCTAATGCTAGTCAATTTTATACTATCAGGGTTGCGGCTGTGTGTTGGTCGATCTGGAAAATGCGAAATAATATTTGCTTTGAAAGAATGAAAATGAAAAACCCCTTGTCTATTGTGAGTCATGCATGTGCCCTAATGAAGCATTGGGCAGGTCTACTAAAACCTGAAGACAAAAAGACGATGCTGCTAGGTGTTGATGCAATGTTCAAGATTGTGGTGGGCTTGATGGCGACACAAGACCCGGCGACCATGCAGCTGAGGATCACGGGAGCAAATGAAGACGATGAAGATCCTGCAACAGGTAGTCCATCTGGAGGTACTGATGCAGCGGACCAGCTCTGATGTTTCAACGTCTGTTACTCACTCCGGGGTCGAGAAGATGGTGAAAGCTGGTGAACTGTGTTTTTGTTTCATGCTTGAGACTAATGTCAGGTGGTGCTGCCTTTCAGAGACAGAACTGTTACTCTAGGACTAGGAGTATTATTAACTATGGAGTATTCAGAAATACATGCACGTCAAATGCATGCGATTTTGGTTGGTTCGGACTTCAGAATGACTGCTTTGGTTATAAGTCATGACTGGAACAATTACAGCCGGTCTGAAATGACCAATTAGTTTTTTCCCTCTTCTTTTTTCTTTTCCGCCTGTCAGCCTGTGATAGAGTCCTTCTTGCTCGACACCCTACGTGCCTTCGGTTTCGGGGATCGTTGGCGCAGATGGATCGCGACGCTACTTTCCTCCGCGTCTTCGCGCATACTTCTCAATGGTCGGCCAGGGAGGCCCATCAAGCACAGGCGGGGAGTTAGGCAGGGTGACTCACTCTCGCCCATGCTTTTCATCATTGCGAGGTGTTCGCCAGGCTGATGGCCGCAGCGGCAGCAGCAGGGGTGCTGCAACCGCTGGGGACACCGGCAATCCGGCACCACTGCAGCCTTGTTAACACCAGAATTTGGTCAGGAATATGACAGGTGGACCCGCAGGGAGCAGAGAGAGCAATTCGGCAAATGCATATGCGGTCGGCTAATTTCCATGTGTTCGGCAAATGATCAAGCGGTCGGCTATGACGGTTTCGTTCGAAGGCGAAAGAAGGAGAGAGGAGCGACCGAGAAAGGGAAGGGGTCGTAATAGTCAAGGACTCCGATTATGGTTAGAGTTGGCAAATTTGTATCTTTCCAATTTTGTTTAGATAGTTCGTAAACACTTAGGACTCATGTTTTGTCCGGGGTATAAATATAAGCCCTCGACCATTGTAATAAGGGTTCACAACCAATTCAATACAACCGGCTACGTGCCACCCTTCGAGTCCTTTTAGTCGTGTCGTCGAGTTCTTCGAGAGGGCCAATCGATCCGTCGACCTCCGTAAGTCCCGGCAACCTTGCTATCATGTCTAGTATCGTGCGGCGGATTTAGATTATGATGCAAGTAGTCTCATCCGTTTTGCTTAGTATCGTGCGGCGGATTTAAGCTTAATGATGGGAAGTTTTTGCTTGTGCCTTGTATCGTGCGGCGGATTAAGACATGAGTAAAGATAGTTATCGGCTCTTTTAGATTTGGCATGATCTAATAGATTCGTTAAGTTATCACGTGTTGCTTGCTTTATTTAATGTTTAAATATTTGCAACACTCTTTTGCCCAATCTAGATTGATACTCTTTCGGCTTGTTGATCGTTCCTTTCATGCTTATTCAATATCGAGTAGATCAAGCTCATATAGCCGAATTAGATCGATTTAGGTTGTTACGTGTTGCGGGTTCATTCACGTTAGATGTAGATAAGCCTTGACAGGACCGGGTATCGTGCGGCAGATGCAGATCTTTGGGTTACTCTAGAGCTAGTCATCCGGTGGACTAGAGATCGGTTTAATCGATAGGTTTCTTTTACATATTACTTGTTTGTTCCTTCTTCATGGACCCGATTCGGCAATCTTGCCGATACGGTTATACTCACACATGTAGCGAGTATTTATAGATCTGTTAGGTAATTACGTGCTTTTAGCTCTTTATTGTTAGATTGTATCATGCGGTGGATTGATCTAGTAGTAAGGAGTGGCGTAAATTCATAGTGAGTGGTATCATGCGGTGGATTAGCTTGCTTGGGTTTATGCTCGACGGGTTTATGAAGGCTAGACGTGCGCGAGACTAGTTGGAATAGCCTATGCATGTGTTATTTAGTAGATTTACATTTATAAGTTACTTATCTTTAGTTATTAGTGCTTGATGATGCTTTAAACCCGAGATATAGTTTGATATGCTTTAATAATTTAATCTTGTTCAAACATGTCTTCATTTACCGTATTCGGCAAGTTCATTCTATTTACATCGTTATGTTACTTTAGCCGAATGAGCTGCAATCTGTTGCGAGATAGCTTCTATAGCTATGTGTCGTCGTAAGTGGCTTCGGGGCCGTAAAGATGGAACATCTGGTCTCACCCAGCATGTTCCAGTTTTGATCTTACCGTTTTATCCCTTGTCGATTTTCAGGTCAAATCGACTGGCACGCCACCGGATTCAGACACCCGGGCACCCTATTGAAGCTAGGCTTTCCGGCTTGCTATGTGTGAGACACAGTGCGTCGCATTTTGTGTCAACACACTTTTTGGCACGCCCAGTGGGACAACTTCTCAGTCTAGGATGGGATCGGAAATTGACAACAGTCACGTTCTGAACGTGACCATGGACGAACTGCTGCCAGAGCAATGCCAAATGGTAGAGCAAGCAATGGAACAGTATCAGCAGAAATGTCTGATGTCTTTTTCCAAGAACAAGAGTGGCAGAGTAATCGTCAAGCAATCACTGCCACGAGTCCTTCTCGCTGGTCAGTCTGATGTTACTGACGAGGAAGAGATGCAGAAGGTAGTTGGAGTCATCTACAAAGCTATGGGAGATACTATGTTGAATCACAACACAGCTTTTCTGGGCACCTTCCGCAAAATCATGGTTGATACTTTTGGTCCAGCAGTTGACAAGCGCTTTGAAGAAAGATTTGGAGAGTTTGCTGGACCAGTGCTCTTCAACACTCAGCAATCTTCAGGGAAGTCAACTGGAGGAGGAGAGATGATTGGCACTAGCAAGAACGGGGCTGTTTATGATGAAAAGGAAAAGCCTCCCGTGACCGAGCAGCAAACTCATGGTCAAGTAACTTTTGGTGCAACAACGGATATACCCGCATCGCTTACAAGATCTCCCCGGTGGCAAATAGATTGCGAAGAGTATCTATGGAGACGGGTACAGTGAATTTACCGATTACGGTGCTCGAGTGCTTTGCCGAATCCGGGATACGGGAGTGCATCGGGAGTACCTTCTAGGAGACGGGGAGCGCAAGATGCAAATGATGTCCTCCTAAAGCGGGAATGGCCGATATGATGCGAGAATCAATTCGGCTGACGAAACCAAAGCATCGAGACATATGCATACAAATCTCCTTTCCCAGTGGTACAATAGGGTAGCTCTTCCACCAAGGGTTAAGCCACCGATGGATTTGACCAAGTTCTCTGGTCAGGATGACACCAGTACCATTGAGCATATCAGCAGATATCTGATGCAACTTGGAGAAGCTGCTACTGATGAAGCTTGGAGGATTAGATATTTTCCTATGTCTCGACGACGGGGCCGGCTTTCACGTGGTTTGCATCGCAGCCGGCTAATTCCATTGGTACATGGGCGAATGGAGCAAAAGTTCCATGCATACTTTTATACGGGAACCAATGAGAAGAAGATGGTTGATCTTTGGGCTATGAGGATGAAGACTGCGAGACTGACAATGGAATATCTTCGTAGATTCGAGAGAAGCGAAGAACATGTGCTATTCTCGACTATTCCCGATGATCAACTCGCACAATTGGTCATTGCGGGCATGCCGCCACATATCGAGACAAGCTATTTGGCATGGAGTTTGAAGACCTTGGACGGCTTGCACAAAAGTTGACAAAGCAATGAGCAATCAAGCCCAAGGGTTCGGAAGAGATGCTCGTTTTCGGAAGAACAAGTGCAACTATTGACATGTATCGGGATTTCTAGAAGAAGCATCGAATATGAAGATGAAGATGAAGTAGCTTGCTGCAGAGTTGAACTGGGCAAAAGAGCCTACTTTGGTCGAGTCATCGATGGGTGAAGCAAGCAAAAGGGATCTTATGATTTTGATGTCGGTAAAATGAGATAAGCTCTTTTTATATCGATTCAAGAGGGACGCATCAAGGCGCGGAAGGACATCCTATCTTTGCGCCCCGAAGGGGTAAAGGATAAGAATCTTGTGGGTTTCATGATACAGTTCTCATCATATCAATGATTGCCGAGTGTTCGAGTAAAGATTCGAGAAAGCTATTCAAGATGGACACTTGAGATTTGATGGCAAGATGAAAGTAGACAAAAACCCGTTCCCTCGAACATGGTCTCTTTCTCTATAGGCATGGTTGATGCCGGTGAATCCAAGGAAAAGGGAAAGATGAAGGTTCGACCTCCGAAAGAGCCAAGGAGAGTGGTGCTTGTTGACCCGATCGGCAAGTTACCAAGGAAGAAGTGCAACAAGTACGGTTTAGAAATAGCCGAACGAGAGAAGGGTCAAACTTCGGATGCGGCTAAGGAAATTGCCGAATACACGCCGAGCCAAAGCGCAGAGTTCTGACACAACACTTGTTGAATAAGTGGCGAGAGGGAAAAGAAGATGGAATATGATGAGGAGCAGCAGTACATTGAAGAGGAACGCAGATTCATGGCAGAGCGTCGAAGATATGAAGCAGAAGTACGCCGAAGAGAACAGGAAGAGCACACGAGGGAGCAAGAACAGTCACATTGGAACTGTTCCTTCTTCGCACATTTCTTGTTGGAATGAAGGCTTGAAGTTGCTGCTAAAAACAATTGCCCCGAATGCAGTGATCAATATTCGAGTATAGGCAATCTCGAGTCAACCGTCCCGTCCATGATAGACTTGGAATAAGGATTCCCGAGGACGATCGGCGCATAAAAATGAATAATTTTGATGGACATCGAGAGGAAAAGATTTGCGAGATCAAGCTTGGGCTCATAGCAATGTTCATAATGCGAGAGGAAAGTTCATACGAGGTGGCAAAGAGGACAATGGTGCCCTCTGGTCTGCGGAAAAGCCGGAAGAGAAGAGTTCGGCGTTTGAGGAATCAAGAGCTGAAGCAGGAATTAGCCGAAAAGAAACCGGTGTGGCGTCCTAAGAAAAAGGATGATGGACGGGGTCCTTCGGGTGATACTAACATGGTGTTCTTTATCCCATTGGAGTTTAGAGCTCCGAAGATCAAGAAGTTCAAGATGAAGTATACTCGGACTTTGATGAAACCGAATGCCGAGACCGATGGCTCAACTTGTGTTGACTCGGCAAGCAATCTTTGACAAGCCAGTTAAAAACCGTCATCTGAAACCATTATACACGAAGGGATATGTCAATGGCAAACCTTTAACCAAGATGCTTGTTGATGGAGGGGCTGCTATCAATATTATGCCCTATGCTACTTTCGAAAGCTTGGTATGACAAGTGAGGATTTGTTGCGGATCGACATGATCCTTAGAGATTTTGGCGGCAATGCTTCGATACTCGTGGAGCAAGTACATGTGGAACCGATGATTGGATCCAAGACTTTGATCACTACTTTCTTTGTCATTGATGGCAAGGGGGCATATAGCATGCTTCTAGGAAGAGATTGGATCCATGCTAATTCTTGTGTACCCTCAACTATGCATCGATTCTTATCCGGTGGATAGGAGATGATGTAGAAGTTGTTCAAGCGATGATTCAAAGTGAGTGTTGCCACTTCCGAGCCTGCTTATTGGGAGTATGATGGACAAGGCGCCTTTCGGGTAAGAAATGGAAAGAAGGTCCTGTCAATGTGTTCGACAGAGATCAAATGCCGATCCAAGCGTCGGCTCGACGATAACTTTTAATGGGCAATCCAATCGATGGCAACAAAGGCAACCGGGTCGTGGTTTCATGTCGGCCGACAAGTTAGAAGAAATCGATGTTGGTGATAGCACAAAGTCAAGGCCGATGTATATCGGTGCAAATTTAGACCCGAGAATATAAGTTGAAATTAGTAGAGTTCTTTGAAAGAGTTTAAAGATTGTTTTGCTTGGGATTACACAGAGATGCCTAGTTTGGATCAATCAATTGTTGAGCATAAGTTGCCTATAAAACCTGGGTTTCGTCCCTTCAAACAACCTCCACGAAAAATTTATAAAGAGGAGGTATTGGCCGATGTAAAGAAAGAAGTTGAAAGAGCGATTGAAGCAAATTTTATTCGGCCATGCGAGGTATGCGATTGGATTTCAAACATAGTACTGTCTACAAGAAAAATGGAAAGATGAGAGTATGCATAGATTTCAGAGATCTCAACAAAGCTACTCCCATGGATAGTTACCCAATGCCAGTTGCTGAAGTTATCAGTTTTATGGATGGCAATGCTGGCTATAATCAGATTTTTATGGCAGTCGAAGATATTGCAAAGACTGCATTCAGATGTCCTGGCCACATTGGGTTATTTGAGTGGATAGTAATGACATTTGGATTGAAGAATGCTTGGTGCAACTTATCGAGAGAGCCATGAATTATATCTTTCATGAGTTGATCGGCAAAATTGTGGAAATTTACATTGATGATGTGGTAGTCAAATCCAGAAACCATGAAGAACATTTAGCCGATTTAAGGAAGACTTTGGAGTGTACAAGGAAACATGGTTTAAAGATGAATCCAAATAAGTGTGCTTTTGGAGTCTCGGCTGGTGAGTTCTTGGGGTTCTTGATCCACAAAGGAGGGATAGGAGTTGGGAAAAAGAGCATGGAAGCAATAGACAAAATTGTGCCCCCAACTAACCTTACGAGTTGCAATCGTTCTTTGGGCAAGATCAATTTCGTGAGAAGATTCATATCCAATTTATCGAAAGAGTATTGCCTTTCTCTCCATTGTTGAAGCTCAAGAAGGATCGAAATTTATGCAGGGTGACATACGGCAAAAGGCTTTTGATGAGATCAAGCAATATATGAAGGCACCACCGGTGTTGGTACCTCCACAACTTGAGAAGCCTTTCAAACTATATGTGGCGGCCGATAGCCTAACAATAGGATCGGCCCTTATGCAAGAGTTTGATGGAAAAGAGAGGGTAATAGCTTACCTTAGCCGAAAAGCGCTAGATCCGAAACAAGGTATTCGGCTATAGAAAAACTCTTGTTTGTGTGTTTATTACTCATGCACCAAATTTTGGCACTATTTGTTAAATGCCGAATGTGTGGTAATATCTAGTTTTGATGTAATTAAACACATGTTGTCAATGCCGATTTTAAATGGAAGAATCGGCAAATGGGTATTAGCACTTGTCGAATTTAATTTAAAGTATGAGTCGGCAAAAGCGGTGGAAGGACGGGGTACTTACGGCCGACTATGTTGGAGGATTGCTTTGAATATTACAAAGGGTGTCGAGAATGTCGGGTATTTGGTAATGTTCAAAGAGCACACGCATGCTCGAATCCAATAATCAAACCATGGCCGTTCGAGAGGATGGGGTATAGATTTAATTGGACGAGATCAATCCTCCATCTAGCAAAGGACACAAATTTGTGTTGCGGCAACAGATTATTTCACCAAGTGGGTTGAAGCTATCCCTTTGAAAACAGTCACATCGAAAATATGGTCAGTTTTGTCAAGGAGCATATAATTCATAGGTTTGGGATCCCACGAGACCATTACAACGATCGGGGGACTCGGTTCACTTCTTCGAGTTTTGTGACTTTGCCGAAAGCATGGGGATAAGGTTATATAATTCTTCTCCTTATTATGCACAAGCCAATGGCCAAGCGAGGCGTCAAATAAGATCATGATCAAGATTATCCGGAAGAAGATCGATGAGAAGCCAAGGAGATGGCACTTGGTCCTTAATGAAGCATTGTGGGCTTACCGAATGGCTTGCCATGGATCTACACAAGCATCTCCATATGAGTTGGTTTATGGACATAATCTTTGTGATGCCTTGGGAGTTGCAATTGGGATCAAGGAGAGTTGAATTGCAAAAAGATTTGACGGGTAAAGATTATAAGGATTTGATGATGGATGAATTGGAAGATTTGCATTTGATTCGTCTTAAAGCTTTGGAAAACATTGAGAAGAATAAAATGCGCGTTGCCAAATACTACAACAAGAAAGTTAAAGTTAAGCAATTTGCAGAAGGAGAATTGGTTTGGAAAACGATATTGCCAATTGGAGCAAAGGACAAGACATTTGGCAAATGGTCACCAAATTGGGAAGGACCTTTTCGGGTTGTCAGTTGTGCACCTGGTAATGCGTATATATTGAAAACGCTATTTGGAGAAGAACTTACTAGAGCCATCAATGGCAGATACCTTAAGAAGTTTTATCCAAGTGTCGAAGTTGGATCTTAATTGTGACTATGACATAAACGTGGTATAGCCGATTTAATAAAAATCGCCTTCAGAGCAAAGGAAAGAAGTTGGAGGAAAAATAGCCGATATTGTTGTATCGCCTCTAGTGCAAAAATAGCCGATATCATGTGTATCGTCTTCAGAACAGAAATAGCCGATGCAGTTGTATCGCCTTTAGCCAAGTTTTTTAGAATATAAATGAACAGTTTTATCTATCAGCTGGTAGGTTTATCGGGAGAAGATAAAGGGAATTGTTTTCAAATATGACAAAGTCAACCCTAAATGTCTACATCTTCAAGTACAAACCAAGCATCTATACATTTAGAAAGGAGTTGATGACAGCAAGAGCATCAATCTTGATTCGGTTGACTTCATCAAGAGCTTTTTGGTCCTCTTCTTCAGAATCTTGGATGTTGGACAGTTTGCTTTTAATTTGCCGCGTCTCCTTGATGACTGATTGTATTCTGGACTTAGCTGAATCGAGGGATGGCAGATTTGCGAGCTTGGTTTCATGAGACTGAATGTTAGCATTCGGTTGAGCTAGTTGAGCTTCAAGTTTGGTTCTTTCTTCTCTCATGACCCGCTACGGTTCTAAGGTGCTCAAGAGGTGCTCGGTTGACTTGATGTCGAATAGAGCTCCTTGACCCGCTTGTTCCTTGGCTACCTTACTTTTCTCCGATCGGTTTTGGTGGACATATTCTTATGAGCTCTCTTGACAACAAGCAAAATAGTCATCAAGGTGAGACAAGGCGTTTATGGCATCCTTAAGATCGGGAGGGAGCTCTTGGCCAATTGGTTCTGCTATCTCCCTTATCTTGTCAGATTCCCGGGTCAGGTCAACAATGTCCTTTTCCAAGAATGAGATTATGGCTTTCAGTTTAGCTTGATTCTCTGACGACAATTGCCGATTAGAAGAAACTTCGTCATCGTCTTCGGCAAATTCTTCAGCAATGAGGGAAAAGCTGGCCTGTTGAAGAGTAGTACCCTGATAATGAGAAGGAGGGTGTATTAGCCGAATGATTTAATTCAAATAGGGAATGACTGAGAAAGATCAAGATAATACCTCTTCGGCAAAAACTTGATCAATAGCTTCCAGAGTAGCATCAAGACTTTGGGTGATCGATACGATTCTTGCCGCTTCATGGATAGCAGTGTCATGACTCGTTGATATATCTTGAATTGCCGAAGGTGTTGAATCGGTACGTCTCGAAGAAGAATTTTTTCGTTGCTTCTCCCTGGGCCGATGAAGAGGAATGTCTTTTCGCTTCTCTTTGTTCATTAACCTGATGAGAAGGAATTTCTTCTGCTGCTTCTCCCTGTTCACCTGCTTGGTCATCTGCCTGGTGAGGAGAAGTTTCTTCTGCTGTTCCTCCTTGATTATCTGGGTCAAACATAAGTAAGATTGGTGTGTATACAAAAGGATGAGAATAACAAGTGCGAGATGCATACCAAGATTGCTAATAGGCTCATTGGCGTTTACTTGGCCGATAGAGGTTCCGGGGAGAGTTTTCCAAGATCACTACCCCCCGGGACTTTGAGGGTTGGCCTGTACCTGTTGAAAGAGGGTGATGAATACGAACATATTTGCAGATGGTGAATAAGGGATCAAAAGCATTCATACCTGAGGGGATGGCTTAACCTTCTTTGATCTTGTTTTCTTGGGGATGGCAGTGTCCTTGATGGGGGAGGAAGGAGTTTTTCTTTTAAGGTCCTTCAGGAGCACTGTGTCATCGCAGGTGTTTTGTTAAAAGCGCCAAACTTGGAGCATCATGCCCTAGAGCAAAGCATTAGGGCCAGGTTGCCAGTATTGAACCTCTGGAGGGCTTGGAGGGGCATTGTCCTGTTCAAAAAGATGTTTAGATACAAGAACAGAGACATAGAATGAAAGGTAGCTATAAGAGTGTACCTCATCATCAGAAGTGAATGAGGGCATTAAAACTTGGCATAGAGGATGGACTTGTGCTCTAAAAATGTGAGAGTGCCATTCTTGCCACCAAAGAGAGAAGGAGGGATGAGCAGCTTCAATTATCACCAGAGGATTAGGTTCATATACCGGAAGCTTACATCCAAGATTAAAGACTTTGTTGGCCTCAGTAATGTTTAGCAATGACTCCCGGGTCCGATGATGCTTGAAAAGTATGGCCTTGGGGGCAATTGACCAAGTCCAAGCTGCCGGCAACCATGTTTGGGTTGTAAAATTCATAAGTTGAACTTATCGGCCCGGCCATGATGAAATTCTCTTTGGTAAAGCACGGGGCCCGATGAAAGAATTAAAGATGTCCCCGGAATCATCATCTATGCAGCCTTGACCCATAGCTAAATCTACGGGGAGAGTTAAATTTTCGTTCTCTCGTAGGGAAACCAGATTACGTGGTTGAATCCCTTGTAGAAGATCTTAAAAAGGTGGCCAAGGTCTAAATCAATGACAATGGAAGATGCAGCTTCCCCATATGTCTGACAGGATTTATATCTGGGATCTTCACCTTCAGCGTAGTTGATTGAAGGAAAATTCGGGTTATGGAGATCAACCGAAACTATCGATGCATATACGATTTGCGGCCACATTTGGACAAGCCACCACGGGCCATTGACACGGGAGATTTCACCCTAGCCACGCATTTGAGCGGTGATCGATGCATCATGTGGTAAACTTGCTCCCAAAAGATATTTGCCCAAAGGAATCGGCTTGCCTGCGGCTAGTTCTTCACCATCACTATGTGATTCGAGTGGGCTCATTGGACTTGCCACGAAAATGAACTCGCATTGACCACATGTTCATGAAAGCTCTATACTCTTTGTCGATACGGTGCTGTTGAAGCATAGGTCCGAATGTACTTGGCCCAACCTCCTCCTGATTTGACTGACCTCTGGGTACTGGTACCTTTGAACTTGAAAGGATATGTTGGCTTGGTAATATTCAAACCGGTCATCATGAAAATGTCGACGAGTAATTGACATTGGGCCATGACCAAAGATAAATGCGTTGATAGCATCGGACCGGAAGTGAGGCGGCTATCGAAGAGAGTCATTTCTTGGCATTTCGGCTAAGGAAAGTTCCAAGCGGTGTTGAATATCTTGTGATTCCCGAAATCACTATTTCTAGACCGCATCCTACGGTACCAATCGCGCCATCCCGTGATTGAAGGGAGGGGCCATGTTTTGAAGGTATTCGGCCATCTTGTTTGGGGGAGCAATCCTAGATTTGAAAGGGATCCTCGAGTTTCTTTTTCAATAAATTCCCTCGGATTGGGGTCTCCCGCGGACCAAGAAAAAAATGATCCAGGACACGCAAGATTGGAGATCAAGATCTCATTCTTCATTTCCTTTAGAAGAAATTGAAGCGAATGGATCAAAAAGTGCATCGGGAGCCGATTCAAGAAAGTTGCCGAATAGGTAAAACAAATAGGGTTACCTCCAAGAGCTCCTCTTGAGTTCCGTCGCCATGATGGAGCCGATTGGAGATTACGTCGCCATTAAGCAAGAAGCTCGATCTCGGGTGGCGGCTGCGGTGGCGATCTTGACCTAGGAGAAAGGCGCTTATGGTCAATTTCGAAATAAAAACCTTTTATCTCGAAATTGAGGGGGCATGTGTTAACACCAGAATTTGGTCAGGAATATGACAGGTGGACCCGCAGGGAGCAGAGAGAGCAATTCGGCAAATGCATATGCGGTCGGCTAATTTCCATGTATTCGGCAAATGATCAAGCGGTCGGCTATGACGGTTTCGTTCGAAGGCGAAAGAAGGAGAGAGGAGGCGACCGAGAAAGGGAAGGGGTCGTAATAGTCAAGGACTCCGATTATGGTTAGAGTTGGCATATTTGTATCTTTCCAATTTTGTTTAGATAGTTCGTAAACACTTAGGACTCATGTTTTGTCCAGGGTATAAATATAAGCCCTCGACCATTGTAATAAGGGTTCACAACCAATTCAATACAACCGGCTACGTGCCACCCTTCGAGTCCTTTTAGTCGTGTCGTCGAGTTCTTCGAGAGGGCCAATCGATCCGTCGACCTCCGTAAGTCCGCAACCTTGCTATCATGTCTAGTATCGTGCGGCGGATTTAGATTATGATGCAAGTAGTCTCATCCATTTTGCTTAGTATCGTGCGGCGGATTTAAGCTTAATGATGGGAAGTTTTTGCTTGTGCCTTGTATCGTGCGGCGGATTAAGACATGAGTAAAGATAGTTATCGGCTCTTTTAGATTTGGCATGATCTAATAGATTCATTAAGTTATCACGTGTTGCTTGCTTTATTTAATGTTTAAATATTTGCAACACTCTTTTGCCCAATCTAGATTGATACTCTTTCGGCTTGTTGATCGTTCCTTTCATGCTTATTCAATATCGAGTAGATCAAGCTCATATAGCCGAATTAGATCGATTTAGGTTGTTACGTGTTGCGGGTTCATTCACGTTAGATGTAGATAAGCCTTGACAGGACCGGGTATCGTGCGGCAGATGCAGATCTTTGGGTTACTCTAGAGCTAGTCATCCGGTGGACTAGAGATCGGTTTAATCGATAGGTTTCTTTTACATATTACTTGTTTGTTCCTTCTTCATGGACCCGATTCGGCAATCTTGCCGATACGGTTATACTCACACATGTAGCGAGTATTTATAGATCTGTTAGGTAATTACGTGCTTTTAGCTCTTTATTGTTAGATTGTATCATGCGGTGGATTGATCTAGTAGTAAGGAGTGGCGTAAATTCATAGTGAGTGGTATCATGCGGTGGATTAGCTTGCTTGGGTTTATGCTCGACGGGTTTATGAAGGCTAGACGTGCGTGCAGACTAGTTGGAATAGCCTATGCATGTGTTATTTAGTAGATTTACATTTATAAGTTACTTATCTTTAGTTATTAGTGCTTGATGATGCTTTAAACCCGAGATATAGTTTGATATGCTTTAATAATTTAATCTTGTTCAAACATGTCTTCATTTACCGTATTCGGCAAGTTCATTGTTTACATCGTTATGTTACTTTAGCCGAATGAACCGCAACTGTTGCGAGATAGCTTCTATAGCTATGTGTCGTCGTAAGTGGCTTCGGGGCCGTAAAGATGGAACTGTCTGGTCTCACCCAAACATGTTCCGGTTTTTGATCTTACCGTTTTATCCCTTGTCGATTTTCGGTCAAATCGATCGGCACGCCACCGGATTCGGACACCCGGGCACCCGATTGAAGCTAGGCTTTCCGGCTTGCTGTGTGTGAGACACAGTGCGTCGCATTTTGTGTCAACAAGCCTTTACGCCGACGACGTCATCATCTTCATGCACCCGAGTATCAATGAAGCGAGAGCAATCAGGATGATCCTTTCTTCATTCGGGGACGCATCGGGTCTGCGCACCAACTTGGCCAAGTGCTCCATCACGCCGATACACGCGCCGGACGCGGACCTCGCGGGAATCCAGAGCCTCATTGGGTGCCAACTCACCGAGTTCCCCATCACTTACCTCGGCCTGCCCCTCAGCACCAAGAAGATCCCCAAGGCCCGAGTACAGTCCGTAGTCGCCTCCGTCGCGGCGAGACTTCCGGCGTGCCACGGGCCACTGATGGCTAGGAGCGGCCGCCTGATCTGGATAAAGTCCGTCCTGTCGGCGATCCCAATTTACACAATCATCGCAGACGGGCTGCCTCTTTGGGCAATTGAGGAGATCAACTACATCTGCAGGAGGTTCCTATGGACGGGCAAGGAGGGTTCGGTTCGGGGAAAGTGCATGGTGGCCTGGCCCGTCGTCTGCAGACCAACCGACTTGGGTGGACTTGGCGTACTGGACCTACGCCTAACCAACATCGCACTGCAGACAAGGTGGTTATGGTTCCAGCAAACGGATGAGGGACGTGCCTGGGCGCAGCTGGAGGTCAAGACGTCACGGGAAGTGCAGGACTTCTTCAAGGCATCCACGTACACCATCCTCGGTAATGGGAGAAGCACGCTCTTCTGGACAGCAAGATGGATACACGGGCAGGCGGTGGCCGACATAGCGCCTTCGCTGCTAGCGTATGTCGGCCGGAGGCAGATCAAAGAAACCACAGTGGCAGAGGGACTGCATCGTGGTCCGAACGGCAGAGTATGGGTGCGCCAAATCACCGGCGGGGTGTCAGTCGCGGTCACGTGCGAGTACCTAAGGCTGTGGCACCTCATCGACCAGATAGCGCTCTCTAACTCCGAGGACAGGGTCATCTGGAGGTGGACTGCCGACGGGAAATACTCCGCCAAGTCCGCCTACAGGGCCCTCCTGAGAGCTTCGCACCCGATACCGGGATGTGCAAGAATCTGGCGAACGTGGGCGCCCCTCAGAGTTCGGATCTTCCTTTGGCTTGCCATCCGCAGAAGGCACTGGACAGCAGACAGGCGGCACCGGCACGGCCTGCAGGCCCAAGACAACTGCTACCTCTGCGACCAGGAGCCGGAGACAATTGACCACATCATTTCAGCGTGCTCCTTCTCAAGTCAAATATGGTGGTCCATCCTCGCCTTTCTCCAGGCAGACACGTCAAGGGTCGGAGCGTCCACCATAGGAGTATGGTGGGACCAGTGGAGGCAGAGGTGGCACGGAGAAAAGCAGAAAGGTGCCGACACGCTCTTCGCGCTGGTGGCATGGGAGATCTGGAAAGAGAGGAACACGAGGTGCTTCAGGAACGCCGAGACCACCGCCCAGCAGATCCTCAACACCATCAAGGGCACCGCCGACATGTGGATCGAAGCGGGGGCACGGAAATTAGAATGTCTAGTGTGGGAGTAATCCGTGTATTGTTCATTCCGGGGATGGCAAAGCGTGTTTCAAATCTGTAACCACCCCCGGAAAAGCCTTGTAAAAGTCTCTTCTACTTAAATACAATGATGCGCAAACTTTTTGCGTATTCGAGAAAAAAAGCCTGTGATAGAGTTCATCCTCCACCAAATTTCACTGCGCCTGTTTGGAAGCCGTACGTGATACTCTGATACTGTAGGATGCATGTGAGAGGTTGGCCGGTTCGGTCTGACTGCATTGATTAGCAGTCACGAATGATCAGAACAGAGATGCCTTCCACTCCACATTTCACCTGTCCCTTGAATAATTCTACTACTACTATTGCTGGTAGGTCCGGAACAAAATAATAATAGCTCCTCCCGTGTTAATCCTGTCTCCAACGGAGTAAACGACGACGTGACATCGGACCCTCGAGAGAATAATCTCCCGACAGAAACAGACGTCAGCTATGAACAACGCTGATATCGCCGGCCGTCCAGATTAATGCATCTGTCGTCAGTGACCAGTAGCAGGATTGATTTCATCCGGCAACAAGGCTAACGGAGTTGCGAAGAATCTGTTGGGCTCACATTAATCCAGCTAGAAATTTCCAAGAAAAAATATTAATCCAGCCAGCTTGCCCAAAACACAACCGCTAGTGGCGGACCAATTATATACCCCTCGGCCCCTCGCCATTGCCCGCAAGCAAGGTATCTGTCCATCGTCGCTGACCACCACCACGTTGCTCGATCGAGCTCGTGGAGCATATAGCAATGCCATGGCAAGCACAGACTCAGAGGGATAGCTAGACAGATAGATCCATTGCAAGCAAGCAGACATCATCATCTTGGGAGAGGGTGGTGGTGGCTCATCGTCATCGATCGATGCCGGTTCACGTGGCGCTCCTCGCCGTGCCGGCGGTGGCGGCCGGGTTCCTGCAGGCGTTCCAGTTCGCGTTCCTGCTGTGGCCCTTCAACCTGGCGCTGCCGCTCGCGCGCCACCTGCCGCGGGCGTGCATCGCGCTCCGCGGGGTCGCGTCCTTCTACGACGCCGAGCTGCGGCGCTACGCCTACGCGGGTGCCGCCGCCGCCCGGGCCGCCATGCCAGTGCCCGTGCACGTGCAGCCGCGGAGCCACGAGTACGCCTCACTCCGCGGCGTGCACCAGAGGGCGCACGGGGATGCCGTCGCCGCGCACGCCATGGTCGCGCTCGTCGACATCTCCTACTGACGCCGCTTGCACCATTGCGAATTTGCGACTCGCCGACTCCGCGCTCACTTCAGGGAGATCAATTCGCCGGACGAATTGAGCAGATCCAAAGTGATCCTTCAGTGTTTTATATCAAGCCATTTCCTGATTCAGTGTGAATTCGGCGGAGTAATACAGTACGTGTTCTTCTTACCTGCATTCGTAAGCTCAGGTGTCATGCTTCACCGTACTTGAAGTCGTCACTAGAAAAGGTACGGCGTGGCAATGGATTAGCACTAATGCACTTCGGAATTGGGCCAGCCAGCCACACAGTGTTGCTACAGAGCATCAAATCCAACGGCACCTAGTGAGCGCGCAGCTACACCTGGTTGTAGCCCCAGTATTTTCCATGTATAGATCCTGCTTATTGTTATTGAAGTTGCCTTTCACATACTCCCTCGGTCCCCAAGACAATATAATTCTAGTTATGAACTAGGACACGTGTCTGCCTCTATCTTTAAAGAATAATACTTGTTTGGATCCATCTATAGCTAACTAAGAGCAATTTTAAAAGATAAAAAAATTTGCTAAATCCTCTATTGATCTAGAAGCATATTTGTTGGATTTCTCTAACATTTTTCCGGCTAGCTAAAAAAACTAAGAGCACATCATCTTGAAGGGCAACTGCTTCCTCAATAGTTTTCCGCCTAGATTTCTACCTTTAAATATAAACCTGAATGAATCTATAACGCAGCCATAAATAATCCAATGAGCTTGAATCTTTTACTTGATGTTTTTTTAGTTTACTATTGATTTTAAGATTTAGCCAAAATAAATCTAAATCTATATCCAGTTTTCTAGTTCAGGTAGAAAAAACTTTGACTTCCTTCAAGAAAAAATGAGCAAAAAACAAAAAGGACCATACGCTAAGCCCAACCGGCCAACCCACACAACGGCTCGTGGGCCGTTCCATGAATCCAGGTTCCATGAATCCAGATTATACGTTGATCTACCGCTTTCATAGGGACTACCGGACCAGGCGAGCTCGACTTGCTCCCGATTCCCACAGCTCTTCCCCTCCCCGGCTCCCCGTGCCGGCGGCGCCAACTCGATTTCTTCCCCTGGCGCCTCTTCAGTTGTTCCGGCTTCGAATCCAATATAGGGACGGCTTCGAATCCAATACAGAGAAGAGGGCTACACAGATAGATAAAAGGACACAAGTACACAAGCAGTCGCCTCGCACGCAGGGACAGTTGGGAGAGCAGACGTCGGGCGACCGCCTTTGTGACCTCGATACCAGGTTTCATGGGGATGCTATCGCTAAACCGCCTCTTGGTCAAGGAGGAGCGGAGGCGTCGCCGCCGAATCCAAGCACGCTGTAAGCCGCTCTTAGCCCCGTCGACCGGTTATTCGTCTGTGCTACTTTATGTTCATGGCCTGAATTCTGGAATGTATTGGCTGAGCGAGCCTCTGATGCCGCGTATATGTTTCTAATCAGTATAAAAATAGCTTTTTTATGGCGTCTGATGGTTACCGTCTATGTATTGTATATTTATTATTTCCCAGGAAATTTTCCAAGGTAGGAGCAAACTGATACATTTAGATAATTAGATTGGTCTATAAATAGTTTTCCTTATGTTTCGTTCAAATGTTGATTTTCTTACTAAAAACAATTATCAGAGATTTTGAGACATAAAAACATTTATCAGAGATTTCGAGACATCAGACCTTTTGAGACATAATAACATTTATCAGAGATTTTGAGACACAAAAAAGATTTAGTGATAAATTATTGATAATGTTGTAGAAGGGCCGCCTGTACCCACTTAAACACTGCAGTAAAAATGACATGATTTGAGAAGCGGCTGAAGTGCCATGTGCTAGCATCCTACTACCCAAAAGCTAAGCTGGAATGCCAATGGCTTGTTTGTCCAATATTGATTCCAAGATAAGCGTTGAAGGGAGGAGAACAGATGTGGTTGGGAAAGGATAGACCCCACTTGATGATGTTGGGAAAGGAGGGTGGGGGTCACAATTGTTTGCTGGAAACATTTGTGATCAATTATAGCCTTTTCTTGAATCAAAAAAAGTTGTTTTATTACTACATAAAGTTACTGTTTTGCAACAGTTGATAACATAAATGTTTTGGGTTGCTTTGTGCAATGCTTGAGTTGGTTGTTTCCTGAAGTTATATCTGTATTATTAAGGACCATGTATGATGTGTTGCAGATGGATATATTACTCTAGTGCCACAGAAGAAATCACTCTGCCAAGAAAGTGATCATTGTCAGGGTGGTGAAAGATCCACATATTCAGGGCCAGAACTTCCTGAGGTATGGCATAACATGCTAATAATGGAAATCTTATATTACAAGTAAACCCTTACTATGATTGCTCTAAACGACAGGGCTTTGCAAACTTACATAAAAAAACTATGAACAGATTTTCTAGTATTTCCTTTGTTGTTATGTGAAGGCTAAGCTTAGCCTTTTCTACCGATACGGGCTTATTGACATGGCAACCACTACGTTCAAGCTTATTAAAACACACAGCCTTCTAAGTTCTCTTTCTCCACAAAAGATGAAACAATATAACTAAATGTCATCGGTGACCTGAAAGCGGTTTTTTAATATGGCTTTTGAAAGCTAGCTTGACAACAATTTGACAGTCCTTGTTACATGATATTACCTATAAGAAGATGTTCAAGGAGTAACAGGGCTCTGGTTTATGGTTTCCTTTCCACATTCTGAATTGCTGCTAGATTGCTTCCCTATCAAACCTATGAGCCTTTCACCTTTTCACGAAAATTTGCACTGAGAATTTCAAGTTGAACTAATAAACTTACACCTTTTTTATTAAAAAAATAATTATTTATTCTTTTTAAGCCAATTGCCCCAGTTAGAGCATTTACTATAAACACAAACATTGTCGTTTCCACTTTGGTTTCTCCTCATTATTAGAGGCCATACAAGTTTGCAATCATCCATTCATCCTCAAGATGTTGCGGCCATATAGTATGTAAAAGCTGCATAGCCTATAACCTAGTGGTGACTTGTTTTTAAATCTTATTGTGCCATATGCTGGTATCTTTGACTAAGACCAATGTATCTCCCTGCTTGCTGTCCATAATGCCTACATAGCATTTTGAAAATTGAAATATTAGGCAATATGGATTGCTAATTAGTGATAATGGTTGATCAAAATAATTACTAAGAAATATCTTTTAAGAAATCCACTAATTAACACCCTGGAAGTAAAAAAGGTTCTCTGCACAAATGGAAGCTGTCTACCTCAATTATTTTGTACAAACATGAAATCACTTGGAATAGAAACTAACTCTATGTCCCTGCAAAAAAGAAGAAATTGACTCTATGATGTTTCATTATTTTCTATGATGTTTCATTATTTTTTTATGAGTACAACAATCCCTGTGTTAAACAATTCTTTCCAAGCTTGTGCAGGATATCTGGTGCCATATACACTCCCTAATGCCACTACGTGATTCTGCCCGTTCTGCCTGTGTATCCCGTAAATTTCTATGTTCTTGGAGATGCCGCCCCAAGCTCACCTTCACCGAAGAAACACTGGGCTTGAAACAAAATGATTATAGAAAGAGTGATAGAACAAAGAGTTTTGTTAGTCAATCGCATTCTGAAACATCACTCAGGCGTTGGCGTGAAGTCACTCAAGATTTCAATTAGTCGTCAGCTTAATGTGAATGCTTGTCGTTTCAATAGTTGGCTTCATAATTCTATCACGCCAGGGATTGAAGAAGTCATCCTTTTCCCGCCTACAAAACAAAATGCAGAGTACAACTTCCCTTGCTCACTTTTACTTGACGGACGTGGAAACTCCATTCGATATTTTCACCTCAGTGACTGTGCCTTCCGCCCCCCGGTTGGATTTGATTGCTTGAGGAGTCTGACAAAGCTGCATCTGAGTTTTGTGCGTATCACGGGGGATGAATTAGAATGTCTTATTTCCAGGTCTTTTGTTTTGGAGCAGTTGGAACTCCGTTCGTGCATGGACATAGTATGCCTGAAGATACCATTCTCGCTAGAGCGGCTCAGCTCGTTGACTGTGTCTGCATGTGACAAACTGCAAATGATTGAGAGCAGAGCTCCTAACCTCTCCACTGTTGAGTTGTATGGTGACGGAGTTCAACTCTTACTTGGAGAATCATCACGAGTTAAGAACCTAAATCTGGGCTTTTCATTGGAGCTCAACTGCGTCAGTTATGCTATTACCAAGCTTCCTTCAATTGTGCCATATCTTGAAACTCTTACATTATATTCTGGTAATGAGGTATACTCTTATACCTCACATTATTAGATAGTAGTGTTATGGCATCTAAGTATAGTCATTCTCCACAATATAATTAATTTGAGATATCTTTCTGCAGAGGGTTAACACACCAATGGTACCTAACAAATTCCTCCACCTCAAGTACTTGAATATTGATCTTGCTGATGATGATGATGATGAGACTGCTTTCCGAGCCTATGATTATTTGTCCTTGGTTTCGTTTCTCGATGCTTCTCCTGTCTTGGAGACTTTCATCTTGAGTGTGAGTTACCGTTCATGATATTACAAAGACATAAAAAAATCTATTGTGGAGCCATTATTTAAGTGACATTAACTAATATTTATGCTATGCAGGTGGATCAGCTTGACATGCATCATGATTCAGTTTGTGGGGATGTCGCCTCATATCTGAGGCAGATTCCTGAACACAAGCATGACAGGCTCAAGAAGGTGCAGATCAACGGCTTCTGCTCTGCAAAGAGCATGGTTGAGCTAACATGTTATATTCTTGAGAATGCATCAGCACTTGAAAATCTTACACTGGATAGCATATTTAGTCAGTTGGAGGATGCCGACGATATTGTTAGGTGCTCGGGTCGGAAAACTGGTGAGTGCTTTTCCAAAAGCAGGAAAATGATAGTGGAAGCACATAAAGCACTCAAGGTCATCGAAAGATATATCTTGGAAAGAGTTCCATCCACGGTTAAGTTAAATATTTCGGGGGCCTTGTATCCGGTGCCATGCTATAGATGTCAAATCACCATGATTATCCTATATTTAGCTAAGAAATGGTGTGTTCAGTGTGTTGTGGTAACTATTGACTGTTTATGATGTGCCCAATGTTTTATTGTGAAATAGTGCATCGGGGCCAGACGGGTTTGGCCCAAGCTTCTATCTTGCAACCTGGGGAACGGTCAAGGACAGCAGCATGTGCTTCATGCTTGCGTTTCACAGAGAAGAAGTGCAACTAGAAAGGGTGAACATATCATACAGGGTATTGTTGCTGAAAAAGCCTGAAGCAACAACAGTCTCGACATTCAGACCTATCTTGCTCGAAAATTGTGAAGTCAAGGTACTGACCGAGGTCCTGACTACAAGGCTGCAGTCACAAATCAAGAAGCTTGTTGATCCAGACTAGACTGGATTCATCCAAGGTCGATCCGTTACTGAGAACTCTGTATACGCCATGGAGTTGGTTCAGTGTCACAAACACAGGTTGCCAACACTCGTGATCAAGTTGGATTTTGCCAAAGCCTTTGATACTGTTAACTGGGCTGCCCTGGACAACATTATGCAGACAAGAGGTTTTCAACCCAAATGGCAAAGATGGATGATGCACATCCTGCGCTCTTCGCATTCGGTGATCTTGGTAAATGGTGTCCCTGTACCGTGGATAAACTGCCGTCGAGGACTCAGGCAAGGGGAACCCATATGTCCATATTTGTTCATCTTGATGGCGGACGTCCTGCAGTCCATGATCAAGAAGGACCTAGTAGTTAAACACCTGATAGTCCAGCATGGGCGATACTCGGTTCTTCAGTACGCAGATGATACACTGTTGCTTGTCCGTGGAGACCCCTCAGACATCACAAGACCTCGCACACTTATCGACAGTTTGTGGCCCAATGCACATCTCGGCACTTGGATGCTAGCGAGAAGGCATTGCACAGACAAGGTGAAGATTAGAAAGGCATTGGAAGCCTGCTCGGACGGCGGCTGGGATCCGATCTGCAAAGAGCATGGTTGAGTTGACATGCCATATTCTAGAGAATGCAACGTCACTTACCGTGGACACCATATTTAACACGGCAGATAGTAATATTAGTCGGTGTTCTGCTCAAAGCACTGGTGAATGCAGACCCGTACATAGGGATAAGATTTTGGAAGCGCGCAAATCACTCAGAGTTATCAGAAGTACATGATTACATCCTAGGTAGCCTTCTACGGTTAAGTTGAATGTTGGGGAGCCTTGTAACCGATGCCACGTTATAGGTTTCTAGCTGTTGTGATCTTATCCAATATTTGTAATAATGTTGCGTAATTGCTCATTGTCTGGTCCTGTGATAATACGCTCGAGTGCTTTGTTTACTCCCTCCGTTTCAATTTATAATTTGTTTGACCTTTTTTATTCTAAAATGAATTAATACTCTGTCTACATGTATTTTCGAAACTTTGCACTATAAAAATATGAGATGCTCCTTTCAAAAAACAAAAAAAATGAGATGCAATAGCATAAGTGCAACATACATTAATTTTACACTGAATGGCCAGCCACTTAGCAACACAGTTTTTCAAGTGTCGCATGACTTACTATGGGAATATATACCAAAAGAAAAGCGCTATATATAGGGAACACGAGAAGGAGCATCTTCTGTGCAGCTGTGGCAGCGAATTGAAGAAGCAAGCCAGTTTTAAACCACTCAAAGTTTCAAACCGTAGAAGAACCATGCAGCCCGCCTAACCCGTTCGGCGACCCTACCAAATCCCAAACTGAGGAAATCGGCAACAAACCGTAGGTGAACAGGGCTGGAAAAAATGGATTGAGAGTTTAGACTGCATTCGGATGACGGCGGCGATCTCGATCAGGCTAGCTCTCGCGAGTCGGCCTTGTATTCGAGATCTTGTGCGCGTGTAAACTATGGGCCTCGCGTGAGTTTTAATCGATATATATGTGTTCGGTGAACAGCGATACTACATTTGATCCGGGTTTGTGACATCGATGTTAGGGGATTGGGTACCTGGAGAGGAATCGAAGGGAGAAATAGCAGGAATCTAGGGTGGAAATAGCAAGAACAGAGCTCATGGTAGGTAGAGCGCGGCTGGAACCCGCGAGACAACGAACTTGGGGACGGGTTCAGCAATCTGTTCTTCGTTAACTTATATCGGCAACAGCTTTAAACGAAGCTGACCGCCAGCGCCGACATGGCAACCCAACCCAGGCCGTTACACAACTCGGCCCAGTACACCATGCTACTACGGCCAATGGCCCAAACAATCAACTTCACAACTCATAATTCAGATCCTGATTCGCATGCATATAAGCTTTCCGTCCGCCTAACCTCTCCGCCGATCGCTCGCCGTCCGTCCGCCCGGCCGGCTTGACGTACGCTGCTGACTGCTGATGCTTTGCCGCGGCGTCCTGCTCCTGCATGCTCTTGCTGCTTTTCCCTTTTCCGGGCTTTTGGCACTTCACCTCTTTATCGGGATTGACACGATCTCTTTTCACTAATCCGACACCACATGCATATACCAGTATACCACTGTATATATACGCCCACCCCCCCCCCCCTCCCTCCCTTCCTTCTCGGTCACAAAAAAAAAATTGTGCTTTAGGATGAAAAAATAATTATCCCAAAAATGATTTTATCTTTTAGACGCTTGGTGAGCTAGGTTCGTATATATACCAGTTTCATATATTGTATCATGAATAATATCTCTATGTATTTCTTTTAGTGAGTGATTTTTTTAATTCAACATGAATAAATGTGTTTGTATTCTAAAACTGGACGGAAGGAATACAATATAATGCACATAGGCATGCTGCATGCATGCTTTAAATCCCCACATGTCTAGGTCACTCCCTCGTCCAATTTCACCGAATTCCGAAATACTAATGAGTCTGCCCCATCTCTTGTTAGTACTATCATTACTCGGAGTAAAAGCCCGACCGATTTGACGGCCCCCGACACTGCATGCTGATGCTTGGTGTGCCCATGCATTGTGTGTGTAACAACCCGAAAAATTCACCAAACATAAAAATCTCAACTACAAAATTTTTTTCTAAACAAACCCATGTTTGTTGCTTGTCATATAGGAAACCCTACCTAGTTGCGCTAATATAACCTAAGCTTAGTTAATAAGAGATGCTTTGTAACATCATCACATGTGCCTTAGTAGCCTCTTAAGCCACATGTGATTAGAATCTCAAGTATAACACCCTAGTGTCATGACCTAGCATAGCAACCAACACCCATTTCTTTTACACCCAGTAATTAGTACATAAGCATGTCCTATTGCATCTCAACTAATATGTTTGATTTGGATCTTATTGGATTTTCTCTTGTATTGGTTAACAAATCAACAACATATTTATTTAAATAAATATACATAGTAATATGGGGAATAATACCCTAACATATCCTATGACCATTTATGACACTAGGCATGGAATAAACATACGCAGGTACATATAAATAAAAACAGAAAAGAAATAGAAAAAGGAATGAGAATTGGAAGGGAATTGGAGAAAGGAAATCAGCCCACGAACCCCTGACCGGCCCGCTACTCCACCCGACCTCATCCTTTCTCCTCGGCCCATTCAGTCAGCCGGCCCGGCAACGCCACCGGCCCAGTAACAGCAGCAATCGTGGCCCGCAACACACCATGTGCACTTGCCTCCTCGCTCGCTGTGGATGACGAGTGGGACCACCATGTCATACCTTTCCTCTTTTGGTCCCCTCTGTTCACGAAGACAGCATGGATGGGATCCCATGCCGCTGCTTCGCCTCTCCGCCGTCCAAGCGTAGGCGGTTAGCAGCGGATGGATGGATCACTGCCAGGCACGATCCATGCCTCGCCTTTCCCAGCTGGCGCCCGACAGGAGCACGCCCCGCGCGCGTGCTCGCGCGAACGGCACTGCCTGCCACTGCCGTGACCCTGTTCCCCCTTGTCCCCGCCTTCCTTGGCCGCCAAGGCAAATTGTCACCGCCCGCTGACACCTGGAGCCCACCGAGCCACTGAAAGTGACAGCCGAAGCCCCCATCACCACCTGATCAAGCTCCCATGATCAGGGGCCGTTCGCCGGCGCTCTGTTCTCCGCCGCCGCTTATATATAGAGGACCAAGGCCTCTAGGGTTTTCCCTACCAACCCGCCGCCGCTCTGCGGTACTATACCAGCACCACCCCAAGGAAAAGAGAGAGGAAGAGGGAGCAAGGAGAAGCAGGGATGAGAAGGATGGAGGAGAAGGAAGGGAAACGCCGCCGGCGGAGAAGCTGAGTGGCCAGGGCGCACCGGAGACGCCGGACCTTGTTGGAGAAAGGAGTACCGCGAGCAATCAAGCCGGCGCCGTGCAGCTCTACCTCATCTCTGCCACACTACCACGACCCTCCGCTTCATCTACCGCGTCGGTGAGCATCACCATCGCCGCCGCCCCCACTGGACTTGCTAGCCACCATGGTTGCCTGCTGTCCCGGCCATCGTCGCCGGCTACGCCTTTGCCCTCGCCAAGACTGGAGACGCTCCATGCGCGCGCTAGAAGTAGAAGATGAGGTCCGTAGGTCCTTGGCCCCCTCGCCGACATGACCACCATCGCGCCGTGCGCGCTCTAGAGCCCATCCTTGCCAAAGCCTTTCCGGCGAAGATGGACCTTGGATGGACCCATAAGCCCCGGATCTGACCTCGCCATGACATGGCGCACGTCATGCGTGCGAAAGGCCAAGAAGATGACCCCCGTTTACCTGTGTTCAATAGACCTTGCCACCATGGCGAGCTCTAGAGCTTCCGCCGTGGCGCACGACCCCTCCATCACTTCGGCCGTCTCGCGTCGTGGGGATTGGCCGTCGAGCGTTGTCTCGAACTGCGGCGTCATGCTGCTTAGCCAAAGAGTGGAGATGGGCCTGCCAGGACCCTTGCCTCGCCGCGGTGCGTGCCGTCGCCATCGTCGGAGGTCCGCCATGGCTGTTGTGCCATGCGAGCTCTGTCAAAGCCACTGGGACACCGTAAACGTGTTAGAGGGATGCCTGTGTTCCCAATCGCCCTGCCGTGGGGACCATGGAACCTCGTACCACCTTGCCTCGCCTGGACACGATGCCGACGCCCACGGCGGAGCTCCGCCGCGAGCTCGCTCCTCGCACGGGCACCACCGTGGGTATTTGTCGCCGCTGGCGTGTCAAAGAGCATCGCGGTGTCCCCAATTGTAGAACCCCGGTGTCAATTGAGTCCGAAAGAGACCGTAGCTACCTCGCCGTGCCATGCCGCCGCCGCCGTGCCGCCACCGTCGTGGTCGGCCGCTCTGGGCGACTCGCAGCCACCGTCGTGACTCGTGATACCCCGCCGTGCTCGCCGTGACCTCCTGATGAAGATGCGCCTGTTGGAATGGACCATGGGGCACCACCGTGCCCATATGCGCCACCATGCCGCCGGCAGCCATGGCGTCGCGGCGGGCACATACAGATGGAATGGGGAAAGAGATGATGGAGATAGCCAGAGGGAGATGGACCTATTTCCCTGTGGACCATGACACAGACCGTGGACCCCAGCATCAAGTGACCACCATGAGCTAGTTCTGTGGACTAGTGCGCCCAGGTACCACACCCATGGACTCGGTCCATGTAGACCATGTAACCGACCGGTGGACCCAGCAGGATATGTCCACCATGGACCGGCCAATAACCAGTGACCATGGACTCGGCCCGATGGGAGCCCATACGCAGACGTGGCAGCACAAAGAGAGACACGTGGCGGGTCCGGCCCGGCCCGGCCCGGCCCGAGTCCAGCCCTGACAAGGCCCTGTGCGGCCCGTTTTCGGCCCATATAGTTGACACGGTCAACGCTGACATCAGCGCTGGCGTCATCTGGGTCCCACATCACAGCGCCACGTCAGCATTTTTGCCACGTCAGCGAACACGTCGGCAGCCACGTGGACCATCCAGATGCTGCCACGTGTCAACCTAGAATAATCTGCCCTTTTTCTTTTTCAGAATATTAGATAAACTTCAAAAATTCATAACTTATTCATACGAGCTCCAAAAATGATGATCTTTATATGAAAATTTATCTAAAATCGAGCCCTACGCAATGAGCCTATGTTTGAGTGCATTTGAATCTTTTTGTTATTCAATCGTTCTTTATGCTATTCTATAGGAGTCGCTAACGCGACTATTATATCTCGATTACAGAGCCGACTTAGGAGGAGGAGCCCCGCTGATCGACTACATCTGACAGAGGAGGACTTGTACGACTACGGTTGGATTTGTACCACTACTACCTCGACATCGCAGGTGTCATGGCAGCACCTTCTTTTAGAGAATCCTATTAGACATTGCATAATAAATAGAACTGCTAGCGCTTTATATTTATTCCTTTGCTAGTATATTGATGCATGCTATTGCCTGAGCCATTATTACCTTGTTTGAAACCCTTCACCATGTTACCCTGCTTTTGCGCTCGCATTTTATTACTACCTCTCTGCTTGCTTGCACTTTATATCACCATACTTATTATTATATAACTCCACTTCGCATTGTATCTCGTGATGTGATGCGGGTGGTGAACCCGGGAATGGTTTGGCTTGGGATGCTAGACTTGGGTGGACTTGGTGGTGAGGATCGGAGGTATTGTGCGTGTGACTTGGGTGCGTGGAGGGTGAGGATTGAGTCGATCGACAGATCCACGACGAGTCTTGGGGTGGACCTCGAGACGAGTCTTGCTTAGGGTGCGACCTAGGCATCCCGATGTGAGGTACTGTGGCGGGTACATGAGACTTGAGAAGACCCGGTGTGGAGAGCCCTCGGGACGAAAGATACGTGACTTAAGGAGAATTTCCCGGTGTGGAGAGCCCTCGGGAAGGAGGTCTTTGTGGTGGCACGGTAAACTCAAACCCCGTATGAAGATATCGTCCGGTCCTACCTAAGGACCGATATATCGGAGAACCGGAACCACGGACCTTCGTACACACCACTCGCTCTTGCTTCCGCAAGAGACGGAAGTTCGACTAGACCGGACGATGCCATTGCCGCTTGGAGTTGAGGGAATGGTATGTGGGAACGTACCATTCTATTCAAGAAGCACCATTGAGGGGTAGCCGGTTCGTTGATCCAGTCCCAAAGTGTGTTCGGTAAGCCGTTACTTTCTAGGGCCGGGTGGCGGGATGGTATTGTCCGGGTTAAGGTCGTCCGGAATCGGCCCTAGGCGTGCGCACGTCTATGATGGCGATCCGGGTGGGTACAGTGTACACACTCTGCGAGTTGATCGATCTATGCGCATACCGCGGCCTCGGTTATGGCCATTCTGTGACCTACGTTTCTGTCGACTAGTGAGAGTGAGTGTTCTACCTTCCCCGAGCTCTCCTAGGCCGTGAGTCCGGGTTGTGGACCGCGGCCGCCGAGACGACCGAGAGGGAGTTGGTCCGCCGACTTGAGTGTGAGATGTGGTGAGACTTGGTGATGGAGGTGTGGTGATGGATTTGAGATGGATTGAGATGGCTTTAAGATGGATTTGAGATGGATTGGGATGGATGGGATGTGTGTGTGGGAATGGGAATGTGTTAAACCCGACTATTATTATTATTATTACTATTACTACTTGTTGCTATTTTGCATGCGCTAGGATGCAAACCACGGCCTAAACTATAGGATCGCCGAGATCCCTTATTTTCTTTTCCACTAAAGCTCATTCGGTCTTGACCATGGCCTGCACACATCCGGCGGTGTGCAGATTTTCCCTTCTCGAGGTGTCAAAAGGATTAGAAGGTCTCGTGCTCGCGCTCAAGTTGGAGTTTGGAGTTGCTTCCGCGTTACTTCCGCCTTCTCAAGCTGTTCTCGATGTTAGAGATACTTTGTTTACGCCTTGTGGCGTTGTAAATATTATTGTAACCCTCTATTTGTACTCTTTAGATTTATAGTTCGATGTATGGAATTGATTATCGACTGATGTATATCATTCTGTGAGATTTCCCTGCGTGGAAAATTGAGGATGTTTCAGTTGGTATCAGCTCCTTGCTTGACCCTAGGACGAGACCCTCAGGATTGGACGATATAATAGGACAAGCCAACTCTTCTTTCGGTTATATTACCGACCTTGCACCATTTTGTGCATGGCTTACCTCCTTTGTTGGACTTGCTGACCATGTTCTTGGACTACTATACAAATGACGACCTTCAAGAGCGTGCCCTTCCACTTTGAATACCACGATGGGTACACCCAAGATCAGCAAGAAGTGCTTCAAGATTCAGGAGACTCTGACGACAAATAACAATAGACGCGCCACAAATGGGTAGTGCCTAGAGGAGACGAAGTCTGCTACATGGTGACTCTACAGATTCTCCCAAGTGAAGAGGTGCCACATTGAAGGTCTAAACCGTTCATGTGTCAGAAACCACTATCCTTACTGCTGTGCAGCTTACCGCACATGCAACTCTTCAATTTGTGACGCAAGATGCGTACAAACTCCTCGAGCATGGCCCCCTGCTGTCTATTACCCGTGCCCTCGACGCCTCCAATAGTGCCATAGGGTAATGGGATGAAGCCGAACACACCTTGACCCAAGTGTCTCATAGGAAAATTTGTAGAAAGTCCCTTTTTATTCCACTAGTTTCACTCTACAGGCAAGAATCATCATGATAAGGGGGTAGGTAGAAGATAATAAAAGATGAGCCCTGTGTAGCTACTAGTTGCACCATGAGTAGAGTAGAATGTCTACCACTATGAACCACCTACGCGTAGTACGTTTCCTCGCGAATCTCTTGGTGTAGTTACCAAAGATATCGCCTTGTAATTAAACCCAATGTAATGAGTGCTTGGATTTTATCGCATTTTATGGTTCTTCTTGCATCTTTGATTGAGTGTAGGACTAGCTTAAAATGTTTTAAATTGTTTAAATTGCTTTATTAATACATTTAATTGCTAAGAAGTCATATCACTTGCACTAATCATTGGGACCGTTGCATCCAGATGACGACCCGTCGCTCTGAACGCCTGAGGAACCACAGTGCTCCTTCCCCTGCACCGATCATCCGTAGTCGTGCACTTGGTCGTAGACGTGGACGTGTTCATCATGGCGGACGTGTGGAACCTCGCACTCCTTCTCGCAGCGTGGTAACCCTTCTGGCCGTGGTTCGGCTGATGGGGCCCCTATCGGAAGAGATCTACCTCCGCCTCCGCCACCACCCACGCGGTGATGTTGCCGGGAGGAGACCATCGCCCACCCCTTCGGGCTGAAGTAATGGCTCGCGAGACGCACCTCATGGAGACTCTTGCCGAGGACGTGCCGAATCGCTATCCACCCAATGACTTTCGGCGGAAGTTGGAAGGATTCATGAAGCTCGTGCCACCCACCTATGACGGAACTAACCCGAACCTCTCGCGGCCGATGACCGGCTCGGGGAGATCGAGAAGAAGCTCAATGTGATAAAGTGCACCGATGATGAGGAGCGTGTTCGCCGCCACCCACCAGCTCACAAGTGCTCCACGCGATTGGTGGGATAGCTACATTGCGCACACCGTAACCCCGCCAACATCTCCGGGAAGAGTTTGTGGAAGCTTTCATTGAGCACCACATTCCCCGAAGGAGTCTTTGAAGCCAAGATCGAAGAGTTCCGCAACAACAGAATGGGCAAGGACAAGATATGTGAGTACACCACACGTTTCCATAAGTTGCTACGCTATGCACCCCTTTCAGTCAAGAAAGATGAGAAGGAAAAGATCTACTACTATAGGAAAGGACTAAACCCAAAAATCAAGTTGGGCCTTAGTGGTGTCAAGAGTTACACCCTACGTGACTTGATCGACAGATGCATCCAGATCGAGAAAGACCGCATGGAAGCTATCAAGGAATACAAGGAAAAGAAGCGTAGCTTAAAGGAATCATTCCGTTGTTCTGATCGCAAGAGGTACCGTGAAGATGCACCTTCGATGGACCGCACTCGCTACGTCAAGGAGGATGTACCTGATTCAAGTGGGCATGATGATACCTACACCACTGACTACTCTCACACTACTCAGGACCCTTTCACTCAGGATCACCTTGCTCAGGACCGTTCTACACAGACTCGCCATACTCATACTCGCCCCATATCTAGACATCCTGCATCGAACCACTCTACACCAAGATCTGGCAACCAAAAGGACATTGTGCCAACACCTACAAGCAGTGAGCCTCTCACTTGTTTTGGTTGTGGTAAACCAGGTCACCAAGTCATCAACTGCCCGAGGAACTACAACACTCCACCAGCTGAGATCCAGTTCAAGCCAATTCAAGGTTCAGCCAAGAAGATTCGAAGTGCTATCCGAGCCGCTAACTTCGCCTTACCCACCTAGCAAAGACATAATGCCCCTTGATATGGAGAATGTAATTACCTCATGTATTATCTAGTACCATTCAAGCTACAATGATGTTTTATCTAGTACCTCAAGTTCATTATGATCCCCAATATTTGTACCGTAATTTGGTCTACCATTAATACAAGTTTACCCTTTTATCATCGTTTACCTTTTAATATCAATTGTTCTTTCGCACATCGCCCAATAAGCCATAGAAGTAGGTTAGGAGTAGCCTCGTCCATTTTACGAACCGTCTCAATCAATTCCACTTTACCACATCCCATGGCCTAGATGATCATCTCGTTTAGAGAGGGCCTACCCAATTGGAAGACAAGGAGGTTATCTACGCTTATCAAAGTAGCACAACGGAAGTATGGTAGACCCATAACCCACTAGACCCCGGATCGAAATCGAGCCTAAAGCACACCTCTTCAACTAGAGACGTAATATAGTCTAAGCTAATCCGGGGACCCTCCTATCGCTAACCCCGTGTTGGAACTTCCTATGTTTACAACTCCTCGACTATCGTCAAGTGTCCCTTTCGAAAACCCTAAGATCTAACTCACATCTTCATTCTCATTAAGCTTGCTTACACTCTATCAAGGATCGGGAAGAGATCAAGACTTCACTACTCACTTCTATAACTCAATGGAGCAACTACATCACGCTATGGTGAACAAGAAGTTAGGTTGGAGTAGAATTCATGTTACCACACTCGAGTAGTACTACACACCTTAAATCTCGGGGACGAGATTCTGATAAGGGGGTAGGACTGTAACAACCCGAAAAATTCACCAAACATAAAAATCTCAACTACAAAATTTTTTTCTAAACAAACCCATGTTTGTTGCTTGTCATATAGGAAACCCTACCTAGTTGCGCTAATATAACCTAAGCTTAGTTAATAAGAGATGCTTTGTAACATCATCACATGTGCCTTAGTAGCCTCTTAAGCCACATGTGATTAGAATCTCAAGTATAACACCCTAGTGTCATGACCTAGCATAGCAACCAACACCCATTTCTTTTACACCCAGTAATTAGTACATAAGCATGTCCTATTGCATCTCAACTAATATGTTTGATTTGGATCTTATTGGATTTTCTCTGTATTGGTTAACAAATCAACAACATATTTATTTAAATAAATATACATAGTAATATGGGGAATAATACCCTAACATATCCTATGACCATTTATGACACTAGGCATGGAATAAACATACGCAGGTACATATAAATAAAAACAGAAAAGAAATAGAAAAAGGAATGAGAATTGGAAGGGAATTGGAGAAAGGAAATCAGCCCACGAACCCCTGACCGGCCCGCTACTCCACCCGACCTCATCCTTTCTCCTCGGCCCATTCAGTCAGCCGGCCCGGCAACGCCACCGGCCCAGTAACAGCAGCAATCGTGGCCCGCAACACACCTTGTGCACTTGCCTCCTCGCTCGTTGTGGATGACGAGTGGGACCGCCATGTCATACCTTTCCTCTTTTGGTCCCCTCTGTTTCACGAAGACAGCATGGATGGGATCCCATGCCGCTGCTTCGCCTCTCCGCCGTCCAAGCGTAGGCGGTTAGCAGCGGATGGATGGATCACTGCCAGGCACGATCCGTGCCTCGCCTTTCCCAGCTGGCACCCGACAGGAGCACGCCCCGCGCGTGCTCGCGCGAACGGCACTGCCTGCCACTGCCGTGACCCTGTTCCCCCTTGTCCCCGCCTTCCTTGGCCGCCAAGGCAAATTGTCACCGCCCGCTGACACCTGGAGCCCACTGAGCCACTGAAAGTGACAGCCGAAGCCCCCATCACCACCTGATCAAGCTCCCATGATCAGGGGCCGTTCGCCGGCGCTCTGTTCTCCGCCGCCGCTTATATATAGAGGACCAAGGCCTCTAGGGTTTTCCCTACCAACCCGCCGCCGCTCTGCGGTACTATACCAGCACCACCCCAAGGAAAAGAGAGAGGAAGAGGGAGCAAGGAGAAGCAGGGATGAGAAGGATGGAGGAGAAGGAAGGGAAACGCCGCCGGCGGAGAAGCTGAGTGGCCAGGGCGCACCGGAGACGCCGGACCTTGTTGGAGAAAGGAGTACCGCGAGCAATCAAGCCGGCGCCGTGCAGCTCTACCTCATCTCTGCCACACTACCACGACCCTCCGCTTCATCTACCGCGTCGGTGAGCATCACCATCGCCGCCGCCCCCACTGGACTTGCTAGCCACCATGGTTGCCTGCTGTCCCGGCCATCGTCGCCGGCTACGCCTTTGCCCTCGCCAAGACTGGAGACGCTCCATGCGCGCGCTAGAAGTAGAAGATGAGGTCCGTAGGTCCTTGGCCCCCTCGCCGACATGACCACCATCGCGCCGTGCGCGCTCTAGAGCCCATCCTTGCCAAAGCCTTTCCGGCGAAGATGGACCTTGGATGGACCCATAAGCCCCGGATCTGACCTCGCCATGACATGGCGCACGCTATGCGCGCGAAAGGCCAAGAAGATGACCCCCGTTTACCTGTGTTCAATGGACCTTGCCACCATGGCGAGCTCTAGAGCTTCCGCCGTGGCGCACGACCCCTCCATCACTTCGGCCGTCTCGCGTCGTGGGGATTGGCCGTCGAGCGTTGTCTCGAACTGCGGCGTCATGCTGCTTAGCCAAAGAGTGGAGATGGGCCTGCCAGGACCCTTGCCTCGCCGCGGTGCGTGCCGTCGCCATCGTCGGAGGTCCGCCATGGCTGTTGTGCCATGCGAGCTCTGTCAAAGCCACTGGGACACCGTAAACGTGTTAGAGGGATGCCTGTGTTCCCAATCGCCCTGCCGTGGGGACCATGGAACCTCGTACCACCTTGCCTCGCCTGGACACGATGCCGACGCCCACGGCGGAGCTCCGCCGCGAGCTCGCTCCTCGCACGGGCACCACCGTGGGTATTTGTCGCCGCTGGCGTGTCAAAGAGCATCGCGGTGTCCCCAATTGTAGAACCCCGGTGTCAATTGAGTCCGAAAGAGACCGTAGCTACCTCGCCGTGCCATGCCGCCGCCGCCGTGCCGCCACCGTCGTGGTCGGCCGCTCTGGGCGACTCGCAGCCACCGTCGTGACTCGTGATACCCCGCCGTGCTCGCCGTGACCTCCTGATGAAGATGCGCCTGTTGGAATGGACCATGGGGCACCACCGTGCCCATATGCGCCACCATGCCGCCGGCAGCCATGGCGTCGCGGCGGGCACATACAGATGGAATGGGGAAAGAGATGATGGAGATAGCCAGAGGGAGATGGACCTATTTCCCTGTGGACCATGACACAGACCGTGGACCCCAGCATCAAGTGACCACCATGAGCTAGTTCTGTGGACTAGTGCGCCCAGGTACCACACCCATGGACTCGGTCCATGTAGACCATGTAACCGACCGGTGGACCCAGCAGGATATGTCCACCATGGACCGGCCAATAACCAGTGACCATGGACTCGGCCCGATGGGAGCCCATACGCAGACGTGGCAGCACAAGAGAGAGACACGTGGCGGGTCCGGCCCGGCCCGGCCCGGCCCGAGTCCAGCCCTGACAAGGCCCTGTGCGGCCCGTTTTCGGCCCATATAGTTGACACGGTCAACGCTGACATCAGCGCTGACGTCATCTGGGTCCCACATCACAGCGCCACGTCAGCATTTTTGCCACGTCAGCGAACACGTCGGCAGCCACGTGGACCATCCAGATGCTGCCACGTGTCAACCTAGAATAATCTGCCCTTTTTCTTTTTCAGAATATTAGATAAACTTCAAAAATTCATAACTTATTCATACGAGCTCCAAAAATGATGATCTTTATATGAAAATTTATCGAAAATCGAGCCCTACGCAATGAGCCTATGTTTGAGTGCATTTGAATCTTTTTGTTATTCAATCGTTCTTTATGCTATTCTATAGGAGTCGCTAACGCGACTATTATATCTCGATTCTGAGCCGACTTAGGAGGAGGAGCCCCGCCGATCGACTACATCGACGAGAGGAGGACTTGTACGACTACGGTTGGATTTGTACCACTACTACCTCGACATCGCGGGTGTCATGGCAAAGACCTTCTTTTAGAGAATCCTATTAGACATTGCATAATAAATAGAATCGCTAGCGCTTTATATTTATTCCTTTGCTAGTATATTGATGCATGCTATTGCCCGAGCCATTATTACCTTGTTTGAAACCCTTCACCATGTTACCCTGCTTTTGCGCTCGCATTTTATTACTACCTCTCTGCTTGCTTGCACTTTATATCACCATACTTATTATTATATAACTCCACTTCGCATTGTATCTGTGATGTGATGCGGGTGGTGAACCCCGGGAATGGTTTGGCTTGGGATGCTAGACTTGGGTGGACTTGGTGGTGAGGATCTGGAGGTATTGTGCGTGTGACTTGGGTGCGTGGAGGGTGAGGATTGAGTCGACTGGACAGGATCCACGACGAGTCTTGGGGTGGACCTCGAGACGAGTCTTGCCGGGGGTGCAGCCTAGGCATCCCGATGTGAGGTACCTGTGGCGGGTACATGAGACTTGAGAAGACCCCGGTGTGGAGAGCCCTCGGGACGAAAGATACGTGACTTAAGGAGAATTTCCCGGTGTGGAGAGCCCTCGGGAAGGAGGTGCTGTGGTGGCACGGTAAACTCAAACCCTGTATGAAGATATCCTGTCTGGTCCTACCTAAGGACTGATATATCGGGAGAACCGGAACCACGGACCTTTCGTACACACCACTCGCTCTTGCTTCCGCAAGAGACGGAAGTTCGACTAGACTGGACGATGCCATTGCTGCTTGGAGTTGAGGGGAATGGTATGTGGGAGCTCGTACCATTCTATTCAAGACACCATTGAGGGGTAGCTAAGTTAGTTCGTTGATCCCGGTCCCGGTGTGTTACGGTAAGCCGTTACTTTCTAGGGTCGGGTGGCGGGATGGTATTGTCCAGGTTAGAAGGTCGTCCGGAATCAGCCTAGGCGTGCGCACGTCTATGATGGCGATCTGGTGGGTACAGGTGTACACACTCTGCAGAGTTGATCGATCTATGCGCATACCGCGGCCTCGGTTATGGCCATTCTGTGACCTACGTTTCTGTCGACTAGTGAGAGGAGTGTTCTACCTTCCCCGAGCTCTCCGGCCGTGAGTCTGGGTTGTGGACTGCGGGCCGCTGAGACAGACCGAGAGGGAGTTGGTCTGCCGACTTGAGTGTGAGATGTGGTGAGACTTGGTGATGGAGGTGTGGTGATGGATTTGAGATGGATTGAGATGGCTTTAAGATGGACTGAGATGGATTGGGATGGATGGGATGTGTGTGTGGGAATGGGAATGTGTTAAACCTGACTATTATTATTATTATTACTATTACTACTTGTTGCTATTTTGCATGCGCTAGGATGCAAACCACAGCCAAACTATAGGATCGCGAGATCCCTTATTTTCTCTTTTCCACTAAAGCTCATTCGGTCGACCATGGCCCGTACACATCGGCGGTGTGCAGATTTTCCCCGCTTCTCGGAGGTGTCAAAAGGATTAGAAGGTCTCGTGCTGCGCTCAAGTTGGAGTTTGGAGTTGCTTCCGCGTTACTTCCGCCTTCTCGCTGTTCTGGATGTTAGAGATACTTTGTTTACGCCTTGTGGCGTTGTAAATATTATTGTAACCCCTCTATTTGTACTCTTTAGATTTATAGTTCGATGTATGGAATTGATTATCGATCGATGTATATCATTACGTGAGATTTCCCTGCGTGGAAAATTGAGGATGTTTCAGTGTGTGTGACACTCTCACCTCAGACCTTGCTTGCTAGTAGGACTACTTCAAAGCTTGCTGCCCGACTGTCTGATCTCATGCAAGGACCATGCACGCATGCATATGCAAGATCAACCAGCTGTGATTACGAGAAGCACCTGCTGTGCAAATATGCTACTCTTCTATATAGTCTCTTTTCACATGGAAGCATGCATGCACCTCGTTTTTCCTGGGCGTACCCGGAAACTTTGGGGCGAGAATGATGTGCGTGCCAGGAATGTGTCAATTGTCATTAGCTAGGAATGGGTCGCGTTGCCGCGGATATGAATTAGGAATACAAATATATTACAATAATGAACTACTGAGATTCAAATTGTATGCCAAAATAAATTGCTAATAGCAAATAATAGTGGATTGCTGATGTGGACGTATTACATGTCAAGAAAAATAGATAGTGGGATTGATAGTGGGCTGATGATGTGGACGTGTTACATGTCAAGAGAATTAGATAGTGAAATTTGTTTATATAAGAGTTATAGATAACATAATAGAGATGACATGACTATTTTTTTTAATTAATAAGGGATGACTTGGACTTAGTGGGGAATGATGTGGACACCTTGCATGAAAAGATAGTATTTAGTGGGGGTTACTTAGTGGAGAATGATGTGGACATCTTGCATGTTGAGAAAAATCATCTAGTGGGGTTTATCTTTATAAGAGTTATAGATTTATTAGCAGGGTTAATTATTAGCAGTAGTAGGTTAATCAGAAAACCACGCGAGGCTGATAGCTGGGACTCTTTTCTTAAAAAAAAAGAATAGAGGAGACTTCTCGCCTCTGTGTGTGTCTATTGTTACACAGTTTAGGATGGTAAGAGAAATAAGAAATAAAAGTTATGCATAGCAAAGCCGAACAACTCCAACATAGTGATAGCGGTCTCTGTTTTTCTGCTCATCGACCAAAAAGACTTATTTATTTCATCATCATGCTAAAACAAATGCCCAAAATCGTAGCCAGTATGCTTGCTTAGAAATAGCTTGCGAAAAGATGTACTCCATCCATCCTATAATATAGTGTATTTTAGTTTGTTCTGAGTCAAACGTTTCTAAGTTTGACCAAATTTATAGAAAAGAACAATAATATTTATGATACCAAATGAACATAGTTAGGTTTATTATGACATATATTTTCATAATTTACTTGTTTGAGGTGTTAAATGATAACATTCTTTACTGTAAATTTAGTTAAAATTAAACTAAATTGACTTAGAATAAACTATAATGTACTATATTATAGGACGGAGGGAGTATATTCGTAAATTACCTACAATAATGCGGCTACCCCAACAATAGTATATATATTTCTCTTTTAAATTTAAATTTGATAACCAACTTCTAACACGTGGGATGGAAAGATGTGAGCTACGGAGTAGGAGTTTATCTATATACATGCTCTTAATCTAGCTATATACATGTGGCTAGGTGTTCATGTGCAGTATCCTGCTCCAGGTCCAACGGTCGCTAACTCCGAGGTCAACCTCAGCATCCATCATGCTGGTTCTCGCTTTCGTCTGCATGCATGCCTTTTCCAATCATATATTAGCGTGTTGCAGCTTCACTGATGATGGTCTGATATAGAGGTTTTTTTAGATGGTCTAATCTTTGATAGGCCTATGTGCCTAGCTACATATAGGTATGGCAAAACCAATCTTACAGATTGTGGCAAGAGAGAGATTTGCATCTCTGCTTTGTTGGCCTTTATATGGTTTATGATGTGCAATCATACAGATGGGGTGCAAGTTTACAGACAACATAGAGAGATGAGTGTTAATCCAACGATATCATCCATGGAGATATAGTAGACAGTAAGTAAGCTACCAAGAGATCGAGGTTGATTTTTAGATGAAGATTTACTTATGACTCTTACCTGGCACTACTCCCTTCGTTTTTAAGTAGCACATTTAAAATGGAGGCAGCAGAAGGTTGCTAAATTAATTACTTGGTTGTTGCTGAATAAACATTTTTTTTAAAAAAAAATACTAACTAGTTGATGAACTCAGTCACAACAACATGAACATGCATAAGGAAGGTTACTGAACTTTACTAGACGTGCTGGTGCAGAAAACGAACTTTCTAGCTAGCTACAGTGAAGTGTCCATTTTGATTAGCGAGGTGAAAAGCTGTCGCGTGATCTGGTAACATGCATTTGGAATACTATAGTTATATGAAGATTAACCGGCGTAGCTACTAGGCTGGATTCAAACTCGCTTTAACAGCATGCGGACGTACAGAGCCGGGAGAGTCGATATCCTCCCATATATTCCTTGTCAATCGTCATGAATTTCGACAGGAAAGGAAAGGTGAAAAGAGGGGAGCTCCATGCGAGAATTTTACCTTTTCACCTTTATTACTGCGCCCCTGCTTTTCGTGGCTCCGCTGATGATTGCGATTCACACCACCATTGCTGACGCCCTTCCACAGCAATCTCCACATTCCCTGTCGCCCCCGGCCGGCCATGAGAGCACGCCTTTCGACTGTTACCTCGATCTCGCACAACACACTCATCCCTTCTCCATCGATCGTCTCTGGTCTCCCCATATATAAACACGCAAGGACACCCCGATCTCTTCTCACCTAGTATAGCCCTAGGCCTCAGGCCTCAGCTGCTTTCCGTTTTCTACATATAGTACTCTCGATCGATCTGCTACTACATTCGTCTCTAGAAAGTTTGAAGCTTTGTAGCTACATATCTACAAAGTTTACTAACATGAGGCTTCACCATTTCCGTGTGGCTTACTTGGACAAAGCAGCAGGCTCACCGCCGCCGTCGTCTCCACCATCCATCTCACCAGCATCTCACAACAGCTCATCTGCTGCCATCCCTCTGTCCCTCCAGCAATATTGTCTACGCCCGCTTGCGCCCAAGATCTCGTTCCCTGAGGCGAGGAAGATGGTCGTCCTTCCTGAGTTTGCTCGCGTCAGGAATGCTTCTTCAAGGCTGCTAAACTGCACGGTTAGATAGATTAGAAACCAAAGAGAGACTCATGCTACTGACTTGATCGGTAGCTAACCGATGATCATGTCTTTGCATTGTGCAAGCTGCAGGTGCAAGTGCCGACGGGTGGTGCGACGCGGTGGAATCCGTCGCCGGATCAGATAAGAGTGCTGGAGATGCTGTACCGCGGGGGGATGCGCACGCCCAACTCGTTCCAGATCGAGCAGATCACGGAGGAGCTCGGCAAGTATGGACGGATCGAGGGCAAGAACGTCTTCTACTGGTTCCAGAACCACAAGGCCCGCGAACGCCAGAAGCAGAAGCGTGCTGCCCTCCTTACCCTCAGCACTGCCACTTCCACGCTACCAGCAGCAGCTTCTGAAACCAAAGTATAAACAGTAGGCCTTATACATGCATAAATTTAAATGCAATGAACAACAGTATCATATTTGAGCATCCATGCATGCAGGATGGAGTGGAGACGAAAAAGGAAGAAGCGTGTGAAGATGCGTCGAGCCGCAAGCGGCGGAGGTGCAGGACCTGGGATGATGTCGTCCATGGTGGCGGTGGCGATGCTGCTACGGAGGTAGCTGACGATCACTACACCGACGATGTGACGCTGGAGCTCTTCCCGTTGCGTCCTCAGGGGAAAGCTATAGCTAATTAGAACAAGCTAGTTGCTATCGTATATGTGTATGGTCGGTCTATATGTCTTCAGTTCTTCTAGCCATGTTCCCTGGATCGCAGGTTGTTCGTGTGAAGTGTGAACACTTTAGTTGTTGGCGTTGCATCCACATGTGCTTTGTATTGTAGACTCATAGTAAGTACGGACATGCTTGGATTGCTTAAACCTATGTATCATGTGATCGGAGTGGTTAGAAGTATCAATGACCCAATACTACTTCATCTGCTTAGGCTACTGCATCCGTGAGACAAATAAAATTAATTAAAGGGTAAGTTGCTACACTATGTATTAGTAAAATTTTACTACAGGACACTAAAAGTGATATTTTGTGTTGTTGCTAACTAACCGACACTAGAAAAAGTTCAATGCTTCTAGACACTTTGGCTCATGTCACATTTGTTGAAAGATATCACGCCTACTAAAAACTTCAGGCGAGTATGGACTATGGAGAGCGAAAGATGATGAAATGTCCTTTTTGCCTCTCTTTCTTCTTCTACCCTCCCCCGCATCAACCTCTTCTCTTTCCCCCTCTCACCAACCTCCTCCGATGAACACCTAGCCAAATGACAAGCTCACAACCTTTGGTAGCAACTTCCTAGCCGGTGGCGGTACCGCCAACTTCGTGCCCTTGTTCTCGACCTCGAACTTGATTAAGGAGGAGACCATCTCGATGGCCCTGCCAAAAGAGAACATAAGAGCAATAGAAGATGAGAACAAAAGAATGCCTTAGCAATTGGGCAGCAATACAATGGTCGTAGGGAGCTCTAGTCACAAGGTCACCTGCTCCTCCTTGCGAAGATGGTGACCCTATGCGCCCTCATCTGAGTGGAGTTCGTGGTGTCGCTGTCAATGTCGAAGTCAATTTGGAGACACCTACATGAAAATGGCGTTAGCAACGACAGTGAAGAGTGGTTAGCCATGGCGACATGAATAGGTGCGTGTGCGTGATTGGGTGGAGAGGAAGGCAAGAAGCGTGTAGAAGTTGGCGCGCAATGTGAGTGAGGAAGTAAAAAGAGCGAGGTCAAAAAGAACATTTTTGTCTTCTTTCTCACTTCTACATACTCACTCAGAAAACATTACTTAGTAGGTTTATAGACCAGATGTTGTAGCCTTGACATGATAAGTATGTTGGGTAAGGCTAGAGTTGGTTAGATAAGCATCATCATGCTTCATACACAAAAATTGAAAAGTAGTGACATAGACGGAAGTTTAAGCTGGGGTGGTACAAATTTGTAAATATGCCAACACATATAAATTTTTGAGCCAAGAAGTAACTTTTTTTAGATCAATAGGGATATGTGTTTCATCAAGCAAATGAAGAAGTCTCAGCCTCTACATCATTCGAGATTTACACAGCATTGAACATCCACAGATGCACTTAAGCTCACATATATAACTAAAAAAGAACACACAAACCTGATAAAAGCAAGCAAAAAAAAAAAAAACTGAACTAAAACGAGACTAATACTCACATATATAACTAAAAAAGAACACACAAACCTGATAAAAGCAAGCAAAAAAAAAAAAAAAAAGCTGAACTAAAACGAGACTAATATAAGGCGAAAATTTGTAAATTAATCAACCATATAGAAATTGAAGCCACGAACCAAGGCGTGTGTATGTATATGCATTGCATAGACAACACTTATATGATTTACGAGGCAAGAGTTTTTACGCTAGACGACGGGTCCATTTTTGGCGCTCCAAATATAATCATGCATTTATGTATATATAAGCTGCTTGTAGCCGACGCAAGTTCAGGCTTTATGAGGCAATTATACCCAGGCCTGAGCCTGAACAGTGAGCAGCAAGGCCTTCTGCTCCAGCTTTATACATTCCTCGGCTCGATCGCTTTAAACATGTACCGATGACATCATGGTTATAATGGCATGAAACATGCTCTGACACGCCAATCATACACTTGGTCGGAGCCTGTACGCTGTGTGGTCTGTATCTGAAATACTACATCGTGTGTACCACTCACTAGCAGGCTAGTAGCAGCAATGGACAGCCAGTGGGGGATTTTTCAGATGTTCATTTATACACCATATATGCTGCATGTGCAAACACGCACCTTTCACATTTTTGCGATAGCAATCGTGTCGTTTGTTCGGCGTCCAGGCCGTACGTGTTCAGGCCAGAATACGACCGACGTACAGCCAAACATTTCGACGCGTACGTGTACACGTGGGTAGTTATACTATCGATCTCTTGAGTGCACGTGAATCGTGATGGACAGAAAAATCCGCGGAGGCCCGAGTCGAGGTACGGTGTTCTCGGTGCTCCGCCCCGTCTCGGTCATGTGAAACACTGAAACGCACTGTTGTGACGCCTGACGACGTCGCACACAGAGCTCTCTCGCTTCTCGGCATCGATCAGCGCATCAGGCCGATCGAGCCATCTCCAATCGCACGCTGAAAAAAAGAGGCCAGCATGTCGGGGGTGAATGGAAGCAAAGTCCGCAGGCGCGCGGGGCAACCGGCAAGTTAAGGCAGGGCAGGCATATCATGGATGTTGATGCATGCATTACTTACATTACGTGGCGTCATTGGCTGGGCACCCGGCCGCCCGCGTCCATCCAACCCCAACCGGGGCAGCGAGCCAGCGACGCCCCGGCCCCCGGCCGGCCATGCTGCAGTCAGGCAGCCGCGCGCGCGGCCCCCCGCCGCAGTGCAGCAGCAGCCTGCGGCCGGCCGGGGAGGGACGGCAGCAGCAGGAGACGGCCGGGAGAGATCGTCGGGAGGTGCGCGTGCATGCGAATGCGGTACGCTTTTGTCGCTCTTTTCCGAGACTCCCCTGCAGTCGCGAGCGGCCGCGGCCCGCCTTTCGCAAAGCGCAAACACACCGGACTGGACGTGCGCTTGGAAAACGACGCGCGCAGGCCAGGGGCCCCGTCGGCCGAATTTGCTTGCTATTGCTATGCTAGCGGTGACGTATACGAGTCACGACGAGATGGGGGGTCGCGCGCGTTTGGTGGACTGGTGGTGCCGCCCGCGCCCGTGCCCGTCTCGTGGGGTGCCGTCCATGGGCCATCGCTCGGGCGGCAGGTCCCGTCGTGTCCTCCTGCCGGCCGCTTCATCAGGCAGGCGGGCAGACTCGCTCAGGCCAGGCCAGGGGCCGCGTTGGGCCAACGGTAATGCTCCGCTACATACGTTCAATCCTAGAACAGGCCCATTAGAGCGAACGCGGCCCATCTTCTCGTCCGCACGCACCGCGCCAGCACACGCACACAGGCGGACCCGCCCGCACACACGTCCGTGAAGGGGGAGCGAGCGACCTCGGATGCTCCGCGTACATTTCTTCGTCTTCTTCTCTTCACCGCCGGCTTCTCCCCTCTCGTCGAGCTCGCCGTGCGCCGTCGTCCGCTCACGCCTGTGCCCGGCACGACGCCGGTGACCTCCTCCCGTCCCGTGCTCCTCCTCCCTCCCACTCCTTCCTATGCCTTTCCGAGCTCCTCCGCCGCCCGCCGCCTCCTCCCTCCTCCCCACGGCGACGGCGGCGGCGGTTCCCAGCCGGCTGCGGCCTCAGTTGGGTCGGGGGTGGCGGATCCGGCATCCTCCCACGGGATTTTGGGGCGGGCTCCGGTGGATCCGCCGGTTCCGGTGGAGGAGTGGCTGCGGCGGTGGATCGGCGAGGTAGGCGCCCTCTCCTCCTCCTCCTCAACCTCCTCATGATTTTTTGTTGTTTCTTTTGCTCTTTGTTTGATGTTTCTTTAGGGATTTCATTGATGTTTCGGTTTTACGCAATTTGATTTTGCTTTGGGGATTCTCTCAATTTGCTTCGGTTTGTTTCTTCGGGGATTTCTTTGGTGTTTCAAATCTCTTTGTTAGATGTTGCTTTAGTGATTTCACTCTGTTTCTTTTTTTGCTCTGCATTAGATGTTAATTTTGTTTTCAGTTTTTGCAGTTTTGTGTATTTTTGTTTTAGTTTATGTGCTAGTTTTGTTTCTTTTATATTCTCGGCTTTGTTTCAATTCATTTTTGTTTTTGTTTTTGCTTTTTGTTCCAACTCATGTTTCAAATTGAAACCAGTTCATGTTTCAAATCTCATCACCACGGTGTTTCAATCTCATTAACACTTTGTTTCTTTATTAGTACCATATATGTGTTTTTATTTTATTTTCATTTTTTTTATATTTCGGGGGGATGATCGTGCGATGTTTTCCGGAGCGACGGTGGCCATGGAGGGTGTGTGTGCGCGGGCGGGCGGGTGGGGGGGGTGTGGAGCAGGGGGGATTTGTGTTCGTCGTGTGCGCACCGGGGAGGGGGCGTGTGCGCCTGCGCGCGCGTGTGTCGGGGTGAGTCTCTGTGCGCCCGCGCGGTGTGTGCGTGCGTGCGCGCGCTACGGGGAGGGATAACGGGCCGGGCCGTGCTCGCTGACGACCGTTCTATCGTTGAACGTTCGATCGGGAGCACGACCCTTGGGCCAACGGGCGTTTACCTTTTATTACTGTAGAGAATGAATGTAGCCTGTGCTGGTTCGGTCTCGGTCATGCTTCCGTACTTCAACTTTGGCCAGTTTTTGTGCGTGTGTGAATTAACTTTGGCTAGCTTGGTTGCACCGGATGTCTATGTCCCCACGCTAACCATGCCATGCCATGCGTTCTATTTCAAATAATCATAGATCTCCAGCAAGACCAAACCGGAGAGAATTGGCTATTTGTTATTACAAAGAATGGGCTTTGAAAAACTATCATTAGGCCCACATTACATAGACACATTGAGGCCACACATATGGTCCGTCTGGATCTATAAAAATGTGAGCCTGATAGCAAATTTGGGAAGCCCAATCTTTCTTCCGACAAACAACCTAATTCGCCCATTGTTGGGCTGTTGGCCACACGTATGTTTCCATTTGTGTTTACCTTCTCGTGATGAAAAAACTAAACCATGTTTGTTGTGCCGTTCGTAAGTTTTCTCCCAAAAGCATTGGAGTATCAATCGATGCAACAATTTCATAATATAGTACATATCAAAGTCAATATACTTTTCGTAATTTTGTCACAATCTTGCCAAAAACATATTTCTCAACTAGGTCACCTTCATAAAATCTATTACCTTAGATTAGGCCACGAATATTATTGATGACACGGGCTTCCTTAGGTCAATCATGACCCAATAACTTCTAACTAGCTTACCATAGGCATCTTTTGGGAAGTCATTAGAGCAAGTATAGTAAAGAAAAATCTAGGTGGGTTGTATGCTAATGTGAAGAGAAGCACTACTTTATGGATTGGCTAAGAGATGGACCAGAAATTACACTATTTTTTAAGATATAAGTTTCTTTTACCATGCTACTAGTCTTTTACCACGCTAAGTACTAGTTAAGAACCCAGACGGCCACTAGACAAATTTTAGAATTTTCATCACTCTCTCGATGAAACTTTGGGGAATAGAGGGGCCAAGCAATATCCCGGACCCAGAGACTGACTCGTGGCCGTCCCAACGACTACCCGTGTGTTTGGTTGGAGAGCGGAGCGAGCCGGGTCAGAGCGAACCCGTCCTCATGGCTGTTTAGTTGGAGGATGAGAGGGTTGGGTTGGCTCCAGAGTGGAATATTCCTCTCAGATGCGGGTTGGCTCCATCCGCCAAAATTCGACGGACGGAGCGAACCCAGCTGGGTTCCGTCCGCGTCGTCCATTCCCGTTGCCTCGTCCGTCTGTAGGGAGCGGGCCGAACGGACGGGAGAGAGTTGGCCGGAAGCTGCGGTTGCAGAGGTGCAGGGCCATGCCGCGGTAGCCGGCGGTGGGCGGACGGTGGAGGTCGGGCGGCAGCGGCGCGTGCCTCCTTCCTCTCCGCGCGGGGCTCCTCCACCCCGTCCTTCTTCCCCAGCGCGGGCGGCGGCCGGACCTGCCGCGATGGCCGGCGGTGGGCGGACGGCGGCGGCGCGTGCCTCCTTCCCCTCCGCGCAGGTCTCCTCCACCCCGTCCTTCATCCCCAGCGCGGGCGGCGGCCGGACTTACCGCGGTGGGCGGACAGCGGAGATCGGGCGGAAAGAAAAGGCTGGGCTCGACTCCTTCAACCGAGGGACAGAAAGGAAGAAGATAAGATGGAGAAAAAAAGAAAAAGAAAAAGAAATAGGTGAGAGCTTGACAGGTGGGGTCCACTGGTGGCAAGTGGGATTCTCACTGACGGTGTTATCATGCCATCCAACCCCTGTTTCCAATTTCTTCAACCAAACAGTGGACGAGTTGACTCCATCCCCAAAATGAGAGGTGCAACCAAACACTCGATGGGTTGGCTCCAACCTCAAAAACTGGGTTGGATCCAACCCAACCCACCCAACCCCCAACCAAACACACGATACAGGTTTGGGCTCTCCAAGCCCAGAAGCTGTGGACGAGCCTTGTGTCTCGGAGCCCTATGTTGATAATCGCCTTCTCAGAAAAAAAGAAGTCCTAGATTGCACATGTGACGATGCGTGGCAGGCGGACAAGGTCTCGCTACGGAGGCCCACGCGAAGAAGTAGGTCATCGGGGGGAGGCTGGCAGGCCCACGTGGCAGTATGCACAGGCGTCATCCTGTGATTTTACTAGTAGTTGGACCGCCGGCGTCCCATTCCCCTGCTTTCTTCTTCCTCTTCTCATAACGCGTTACTAGTTGCTTTCGTCGAGTCTTTGGTCAAAAAGCAGGAAAGATTGCCAATATCCATCACAGATTCACAGGTCGGCCGCGTAGGCGTCACGTATCTTCGTCCTTGGTCCTTCGCGTGGGCCCGCATTGTGGAGTACAGTAGGTCTTTGACGGTGTTGACAACTTGACATCGCAGGTACCACGCCGCTCCCCGCCGGCCGCCCCCCGGGCACACAGCACGCTGTCCACGGGAGTTTCCTATGGCATCTCGTTCGCATGCTTGGCAGGAACCTTTTGTGCTAGTCCACGAAAGATTCAAGGCAAACAATAATCTATACTTTGAGTAAAGAAAGAAGCTGAGTTTCTTGAGGCATCCTTTGGAGCAAAAGCACAATATCAAGACGAGGTGCGCCTTTTGGTTCTATTTTATTTACTTCAATACCTCACACATGTTGCTTTTAAGACAGGATAGCCATGCATCAATTCAAATCTTTGATCTCACTGGATTGGGAAGAGTTCCTTTTATGGATTTTCAGTGCACTCAACTTATCATGCCGTCATGGGCAGTCCATCAGGCGAGACCGCGAGAATATTTACTCATTACTGTTAGTTTTAGCATATGTTTGTCTTCGGGTCAAAAGCTAGAAGGTGGAACAAAAACCTAGATTTTGAGATTGAATTTCATAAAGCAAACACTACATTTGTATTAGAGGTCATAAAAAGCAAATCTGAAGACACTTTTGCTGGTCTCTACGGAATGTGTCCAGTGAGATAAAAATATCAAAACATGTAGGATTTAAAAAATGTGCAAATAATAGGATAAGAAGATAACAAAAAATCAAGCTATAAAATGGAAAATTAAAACGATATATGTCTTCTACGCACATGTATGCCGCACGTTAATTATTCAAAAATCCACACCAATTCTACATCAAGGATGTGCCGCAGAATATTTAGAACAAAATAATTAGAAGCACCAAGCAAAGGGAAGGAAACACAGATGCAATGATCGGGCGTGAGGGGCGACTGACGGACCGGAAAAAACGGAGTGGCGATTGCGACACGCCGGCAGGCCCCGCCGTCCACCAGCGCCGGTCGGTGTCGTGCGGTGCAGCTGCGCGGCCGCACGCTCCGTGCCGGGCCACCCCACTGGATCCAGGGCGCAACGGATCCGGCTCGCCGACGAGTCGCGCTTGATCGCGCCGGGCTGCGGTTCCTCGGGATCATTCGCCGATCTTCCTCGAGCCTTGGGCCAGCGCCCTCACCGCCGACACATGTGATAAGGAAGTGTTTCATGTTCCTTTTCACTTTTCTTGATCGTTCTTGCTCCTGTTTTTTTTCCTGTTTCTTGCATTCGGCACGCAGTTTGTTCGTGTGTGTATGCAGGTAACGGAGGATGCCATCCGTTTCGTTAGCGCCGTCGATTCGGAGGGCGTTGAGAAGAATTACGGCAAAGGAACTTCATTGTCGTGATCAAGATTACGGGAAGCGTTTGATGGCCTACTCAAATCAGGAGATCTGGGCCGGTTCTTCTGCACATCTTTGTGAGGGTTCTGGCAAATTCTGGGACTCCGAATCCGACTCGGAGTATGAAGATCTTGGTGACGCCGAGGCCACGACGCAACAAGCTTTCCAGCCGGCTCTCAGGTAAACAAATGACACTAGCCCTCTCCAGACTTGCTCAATCGCAAATCCACCATTGGAGAATTCAACTCCTACGGCGACGAACTCATCTTTGGAGAAGACAGTTCCTACCCAATCTAAGGGAGGAATACCAGCTCCATGGAAGCGAATCTGGAAGGGGCCGTTGCCTCCACGTCGAGTTACACCGGCGGCGACGCTTGGAGACTTCGTCTTGCCGGCCCTCCAATCCAGGAGAGATCCACTGGTTACGGGGATTCAAATTTCGAACCGTACATCAGAGGATGTGGGTGAGTCGCATCGGGTGGAGGCGCATGGTCAGGCCCAACAGCCGGCCCATGAGAAGAACATGTACGGGATGGAGGCCAAGGGAATCGTAAGACCAGGTCGGCGCATGTGCAAGCCGACCCTTGATCCAATCTACGATATTCCCTCGAACCTGCAGGCACACCGATCCGAACCAACAAATACCACGCCTGGGCAGGCGCGACCAATTCACAGGTCCGACCTGGTGCAGCCGAACGGATTGGCATCGGTGTGCAGACCCTCCAGAAGACTAGTCAATCCAAGGCTCTACGACATCGACACATCTCCGATCGCGAACCCCTCCGCCACCGCGCCGCTTCCCTCCGCCTCCTACCGTGACGCCCTGATGGCTGGGGGTGGGCGGTTCAGGGGGCGTCCTCACTTCAACCGAGGAAGAGGACGCGACGGCGGCCAAGCAGGTGATGAACGCGGTCGTGACGGAGGCCAGGCGCGTGCCCGCGGAGGACCACCCCCGGCCGGTGCCGCTGGGCGTGGCGGTCATCCGTCTGGATCAGCGGGAGCCACAGGACACGCTCGGGGTCGCGGAGGAGCTCCACCAGCAGGAGGCGCAGGGGGCCGAGGAGGGGCGCCAATTGCCCGTGGTGGCCCCCAACTGGCCAGAAACACGGCTGCGCGTGGAGGCCCCATCCCCGCGGGCCGGCGCATCGAGGGCTCGCGCAGCGCAAGAGCCGGCGCTAGCGATGCCGCTGCATTTCAAGTCGATGGCGCAAATCCTCAACCACGGTCGACAACAACCCCCGGGCGGCCCCGACCTTGATGAACGGGGAAGAAGAGGAAGCGGAAGGCATACCCGAAGCGGGAATGTACGATCCGCTTTGAGGAACACTTCACCAACCAATGCCCGCTTCTTCGTGCTTCCAAGCCAACGGTGGCATACTGTGGTGTTGCCGATGACGGGGTGGGTTTCTTCCAGATCCAGCTGCAAGAGGTAATCAGATTGTGTCCCCAACACGGTCCTCCGCCGTAGCCCTTATAACGTGGAGAGAGGCCACGTTTCGCCGAGCTTCTACGCCCGAATTGGCTAGGATCATTCCGGTGCGGTGGACTTGGGAGGTTCGGGAACTTGGAAATCAAACTTTTGCTTTGTCCCGTTCCCGAGTAAGGAGGAACTTGACCGTATGGTTACGATCAAGCACGGTCACCACAAAAAACAAGGATGCTTCCTTTCTTATTGAGGAATTTGTGGATGACATCCAACCATACAAAATGTTGGATCGGGTTTGGGTGGCGGTTACAAGAGTGCCACGGGCACTTCGCTCTTTCCTCTCGGGTGGGTTGGCACTATTATTGGGGCAACACGTAGGGTAGATATGTTACACCTTCGGGCGACCGGGCGGGTTCGGATCCTTGTGGCTGTTATTGATGCAAAAAAAATTCCCCGCTGGCGATGTGTGTGTCGGTAATGGCATCTACCGGTTATATTTTCAACCGGATGTGGCGCCGCAGCTTGTTGACGGAGTCCTAGTGAACCAAAGGACAATGGAGACAGGGACAAAAATGCGGAGGGGAAGATAAGGAGATGGAGGATCGATAATGATACTCTTCCTAAGGATCAAAACAATGATCAAAATACATCAACCTGCCACAAGCACCGGTCGGTGAACCAAAGCGAGCCCCTTTAATGGATGACAAATATTTGCTTTCTTTGGTGAATGGTGCCCTGGATCAAACTTGTGAAAATCTGATCGAAGAAATTGTTCACAAAGTGATGCTCGAACCAGTGGACTCCTCATCCCCCCCGATTGAACCGGATGGCGAAGTTTTTACTAACTTGCAGGTCGGTGTGGAGTATTGGACAGCAGGGGGTATGGATGGCGAGGAAGATACCCTACCCCTCGCATCTACAACCCCTCTATGGGAGGATGACGACGGCGTCGCCAATGCAATGGAGGTCCCCGAGGGGGCGCAGGTGGCGGCGATGGCCGCGCAGCCGTCCCCGTTGGAGTCGACAGTGGCCGCGGTGGAAGCCCCGTTGGCTCCCGTGGCCACAACAGCAGCAGCCGACGCTCCTCTCTTCGCGGCGGCCGCTACGGCTCGACGGAGCTCGACGGTGCAGCGGCCCGACCCCATCAATGGGTTGGTGGCCGCCGCACCCCAAGAGGCGAGCGTCGGTGCGGCGACCGACCCCATCAATGGGGGGGTGGCTGCTGCACCCCAGAGGCGAGCGACGGTGCGGCCGATCGACCCCATCAATGGGTTGGTGGCTGCTGCATCCCAGAGGCGAGCAACGGTGCAGGCCCGACCCCATCAATGGGTTGGTGGCTGCTGCGGGAGAGGCGAGCGACGGTGCGGTGCGGCCCGACCCCATCAATGGGTTGGTGGCTGCTGCACCCCGGGGAGGCGAGCGACGGTGCAGCGACCGACCCCATCAATGGGTTGGTGGCTGCTGCACCCCGGAGAGGCGAGCGACGGTGCAGCGACCGACCCCATCAATGGGTTGGTGGCTGCTGCACCCCAGGAGGCGAGCGACGGTGCAGCGACCGACCCCATCAATGGGTTGGTGGCTGCTGCACCCGGGGAGGCGAGCGACGGTGCGGCGGCCCGACCCCATCAATGAGTTGGTGGCTGTTGCACCCCGGGGAGGCGAGCGACGGTGCAGCTAATGACCCCATTATTGGGTTCATGGCTGCTGCACCCAAGGCGGTGCTCGACGGGGCAGCAACTAACCCCACCAATGGGTTGGTGGGCTGATGCACCACAGCGGCGCTCGACGGTGCAGCATCGACCCCATCAATGGGTTGATGGCTGCACCGAATTTGCCTCGTCGTAGCCCCAGGTTTGCAGCAACAGCTGATGAACACACCCTATCCAAAGCGGAAAGGCTCACGGCGAAGAAGAACTTGGAACTTCAAGGTACTTCTTTTACGCACTTTTCGGTTTTGCAAATCAATTCCAACCTTGGTAGGATAGGCATCAACCTAGGCTCTTCGGGAGTAACAATGCTTAAGAATATAGAGGTTGATAGGTTGGTCCTCCATGCTAAACAAAAAACTAGCAACTCTTCATCTCATGCCAATAAACTAGGCAAAGTGATGATGAAAGAGAGGACAGACTGGGACGGTTCTTCGGCCAAGCTAATCTAAATGAGAACTCTTTGGATAATGAGATTGATCAAATTCATGATCTCTCTCCTATCCGTCGGAAGAAGAGATACAATAACGCCAAAAATAATAATAATGGCAATCTTCCAAGGAAACCTAAGACCCCATCAAAAATAATTTTAAAATGAAAGGGGTCTTCGGAATAGCGAGAGGTCTTGCGAGACTTGGCTAAACACCGTTTTTTGGCGGAACTAGTTAAGGAGGAGCAAATAAATTTCATTGCTCTCCGAAACCTGGAAGGGATTCCTTCTCGAGATAGCGTCCTCAAAAATATTTGTGGCGGACGTGATTTCTGTGGCATGCAATGGCGCCACATGGGAGATCTCGGGGGTTACTCCTTGGTGTGGATCTCACAACTTTTGACATTGGAGCTATTAGCGAGGGGGACTTCTATGTCAAATTCACCCTCAGATGCAAAGCTAATGACTTCAAGTTTGTGCTTTATTCCATCTATGGACCAGCACAATGTCAAAATAAGAATGCTTTCCTCTCAGAGCTAGCGAACACATGCTCTAAAGAATCACTCCCTTACATTGTAGGAGGTGATTTCAACATTATGAGGAAGCCAGAGGAAAAAAGCTCTGGGGATTTTGACCCTAAATGGCCTAACCTCTTCAACGCAGTCATTGAATCTCTGGATCTTAAGGAGATAATGATGGTGGCCGTCAATTCACTTGGGCGGGGCCGGGGGACAACCCAACTTTCGAGAAACTTGATAGAGTTCTCGTTAGCACGGAATGGGTGAAAGCATCTAGGCCCCTTTGATGTGGGTTTCGATGATTGATGACAAAATAGATTACTATGACTAACGTGTGTTTTGCAGAAACAATGGGAGTTAGGTCATGGTAATGGAATCTCAGGCAATTTGGTTGGCATGCCCTCTTAGCGATGGAAATCGTTTCGGTTTTCAAAGGTTGGACGACAAGGTTAAGGACGGTTAGTTCCGATTGTCGAAGGTGTTGAGAGACATCGGATTAGTCGTTAGGACTTTGTTTTCTTCTTTGGCCGTACTATTAAGGGGGGTGCAAATGGGTAGCTTGACCTAGCTGAGTCTCGGGTTTAGGTGTGGTGCACACTGGTGAAATCTTAGCGCTAGGAAGTTACGTATAAGCCCTGAGAGTTGTTGAAGTCGTCGCCGTTTTCAAAGGATCGCGTATCAAGTGGAAACGGGAGCCTCAACAGGCGCCGGACGCGTCCGGCGCACGGTGAAGTCGTCCTTGGTCTGCCTTGAGCGGCGGACGCGTGGCCCTGGCGTCCGGCGTGCGCCGGACGCGGACCAGAGAGTTTCTGGAATCGGGCTCTGCAAGTCAGTCGCGCGCCGGACGCGCGACGCAGCGCCGGGACGCGTCCGGAGCCGCATCAGCCCAACGGCTAGGGTGCCGTTTGAATTCCATAAAGCGCCGGACGCGTCCGGCGGTGAGTGCCCGGACGCGTCCGGCGCTCACGTCTGAGCTGAAATTTTGGGTAACGGTTGGATTTTGGCCTTTGGCTATAAATACTACCTCACCCCCACCATTTCGAGTCTCTTGCTCATTTCATCAGCTGTTAGCCACCTTGTGAGAGCAGGAGAGTTGCAAGAGCCTCATGACTTGAAGAGATTTGAGAATCCATGAGTTCATGAGCAAATCGAGAGTAGCTAGTGTGCATCCACTCTTCTCCCTAGGCTTTGCGAGGTCAAGTGAGAGTTTGTGCTTGTTACTCTTGGTGATCGCCATCACCTAGACGGCTTGGTGGTGATTGGAGCTTGGTGATCATCCGGCGGTGCTTGTGGATGACCCAACTCGTCTTGTGAGCGGTTCTTGGCGATTCACCGCGTCGGAGCGACGAAGAATCAGCCCTAGAGAGCACTTGGTCCTTGCGAGGATCAAGGGGGAGCTACACCCTTGCGCGGGTGCTCCAACGAGGACTAGTGGAGAGTGGCGACTCTCCGATACCTCGGGAAAAAGATCGCCGAGTTCCTTGTCCCTTTACTTTCCGCATTTACGTTCTAGCACTTACATTCTCGCAATTACTTTCATAGAATTGCCATGCTAGAATAGGATTGGAACTTAGGGTGCAAAACTTTAGTTGATCGATTGTCTAGGAACACACATAGGCACCGAGGGGTGAATTATGGGCTAGTAGGTTTAATTCCGCAATAATTTTTAGAATTAGCCCAATTCACCCCCCCCTCTTGGGCATCTTGATCCTTTCAAGTGGTATCAGAGCCGGTTTGCTCTAAATTAGGCTTAACCGCCTAGAGTAAAGATGTCCCATGGGGATGGACCTCCTCCCATGTTCGAGGGAGACGATTTTCCTTATTGGAAAATTCGCATGGAAGCACATTTAGAAGCGATAGATGTTGGATGCTTCCGTGCCGCTTCTCAAGGACTCCCAAAACCCAAGGATTCCGCTAACCTTGTCGGTGAAGAGGTTAACTATGAGAAGTGGAATGCAAAGGCAAGGAACGCTATATTCCGCGGTCTTTGCAAGGATGTGTTCAATCGCGTTAGGAACCACAAGGACGCCCATGCACTATGGTCCGACCTTTGTGCGCTCCATGAGGGAACTAAGAGTGAACGTGAGGAACGCTATCATCTTGTTATGCGCAAGTTAAATTCTTTTGAGATGAAAGCGAATGAAAGTGCTAATGAGATGTATTCCCGTTTGAACACTATTGTAGAGGAACTCAATGGGCTTGGACTCAATCAAATGTCGCCATCCGATGTTGCAAGAAAGATCCTATGTGTCCTCCCCATTGAAAAGTATGGGCACATTGTCACCGTGCTTCACCAAGGTGATCTTTCCAACGCTACACCGACTCAAATATTGGGAAAGATCAATGCTCATGAGATGTACATGCATCTCACCCCTGAGGATGGCTCATCATCCAAGAAGAAAGATTTGGCCCTCAATGCAAGTCACTCAAGAAAAGGCAAGGCCAAGGCAACTCATGATGATTCTAGTGATGCTGAAATTGATGATGTGAGCCTTGCTCTCATGGTGAAGAAGACCACCAAGATGTTGAAGAAGCTCAACAAAAATGGTGTCAAGTTTGATGGCAAGAAGAAGAAGTTCTTCACAAGTAGCAAAAGGAAGCCCATCTCCGAAATGGAGTGCTTCAACTGCCGCAAAACTGGACATCTAGCTCATCAATGTCCGGAGCCTCCAAGAGACAAGAAGTACAAGAAGAAGAAGGGCAATGACAAGAAGGATGACTCAAGTGATGATGAAGAAAAAGAAAAGAAGAAGAAAAACAAGCATCACAAGAAGAAGGAAGAAAAGAAAGAGTATCACAAGAAGAAGGATGGCAAGGCATATATTGTTGGTGACGGCTCACCGATATTGAATCTTCTTGTGGGTCATCCGATGAGGAAAGTGATGATGAAGGAGTGGCTGCTATTGGCATTGGATCTTCACCACCTCCACAAATCTTGCCATCATCATCTACTCCATCCCACTTTTGCCTTATGGCTAAAAGTGAAAAGAAGGTACATTCTAAACATGGTGATAGTGATGATAGTGGTAGTGAAAGTGATAGTGATGATGAGTATGAGTCACCTACATATGATGAGCTTGTCAAATTGCTTAGAAAGTACTCAAAAACCATCATTAAGACTAGAGGAAGATGTGATGAGCTTGATAGTGAAAATACCTCTCTTCTAGAAAAGATGGAAGCTATGCAGAAAACTAATGATGAGCTTAGAGATCAAAATGAAATCATGTCTTCTAAACTCAAGGAACTCAAAGCTTCTTCAAAAGAGCTTAAAGTTGAAAATGAGAACCTTGAGAAGAAGCATGATGAGCTCAAATCTAGTTATAGCTCTCTAAAAGAGGAGTACACAACTATTAAAGTTGATCATGGGAATCTAGCGATGGCTTATGAGCTTCTTGCCGAAACACATGAGGCTACTAACAATGTTGCTAAGAATGATGTAGCTACATCATGTGATGAGATCATTGAGCAAGGTGCTAGCAGCAAAGGCAAGTCGGTGGTGGTGATCGAGAATTATGATGACTATGTCAAGATAAAGAATGAAAATGAACAGCTCAAGAAGGATCTTGAACAAGCAAAAATCAGTCACACCGTCACTATTGAAGATGAAGGACTAGCACTTGAGAATGAAAAGCTCAAAGAAGAGAACAAAAGACTCCACTTCGAGATGTCATGCTTGAAGCAATCAACAAATGAGTCACTTCTAGAAGAGAACAAGAAGCTCAAGCAAGAGAAAGAACACCTCAAGATTGGGTTGAGCAAGTTTGCAAAAGGAAAGTCACTTCAAAGTGAGCTCTTGATGAACACCGTAATGAAGACCGATAGAAGTGGCATTGGGTTCAAGTCACATCAAGAGAAGCAACATCAAGCAAAGCAAGCAAGTCAACAAAAGCAAAAGCCAAAGCCAAAACCAAAGAGATGTTTTGAGTGTGGACAAGAAGGTCATTTTGCTCATGAGTGTGAAACTCCACCACCACAACCCTTGCCCAAGCATGCTAGACCCTTTGCATACAATGCTCATTATGTGGTTAGAAAGGATTCAAAAGGACAAGTGAATGTCACCTTCTTAGGTCCCCCCAATAAGAATAGGGCTAAGCAAATTTGGGTTGCAAAGTCTCTAGTAGAGAAAGTCAAGGGCCCTCAACAAGTTTGGGTCCCTAAACCTCAAGCTTGATCTCTTGTGTGTAGGTGAACTACGGGACCGGTGGAAGTCATTGGGTTATTGATAGTGGCTGCACTCAACATATGACCGGTGAACCTCGTATGTTTGCCTCACTAGATGAAGGGAGCAAAATCAAGATAGGATCACATTTGGTGATAATTCAAAGGGCAAAGTTGCAATATCAAATGATCACTCTTTGTCAAATGTGCTTTATGTTAAACCTTTGAGCTTCAACTTCTTTGTCGGTGGGTCAATTGTGTGATCTTGGATTCAAATGCTTGTTTGATGAGAATGAAGTGATAGTGTCAAAGAAAGAAGACTCAACCATGATATTCAAAGGCTTTAGATACAACAATCTCTATCTAGTGGATTTCACCTCGAAGATGCAAATCGAATGTTTGTTTCTTGTCCAAGACTTCACTTGGGTGGTTGTGGCATAGGAGGCTAGCACATGTTGGGATGAGTACACTCAAGAAGCTTTTGAAGAAAGAGTTAGTGAGGGGCTTGAAAGATGTCAAGTTTGAAAATGACAAACCTTGTAGTGCATGTCAAGCCGGCAAGCAAGTTGCAAACACTCATCCAACCAAAGCTTTTCTATCAACTTCAAGAGTGCTAGAGTTGCTGCATATGGATCTATTTGGACCAACCACATACAAGAGCCTTGGTGGGAAACTCCATTGTCTAGTGATTGTTGATGACTTCTCAAGATACACATGGACCTTCTTTCTTCATGACAAATCCGAAGCCACCCCTTGCTTCAAGAAGTTTGCAAAGAGAGCTCAAAATGAATTTGATGTCAAGATCAAGAAAATTAGAAGTGACAATGGGAAAGAATTTGACAACACCAACATTGAAGCATATTGTGATGAAGTTGGGATTAAACATGAAGTCTCTTCCACCTACACACCTCAGCAAAATGGCATAGTTGAGAGGAAGAACCGGACCTTGATCACTCTAGCAAGAACAATGCTTGATGAGTACAACACTCCTGAAAACTTGTGGGCTAAAGCTATCAACACAGCATGTTATGCATCAAATCGGTTATATCTTCACAAGTTCCATGGCAAGACCCCTATGAGCTGCTCAATGGGAAGAAGCCGGATGTCTCTTACTTTAGGGTGTTTGGTTGCAAATGTTATATCTACAAGAAAAGGCAACACCTAGGGAAGTTTCAAAGACGTTGTGATATTGGTTTTCTTGTTGGTTACTCATCAAAATCCAAAGCATATCGAGTATTCAACCATGCCACCGGTTTGGTAGAAGAAACATATGATGTGGAGTTTGATGAATCTAACGGCTCCCAAGGAGCAATTGAGAATCTTGATGATGTAGGTGATGAACCATTGAGGAAGCAATGAAGAACATGCCGGTGGGAGACGTCAAGCCTAAAGAAGATGATGATAAAGTGCAAGTCATTGACAAGCCTTCTTCTTCCTCAAGTGTGCCTCAAGATGACAAAGAAAAAGATGGGATGACCGAACATGAAGACACTCATGTCTCCCATGAACAAAGAGAGGCACAAGCTCAAGATGTTGACGCTCCCCAACCCACTCCTCAAGTGGTTGAAAAGCGAATTCCTAAACTCCATGATCATCCACAAGATCAAATCATAGGGAGTCCATCAAGGGGTGTAATGACTCGATCTCAAAGACTTGCTAGTTTTTGAACATCACTCGTTTGTTTCTTGTGTTGAACCAAAAGATGTAGGTGAAGCTCTTCAAGATCCGGATTGGGTGAATGCCATGCATGAAGAATTGAACAACTTCACCCGCAACAAGGTTTGGACTCTTGAAGAGTGTCCCAAGAATGCAAGAATTATAGGTACCAAGTGGGTGTTCCGCAACAAGCAAGATGACCAAGGCAATGTTGTGAGAAACAAGGCAAGGCTTGTGGCAAAGGGGTTCTCTCAAGTTGAAGGCCTAGATTTTGGAGAGACTTTTGCACCGGTTGCAAGACTTGAAGCCATCCGTATCCTCCTTGCATATGCTTCACACCATGAAATGAAACTATTTCAAATGGATGTGAAGAGTGCATTTCTTAATGGTTTCATTAATGAGCTTGTTTATGTTGATCAACCTCCGGGTTCGAAGACCCTAGCTGTCCTAATCATGTTTTCGGGTTGTCCAAGGCACTTTATGGGCTTAAACAAGCCCCTAGAGCATGGTATGAGCGCCTTAGGGACTTCCTCATTGAGAAGGGGTTCACTATCGGGAAGGTTGACACCACACTCTTCACCAAGAAGCATAATGGAGAGATCTTCATTTGTCAAGTATATGTTGATGATATCATCTTCGGCTCAACAAATGAAGAAGAATGCAAGAAGTTTGGTGACATGATGTCAAAAGAGTTCGAGATGTCTATGATTAGCGAGCTCACCTTCTTTCTTGGTTTTCAAATCAAGCAAATGAAGGAAGGGACCTTCATATCACAAGAGAAGTATACCAAGGACCTCCTCAAGAGGTTTGATATGAAGGATTGCAAGCCAATCAACACTCCTATGGCATCTAATGGGCATCTCGACCTTGATGTGGAAGGTAACTCGTGGATCAAACTCTTTACCGCTCTATGATCGGTAGCTTGTTGTACCTCACCGCATCTAGGCCCGACATCATGTTCGGTGTATGTATGTGTGCTCGCTTTCAAGCCGATCCTAAGGAAGCTCACTTGAGTCTTTGTCAAGAGGATTCTTAGGTACTTGCGGCTCACCCCAAGCATTGGCCTATGGTATCCCAAAGGAGCAAGATTCCAACTTGTTGGCTATTCCGATTCGGATTATGCCGGTTGCAAAATTGATAGAAAAAGCACATCCGGAGGGTGCCATTTGCTTGGGAGGTCACTTGTCTCTTGGTCATCAAAGAAGCGAACGGTGTTGCTCTATCCACGGCCCAAGCGAGTATATAGCGGCGGGGCTTGTTGTGCACAAATCTTGTACATGAAACAAACCCTCCTTGACTATGGTGTGAATCTTGGTCAAGTGACTCTCTTGTGCGACAATGAGAGTGCAGTGAAGATTGCAAACAACCCGGTTCAACACTCTCGCACAAAGCATATAGATATCCGCCACCACTTTCTTAGGGATCATGTCTCTAAAAAGGATATATCTCTAGAAGGTGTGAGAAGTGAGGATCAATTAGCGGATATCTTCACAAAGCCATTGGATGAATCAACCTTTTGTAGGTTAAGGAATGAGCTCAATATCCTTGACCTAAGCAACTTCACAAGGAAGAGATGAAGGGTGTTGTCGGTTGCATTGCATTGTTCATAGAGCACGTCTAAATTTCTGTAATGCATATAGGGCTTGTCTAACATGGTTAAGATAACACTCTTTGGAGGTGTGAAGAAGCTTACCCTTGGTTCAAACCTGACAAGCCGCCTAGATTCAAATTCCAGTAATTTTATGTGTTTGCGTGTTGCTCTTCGTTTCCTTTTTCCTTTGTTTCTTGAGCAACCTCTGTGTTCGTCCATGATTTGAGAAAGCTTTTGATGCTTCTATTGGTTTAGAAACTCAAGCTCATGGCCATACGTTGTTCCTCGCTCGTGGTTTTTGCCTATTTTCGAAAAATATTATAAGCCTATGGCAAACTATTTGAAAAATTGAGTGTTTGAGAGTGAGGATCTCATATTGGCTCCAAACTGTGTTTAGTTGACTCTTCAAAAGTTTGGAAACCAATTGGGAGCAGGTGCCGCGGAGAAAGGATTCATCTCAGCTCTTGAAGGAGCGCCGGACGCGCATCTGGAAAAACCGGCGGACGCGTCTGGCGCCGTGAGAAAATCTGTCGCAGAGAAAGTCAGAAATTCAATACTGGCCGGACGCGTAACAGTGTTTCTCCTGCGTCCGGCGCCCGCGTCTGCTGCGCGTCCGACGGACTCGACTTGGGCTGCCATTCTGGGGAGTCTCTGTTCGGAGTCCGACGACCCGCCAGACGCAGCGCGGACGCGTCCGGCGCGATGTGGAAGTGCGCGAGTCACTTAATCTGACGTGTGGGGCCGCCTATTCTTTTCCTTCACTTCGAATCGGCCCGCGGCCCTCTTCTTCTTCCTTCGCATCCGTACGCCGCCCCCGCCGCCCGCTAACCCTAGAACACAACCGCGCCGCGCCGCCCAGCCCTCGCGCCGCCCTGCTCCTCCTCGTGCACGCGCCAGCCAGCCACCGCCGCGCGCCATTCCGGCCGCCGCGCTCACCTAGCAAGCCAGCGCCGCCCCGGCTCAGCCAGCGCCGCCTTGGAAGTTAACTGGCGCCGCCTGGACCTCATCTTCACCGACAAAGCTTCAGCTTTGGTCCGCGGCGTTCCTCCCCTGTGTATTCTCTCTATGATTCGCGCGCCCATCGGCGTTCATCTAATCCAGGAGAGGCTCTTCCTTGGTGAGTTCCACCACTGCCCCCCAGGTGTTCGGCCAAATGCCTAAGCCGTCAATCCCATCTGTTTTTGACCCTGTTTGACACCGTGTCCTTGCAGTGATCCATCTTATTCTCAAGGAGATGGTTTAGCCTGCCCTGGACAGCATTCTTTACCTTTCGACATCCCTTTAATATCTGGTAAGGTTCACCTTACCCTCTCAATGTCATGTCGAAATGCAGCAGTCATTCGCTCCTCGCTGTATTAATTCTCACTCCAAATCACTCCATCATGCAGTGATTCTTTGAAAAGGGTGCCCCACATCGTCATTTCTCATCTATTCACAGGAGTGATCGTGTCATAGGTATATTGCCATAATTCTATCTAATCTTACCAAATTGCTTTGCTTCCGATAGGTTTTCGCTTCTCTAGAAAAATGCTTATTTTAAATAGCTCCTATCTATTCTATCTCTTGCAGCGAGCCGTGTCGGATTGAGATAAATTGACAGTGGGCAGTGAAACTCTAGGCCAAGCCTAGGAGTGTGGATTGAGGCCAAGCCTCAAAAGTGGCAGTTCATCCTCTTGCAGCTTGTTGATTGATCAGTATCAGCGGCAGTCATGCCCAGGTGCAAGAATTCAGGCAGGGGTTCAGGGGGAGATGATGATCCGCACAGAAGGCCAAATCTTCCTGAGATGATTGAGAAAGCTAAGGGCAAGAAAACTGTGACTATGAGGAAAAGAAAAAGGTTGCCAGCTGATTCTCAGGCAGCCCTGGCAGTAGCAGCAGCAGCAGAGCGTGCTGAGCGGAGAGCTCGCAGGGGTGCAGGCATTGTGATTCAAGAGCCATAGGAGGCAGAGGCAGAGGCTCCTGAGGCAGAGGAGACCACTCTTGAGCAGCAGGATCTTTCTCCTTTACGACGGTCCTCCCGTGTCAGGACTCTCCCGCCACGGACGGCTCGGCGATCCACGGGAGTCGAGTCCCTCTTCGACTCCACGAGGCAGCCCAGCGGGGGCCCTACGGGACCTAGGCGAGTACGGAGGAGCTTTTGAGAGCGAGTGCCAAGAAGATTCAGGCTATCGGGCGGTGGACATAAACACCGGTTTCCGCTTCTAGAGAGAGAGCTGGTGCACCTTATTACACGGCTCCGCACAAGTCTTTGGTAGAGGCTTACGGGCGAAGTCAAAGATTACCAAGCGAGAGGACAAGTGATAGGCGACACTTTCTCACATGTGTTGGGCCGGGCCTTCGAGAGAGTACTTGGGTGCACGGCCCGGGCTTGATTGATCTAATTGGAAGATCTCGGCGAGATATATTCCGAGAATGGGTGCTAGAGTTCTATGCTACACCGTGGATAGCTCCAAATCATTCACTCATCTCATATACCATTCGTGGTCGAGGCGTAACTTGTCTAGTGAGGAAGCCGGGAACTTCTTGGGGATTTGAGGCCCATCAAGCCGCATCAATTTGTGCTTTCCGGAATTGAGCCACCCCGCCGTGCACGGGGAGGAGTAGTGCCACCTCCCGAGATCATGAGAGAGGTCTTTGGACCTAACTTTGGTGCGGGGTCGGTCGGCGTAACACCACGGGATGAGCTACGCCTTGCTCGAGTCCTTGATCATATTCGAGAGATACACTATTCTTGCTAGGCCCGGTTTCGGGGAACGGGTTCACTAGGCTCCGGCGGTGGGTAGTGTCACATCTTATGAGGAAGATTCCTTTTGATATCGGGACTTGATACTTTGTGATATGGAAGATGTTATCTATGGGAGTTTCAAGAACTATCGCACGATGCACTATGCTCATTGGATCACACGGCTTATCTATAGAAATGGTGATCTTCCGGACTCGATCGAAAGGAATATGAAGATCCGCTGAATTATGAAGTGTTTGGCTCCTATGATGCTTCTCGAGTTGTCGAATCACCGCAGATGCTCCTCCGAGTCATTCCTCGACATGGAGATCCGATTCTGAGAAGGAGGCGCTAAGCGGGATGCTAGAGTTGAGCGCTAGCGCGAGATGAAGAAGCGAGCTTGCGAAGGCCGAGGCGGCCAGGATATGAGATCACTACCTCGAGACTCGAGGATGATGAGGAGTACTACATTCCAGTTCGTCCTCTCCTCGTCGGCATGATGCGAGGCGGCGGTTCGAGAGCGGCCATTGAGCGCTTGACTCGGGTACTTGACAGGTTGGCGCCAATCGGGGAGCGTGCCGAGGAGCGGCATGAGATTGCTCTAGCCGAGATACGAGCTCGCCGGGATGCACGGCATCGGCTACGGCAGCGGAAGCACCGCAGACTATGACTTTGATTGCTTCACTATTTCAGCGAGACGGGTGCCACAAGTACCTCGGGAATTCTTCCCCCGGCTCCGAGTCGGCCGGCGGGACGGACCTTGGGTGCGGGACCTTCTCGGATGCCCGATCACGAGTGCGAGCTTACCGGCTTCGGGCATAGCACCTTCTTCTCCGGCGGTTCGAGTGTCCCCCTGGTTTTCCATGAATCTCCACCGGCTTCTCACCCGTTGGCTCTCATCTCGTTATTCACCCGAGACTCGGGTGCGGCCCATCATCGGGCTTCCTACGGTGCACTCACGGAGAGGCGACACACGAGTACATGAGACAGCCTACTCAGCATGACTCGCAACCTCAGCAGCAGCAGATTCCTCCAGTGACAGGCACCGGCACATCAGGCACTATACCTTCCTCAGTGGCGTCTAAAGATCCTCTTCCCACTACTGAGGCAGTACCACAGGTGGCTCCTACTCTTCCACTTGCTACACTGTCAGAGCCACAGGGTCAGCCAGAGATAGCTCTAGTCCCAGTGCCGACCACGGAGACAGCGACCGTCACAGTGACAGTTGAGCGGACCCGCACCGCTTCACCGCCGGCGTCACGGCCCGGAGGGTCGGCGAGGCTCTGTTACTCGGTCAGCCCGAGCTCGATGACAGCCCGGATGATGCTACGCATTCGTCATTGCTCCACATGCTCGTGAGACCGGCTCGTCTCGCTCCTTCCACCCCTCGGCCTTAGGTTTTGGTCCTTGATGCCAAAGGGGAGAGTTGGGAGTATGTAGACTTAGGGGGAGCTCATAGCTTGGGATTTGGTTCTTTTGATTGATACATTTGCATGCATCATGTTTACTTTATGCATTGTATGATATGTGTGAGGTACTTTCATTCGCAGTGACATATGCTCTTCGGTTTGGTATCACCTTCTATGTCACCTGGCTCTTTGCTCATATGTGCTTGGCTTCCGCGGTTTACTCTGATTCCATATGAGCTATGCTTTTGTCTTGTGCTAACTCGTTTTTGCAGATTATATGTGCACAGATCTCTTGGCTTGATGTCACATGAGTCATTCTAATCTTTGCTCTTATTGTCAAAGGCTCATGTGAATCAAGCATGCTTGAAAACCTCAACTAAACTCTTCATACTCCGAGAGGTTGTCATCAATCACCAAAAAGGGGAGATTGAAAGCATCTAGGCCCCTTTGATGTGGGTTTCGATGATTGATGACAAAATAGATTACTATGACTAACGTGTGTTTTGCAGAAACAATGGGAGTTAGGTCATGTTAATGGAATCTCAGGCAATTTGGTTGGCATGCCCTCTTAGCGATGGAAATCGTTTCGGTTTTCAAAGGTTGGATGACAAGGTTAAGGACGGTTAGTTCCGATTGTCGAAGGTGTTGAGAGACATCGGATTAGTCGTTAGGACTTTGTTTTCTTCTTTGGTCGTACTATTAAGGGGGTGCAAATGGGTAGCTTGACCTAGCCGAGTCTCGGGTTTAGGTGTGGTGCACACTTTGGTGAAATCTTAGCGCTAGGAAGTTACGTATAAGCCCTGAGAGTTGTTGAAGTCGTCGCCGTTTTCAAAGGATCGCGTATCAAGTGGAAACGGGAGCCTCAACAGGCGCCGGACACGCCAGCCGTGGGCGCCGGACGCGTCCGGCGCACGGTGAAGTCGTCCTTGGTACGCCTTGAGCGGCGGACGCGTGGCCACAGCGTCGCGCGTGCGCGGACGCGGACGAAGAGTTTCGGAATCGGGCTCGCAGTCGGGATCGCGCGCCGAACGAACGCGCCGGACGGCGCCGGACGCGTCCGGAGCTCGCGCAGATCGTAGCCCAACGGCTAGGGTGCCGTTTGAATTCCATAAAGCGCCGGACGCGTCCGGGCGGAGTGCCCGGACGCCGGCGTCCGGCGCTCACGTCGAGCTGAAATTTTGGGTAACGGTTGGATTTTGGCCTTTGGCTATAAATACTACCTCACCCCCACCATTTCGAGTCTCTTGCTCATTTCATCAGCTGTTAGCCACCTTGTGAGAGCAGGAGAGTTGCAAGAGCCTCATGACTTGAAGAGATTTGAGAATCCATGAGTTCATGAGCAAATCGAGAGTAGCTAGTGTGCATCCACTCTTCTCCCTAGGCTTTGCGAGGTCAAGTGAGAGTTTGTGCTTGTTACTCTTGGTGATCGCCATCACCTAGACGGCTTGGTGGTGATTAGAGCTTGGTGATCATCCGGCGGTGCTTGTGGATGACCCAACTCGTCTTGTGAGCGGTTCTTGGCGATTCACCGCGTCGGAGCGACGAAGAATCAGCCCTAGAGAGCACTTGGTCCTTGCGAGGATCAAGGGGGAGCTACACCCTTGCGCGGGTGCTCCAACGAGGACTAGTGGAGAGTGGCGACTCTCCGATACCTCGGGAAAAGATCGCCGAGTTCCTTGTCCCTTTACTTTCCGCATTTACGTTCTAGCACTTACATTCTCGCAATTACTTTCATAGAATTGCCATGCTAGAATAGGATTGGAACTTAGGGTGCAAAACTTTAGTTGATCGATTGTCTAGGAACACACATAGGCACCGAGGGGTGAATTATGGGCTAGTAGGTTTAATTCCGCAATAATTTTTAGAATTAGCCCAATTCACCCCCCCTCTTGGGCATCTTGATCCTTTCAATGGGAAATTCAATTCCCTTTGGCATCGTTGAACCCAGAGATAGAAATATATCGACCATACCCCCCTTGTGTTAAGTACTGGCGGGTCCACACACCATCCTCAAAGTCGTCCTTTTAAATTTGAGAGAGGCTGGCTTTTACGGGATGGTTTTTATGAGATGGTTGTAAATATTTGGCAATCCGAAAATGGGGGGTCCTCACCTCTAGAGCGCTGGCAGTCTAAAATTAGGAGACTGAGGCAGCATCTAAGAGGCTGGGCCAAACATACAGCGGGGTCTTATAGAAAAGAAAAAAAGACCTTACTGGCTCTTTTAGAAAATCTAGATAAACAAGCAGAGGTGGCTGCATTTTCTGAACAAGATATTAATCTTAAACTATATCTAAAAGAGCGTTTAGTTTCTCTTTTGAGAGAAGAGGAACTAAAATGGTATGAAAGAGCCAAAGTAAAAACCCTGTTGGAAGGGGATGCAAATACTCGGTTCTTTCATCTTGTGGCAAATGGGAAACATCGCAATCAACACATCTTTAAACTAGAAGATGATCAAGGGACTGTTGTTGGCGATAGTAGTCTAAAAAACCATATTACCACATACTATAAAAATCTATTTGGACCATCGGAGAATTCGAGATATCAACCTCGTGGAAGATCAAATTTCAGATATTCCACAGTTTCCCCCGCAGGAAAATGAAACCCTCATCGGCCCTTTCACCGAATCAAGTAAAGGAGGTGTTTTCCAAATGGAGCATAATAAAGCTCCAGGTCCGAGATGGGTTTCCGGCTGAATTTTATCGTGTGTTTTGGGGTCTAATAATGAACGATCTCATGCCTCTTTTTGCCGAGCTACATAGCGAGGCTCTAGACTTACATAGTCCGAACTTTGGAATAATTACACTAATTCCTAAAGTTCCTAATGCTACTAAAATTCAGCAATACAGACCAATTTGTGTTTTCAATGTGAGCTTTAAAATATTCACAAAAGTGGGCACAAATAGGCTAAACAAAGTTGCTAGAACCGTCGTGAATCCTATGCAAACGGCTTTCATGCCGGGAAGGAATATCATGGAAGGGGTCGTAATCTTACATGAAACCATCCATGAATTACATACTAAAAAACGAGATGGCATTATAATTAAAATTGATTTCGAGAAAGCCTATGATAAGGTCAAGTGGTCCTTCATACAACAAACCTTACGTATGAAAGGATTTTCCACTAAATGGTGTAGATGGGTACAGAGTATGGTCACGGGAGGAAGTGTGGGGATTAAAGTTAACGATGATGTTGGCCCCTACTTCCAAACCAGACGGGGCCTTCGACAGGGTGACCCTATGTCCCCTATCTTATTTAACATCGTAGCGGATATGCTAGCTCTCCTAATCAATAGAGCAAAAAACGATGGTCAAATAAGAGGTATCCTCCCACACCTTGTAGATGATGGTTTGTCAATATTACAATATGCAGATGACACCATCATTTTTATTGATCACGACCCAGAGCAGGCAAAAAATCTAAAACTCCTGCTATGTGCTTTTGAGCAGTTGTCTGGGCTCAAGATCAACTTCCACAAGAGCGAAATCTTTTGCTATGGTGCAGCCAAAGAGATGGAAAATTACTATACCACTCTGTTTGGTTGTAATACTGGGGATTATCCTTTCAGGTATCTAGGGATCCCAATGCACCATAGACAACTCCCGAATTCCGATTGGAGAAAGGTTGAAGAACGCTTTCAACAAAAACTCTCTTGTTGGAAGGCAAAGTACCTATCCTATGGGGGAGACTTGTTCTACTTAACTCGGTTTTGAGCAGTCTTCCCATGTTTATGATGTCCTTTTTTGAGATTCCAAAGGGAGTTCTCAAAAACCTAGATCATTTCGAGATCAAGATTCTTTTGGCAAGGGTCTTCGAAAAACATAAGTACAGACTTGCCAAATGGGACATATTGTGTCGCCCCAAAGACCAAGGGGTCTAGGTATTCTTAACTTGGAATTGCAAAATAAGTCCTTGCTAGCCAAATGGTTGGTTAACCTCATCAACACGGATGGCATGTGGCAAAATATGCTACGGAATAAATACCTAACCTCTAAATCACTAACTCAAGTGAGCCAAACCTAATGACTCCCACTTCCGGAGAGGTCTTATGCGTATCAAAGCCGAGGTGTTGGCTAATGGGTCTTTTACTATTAAAGATGGGACTATGACGAGGTTCGGGACGACACATGGGTAGGTAACACGCCTCTAAAAGTTAAGTATCCATCTTTATATAATATAGTGAGGGATCCCCACGCAACCGTGTCAAAGGTGATGACCTCAAGCCCTCTTAATATATCTTTTAGAAGGGCTTTGGTGGATAACAAACTTTTAGAGTGGCGTAGCCTAGTAGCTCGAATTTCCAATGTTGAGTGGTGGATGGGTCGACTTTTTTAAGTGGGGTCTAACCAAATCTGGGTCATTTTCTGTCAGATCTATGTATCTTTATCTCATTGATACACAGCCACCCTTTCAACATAGGAAAATTTGGAAGATGAAGATCCCTCTAAAAATAAAAATCTTCCTGTGGTTCCTACAAAGGGTGTCACTTTAACAAAAGACAACCTCGCTAGGAAAACTGGAAAGGAAGTCAAAAATGTATCTACCGCAATAGGAACGAGACTATTCAACACCTCGTTCCTCGACTGCCCTTGTGCAAAATTGCTGTGGAGGATCATCTTCTTTGCTACTAGTCTACAACAATCTAGATCGATAAGGCATATGTTTGGTAATTGGCTTAGTAATCAACATGAAAAAGTCAAAAATTTGATCCGGGTTGGGGTCGCGCCTTATCTTGGGCCATCCGGAGATGCCGTAACGACGTTATTTTTAATAAAATAAAAACTAACTCCGTGATGCGGGTTATTTTCGGGGAGCATGCGGCTACGCTTCAAGGCACGGCTGCGGCGTGAGGAGGAGGCCAAAGACGTACTCTCGGAAATGAGCAAGAAATTAGAGATGATTTGTAGAAATAACGAACCGAGGATGGAAACATTTGTATCGTCTCGCTTTAGCTCCTAGGCTTTTGTAGCCTAAAGACAAGTTGGCCTCCTTTTTTCTTAAATTTTTGAAAGACTCGTAATAATTGGCTGTGTACATCCTTTTATGGATGTAGAGGCCGGATGTTTCATCCTTTATCGAAAAAAAAGCAAAGGGAAGGAAAAAGGGAGAAAGGGATGAAAATCCCCCTGCCAACCCGGCCTAGTCGATTTCACCGCCCTAAGATTGGCCAGGCCGGTTCACCTTCTAGTTTGAGTTGAGTTGAGTTGAGTTAGTTTTCTATTCTTTGCATCTATTATTTTGGCACGCGAAGAACTCGCTTTGGACTTGTTTTCTACTGGGATAACACCACCCCCTCTCTATAGATGAGATGATCATGGTTGATTGAAGATTTTAACTTGCAGTCAGCAAAACAAAATATGCATACCCGCTTTTGCCCTTTCTTTCTACTTTTGTTGTTTGTCATGTCTTCCAATAAGATTTGACAACATTCTAGGTGGCCTTGCTGACCCAGTGACCTTAGGACATTCTCCACGTTGTGTTCCCCAAAAGGCCTTCTCAGAGAGTCTACCACACGCATAACAGGCTTGATATTGGCCTAACCGAACTCTAGATCTGCTCCACTTTTAGCCGCCCATTTGACCCTCAAGGATAAAACTAGCGCCTGATCATTAGCAGGAGGAATCTAAACAGACCCTGGTATCATGTAGAAACCATTCCCTACACAAAAATCAAATTTAAAGAAACTATGTGAAATTTATATTGTTTGAAGTAGCGTCCGGGTCGATCTATAAGACCTTGACCTTAGCTTTTTCTTTTGTTTCAAGCAAAACCTTGTAATAATTGGCTGTGTACATCCTTGGATGTAGAGGCCGGATATTGTTTTATCCATTATTTAAAAAAATATGAAATTTATTCTATGGATATGACAAATACAACAAAATGAAAAAAAAAAGTAGAAGGACGAAAATGATTGTGGCTAATTGTGAGATATTATAGTTTCTTAGGTAGTACCTGCATTCCAAATCATAAGGAGTGCCATTAAATTATCCTTATATAATTCAGATGTATATTTAACCATTTTCAAGATTTTTAGAGGGCCATGTTAATTCCTATCAGTTCAAATAAATGAACTATATCTAAAGATATATGCATTCAGAACTTGATGAAACAAATTTGCATGACATTATAGATGGTGTATGTTTTTTTTTCAAAAGTTGATAAAAAAATCAGTGTTTTGACCTATATAACTTTGATATAGAGGAGGTACTAATCAGGGGGGATTCCCACCTGATTTTATATTATAGAAGACCCCATAGGTCAAGTTTGAAATACAAGAGCTGAAAAACCTTTACACATATCTACAAGTTTTGAGTTACTACATGCTGAAGGTAGGTATACCAAATATCGTTGATTTGCTTTTCTTTCTTCTTAAAGCGAGGTCTCCACGCTGCAGCATCAAGAGCGCAGGCTTGCAGGACCTGTCGAAGGGATAGATTTTCATTTCTGAAGACGCGTGCATTACGCCGTTTCCAAAGCTGCCAGCAACAGAGGGGGAAGAAGCTGCTGTATTGTTGCTGAGGGATTGCTGAAATTCTTGGCAGAGACTGCATGTCGCGAAGAGACAAGTCGTCGGTGATCACCAAACCCGTTGAATTCCAGAATTCTCTAGCAAAAGGGCAGTGCAGAAGGATGTGATCTGTTGCTTCTTTATGCACATTGCAGACTTCACAATTGGGAGCAGCAACAATTCTCTTCTTGAACAGATTAGCCCGACATCGAATTTCTTTCATACTGCGGCCTGGCGTTGAACCCCTTGACTATATGGAGCGGCCCAACCTGCACATGAGAAGAAGCGGAATCAGATTTCGCTTTCAACTGATATCGATGGCCGGCCAGGAAGTTCCAGCCAAACAACACCACATATATACAGGTTATATGTCATTACTAAGCTCGATCGGAGGGGAACCAACACAGCCACATACAGCGCAACAATGGTGGCAACTACCGCGCACCTGCTGGCCATCGCAGTAGCTGCGTTGGTACTGCGGCAGGCGCCCTTGATCACACGCACGGCATCAGCACAGGCACAGCGGCCGCCGTTCTGCCGCGACAAGTGCGGGAACATCACCGTCCCCTACCCTTTCGGCATCGATGCCGGTTGCTACCGTGATGACGGAGTTGGAGGTTTCAGCCTCGTGTGCGACGAAACCCACTCCCCAGCGGTCCTCACCATCAACGCCACCTCCTGGCAAGTCGAAGGGCAGATCCGCCTTGCCGGTTTGGGGCTCGAAGCCGGCGAGGCACGGGCCTACCTGGACGCGACGCGCGCGTGCTACAACTCCACTGGGGGCAAGATCAACTCGACCGGGGCCAACTACATGTCACTGGTCGCGAGCCACTACCGCTTCTCCAACGCCAACAACTCCCTCGTCTCGCTCGGCTGCCCGAACCTTGGCTACTTCGTCAACGGCGCCGGCTACTACGTCAGCGGCTGCATGTCCGTGTGCCGGCCGTCGGAGTCCGCCATACCGGGGCTCTGCACCGGCGTCGGGTGCTGCCAGAGCGCGATACCCCCAGCCCTCGACTTCTTCGAGCCGTATATGCTGGATTTCCCGCGAGGACAGCCAGGGCAGGGAGACGCCATCTTCGGCGAAAACATTACGGCATGCCGGTACGTGTTTCTAGTGGAGACGCAGTGGTTGATGACCAGGTACAGCGACGGTGCGTTCCGCGACCGGAGCGACGACTTCGCGGTGCCTGTCGTCCTCGACTGGGCCATCCGGAACGTCGGCAACTGCACCGCCGGAAGGCGCAACGTCACGGACTACGCATGCCGAAGCGCGCTCAGCGAGTGCGTGGACTCCGTCAACGGTCCTGGGTACCGGTGCAGCTGCTCCAGCGGCTACGAGGGCAACCCATACCTCGACGGTGGATGCAAAGGTAATCAGTTTTGTCACTGAATTGCCTTACGTGTTCTCCATCTTTTGATGAAATGATTTGACAAAATCAAACTGCTCAATTGCTCTGCTCCGCATGCAAATGGAAGACATCGACGAGTGCCAGCGCAGAGACCAATACCCATGCTTCGGCGTCTGCACAAACACTCCGGGAAGCTATACTTGCCGATGCCCTCCAGGGACAAGTGGAGACGCCTCTAAGCAGAATGGTTGCCGCCCCAAGGACAAGTTCACGTTAGCTCTCAGACTAGTTACAGGTACCGATCATGTGCACGAATCATCAGTTTGCTTATCACAGACGTTATACTGTCTCACGAATAGTTATTTGTCACAGGAGTCAGCGCCGGCGTGTTCTTGTTGGGCTTCATGAGCTTCTGTCTCTACCTGGGGCTCCAGAAGAGAAAGCTCATCAGAGCCAAGCAAAAGTTCTTCGAGCAGAACGGGGGCATGCTCCTGCAGCAACAGATGCACTCCTACGATCGGGCTGGCACCGGAGCGGCAGGGTTCAAGATATTTTCCACGGAAGAGCTTGAGAAGGCGACCAACGGCTTTGCCACCGACCGCGTTCTAGGCCGTGGTGGGCACGGCATCGTTTACAAGGGCGTACTCCAGGACAAGAGGGTGGTGGCTATCAAGAAGTCAAAGATGATGGAGGCGACCGAGACCAAGGAGTTCGCGAGGGAGATGTTCATCCTCTCCCAGATCAACCACAGGAACGTCGTCAAGCTGCTCGGCTGCTGCCTCGAAGTCGAGGTGCCCATGCTGGTGTACGAGTTCGTCTCCAATGGCACTCTCTACCACTACATCCATGACAAGGATTCCAATGCTGATGTCTCCCTCGACACCCGTCTCCGCATAGCGGCAGAGTCTGCGGACGCCCTCGCGTATATGCACTCGTCGGCTTCACCACCCATACTACACGGGGATGTCAAGACGGCAAACATCCTGCTCGATGACAAGCTCACAGCCAAAGTTTCCGACTTTGGGACGTCAAAACTGGCACCAAATGATGAGGCCGAGATCGCAACACTGGTGCAGGGGACGTGGGGTTACCTAGACCCCGAGTACCTTATGACATGCCAATTGACCGATAAGAGCGATGTTTACAGCTTCGGTGTCGTCCTACTGGAGCTCCTGACTAGAAAGAAGGCGTTGTACTTTGAAGGCCATGAGGAAGATAGGAGCCTCGTATCTTGCTTCATAACGGCGGTGAAAGCCGGCCGGGTGGAAGAGCTGCTTGACAGCCAGGTGAGAAATGAGATTTGTGCCTGCGATATTCTGCATGAGATTGTGGATCTTGTGATGCAATGCGTCAGCATCAGTGGTGAGGAACGCCCATCGATGAAGGAGGTCGCAGAGAGTCTGGTGAGGCTGAGGAGATACCAGCAGCACCCTTGGAATCAGGCTGATGGCAGCACAGAGGAGGCGCTGGGCTTGCTTGTCTCAGAGTCAGAGCAGCGTAATGGCCATCTCCAGTTCGGACAACAACAACAACATGCCTTTAATATTGAAGATGACACTAGATATTTAACATTGTAGTAGGTAGATCATTGTATTATTGTTGTTTGCAATAAATTTTTATATGAATTCCCCTAGATGTAAGGAAAATAAATATTTATAAAGTACTCCCAACATCCTAAACTATAAGTCATTCTATTTTTTTTAGTAGTTAAAACATCTGACCAAATCTATATAAATAACAACATTTATGATATCAAATAAGTATCATTAGATTATTTATTAATTATATTTTTATAATATACCTATTTGATGTCATAAATTGTACCTTTCTCTATAATTTTGGTCAAATTTTGAGATGCTTTAACTCTAACAAAAGTTAAGATGATTTAAAATTTGAGATTGAGGAACGTAATAGTGTATTCGCTAAGCATACCCATGCAGAAGAGTCTAAAAAATATTATGCGCATAAAAAAAGTGGTCTTCTAATTAAGCATACACCATTGCAGTGGGGTGGGGGGATCAGATACGGTAAAATCGAAAACATAACATAAGTATGATTAATATCACTAAAATGGTTTATTTACATGCCACTGGACCAAAAGGTCTTCAGATTTGCAATACAGCGACACCCATTTGCTGAAGTGAATAACATAACAAATTTGAAATAATTTTATGTCATAATTTTATTTCAGATTTGTAGTGTTGCAAACACATGGCTTTTTCCATAGCCATTGTGTAGCAGTTTTTGTGCTGATTGATTGTCAACATACCAACACAAGTTGGTAATACAAACTGAAGAATCATGAGAAATCTCATTCTGCAGCTTGCAGTAGGTTCATTATGCATTTTCAGTTGACTTGCATATGAAACATAGGTGATGGAAAGCTCCAATTTGCATGCATTCTTAGTGGCAAACTAAAAGCTCAATTGCTGTTCTGAAGTCTTTGTTCTAGTACAGTCAGTTACATGTGTTTGTACATTCTTGTCAAAAAAACATGTGTTTGTACATGTTTTTTTTTTTTTTGGGGGGGTCTTTCTCTGCTTCTTTGTTTCATAGTCTTGTGCTTTCTGTGTAGTTGTGCGGCACTGGATCATTGTTTGATATTCTTTTAGTGATTTATGGATGTTTGATCTGTGAATAGGTAGCTTGTCTGTCAAGTAGGTGCTGTTCCTGTGCTGTACGTATGCTGGATATATGCTAAAATTCGGTTGTTTATTTTTGTATTCTGTTTATTATTTTCTGGAAGATAACAACCGTATAAAATCTTCCGGAAGATAAAAACTATAAAAAATCTTCCAGATTAACGTACATGTTCTGTTTTTTGAAAAAAAAATGTTGGTTTGTATCATTAGACATGGCAACCACTGAACGATACGAGAGAAAGGGCAAAATGAGGACACATGGTTTTTGCCATAACCATTGTGTGGACTTTTGTGTGATGAGTGATTATCAACATGCCAACACAAGGCGTGTGTGTTCTTACTAACCGATGGCACGCGGATACGTGTCAAACAATGGTGTCTCTTGGCTCATGTTGTCTGCAGGTGTCGAGCTCAGAGACGGTGGTCGACGGTCGGTGAAGATCAAGTAGGGCGTGCCGTCTGGCGACGGACCGGGTGCGGTGAAGGGCGGACGTGAGGCTTGGATCGAGAGACCCGAGGACCGGGCGACCAGCCGTGGTGGCCGGCCTGGGATATCAACGAGCGCAAGTGTACACGGCGGGGGATGCGTACGGGCTACGCTACTCGCGGAGGGTTTGGTGGTTTCGCCTCAAAACCATCGGCGGCGGGTTTCCCTGGTTTGCGCCTCAAAACCGGGGGCGGAGGTCCCGATGCGGACGGACGACACGTGGCGGCATCGGGGAGATTGCTTGGAAGCAAGGCTACCGGTGAGGAGGTGTGGTGGCCGTCGGATCAAGAGAAGGCTGAGTTGGACCCTTATGCCCCTGGCTAAGTGGTTTGGCTCTTCATGTATCCAAGGGCAAAGAGGGAATGTAAAATAGGCTTGCCCCTATAAATAAAGGATGAGGGTCTCCCTTCCCCCTCACCTCTTCCATTTCCATTTCCTCCTTTTAGGATTTCCCTTCCTTTAGTTGCTGTGTAAGAGAGAGGTCTGCAAATCTTTTGATTTGTACTCGAACCAGTGTGTGGCAAGCAGAGCGCCTAGTCTCTGCTGTTTCCTCCGGGATTAAATCTTGTGTCTGTGTTTTTGCTGAGCTTTTTCGCCTCTTGTTCATCTGTGCAAAATTTGGGATTAAATCATGGATTTTTGATATGGATTTCTTGGAATTTGGTGAGCACCTGTACTCTGCTTCGTGCATAGCAGCTTGACTGCTCATTCTGTACTGGCACCTTCGAGTGGCCTAGTAGAAAGAGCTGTTGCCTGTACATGTGCTCACCCTTCTCGTGCAGTTCCTTCTTGTTTTGGTTTGCACAAGCGGCTGGAGGACGGGGCCGTCGGGGAGCGCTTGCCTAGATGCAAGGTGCCGCCGGTCTCCCCGGTGCCCTCGAGCGCCTTGTCCCCTTCAGCTTCGGCACGCAGCTGTGCTTGCCGTGTCTTTTGCATCTCCAGTGCCGTGTCCCATCGTTTTCCCCGATTCTTCAGTTCGATTCGTTGTGTGGGTGCGCGCAGTTCAAGATCCATTCTAGCGCTGTTGCCCTGTTGTTCTATCTTCTTGTCTGTTGCTAGCAGCGGTGTGCAATCCCTCCAACTGCTTTTCTCGTTCTTGTGCCAGGGTGCCTTTGGATCGTGCGTTATTTCAGCACTAAGCTGTGCTTGTCGTTAGCTTAGGGGACATCCAGAGGTGGATTTTGATTGGTAGAAAAAGGTTGTTTGTTCCTTCCGTAAATTACCAAAGCAATTCTATTCATTTGATGGAGTATTAAATTACTTCTTTTTATAGAGTTGGTACTTACGGTAGTGAAAGAATTTCCTTTCTTCCGTTCTCGCTTGAGCACCGATGTTTCTAGTAGGTCACCGGTCAAGCTACCGTCTTGAGTTCGAAGAGCCTCGGTGTTTTGATCCGGTCGGGATTTTGATATTGTCGGGAGCTATGTTGTGAGATGATATGCGTGTTACGGGGAAATAGCTCAAGCAGCGTGTCGAGCTGCTGATTGTTCTCTCTCGATTTCAAGTGAGGTGGTTGAACGATTTTTCAGCTGAATTTGGAAATTTTCACTAGCTCGATTTTCCGTTTTGCGCACAACTTTGCAATTCGTGCTCCGATTCACTTTCCGCTTGTTGCATTGAGTTTCTATCGCCCTAAAGAATTTATCTAGATACTCCCATCACCGGTTGGTGCGAGTATTTTAGATTTGGGGTTGTTACTTCTTGGGGTTTGAATTTGGAACCGTGGCCAAATATTTCAAGAGAAATTTGAGGCTCCCATTCACCCCCCTCTGGTCGCCGTTTCCGGTCCTTCAATTGGTATCGGAGCCGGTTAAGGATCACTTCACCTTAATCGGTCCGTGATCCCCAAAGGCGACAGTATGGAGAACCGTGGGCTTGGCAAGCCACCGCACTTCGATGCCAAGAACTATCCCTATTGGAAGATACGCATGTCGGCGCATCTCCAAGGGATTGATTCGCGTGTTTGGGAGATCTCGTGAGAATGCGGACTACGTGGTACTTGCTGCCCGTGTTGACCAAGCACGAGATCGACCAACACAAGGCGAACAACACCGCGCGTAACCTGTCTTGTTTTCTCGCTCTTTCTATGGAGGAATTTGAGCGTGTTTCGATTGTACCATCGCTCGAGAGATCGGTCTAGACCGCAGAAATACCATGAGGGTACCGCCCATGTCAAGACCAGACTCTATGAGACACACAAGAGAGAGTATGAGAATTTTGTTCAAACCGATGGTGAATCTATTGATTCTTTGTTCACTCGCTTTCAAACCATCGTGAACAAGATGAGGGCAAACAACCCTCGATGCCCTATGACGATCATCGAGAGCGCTTAAGCTTCTATATGCTCTAGATCGGAGGGTTTGGGAAGTGAAGGTCTCGGCGATCATCGAATCGCCGGCTATGAGACTCTCCTTTGTGGATGAGCTATTCGTAAGCTCAAGTCCACCGAGATTGACCACCCGACGCGGCGAGGATCGAAATCCGTCTCGCCCTACCATGGCTTTGGTCTCGTGTACAGGAGGTTCAAGTTCTTTGACTAACCCTTCACAACATGCTGTCTTTTGCCTTGTCTTCCGGGTCTCGGCTACGAGAGGAGCGAGATGGAGGCTCTTGGGGACGACGAGCTCGCCTTGGTGATTAGCCGGTTCTCACGGTTTCACAACAACCGTTTGAATCGCCGGCGTGGCATCACCAAGCAAGGATGCTTCGGGTGTGGAGATCCCGACCACTACATCGCCAACCGTCCCAAGGCCGACAAGAACCACTACAACAACAAGAACGACTACGGCAAAGCGCAAGGACAAGCACGAGTCTTCCACACCCAAGTACAAGTACAAGTACAAGGGAAGATTCGACAAGGAGGTGGTCAAGAAGAAGTTCCCTGGAGAAGCAAGAGGCGAGCAACGAGCCTTCCTCGCATCCCTCGGTGATCTCGACGATGACTCCGACAACGGCTCACCCCCAAGCGATGATGAGGCCGAGCAAAGGTCGAGAACAAGTTCAACGGCCGTGCTTCTTCGCCGACTCCAAGCTTGGAGGTTCTTGCACCATGGCACTCGACGAGTCTACCCCAAGCATTGAGAAGAACGACGACACCGAGCCCGAGGTAGAACAAAATCTCGAGTCCCTTGTCTTGCTTTGAGGTTGATAACTTGACTACTACTTTGCTTAGTCAAGATGCTTTGCTTAAGCGTCCGCTCGTGAGAGAAAAGATTTCAAGGCTAAGTGGGAGCTTTGTCAAAGAGCTAGAGTCTCGTTAGGGAGTCCGTGCACATCTCGATGAGTCCGAGTGTGATGCTTGTGCCATTCATATGGCGAACCTAGCGATGTGTAGTCCAAGTATGTGGCTTTGGTAGATGAGCTTGATGAGGTTAAGGCTAGGTCTGTCTCTCGTGAGTCCTTGCAAATCTTGTGATGAGTGAAGTCCGAGCTAGGTGAGAAAATGACTAGGATTGACATGCTAGAGAAAACTAGTCAAGTTTCTAGATGTGCTTGTTGTGAGGCTTTGGAACTAGAACTAGACTCTTGTAGGCATGACAAGAAAAGGGCCGAAGAAGAAATCACAAATCTTTGGTCCATGCTCGTTGGTTGTCTTGCGGTGAACCTCGGCTTGGCATGATGATGAGTCGGTTCAAGAGGGAACCGACACAACGGGATTAGGCTTTGCTACAGTGGGAAGGGTGAAAATATTTTTGGTAAGGTTGGTGAACACGGTGGTATAAGTGCATCCGAGAAATCCACCAAGCCTTCCACTACTCCCAAGTTGATCAAAATCACTCCACCTCGGCCCTAACAAGCCCAATGTGAAAGATGGTGTGTTTGAGGAACCTCCCAAAGTTTCACCTCCAAAGCAAGTGTGGACTCCAAAACCAAACCACCTAAGGAACCCACTTGACACACTTCCCGACATCTCTATTAAACCCTCCAAAGAACAAGCAAATCCAAAGAGTGATCCATACCCATGAGAGAGTGAGTCAACCACCACCCAAGAGAGAGGTGTATCACCGTGATTATTGTCACCATGATGGTCACTTGTTTGAGTTTTGCTTTCGGAGGAAGAGAGATGAGCGGCATGAGTATGAGCTTTTCCATAACTCTACTCATGGTGTGTTTGCTCCACGTTTCCGAGGCACGGTGTTAGGCCAAGAGGTGCAACACCTCAAGGACCTAGGCCTCAAGGTGTGAGACCACGAGGTGGTCGTGCCGGCGGGGTTCGGGTTTTGCTTATGACCTTGGATCTCGTGACCGTGGCTTTCGGTCTTACGGGATGAGCGGACCACGTTTTTCGTCGTGGTGATCGCTCTACTCATATGGGACATGGCATGCATGATGCTTTTGCTAACACCTCTCGTGGGCGAATGAGCCAACACCGGTTTTCTCCTCGTTACTAACTTGAGTGTTGGATCATTTGCTCATCCCATGTCTCACTATTGATGCAGGATGAAGGGCTGGAGAACACGTGGCTAGTTGATTCCGGTTGCTCTCGACACATGACCGAGAACTCAAAATGGTTCTCCAGCCTTACCCAAATGAAGTGTAGTGAATACATTACATTTGGGGATAATAGCAAGGGTAAAGTGCTTTCACGTGGGTCCATCCGTCTGAATGAGAACTTTGTGCTTAAGGATGTGGCTTTGGTTTCAAATTTGCACTTCAATCGCTTCGTTTCTCGGCTTCTTGATGACGGTTTTGAGGTTCGGTTTAAGCCAAGACTTTGTCGTGTTCTTGATGCTCGGAGAACCTCGTTTGCAAGATTGTGCCTTTTGGGAAAGTGTTTCGTGCTGATTTTTCTCGCTCATTTGGTCTTTCATTTGTTTGATGGCAAACTCCTCCTCGAGCTCGGAAGTGGCACCGCAGACTTGGTCACTTGAGTTTCGACTTGCTTGCAAGATTGAGCTCACTTGATCTAATTCGGGGTTTGCCCAAGCTCAAGTTTGAGAAGGATCTTGTTTGTCATCCGTGCCGTCACGGGAAGATGATTGCAGCTTCTCATCCTCCCGTGAACCAAGTGATGACCAAAGGGCCCGGCGAGCTTTTACATATGGACACCGTAGGTCCGGCTCGGGTCCGTCGATGGTGGAAAGTGGTACGTGTTGGTTGTGGTTGATGACTTTTCTCGCTATTCGTGGGTCTTTTTCATGGAAAGCAAAGATGAGGCTTTTACTCATGTTCATGACTTGATCTTAAGGTTGCAAAATGAGTTACCAAAGCATGCCATGCGAGCTATTCGCAAAGTGACAATGGCACCGAATTCAAAAATACTCGTTTTGAGACCTTTTGCTCATCCATAGGTCTTGAACATCGTTTTCCTCGCCATATGTCCCACAAAGAAATGGGATTGTTGAACGCAAGAATCGGACCCTTGTTGAGATGGCCGGGACGATGCTTGATGAGCATAGGACTCCTAGGCGCTATTGGGCCGAAGCAATCAACACGGCTTGTTATGTTTCAAATCGCATCTTCCTTCGAGCTTTTACAAAGAAGACTTCTTATGAGTTGCGGTTTGGTCGTTTGCCCAAAGTGAGCCATTTTCGTGTGTTTGGTCGCAAGTGCTTTATCTTGAAGAAGGGAAACTTAGACAGATTTGAATCGAGATCTTCTGACGGGATTTTTCTTGGTTATGCATCTCATTCGCATGCTTATCGAGTACTTAATCTTGAGACTAACCGTGTCATGGAGACTTGTGAAGTCACTTTCGACGAGACCGCACCTGTTCTTCTCCCGTCTTTGAAAGTGCGGGTGATGAGGAGATGAACAAGAGCATTTTTGTGGAGGAGGAGCGGGGACGATGCTGATTGGGGTGATCCCGAGCCGACTCCACCGGCTGCCCCGATTGACCTCGCGACGACTACTTCCGTTGACGGTCCCACTCCCACATCTTCTACCACATGGGGACCGTACGACGAGGTTTCTCGCCTTGTTCCACTCGCACCCGAGGGAGCTCCATTGCCGTCGGGGGAGGCGTCTTCATCAAGGGAAGCACCGCGACACATTCAAAGCATCGCCATCCTCCTTCAACCATGATCGGTAACATAAATGAGCGGGTCACTCGCAACAGATCTTATGAGATTTCGCACTTTGCACATTCCCTCGCTTTTGTTGCAAATTTCGAACCCAAAGAAGTGGTTGAGGCACTAACCGATCCAGTTGGGTGAATGCCATGCATGAGGAGCTTGAGAACTTTGAGAGAAACCAAGTGTGGGTTTTAGTGCCACCTCCACCTCGTGTCATCCCATAGGAACCAAGTGGGTGTTCAAGAACAAGCGAGTGAGGATGGGGTTGTGGTGAGAAACAAGGCTAGGTTGGTTGCTCGGGGTGCGTCGAAAGAGGGGATAGATTATGAGGAAACTTTTTTTTTGTTGCCCGTTTAGAAGCCATTAGGATCTTCCTAGCTTATGCAGCTTCGAAAGGGTTCAAGCGTATCAAATGGATGTAAAGAGCGCTTTTCCGAATGGGTACATAGATGAGGAAGTGTATGAAGTGTATGTGAGGCAACCCCCGTGCTTTGAAAATCCCAAGCATCCCGACCATGTTTTTAAACTCCACAAAGCCCTATATGGTCTCAAACAAGCCCCAAGAGCGTGGTATGAGCGATTGAAGTCCTTTTTGCCGGGTAAGGGTTTTACCATGGGGTCGGTTGACAAAACCTTGTTTCTCCTCAAGCATGGCAAAGTGACACTCTCTTGGTGCGAGATTTATGTCGATGACATCATTTTTGGTGGTTCGTCACATGCTCTTGTTGCAAAGTTTTCAGATATGATGAGCGGGGAGTTCGAGATGAGCATGATGGGTGAGTGACGTTCTTTCTCGGTTTGCAAATCAAGCAAACTCGAGAAGGGACATTTGTACATCAAGGCAAGTACACGAAGGATCTTCTCAAGCGCTTCGACATGGGTGATGCCAAGCCACTTCAAACTCCCATGTCGACCACGACCGCCTTGGATGCCGATCTAGAAGGAGAAGTCGTGGACCGGAAGGAGTACCGCAGCATGATCGGGTCGTTCGTACCGACGGCGACAAGGCCCGACATCCAGTTCGCCGTCGCCTTTGCGCACGCTTCCAGTCTTCACCGCGCACTTCGCATCGGCAGCCGTCAAACGCATCTTACGGTACCTTCGCTTCACTCCCGAGCTTGGTCTATGGTACTCGACCTCTTCATCTCTCTCTCTTTCGGGTTATTCGATGCCGATTATGCGGGTGATCGAATTAAGAGAAAGTCCACTTCGGGAACTTGTGAGTTTTTGGGTTCGTCGTTGATCTCTTGGTCTTCTCGCAAACAGTCTTCTATTTCCCAATCCACTTGTGAGGCCGAGTATGTCGCCGCTCGCCGCGTGTTGTTCTCGGTTGCTTTGGGTGGTTGCTACCTTGAGAGACTATGGGTTGAATTTTAGGAAAGTGCCTCTTTTCGGACAAGCACTAGTGCCATTAGCGTTGCTAAGAACCCGTACTCCACTCAAAAACCAAGCACATTGAGATCCGATATCACTTCTTGAGAGATCACCAAGAGAAAGGAGACATAGACCTTCAACCCGTGAGAACCCATGAACAGCTTGCCGATATCTTCACAAAGCCCCTCGATCAAACCCGTTTGCCCACTTGAGAGCGGAGTTGGGCATTTGCTACCCTTTTTAGAGTAGGGTAGCCTGTATTTTGATGTATAGTATGATCTTTGGCTTTCTTTTTTGCTTTTGTTTGGCTTTACATGTGTATCATATTGCATATCATCATGTATCATATTATCTTTATTGAGCTTCATGACTATAGTAGTTTTTGATTACATTCATGCTCTTGCTAGTATGTCTTGTGTATGTCACTTGGAGCTTGCGGCTTAGGCTTTTTCTGATCACTTGTTACATGTTATGAGCTAAGCCTGTTTTCTAAATATGAACCTGCTTAAATCTTGATGCAACCCGAAAAATGTTCACCTTTGAGATGGCAACTAGCATGTGTAGGTTTTGTGAGAACCTTGTTGCTTTCATATGTATGCTTGAGTTGCTATGTCTCATGTTTCTTGAGTCATTCACTTAGCTCGGATCTCTTGATAATCTTGTGCTAAAACTTGATGTCTAAGCTAAGAAATGATGAAAAGTTTTGAGTTGGATCTTTTCGTCCCACGGCAATGTCACGAGATTGCTTCTCATTCATTCGAGTGAGATGAACTTGGGCATTGTAGTGCTAGTCCACAACCACTCGTGACGAGACGGCTTCCCACTTGCACTAAGGGATGAACTCGGCGTGGTTGAAAAACATGATAAAAACAATCTTTTTGGCGGACAGTTTTTGATCCTCTCGTTTACACATGTCTAAATGAAACCTTGTTAACTACTTTTTGTTTTAACTCGATCAATGTTGTAGTTACAAGTGTTGTTAAGTGTATCTTTGAGACATGATGTGTGACCGTTATATGGGGTAGTTCACTCTTGTATACATGTGTTAGCACTTGTTTGATCTCCGCTTACATGTGCCAGGTGCTATTCTTTTGGTGAACACCTTTTATAAAATGCCCAACACCCGATCAAATGCTTATGTTTCATACTCCGTACCACTTGATCGGCTTGAGCATTGGTTTTGTCTTGTGCCATTTGTTATACACTTGCCATACTTGCTAGATCATCCATGTACTCAAATTGCTATACTTGTGAAGCTCTGTCATTTTGCATTTCTTTCATGGCATGATTTGAGGGGGAGTTGCAGTTTCTTTTGACCTAATCTTGATAAGTGCATGTGCCAACAAGGGGGAGAAACATCCACAAATCCAGAGAGTTCATTGGTGAGTATGCATTTGTCAAGGGGGAGTTGCACTCCGGGCTTTGCGTTGCTAGATGTGTTGAGCCGTTGCCTCTTCTTGAGGGTTTAGCAGTTTTTCAGGTGTTCTTTGCTTTGCTAGTGGTGTTGAGCCTTTTGCCTCTTCTTGAGGGCTAGCTTTGGTTTTCTTGGTCGCGTCGAGCCGTTGCCCATGTCTTTGGGGACCAAGTTGTGACTTTGCTTTGCTCATTGCAAATGACCTGTTTTCTGCTTGTCTTTGGCTCTTGGTCATTTGGATGGGTTGTCTCTGGTTTGTGTTGGTGTTGACAATGCACTCATCAAGGGGGAGATTGTGGACACATGGTTTTTGCCATAACCATTGTGTGGACTTTTGTGTGATGAGTGATTATCAACATGCCAACACAAGGCGTGTGTGTTCTTACTAACCGATGGCACGCGGATACGTGTCAAACAATGGTGTCTCTTGGCTCATGTTGTCTGCAGGTGTCGAGCTCGAGACGGTGGTCGACGGTCGGCGAAGATCAAGTAGGGCGTGCCGTGGCCGACGGACCGGGTGCGGTGAAGGGCGGACGTGAGGCTTGGATCGAGGGACCCGAGGACCGGGCGACCAGCCGTGGTGGGCGACACTGGGATATCAACGAGCGCAAGTGTACACGGCGGGGATGCGTACGGGCTACGCTACTCGCGGAGGGTTTGGTGGTTTCGCCTCAAAACCATCGGCGGCGGGTTTCCCCGGTTTGCGCCTCAAAACCGGGGCGGAGGTCCCGATGCGGACGGACGACACGTGGCGGCATCGGGGAGATTGCTTGGAAGCAAGGCTACCGGTGAGGAGGTGCGGTGGCCGTCGGATCAAGAGAAGGCCGAGTTGGACCCTTATGCCCCGGCTAAGTGGTTTGGCTCTTCATGTATCCAAGGGCAAAGAGGGAATGTAAAATAGGCTTGCCCCTATAAATAAAGGATGAGGGTCTCCTTCCCCTCACCTCTTCCATTTCCATTTCCTCCTTTTAGGATTTCCCTTCCTTTAGTTGTGTGTGAGAGAGAGGTCTCGCAAATCTTTTGATTTGTACTCGAACCAGTGTGTGGCAAGGAGAGCGCCTAGTCTCTGCTGTTTCCTCCGGGATTAAATCTTGTGTCTGTGTTTTTGCTGAGCTTTTTCGCCTCTTGTTCATCTGTGCAAAATTTGGGATTAAATCATGGATTTTTGATATGGATTTCTTGGAATTTGGTGAGCACCTGTACTCTGCTTCGTGCATAGCAGCTTGACTGCTCATTCTGTACTGGCACCTTCGAGTGGCCTAGTAGAAAGAGCTGTTGCCTGTACATGTGCTCACTCTTCAGGCAGTTCCTTCTTGTTTTGGTTTGCACAAGCAGCTGGAGGACAGGGCCGTCAGGAGCGCTTGCCTAGATGCAAGGTGCCGCCGGTCTCCCTGGTGCCTGAGCGCCTTGTCCCCTTCAGCTTCGGCACGCAGCTGTGCTTGCCGTGTCTTTTGCATCTCCAGGTGCTGTGTCCCATCGTTTTCCCCTGATTCTTCAGTTCGATTCGTTGTGTGGGTGCGCGCAGTTCAAGATCCATTCTAGCGCTGTTGCCCTGTTGTTCTATCTTCTTGTCTGTTGCTAGCAGCAGTGTGCAATCCCTCCAACTGCTTTTCTCGTTCTTGTGCCAGGGTGCCTTTGGATCTGTGCGTTATTTCAGCACTAAGCTGTGCTTGTCGTTAGCTTAGGGGACATCCAGAGGTGGATTTTGATTGGTAGAAAAAGGTTGTTTGTTCCTTCCGTAAATTACCAAAGCAATTCTATTCATTTGATGGAGTATTAAATTACTTCTTTTTATAGAGTTGGTACTTACGGTAGTGAAAGAATTTTCTTTCTTCCGTTCTCTGCTTGAGCACCGATGTTTCTAGTAGGTCACCAGTCAAGCTACCGTCTTGAGTTCAAAAGAGCCTCGGTGTTTTGATCCAGTCAGGATTTTGATATTGTCAGGAGCTATGTTGTGAGATGATATACTGTGTTACAGGGAAATAGCTCAAGCAGCGTGTCGAGCTGCTGATTGTTCTCTCTGATTTCAGTGAGGTGGTTGAACGATTTTTCAGCTGAATTTCTGAAAATTTTCACTAGCTCTGATTTTCTGTTTTGCGCACAACTTTGCAATTCGTGCTCCGATTCGCTTTCCGCTTGTTGCATTGAGTTTCTATCGCCCTAAAGAATTTATCTAGATACTCCCATCACCGGTTGGTGCGAGTATTTTAGATTTGGGGTTCTTACTTCTTGGGGTTCGAATTTGGAACCGCGCCAAATATTTCAAGAGAAATTTGAGGCTCCCATTCACCCCCCCTCTGGTCGCCATTTCCGGTCCTTCACAAAAGAACTCACAAAACTCACGCACGCACTCAATTCAATATATGACTACTGAGTACAGACCGTGCCTTCGATCTCGAGCAAGACACAGAGATACGAGATACCTTTTGCCCCGGCTAGGCCCCAAAATTTCATTTCCTCAATGGCTAACAGCCTAACAGGTACAGGGTAAGAGTAAGACACCGTATACCGAGCCAAACTAGAAACTGTCACGGAGGATGCATGTTTATTTGAACAAATCGACACTGATAGTGCAATGATTCTATTGATAAAGTAGAAAGTTGACACTGCAAATAGAAGATGTAATAAATTTCAGAAACAAAACTGATGTTGCTCTCTGAAAGAAAAAGGGAAACGGAAATTCACAGAGGACATCTGTGGTCATTCAGAACAAATGTTCTTTCATCAGAGGAAAGCACATTAACACATGCCACTGCCAACAAACGTGGAGAGCAACTCTCAAAAAAAAAAAAAAAAAAAAAAAAACTGGGCAACTAGCCACTATCAAACAGGTACAGGAACCTCCCCAGAACACACAAGGAGGCAGTCTTAAGAAAACAGGGTCATTGAGTTCATGACATAGCACTACCTCACACACACACCACTAATACATACAGCATCTACAAACCAAACTGCAACTTTATTACTAACCTCACATGAACACGGCTCCACGCACAAACGCACACAAATCTACACATGAAACAGAAACGTTCCGTGTCCAAATCCTCCATTCTGTCAGTCAGCTAAGAACTCAGCACCACCTGTGGCTTGGCCATGGCCTCCTTCCTCCTGCCCGTCAGGATCCTCTTCAGCAGGCTGCCATTCCCCTTCTGCTTTCTCGGGACAACGGAAAGCGCCACTACCTTCACGTCGGCTTCGCCCTTGCAGGTTCCGTTCACCCTGCAAGCCTGCTTTACGTGTGGCGCCGCCACTGGCATTGGGTGCGAAGAGCTGCATGCCGCGGCAGTGGAGCTGTTGTCTCCCTCATCGGCAGCAGGACGGTTTCCTTCACCTGACGCGATTGGTTCAGTACAGATGACCTCCTTGGTTGTGGGGGAGCCTGTGTAACAGAATCCGCCGTCCTCCATGCATAGCATCTGGCTTAGTGATTGCGATCGAGGCTTCCGCTCAGACCGAGCCGCGGTCTGAAGCACCTGGTCGAAAAGGATGGCGTCCTTTGGGGATGCAAGGGCTTTCAGTTGTTTCCCCAGGTTTATGATTGTCTCCCGGCACTCAATCAACTTATCTGATGCTGTTGAGATCTCAAGCTCCTGTGACACAGATGATATATAAGGTCTGGCGTTAGTTTCAAGGTCGCTTAGTAATTTGGACAGAAAATGAGCCTTCCTGGTGGAACAGAAATGTTGACTACAATAGTCAGTTTTATAGTAGAGCTACTAATTGCTTTGAGGGAAATGATAAGGACAAGAAAGATATCATAAGGGTCTCACCATCTTTAGATGTTTATCTTCATTCTCAGCGACATTTTTTGAGCTTCCTTTAGCCGAGCAACTGCTAGCAAATAACTTAAGTTAGACAGAATAGTATCAACCATGGAAGGACAAGGCTGAAAAGATAATTACCATTCAAGCTGATGCTTGGGTTCCAGACAACTAACCCCCTCTTGCTTGCCATTATTTTGACCAGATATGAAGATGGATTCATGTGTAATACATTCAGTCACTGTTGATTTCCCATCAGCATGTGCCATTATTTTTCTGGATTCCTTCAGCTCATTAAGTTCCGCACGCAAATGTGAAGCCTTTTCTTCTATCCCCTGAGATTTAGAGACGGGTACTTCATTGCCTGTCTTCTGTTTATTAACATCAGGTTTAATATCTGTACAGCTTGAGTCAGATAATAAGGACATCTGAACATTCTCTGGTGTTCTAGGCTCATCTGCTGTATGGATTCCAGTGTGGCTGGCTATCGCAACAATTTCAAGTCCATCACTGTTGTTTAATTCCAAATGCTTCATGATGGATTCCTTCATGTCTGATACATCTCGAAGTGAGAAGCAGTGGTTGATTATCCAATCTAATGTGAGTTGGAGGTCGTGAACAAAGTTTTCGACATCAGTACTCCCATACAGAAGCTCATTGCATGCAAAAACAAAATTTTGCAGTACAGAAGTAAGTTCTGATGTATTCCACAAGAATGCACGAGCAACATATCCTGAAAGTGTTCCTTGGCCATTTCCCTCATCGCCACCAGATAGCACAACTGTGCTACTACAATCTTTTGATGATCTTTGGATAACTCCCTCAATAAGTTCAATTAACTTGAGGACAGCCTTCTCAATCTTAGGTTGGCGAACTTGGTCAGTTGTTGCAGTGGAGATATCAACTGCAACTACCTCTTTTCCAGATGACTCTGTGGCTTCTCTCATCGAACAATATGGTTCCACATGTTTATCATCACATAGAGATGCTAACTTTTCTATCTCTGCAAAGTCATCCATGAAACTCATGTCTGATACTCTTGTGCTCTTACTGGAATGTGCTGTGAGTTTCCCCTTCTTGAAGTGTTCCAGTTCAGACAACAAGGCTGATGCCCATGAGCCTGAACAGCTGACATTATCTTCATTGCGGCCATCCTCAGAGATAGATGAAAGAGGGTTTTCAACCACTGTAGGGCTACCTTTTACCAATTCTGCAGTAGTACGACCTTTTGACAAATCTTCAAGCTGAGCTTCAACTTGGGAAAGTTTGGAAGTTGTGCGAGCAAGCATAGTCCGAGAAAACTGAAGCTCACCATCCTTTCTAGAAAGAGACTCTTTTATGGCCTTATTTTCGTCTTCAATCGCATGTAGCCTTGCAAGTAACGGAGAATTTCCATGTGATGTATCATGAGAGTTCTGCACTAAAACACACGAGTTCTGTGATGTCACTGAATTTAACTTTCTCGTCCTTGTGATTCCTGTATCACTACCCACTGTTTCAACTTCACTTCTCATTTTGGCAATGGCAGCAGGACCTGGTAACCTTTTACGTACCATAGAACGCAACCTCTGGCATTCTGATTCCAGCTTGGTAATCTTCTTTACATTCTCAAGGTGCTGCTTATGTGCAGCGTCAGCAGATTTGAGACTAAATTTCCTTTCTTCGCTTCGAATCTCAAGTTGCTTCTGCAGCATGCAAACCTCATACCTAAGTGAAGAGTTAGATCTTTCGGTTGAGTCTAGCTTTACTGCAAGGTCCTTGAACTTTGACTCTGTTACTCCCTTGGACTCGATCAGCTCTGAGATGATGTTCTCTTTCACTGCCAGAATTTCAGAAAGTTTGTCATTCTCAGCATCTAAGCTAGCAATTATGTTTAATTTCTCCACCAAATTTTCTTCCAGCTTCTGAACTTTGTTTTGTTCACAAGAAATCATTTGAGCTGTCTCCTTTATTAGTGAGTCCCTCTCTACCATTGCAACATTTAGAGCCTCATCAAGCTGACAAATCCTCTGTTCCATTCCCATTTTTTCATCTAGTGTATCATCAAGTTGTGTCTTGATAGCTAGTGCCTCAGCCTCAGCTTTCTCCCAACCTAGTATCCATATTAGAATACAAACACTGTGAAAAAAAAAAATCCAGGGTATATGTCCATTTTACTTTTAAGATGGTGGACCATAGGTAAAAACTACTAGTTATGATCCCGGAAAATGTGGCGCCATAATACTGAAATAATGAATACAGTAATACCTAGTATGGCTTCTTCAGCTACTTTTGACTGTTTAGCTAAAATGCCATCCTTCTCAACACACTTAGAATGAGCAAATGAAAGTTGTTCATTTAATTCTTGCAAGGATTTCTCTAATAATAAAACCTTCTCCTTCTGCATGGAAGAAAATTCGTTGGTTTAGATATAAAGAAGAATCTAGTAACAATTTTACATAAACTTATTAATTTTGGAAGTGTAGATGATGTACCTCCAACTCCCTTTCTGTTGATTTCTTTCTCCAGAGCCATGCCTTATGATCCATTAGGGGACGCTTTATATCTATCAGTATCCGATGATATAAATTAATAGTTCCCTGGAGATAAAACAACAAATGCAATGTAGGTTTATAGCATATCCTGTTTTAGGGTGGACACTGCTAGTGCTACTAGTTAGGAAGATAAATTCGACATGATACATATTGGAAAAGCTTCAACTGTCAATGTTACCTTTGCAAATTCAGTCTTTCGGAGAACGTATATCTACAGGGTAAAAGGAGACTGCATGTCCTAAAGTGAGAATATAATTAATTATACACAGAACTGCAGCTGTAACGCAGTAAGGATTGCACTTGCACCTAACGCAAGTACTCTTTCCAACAACCTAATGCGAGTAATAAAAGGCTTATGAAGTGGAGTGTGAACACAGCAGTCAAGTTGATTGACAGTTGGGACCAACATGGCACTATCTCTACTTCACCTCTTCCTCTGAATTGGCTGCACCAAAGTTCCTGGCAAAGAATCACACTACACGCAAGGAGATGGAGAATCGGAAAAAAGTGAAGAGAAAGGATACCCCAAGTAATAAATGGAGGGGAAAAAATCTACACACTGGACAGTGGGCATATCCACAAAGGAACACTGCTTCGTAGCAGGAAAAAGAAGAACCGTACAACACAAGCTCGCCCAAAATCAAAATCAAGCAAGAATACAAAGCCGTAAGGTTCAACTGCTAAGCAGCAGTAGGACAACGGAGACTTTGGGATGCATGTGCAAGTGCAATGAAGCAATTAAGCCAAAAACATCACCATCTGAAACCCCCGTTACCCTAAGTTCTCCATCAGGTACTAGATTTCCCCATCCTTTTCACAACCACCAAACAAAGGAAGATGAAGTGGCATGCTCACCGCACTCCACACAGCGACAAGATCCAAAGGACAAGAGTAACATAGAAGGAAGAAGGATTGGAAGAAGGCAGTGGTGATGGTGAGCTGAAGTGCTGAACTGACCTTCAGTGACAGCGAGGAGTGGAGTGGCTGTGGCTCTGCTGCAGCTGAGCTCACCAACACTGAGCTGCCGCTGAGTCACTGTGTTCCTGTGACAGCATCCTATGGAGGGGAAGGGGAGATGAGGACAAGAGCACAAAGGTGGATGGATGGTAGAGAGAAAAAGTCACAGGCGGGTATAGAACAAAGCTCTCTGTGTGGGAGCCTACCTGACTAATAAAGGTGTCCTTCCATGGCCCATGAAATGACACAAGTACAGCAAGGTTGAAACTGATAGTAGCACTGCATTTGCAATGGCAAAGCTGAATCTTTTAGGTCACTGCCGCACGGGTCCGGGGCCCAAAGGTTAGCCTCTGCAGCAGATTAATCGCAGTGTGCAAAACCGGTGATGATTCATGAGCCTGTCAAGTGGTTGGATTAGCATGACAGGATTTAGATTTGCATAAGTGAGAAGCTTTAAAGTGTCGGCGGTGCCGGCGGTGGACAGGAGGGTTGCGTGCAACAGCATTTGGTTCTCCATTAAATTGGATTGATGTTTTGTTCGTTCCCCTTAAAGTCCGCATGCTGTGCTCCAAAAGTCCGCATGCTGTGCTCCAGGTGTAGCAGCCACCTTATCTGATTCTTCTGTTACTTTATATAGCTACAGTTCCCTACCACTGTTTGTTTTTCTCAAGAGATTCGTTAGCAAAATCATGCTGAAGTTAGCTTTACACTGTTGCAAGTACACAGTCTAGAGACGGTTCACTAACCTTGAATCAAATTGCATTTAATGATACGTGAATGAGAAACATGCAGGATGATGCAGACATGTTGGTCGGCAGGGCCAGTCTATCTCCGATTCTGTGCCATGGTTGGTACGGAGTAAGTTCAGAAGACCCCCTATATGTATCCTTATCCATCCAAGCCTAAAATATCGTTAGAGAAACCGTTAAACACATGTTGATAACTGACCAAATGGTCGTGAAGTTATGGCTAAATCCGTTTGGTGATAGTAAAGTCTATCACACAACGGAGTAGCCTTGTTAGAACTATCTTGGAAGACTTGTTATCTCGAATGTCAAACTTAACAATGTTCTAGGGGTTCAACAAGGGCAAGAACTGCCTAATCCGTCCAGTTACATACGCATCAACAAGCCATAGGCTCCATTAGAATGGGGGACGCCAACAGCATGCAGATTTTCTAGTGAAATAGTACAAAGCAAAACAAAAGAACAGATGTTGAGGTTGCGGTACACACTACACATGTGAAGATACACACCCCTTTGAAAAGGGAAGAGCTATACAGTTTACAGGAAACATGAGATCTGAATCATGACTTCTCCTTGTTCGTGAACCTGGTTTTAGTGCCTCCTGTATAATAAATAAAAAAATCAGCAAATATGAGCACAAACCAAAAGAAATCAAATTATGTGCCAATGACATATAACTGAAACACCCTTATCATAATTGAACAGATAGAGATATATCTAGAGGAAAATATAGGATTGTACGTTAGTTCACAAGAGCAATGCATTAGCTTGTTATAAGTAACCGAATAAATAGCCTAAGGTTAGCTCATAGCATCTACAATTGTTGTGTAATGTCGACATTAAACATACCATCAACTTCCTCAAATTCGACCACCTTAATAACTTCAGCAGCTGCATGATACTCAAACCTGCAAGATGAAAAGCATGGTGTTGTACTGTCATTACTCAACAATTAAAAAGATGTAGATGTTTTCAGGCATCAGAGATGTTCATTTCTGCCAGATCACAGAGGTGAGAAGGTTCAGATGCTATTAAAACTTATGTATAAACAATGAAGATGGTTAAAAAGAAACATCAGATACAGTAGTATGCATAGGGTAGAACTATTGTTGAAAACCTTGACATAGAAGAGGATGTAGTCTTAGCCACTAGGTAAACTTCAAATGGTTGACTGATACAGACAATCCAAATGCAACGGGTGGCAGGGTGCAGCAAAAATCAGATCAGCAGCATTTTAGGCTGGTCTATCAAAGTGTACTTGGCTTTTGCCGGTAGATGCGAAACATATAACAAATAACACGTCTATGAAACCCAGTGTACCACATTATAGTTATCCTCCTATTTTAATGCTAGTTCTCATTTCGTGCTCTTTAACTGCAGACATTAGTTCTTTCTTACTATGAGAATTAGTGTCACCATGTTGATGGAAAACAACCTGCCAATGATACAGAGTTTTTAAAGGTCTAAATTATAGCACTGCAGCTGCTGCTCCCAAAAGAACTTGGTGGGTGTGAGATTGAGAAGCAATTGATCAGAGCAGATTATATGGCTAGAAAGACAATATACCTGTTAGAGGAAGACACCTCAGGTTCATACTCAGATGTGCTCTTGATAGCCTTAACTATGGTATCAACAATTTCCTTCTTTCTAGTGCTGGCCATTAAACAATCATACTCAGTCGGCACAATGATTGCAAAGAAGTTATCACTGAGGTTGCTAATGCATAGCTTATCCACAGCTGCAAGTGCTATCCTCCTCTTCAATGTATTGGCATCGGGGTCGACAAGGTATAGAGCAAAGTCTGTGATCACTAGGATGCGCCTTTTCATCTTTCCTGACTGGGTGAACTTTAATACCTTGTCCGCAAAGAGAACTTTGTTGTCCCCTGTAATATTTTGAGCATCTACTTAGAGACTTGCATAGCTTAGTTAGAAAACTAAATGGCTATGAGATTGTGCATGAAACTAGGAATAGTTAACGCCAGGCGATTGTATTAATGGCACACAACATTTTATTGTCAAAACAAAATATGCTAATGACACATCGCAATTATCGCAATCCATGGCCTGGTAGGCCCAATATATCTAGGATTGTACAGTAGTACAGTGTACCTCTTCACATTCATGGATGCAAAATAAGGCATGCTAACAACCTAGAAGCATGATATAGATGTGAGTACAGCATCCAGTACTTGGTAGCACTACATCAGGATGTCAACACCTCCAAAAACAACCAAAAAAAATATGTCAGGGTGTCAACATGGCAGTATGTAGAATTGCCTAACTTGTTGAAACTCGAATCTAGTGCATTAATCCTTCATAATAAATGAGATCAAAACCAGGCATGCTATGAGTCCAAGCTGATGGTGTTATGGAAATTTCTAATGCACCTCATTCAAAAAAACATTGGCAACTTTACCACAGGCAATTGCATCAGATCCACATCAGACCACTGTCGAAACTGCGAAACAATTGACCTCTAGCAAGATCGCACGCATTGTCTACCAACGATAAATTATCACAAGAGATCAATTGAGACATGAGTCGAGGAACGGCACCTTGCTTGGACAGGATCTTGGTGAGGAGAGGATCATTGGCAAGGGCGGACCCGGTCGAGGACATGGTGGCACGCATGTATACCCGATAATCTTCACAAGAAAATCAAAGTTAGTAGGCATAATACAAGCGTATACTCCTGTAATTAGATCAGATCCCAATTCAATCCTCCCAATACGAATGGCCAAATTGATGACGTTAGGGTTTCGGCTTCTCACAGGACGGGAAGACAGAGGGGTGGGCATACCTGGCAGGTGCTCGTCGCCGGCCAATGGCCCGACGAATACCTGGGCACCTGGTGTAGAGCGGCGGCGGTCGCCCACCCGGGGTGAACGGCAGAAGGAAAAATGAAAATGGAGTGGGAGCCCCTGGAATCTGGAGAAATTTGCTCTTTGGGTCAACTAGCCGAGGGTCAACTGGCCGAAAGCCATTCGGCCCATTCGGGCTTGTCTGGAGGATTTTTTTATCTTAATAATAATTTTCTAATTTATTTTTAATGCATTTAGGAAATCTAAACCTCTCTCACACATGTTGAAATGTCAGTATTTAAATTTTCTAGTTAAATTGAAGTTATAAGATATTTAATCGGCATTCAGATATGCAATAAATTATTTTGCTAGCTCAATTGGCGGGAAATTTCGCCGTATCAAAGCCACCAAAAAAGGTGCTAGAGGGAAGCACACCGTTGTAAAAATGTTAGATTTGAAACCCCCGTCTCCAAAGACTTGGCTAGAGCCATGTTGATATAGTATTCAAGACTTACAACCCGATAGTGAAACGCTATCGCAACCAGCTCCATTGTACTCGACACTTATGAACTAGCAAGGATTGTCAATTGAAGTGGTGGGCACGTGCAACTTATCTTTAAACATCATAACTTTTTACATATGACCTCGTATGAATATAAAATTTTACATGAAAGATATAATTGATGCCATCTATAGCTCTATACCTTACAATGTTTTCGTTTGGATCCATATTATTGCCGAGATAATTCAAACAAGTTTATTGTTGTGTTTCTAGATCTGAGCATCATTTGATTATTTTAGCATAAGATGGATTCAATTGGAATAGTTATAAACTATAAATTTGTAGATATCATAAAAATGTAATTTTATAGGCAATTTATCTTGATCCAAGGTTAATACGAGAAAAGTTATATTTTTCTTTTTTAAAAAATACGCAACCCTCATGCCTTTAAGAAAAAAAACTCTTTTAACATGCACTGCGCCGCTTGAATCCATGAAAAGGTAAATTCCCGCTGTATCAATCGGAGATCCGAGTACAAAAATTATGTAGTTTTTATCGGGACAATTATATCTTGCAAAAAAAAAGTCACAAAAAATAATAAAAAAAATATGAAGCGAGAACTGAAGAGTTGCCCCGGTAAAAGGGCCGTACTTCAGCCCAGCTGGAGGAAACTCCTGGCTCCAAGAGATTGGGACGGCCCATAAACAAGTTTCCCAAGCAGTTCTGGGCTTGTGGCATGCGATGATTTTGCCTGCCGTGATCACGGGCGTTCGACTCGCGGGCTCGCAGCGCGGTGGCCTGGCCCTGACCCTGAATCCCGTGTGACCCCAACCCAAATGGCCGGCGGGCAGATCAATGGCTCACGCGCGCGCGGCCGGTCATGCACACGCCTACGTAGACGACATCGCGTCGCTTGTCGCCACGACTTTGCCTCACCGGCTGATGCGTCACTATTTACGTTGCGGCCGGCCGGCCGGCGGTGCACAATTGTGGGGTCAAACTACGTGCACGTGCATCATAGCTTAACTGGACGACTCGACCGGCGAGTCAAATTTGCTGATCTCTGCATGCAGACATCAGCACCCCCCCAAGTCAGCCATGTTACGTAGTACACCGTCGCAGCCCATGTCTCGCTTGCTGGCTTAGGCACGACCGCGAACAAAAATATCTGGCCTCGGTTGTGCGCACAGCGTTACAGTAGATGCCTTTGGTTACATGATTATACATCGCATCGCCGTGGTCAAAGCGCATGCTTGCACGGCAATTCCTCCCTGTGTTTTTTTTACCGAACCGGACGACCGAACCGCCGAGCGGAACCGTAAACCGGCGGTTTGTCGGTTACCGGGCAAAAACCGCCCGAATTCAAATTTGAATTTGAATGGCGCATTGTCCCGGTTTGTACTGGTAAACCGCCTGCTTTTCCGGTTTACCGGCCGGTTTGTCGGTTTACCGCCGGTTTGAGCGGTTTGAGCGGTTTTTTTAAAATTCAAATTTATTTTTTTAAAAAAAATGCTAAAAAAATTCCTAAAAATACTTCATGATTTGTAGAATCCAATGATGTCAAAATTACTCAAATTTGAGTGTGTTTAGTATGTTTTTCGACCTTCATGATTTAATGGGCCTTCACGGCCGGCTTGTATTTTTTCTTTTTCTTTTTTTCAAACTTCTAAACGTCTAAATAAATATTAAACGAACTCAAATTTGAAAAATTTTTACACCATTGGGTTCCATAATTCAAGAGCTATTTTTAGGAATTTTTTCAGCATTTTTTTCAAACTTCAAATTTGAAATTTGGGCGTCCAACCGGAACCGGACCGGCCGGGGAAGGTCGGTAACCGCGGTTTACGCGGTTTACCGACCGGTAAAAAAAACGCTGATTCCTCCTACTTTTAATCAAGTACAGGAAAAGGGGATCGGATGCATGCATAGATCGATCCACCAGGCCAAGCATTGAACGTGCAGGACTCTCGCTCTCCATGATCTGTGGTAAATGTCCGCGCATGCATGTCTGAATGAAAAGGCTGAAACGCCTTCTGTTCTGGGAATCTCGCGTGCACGCTGATACAGTACGGATCAACGCATGAAACGTGCTTTCACGGCGGATCACGGGCTCTCGGTTTCACTCACGTCTTCGCCACGCCCGCCACCGGGCAAATACAAAACGTGGAAGAGCAGACGACACAGGTAGTGGCCTGGCCGTCACAGTCGATCGACCGCTTGCCGCAGGCGAAAGGCCGGCCCCGCCCACCCTGCCGCCACGGGCCCGTCGTGGGTCGTACGTACATGCATGCATGGCACTGCCATACTGGCGCATGCACCTACGTGTCCATTGCCCAATTAAGGGCTTGTTTAGATTACAAAAAATTTTAACATGATAAATAGTAAATTTTTTGTCTTATTTGACAAATATTGTCCAATCGTGAACCAATTAGACTCAAAACATTCATCTCGTGATTTCAAACTAAACTGTGTAATTAGTTAATTTTTTTACCTATATTTGGATCTCTATGCAAAAGTGTAAAAATTGATGTGATGGAGAGAGAGTGTAAAAACTTGGAACTTTGACGCAAACTAAACAACAAGGTCTAAGCTACTATTACGTAGCTGGAGGAGCACATCATAAACTGGCCAACTTAAGCACGCACATTAGTTATTCGCATCTCAGTGTCACCCTTGTCTCCTTTCGTTGGATGCCCCAAATGACTTGTAGCACACAAGCTACTCAAACAGTGTCGGCACTGTAGAGCATAAACAGACACTGACGCACAGCAGGTACTACTACGTACTAGTACTGTACAATCGCATGCTTGCCCATGAAAATCTGCCAGCTAGCTAGCATCGACAAGTAGAGTAAAAACATTCGGCCGACAAGATCTATTTTTGCACAAATTCTTAAAAAAATAACTTGGATTAACTATTTTGCATAATTTTTTGGAATAAGATGAGTGATAAAACTTAGGGTTCAAAAAGTAAACGTCTTACCCAATTCCATTTGAGCGAGCGTTGACTCGTTTTGTTTGTGACGAACGATCCGACCACGGAAATTTTTTCTTTTTTCCTCCTTTCCCTTTCCGTCAACCGAACAGACGCGTGCATGCATACCATGAATCACTCGCTTAATTAGTCTCCCATGCCAAATTGCATGATGATGTCATTATAAAAAATCATTTTTTTCTAAATGCTATAACTTTTAAACAAAGTGTATCCGTTTTTAATTTTGTTTCTACCAGTGTGTTCTACGCGAAGAGATGAACAAAAACAAAATTAGATCCCACTTAAATATGTTTCAAAGAATTTTTTTATTCACTTTTTTTGTACCGTCATCGTTCTCTATAAAAGTTTTCTTTCTATGTTCGATACCTAAGTTACGGTCAAAACTATGTGTATAAATTAGATTTTCTAACTTTGTATATGTGTGTTGACGTGATAAATTATATATTTAAGTTAGATTTCTAACTTTGTAACGTGTAAGATCATGTAAGTTATATGTATAAGTTAGATTTCTAACTTTGCAACATATAAGATCATGTAAGTTATATGTATAAGTTAGATTTTCTAACTTTGCAACATATAAGATCATGTAAGTTATATGTATAAATTAGATTTTTAACTTTGCAACGTGTTAGATCACGTAAATTATACGTTCTAAGTTAGGTTTCTAATCTAACTAAGTTTGACTACTAACTTAAAAATATAAGTTATGTTGTATAAATTAGTTTGTTCTTTAATTTTTGCATGGCTAAAGGATGTTTTAACGTATAACTATTAAGTTTGGCCTTTAACTTACAACCGCTAAGTTTGGCTTCTAAGTTTCGGCCTTTTAAGTTGTGCATAAACACTGGCCTTGTTCAGTTGATCCAGAACCGGCAAGTTTTGGCAGATTTTGGCTTATTTTTTTCACAAACCACTATTGAATCTGTCGAAATTTGTCGGCTTTTCTACCACCGAACAGGACCACTGTACTCAAGAAAGAAAAAAAGAAAATGCTGGCACAAAAAGGAAAGTGAAAGAGAGAAAAAAGAAAGAAAGAGAGTGCTGGGAGCGTATGCAGAGGTTGCCAGATGAGGGAGTGTATGTATGTCGAGCTTGTCAAATGGAGATACTGATGGGATTTGATTATTTCCTAAATTAGAAACAGTACGGTTGTCTGATCGTTCACTGGATTCCCATCTAATGAACGTTCGATGTTTAGTCATGCCGAACGTCTTATAATTTGTAATGGATTAAGTGCTAGACAGTTGTGTGCCTGGCCAACTTAAGTACGCACATTAGTTATTGAGAACACCAAGTTATCCGCATCTCTCACTCTCACCTTGTGTCCTCTCGTTGGATGCCCCAAATGACTTTTTTTTTTGGATACTGGAAAGCAAGTTTCCATGGATACCCCAAATGACTTGGAGCTTCGCCATGAGATCAATCCAACAACTAGTAGTTACACTCAAACAGTGTCGGCACCGTAGAATGCATAGTAGACAACGACGCACAGCAGGTACTACGTAGTACTTCACGTGAGTACAAGCGCATGCATATGCACATGAAAATCTGCCAGCTAGCATCGACAAGTAGAGTAAAAACATTCGGCCGACAAGATCCACCCACATTCACGGTACACCTAGGCGCAGGCATAGCGACGCGAGCAATTCATCTCGCCTGCGGTCCTGCCGCCCGCACCGCACACGGTCGGCCCGCGCGCGGGGCCTGGTCATCTTGCCGATCTGCTGCCTCCGCCACCACGCCACGCCGTGAGTAACAGTGAAACAGATCGATGGACGGCGGCCAAAGCGCCGCGCCGCGCCGTAGCAAGGACGTCCGGCGGTGGCGGTACGCACGCGTTACTCGGTCTCGGTCACGCGCGGGCAACCGGCCGTGCGGCCGTGCCCACCGCACCCACGGGCACGGGCACACGTCCAGTCCAGCGAGGGAAAGACGACTAGGAGGACTGGAGGAGAGGGGAAAGACACGAGCAACGAGGCTCCATCGGGGGCATTTTTTTTTATTTTTAATCATTTTTTAAACAAATAATCAAAAATATCCCCCCCGGGAAAAGTATTTGCGTAAATAACCCCTCCGTCGCGCCAACCTTGTAGGCGCGACATAACACGGAGTCGCGCCACATGCAAAGGCGCGACGATGTGCCCGCGTGGCGGTGGCCGTTGACCCTGGGCCCACCCGTCGCGCCACATGCATTGGCGCGACGGGGGCGTGTACAGGCGGTGATGGGCCGGCCCATGTCCTGTTTGCTGGCGGGCCCCACAGAGTCGTCGCGCCAACGAGAATGGCGCGACATGTCGACATAAATGCGCACACCAGCTCCTCTCTCTCCCTCTTCTCCCTCCCCACCCCATTTCTTCTCCTCTGCCCGAGCTGCTCTTCTTCCCCGCCTTTTCTGACTTCTTTTTTGCACATTAGATTGCTTGATTTGAACTTGCTTTTGTGTGGGGATTTGGTGCAAATCTTCAAGTGCTTGAGGTATGGTTACCCGATCTACACTTTGGTTGCAAGATTTGTGGTCATTATGTTTACATTGATTAGTTGGTGATTTTAGGTTGATTAGTTGAATTTAGTGATTCAAGCAAAGTTGTAGTTAAGCAATGGTTCCTAATGAACTTGGATACATTTTGTCATGTTTTATTGGTTCCATTTCTTTTGGATGGAATGGTATGTGAAATGCTAGTGTTGTAGTGTCCTAGGGTTTGAGATGGATGAATGGAAAATGTTTTCTAGTGTTGTTGCGGTTGTAATCTTTTCGGGTGCTTGGTGATAATGGATGCTCAAAACCGATATCTAGGGTTTGGTGAAAAGGGATGGACAATGTTGGTGTTCATGTGTCTATTATATGACTTGCATTGAATTTCTATTAATTTTACGTTGTTGTAGGTTCATAGACGATCCTTTTGTGCACCATCCCCCCAATCACGGTGATCACGATTTGCACCCACCGGATGAACCGCCACCAAAATGTTATTGCGGTGTGCCGGCATGGGTGAAGCAAGTCAAGACACCTTCTCTCCTCTCGGTCGTGCTTTTTCGCGTTTATATCGACCTCGTCCTGGCACCGGATGCGACTTCTACCGTTGGATCGATGGTTCAGACCAGTAGGATCGCCGTATCATGTTCTTTCCATACGACCCATGGAAGAGTGTTCCCCAATCCGACTATGTTCCATGGGTTGCTCCAGCCAAGTTTATTGAGATGAACAACGTTGAGAAGATGTTTGCTGCATCAGAGCGGGTAAAAAATCCTCCTAGATGTCACTGTGGCGAGGTTGCGCGACTCCAAGAACCTAGCGAACCGGATCGGTTTGTTCCCTTCTTCCGTTGTGATCAAATTGGTCGTGTAAGTATTCGTTTGAGTACTTTCATATTTTGCGATATCATCTTCGTTTATTACATTTTTGCAATTTCATTTGAACATGGTCTTTTGTAGGGTGGGTTTCCCCGTTGTGACTTTGATGAGTTCATCTACGGACCGAAAGACACGTGGCCTTCTGGAGAACTGATTAAAAAGTTCTGCTTAGGCAAGCTTCCATATCCATGCTTGTCGAAGCCGCCGCAAAAGTGCAAGTGTGGCATCGTTGCTAATGAAGGAGTGGTTCCTTCAGAGCTAGGTTTTGGCTTCTATTGTGGCAATGCTTATGGAGGGCCCAATGAGTTCCATGTTAGTGGACAAGCATTAGTTTTGATGATGTAACCAACTTGTTTTGTTTGCTCACTCTCTTCTGTATGTTTTCAGGCGGGGAAGACATGCAATTGGGAGCTTTTCAAAGATTGTCAAGAGATAAGGAGGTTCCTAAAGTTAGATAAATCCATTAAACGTACACCAGAGGAGATGCGGCAGTTCCAGGAGAAACTGCATGGCTTTAAGGCCAGAACCCGGCAGTTGTACCGTGTTCACCTCCCAGGTCCCGATACATGGAACCATGTTGTAGGTGACTATGAGCGGATTTGTAAGGAGGAGATGGGCGAGTTAGCGTGGAGGAGGGCATCCTTTTCTCTTTTGAGGGATGAGAACATCATCCATTTTTGGTGCCAAAACAAGGCACGCTACGATGAATGGGACGAGGTTAGGCGAGCCACCAAAGGCATGCCGCAAGGCGTAAGGCAAAGGCGTAAATTAAGAAGATGGAGGCGAGAACAAATGGCGTGAGAAGAATGGGAAGCCCATAAAGGAGATCCCGGATTACTTATATCGCATGGCCTGTAAGTACTTGCATTGTCAAAACTTCTCTTTGTAGTTGTTTGTTCGTCTTGCATTGATTTGAAATAACAGTTGCTATATTTTTGTAGTACCTCCTTCACCACCAAACGACGGTCATCTCCCAGCTCCTATGGAGGAGGAGGAGGAGGAGGAGGAGGAGGAGGGCGAGTACGAGTGCAACTCCGACCCCGACAAACCTCGGGATCCTCTCGGGGTTATGACCCCGACCTTGATGGGCCTTATGACGAGTGGTGCGACCGTATGGACCGTAGCCCGCCGAGCCCACCCGTGTGGGAGAGGTTGCCCTCGGCCCGGTGGCCCGGGGCGGGACAAGAGAGGCGTGGTGGTATGATGTGTTGTGGTGTTGCTTGTACCACTTTTGCAAGTAATCTCGATGGCGTAGACTTTTATGTTGTTTTACGAGTGGAGCTTTTGAACCCTTAGTTGTTTGTTGTGTTGTAAGACTTATTTGAGAACACTCTTTTGTTTGTTGTGAAGACCTCTTTGTGTTGTAAGACTTATATTTGGTTGTAAGACTTAACTTGTGAAGACTTATTTGCGATGACTCTACGATGATGATGAGTACCGTAGCCACAATTACATACATGGTGTTTAAATGTAACTTTTCTTGGCTTCTTGAACATACAAGTCTAGAGATTGTACCAAAAAAATTTAATGAGGTGTTCCAAGGGCGGCAGGGGAAAATCCTGTTTCATTCTTTTTGAGGATGTATGGTCCAAGGGCGGCAGGGGAAAATCCTGTTTCATTCCAAACTGCCTACAACATCGACGGGGCGATGGTGTTCCACCACATAGTAGAAGATGAGGGGTGCATTTGCTCTCCAAATAAGCCGGTCGCTTGAACTATTTCGGAAGGCCCAAGTCTTCAACTTACGCCCTTTCATATGGTAGCCATTCAACCCGGAATAGTAGAGTAGTTAGTAAATGCATAGTAATGAGGTGAAAAACAAGCAATTTGGAGATATTTACCGCCCTAGGACGAAGCACATCCAAATTATTGGAGTACACCTTGTAGCGGCGTTCAAGCTCACCCTTCACCAACTTTGTCTTGCTCCAAAGATAGCACACGGGAGGACGAGAATCTCCCCATTCCCATTCCCGCACATCAAACAACCAAGATAAACAACGGAGTTAAAAAACGCAAATAAGACATAGAAAAATAGAGCATCAATGAAGCAAAGAAACAAATAAGAGGTAATCACTTACTTTGACAACATTTTCTAAGTGGTTTCCCAATTGGAATGCGCTCCCAAATCCATATCGAAGCAAATAGCCGCAACCACCTAGGTTTGATGATTTTTTCGACCTCCCGCAAGCCTCACATATCCGGCGATACAACGGGCAAGTGTAGCGGATCCCCGGCTATAGTCGCCGATCCTGTTCCCAACTCGACTCGGGATTGGGAGTGTCATCCAGAGAGTGTATTTCCACTTGAGTCTCGGCATCGGGGAAGGAACCAACCAAGTGCCACAGCCACACCTTAGCGTACCTTTCGATGACTTCTGGATGAGCATTTTGGGGGCATTCTTTGAAGTTGTTTCTCACCCAAGATAATGGAACACCGGAGGTCATCCTGTCCTTTACGCCTTCTAGTGGTGGGGGTGGTGGCGGTACGCCGCAGAACTCGGCCACTACCTCCCTCCAGCCTTCAGTGTTGACGGTGCCCGACACAGGTACACCGCTCACACGAAGTGCTAAGATGTAGCTCACATCTTGCAGCAATGGGGCCATCTCCCCACAAGTCAGGTGGAAGGTGTGGGTCTCCGCCGCCGTGGTCCACTAAGGCCGTGAGGAGAGCGCCGTCCATCTCCGGACCCGCATTAATTGCCCTTGCCGATGCGTAAAGCCCGCCCTTTGAAGAAAGGTTTCATAGCGAGGATCCCATGGGAGGGGTTTGTGAGTGCGGATACGCAAAGGTTTCAAGTCCTGCAACCACAGTGATAAAAGAACAATGTTAGATGTAAACAAATATAAAAAAACAAGTAATAAGAAACCTTAGTGTCCCTCACTTACCTTGCCCTCGTCAAACCTCAAGTGCGCGCGGTGTTCTTTGTCCACCGCGGGTCAAGTAGCTCCCAAAGACGGGGGGGTGCCGCCATCCCGAAAATAAGGATCATGTCGACATTGTTAGATATACATTTAAAAGAAAGTACATGTAAAGTAAACAACTAGTATACATATAAGTTGAACAACAAGAAAGACATGTAAAGTAAACAGCAACATAACCGAGAACAATAAGTACCTTTCTACGTTTCGAACCACTAGGACCCCGTTGATGGTTGTTAACTCCTATTTTTAATCGTCAATAAATAGCTAAAAAGGGCATAATTGTAATATCACCATAGACTTAGGGGTTTAACCGACAAATTTCCACGAGTTTTGGTGAATGTCTATTTCGGGGGTTATGCGAAAGAGCAAAAAAGGGCCCACATGTCATGTTTACATAGAGACAAAGGAGGAGGGCCCACATGTCATGTTTACATAGAGACAAAGGAGGATGGCCCACTTGTCATGTTTACATAGAGACAAAGGAAGAGGGCCCACTTGTCATAGAGGCTAAGGTGGCGCCCCTCCTCTAGCCAATAGGAGACAGTCTCCGGATTGATGACATGGCACCTCACGCGGATCGATGACATGGCGCTTCACGCGGATCGATGACGTGGCGACTCCACCCAGGGCTATATAAGGAGGGCGCCCCCCCTAGGGTTTGGATCATTATTCTTCTACAGATCAAAAGCTAGGGTTTCATCCTCCATCCAAGTAGAAGAGGGTCCCTCTAGTTCATCTAGTTCTAGTTCTAGTTCATCTAGTTCTAGTTCTAGTTCGTCTAGTTGTATCTAGAAATAGGGAGAGAGAGGAGGAGAGAGCTGAGGAGGAGCCGGATCTGTCGGATCTTCCTTAACATTGTACTTTTGCAGCATCTAGTTCGTCTTCCAGCTACTCTCCGGGTTCTACAATTATTATTTCTAAGTTCAGTTCTTTATTTAATTATACTTTATTCTATTTACTTGAACTCCGCTTGTATTTGAGTGCTCTAGTTATTCTCGAGGTAATTAGAGTAGTAAATGCTAGTGTAGCGGTGTCTAGACTAGGGTTTACCCGAGTTTGCGCCCAATCCCACGGATAGTTGTGGTAGCCCCAGAGGTGACAGCCTGTCAGCCTTTGTATTCCACCACGTTCGGGTTGGTGTTTCGTAGAGCTTTTTGGCGGCCTTCCCCGACTACTTATTCCCAATCTCTTTCGAGAGTCGGAAGGCATCTTGTTGCTCCATAGTAAGTAGAGTGTAGTAAGCCCGATTTTGATCACCCAATCAACTTAGAAGACATTATAAGGTTCCTCTCCACCCACCAAAAATATTTATATCTTTCTTTTCTTACCTTTATCCTTGGACGGCCTTGATTCTCTAGTACACTTCACGTTCCCGTGGAAATCGATACTCCGGAATACTCCCGGTGAAAGCTACATCGTACTCCGTGCGCTTGCGGATTTATGCTTTACGCTAAGAAGTGTCAACAAGCTTTCTCGCGGTTGCGGAACGGTAGGCTGTGCTAGTTTAGAACCAAGTTCGCCCGTGTATCCTTTTTTTCATTCTTTTACCACCATTCTCACCTCACCACAAACATCAACCACTTTCACACCTATCTTTAAATTCTTTGCTCCAAGGGGTGACTTGTTGGAGCCTTCACCATCATCAGACCCTATTCTTACAGATGCCTATGAGCTTCCCCCTGCTTTCATAGACATGATTAGGGAGTTATCCTTCTCAGGTTAGGCGACGAAGACCCATACACCCACCTTAGGGAATTTGAGCGGTTGTGTTCTTGTCGAATTATTGCCGGCATGACACAAGAGACCCTTAAATGGAAATTATTTCCGTTCTCCCTAATGGGAAGAGCAAAAAAGTGGCATGCTCATTCCGTAAAAGGTGCAAATGGAAATTGGGTTGAACTTCGAGATAATTTTTGTCTCGCATTCTTCCCTCTTTATAAAATTGCGACCTTAGAATAGAAGTTCTTAATTTCAAACAAAAAGAGAAGGAGACCCTAGGAGCGGCTTGGGCAAGATTCTCATGCCTCACCAATTCTCGGTCCAAACCTTGCCTTGCACGACCATGTCCTACACTATCACTTTTATCGTGGTCTTAACAAGGAAGTTTTGCTCAACATCTTGACATTGCTTCGGGAGGTTCATTCTCACATAAACTCGTTAGTGAAGGGAAAGCTATCCTAGAGAAAATCCTTGAAAACACCCCTACTCTGGCATTTATGATGAGTTTCTGAAGAAGAAAGCGAAGTCGAGCCAAACCTTGATCAACAAGAGGAGATCCTTGCAAGCTGAATCTAAAATTCCTTTAGATTCTTCTAATGATTTAGTTGCCAAAGAATCTCCCACTATGGGAACACAACCCACATTGGAAGTCGATGAGCCCCATCCTTCCACATTCCTCTCAGAAATCGAGGTAGATCTTTTTGAAGATTTTGGTAATGCCTCGAAATTTCCAGTTCAAGTAAAGCCTCTGGTGCACTCTGCGCCATTTGAGGATAACGATGGTCCACCTAATGATCCTTTCTTAATGGAACACATTAAAGGACTTTCGGCCATCATGAGCTATGAGTGGTTAGCAGAAACGGAGTTATCCACAGAGGTAGCCCGTATCACTACACCCTCGAGACTTTTAGTTGCAACCTTAAGGGGACCACCGTACGGGCTTATTATAGTCCTACCGTTGGGATGAACATTGTTTCTAAGGCTTTTGCCGAAGAACTTTGCCCCAACGAATCTTTGATCCCATCTCATAAGCTTTTAAGAACTCCATGCGGAGTTACTTTAGGAAGTTATGGGGTCATGAGGTCTATCCCCTTGCGCTTAAGAGGCTCTGAGTACCGTCTAGACTTTCATATCTATGACATCTCAGACATATTCGTCTTGATTGGTGTACCTATAGGGACACTCTTTCAAGAGCGACCAAAACAATGTCTCTTGAATTTAAAGTTGGGAAACTCTACTATCGATGTTTCACTTGCACGCTCACATAATGCGATAGTAGAACCCAAACCCGAAGAAGACCCTATTGAGGAAGTCTTAATGGCATCTCTAGAAGACTTGGCCCGACCACAATTCGATATTGAACATTTTATTGAAGAAGAGGAAGAGCTAGCGAGAACCTATTGAGCTAGACCTCTTTGAGTGGCCTCCACGACCCTCAATTGAGCTAAAACCTCTTCCTCTTGGCTTGAAATATGTCTTTCTTAATGATAATCCAGAAACTCTGTTATTATAAGTGACAAGCTTTCCCAAGAAGAAACCCGTAGGCTTGTCCTTTGTCCTAGAAAGACATAGATCGGCCATAGGCTACTCACTCCATGACCTCAAGGGGATCGGTCTGCACTATGCACACATCGTATTCCTACGAGATCCCCGACATCTCACCATCAAGGGAACACCAACGCAGGCTTAATAATGCAATGCGAGAGGTTGTTCACAAAGAGGTCCTTAAGCTTTTGCATGCTGGGATTATTTATCCCGTACCACATAGTGAGTGGGTTAGTTGTCCAAGTTGTACCAAAGAAAGGGGGAATGACGGTTGTTAGAAAGAAGAAGAATGAACTCATTCCTCGGCGCACCGTCACGGGGTGGCGAATGTGCATAGACTACCGGAAACTTAACAAGGCTACAAAGAAAGACCACTTCCCGTTACCCTTCATCGATGAGATGTTGGAACGGCTTGCAAAGCATTCTTTCTTTTGTTTCCTTGATGGGTATTCCGGATATCACCAAATCCCGATCCACCCTGATGACCAAAATAAGACTACTTTCACATGCCCGTATGGAACTTTCGCATACCGACGAATGTCGTTCGGACTATGTAATGCTCCAGCTTCTTTCCAACGGTGCATGATGTCTATTTTCTCCGACATGATCGAGAAAATCATGGAGGTATTCATGGATGACTTTACCATCTATGGCACAACCTTTGATGATTGTCTGGAGAATCTAGACAAAGTCTTACAACGATGTGAAGAAAAGTACGGTTAGTCTGAACTGGGAAAAATGTCATTTTATGGTTCAGGAAGGAATAGTGCTAGGACACAAAGTGTCCGAACGTGGGATAGAAGTGGATAGAGCAAAGATCGAAGTTATTGAACAACTTCCACCTCCCACAAATGTGAAGGGAATCCGAAGCTTTCTAGGTCATGCGGGGTTCTATAGGCGGTTTATCAAAGACTTTTCTCAAATCGCTAGACCCCTCACTAGACTCTTAGCTAAGGATGCACCTTTCATTTTTGACAATGAGTGCTATGAATCTTTCCAAACCCTCAAACAAGCACTCATTTCAGCTCCAATCATCCGGCCACCGCATTGGACGCTCCCCTTTGAGATCATGTGTGATGCTAGCGACTTTCTTTGTTGTCTTTGTTCTCGGCCAAACAAAGGATAAAAAGCACTATGCTATATCCTATGCTAGCAAAACCTTGGTCGGGCCACAACTCAATTATGCCACCACCGAAAAAGAGTTGTTGGCGAGTTGTCTTTGCAATAGACAAGTTTAGATCTTACTTAGTTGGAGCAAAGGTAATCATTTATTCATATCATCGCACTTAAATACCTGCTCACTAAGAAAGATGCTAAACCTCGGTTGATCCATTTGGATTCTTTTACTCCAAGAATTTGACATAGAAATAAGAGATAAGAAAGAGCGAGAGAATTCGTGGGCGATCACTTGTCTAGGCTCCGGTATAAGGAAACACATGAGTTGCCCATTAACGATTATCTACGGGACGACACACTCCTCGCGGTATCACACTCTAACCCCGGTACGCGAGATATTGTGAATTTTATGGTTGCGGGTTATGTCCCACCGGGAGGAGATAAGAGAAAGCTCAAATATGATGCTCGATGCCACTTATGGGATGACCCATATCTTTATCGAAAGTCATTAGATGGATTATTGCGGAGATGTGTCCCGATGGATGATGCGATGAAAATCATAGAGAGATGTCATGCATCACCATATGGAGGACATTATGGAGCATTTCGTACGCATGCGAAGATCTGGCAAAGTGGATTCTTCTGGCCCACGATGTATCAAGATACAAAGGAGTTTGTTAGAAGATGTGCCGGATGTCGAAACATGGAAACATCAATGCTCGAATGCAATGCCACTCGAGAACAACCTACAAGTAGAGTTGTTTGATGTTTGGGAATCGACTACATGGGACCATTCCAAAAATGCGGAGATCCGAGTACATCTTAGTGGCGGTTGACTATGTGTCCAAGTGGGTAGAAGCAATACCATGTCGAGCTGGCGATTCTAAGCACGCCAAGAAGATGTTCCATGAAGTCATATTCCCAAGATTTGGCACACCAAGAATGGTCATAAATGATGGAGGATCACATTTCATTGATAAGAGCTTCAAACAATTCTTGACAGAATATGGAGTTAAGCATAATGTTGCAACTCCATACCACCCCCAAACAAGCGGTCAAGCGGAAACATCAAATAAGCAAATCAAGAATATCCTACAGAAGACCGTGGATGAAATGGGAAAGAAATGGAAGTACAAGCTTCATGATGCACTATGGGCATACCGGACTGCATACAAAACACCCATAGGCATGTCACCTTATCAGCTAGTATATGGGAAGACATGCCACTTGCTGTTGAATTGGAATTTAGAGCTGTTTGGGCAATCAAGAAATGGAACATGGATCTCCATCTAGGCGGCAAGAATCGTCGGATGCAAATATCGAGCTCGAAGAGTGGAGAGAAAAGGCTTATCACGGCTCAAGATTTACAAAGAAAGAACCAAAAGGTGGCATGACAAGAGAATCAAGCACAAGGAGTTCAAGCCTGGAGACAAGGTTCTATTATTCAATTCAAGAATAAAGCTCTTTGGGCATGGAAAACTTAGAAGCAAATGGGAAGGACCATTCAAGGTGATTGAAGTTGCATCTCATGGTGCCATCACACTTCGGGATGATATAGGTAACACATTTAAGGTAAATGGTCAACGTTTGAAAGTTTTTCTTGAACTGAAAACATAGAAGAAATCGATGTGATTGAATTTTTGCAATTTAAAGATCCCATCTAAAATTTCTAAAGGCTCTAGACAACTAAAAACTCTTAGGCCTAACACTTAATCGGTTCACGAGTTTTGTTGTCTATTTGAGTTGTGCAGGAATTGGAAGTCGAACATGCAAATCACAAGAGTGAGAGATTGTGCCAACATCCGGCTTGGGGGAGTGCACCCCGTATATCCGGCTAAGTATTTCTTGTTCCTTTCTTATTTATTTTAATTTGCTTGCTACATATTTTTAGTTCGTGTGTAATGTCTAAAGTTTGTTAAAAAAAGGGAGGGTGTACAAGTTTTTGCCTCGCTAAAATAAGTTCCTAGAATAAACTCTTTGGAAATGATGAATAGTTGCTCACTTTGTAATTCCTTTCAAGTGCACGTTTTCAACCTAGAACTCTCCTAAGTTTTGGACACCTTTGTTTTTGATCTAAGATTTGCTCCGAACCCGAAACTTGTGGGTAGAGAATGCTTGATCTAAGTCTAGGTGGTTGACGGGTATGATATGGGAAGGTCTTGTTTGTTTATCTTGTTCTAAGTGATACTAGAGTTCTGGAGAATTTATCTTTTGAAAATTCAAAATGTTGCATGATGAGTTCTGTATGACGAGAGTTTAAATTCCTACCACATGACCATATATACATGCTTGCTAGACTAGGAAGTCCACTTATACTTACTTATGCCTTGAGTGTGGTCGATTATGTTGACCCTTAGAAACTTGTCATACAGTTAAAGTCAAGATCACACACACGTACACCATGCACCCCTCGCTACTTCTACCCTGGAAGTATGCGCCACCATATTCATCTATTTAGACACATCCCAAAATTGTTCTACTCCTACACCGGGAGTGAGCATCAAAAATATCCCTTCATCCATTGCTAGCCCCTTTTGTTATCCAATAAAGCTCCAAGTATACGTTTGCTGCTACATCCATCAATATTTTCAAGGAAGATATCAAGGTGCTTCATCCAAAAAAAAAGTGAAAAAAAGAAAAGAAAAAAAAAGAAAGAAGAAAAAAAAGAGAAGAGAAGAGCAAGAAGGAGTGTCCCATCATATGCGAGATTTTCAGCTGTCCAAGTTCTATCTAAATTCTTCATGGTTCAATTTCAAGGGAGGTATACATTTCTTCAAGGAGCAAAAGTAAAATTAGGTGTTCACCATTATCATCCCTTTTACCCCTTCATTTCTTCTTATACCTATCATCATCATTTTCCACTACCACCATACATCCACTTAACCCATATATAGGACCACACACATGCACATCTTGATTTGATTGTATGTCCAGTTTCTTCGGATCCATGGTTTGACTATGCAACATATGTATAAGCTCCCACCTACAAACTCCACATAAGCCTATTAGAGGTAGGGTGAGAGAGTGAAGGCACAATGTTACTCTGCCTTATGCCATAAATACCACATATCATGAGTGAAGAGAGAAGGCATATACCATCAATGCCTTGGTAAGGATCCATAAATACCACATATGAGAGACTTGAGAGGGTCATACAAGGAATCTCTGAGTTTTATTTAAAAATCTTGCAAAACTCCGGAATGAAGGTTGAGCAAAGAGCTAGAGACATAGTGCTTGACTTGACCGTTCGTCTTTCAACCGCTCAAGACCCAAGTGAAGGCTACAAGCCCCATGGTAGAAGGTAATACGAGATAAGTTTGAAGTCGAATAGTCCACTCTAATCCGGAAGAGAGTTTTGTTTGAACGCATGTGTACTTTTGAGGCGTGAAAGCATTGTAGCAACTCCGATCCTTTCTTTGAGTTTAGCTTTGCTCGGGACGAGCAAAGGTTAAGCTTGGGGGAGTTTGTTGATGGTTGTTAACTCCTATTTTTAATCGTCAATAAATAGCTAAAAGGGCATAATTGTAATATCACCATAGACTTAGGGGTTTAACTGACAAATTTCCACGAGTTTTGGTGAATGTCTATTTCTGCAGGGGGTTATCTGAAAAGAGCAAAAAAGGGCCCACATGTCATGTTTACATAGAGACAAAGGAGGAGGGCCCACATGTCATGTTTACATAGAGACAAAGGAGGATGGCCCACTTGTCATGTTTACATAGAGACAAAGGAAGAGGGCCCACGCTGTCATAGAGGCTAAGGTGGCGCCCTCCTCTAGCCAATAGGAGACGGTCTCTGGATTGATGACATGGCACCTCACGCGGATCGATGACGTGGCGACTCCACCCAGGGCTATATAAGGAGGGCGCCCCCTAGGGTTTGGATCATTATTCTTCTGAGATCAAAAGCTAGGGTTTCATCCTCCATCCAAGTAGAAGAGGGTCCCTCTAGTTCATCTAGTTCTAGTTCTAGTTCATCTAGTTCTAGTTCTAGTTCGTCTAGTTGTATCTAGAAATAGGAGAGAGAGGAGGAGAGAGGCGAGGAGGAGCCGGATGTCGGATCTTCCTTAACATTGTACTTTTGCGGCATCTAGTTCGTCTTCCGGCTACTCTCCGGGTTCTACAATTATTATTTCTAAGTTCAGTTCTTTATTTAATTATACTTTATTCTATTTACTTGAACTCCGCTTGTATTTGAGTGCTCTAGTTATTCTCGAGGTAATTAGAGTAGTAAATGCTAGTGTAGACGCGGTGTCTAGACTAGGGTTTACCTGAGTTTGCGCCCAATCCCACGGATAGTTGTGGTAGCCCCAGAGGTGACGGCTATGTCGGGCCTTTGTATTCCACCACGTTCGGGTTGGTGTTTCGTAGAGCTTTTTGGCAGCCTTCCCCGACTACTTATTCCCAATCTCTTTCGAGAGTCGGAAGGTCTTGTTGCTCCATAGTAAGTAGAGTGTAGTAAGCCCGATTTTGATCACCCAATCAACTTAGAAGACATTATAAGGTTCCTCTCCACCCACCAAAAATATTTATATCTTTCTTTTCTTACCTTTATCCTTGGACGGCCTTGATTCTCTAGTACACTTCACGTTCCCCGTGGAAATCGATACTCTGGAATACTCCCGGGTGAAAGCTACATCGTACTCCGTGCGCTTGCGGATTTATCTGCTTACGCTAAGAAGTGTCAACAGACCCGCGCTTTCTCTAGCTACTTTGCTTGCTTTCATGGCTCTATCATGAGTGGTCACGGTATGACCGGTTCTGTGGCATTTGGAGCAACGGACCTGTCCAGGAGCCTCATTGAAGTCTCCATAGCCATACTTATCGCGACCATAGCCATTTGATTCGTCCATGTCTCCTCGGAGTCGCTTCTTCTTCCTCCTACCCTTCTTTGTCCTTACAAGTTCGGGGTCAGGAATATAATCAAGCCCTAGATACGGTGGCCAGTGTGACGGATCTAAGTAAGGCTCGAAGCTAGAGCGCCACACTTTGAGAGTGTTTGACATGAGATAAAGTGGAGACATGTACTTCTCGGCTTCATGATCTAGTCCCCTATATGTGCAAGACGTGATGACATGAGAGCGGGGGCATGATACTGGTGAGGAATGTTATAGCCGCATTCAACTTTCTCAAGGTCCACCTTGTAATTCCGCCCGTCTTGCTCGCCACCGGAGTAGTGCCTCCAGTGAGTATATGTTGTATACCATTCTTGATGGCCCATATGTATCACCCACTTGGTTGTTTGATATCATCTCTCGCAATCGCCAAGTGCTTCCTACCCGCTTTGCCCCATGTTTCTTTGGATCAATTGGCTTTGTTCCATCGATTCACAAAGTACTCGTTGCACTTCCGAAAGAGTACTCCACAATGCGGACACGAGGTGGACCGCACGGATGCCTTTAAACACTTTGTTGAAGGATTCCGAAGAGTTCGTGGTCATGATCTTGTACCTAAGGCCACCTACGTCGAATGCTAGCGCCCACTTCTTCCTCTGCGACATATGATTCTTCATCCACTCATAGGCATCTCTATTGAGGACCTTATCCAACTCGCCAAGTTTCTTGTCAAACTTCTCCTTTGTTCGACAACAACATAGGGACTTCAACTTCGCACGATTTCCTTTTTCTTCCGCTTCCATATGTTGTGCAAAGTGCCTCATGCACCAACGATGCTCAAGTGGAGGCCGTCCATCTACCTCCTCTTCGGCAGCTTTAAGCAATCCGTGGTGTCGGTCGAGATCATGCAAATCCGGCGAGAGGTCCGAATGACATTCCGCCGCACATGCTTCAAAAACCAAGACCAGCTATCATCATTCTCACCCTCTGCCAAACCAAACGCTAATTGTCGGTGTTTCGTACCCCGGGGGGTATTACACCAACGAGTAAATTTCTATGCGTGCTCCCTAATCCGGATGGTGATGCAAGATGGACACAATCGTTTATCCTGGTTCAGGCAAAGAGTGCCCTACGTCCGGCGAGAGGGGAGAGTTTTGTATTATCTTGCACCGGGGTGCTTGTACGGGTGAATACAAGCGAGTCCGAGACTTAGCGTGCTTGGAAATGTGTTGTGAATGAAGGCGTCCGAAAAAACCTCTCCTAGACTAGGCCACGGCATTCCCTTTTATAGGCCAAGGGAGGCTCGGGAATACAAAGTAGATAGGGCTGTCGTGGCGTGACGTCGAGCTACATGCACCGCATCGAGTCGCTGAAGCGTAAGACGCTCTCTCCGGTCGGTTCGAGCCTGTAGCGGCATGGCCGACGATGGCTCGCACCCGGTCCTTCTCGATCGCGGGGCCGACGTAGTCGAGGTATGGCGCGTCGTAGTCGAGCACGTGCGCCGGGAACCCCGCGGTATGGTCGTCGAGGTGGGAAAGACAGAACACCGTGCGTCCCTTGTTCGGAGTTGCGTCCGTCACCATTCCTCGAGTGGTTGGAAGCCGCCTCGAGGGGCGTGATCCGAGCGACGGGACGGGACGACGTAGTTGGTGGCACGGGCGTTGACGATGGCGTCGGGAGGGAATGCCGCTCGCGCCACGGTACTCGACGTGGTGTAATAGTGTTGCACGGCATGCACGTATCCCGGGTATGGGCGGCGGAATAGGAGAAGTGACCGGCGTTCTTCTCACCACGCCGCGCACCGTAGCCACGGGGTTAGGCGGAGCAAGCATACTTCCCACTATTACATATACCGTAGCCATGTGCGTGCCTTGGATAGGTAATGTTTGTGGGCGGACTCGGCGGCGCTCGCTCGGCGTTCTCCGTCCCGCTCGAGCGGTCGCTCGCTCGAGCGGTTTACGCCATCGTCTCGGCGGTCGTACGCTCGAGCGGTTTCCGTATTTCTCGAGCGGGTGGGCGGCCGTTGCTTGAGCCAGCGGGTCTCGAGGCCTTGCGGGCACGGTAGTGGGCCGGCCCGGTGTGAGGAGGATTGGGGTTTTCTGGTTAATTCTCGGGAGATTTAAAGGTAAGATGGGTTGGGTCATTTTCCTCTAACGTGCTGATTTAGAACCCCTAATCTAGGTACCCGACAAGTAGCCCCGAGCCCTTGTTTGATTGTGAAACTTCAAACAAGGGATCATGAAGTGGAGTTAAAGTACCTAGAGTTGGGATTATTGTCGGTATTTCGAGGAGTCATTTCGTCCTTTCTCCGTGGGGCGCGCGAGCGTCCCTGCGGGCCCGAGGCCCCGGAGGAATGAGGCATTCCTCCGGGGGCTTTGAGATGAACGATTTTGGGCAAGAGTATTATTAATTGGAGTTGTGGTATCTCGAGGCGGGTAAGATTTTGTTCTCGTTCGAGCCCCCGAGTTTCCCGCTCCTCCCGTGTCGAGGGAGGTTTTTGTATGACTCGTGCCCCGTGCCCCGAGATAGGCGGGGGGAGTCGTGATCCGGTGGGCTGGATCTCTTGGATCGAATCCAAGTGACGAGAGGTCGACACTACTCGCGGGGAGCGAGCGCCACACCCCCTCGTGAGCCGATGGCGGGTAGTCCAAGTGAGAGCTCGTCTCCTTTCGAGGGGAGACGGCTTCGTGGCCGGGGCGCCCTCATTGAAGTTTGGGCTCTTAGTTTCCGGAGGACCGGTCCCGTTCGAGGGGCGGCGGCTCGAGTGCCTCCCGTCGGCGGGATCTCTTAGATACATAGTGCCGGCCTTGGACACGCCATCCGGGTTCGAGGGTTCGTTCTCGAGCGGAACCTTTCGAGGGTTCCTTCCCATTGGCGCCCCTAACTCGGGTGCTCGAGGGCGGCCGTTCGAACCCGTCCGTGGGTCGGCCTCCGCTCCCTCGAGACTTACTTGTGGGACCGGAGTCCCCGGGTTTCTTACCGTGTAAGGGACCGTCCCGTCGAGACGTCCGTCATTGCGCTCATTTGATGCGCGTTTGTCCATTGCAAGCGGCGCGCCTTTTTAGGCGGAAACCGGCGTATCGTGGTGATCGTGGCCTGGCGACGGTTCCGCTCTACCTTGCGTCGTGTGCGCCTAAAAAGTAGGTGATGGTTTGTCAGGGCATTTAATGCGGTTACCGTTTTTCGTCGAGTCTCGCCGGGTGCGCGTGGCCGTTGGATGGCGTAATGCGGGCCGTTGAACGTGGTTCACGCGGGTCATCTTGGGCTCTATAAATATAGAGGAGCGAGGCTCCTGGTTCTTCTTCCCCGCAATCTTGCCTTCCTCGCCGCCTACGCCAGCAGTTGTGCTCTGTCTTAGATCCAATCCGCCGCCGCCGTCTTCCGCGATCGCCGTTACCGCCACCGCCCGTGACCGCCACGCCATTCTAGCCCGTGACCGCCTCTGTTCTCTGCGCCACCGCTCCCAGCGCCACCGGCCCTTGCGTTGCTGGCCGCCGCCGTTTCTCCCCGTTCGCTCCCGTCTTGTCATGGGGAGGTCATCCAAGAAGACGGGCCGAGCTCGCCGGGCGCTGGTGGTAAAGGCAAGGGCAAGGGCAAGGGCAAGGCGCCGCCAAGCCTTCGTGCCGGTGGTGATGGCGGACGCGCTCCCGTGGCCTCGGTCTACGGTGACCGAGGGAATCGCCGCTCAATCCGGTGAACGGCGGATTACTTCCGCCTAATCCGGCGGAGGGTTACCGAGTGGAGGGTGCCGGACGACGGCGACCTCGAGCCCAATCCCCGGGGCTACATTCCGAGCTTCATCGGGTTCCACCGGCGGGGACTTGGTGCGCGGCCGAGCCGCTTCATGCGGGCGCTCCCCACCATTTCGGGGTCGAGCTCCGGCATTTCAACCCCAATTCCATCTCGCTCGCGGCTACCTATGCCGCCGTGTGCGAGGGATATTTGGGGATGGCGCCGCAGTGGGACTGTTCACCCACGTCTTCAAGGCGACGCTTTTCACCAAGGCGGTGAAGAGCAAGAAGGCCGCCGACGACGACGGTGGTGATGATGACGAGGAGGAGGAGGAGAACGAGGAGGACAATGAGGAAGAGGAGGAGGAGAAGGAGAAGGAGGAGGAGGTGCAGCCGAAGATCCGCCGCTATGTTCGAGCGGGTTCCGCTCGCTCGGGCCGAAGAGGAAGGAATGCCGGTTGTCGGCACGTGGTCGTCGAACAACGCCAACTGGGATCGAGAATGGTTCTACCTCCGCAACGAGGGGGCCTCTTCCGGAATATACCGGTGCGGTGCTAACCGAGCCGGCTTCAAGCTGGGCACATGGCCGGCCGGCGGCGCGCCGGCCCCGCATGAACTCTTTGCTCGACGCCATCTCGAGCTGCGCACCGGAGGTCCGGCAACTTCTTCCTCAACATCGCGCATGTGGTGGCCGAGTTCCACGGCCCGCCGGGTGCTTCCGCTCGCCGAGCGTCCGCCGCGGCTCGACCCGGATGACGGAGAATGCCGACCCTGCGGCGCTTGCGGCCGCGGGATGTCCGACGAGCCTCTCCGGTCGCTACGATCGTGGCTCGGGTGCGTGACGCAATCGACGGGGGAGGAACTTTGGCGAGAACCAAGTCGGCCTCTTCCGCATGCGCCGGAGTACAACCTCGCTCGGCTACGTAAGTTTTCTCGAGATCCTCTTTTCGTCGTTTCTTTTACTTGAGCAATTCTTATCGAGGCTGCTCTTTTGTCCGAGAACATCAACGACCACGCGGAGTCGAGGCCTCCGGTGAAGGAGGACGCGCCGGACCGCGAGGTAAGACGCTTGAGGGTGAGCGAGCACATACCGCCGTGGTCTTGAGGAGGGAGGAGAAGGCGCGAAAGCCCTTGCGCTAGAGGAGAAGGAGAAGCGCAAGGCTAGGCGCCGCCGGAACGTGAAATACGCTCGGGCGGCGGACCCGACCGACCGGACCCCGGTCTCGAGTCGTCCGATGAGGACGGAGGAAGATGACGATGACGATGATGACGAGGCGGCCGTCGGTGATGACGCCGTCGTCGCTCGAGCCCCGACGCTTGCTCGCTCGCGTGCGGGAGCCAACGTTGGCGCCGAGCCTTCGCGCGACGACTCGTCGCTCGTTCGAGCGGGTCGCGGGAGGGTCGTCGAGCCGCGGTGCTCGAGCGCCGTCGCCGGCCCAAGCGGGGCAACGGGGGTGGGGCGTCCCAATACTCCCCCGCCCGCACTCGCTCGTCGTCGCCGGCTCAAAGCGGGCGGCGGGAGGAGTCGCCCCGTCCTTCTAGCCATGGCGGGCGGGGCGCCGTCTCCGGCGCGGCAGGCGCCGTCTCCGACGCGGCGGGAATCTTCCTCCCGCCACCGTTCTTCTTCAACGGGCGCGCACACCCGGCAGCAGGAGGCTGCAAATGTGCGCACCTCATCTTCTGCACAGTCCGGCGAGCAGCGCCGGGCTCCCTCTAGCGACCGCCGGGCGGAGCGGATCCCGACCCGCGGGTCCCAGGATCCCGTGAGGGACGCCAGGCCCGAGCCGCCCAAGGAGTCGGCTAAAACGGGAGCGGCCGCGGGGTCTCGAAGCCCTCGAGCGGCACAAGCGCGGGCTCGAGGCCCCCAAGTCCTCGAGTGACTCGAGGGGGGCAAGCGAGGCTCGGGAAGCCCCCGAGCGCTCCGAGCAATCCAAGCGGCTTGAGCGGCGCTACTCCGACAAAGCAGGTAAGTCTCCGGTCGACCTACTCCCTAATGCATTGTTTTGTTTGTGTGCGAGTATTTTGTCACAATGATTTTTTGTTTTTCTCTTTCTTCGGGACTAAGCGTTCCCTGCGGTCCTTGCCATCCCTCCCTTCCATGGTGCCTACTAAGAGGCGAGGACCACGGGAGGGTCGAGCGGCACCCCGTCGATGCCGGGTGGAGTGACTCTTCCTCCCTCTACTCCCATTTGGTTAGAGCGGGCCAAGGATGCGCTCAAGCGCGCGGTCCCGATGGCGGCCGCATCCCGTGTAGGTGCCGGGGTCGTGGCCAAGGCGGCGGAGGAGAAGGACGCCACCACCACCACGGCCTTGACCGCCGTCCCGCTCGAGACCCCGGCATCGTCGCGCGGCCCCAGGTGACGCGGCGGCGGGTGAGCAAAGGGCAATGGTGTCGAGCGGCGACGGGGGCCGGATCGGAGCAGCGGCCCATCGTGCTCGAGGAGAGTCCGGGCTCGGCGCCCGGTCTTCCCTGGCCGGTCGGCTGCGCCGGCTCGACGAGGAGCGCGGGGAGAAGGAGGGAGGAGACGCCCGCGGCCCGCCGACCGGCCCGTGGGAGATGTGGAGATGCAGGGGGCGGGACCGGTGCTCGAGCTTCGCCGAGCCGGGCCTCAACCCCTCCTCGGGACATGGAGGTCGAGTCCTCGCCCGGGCAACGGGTTGAGGAGGGTGAGGCCGGCTGCCGCTCGAGAGGATGCGCTCGAGGAGCACCCCGCGCCACACCGGAGGGTGAGAAGGCGGAGGAGCCGGTGGTGCCGGGTGGGACCGGTGGTGCGGCCACCGCGGGCATCGAAGAGATCCGGCCTCAAGCGGGCGGCGGGGCGAGCAAGAGGAGCGGCGAGCTGGAGGTGGGAGACGCGGCGGAGCCGCCCGCCGCGTGGCGGCGATGAGCACCCGGGCGGCGATCAAAGGGAGGAGCGACACGAGGAGCACCGCTCGGCGCCACATCGGCGCCGCCGCACGCGCCGCGGTTGGGGGAGGTCGTGGTGCCTCACCTTGTGCCCGACTCGACGACGGGTGAGGTGGAGTTCACCGTTATGTCCGAGGCCGACCACTGGGAGGAGGCCCAGAGGAGGCAGACGGCGGCAGCCATCGTTGACGGCCATATGCGGTCGGTTGGTCTCGGACCCGTTGAGCCCTCCGATGCCTCTATTGAAGAACGGAGGAGGCTCGAGGCGCGGGCGCTCGCCCAGGAGGCGTCCTCTTCCCAGGGCCTGCCGCAACGTCCGACTGCCCTGGCTGAGCGGGTGGTGACGGCGGGCGTCGATTTGGAGGCGGTGAGGAGACTCCACTCCTCCGTCGACAAGGAGATGCGGGAGGAATTCCCTTTGTGGGAAAGGCCGCCGCTGGTGCTCCCCGACCCTCTCGACCACGAGGCCCCTGCGATCGTGATGAACGATCAGAGGGAGCTCGAGGCGCATATGGAGGCCGAGGAGCGCCGTCGCGGGCTTGAACACGCCCGAAGGCCGCTCGTCGCTCGTCTCGAGGACTGCGCCCGGCTTTCTTTCGTAAGTACCTTCGAGCACGACTCCTTTTATTTGTGTTTGACTTATCGCTACTTGTATTTGACTTTTCCTCTCTCGTGGCTTAGACGGCGCAAAGCTGTTCATACGCCAAGTCGGTTCACATCCGCGCTCTCTCGTGAGAGTGAGGACGAAATCCGGCGGTATGTGCGCTTGGGGCGGGATGCGAGGCGAGCCGCAACGGTCTCGCCGGCTTCTTCGAGAGGCCAACGCCGCCCGGACGCCGCCAAGGAGGATGCCAAGAAAGCCCACGACGAACTCGCTCGAGTGGCGCGGAGGCCGGGCGGCGCAGCGGGAGCGGTGGTGAAGCTCGCTCAGGCCGCGCAGGAGGCCGAGACCGCTCGCCAGAATTATGCGCAGCTGCATGCGGCCTTCGAGCAGCTCAAGCAGGACGCGGCTACCGCGCTGCTGGGCTACAAGGCCAAGCAGCGGGACATGGAGCAGCTCCAGAAGGAGAAGCCGGCGTCGAGGCCTACGTGAAGGAGCTCCGGGCCTCGGTCACCCGGTGGCTGCCGAAAAGAGGCCCTTGCTAGCGCGCTTGAAGCGGAGAAAAAGAGCGGGCCGGCGGTCTCCGACGGAACGGTAAATCTCCGCCTAGAGATGACGACGAAGGACCTTGCCATCCGGGGTGCCGGCGGGGCTTATGAGGAGCTGCGCGTGGAGAAACACGACGTCGAGCGCGTCCTCCGAGAGAAAAGAGGGTGAACTTACGCGGCGCTCGATCGTGAGCAAAGGCTCTCGACCCGCCTGCACTGGTGAGTGCTCGAGTCTTTTAGTCCTTTTTCGTGCGTGACTTATACGGGTTGCTCGAGTACCTGATTAAGTACTTGATTCTTGTCATCTTTTTCAGGTTTGGAGGCGGACCTGGCGGGTGCGCGTGAGGACGCAAGGCTGACCCGGGTGTTGCTTGATGGCGCGGTTTCGTCCAAGGCCCGCATCACCGGCGCCATCGACACCCTCGGCGCCAAGCGGGGCTTCGCGCCGTGGTGGACGTCGAGGGCCGGACGCCGGCCGTGGGTACGCCAACCGAGTCGTCGAGCTCGCGCTTCTCTCGCGGGGCCGTGTCCGAGATGCCCTCGTCTTCGTGCGCCGGACGATGGCTATCTTCTACTCGGGGTTCGGCGTCTCGAAGGAGGAGGCCGGACCGGGATGGAGGCCGTGGCGAGCGGCTTTGCCTACGTCGAGGGCGAGCAAGAAGGAGGGTCAACCCCGGATCGAGCGGCTCAAGGCCGAGGCCGAAGAACCGGGCGCCCGTCTTGGAGGCGATCTCGCATGAAGTCCTCCCGCCGGGCGTAGAGTAGATTCCAACCGGCTGCGAGCCGTAACGGGCAACAAGGCCCTTGTAAGAAAACAAGTATTTTTGGTTATGGGAGTGGCCCAAGTGGCCTTGAACCGTCATACTCGGATGTTTATAATCGTTAATCGTTATGCTCTAGTTTTCTCCTTGCGCTTGATGTCATTTTCCACTTCCTTCGCCTTTACTTTGTTTTAGCTAAGCGTTGGCGGCGTGCTCGGACCATTTCGAGAGGGGATGAGTTAAGGTGCCGTAGCTCGGAAGCGTGGGAAGCCTTGTGCTCGATCGCCCGGCTCGACGAGCTCGAGGTAACGCAAATACTTAGCTTTCGAAAAGTTTCGAGGCGAGGAGGGGAAAGATTACGTCGAGCATCTTTTTTGAAAAAACTAGGTGCGTTTTTCGAGGACTTCGGGGGTTCCCCCCGGTCTAGCCCCGAGGGGGCTTGACTTTGTGGAGACAAAGTCGAGCCCACCTTGCGTATGAACAAAAAGTAAGAAATTGACTTATTTACTCATACGAGCGCTAAAATTTTAAGCGAAAATATGTACAAGGCATCGAGGCCTAGGAGAAAAAGCGACGTAGGCTGTTCGATGTTCCACGCGTTGGTGAGGGTCGAGCCTTTTCCGTCGGCTAACTTGTACGTCCCCTGGTTTCAACACTTTGACCACGATGAACGGACCTTCCCGGGGAGGAGTCGGCTTGTGGCGCCCCTTGTTATCTTGGCGTCGACGGAGCACGAGATCGCCGACGTTGAAATCCCTCTTGCGCACATTCTTTTCGTGATATTGCCGTAGCTTCGTTGGTAGCGCGCGAGTGTAGGAGCGCCGTGTCTCGAGCTTCTTCGGCTTGGTCGATGGCGTTTGCCGGTCTTTCATTTGTACGCTCGTTGTAGGCCCCGAGTCGGGGACCCGTATTCGAGGTCGGTGGGGAGGACGGCCTCGGACCCATAGACCAAGAAGAACGGGGTGAACCCGGTGGCTCGACTCTCGTCGTCCGCAAACTCCACGGGACGAGATGGGAGTTCGAGTCACCCACTTGTTGCCGTGTTTGTTCAAGCGTTGGAAAATCCTTGGCTTTAGACCTTGCAAGATCATGCCATTTGCGCGCTCGACTTGGCCGTTGGTTCGAGGGTAGGCGATCGCCGACCGTTCACACGGATGTGGTTCCGATCGCGAAGTCCAAGAACTTTTTGCCCGTGAACTCGGGTGCCATTGTCGGTGATGATGATGTTAGGGACTCCGAAGCGATGGATGATGTCGGTGAAGAACTCGACCGCTCGCTCCGAGCGGATGTTAGTGATGGGCTTGGCCTCGATCCACTTGGTAAACTTATCGATGGCCACGAGCAAGTGGGTGTGGCCTCCGTCGTCTTTTTGAGGGGTCCGACAGATCGAGCCCCCGGCACCGCAAATGGCCATGTGAGGGGATCATCCGGAGCGCGTGTCTTTGGAAGATGCGTTTGCTTGGCGTAGAATTGGCATCCTTCACACGCTCGAACAAGCTTGATGGCGTCAACGGTTGCGGTGGGCCGGAAAAGCCTCGCCGGAATGCGTTCCCGACAAGGGCTCTTGGCGCGGCGTGGTGACCACAAGCTCCCGAGTGCATGTCTACGAGTAGCTTCCTGCCTTCCTCGATCGAGATGCACCGTTGGAGTACGCCAGTTGGGCTCCGGCGATAGAGCTCTCGTCGTCTCCGTAAAGGACGTAAGTTTTGGCTCGACGAGCTAGTCGTCTCGCCTCGTTCGATCTACGCGGCTCCCTCGAATGAGATACTCGAGGAATGGTGCACGCTTGTCGGTTGGCGGGCTCGTAGCTGGTCGATCTCCATGACTTGTGGCCCCGTCGAAGGGGGCTCAACAGTGGTCCGCCCTGCCCCGAGTCCCACTTTACGGATGGCTCATGGAGGTCTTTCGAGAAGATGTACGAGTGGTAGCGGCGCTCGAGATGAAGCGATTTTGGCCGGCTCGTCGCGGCCTCATTGAAGCGCCTTGGGATGTGGTTGAGCTCGAGACCATGGAAACTGGCTTCCAACTTGCGCACCTCACTGCAGTATGCGTCCATTTTTTCGTCATGGCAGCTCGAGGCTTTCATTACTTGGTCGATGACAAGCTGCGAGTCGCCCCGAGCATCGAGGCATCGGACCCCAAGCTCAATGGCAATGCGCAACCCATTAACGAGCGCCTCATACTCTGCCATGTTGTTCGAGGCGGCAAAGTGGATGCGTACTACGTAACGCATGTGTACTCCGAGAGGTGAGATGAAGAGCAAGCCCGCGCCGCTCTGTCTTCATAAGTGACCCGTCGAAGTACATGGTCCACGGCTCGGCACGGATCTCGGGATGAGGGGGAGTTGGACGTCGGTCCACTCGGCGACAAAGTCGGCCCGGCACACGAGATTTGATAGCCTTTCGTGGGCGTACGTGATGGTCTCGCCCATGAGCTCGACCGACCACTTGGCGATTCGACCCACGACTTCCGGTTCGGATAATTTCTCCAAGTGGGAATGATGTTACCACCGTCACCGGGTGGCTAAGAAAGTAGTCTTGGAGTTTTCGACGGGTGAGTACGATTGCGTAGAGCGGCTTTTGGATATGGGGGTATCGAACCTTGGCGTCCGAGAGCACCTCAGCGATGAAATACACCGGCCGCCGGACGGGAGCGCGTGCCCCTCTTCCCGCCTCTCGACCACTATGACCGTGCGACCACCGAGTGGTTGCGGCAACATAGAGGAGGAGGGATTCGGCGGGTAGGCGTCTCGAGCCGGTCGAGGCGGCACGAGCACGGGAGGAGATGTGAGCATGCTCTTCGGTTTCGAGAGGGCCTCCTCGCTCCGGGCGTCCACGTGAAGTGCTCGGATTTTCCGAGGAGCCGGTACGGAGGCAAGGCTTTTTCTCCCGGCGCGCAATGAACCGACCGAGTGCGGCTAAGCATCCAAAGTGATCTTTTGTACCCCTTTTAGGTCTCGAATCGGCCCCATTCTCATGATGGCCGCGACCTTCTCGGGATTGGCCTCGATGCCGCTGGGAGACGATATACCCTAATAACATGCCTCGAGGCACGCCGAAGACACACTTCTCGGGATTCAACTTGATGTTCTTAGCCGGAGGCATCCAAACGTCAACTTGAGGTCCTCGACAAGGTTTTCTACTTTTTGAGTCTTGACAACGATGTCATCGACGTAGGCCTCGACGGTCTCTCCTATATGTTTCTCGAAGACATGGAGCATGCGGCGTTGGTATGTTGCCCGGCGTTTCGAAGGCCGAAAGGCATTGTGACATAACAATACATGCCCATGGGGGTGATGAATGAAGTCGCGAGCTGGTCGGACTCCTTCATTTTGATTTGGTGGTAGCCGGAGTAGGCGTCGAGGAAAGAAAGTACTTCACAACCCGCGGTGGAATCAACGATTTGATCTATTCGAGGTAAAGGAAATGGGACTTTGGGACATGCTTTATTTAAACTAGTGTAATCTACACACATCCTCATTTTCCCATTCTTTTTCTCTACTAATACGGGATTAGCTAACCACTCGGGATGATGTACCTCCTTGATGAATCCGGCCTTCTCGAGCTTCTCGACCTCTTCGCGGATGATCCTACGCTTCTCCTCGTCGAAGCGGCGCGCAGCGTTGCTTGACAGTCTTGAACCGGGACGGATCTCCAAGGCGTGCTCGCGACATCCCTCGGTATGCCGGGCATGTCCGAGGGACTCCACGCAAACATGTCGGCGTTTGCGCGGAGAAAGTCGACGAGCACCGCTTCCTATTTCTTTCAAGGGAGGCGCGATGACCGGCGTCTTTTCCCCGAGGAGCTTGGATCGAGCGGAATCTTCTTGGTGTCGTCGGCGGGGTCGAAGTTGCCGGCTGTCGCTTGGGTGTTGGAGGAGAGGATCCAGCTGCCATGTGATCGAGCATCATGGCTAGGTCTTCGATGTTCCCAAAGCACGTTCATCAGTGATTCCCCGTTCTCGACGCACTCCACATCGCAGTGGTAGGCGTGCTCGTACGTGGAACCGCGGTGATGACTCCTTTGGTCCCGGCATCTTGAGCTTGAGGTAGGCATACCGGGGATCGCCATGAATTTTGTGTAGCACGGCTCGCCCGGGATAGCGTGGTACGTCCCCTCGAAACCGGGTACGTCGAAAGTTAAGACCTCTCGACGAAAGTTCGAGCGTGTCCCAAAGACGACGGGGAGGTCGATGCGGCCGATCGTGAGCGCTTTCTTGCCGGGGACCACCCGTGGAAGCCCCGGCGCTCGGGCGGAGATCGGCTCAGTGAGGCCGAGCAACGTGAGGGTCTCCATGTAGATGATGTTGAGGCTGCTACCTCCATCCATGAGTACCTTGGTGAAGCGGGCGTTGAGGATGATCGGCGCGACGACGAGAGGGTACGAGCCGGGATTGGTGACATGGTCGGATGATCATCACGGTCGAACGTGATGGGAGCATCCGACCCGTCGAGGAATTGAGGCGTGGCGGGTTTTATGGCGAAAACCTCCCTGCGCTCGGCCTTCCGCTCTCGGCGTGTCATGCGGGTGGTCGGGCCGCCGTAGATCATGTAGCACTCGGTGATGGGCGGATACCCACCGTCGTCGTCGTCGTTGGCTCGATCCTCGCCACCCTTATCCTTCTTGCCATCGTCCTTGTCAATGCCAAGCTTCTTGAAGTAACCTCGAAGCATACGGCGGTCTTCGAGGTTATGCTTGACCGGCTCCTTGTGGTAGGGGCACTGGGCCGCCAAAGATCTTGTCGAAAACGCCCCCATCCGGGAGGGTCTAGGCTTTTTGCACTCGGGCCGCGGCAACCTCGTCCTCCACGACCGCGCGCTTGCCTTGCCGATTGCCTTTCTTCTTCTTCCCGTTCTTCTTCTAGTCCTTGCTCGAGCCCTCACCGCCTCCGGGGACGGCGCGGGCTTGTTCCCGGCCCACCAAAGAAGGCCCCCACGGCCTCGTCGCCGGCGAGCGTAGTCGGCGACGACGTCCATGAGCTCGTTCACCGTCTTTGGGCGGTTGCGCCCGAGCTCTCGCACGAGCTCTTTGCACGTGGTGCACGAGACAAACGCCGGGATGACGTCGTGGTCCGGGATGTGCGGCGGCTCGGTGCGCGGTTGGAGAAACGTCGAGCAAAATCCCGGAGAGATTCCGTGGTGTTTTGCTTGCAATTACGGAGATCCCACGAGTTGCCAGGTCGGATGTACGTGCCCTTAAAGTTCCCTTCGAAAATCTGGACCAAGTCGGCCCAATCGTGGATCTGATGGGGGGGAAGTTCCTCGAGCCACCGTCGAGCGGTGTCAGAGAGAAACAGTGGGAGCTGGCGTATGATTGCCTTATCCTCTCGAGCCCCTCCCAGCTGGCAGGCCAGCCGGAAGTCGGCCAGCCAGAGCTCTGGCTTGGTCTCCCCGTTGTACTTGACCACGCTCGTGGGGGGTCGAAACGGGTTTGGCAACGGCGTGTTGCGGATAGCTCGGACCGAAGACTCGAGGGCTCGGCGGCTCGAGAGTCCGTCGATCTTCGTCGGCCGTCGTAGCGTCCCCCTCGATGGGCCTTGTAGCCACGGTCCTCGGCACCCGCAGCCTTGCGTCGTCGGTTGTCGTTGATGTCATGACGCGCATCTTGAAGCGCGCGGTTGTCGAGGATGCGTTCTCGAGCAGGGGCCCTACCGCCTCGAGGGGGTGCCTCTTGGTGGACGGAACCCTCCCGCTCGTGCCGTGGTCGTTCGGGGCTGCTTCACGCCGTCTCGAGGTGAGCTCTCGGCCCGCCGGACGGCCGCGACTTGGAGGAGCCCTTGGATCTCGTCTCGTATCCGTAATGCATGCGGATTCGAGGGCGCCGGCATGTCCCGGCGGATAGCCGCGCGAGTACATTCGGCTTGCTCGAGGGAAATGGGCCGGCTCGGGTGGCGCTTCGGGTCGCCCGTCGTTGACGATGCGGTTGAAGACGTCTCGCGCCTTTCCTCGAGCGCCAAGAGCTCGAGGAGGGGCGGATGGTTCCGCTCAAGCGCGCGCTTGAGCGGTTCCCATTTGCGCGTTCCTCGTTCATCTTGGCCTCGATTTCCCTGAGCTGAGCCCATTGTGCCGCTTGAGCATCGTCTTCAAGCCGCCGGTTATCTTGGGCTTGTGGTGGCGGTCCGCGTGGCTCAATCACCTGCAGGGCTGCGGCTGCCGACGTCCCGACCGCCGGGTCACGTCTCGCCGGTTAGGCGTAGGGACGGCCACGGCGGCGCCATCTCTCGGTCTCCTCATCCGACGGAACGTTGTCGTTGAGATGAAAACACTCGCGAGCCGGGTCATAGCACCCTGAGTCTGAGTCATCGGAGTCTGGGTTAGCGCTGGACGGCGTCCAGGGCCTCCCCGTGCTCTCCTCCTCGATCCAGCGGCGCATATCCCCGACCGTGTTGCGGCGTTGCGAGCCAGGCGCTCTGTCAAACCCGCGGTCTACTGTCGCCGGCCATACGATCTCCAGGTCCATGGTGACACGCAGGAGGGGGCCGGGGCTCTCCTCCCGCGGTCCCATGACCGACCGGATCTCGTTGGCATACGTGGTGGCGGCGTTAGTAAACCCAAACGGGAGCCTGCGATGAGCTCGGTAGAGTCCGTGCGGCAACAGGTTGGGCGACGTCGGCCGCGCGCGCGCTCGAGGCGCCGTGCCGGGCTCTCTCGGCGAGCGCATGGCAAACGTGAAGCCGGGGTCCTCGTCATGGACTCCCTGCCTATGTGCCACCTCCCGCCGCACACTTGGCACCCGGCCGGGTGCATCGTGGCGTCCGACCGGGAAGGCACACGAGCCGGGTGCTCGAGGCCCCGTGCTCGCGACGGCGATGCGATGCGGGTGGCGTCGGCGACGTGGTGGCGAACCGTGGTGGCGCGGTCGGCGCGTGACCCCGCCGGCGCGTGGGGGTGACGAGCGTTCTCCCTCGGTTCTCCAATTGAGAGTAGAGCCATGTCGCGGCCGGGCCGAGCGACATGAACTCTAGACTCCCAAACCAGATCACCGTGGCGAATGGGAACGAAGGAGTGGGCGATGCCATCCGGAAAATGGCGGGAATCGAACGAAAAGCACGCGACACCCCCACTGGCGCGCCAACCGGTCGGTGTTTCGTACCCGGGGGTATTACACCAACGAGTAAATTTCTATGCGTGCTCCCTAATCCGGATGGTGATGCAAGATGGACACAATCGTTTATCTGGTTCGTAAAGGCAAAGAGTGCCCTACGTCCAGAGGAGGGGAGAGTTTTGTATTATCTTGCACCGGGGTGCTTGTACAGGGGTGAATACAAGCGAGTCCTGAGACTTAGCGTGCTTGGAAATGTGTTGTGAATGAAGGCGTCCGAAAAAACCTCTCCTAGACTAGGCCCTGGCATTCCCTTTTATAGGCCAAGGGGAGGCTCAGGAATACAAAGTAGATAGGGCTGTCGTGGCGTGACGTCGAGCTACATGCACCGCGTCGAGTCGCCGAACCGTAGACGCTCTCTCCGGCCCGGTTCGAGCACAGCGTAGCGGCATGGCCGACGATGGCGCCGGTCCTTCTCGATCGCGGCCGACGTAGTCGAGGTATGGCGCTATTGTCGTAGTCGAGCACGTGCGCCCGGAACCCCGCAGTATGGTCGTCGAGGTGGGAAAGACGGAACACCGTGCGTCCCTTGTTCAGTAAGCGCCCGTCACCATTCCTCGAGTGGTTGGAAGCCGCCTCGAGGGCGGTGATCCGAGCGACGGACGGGATGACGTAGTTGGTGGCACGGAGCGTTGACGATGGCGTCGGGGAGGGAATGCCGCTCGCGCCCACGTACTCGACGTGGTGTAATAGTGTTGCTCGGCATGCCCGTATCCGGGTATGGGCGCGGAATAGGAGAAGTGACCGGCGTTCTTCTCACCACGCCGCGCACCGTAGCCACGGGGTTAGGTGGAGCAAGCATACTTCCCACTATTACATATACGTAGCCATGTGCGTGCCTTGGATAGGTAATGTTTGTGGGCGGACTCGAAGCGGCCGTCGCTCGAGCGTTCTCCGTCCCGCTCGAGCGGTCGCTCGCTCGAGCGGTTTACGCCATCGTCTCGCGGCCGTACGCTCGAGCGGTTTCCGTATTTCTCGAGCGGGTGGGCGGCCGTTGCTTGAGCCGCGGGTCTCGAGGCCTTGCGGGCCTGGTAGTGGGCCGGCCCGGTGTGAGGAGGATTGGGGTTTTCTCGGTTAATTCTCGGGAGATTTAAAGGTAAGATGGGTTGGGTCATTTTCCTCTAACGTACCTGATTTAGAACCCCTAATCTAGGTACCCGACACTAATGGGACAATCTGATTCTCCGGGTCCACTCCCACCGCAATCATCAACACACCACGGTATTTGCCTGTAAGAAATGTGCCATCAACCATGAGTACGGGGCGACAATGCTTGAACGCCTCAACTGACTGAGGAAAACACCAAAACAATCTCTGCAGAATAGGCCGGGGAATCCCGTTGTCATCATCCACTATGCGCCCTTGATGAACATGCCATCTAAGCCCAGGATTAAAGTGTTTCATGGCACTTAGAATCCTAGGAACTTGGTTGTAAGCCTCCTTCCAGTCACCCCACAACAACTCTATAGCATGTTGCTTTGCACGCCATGCGTTTGAGTAACTTACTCTATAGCTGGTGAAGCCACGTATGGTCTCCACGAGCGACGAAACAGATGCGCCGTCATTGTCGGCCCTAACAAGCAACAACACGACGCCCGAGGTAACGTGTCGTGTTCTGTCCATGCACTTTCGTACCTTCAAAGACCGACATCCGTGAGGTTGCTTAACATTTCGAATCACCCATTTGTCATTGCTCATCTTTCGAACCCAAACTCCCCAACCACACCTGCACTTGCACGGGGACCGTGTACCGCTCGCCTTGTCGGAGTGGGACACACGGTAAGGCCCGTGCACCCTCACGGCGTAGTCCCGAGAAAATACTTGACATGCTCCGCCGTGTCAAAGACCGTGCCCACCTGGATCTCCATATCCTCATTCTCAGGCACCTCATCTTCCAACATCGACAACCCATGGTCGCACACCGCCTCGTCCACCATACTAAGGTCCATGTAGTTTGGAACCAAAGGTACCTCAACATGGACGGCCCTCAGCATCCTTCGTTCGGCGTCATTCAACTCCATCCTCAATGACCCGTCCGCTGGGGCTCGTAAGGACTCTTGAAACCTGCCTGACGGCATTCGGTTTCGTCCTCACTAGTATGGTCGGACCCATTGTCGGCACCCATCAACAAATCATCGGACAAATCATCCGACAAATCATCGTATGAAGTGCCATCACCTTCCAACTCACCGCCGACGACCAAACCTTCATCCTCCGATCCTTCCGATATAGTGTCATACATATCATCCTCATCATAGTACCCTACTTCATCAAAGTCATCTGCGATGGCACCATCTTCACTCACTGCATCAACTTCTCTAACTGGACTTGGTTCCAACTCTTCCACTTGGGTAAGGTTGTCAACAACCTCCACATCAACACAATCCTCATCCTCAACCGCCACCGACCCCTACTTCCCTTCTCCACCACAACTTCTAGGCACCTAACGTTGCTACTCTTCACAACGTCTACGTAGTCCTTCCATTCATTCTCACAGGACAGGGGCATCATGAAATAATGTGAACGTTCCTTGCCACAATCAAACCTCCCTCTAAAACTTAGTGGCCAACCAAATTTGTCACGACACTTGCTAACCAATGCAACAAACGTTGGAGGTCCACTAAAGAACTCTACTTTTTTTTTCATGCATTCAAACTCCCCATCTTCTTTCACTATGCCACCATAGTACAAACACACTAACCGATCCATCTACAAAATAACGCAAACATCAAGACCCATAGTTACTAACGTATAATAGCATACCAAAAATACCAAAACATTTATATACTTGTAAAGCATTGTTGCATCAACAACCTACATAATTATAAGAAATTCCATACCATACCACACTATCTCATAGCCAAATGAAAGTCATTGATGACTCCCAACCAACTAAACTCAATCACATCTACTAACCAAAGACACCTCATCCACATGTCCTACTATACCACTTCAATTAACTCATCCCATGTGCGAAGGAAGTACGACCATGCAACATGTAGTTTAAGGCAAATCCATAAGAACACTCATACCTCATTCGAATCTACGAACCACATTATATCAACATACGATTGAATCAATCAAAATATCAAAAATTCCCGCCCCCACACATGCTATACACTACATCACAACAAATCGATGGTGGAGGAAATGGAGATCACCTTGCCGCGCCAAAAGCCGAGGGGAGGTCGGGGAAGAGCAGGACACGGCGGCGGCGGCGACGCCACCGGGTCCTACCGGAGGTAGGGAGCCGCCGCGAGGGCTTCCTCAACACCGGCGAGTGGGGGGCCAAGCGGGTGGGGGGTCGAGGAGGAGGCGCCCCCGGAGGGAGCGTGCCGGGAGGAGGCGTCGAGGAGCGAGGCGGCGCGCCGGCCCGAGCAGAGGAGCCGCCGCGCGTTAGCCGGCCTTGCTCCTCGCCGCGGCGTGCCGCCGCGCGGCTCCCGGAGCGGCGCGGCCGCGGAGAAGCGGGCGGCGCGGATCCTCGGCGGCGGCGGAGATGGGGTGGAGGAGATGGGGCGCCGGGACCGGGCCGGCGCGGGGGAGGCGGCGGCGGTCGCCATCGTCGCCGGGAGTCGGGGTCGGAGCGGCTGGGAGAAGAGAGGAGTGGGAAATGGGCCGGCCCGGGGCGCCCAAACCCTAAAATCCCCGTCGCGCCAAAGGTGTGGGCGCGACGAGGGTGGGGCCAAAAAAAACAAGAAATGGGCCGGCCCATCACCGCCCGTACACGCCCGTCGCGCCAATGCATGTGGCGCGACGGGTGGGCCCTGTGGTCAACGGCCACCGCCACGCGGCACATCGTGGCGCCTTTGCATGTGGCGCGACTCCGTGTTATGTCGCGCTCTACAAGGTTGGTGCGGCCCGGGAGGGGTTATTTCATACAAATACTTTTCCTGGGGGATATTTTTGATTATTTGTTTAAAAAAGGATTAAAAAAATCCCCATCGGGGCCGCCGCGCGCGCGCGTCGTCCTCGGCGTCGCTCCTTTCCGTGCGGCGTCGCCTTCTCACGTCGCCATCGCCGGCACTGGAGCTGGATCTGGACCGCAGGGAAATAATGCGCGGCCTTTTGCCCGGGCGGTCCAGCTTTGGGCTGGCCGGGGTTGGGCGGCCGTGATATAGCTAGCTGTGCGCTGCGTGTCGGTGCCCACTTTCCGTTTCGGGAAGGCCGGGAACAGGGCCGGCGGGGCGCGCGGCCGACGGCGCCCAACCGGCACCACTCGCCCGCGCCAGTGCCGAGTGCCGACCGATCCATGCATTATCAGCCGATGCAACAGTGCTGCAGCCTGCAGCCGTGCAGCGCTAGCTAGTACTCCTAGCTGCTAGCGACGACGCTAGCTAGGCGCACTATGCATGCAGCAGGTAGTTGGATTGGAGGGATGTTGGGCCTAGATGGCATTTTGCTCTCAGTCTCGGCTGCATACGCCGTCGTCGTCGTCGATCAATCCATCGGCGTAATAGGAATAGGATAGATAGATCTCAGTGGTGAACAGCGCCCCGCCTGCCGTCGTGCTGGCGGGCTAGGCCAAGGACGTCAAGGGCCAGGGCATGCCTCCACCTTTGTGCTTTCCTTTTCTTTCGTCCTTGTAGCTTGTCCCTGTGGGTGCCGTCCATGTTATAGAGAAAAAATGAGCCGGGTGCCGTCCATGTTATAGAGAAAAAGAATGAGCCTGATCTCAGCTATCCCTATGGAGCGATCCATCGGTCCAGCAACGGACACAACAGAGGAGTACAGGACGTATGCTCACGCTGCGTGCATGCACATCTTGCATGCATGCATGCATGCTGCATGCACCCGCCGGACCCCGGCCAGAAGTTTTTACCGGCCGTCCGCTGGACAACGACTGGCTCATTGCTTTCCTTAGCATGATCGATCGAGCTGAGTGCGCGAGGGCGAGATAGGAAGGACTATACTGTACCATGGACCAGAAGCATATTGATATCCTAGCGATAGCGAGCGATGGAGCATTATCTGGCAAAACTTTTTTGGTGCGCCAAAGCTGCGCTCACAGTGGCCGCACTTGCCGGCAATAGATGTTCTCACAGTGGCCGCACTTGCCGGCAATGTAGCCATCCATATCCATCCATCCATGTATAAATGACGCCGTGGGGTACGGTCTCTCGTCTCATCCGACGTAACGGGGCGCCGACCGCCGCCGCCGCCGTACCCACGGCCGCCGGGTTAGATGGGCGGTGGGCCGCCACCTTAGCAACTTGGCTTTCCGGAACGAGGAGATCAAAAGTGGGGTATCGTGTACTTATTTCGATTGATCCATATATTAGAGAGATATGTAGAACGTATACTTGCTTGGTATAACTGGAACGTTGTTCTCGTAATGAGGAATGGACTCCACTTTACATTTTGAGACGATCACTCAATCAGTATGAACCAATTTTTTTTTAGGTCAACACCCGAGGGGGAGCGGGGAGAAAATCCTCCTCACCTGAATTTTCATTCCACTGATGCTAGCGAACCCGCTAGAGGGTGGAAGGGCATTTGGGTGCCGGTCCAAACAAGAGAGTTTACAGAGTAGGGGGAGGAGAGGTTTTACATATCACCAATCGATCTCCAATACATGGCAAGAGTTGTGTCCCTTTTTGGGAGAAGACAGCTCCACGAACTAGCTACTTCCTTACAAGTTGCAACTAGTCTATTGATGTTTGGAGGGAGGTTGCGGAAGACGACGTCGTGGCGGTGTTTCCAAAGCTGCCAATAGAAGAGTAGGAGCAGGGTGTTCTTGGCCGATGTCGGGATGTCAGTCGGGGCAGCTGTGTTCCACAACTCTATGACCGCCGTGATGGAGGCTGGATCCCAGCTGATGCTCCTCCAGAAGGTTTTGGCAAATGAGCAGCCGGAGATTAAGTGGTCAGCAGTTTCCTCCCCGTGGGCACAAATGTCGCACGTTGTGGACTGAAGGATGTTCTTGCGGCGCAGAACGACCTTGCACTGGATGCGATTGCGCCATACGAAGTGGAAAGATGGAAGGCCTTGCTCTGCCTGAACTGAAGCTTTGTATATGAGCCCCGAGCGGAGGCGGTGGCCAGGTGATTCGAAGCAGCAGACGCGCTTATCCGGGGAATCAGAAAGCTCAACACCGGCTAGAAGCAACTCGAGCTGCGCCAGCTCGCACGTAGCCTGAGTCGTGAGGCGGGTGCGGACTGTAGCACGCAGTCCGGCCAGGACGACGTCGCGCACCGAGGGCGTGGTCACCACACTGTGGCTGTGGAGAGAGCAGGAGCGAGATCACACAAGGCAACATCGCTCAGCCAGGTGTCCTTCCAGAAGTCAGTGGAACGGCCATTGAAGGTGATTTTCTGGTATGTGGGGAGAAGTTTGCGTAGGGCGTTCCACTGATCGCCAGGCAGATTCCCTTCAAGGTTGTGCATCAGGACACGAGAGCCCACCCATTGCGCCCAGGCCAAGCCATCGGGATGGTGGAGTCGGTGGATCAGTTTGAGCAGCAGCGACATGTTCTGGGTGTCTAGACGCTTCACGCCGAGGCCGCCATCTTCTTTGAGCGTGCAGACGCGCTCCCAAGCAATAAGGCATTTGGTGCCAGAGGCCTGGTCGATGCCCGCCCACAAGTACGCTCTCCGTTTCACATCAATGGCGTCGCAGACTCCGGGTGGCAGCTGCATCGCCCCCATCGCATAGGTAGGTAGATTGCTGAGGACGGCGTTGACAAGGACGACGCGGCTAGCAGGGGTCAGGAGTGACGCCTTCCAACCGGCTAGGTACTTGTCCACTTCGGCGATCAGGGGAGTAAAGTCCGACAAGTGCAGCTTGGTGTTTGACAGCGGCAACCCCACGTAGGTCTGGGGGAATTGGCCTCGGCTGCCGCCCAAGATGCGCAGTAGGGAGGACGAGCGAGCCTCATCGATGTTCATCGGGGTGATTGTGCTTTTGGAGAAGTTGATGGCGAGCCCGGTGGGGGAGGCGAACATGTCCAAAGCACGTTTCAGTCGGCGGGCGGACACGACGTCGGCCTTAGCCACCACAATGGTGTCATCGGCGTACTGCAAAACAGTGCACGGCTTGCTGTCATCCAGGGGTGCCGAATACCGCTGCCTTGCTTGATCAATTGTTGGAGTACGTCGGCCACTAGCAGGAAGAGGTAGGGGGACAGGGCGTCCCCCTGCCGGAGGCCTCTTTTGCAAGTGATCCAGGGGCCTGGTATGCCGTTGACGAGGACCGCGGATTTGGAGGTCGCGAGCAGCGCTTCCATCCAACGTATCCATTTATCCCGGAAGCCAGGAACATGTAGGATCTGGAGCAAGCTCGCCCAATTGACAGAATCAAAGGCCTTGGCGAAGTCGAGTTTGATGACGAGGGTAGGGGCTCGGCATTTGTGGCAGCATTGGATTAGTTTAGCGGCATAAACGAAGTTCTCGGAGATGGATCGGCCTTTGATAAAACCAGTTTGATCCACATCGACAAGAGAGGCGATCTGCTGCTGGAGCCTCGTGGTGAGCATTTTCGTCACAATTTTCACGGGGCAGTTTTGTAGCGAGACCGGCCGGAAAGCTGATGGCATGACCGCGGCCGCGGACTTGGGGATGAGGACGATCAGAGCCCTGTTTACTCACTGGAGGTCCGCCATCTCATCGTGGAAGGCATGGAGGAACTCCATAACCGCGTCCTTGATAATTTTCCATCGTGCTGAGTAGAAACTAGGCCCCACTCCATCGGGGCCGGGCGCACTGTCTCTGTCCATGGCGCAAACAGCCTGCAGCGCCTCCTTCTCGGAGAACCGAGCGATGAGGGGGGTCGAGTCCGCTCTGTCGAGGTCGGTGTAGAGTGCAGGCAGGTTGAAGGCCCATGTCGCGGCCGCGCCCTCCCCTAGGATGTTTGAGTAGTAGGAGGTGAGGGCGGCAACCTTGGCGTCGTGGGCCAGAACCGGCGTGCCGTCAATTTCGAGGGCACGGATGCCATTCTGGCGTAACCTGGACGAAGCTCGAGCGTGGAAGAAGCGGGTGTTGGAGTCCCCCTTTTTGAGCGCCCTGAACTTGCTTCTCTGTTTCCAATAGGCGGCCCGTTGGGCGATGATCAGCGCCATTTGCTCCCGGCACTGGTCACTCAGCCGGATTTCGCCTGCCGTGAGGTTCCTGAGTTCTTCGTATAGGTCGAGCAGCAACACGATGAAGGAAGCGTTAGAGTATGAGAGGGGCGGTTATACAGTACATAGTTGCAGTGCAGACAACATGCATGAGAATAGATTCGAATTTCATGACGAGAAAAGCATCCTAGACTCTCAATTTAGTTCCTTGTATCCGTACCTTCGACATGGGTCGATAGTAGTAAAGCAGCAGCGTCACTGCATCAATTGGACGACATGCAAACCACCATGCATTTGGATGGATCACCGCGGCAATTAAAAGCGCGCGCGCCACAAGGGGCTGCTGCTGCTGATCCCACCCACTCCCGCCGCGCGCGTCGCTGCTGGCTGGTTACATTGCTCCAGTACGTATGATGACGTCCCTATCTATCAACAAAAATGGTGCAGGACGTGACCAATAACTCCGGACTGCACTCTCGGCCTTGTCTGCCGCGAAACCAGAGACTATCGAGACAGGTTTTTCCCAACGATTGCCCGAAGCGCACACACAGACACGGCGCTGAGTTCCAGGGCGAAGACGCAGTCACGCGGCCGCAGTTGCCCAATGCAAAGCATCCCGAACAAGCTTTTGCATGCTGCTGCATGCATTCAGATTTCAGAACGATCGATCGCGCCTACGTTTCCCCGCCCACGATGCATCTGGATCTGGCGATGCCAGCAGCCATGAACCAGAAGGAGCGGAGAGACGAAACCAGAGGTCATCAGCATTCAGGAGACACGAGAGTGAATGCGCCGGCAATTACTCCGGTTGCAGCAGCAAGCAGGGCTGAGCCAGTGAGTGGAGACTGACGACGAGCACGACGGCGGCATCCGGCATCCATCCATCCATGAATGATCCGTCAGCACCGATCCATGAATGATCCAGCATCGATCGATCCATGAATGATCTCTGCGACGGCGACAAGGAGAAGAAAAGGAGGAGACGACGAACTGATTCGGAGGGCCGAGGAGAGCGACAGGGCATCGGAGCAGAGGGAGTCCACCACCACATTAACTGACGAATCCCAAAGCCAGCCAGTTACTGGAATCAGCTTTACCGGCAAGGCAGCCTTCGGGCGCCTCGCCTGGCCCAGCCCACTTTTGCAAAAACGAGAGACCCGGCCGTCGACACATGCTCTCCCTCTTTGCTTCCTCTCCTCACCTTGCTTCCTTGCTTGCTGGTGCCTGGGCGCTCTCCCGTCGTCATCTCCTTCAATTATTGTAGTGCCCAAATTAGAAACAAGGAATCCTCTTTCTCCAGCAAAATGTTAGGTCCACTTGGCCCTTGCCCGGGGGGGACTGTTTCTCTTTTCTTCTTTTTCTAGGAGCCGCGTAGTAGGCAACACATTTTAGACCCACATCCAAGGATATGCCAAGCTATTGCAGTTTTAACATCAAGAAAAATATTTAGTAGGATCTCTGATTACTACGCTTCTAGCAGTTTTGAGCTGTTCGAATCATTGGATGGCTATGATGCTGCACAAGTCTACCATTGATAGCTAGCCACGCTTCCATGATTCCATCCAAACAAGCCTGCATCTGAAAGTTAGGCCTTGTTTGGATTGAGTTAGAATTCTAACTCCTGAAGACTTTCGTTTCAGATTGACAAATATGTCCAATCGCACCAACCAGCCAAAAGATTCGTCTCGTGATGATAACTAAACTGTGTAATTAGTTATTTTTTTTTTTATCTATATTTAACGCCTACGACCTGGCCAAAAATTGATGTGATGGAGAGAGAGTGAAAAAACTTGGAACTTTGCCCAATCCAAACAAGGCCTTAATTCAAGGAGACGAGCAATAGTGGGGCTTCAAGCTATCAAACCTACACTAGAGATTACTCTGTACTATCAATTGACAGTTACAGACTTAGACCCTTCATCAGCTTTTGCTGTAGTAAGCATTACGCTTCCACATGACAGCAGCCGCAGTAATAATCTTAAGATCGATTCCTTATTCGAGTGATGATTTCTCTGATTATGACAGTCAGTACATATAATACTAGGTTTACACGAACGCGAGATCCACACCTTCTGTACAACTCATATTATTCTAAGACAGTAGCAACACACCACCGCCGGCCGGGACGATGCCGCAGGCTGTGTCGGCTGACCGGCGTGGATGGAGCAATTTTCCCCAACGATACCAAGGCCGTCGCTGCCACCGTGGAGCAGCGAGTGATGCAACATGAGACCAAACAAAATCAGCTGGGACTGCGATGTTGACACCCACTGTCATCATTTCATCGGTGCTTGCCAATGGTGAGCAGCGAGTGAAAGAAGAAAAAAAGGCGGCAAAAGGACGACGCACTGCCTGACCCTGACGCGACGCCTAGGGCGTGATTGGTTCCCTGACGAGCTTGGCCTGGCTCGTATCTACGTAGCCTGTCTCCGCTCCACCAGGTTGAGGTCATGCAGCTGCATTTTATTGCGATTGTTTGGTTCCTGTCTCTCGGTTCAGACGCGCAAGGCAGCGACGGTGTTTGGTTGGGCACTTCGCTCGTATGCCTGCTCTCTCATGCGTGCATGTTGCATGCGCCAGACTGCACGCAACCAGCCAGGCTGAGGGGAAACGAAGTCCAGCTGCGTTTCTAGCGAGCCTGGCCAGGAGGGCGCTTTTGCATCAGCCGAGACAGGCTCAAAGGAACATGCAGGGAACCAAACGCGAGAAAATTGCATCAGACGAGCCAGGCCGGGACGCATGCAGGCTACCAATCACGCCCCTAGTCGCCTACTGCCAATCACGCACTCGTCTTCTTCTCGGGAACTCCTCATTTACAAGTCCATCCATCCTCGGATCCATGTCTCACCCAATCAAGAACACAGACGAAGGGGAAAAGAGAAAAGAAGTGGGGTGAAAGAGAATGAATGGCGTCCGGTTTTCTCCGGTAAAATTACACGTCGTCGCCGTGCAGTGGTTCGAGGAGTCGTTTTGCCCGGGGTCACCGTCAAATCAAATGATCGAACTCTGCCGTGGAAGACGACGATCGGTGAATGAACGCGCCGTCGAGGTAGTTTCTTGGTTTACTAGGTGGGCCTGGCCAGCGAATGGAAGCCATTCGTCTGAACCGGCCAGCCCGCCGGGCCTTGCGTCGTAACAACGTAGGGAGGGAATCGTGATGATGCTGCAGCTGCGGTCGCGGCGGCGGTGGTCGGTGGCGGCGGGTGCGGCGGGTAGGGCGGCGGCCAGCTCGTGCCGCCACCATTGGCCCAGCCGCCGCCGTGCAGCCTCTGCTGCTGCTGGTGCTGCAGCTGGGGAGACCAGTGGCCACCGCCTCCGCCGCCGGCGCCGCCGATCGCCAGGGACAGGCCTCCCGCGGTCCCCGGATCGCCGTTGCTCAGGAACTGCCGCCGCAATTTGCACAGTACAAACACAAAAGTTCAGTCAGCTCGCGCCTACCAAGGGAACACATAGAATTCGGGAAACAAACCAAAAAGAAATCAGACGCAGATACCCACTTGCGGATGCCGGGGGCTGAACGGCAACGGCGGCAGGTGGTGGTGGACTTGCAAGGTAGCCGCAGGAGGAGCAGGAGCAGGAGGCAGCATCTGCATCTGGGGTTGCTTGGAGCTCGCGTCCAGCTGCCACCGGGCGGTGGTTGAAACGTGACAAGCTTGCTTTATTAGGCAAAACCCAAATTTTTATAAGACACACCTCACGTTGATGCGGAACGCGAGACCAAACTGAGTGACGACGTGCAGACCAAACGGGGATACTACCTTTGCTTTCGTGCTCCGTGCTGGCGCGGCCGTCTGCCAGTCGACGTCAAACGCCATGGGCACGCGCTGGTCCGAGGTCTCGTCGTCGCCACCGCCACCGTCAAGGCTGCCCCTTTTGCTCCCCGCCGAGCTCCCCAGCGACAGGTCCAGGTTGTGCTCATCGCCGCCGCCGCCCTTCGCCGCTGCACGATCGTGAACAGCAAGCATATCGTCAGAGGTGAACAGAGGTTGCCTGTTGTGGGCTGTTGCAAGCTGTGCAGGGACAGACGAACGAACCCGGCGCCGGCTCGAGCTCCTCGGCGTAAATGCTGGGATCGAAGTTTGTCACCGCGTCCTTGCCGTTGCACTTGATGGCCGCGCGGTCGTACGCCCTGCAGTCACACAGAGAGAGACGAGCCGGCAGCCGAGCCGACAATCCCACGGACACGGGGCATCCATCAGTCAGTTTCGCGGCCCAGGGATGGTGGCGGTGCTCCGCCACCGAGAAAACGCCTCGCGAACGCACAGTGCGGTCCAATTATTTACCTGGCGGCTTCCTCCTCGGTGTCGAACAGGCCCAAGTAGACGTACCTGCAGTGACACGGACTGGAAGTGAGTGACAGCCATGAATAATGAGGGCGAAAGAAGAGCTGATGCCGACGCAGGGATGAACTGGGGGAAGTGGTTGGTTGGGGAAGAAGGAAGGCGGGAAGGGAGGTGGACGACGGACGGCAGGCGTACTTCTTGCCGAGGAACTGGCCCATGCGCGCCTCCCACCTCCCGCACTTGTGGAGCGTGACGCCTCTGAACTTGGAGCTGCCGCGGGGGAACCCCGTGCTCTGCCGCCGGAGCACGTGAACGAACTCCTCCTTGCTCAGGTGGCCCATCTGCTGACAAGCAAGACGTGGATTAGAATTAGATAGACGAGCAGAAAAAAAACATCTTCTTTATCACCACCTGCTTCATGTCGTCTTTGTAATCCTCCAAGCTGAAATTGATGTCGGCCTCGACGCCGCGGAACTTGATCGCCGCCCGATCGTACGCCCTGAGGTTGGTCGGCAAAGCAGACAAAGAAATTACAATTTGGCGGCGCAACGAGCCCCGCTGCTATTGGCGGAGAACTCGGCATGGGAGTCAGGGACGAGAGCCAATAGGAATCGAAGAAAGAGAGAAGCTTTATTACCGAGCCGCCGCATGAGCGGTGTCAAATCCGCCTGCAAAGCCGTCACAAACCAAAGCCAATTGTGAGTGAGGAATCCATCCATCCGGAACCGAGAACGCCCGCCTCGGATTGGGCAGCCTCCTATCCTCTCCCCTTCTTCAAGTAGAAGTATGCATATGGACAAGATGGACATGAAGAACGAAACTTACCCAAATAGACCTGCTTGCCGCAATCCCTGCATTGCACAAGCAGCAGAGAGCAATGAGAGTGAGTGAGGGAGAGACAGAGAGATGCTCCAGGAGAGAAAGAGAGAGACAGGGGAGACACAGAAGACAGAGAAAGAGAGAAGATGGTATATTGGCATGGTAACAGGTGGTAAGAATAACTTTGATAAGATGTTGCTATGAAAGGCAAAAGCAGCAGTGGCGAGAAATGCCCAAAACAAGAGGAATCCAATCCCAATAGCGCGGGGGGCGAGCTGCTGCTGCTGCTGCTGCTGGCCTGCGCCTGCTTGCTCCGGCTCTCCCTCCTCGTCGAGAAAGGAAAGGGCGGCGCTGGCCGCGGCGGCAACGGAAGTACGGGACTTACCATATGTGCGACTCCCACCGCCCCGTCCGGCGGTAGAACGTGACGCCGCGGTACTGCGAGCTGCGCGACCGCGGCCCGCGCCGGCTCTTCTTGCCACCGGCCCCCGCCCCTGCCGCGGGGACGCCAGCAGCCGGCGCGCCGACGACGCCGTTGCTGCCCGGCGCGGGCGGTGGCGCCGCAGCGGCGGACAGGCGCAGCCAGCCCGCGCGCGCGTCCGACGAGCCGGGCGCCGCGCCGGTGGCGGCCGGGGCCGGGAAGAACTGCCGCGTGACCACGGCCGAGTCGTCGTCCGCGTCGTCGGGTATCTCGACTGGCGCGGCCGCCGACGAGGACGACGCGCCGGAGTCGTCCGCCGACGGCGACGGCGGGGCGGCCTCGGCTGCCGGCGAGTCGTTAAGATCCCACATGGCTGGCTACGCGCTTGCTGGTCTTCCTCCCTTGTACGAGCACGACGTTGGTGTGTGTGGTGGCGGTCCAGTGCCCTCCCTCCCTCTCTGCCTCCTCGGCTCGATCTCGTTCTTGCCTCGCACTCCAACCAACTGGGGCGATGAAGAGCGAGCGAGAGCACAAGAGAAGGGGAAGGAGGAGAGAATAGTCGTAGAGCAAGCCAAGGAGGATGAGCCGACCCCAGCCAAAAGAGGAGAGGGGAGGTGGGAGAAAAGGAGGCCAAAAGCAGGCGGTGTTGCCTTGTTGGGGTATGCAAGTACTTTCTCTTTTGCTATCCCCTTGCCAAAGACTCTTCCAACCACAACCTAGGAGAGCAGAGTAGTGCTGCCCTGGTGCATGGTGGCGGAGGAGGATTGCCAAGGTTGCCGCGCCTGCAAGTTGCCACCATAGCGGGCGGGATGCCAGGGCAAAGTGGTGGGAGGCGGGCGACGCGGACGTTATAAAAGGCGCGCGACGCCGAGGCGGGCACGGGCGGCGTCGGCCACCATTAGGCACCGGTCATCACACATCCATCAGCAGCACCTCACTAGTCGTAGAAACAAAAGGCAGCAAAACAAGTGTCATGTTACTCTTTAGTCTTTATGATCGCGGGCCGGAGGGCAACAACCTAGGTCCTAGGAGTAGTAATCATTCGCTCGCGCGTTCCTACGTCAAAGCGACCGTGGTCTTTGGCCCTTGGATCGGATCCGATACGCGGACGCAGACGTGCCCGTTGGCCGTTGGGGTGGCCGGTGCCCCCGGCGGCCCGGCCTTCTCCTTTTGGGGGCGGCACTGGGTGGGCACGGTTTGCTCAGCAGAGCTCTGGTTTTACTTTTACTTCACTGTCGTGTCGTCGTTCTGCCATGGCGGCAGCCAAGTCACATGTGGTGATATGGTGCCGTGGTGCTGCTGGCTTATCATATCCATCAATTATCCAATGTACTCGTATGCGAAGAGCAGGTCTTTCTCCTCGCACCGTCCTCATCAGGAACGAGGATCGAGCGCGAGGCAATCTTTTTTTTTTCCTCTGTCTCGTCGGGACCATCAATGATTCTTTTCCCGGTCCCAGGTAACTAGAACAACTATAGGTTAGTCACACTAAACAAGTGTGCTAGCACAAACCTCGCTTTCGAAGGTCATATGTTTCACCGAGTCTAGTGGCCCGGAAAACGCCGTGGCGGAAAGAATCACGTTTCTGTCCCAAGAGCCGGTACAAAATTATGTCACGTCTGAAGAGGGATTGGTGTTGGCGGTAGGAACCGTCATTTTCCAGTGGAATTTTTAGGCTCGCAAATGAACACGGCTCGTAGAGAAGTCATGTCACGCAGCGGCAGGACTAACCTGAGGTTTGAAGAAGCTAACCACTTCCATTTTTTTCCCTACTGCGGCATGTTCCTTGAGTACTTGGTCTTTCTTTTCTTTTTACTGCCGATCTTCTTCTTTTTGACCAGACAAACATACCCCCCCCCCCCCCCCCCATGCATGATCCACTGTAGTGCTCAACACGTCACTTGGAGAAATCAGAAAATCAGAAATATCAACCTACCAATCCACTGTAGTGCTCAACACGTTAACATTTGGAGAAATCAGAAAATCAAAATATCAACCTACATACCAGACGGTAGTATAATACGTTGTCTTACAAAGAGAAAAAGAGAAGAAGCCAAAAGTCTTTAGGCTACAAAACACCTAGGAGCTAAGACGGTATAAATGTTTCCACCTCGGTTTGTTATTTCTAGAGCAATCATCTCTAATTTCTTGCTCATCACCGAGAGGGCGTCTTTGGCCTCCTCATCACGCCGCAGCAATTTGTGCAGCCGTAGCGCATGATGCTTTCCCGAAAATAACCCGCATCACGGAGTTAGTTTTTAGTTTATTAAAAATAACATCGTTCCTAAGATTCCGTGATGGCCCAAAGATAAGCAGCCCACCCCAACCCAGATCAAGTTTTTGGCTTTCTTTTGTTGATTTCCAAGCCGTTACCAAACATTTGCCTTATCAATCTAGGTTGTTGTAGACTAGTAGCAAAGAAAATGATCCTCCAAAGCAATTTTGCACAAGGGCAATCAATGAACAGGTGTTGAATTGTCTCATTCCTATTGCAATAGATACATTTTTGACTTCCTTTCCAGCTTTTCCTAGCAAGGTTGTCTTTTGTTAGAGTGACACCTCTTTGTAGGAACCACGGGAAGATTTTTATTTTTAGAGGGATCTTTATTTTCCAAATTTTCCTATGTTGGAAGGGTGGTTGTGCATCCATTAGGTGAAGATACATAGATCCGATCCGAAAAAGTCCCGATCCGGTCGACCCCATTTAAAATTGTCTCGATCCATCCACCAACTCAACATTGGACATATTAGCTACTAGACTACGCCACTCTAAAAGTTTGTTATCCACCAAAACCCTTCTAAAGGATAAATTAAGAGGGCTTGAGTTTACCACCTTTGACACTGTTGCAAGGTGTGGATCCTCACTATATTATATAACGATGGATACTTAACTTTTAGAGGCTGATTTCCTACCCAAGTGCCAATTCAGAGAAATTCCCAACGTCGTAAATTGCCAGTTCCATCTGAGACCCCATGGGGACCGAGCTTCAACTGTAGCAACCACCGCCTTCGTGTCCTTGCTGTCTCCCAGAATTATTGGAACGACTACATCTCTGCCTCGGTTGTTTAGCTTCAGCCCTACTACTACTAACACTTCTTGTCCTACTACTAAGTACTAACACTACTTCTTGTGATGATGATGGTGGATTATTCAACAAAAGATCAGATGCTCTCTGCTAGCATTCTTGTGCAAGAGATCCGAAAATGCAAGTGGAGGACAATGCCTAGTTAAGTTGGCACAATTAAAGCTGATGAGACCAAAAGATTTAGAAGGATTGGGCATTCTAAAAATGAACCGTTTTGATCGAGCGCTTTGCATCACAGACACAGGGCTGTGGCTAGATTCGGTTGAGCGTTGAGCCTGATCGGATTTAGAGTGGTACACATCAACCGTGTGATAACACAGACAAAGGATTGATGATTAGACCAAACACAAGGGTACATATTGGACGAGGAGCTAAAAGCTAAATTTTGCCATTTTTCTTGGCTAAATGGGAGAGACGCAATCGATTTTGCAACAAACCTATTCCCATTGCCATGGAGCTGTAACCATAAATAATTCACAGAACCTTAAAATGATTATGTTAGTTAGAACAAATTAATTTAATTTAAAAACATATTTCATATGTGTCATATGTTGCAGTATAAATAGCCCATTTATGTGGTAAACAAGATGGACACACTTGTATCATGTTTGCTCCTTACGTCATGGAAATGTTTCTCTCCTCTGTCCTCTCTCCCTTCCTACCTTGATTTTCTCTTAATGATTAGAGAAATACTTTCATATATGCGACCTTTGATGGGATACTATTCTAGATGAATATACAAAGTTAACATGCATGTAGTTGTGTCTCATCCATTTATATAGGGGCCTCATCTTAATTACAACACGGTGAGTGCCCAACTCAAAACATTATGGAGCATGCCGGTTCACATTAAGTTTGTATAATTATATCTTCAGTTATCAATTCATCGACAAGGCTAAAGGATTATCAAGAAAACATTATGGGCCCATTTGAGTTAAAATAATCTAACAGGAAGAAGAACCAAACACTAAAGGATTATCTAGATTGCTCAAAAAACTAAACGATTATCTACAAAATATGAACCGGAGAATGGAATCAGTAAACCAAATGCTTGAGTATGTTCAGTTGTGGCACTTGGTGCAGAATCAACAGTTCAGTGACCAAGATGATGTGATCACCACATATAAAATTACAGAAAGAACGAGAGGGCTATATCGTGCCGACACGGCAGGTCCCAAATTTCACCTCTACTAATACCCATGACATCAGCACTCAGTTAATTAGTAGGAGTAACTGGGTAAACAGAGGGGACTGGTATTTGGGGTCCTACAATAAGACCAACTATGTAATAAAACACTGCACGAACTTACTTTTCAAAAAAGAAAAAGCTCCCCGCTGCAGCTTTCAGGTTACTTTGCGAGGCATTGTGACCCGTGAGCAGTCAAGACTCAAGACAGCTTATCGTCCTGTGGTGATCTGGTCTCCTCTTCTTTCTACTCAACACCCATGCTCCGGACGACCAGGACTTTGGCGGGCACGCGCACCACACAAGACGCCCGCCCTCCTCAGCCTGCCAAAGCCGGCAAGTCAAAGCGGCCGGCCAGCAGATGTTCTGTGCATAGTGTTGTATAGTACCTTGCATACCGGCACAGAGTTTCCAACTCATCCTGGTACCCCTTGCAAGGTCGTCCTTGGGGCTCCCAGTTTCCTGGCCGGCCCGTCCACTAATCGGAGCAGGACGACGCACGCAGCGTCCAACAAACAGTAGTTCAATTCGTAGCCGTAGTCGGCGTAGCCCCGCCCGTGCGACAGCGACGCGTACGCGCGTGCGTGCGCGTAGTGTATTCTGTGTAGATAGATGCGTGGAAGAGGGGGGAGTTCCGTTTTTGGAGGGGTGTACATGCCGCGATCCCATTGGTAGGCTGGCCTGGCCGTGGAAAAATTTCAAGCAGCCCCGAAAGTGCGCAACGGCGGTCGCCACTAGCTCTTCGCATCGTGCTGTGCTGTTAACGTACGTGAACTGGTACACGTCTCGATCGCGGGCATTGGCATTGAAACCTTTGCCATGACCAGAACCTATCTAGCTAGCAAATCTATCGAGGATCTAGAGTATTTGTAGCTGTCTCTGTTTCTCTTTCATCTTTTGCGGTGTTGTGAACGATCGAGCGAGTTACAGCGATGTGGATAGCCTGGGTGGGGTACCCTGTTCAGGACTCTTGAATTGTATGCCTGTGCTGGCTGCTGCCGAGTTGTTTTCACTCAACTCAACTAGCTAGCTCAAAAGGTCTTTTGTGGTACTCACCATTAGTGGTGGGCCGTGGTTTGCACGGAAAATTGGAAATCTCAGGGAGAACTAGATAAGCATAGTTACCGTACGTACAGTACTACTGGCTAGGGAAAATCAAAACCGGCGGCGGTACCGAACGGCAAAGCCCGAGGCCACCCAACCCAATGGGTGGCGGATGAGCGCACGAGTAATGGCCCACGCCCGGACGGGACGGGAAGCCCGGACGGGGAAACAGGGCATCTGCGTGCATGCGATTTTCGGCGATTGCCGCTGGCTCATCGTCGGCTATGGAAGGGCCGCCCTTGCCGGACGCCAGGATAGCGACGACGGGCAGGTCGACAGCCGGGCCCTCGGCCTCGCGCGCACGTTTGCTCGCTATTTTTTTTCTTTCTTTGGTCCGCCGCCTCGGCGTCGGCGGCTCGATCGGCCCCGGTCGACGGCGCGCCGCGGCGGCAGATTATATTTTTGGCACGCCGATGATGGGGGCGGATCATGCCCGTTTGGGGTTTCCATTCCACGCCGGCGGGCGTCACGGTGGCTCAGCAGCGCACGTCTTGTACTTGGAGCTAGAAAGGTACAGGACACAGGATACCGGTATACCGCTGCCTGTCACGTCTTCGTACTGTATATATGTTGCGGCCAATTTTCTATGACTCCGACTTTCGCCGTGATAGCTTGTGTCAGTTTCAACACATCAACATCGCGCTCCAAAGCGTTTTTTCTTTCCTCACCCTAAGAAAGCCTTTTTTTCCTTCTCTTTTCTTTTTACTAAACAGGGCTGCTTTTTTGACTCTCTATATACAATTTGGTATAGCTCTATTTTTTTATACAACTTCTTATATCAGTTCTTTAATATTGTGGCGGCAAATCAATAGGAAAACGAGGCTAGGATAAATCAAACCTCAAAGAAAAATCAGTAAAATAGTATTTTTAGATTAAATTTTGTTTTATTGTCAACGGTTGACAATTCCTTAATAATAGCAGATTATTTCTTTAGTAGTGGCATGGGTAGGTAGTAGAGAATTATGAGTATGTGTATTTTTGTTTAAAAAAGATAAGTGCAATTTAGGGATAACTTCTACTGACCGGATGTGTGGTTAATTTAATATCAACACATAGAGGAAAGCTTTATATTTATTTTCACTAATCAACATGGAAACTCAAAAAAACTAAAAATAACATGGAGTCTTACTTGTATTGGTTACATAATATAATAATAGACGTTTTGTATAAAAGTTCTACAAGTTTTTCTAAAACAATTCTTTAACATTTTTTTAAGATGCAAGATAAACAAAGGAACATGAGTAAATTGAAATTTCCTGAATATGGTGAACAACAAGAAACCTATGGGTATAAGTTGATCATAAAAATTTACAAACATTGAAGTTTTTCCGTAGAAGTTCTCCTAAATATGATCTTCAAAACTTTATGATGATAAGTTTGTCAAAAAAGTAGATAGATGTTTATAGCTTCTCAAATACAAAGCTATTTCATAATGAATATTTAAAATTTGGTAAGTGTTAGTTCGTTCCCAACAACGGTGTGTAGCTATGCCTAAATGGGGCAAAATTATAGGAAAATCTCAAATTGAGTGTAGCTAATTTGTTAGATTTCTTGCGATCCAACATGCTCACCTAGGTCCGAGTCTCTAGCTCAATAGAGTGTTTGCATTCGCCTAATTATTTTTCTTCAGTGGTAGAAGGTGGCGAGCACATTAACATAAGACATTTAGGTTAACTATGTAAACCCTAAATATGTTGCTCTATTCTCTCGAAAGTTTTCGTTGGTTCACAATGTGCGTGCGTTAGTGCATTCATAGAGATTAGTGCACTTGTATACACATGTGAGTGTTAGCTTTACATCATGTTTCATAAAAGGTAGTTATAGAAAATATATAAAAGGTAAAAAAATGGCCATGATGATCACCTATCTCATAGCATAATGATACAAACAATTCTTAACTAATTCGTTAAAAGCGAGTCTCTCTGAGGATACCTCAATTTCCTCCTAACCTGAGTCCCTGACCCTTGGCTCTCTCTTGGTACGAACAACACATGATGTGCCACATTGGGCAATGAGTGACACAAACAATCCCATATAACTTCGTAATATTGGCACAAGAAAAAAACAATTAAATGCCATATGGGTGCCAATGTCCAAGTCCCAATTACTCTATCAATGCAAGCAAACCTTCCTTGTGTGAAGCATTTTAAATATATATATACAATTTTCTCAGTTGGTGGAATTTCGCCACTTCATGCAAACTGTGGTTATGATCAAAATATTGCTGATGGCGGATCAATTGAGCCATAATCCTAGTTCCCTTTTTGATCCATTCGTGTTGGTATAGGTGGAATATAATGTCGTGGTAGTGTCAATCCTCACAATGCCCTCTCCAAATTATACATAGGAGTAGTCCACTGCAGACTACACCAATCTCTCTGCCCAGGGCCGTCCCAAAGGGGTGGGCAGCCGGTGCGACGGCCGAGGGCCCATTGCATGAGGGGGCCCATGAGTATGTACGCATAGTATGTGTTTTGGTTCAACGAAATGAAAATTTAATGGCGTATACATTTGGTAGCACAAGCAATCAGTAATTAGTTTGTCGTCGGTTTCTATTCCAATACTTATCTGTTTCTATTTTTTTCCAATATATGCTGCAAGTTAACACTTACTAGTAGTATTATACACTTTTATCGTTGTAATAAGTCCCCAAAATTACACTTTTATCGTCACATTCCTCAGTGCTCCTCCTATGGAATTGGAGCATTTGAGAAGACACGAATTGTGACTCCTCCAAGATCCTCTAATGACAAAAATTATTCCAGCTCATCTACTGTCACCAAAAAATGAATCATTTCTTCTAAAGTGTTTGATACGACTCCTTAGCTCCTTTGTAGAAAAACTGCTGCCGGAGCCATGCCAGATTGACGCTTAAAGATTTTGCTAGGCCTTTATCTCTTAGCTTGCCCAAGGGCCCTTGAAAATGTTGGGACGGCCCTGTCTCTGCCGCCCCGACTTTGTTGGCTACTCCTAATCATTGTTAGCTCTGCCGTTTTTATGGTTCTCTGCTTTCAATTCCTAGTTCGTTTGGCCCCACCTGTTACGTTGCGACAGTGTGCTCACCATTGCACACCGCCCCTGGCCTCCCAACGGTCGTCCGCCCCTGGCGACTTCCCCATCGCCGCCGCCGGTGGCGCCGGTGGCCGCCCCGGCTCCGTTGCCCGCCCTCTCCACCACCTCCCTCGCACCCTCCCCTTCCTTTCCCCCAGCTTCCGCCCTTTCCCCAGCCCCGCTGCGCACTGGGGGTGGCGAGCCTGCGCCCGCGTCGCGATCTGCGCCGCCGCCGGCTGCTGCGCCGTCCTCGCCTTCGGGGGCCACGGATCCGGCCTCCCCGGCCTCGCCTCGACCGGATCCAGCGCCCGGGCCATCTTCCCCGCCGGGGGAGGGCAACCTGCTGCCTTGGGCTGCTCGCCCGACCTCTTCCCGGCCGCCGTCGCCGTCTGCTTCCCCGCCCCCGGTGTTTGGTGTCGCCGTGGATGAAGATGAAGTTGAAGTGGTGGCCCCCTCGCCGATGCCGCCGCCGCTGGTGCCGGGCTCCCCGTGCGCGGCCGCTGGGGTCGAGCTGGGCTTCCCGGGTGTCTCCACGGAGCCCGCATTGCTGCAAGATGACTCGGTGGTCCTCATCGAGGAGGTCTTCGACGACGGCGATGACGAAGAGGGCGAGGTCCACCAAGTCGCGCCTCCGTTGCCGGTGGTTGGCGCCGCCGCCGGCCGCTGCGGGCAGCCTGTGGGTGTGTCTCCCGGCTCGCCGTCTTTGTCGCCTGATGCGGCTCCGTTCTACCCTGTGACGGGAGGGCGCACGAAGCAGCGCCGATGGGCTGACGCAGATAGCGAGGAGTCGGTGGGAGCCGAACCCATCTCCTACATCGATGCTGTTCGTTCCCCGGCGTTGCCGGCCGCGGGGTCTCCGCCGTGCGGTCCCGCGCGCCCCTGCGCGACTCCGGGACGAGGCGTGGGGGCTGGCCGGCTTAGGCCGGGCGGGAGACGGCGGAAGCGTGGTTGTGCGCCTCCGCAGTTGGTCCACGCCTTGGCCGCCGCGGGCGGGTCTCTGCCCCCAATGCTGATGGGTGGCAGGAGATCCTCGCTCGGCCTGTGATGTCTTCGGTGCCTGGTCGGAGCAAGGCCGCTCCGAAGCGACGCCGCCCCCACCGGGGCTAGTGGGTCTCGTCCAACTGTCTTGCCCGAGGCCATGTCGCATTTGCGCAAGGTTGCCGTTCCCCGACGCACCGCTTTCGTCGTCGGGGTGCCGGCACGGCTAACGCGTGCACGAGTGGCCGTGCGCCGACCCGCAGCTCCGTGCCTTGCCGGAGGGCTTCTACGGAGCGCGATCGCCGTGGCTAGGCCAAGTTCGGGCGCTCGATGGCCGTGGCGTTCCACCACAGTTGCCACGGCCAGCAGCGTCGTCTTCGTCCGTGCAGCCGCCACCGATCTCTTCACCGCTGGGCGACCGCCCCAGGGTGGAGACTGTCGTCGAGAGGAGCGTCGCCACTCTTGGTGACGTCGGCAAGCGACCCTTGGTGGAAGCGCCCGGTGAGGTACCCTCTTTGGTTCTTGTTGCGCTCGCTTTCACGCTGGGCGTGTCTTTGGGTGTGGCGTGGTGCGGTGGCGCTACTTCCAGTTCGGTGCAGGGGGGCGAGGAGCAAGCAGTGGAGGAGCCCCTGGAGCTTGAGTCTACTGCGGTGACACGGGAATTTGACCCGATGTCCGTGGAGGTGGAGGTGAGCCAAGCGCCGTTTGGCGGGGATCCTCCCTCGTCGACCCCGGCGTCTTCGACGTGGGACGACGTGGCGGCCTCTTCCGATCCGCCGACCACCCCGGCGTCCTCACCACCGCCTCGCCGGCGCCGGCCCTCGACCTCGCCCGTCCGTGGAGTCGGCCGTCGCTTCGCCGGGAGGAGGCGGAGCTCGCGGCGCCGCGCCGCGCCGTCACCTCGCGGACGGCCGGGCCCCGCCTTCGGCGGTGGGCCGTGGTGACGCCGTCGCACCGGCCACGCCCTCCAAAAGGTGCCGTGAGATTATCGAGAAGGGTATGTGTATCCCCCTTGAGACACCGAAGGTCGAAGGTGCCGAGGCCGGCGACGGCGCGGTCTCCGACTACGCCCGTGGGTCGAGGAGGAGTGGCCGGTTGCGCCAAGCCAAGGGCCGAGAATGCTACTCGTCAGCGCGGTGGTCTTGCCGAAGAAGGCGGATCAAGGTTGATGAAAATGCCCCGGCGCAGTACGTCAAAGCTAAGTTCGTGGCCACTGTGGTGACATGCCGGAAAGGAAGAAAGAAATTTTGCGGCGCTCATGCTCAAAGAACATTGACTTCTCTCTTTGTGGAGCCGGAGCTTGACGGCCTTGAGGAGGAGGACGTCTAGCCGTCTTCCGACACTCGTTGTTAATAGCTCTTTGTTTGGTTTTGGATTCTATTCTGGCTCTTTGTTTGGGTTTGGATTCTATTCTGCTTAATGAAATACACGTCCGAGGGGCGGGTGTGGGTGAAAAAAAAAAAAAAAAAAAAACAGTGTGCTCACCATCACCGTCGTCGCAGCTGCCATTGTTGCTGCACAGCCTCTCTCGCTCCCTCTTAAAAAATTTCGTTCTGTCTTAAGCTTGGGTAAGTTCTGGACTCTTATCATGATGTACGTACTCGTGGACGTGGTGGCGGTAAGCAGGAGTGCTGGCGAAGGAGGGCTCGACACATGACTACTCGGGACCCAACCCAGCCGGTACATTGGACCAATTTACCACTAATTTTGTAGGGGCAGAACGACTCCTAGTATGTGGCGAGCATGAGTATTCCAACCTGGAAGGTACGGTGTCCATGGATGCACACTTTTTTTTTACAAGAAAAACCTTGATTTTTTTAATTAGCAGCAAGTCGCTGCAATATGAGTACAGAGTTCAATTGGCACATCATTAAGGGCCATTGCCGTCGGGCAAGTAGTTACATGGGCAACATTGTTACAGACTACATGTAAGGCACTAGAAGCATTTCCAGAGTGTTTGAATGCCTGTGAGGCTAACAGATGGCCAACAGAGTTGCTAGCTCTGTTTATTTTAACAACTTTCTCCAATAAGGCCCTCGTGTCGTGGTCCAAGTGTCACATGCTCCAATAAGACTCTCCAACAACGTTGCTCTGCAAGCCTGCAATGTCACTAGGGGCCGGGCAACATAGACACAGATCTACAATGCCCCATTACCTTTCTTTTGTTGACCATGTCCTAGTGATGACCATCTGTGGCTAAATAAAGAGCGATCTCCATTGCAAATCATCATGCCCTGCCCCTTTCGCACTACTCCTATAGTACTTTGAGAACACTCCTACAACAGGCTGTTGTTCTCTAGCGAATTGCCCATCTTCTTCTGTTTCTAGATTACTATACGTAGACCAGGCTACTTGTTGGTCGTCCAGATTGCTTTGTCCATTAATGAAGCAAAAAAAAAAACAGACTAATCGCAGCCCTTAGCTTATAGACAGACAAATAAAGTCACGTTATTGTTGTTAACACACCATCAGCACTAGGAGGAGTAAGTAGGTGCGGAAAGGAGCTGATGTGACAAAACCCTGTTACGGAAAGCCGAGACGGACTGTCTCCGCTCCTCGTCCAATGCAGGGCACATGCAAATGCGTGCATGCTGCAAATGGCAGGATGGAGGCTATAGCTATAGCTAGTACTGCATGCCGGTCTGCCGCAGGTCAGGCCGTCAGGGTTCGTACGGTACGATGTCCCTGCAGCCCAATCGCGTCCGCGCGCGCATGTGCATGGCACAGTCGTCGGCAAACGGAAAGGGAAAGCCGGAAAGGCGAGTCGGCAACGGCACCACCGCTCGGTTTGGTTCGTGCAACAAATTGCAGTGCAGGGCGCGCTCCGGAGCTCCAGTGCCGCCTGGCCCGTCGGGAATTGTGGGGGACAGGGGGACTACAGCGACGTCTCCGTGGACCATGGCTCGAGCTAGCTAGCAACGAGGAGTTGGACATGGACCTCGTCTCGGCTCGGAGGAGGTCAAGCAAAAGGCAGAGAGGAGGCTTTAGGGTCACGAGGGCACCTTGCTTGACTTGCCGGCCGCAGTTGCGACGACTGTTCCCGTCGTATGCCCGCACGCATCGTCTAGATGCCGCACTACGTTCTTTCTCGGGCTCACGCCATAGTGGATGACGAACCGACTAGCTCGTACGAGCAAGTCGTAATGCAAGCCTCGGCAGATGGATGGGTATCCGTTTAGGGTTTGCTTTGGTTTGGCTAAATCCTGCACCATAGCTAGCCGCTTACTTTGACCGGGAGAGAGAGAGAGATGGCGTGGAGCTAGTGATCTGCCGGCCTGACGAAGTGGTGTTACTGCACAAATATCTGTCTATCTTCCGGTAATGGAAAGTTTGGTTGGGTGACGAAGTGGTGTTTTCTGCAACAGGGACGATCGACGACCTACGGATCCATGCGTTTTATTGCCGCCATGTCGACGTCGCCCCAAGTTCACTTCGATTCGGTTGTTTGTTCGCTTTCTCGATCGAGGCAGAATTGACTTGTCATAATCTTAGCTTAGCTTCATTGATGGATTATGGTTAGTAGCTAGCCTCTGTACGAGCAAAAGCAAGGGTGGTGACGTGATGCGCCCGACGTGTGTTGTGTAGGGACGACGGACACAGCAGAGCAGAGGTGCGCCTGCAGGTGCAGGGATCGAGTTAGGCAGCTCTTTTTTCGCTGGATCTGATATCTTCAAATTGGGCGCTTTCTGCTGGTCCATCATCTGAAGGCAGCGAGCGAGAAAAGGTCAGGCACGTAATAACCTACCGACGGCACAGCATCAACATGTCATTAGTATATATATCCTCGATCTGATAGTCTCCTAATATATCTTTTTCATTCTAAGTAAAGCAGAGGGAAGGGGATTCACCTGGACGCAACTACTACCAACTAGGCGATCATTATTTATTTTTGTTATTATCATCATACAGGGGTAGCATATACTATTACGAGAAAGCAAGAATCCATCATCATTACATATATTAATAGTATCCACAGGCGTAGCATATACTATTACGGGAAGACGGAAGAAGAAGTTAGTGTGGTCGTTAAGCAACTTGATGGTCCACTGATCGTTTTGGGCAAGTTGGGGGAATTGTTAAATCCCAGGCACAGTTTCCGGCCCTCGTGGCCGCGTGCCTGCCCACAAAAGGGTTCGACCACTCCATACGTTGGATGAACAAAATACTATATCCTCCCTCCACCGGAGTCGTCGGCCAGGCAGAGACAGGTGTGCCAGCACTAGGAGTAAACAAGTTATTTTTGCCGTGCCACTGATGAGTTCCATGATGACCGGCACAGGCAGACAGACGGAGCAAACAAGGAGGCAAAAGAGGAAGGCAGCAGCAGACACCAGCCTGGCATCGATGATGCTTTCCCGAGAGCTCAAGTGGCTGTTAACCCCCTGTAGTTTATGCGGCCTTTCCAAAGCAGGATCCATCCATCTATCGACGAGACAGAGGGGTTTTAGCCGACCACGTCTGTCTGAACCGGTAGCGGTAGGCAATGGCCATGGCCAGGTCAGTCAAGTCGCACACACCCAGACTCCTTTTCGTATCTAGCTCTATCTACGGCGAATTGGCGATTGTTGGCCATAGGAGAAAGTCAAGACAGTCCCTTTGCTTGGCGACCATACATTCATACCAGTAGTATGCAGCAGGCCAAGCTATGTACAGTAAACAGTAGCGACGGATCTGATTGGCTGTAGCAGCAGTAGCTGATACTGGCCGTCGTCGTCATGCTCAACACTCCCAATGGAGACAGCATATATGCACGGATGGTCCCAAGCGGATGCACCGGCTACTCGCTCGCCGGTCACTTTATTAGGCGTAAATGCTTTCCTTATTCGGCAGTGGGCGCTCGGGCATCTTCATGGGGACCTCCTTTGGCCGGTACACAAACGGCAAGGACAGCAGATGCACCCCCACGACAGATTCTAGCTACCTTAGGCTAGCTAGCTTAGGTATCGTCCCCAGCCCAACCAACCCGGTCTAATCCCAGACCTAACTCTGTACCGCTACAGTAATGCCGTTCGATCCAGAGCATGATGACGATACACATACTACACCACTAGTATAGTGGTCGCCACCGAGTGTGTAGGAGTACGATGCATCAGATGTGAAAACAAAACTGGGAGCCACACGGCCAGTGCCAGGCAGGCAGGGATACCATCATGGATCGATCACACTCCAAGAATAAAGAGGAACACTAGTACTGGCTCTATCATGGACCGGTAGCTAGCTGCACAGGAGTACTCCTCCTAATTCCTAAATGGTTAACAGTTGTCTATTATCACTGAAATGAAACCGATTAAGGGCCTGAAAAAGGGCAGATGATTGTACTCCAGGTAACGCTGGTTAATCACTCTGGATTTCGGGTAGGATAGCATCTTCCTTCCCTGTCATATGCGGTGGTTAGTTGGGACATTGTTGTTGTTGAGTGAGGCCAGTAGCAGGCATGGCAGAGGACACACAGGACATGGGCGCGCGACCTTCCTCGCATCCACCGCTTTTCCCTCTGTTCCTTAATGAACACAAAACAGAGGGTATTAATAGCCATGTGCCCAGCTTGATCACCGTTACTGCCACCAGACGCTAGTCGTCGTAGCAAAAGGAAGGTGGTCGGACAGCAGAAGCAAGCAACCGTTCTCGATTCAGGCTGATCTGGCTTCAGAATGGGTGAAGCATGCAGGGCAACGGCCTGAATTCCTCCCCTTCCGGAGGCGGTCAGACCGATGACTGGATCGGGGAGGGACCAGATGGAGCCTCCAATGGAATCGACGCGCATGCACCTGCACCTGTTACCAGATTTGCAACAGGGAGGCAGAGGCAGTGTTTGCCTCCTGCTTCCCCTGCGACTGCAACAACAAAAGTCGGTTGCCACCCTGCATCAAACAGCAATGACACCATCGCAATTTGACCGCTAAAAAGGAGATGCCATTGCCGCTCTCTGCTGTCCAGCACTACAGCTGCTGCCGAAGAAGTGAAAAACCAAGAGCTACGTATCCGCTTGCAGCTTCACGTCAGCACCTGCATGCACCCAAAGCATCAAGTGCCGAGTCGACGAGTGATCTCAAGCCACTCGCTGTTGCCGGCTTGCCGCTGCCTTGTAGTATATATCCTGTTCGCTGATCGTGTCAGCCTGTCAGGCCGTGCCACTGGAAGAGGACTCTGTCTGTATCACTTGGGCCATCATTTACTATTTTACCACAGGCCAGTCACAGTATCTCCATGATCGTGAATGCAATGCTCCTCAATGGCTCCCTACAACCACCGAAGTCCATGGATCCACGCACGCAAGAACATTTTTTTTTTCTTTACGAATCACGCAAGAGCTCTTCTGGTGGATCTCCCTGCGAGTCTGCGGTCGCCTGCCACTGCCCTGGTTTCCTCCACATCGACAGGAGATTCGCCATCGGGGCCCGTTCCCTGTCCGGCCCCTCCGCACGCCACGCCGGCCCGCCCGTGGCATCGGCAACGGCATCTCTGCGCTAGGCGCATGGCGACAAGCGGACTGCGGCCGCCTGTGCCTGCGAGAAGAAAACAACCAGGCCCTGCTGCATCATCATGCGCACATGATGCACGGAAACGGATCAGGGTTCACAGATCCCAGGGCGGCGCCGCAACCAGGATCAACCGATTGTTTTTTTATTTCCGGCAGACACATGGAATCGATGCAGCAGGATGCATGCGGGCCTGCGCGCAGTCTCAAGATAAGGCCGCGGCCCGCGTGGCATCTCGCGACATGTGTTCTGAACAGAGTGGTGTTCAGACTTCAGAGAGTTCAGGCAGCCGTGGACGACTCGCGTGCTCCCTCTGAATTGAAACCCCTGCACGATATACAGATACGATACTGCCTGTCAATAACGCCGTGCCCGTGAGAGCAGGCGAGACATGCGCTGCATGCAATGCAGCAGCTGATGAACAGCGTCGCGCGTTCATATGCGATCGCGTGCATGCAGCAGGGGGGCGCCGGAGAGACAATGCAAGACGTACGGTTTTGCGTGTTCATTCGGACAGTCGGACAGTGAGTAGCAGACATGGCGCAGCATCAATGGCATCGATCTAGCTCTACCTGTACAGCTCGGCGGGATCTAGCTCTACCTGTACAGCTCGGCGTATGTACCCACAGTACTCAGCTCTCAGAGTTTATTTGCACTGTCGTGATGTCGTCTGTCCATATCTAACCTGCTGCTCTGTTGACTGTCCCCTCTACTCTTACAGTCTTACTGTACGAGTACTACGTTGTGTACCAATGCATGCATGGCGCACCTGTGTGCATATGCATGCATGCAGCGGGGACTCTTTGTCGTAACGATGGACCATTACAACGTTACTGCCTTTATTTATATCGTTGCAAGCTAGCAAAATCCATTCCTGGAACACGACACGATGTGCGAGTAGTACGAGTTGTAGTAAAAAGGACTGCAGGTTTTTGAGTGCATAGTTCCAGTATGGAATCTAGACCGGCAGTGCGTGTAGTGCTAGCTAGTAGGAGTACTACCACTTGCTGCTTGGCATTGTGGCCTTGTTCACTTCCAGAATTTGGCACTCCGAATTGGCACTGTTTGCTACAGTGCACATGATAAATCTTGTTATTAATAGCGATTTTGTTTTTATGTGGTAAAAATTGTTCAAATTTTGAATAATTAGTCTCAAAATGTTCGTCTGCCTGCAGCAAGTCTGATAAAAGCTGTCGCAATTAGTTTTTGATTTAAATGCGTGTCGGTATTTTGATGTGATGGAGAATAGGAATTCTGTATAGTGAAATTTGGGGTGTGAATTTGAGAACTAAACAAGGCCTACGTACAATACAAAGCCGTCTGCTGAGACCTCACTGTTGAATGTTCTCTCGCATCATATTGTGTGCCTGCAGGCACATGGACATGGCATCCACAAATAGAAACATCGTACAACTAGCTAGGCTATCCTACCCCAGCTACAGAGCTCCTTGGAACTATCAACCTGCAGTGCAGTCTGTTGTTAAAAATCTCAGCTCGTCGTACAATGCGACTGCTGACATGCTGAGGATGGGCTAGCTAGCTGTTCGTTAGTGGTGGTGTGCTCACGGGTGACGCCAATTAGCACGAGAAGACAAGAGAGCCGGCCGGAGCCACAAAATATGCACGGTAGTACATGCACCGCGCGCGGCGCCGGCAACATTATCTGCTTATCCTGTTCGGGCCTTGAATCTGAAACCACGCTTTGGCCTTGTTTAATTCCAGAATTCACCCTCAAATTTCACTATGCAGAATTCCTATTCCCCATCAGATCAAAATGCTTAAGCACATACACGTGGAGTATCAAATGTAGATAAAATAAAAAACTTATTACACAGTTTTATTGTCTTTGTGAGACGAACATTTTGAGATTAATTAGTCAAAATTTGGACAATTTTTACCATATAAAAACAAAAGTTGCTACAGTATGATGGGGCGTGCACTGTTCCGAATCGGGGCTACCGATTCCGGAACTAAACAAGGCCAAACGCCCATATCCTCATCAATGCAGACAAAATCTCTCTATGCTCAGATCAGAGATTCAGAGTAAACGTCATGACCCTCTCTAAGCAGTAGCAACATCATCGATCTGACGATCCGATCAACTGTAAAAAAAGGTTCAGATGTGCACTATAATGCATGGTTATTATAGACTTATATTTGACGTACGTCCACATGGCTCTAGCTGTAGCTGGATGTGGATCGACTGTTACCTAAAGTTCAGTCTTCCGAACCGACGTTACTTGAGTCAAAACACCTGCTTAACTTCTGCACTGCGGTAGATTCTCTTTGTGCCTAGATATAGCCCGTGTCCAACAGCTAGAGACTAGAGTTAGCTCAGTCTGATGGCAGCCGTGGCCTGCCCTCCATTAGGGGCCGACCGAGCTAGCTAGAACTGGCAACCACTATGCGTGCACTCATGGCTGGCCGAAATGTCCCGTCCCGGCCCGGCCGGCTGTGGCGTTGTCGATGACATTGTCATCTACACTGCCGATGGTCGGCAGTCTCACTACCTTTTGCGGCACCGCCTACACAGTACGGAAGAAAGCGGAATGTAGACTTCCACTTTGAACACGGCTGCACACGGGTGGTCGGCCATCGAACAACGGAGCTGTGGGACATTTCGAATAGTTAGCTCCACTGTAACTTGTAGGTGATTGGACGGTTCAGACGCTTTGGACCGGACCCAGGAAGAACTAATGCTCTGACCGGCCTATAGCCAGGTACTTGTGCGTCTTGCCTGGTGCATTACTGACCAACTAGTGATTGAGTGTGCGAGCCAAGAAATAGAGCAATGCACGTGGTGATTATATGCTTCTTGACCTATGCATTAGCTATTTAGCTTGATGTACGAAAGGTTTCTGCAAAATGCAAATAATATCACCGATGGGCCTGGACTAGAGGAGATACTGGGCCACAGGAGCACAATTTAAGCAGGCCAGAGATGTACGCGAAGAGGGCCCCAACTATCTCGGCCTGTTGTGCTAGTTAATGGGCTGATCTTTAGTAAACCACTAATGGGCCAACACATGGACAGGCTCATCGTTTTGCCTTTTTTTTTGTTTGTTTGTTTTCCGACCTGGGAACAACGAATTTTTTTCAGACATCTTTGATTCCGAAAAATGATTCGTTATAAGAGATCTCTTTGTTGCCTCATTCAGATTGCTTAATGAACACTAACAACAACAGGAACAGATTTACGATTAAAGTTTAGGCAGCATAGGGCTTATGCCCCTCCTAGCCCCACCACCGCTAGATCCATCCCTGAACAAGATCATATCTCCTGGTTCAACTCTTTATATCAGTGCTCTTGTTTAATGAAACAATTACAAATTACATCTAATGTGTTGGTTAATGAGAAACTCATTGGGCAGCTCCGGGGGGTTCTCTTCACCTTAGATGACACTGATGAAAGCGAGGCCATGAAGAAGGTTCGAGAGGGTGCGAAGCAGGCTCAACAGGGGATGAAGATGATCTCCAACGCCGTCAATGGTTTGATCTACCCGAACATAAATGTGGGTTTTTGGATGTTCCCAATTTGATGTGTTGATCGACTTATTAGGTTTTCATTAATTTTGTATTATACATATCCTAAATGTGCTCAATGCACTTCTTAGTCACTGCAAAATTACGGTTACTATGATTTGTATTATATTATTTGAGCTCTACCTTATCCTTATTAAGAATCAACTTTAAAAAACTGTAACGTAACTTATTGATTAAGAAAATACTTCGAATATAAAATTGGGGTGGAGCGATCTTTTAGAAGGTGTTGCATCTTTTGCACATTCTGTAAGTGTTGTCCATCGTACTGATGTGTTGGGACAGTGAATTGGCCTAAGTTAGAGCCTAGACATGTTTTTTCCCCTTTCATGTTGTACCTACATTCAAATTAAAAACATTATAGGTGGAACCAAGTTATTATTTAAATAAAATATGACCAAGATAAGCCCATTTTTCTTCTAAGGGTGACATTTTGATGACGGTTTTCGCCATACAAAACTATGATGGAACTAACATCCACAATCAGTGGATCCTCTTACCGTGACGCGGCTTTGGTTGTGCAGGACGTTTACGAGATGAGCAAGAGCAAGTCTCTGTTTCTTCGCGAAGACGAGGGCGTGTGGCCTGCTATCGCTGAAGCTCGTCGGACAAATAATCTCTTTGTTGCCTCAGTCAAATTGCTTAATGAACACTAACAACAACAGGAACAGATTTACGATTAAAGTTTAGGCAGCAGGGGGCTTATGCCCCTCCTAGCCCCACCACTGCTAGATCCATCCCTGAACAAGATCATATCTCCTGGTTCAACTCTTTATATCAGTGCTCTTGTTTAATGAAACAATTGCAAATTACATCTAATGCGTTAGTTAATGAGAAACTCATTGGGCGTGTGGCCTGCTATCGCTGAAGCTCGTCAGACTATTTCGGGACTCGAGGCGGAGCGCGACGTGGCCAGGGCGGAGCGCGATGCTGCCAGGGCGAAGCAAGAACTTCATTCCCAGCTCAAGGAGGCGATAGGCGCGCTTGGACGGTGAGAGGTTGCGAGAAAGAATGCTGAGCAAGGAGCCCAGCACGCCGAGGACATGCTCACCCAGGAGCGAGAACTTCGTCGTCGTGCCGAAGAAGAGAGGGAACGTCTTGAGAGGAGCTCGAGGAGGAGAAGAAAAGGGGTACTTCAATTGCGTCGAGGCTCACCGCGGAGATTGCAGGTATGCACGTTTCCTGTTTCTGTTCCCGCCGTGAGTTTTTCCCCCTTTCTATTGACTCGATTTTTGCCAGATCTCAAGGTGCGGCTTTACCGCGGTGTCCAGCGGGGAGCAACTTCAGAAGAGGGTTGAAGACGCGGAAGCCCGTTGGAACGAGCTTGAGCATGCACTGAGAGCCGCCCTGGTGAACATTCAAATGGACGCTACTGATCCTCTCATTCCCATCCAGACACTGGTGGTTCAGCTCAGTGACGGAACCAGGGGCCGTGCCCCCCCCCCCCATGCATGGTAGGTGTAGTAGTGTATATATATACATATTTAAATTTATAGTATAAAAATGTCATATTTTTACTTATTTTTAATTGAAAAATGATTTTATGATTTTAGTTGTTGAAACATAATATTATGTATATTTTATCATAGTAAAAATGCGATCGTATTTGTTCGGCCCCCTTAATCATGATCGCTGGTTCCGTCACTGGCTCAGCTTCCTACTTCCATCCACAAGCTCGTCATGCTCATGCGAGGACTCCGGCGTGGTGTGCACAAGGCCGTCTCCATCATTTGCTCCCATCATCCAAAGCTCGACTATGTGAAGATGGCAGAGGGGTCACAGGGGTGGTGCCCAGTACCCAAAATGAGCCGTGAGGCGATCCAAGCCACTGAGGAAACCAAAATGAGCGTTGTCTAATTCTTCCAAATTTGTATCCCATACGATTGATAGTAAACATTGGTGACAGAAGAAGAGGTCCCCAACAATCTCGGCCTGTTATGGTAAGTAGGGCGGTGTTTGCATTAGACGAGAGGTAGTGCCAGGCACTCGATCACGCTTCACGCCCACCTGGCCGGCTTTAGTTTGCACTGAACCAACTCCAATTAATCGTTCTCTGAATAAATCGACCCAGAATGTGCATGATGATCGATACCATGGTAGGGCTAGGGCCACGTGTGCAATAAAAAGAGGAGCACCAAACAGGATTTACTCCCTATGGAGGCCGACAGAAATCAAAAGAGCAAACAGGATACGCGTGCATGCTTCCGAGCCTAGCAACTACTCTAGCAGCATACTGTATGTAGCAAGTAGCAAGCTTGCTGTGTCCTCACGAAAGACAAAGCAATAAGCAGTGGCACGTAACGTAGCTGCCGAGGCTGGCTGACTGACTGGAAAGGAAGACGCCACGGAAAAGAGCGTGAGAGCTGCCGGCCGGCGTGCCGGCCCTGCTGGTTCAATTCGTCTCCCCTCCTGTGGTCCTCTCGGTGTCCTCCCTGTGGCGGTGCCGCTTTCCATCGTCCACGACCGCGACCACGAATGATGATGGGGAGCGGTCAATTTGCATTGCAAGCGGACGAGGGACGACGGGAGACGCGGGCGATCGAGCGGCTTCTTTTTCGGGGAAGGGCCTCCATGTTGGCACAGCGTCGCTGGGGCGGGGCACGTAGTAGTGGGTTTCCTCCTTTCCAAGCAAGTGAACAATCATTAGCGGCGCCCCAAAAAAGAAGAAGCAACTTGTCAGGTGTGGTCGACCGTCACACCATCGGACGACCTGGCCCGTTTGGAGGGGCATCTCGCGACTTTGCAGTGACGAAACCACTTCGCCGCCGCCGCCGTCACATGCACATGCGTGCCCGCCAGCATCCGCGCTCCGCTCGATCGGGCGAGTCAGCACTCAGCAGCCGTTAGTTAGTTCGTTAAGCTGGAAGAAAGAAAAAGAACGCCAGAAATATTCCCCATTTCCGGGCCACTTCTTGGTCACAAATGGTATTGCGTCGGCGTAGAGGGCAAGGGCATGCAATGTAACTGGGCGGGCAAGGCGGCAGGCAGCAACACACCCATCACAGGGAGGGACCCGGGCCCGGCCGGCGTCGTCGCCGCAAATCCAAGAAAGAAGCGGGCCCACCCAGAAACGGAGGGGGATTCCTTCTCCGGAGCCACGGCGCGGCAGGCGGGGGGCGGGGCCGGCGGCAAGCGGCGTGGTCCCCCCGGGTGCCGTCCCGTTCCTTGTCGGCGCGCTGCGCCCGGTCGCGCCTGCTGGGCCTGGCGGCAGCTAGCGACCGGCGCGTGCAGGCCAACAGGCAGGCCACGGCGCGGCGGGAATGAGGAATCGCGAAGGGGCGGAACACTGTCGCCCGATAGCGAGGCGGCACTACGCACGCACGCGCCAAGCCGCCGGGGCCAGCACCAGCAGCACGTCGCGCGCGCGCACCACCGGCCCAGGCCGCCGCAACGCATGCAAGCCCACTTGCGTGTGGTGGCGTGGGCGTTGTTTTGTTTAATCCAGCCGGCCACGCTGGAGCCGGAACGAACCGTCCAACTGCCGGCCGGCGGAGTCGTCGGCAGTGGAATTCCAGAGCACGAGCATTATCCACTCTGTCCGTGCGTCCTCCCTCCGGCCCCACCGACCCCTGCCGACGGACCCCATCTCGCTCCCACGTCTGCTTTCCTTCGTTTCTATTGCTGCTACTAGTATTCATGATGATACTACTGTGCCATAGTTTAGTACTGCCACCACCACTAGACGGGGCCAATGATGATTCCGTTCCATGGTTTTGTTTTGGTTTTTAATAAAGCAAGCAAGCAAGCGAAACGACTGAGCGACGAACGAACGAAACGCCTCGTCGTTGTATTCCTCGTTACTCCACCAGGGGCGCGGCTGGCTGGCTTTGTTTATTGGAGGCGTCGCGGACAGATAAGATAGCAACCCGCCTCCACCTCCCCACTGCGCCCGTCGCTCTCACGAGCCAGCACCGGTTGCCGGTGGCCGCCCTGCCCTGCCCTGCCCCTGCTGTGCCTTCGTCTTCATCTCTTCCCCCCCTCGATCCTCATACTACCACACACGTACATACAGATTAGATGATGACACTAACAGCCAAGCCGATGCCCAGATCATTGAGATACGCATGATTGTGTTTCTTTGGATTGTATTCGGGCGGAGAACCCTACCATCGCCCGCCCGGACGTCGCTCTCGCCGTCCCTGCTCGAGCTTTGTTGCCTTGCCGGCCCTTGTTGATCCGCGTCGGCCAGGGCAGGGCAGGCAGGCGGGCAGGTGGCCTGCTGGCCCCCGATCGGCGCGACTTGGATCTCGGGTTTGGTGTTTGGGATCGTTCCACTGCCGGTACAATTAGAATATACAGCTTCGACGACGACGCCACACGTATATTCAAGCGGCGTGGATATTCATGACCGCACCGACCGCCAGGACCGGGAGCCCGGAGGCCGGAGGGCCCCCGGCCTCCGACCGCCGCATTCATTTGAATTCAACGCGGGCGGGGCAGAGGCGCAGCGTGCACTCAGGTCAGCCGCGTCAGATGCTTACAAACAGATGGAAAACAAAACAACAGCAGTTACCTGTCCGGGGACCAGGTTATAATCTGCCGCTGCTAATCTGGTGGTACCATTACGTACGGCGAGTATAGTAATACTGGATCTAGCTAGCCACATGCGCTGTTTAGCAGTACGGCATCCAGTGACCAGTAGTACTCGTCGAAAGCTCGGTGGTTGGTGTAGAGGCAGCAAGCGGCAAGCTGGAGTACGTACGGCGGCCGGGCGGACGCGGACCCGTTCCCGGGTTCCAGGCCGGGCAGGCAGCCCGTGCGTGACGCCAGCCAGCCAGCCAGCGGCAGCCGAAAACGCGGGCCGTGTAAATGCCGGGAGGGACGCCCGCCACCGACATCATTGATGAACTGCGCGAGGTCGTTGCGGCCGCCGCGGGATTTTCCTAACAGAACTCCCACAAGCTCCCCAGGTCGTCCTTTGGAATCGGTTGGGGCACACACCTACCTGCACACGGCCGCGCACCCAACTCCTACTACTCCTGCTCCGCGGGGTCCCGTCCCGTCCCGTCCGTCCCGTGACCGTTCCCGTGAGCAGGCGACGCCGCGACGACGGCGACGACGACTCCCTCGTCCGCTGCCCACACCTCACCTACGCCGCGGAACGCCGCACCGCACCGACCTGCACTGCTGCACCCTCTACCAAAGCTAGCGGCATCTCGTTCCACCACGGTAGAGCAGTAGTAGTAGCATTTGCCCGCACCGACCGAGCCATAAACACGACCACGCGAGTGGACAGACGGGCAGACACCTGGCCCCTACACGGCACCGTGGTCCACGCGTCAGCGCCCCGCCGTGCCGTCGCGGCACGGTGCAACCGTGCAAGTGTAACGGGGGACGACGTGGAGACGCAGGGCAAAAGGCAGATGTGGACGTGATTAGCCAGCGCGCGGACGTCATTAGCGTGAATGATTAGGGGGTTAGATAATGGGCGGCCGATGCCGTCGCTGGCAAGCAAATTGACGTCCCGTGTCCGGATTAGGGCGAGGATGGATGGGGGTGGGTGGGTGGTGGGGGATTCCGTGGACGAGGGGGCCATGTCCACGTCGGCGCGCATCACCTCCGACGCCACCTGGACCTGGAGCCGCCCACCTCATGTCGGCGGTGCCGGTGTGCCGGTGCCGGTGCGCGCACTCATCCGACGGACGGAACGCACGGCGGTTGGTTGGGGGTTGGCCAAATTAGTACGTGCACCAAACGTACGGCGCATGGACAGGTGCCCGCGCCCTGTTCGTTGTACTCTCTCTCGCTCGCTCTCCAGTCTGTTCCTCGGCTGAACGAAACAAACAATAGCCAACGCAAACGCATGCGGTGACCAGTTCATCCAAGTACAGCCGGGGGTAGCACGTAATCCTTCCTACTGGCTACCGACTCGATCGACCAGGGCGCACGGCACGGCTCGCCCGGGCCGACGTCCGGACGTGTGTGTTGTAGCACTGTAGCGTCAGTTTTTAATGCTGCTCCTGCCGCTGGCTGCTGATCGTGTAATTAGTCAAGTGCGGGAGCCACTACGATAGCTGATCGGCGCGCCGTAACCCTAGTGATATGTCTGATTTGATCAGAGTGGGTTTTTTTTCCTGTCCACTCGTAGTACTAATCTCCACCGGAAGTACTGGCACGTAGTACTATTAATCAATATCTCTTTCGTTTGTCCTTGCGAGAAGGGATACAGTGACATTTCTTTGTCTTGCACAGTCGGTGGTACTGTTGACTGCGGTAAAATCAATATCGATCGTTGACATGCCCACACATGCCAGGTGCCACTATGGCAGCCTTAATTTCTTTGCAGAGGAAAAAAGAATTCGGGAACAGTCACAAAAATATCTCCTTTTATGCCAGCATGTAGTAGATCTTCTAAACTTGTCCACAATAACTAAGATTTATAGTAATGGTATGTGGACAAAAACGATCAAGTCAACTTTAACAAATAATCAATATGGCTTCAGCAAACTCGTGCACATTCGCTTTAAATTTATGGCTATCAGGAAATGTTATATTAAACCATTTTTAAGCTTGAAAAATCATGTTTTAGTTAAAAAACAAATTTTTTCAAAAAACCTTATGAACATATTATTTTATATAGCACCACAAACATACGCTACCAAACCATGCATCATTTGAAAAACATAAGGTCCCTCGAAATACAAAAATTCTTTTGCTCGCCTAACTAAAAGCTATAAATTAGCTCTATAATCTAATTTCTTGCTAAATTATTTAGCCAAGCCCTTGACCCCTCCTGTTTTTCTAAAAAGGATCATAGTTTATTACTAAATGTTTAGCATCTATTGAAACATAGTCAAGTACAACTAAATAACATTTAATAAGAGTTTCATAGTTTATTGGTAGATTTGATTATTGCAAGGCAAAAGGTGCATATATGCAATGAACTATTAGTTCTTATAATTTGATTGTATTTGGCTAATAAAATAACAATGGCTTGACTATGAATTAGTTTTCCAAACATGCATGGATGTTTAACAGTTAGATGGCTAATTTTTATACGGTAAGTCCCAAATTCAAATTTAACTTAAAATGCTGAAAAAATTAGTTCATGATTTATAGAACCCATTGGTGCAAAGACGTTTAATTATTTGGACGTTTAGAAGTTTGAAAAAAAGGAAAATTAGCCCATTTAGCTATCTAAAATTTACCCATATTTTTGGATCGCAAGGTCAAAAAAAAAACACACACACACAAATTTGTAATTTTGACAATGGCCTGATTTTTAGGAATTTTTAATTTTTTTACTTTATCCATTAGCGCTTCTGTTTGGATGGACCATAGTATTTGCTACTGTAGTTGTATAAACTCATGGTGCATTTTTAATCTCAGCTAATTGAAACAGTCCCTTACTAAATTAAGTCCTTATAGTATCACCGACTATACTAGATTCCCCATAATGACCAACAAAGAAAGAAAGAAAGGCAGAAGTGGCAGAGGTCTATTTCCGCGCGTGCTGCTGGCGTCCGCCACGGCAAACCCGCAACGGAAAGCCCCTTTCACGCATGGTACCCGCTCGCTTTTTCCTCGGCCAGAACAGAGCAGTCGCATATAGACTTTGGAGGAATGGAGATCCTAATCCTATTCCCAGTTGGCCACTGGCCTCAACACCGGTGGATGTGGATCTTCTTCTGGCCGGGCCGATGCATGCATGCACCGCACTAGTAGCTCGCGCGATGGACGTGAGGTTGAGCTACCCTACCGGCGCCTAGCAAGGCTACACCGCTCGGAGTACAACGTTATTGTCCACCTATCGAGCTCGAGCCTCGTGCGTGTGGTCCAGCCCTCCCCTCCTTTTGATCCGCCCATGCCCCCCGGCCGGCCGCGCGCCAGCGACACGTCGTGTTGGCCGTCCCTGTGCTGCCGCCTGCCGCGCCGCTGGATGGATCCAACCCCACTGCCCGGTGTCCGGTGTCCGTCCGCGCCACCCGGCGGGCCACACGCGCGCGCCCACGCACGCACGCAGGCATCCGTCCATCCATCCATCCACGGCCGCCCGCGTCGTACGCCGTCGTCCACGCTAGCACCGAACGTGCATCTATCAGCACGTAGTAGTACGTACGACCTGCCGACGACGACGAGCCGCGCGTTGTTTGTTGCTTGCTGTTGCTGGCGCTCATGATAGGTACGTAAGCGTACGTACCTGCACTGCACGCTGTAGCATCGCACGGCAGCTAGCTCAGCATCAGCAGGCCAGCAACTGCCCGGGCGGCCGACCGGGGTGGCTTGGCTGGCGGGACAAGCTCGAATCCCGGCGCGGGGGCCACGGCGCGTAGTGTACTGGCGATGCCTTGACGTCTCGAGAGCAGGTCCGCCGTCCGGTACTATGTCAGGCGGTCCAGACGTCCAGCAGTCCAGCTCGCCTCCGTCTGCTTAGATTTGCATGATTTGGGTTTGGATTCGCGGGCAACAAAAGCCGCGGCCAGCTATTCCCCCAACAATTATGCACGCGAGCGGCGCGGGTCGGCGGCGGCTGGCCGCTGGCACTGGCGCCCATTTGCCCACCTAAAAAAGAAAGCAAAGCAATTATCGGCAGTGTCATGTTGCATTCCGATTGTTAGTAGAGACCATAAAGTATTGGCTGCGGACTGCATAGCTTCAAACCAAAGTTTCAAACCGCGAATGCGAAACCACACACATCATCGATCAGGTTTTAATTTGTATGGTGTGTGAACTGAAGGCTAGGGAGTCCGGATAGCCTTCCAACAGCCAAACGTACGTAGGTCAATCCGTCACGCATTTTGTCTTGGGATCTAGTGGTAAACTACGTGGCGAGCACGCGCAGTTGAATTGGGTTTTACTGGTAGGCGGCGGTGTCTAGCTAGTCTAGAGCGAGGTCAGCAGCGTAACGATGAGGCGACAGGTGTGCACGAGGGTTGGTGATGAACAGAGAGCGGGTGGATTGTGACAACAAGCCTAGACGCTCATATCCACGGGAAATCATTCTTGACATTATTTTGACTTTTTCGTCTATATAAATTGTCGTTGTTTGCTTATTCCAATAATGACGCAATTAAAGCGTGCGCCAAGCACGTAAGCTTTTGCATGTCCATGTGGGGGTTGCATCCGTGCACAGCGGCTCCTGTAGGTTTCTTCATCATAGTTCACCTATTTCTTCATCCGACCTATTATACTGCACAGCAGCTCAAAACTTCCGTAGCTCACATGCTCGGAATGTACAGCTCCGTCCAAAAATAAAACCCCGTCAGTAGCTATGAATTTAAACAAATACGGGAGTTGCTATATTTCATTAGCAAGAAATATAGCCAAGGCGAAGATATAAATTCCAAGTCACAAATATATTGTATATTTGTTTTTTTCTTCCCTATTTTTTTGAAACCCTACATCTTTGAAATATATATTTTCTAAAAAGAAAATAAAATAACCCATGTCTCCATGAAAACATCCGAAGAACTAAGCTTGATCCGTCAAACTCAAACTTAGGGAAATAATAACTAACACATTGTTGTCGACAAACACGTATCAAAAGAAGCACTACTACACTCACGATTTGTAGGGGTGACTCCTGATGCTTTCTAGGGGCATTTTGCCCAGCCACGTCTACAAAATCGTAGCAATAAATCGTCGTCCCAATAATTTTTGCAAGGGTGGATTGATATAGAACCATTCCTACAAATTAGTTTTCTAGAAATCACAAACCGAGGTAAAAAATAGCAATTTTTTAAAACCCAAGAGGATGTATCGGTCAGCACACGTTGTATAGATATGTGAAGTATTTGCTGGAAGTATTTAGAGTCGATGTAAACATATATAACTAGAGCTAATAAAGTATGTATGTAACCTTGAAGTGGACAAATATACAGAAATGGATGTCTCTATGATGGATCTCATTGACAAGAAACATATTGAAATTGTACGTGAAAAATCTTAATTTAAAGCATTCCTTCGTCTCTAGCTTGCTTGTTTTCTCGAGATGCCGTCCCAAAATATTTATGGCAAAAATTATTATAGGGGCTAAGAGGGCTCAATGGGATCAAGAGCGGTGTGTGTGTGGCGGCGGGGGGGGGCATGAGCCCCCAGCAGACCTAGATCCATTCTTGAACAAGTGCACCTTTTCCGGTTCAACTCTTTGTATCACTACTCTTGTCCAGTCAAACCATTGGTAATCTACATCTAAATACAACTTTTTTGGTTCAGCTCTTTGTATCGCTGCTTTGTCGAATCCAACAATTGGCAATTTGTATCTAAAGAGTTGGTTAATAATGTCAATTTGAAAATGTCAAGACTCAGCTAGAAAGATGCTCATTGCCAAATTGTGGTCTATATTAGCTTGATATTGGATCATAACAGTAGCACTAAGGTAACCAATTCTCAGATGATTATGTCATCAGCTTAGATGAAACATTCGATGATGAGAAGCTTGTGTGAGGATTAAATCTTTTGAGGTATGTAGCAATAAGCAATGGTAAGATGGATTTGTTCTAGATATCTGCACTTCAGATTTTCAGGTAGCCAAGAAAAAAATTCAAGGTCATTGAAAATTTTGAATTTTAGAAGAGGGGGTTGGATATAGAGTGGCCCCAACAAATAGGGTCATTTGTATAGTCCACTGATAACAATAGGAGCGACTGAATATAGATCGTGCCGCTACTAAAAAATGTGACGTTGAAACAAATCCTTTTTGCAGTAGTGAAGATCCAACACCAATATTTACAATCTTTCTTGTAGAACATCACTAGCTTAGTTAAATTTGTTGCATAAAAACATAAGTACGCAAAAGTTTAAGGGTTAGCGTGTACTCCCTCGTTCCTAAAACACAGTGTATTTCCATTTGTCCTAAGTCAAAACACCTCATGCTTACTAAAATTATAGCCAACCATATTAACTTCTACCACATAAAAATGAAAGCTGTAAAATTGCACTCCATTATTAGTCTTTTTCTATAAATTTTGGTCAATTTTAAGATGGATCGACATAGACAAATGAAAACATACTGTGTTTCGAGGCTGTTGGAGTATTCTCTCTCTCTAAATCTGGTACATGATTATGTGTGTCTAATCTGTATGGGAAGGTAATTCATGGTACTACCATCTAATCTGTATGGAATTTTTTGAAAACGAAAACCTAACATGCGAGAACATATTATGAAGCCATGATTTTTGATGCCGGCTGAACGACCGTAGTATATGATATGGAAGTATATTTCCCTAATATAAGTACACCTAGTACAGTACAGTACAACAAAAAATTGTTTGCCCAGGTGTCGTCCATTCCGGATAGGTAGCTAGCAACAAAGCATCGCATGGCATCCATGGCATGGCATGGCATGGAGCTGTCCGACGTCCGGTTGCAAGTAAACCGGTGGACCTAACAATTTGTGTGCCGGTGAGCTCGGATCCCTTCCAAACAGCACAGTACAGTGGTGCCGTCGACGCCTTGCTCCGCCCCTTGCTAGTTTATGATTATCCCAACCAAGCTCTAATCATACCCCTCTCCACCCACAAAATCCCAATACAAATACTCGCCCACCAAATAGATAGCCACTGCCTGCCAGAGGGACGGCCGGACGGGAGGGAAGCCAAGAAAACCACGCCAACGCCGGCCAAAAGCAGCTGCCAATACCACTGCCGGTCTGCTGCTGCACCTGCCTGCCTCCCTGCGCAACCCTTCCTCCCTCAGCCGCCCTCGGCAGGGCCTCAGCGAGCCGCAGGCGAGGGAGCTAGAGCGCGCGAGAGAAGCCGCAGCGGCAGCAAAGGCTGTTGCTTTGCTCATGCAGGGCGAGTACCGGTCGTCCAGCGAGGAGTCGGCGGCGTCGGCTGCGGCAGCAGCAGCAGCCGCCGCAGCCGCAGCCATGGCTCCTCTGGCAGCAGCCGCGGCGGCGGCCGCTGTGAAGATGGAGGCGGAGCAGGCGGCGATGGCGGCGGCAGGCGCAGCGGCGTCGCAGCTGGGGCCGGCGCACCACCAGCACCACCACCAGCAGATGCAGCCGCGTCGGCAGTACCGCGGCGTGCGCATGCGCAAGTGGGGCAAGTGGGTGGCGGAGATCCGGGAGCCGCACAAGCGCACGCGCATCTGGCTGGGGTCCTACGCCACGGCCGTCGCCGCGGCGCGCGCCTACGACACGGCCGTCTTCTACCTCCGGGGGCGGTCGGCAAGGCTCAACTTCCCCGACGAGATCCCCTCGCTGGCGCTGTCGGAGGGCGGCGGGGGAGAAGGCGGGGAGCCCGACACCGCCGACGGCGGAACGCTGTCCGCGGCGTCCATCCGGAAGAAGGCCATCGAGGTGGGGTCCCGCGTGGACGCGCTGCAGACCGGCATGATGGTGCCCCCGCCGCACCACCGCGAGCGCCAGCGGCACCACCACCACCACCACCACCTGCCACAGCTGCGTGTCCACGCGGAGGAGGAGCAGGAGCAGAAGCCGCAGCAGCTGGCGCCGCGGCCGGCGTGGAGCGGGCGCGTCAAGAACCCGGATCTCAACCGGGCGCCGAGCCCCGAGAGCTCCGACGCCGAGTGACAAGAGAAGCGAGCGAGCAGCCACCGTGCAAAGGCTCAACCTCAACGTCAACGACAACGACGACGACGTCCGTTATCCCATTCCCGCCACGACGACGCCCACGCCCAGCACAGCAGCATGCCGCTGTCTGTCGTCCCCGTCTCCACGTACGTTCGACGATCCAGCTGACCCCGCCGCCTGCCTACCTTTCCATCTCCGTCGCCGTCTCCGGACTGGATGGTCGGTGGGTGGGCGGCGCGGCGCGGCGAGGGTTTTCGCTACGTTGTGTGTGTGGATAAGCACGAGGGGGAGGGCACGGGAGTGGGCGGCGTGGGCAGGCGGGCGGGCAGGCGGAGACGGAGGAGGCGGCCACAAGTGGCGGTCTTTCCAAATGTCAAAAAGGACAGCTGTAACAGTGATAACAAAAACAAGTCATCATCCTCGTCTCCCTCTCTATCTCTTTTGCTTGTTTCGTTCCGAGTAGATAAGCAGCAGCGAGCGATTACAGATTAGTACTCCATCCACTACTATGATGATGATTATTCATATTCAAATCGAATCCGGCCTGCCTGCCCCCTTGCTTGACAGCGATCATCATATACTACTAGCAATTCCTTTTTTCTTTGTTACTGCCGCGCCGTGGCTGTATCCCATCATCATAAACTAATCTCCCCCGCCGTCCGCTTGACATGATCCAGTTGTTCTGTTCGTTCGTTCTCATCGGCATCGCTCCCGCGTAAGCCGTCCGACCCGCGCCTTTGCTTACCAACGCAGTTAGCTGTCGGCTGGTGCGCAAATCCGCGTTAGGTCAGCCGGCCCCCGCCCGCCCGCCGCACTCGCGCGCGCGCTTCCTCGTTCGTTCGTGCGTGCGTGCGCCGGCGGCCGGCCGGCAGCGGAAGCTAGCCGAGGATTATTGCATGGGTGCAATCATGAGTGCATCGGTTTGCCATGCCAACCCGACCATCATGGCCAACAAACAATCGCTTAACTAACCGTGATGACGAAGCGGCGATGAGATAGTAGTCAGTCGCCGACGCCGAGGATCAGCGTCAGGGCGGGTGAGCAGTAAGTAGTGCCTGCCGGTGGTGATGCTCTCCCGTCGCGTCGCGGTGCATGGGGCGATCCATCGGTTGCGTGATGCGTCGTCGCGTTCTGGGTTGGGTTGGGTGGGTGTTAGGCCACCACATCGAAAGGGAAGTGAAGGCAAAGACAACGGCAACGGATCGGCGCACGTACGTCATCTTACGTGCGTGATCGCCGTCGCGCTGTACGTACGCGTGACAAGTAGCACCACCACCAGCCTTCTGTAGCTTTGGCAGCTCAACGACGCCCGCCGCCACCGAGCACAGCAGGCTGCGGCCGGTGTTCAAAGGAATCCCACCGTCCCGCCCTCGTCATGGTTTTCAGCTCATGCTGTGCCCGCTGCCGGCATCTCGACGTGCATCTGAGGACGGATGTGGATAGGATCGGAGGCTCTCTGAACTGCCCCAGTGGCAACTGGCAGCTGACCAACTGTCGTGCGCACGGCCGTGCATGCGCGCGTGATTTCCATGGGCTGGACTCTGGACGGCGAAGGCGGGGAGGCCAGCGCGCGCGACGCATCGGCACATGCCGGCAGTAATGCGAAGATGGTCCGGGGCACTGCAGCAGGGACGACAGCGAGGCCGGTTTCTTTCTCAGCGGCGGACCTGCGTGTGCCCCCCACGGCTCTGCTACTTCTCATACATCGTGTCGGGGGGCTACAGTGACCTGCCGTTTCTTAGGTCGTGTACTCTCACGTAGGCCCCCCAGGCATCTCTGCTCCTGGCTCGTGCAAGTGCAACCATTCATCCTGGACCGCAAAAATCCTTCCTTCTTTCGATATAATACAAAGTAATATAGTATAGTGGAAAAATGGGGATCAAAGTATACAGGAATTTCGGTTCGAGTTGATTGATGATTCTAAATACAGAATGGCCGTATGATTCGTTCCTCCCTCGGATGTTTTTCCACCCCTCATATAGCTGTCCAGACATAGCTCCAGCACACGGACAAGTGGACGACCAGTCAGTCTAGCTATTCTTGCACTTAAAACGCCGAGTGAAAACGGAAAGGGACGCCGGAAGGCGACCTGCAGCTGCCGTTTGTGGGCATCGCCGGCCCTTTCCGGCCACTTTGGCAGCCCTCACCGAACCCCAATCACACCCAACACGGCATCCAGGCGACCGGCACGCCACCGTGTCAACCAACGGGTTTCCGCGTTGCGTCGCAACGGCCTCAGCAATCAGAAGCAGCGCCCTCGTGGCCTCGTCCCGTCAGGCGCACGCAAAATCCGCCGTCGTGTTGTGACGGATCTCTTCGCCGTCGGATTTCGATCGGTCGGTTGCCGACAGAATTGGGCCTCATTGGGCTCCCACGAGCCAAAGCCCAGTCCGAAATAAACAGAGCCCATTTAACTACCCAGCGACGAAAAAGCTTCAGAATTTTTTCATCAGAGCTCTGAATACAGGGCATCAATATTCCCTTGTTCAGAATGTTTTAGAACATTCAGATTGTTGCAGTTCGAAAGGCAGCCACACTTTGCACGCAGGGAGACGAGACGAACGGAGACGGTACCCTGCCGCTGAATGTACAGCGACTCAACTCTGAACCGAGACGTCAGTGGCTCACTGGTTGCTCCTCCTGCCAGTTGTTCGGCGTCGGGCGCGGCGGGTACCCATCAGATCGAGCCGTGTTCGTCGATCGCACCGCCAGCGTGTGGCCACGACGGAAGCCTTCCCGCAAAGCTTGTCAGCCAGCCACCGGACGAGTGGACCGACGACTCGCCTTCGCGGATTCATGGGTGGACAGCGACGGCGCCGAGCCGCCGGCCGAGGAGTTGCTTGCGTGCAGGATTCTCGCGGCACGGCCGGCGCCTGACGCCGACAAGGAACGGATGCAGCTGCAACGAACGCACGGGATCCATCCAATCTCAAACAAGTTGAATCTGAACATGCTTCCTGGAAAACCCAGGCGTGGTGAGCCCCGGCACTGCAACAGCCCTGGCAACACGTGAAATCCAGATCGATCGAGCAGTATTATGGCAGGTGGTGGCAAGCAACAGGAACTCTTTCTGGGTTTAATCCTACGACATCCATTATAGCAGCCAATAAATATTTGGTTAAATGCAGGGAGACATATTCCAGGGATTATTTACTGCAGCAGCAGTTTACAGGGACAGCATCTTCTCTCTCTTTTTTGTTTTCTTCCTTTCCCAATTGCTGGTGAATGGCAAAAATTTTCCCAACCAAAAAAGCATAGTAATATGAATCGGTAAATGATCTTGCGATCGATCGAATGAAGAGCATGGAACATGGGTGTCTCTGACGAGCCTTTGTTTCGGTTTCAGGTCTTCAATGCGGTGTTTTTGCAGATGGGGCACACGTTCTTCACCACCAGCCACTGCTTGATGCAGCAAGTATGGAAGTCGTGCCCGCAGTCCAGCCTCCCAAGATCGTCTCCATCAACATAATCCTCCTGGGTAGGGACAAAGAACATAAGTATATATTGGCAATATACTACTCTTGGATAGGGAAGAAAGAACATAAGTTTAGCCTTGTTCAACTACTAGTATTTCATTGCTTTATAACGACACTAGGTGAGCATGTTGACAGGAGAAAGCAAACAAATTCACCAGATAACAGATAGTAGTACCCTTGTCAATAAAAAAAAAGATAGTAGTACTGATGTATATGATTTACAACAATGCTGAAAATCCTGATAAATAGACAGCTTTATGCTACAGGTTTTGTTGCAAGAGTGATGTTATTGTTGATTGGTCCCCGCTTAAAAAAGTTTAACAGTTTGGGTCTGAATCCAGGTCCCCACGAGAACCTAGTGTTAGCATATTTGGTAGTTAGGATATTGTAATCCCATACTGACATATGTATCCGGTGAGGTATCTTGCCCTCCAAATCGCTGTTACTCTTCAGAGGTTCAATGCAAATAGTCCCACTCATTATATTATACCTAATCTTCTGTGCTATCACCTAGTAGGCTTTTGGTGATTCAATGGAAGTCATGCTAGAGTCAGACTGTAATTCTTTCCTGAGACACTAGAAATCAATATCAAGGGCATGGCAATCTCAAGGGATAAGACAGATTCTTAACTCCACAAGTTCCCTTTAATTAATAGAAATCCACAGACCCACAAGAATAAGAAATTCAGATCTACCAGAAAAGGATTCTCCTTTGGAGACCTAGATGGTATATGTAGACAAGCTTAGCAACTTCTTTGTTTTCTGAACTAGTATACCTTGCTACCTTGTTTGGTCTGTCTTTTACATTTAATTCAAATAGAGTAGGGGTTCCAAGCCCCACCCGTTTCTTCAAAGAAAAGGAGACTTAGTAACTTTAGACTTAACTCGCCCTTCTGATCTTTGTGCGCTATCTAGTTAAATGCTGCATTTCTTTATACACATGGTGTCTTAACTCAGTGACCCAACTGAATGCTCAGTCAACATATTTTGTGACAACAAAAGGCATGTTTTCAATCATTCAATGTGATTTGTTTCAAAAACCATTCAATGTGATTGGTGTATCTGACTGAAATAACTATGGCCAACAGAACAAGGTATGAGTTCCGAGAAGCTGGGGAGCATATGAAATACCTGGCAGATACAACACGGTTCAGGGTCCAAAGATGCTTTTAGTCTCCAAGATGAAAATTTCCTTTGTTTCAGCAACTTTAACACATCTTCCTCGCTGAGGCCAGTGCTAACATTTCCTATTCTTTCCTCAAGGGCTAATAGCTCCTGAAAGTAGGCCAACCATCTTGGATCAGATTACAGATTGACAAAGATGAAGGTATTCAATAAGGAAAACAAACCTCATAGGACATATTGTCAATGTCAAGGCGCATGTCCCTGTGTCTGTCATGAATGTCAACGCCACCATAGAAGATAGACTGTTCAAGAATATGTTTGAAGTAAGAAGGAAATTCCTACTAACAGGCAAAAACTCAAGGGCATCCAAAATAACTTTTGAATTGTTCAGTGTGTATCCTCAATTCCTCATGGCATCCAAGAACGTCCTATCTTAGGACAACTCTCGTGACATTTCAGATCGCTACATCATGACTTGTTTATTTTAAGAAAATTAAGAATAAAACCTTCTGCCATTTAATAAATGTGTAGTGGTTTTGGACTACAGTAGATCAGAGGAGGTAATTCATTTTCACTTGTAAAGTTTTCCTCATATGCTTAAAACTTACGGAGTAGTTGATATCAGTCCTTAGTTGTCAGCTGTAGGTATGGTATGATTATAGTCAGGTGTTTTTTTACTAAGCTATTTTCTTAAGTTACAGTGTAGCACAGACTGGCAAACTAACACATCCAGCATGGATATTGCTGGTACTGACCTACTAACCAGCCGGTCATAACTCATAAGTTAACCCCATCCAGCATAAAACAAAAATCCACAGAGAACAATTTTACATTTTGTTATTATTATGTCGATGGTCAAAATGGGTGTTTAGTGACCATTAACAGTTATTTTGGTGGAATATTGAAATAATGGTAGCAAATTTGGAGTTAAGAAACTCAGATGGATATTGCTAGTACTGACCTCAAGCCTTACATTCTCCCCTCTATGAATCATTTCAAGTGCATTCCGGATCTGTTGACAAGTAAAGAAGTTAGAACTCTACGGATTGCCATCCGACAATGAACCATGCACATTTACTGATTGTCACACGCATGCAAGAACAAGCAACACCAATGGAAAAGGGATAACATAGCACAGTATTTGGCATAAAAACATGAACAACATAAGGTGAAATAAATCATTAAGGCTAAAGTTTATTGTGGCTGTGAAAAATGAACTTGCCCCCTTCTCTATAACTATACTAGTCAAAATGTCTAAGAAAAGCAAACTAAAATGTGCATCAACTGGCCTTGTGATAATTTTCTGGAAATAAATGGTAAAAAATATTTCAGTATTTCAAGAGTTGCAGGGGTATGAAGAAGCATGCAGCATGCTAGATCGAATTCGGGATCCTGAAGTGCAAACAAAATGAAATAAAGCATTTAGAATTTGAGTAGAGCAGCTTCTACCAATTTTGTCTGGGAATAGATAGGGTGGCTTGCCTAGACAAACACAAAGATGACAAGGACATCTCAAAACAAGGGGGACCTTTACAAGCAGAAATTTATAAAATCGAGGTTGATTTAGTGTAATCATTTCTGTCACACAAAAACACCTAATAATGATGCACAATTATGTTTCCAAGTGGATGCTACGAAACCATTCTTGCCTTTTGTTCTTCAGGAGAACGAACAGAAAACGATCAACGTACCTCCATTAACCTTCTTCCTTCCCTACCCCTTGTTGATAAAGGAACACCCCAAACACCATCTCCCTGGCGCTCCAACAGAAATCCTGACCTTAAGCGTGGGGGTTGATGCCCACGGAGTGCTCCAGATAGACGACCAATCTCCTATAAGAAATAAAGATCGAATTAAGAAGATGCTCAATCAAATTTCAAGTATGTCGCCTGACAAGATGAACAATCAAACTGAAAACCAAAATGCAAAAAATGGAGAAAAAATTACCTCTGACAAGTTTCGAGGATGGCGTCTGGTGAGGTTTTGGTGATTGAATCCTGCTGGTGGATTGACTGTTGAACTGTTATTAGCTCTTGAAACAGGAGGCATACTTCCTGATATTGCAGTGCCTCGGACATCAGAGCTCCAGTTAGATGCTTCTGGCACCAAACGTCTCAGGTCTACAGCAGATGGGGGAACTAAATCAGAGTAGTTGGTAGGCACCACATTCCTCCTAGGAACATCTTCACTACCAAGAATTCTGTTATCCAAACTGCCAGCTCTCGATGACGAAGCTCCATGGCCAGTGAAACGGTTTGCAGCCTGTGGCACACCAGGAACATTCACTGGAGGCTGGTATTGCAAGTTGAGGCTGCTGACCACAGGAATTACCTCCTGGGGATCATCAAATGCACTTTGAAAATGAGGTGGCTGGTGATTCCATGAATTAGGAAGCCTTATAGTTATAGCATTTGAAGAAGGCCATACACTACAGGGAGCAACCTGTTGAGACGTGGTAGTTCTTGCCCGGAAACTTCTCTGCGAATTCCCAGCATTGTTGACCCCTCCATTAAGGTCATAGGTACCGGCTGAGAGCCCTGCATTATTTCCATATCGTGGGAGTTGATCCTCAATAGAACTTGGAACCGGCAAGCAATTGGGAGGGGACGAATTTCTGATAGGTGCAGGATGGAAACTTGAAGAAGCAATGTTATGGAAAGCATTATCGTTCCTGTGGGAAAAACTTGTGCTAGCACCTGCTGAACTCTGGCCATTCGCTCCTTCAATATTTTTTCTCTTGCACGCTAGCCGGCGACCATCCAGGGAACTACCTGGTCTTTGATCAATGCTTTCTTGCATTAATGAAAAATCACCCAAAGGGTTGTCACAAGGATTCAAAGTAAAAGAGTCTGCTTGCTCTGCACCTAGCAGGAATGTCCTGTATGGGTGTAATCTCAGGTCGGTTGGCTGAGAATTTATACCATTACGATCACTGCCACCATACTGCTCAGGACCTTGAGAGATACAGTTAACATTTGAGCTTTGACCACATAGATCGTTAACGTTGGCATTAAGGTTGATATCCACATCCAGAGAAATGTCATTGTCAGCGACCAGTCGGCGCCTTTCACCAATCCTCAGTCCACCACCAATGTTAAGATGCTCTGCTTTGACAGTGTTAGAGCTGCCATAGTTTAGTGCACTGCCACTTGAACTTGCTTCGCCTGATTCCCAGAAACCAAGAAATGTACCATCTTGCTGTGCCTCATTTGCATACGGCATAGCGGCATCACTGTGATTCATCTGATAGCCTTGAAGATTCTGTGATTCTACTGATCCAAGAACATTGTTCCAATATGACTGCTGATCCATCACAGGGTTGCCTGAACTAGATGCAATGTCGAATCCAAAAACATCAGCAAAATGCTCCATAGAATTCCTCTGCCCTTGCATTGTGATGATCCAAACTAGGGCAGCAAGATATCAGTTGGTCTGTTGCCTTAGCATCTCTGATGGATCCTCTTTCGAGTAGTTTAAAGGACCTGTCAGTTGAAAGTAACACATCAAACACTTGGGCAACAGAATTGTGCTCCAAATTTCTCGGAACACAAGAAAACAGACTGAAATGAACGGGATACAGGACGAGGCTACTGTTTATTTAGGCTATCCGTTCAACATTTGCCACAAAATTTGTCAACTTTACATACAAGAAACTGTTGTCTGCACTCCAAAATATTGCAATTCGGTTATTACTCTATGGAAGTAGCTGCACCTGTTTTGGCGTCACACATTACTGTAGTACAGCAACTAATCAGGGTACAGGCAACTAATGTGACTGTAGCAATCTTGGCATGAGCCGCATTTGGTGTGGCGTACGCGTGCACCAAACTTGATGGGTTTGGGTTGCTGTTGCGAGCGAAAAGCTGTGGTGATGCATGCATTTTAATGGGTGAAAGCAAAGCATAGCACGGTGAATGTACAATGCATGCGACCTAAACAGATGGACCGCATGCAGGATGGGGCCCATTGCTTCTGTGGAGTGGACGCTCGCTCAGCTCAAAATATACAATCTTTTTCTTTTGCATTCATTTCCCTTCCCTATCGGTTTGCAAAAGGACGCAGTAAAAGAAGCAAAAACAAAGGGAAAAGGTGCAGGTAGCCATCCACGGTTTCAAAGAGAAGGATCGATTCCCTCTGCGATCACGAAACTGAAATAAATATTGGAGCAGATAGAGATTTTTCACTGAACCAAGAACGCCCAATACATCCATCCATCTATCTATCTATGTATCGCGAGCAAACGAAAAAAACAATATTTTTTTTTCAAACATGGAAGTTGAGAATTTTGCTTCTGAAAAAACAAGAAATTGTTGACTGTTTAACGAGAACCATATTCAAGCCGTACCTTGGAGGCTTGAACAACTACTGTGGATTGAAACATGCAGGAATCAGCGACAAAAAACACATATTTGCGAAGGAATCATGGACTGAAACATGAGAAAGGGATTGTCTCGGCATGCAAATCAAGAGATAAGACTAGAAATACAAAAAAAAAAGGAGCAGTTTACCAGAGAGATGCAACAAACCGTACCAGAAACTGTAGCAGAGTTTCTGAACAACTCGCAAGAACCGCAATCCAGGCAAAAGAACAGGCTCGTTCTGAGTCCTCTTCTTTCCTCTCTCCCGTTTCTCGATCCTCTCCACAGAGAGGAAGAGACAGAGAATCAACCCAGCAGACGGAGGAAACAAGAACCGATTGAGAGGCAGCAGACAGATGGAACGGTGGACAAGCCGAGGGAGAATTCAGAGAGACAGAAGGGGATCGGTGGAGTGGGTGGAGAAGGAGAGGAGGAATGGAATGGGTGGAGGAAAATTTGTCAAGAGGGAGAGGGAGAAAGACAGGGAGGAGGAAGAAGAGGAGAGGGTGGGGGTGGTGGTGATGAGAGGATGGATGTAAGTAGGGAGGTGGGAGAGAGAGAAGTTTGGCTGAATTCGGGTTTATTTATTCAGTTTCTCCCTCCTCTCTCCCACACACTCTCTCTCTCCTCTGGGTCTTTGCAAGGATCCCTTTCCTCCCCCACTAAAAACCTTTAAATGCGCCCCATTAGGATTAGCAGGAAAACAAGGGCCTAAAGATTAGAGGCCTGTATCGTGTTGTCTTTCACATGACCTCCCTGCCCCTCACCCTTTTGGAGCCTTGCACCTTGCAGCAGCAACACTACGACAGCAAGGTGTCTCTCTCTCTCATTTGCCAGCACTGCCCTCTGCAGCACCAGGATGGATGGCTATGCTCATGCAGTCATGCTCAAGCTCATTGTATTGAATATCATTTTTCTTGCCTCAGAGTAGCATGCTTTGCATTGAATATCTGTGGGTGGTAATCCAAGTGTCATGAGATAAGTTAGTTGGATTGTGTGCAGTTGCTGCACATTTGTCAGCTCATGAGAAAATTATGAAAGCGAGTTGTTTCAGATCAAGCTACTACTCCTACCATTTATTATGCATCAACTTGTGAGCTGTGTGTTGTGTTGGAGCCTCCTGTGATTTAAAATTTTCACCAGCTAAAGCCTAAAGGTCATTTCCTGGCAACTAATCAAGCTGAGCCTGTCCTGTGCCATGGACCATGGTTGGTTGACAGGTGCTTATATTCTGGTGGCCATGCTTAAAATGAGGACGCGCATCAAGTGCCACCACAATACCTTGCCTTGTTCAAGCAAAACAGGTCATTCAATCAAAAAGAAAAGGCATTGATAACTCATGAGAAAGAATACAGTAATTGCTGTCTCTTCCTTGTTATGTGCATGAAAACCATGGAAGCAATCTGAATCCACTTCATACCATCCATTTCCATTCTCGCTGCATTTCAGTTTCTTTCGTGCTCCACCAGCCATGTGGGAACATTTCATTTCACACGCTAGAGCCCTTTCTAGTAAAATTTTCACACGAGAGTTTGTACGTCACTTGCCGTATGGCTTCTGTAAAAATTTCCGTGGAATTCGTACTAAAAATCCTCTGGTCGAAGACGTCATAATCCAGAGTCATCTGATAAAGTGATAATGGATTGAAAATTTCTGTGTGCTGGTGACCAAGCAGAGCATGCCGACGCCGCTGCTGTTTGGCCCTCAAGCGTCGTCAGCACAGCAGCTCACGCAGCCTGCGAGCTGCAGACACAACACGCCACGCGAGCACACACGTCCTGGGCCCCCATCGCGCCGCCACTGTCAGGGAGATAATGAGACAGATTAGCAGCAAGTCAAACGTCGATAGGAGTACGTGTCAACGTGTGTCTAGAGCGAGCGCGGTTGAGGTGTGGTGTTTTGCATTGCGTGGCATGTGCCATTTCGTTCGTTTCCACCATTGCCATCCATCTCGTCACAACCACACAAGAAACTGACGCCCTGGAAGCCAATCCAAAACTAACAGCAGTGGTCATTGGTCAGTGAGAATTACTGCTATACGACATTAATCTATCACTGTCGTCGTTAACCTAGATTACCTGCATCTCAACCTAAGATTAGAATCACTGCCACAGATCCACCATGCAGTTTGACGAGACTGTGTGACTGTGCGTGAGCTTGATGCGTTGTTTCAACTGCACAGCACGGAAAGAGGCTGCTATTGAGCCACCGCTCATGAGCATTTCGTGAGAGGCTGTTTTCACGCAGTTTTCGGGTAAACGTCTCGAGGCCGAGGCCCTCCTCCCGTTGATGCGGATGCCTGTGCTGTGTGCTGTCGATCCGCGCGTGCTTGGCTGCTTTTCTGACGGGGCTCGTGCTCCTCCTCCACCTCCACGAATATACGGCTGGCTCTGGCTGGTGGAACTTGGAAGAATGTGTCGCCGATCCGCCATGGCTTTCCTTTTCTTTTGCTCTGTCTACTAGTTTTAGCGTGCTCTCTCTCCGTTTGGGTCGGATTCCATGCTCTTTACCTTTCCCCTTGCCACTTTGGGCTAAATTACGTAAAGAACCTCGCCTAAATGCGGTGCCAGCCTTTTTTTTTCCCCAGCTGGTGAAGTTGAACCCATCAGTCATCGCACATCACTGAATGGATTCTTTCGTTTTTTTTTTCTTCAGCAAGTTCAGACGAAAGGATTCCTCTCCCATTATCCAAAATAGTAGTAGCGCTGGTGCTATCCTCTGGCGCTCTGTGGCTTGCATGAGTGTGTTACCTTTGACCACTTCTTCAGAGAGAGATAGAGCTGGGAGGGGGGCTTGGATTTGTCTATATAATTGGTGCTGGTGCTGGCTAGTGATTGTCTTTTCAGTGGGTCAGGAATAAGGATTGGAGAAGATGATGATAAAAGAATAATCTATTAAGAGTATTAGTAGTATAATAGTATCGGTTTCCTTTCCTACTAGCTCATTATGTCTTTGTTGGAAGATAACTAATCAAATGGTTTCCCACACCACAAGGCAAACCACAAAGGGAAAGGCATATGCACGGCTTATTCCTCCTGCTCTGCATACGTCCACTACGATTTGGCGGGGCTGAAAGCATCATCCACGCATGCCGAGAACAAATAAACTCACTTTCTCATTAACCCATGTAGCTAACAGGTCAACGAACCAACATATTCTGACAGATGCACGCTGAAAACTCGCCGGAACTTGCCTGGTGTTTTTTCAATAGAAAAATTGACGGCTGGTGGAGCTAAGCTATGCGCTGTTAGCTGCTGCGCCCATCTGCCATTCCCTAGCGGAAACGTAAAGAAGGTGAGAGTAGTAGGCGAGCGAGCACTGACTGACTGATGGCTTGGCTGGCATGCGAGGGCGCAAAGTTGGTGGTGCCATTGAAAGGCAAGCATCCTCTCGCCATCAGCGGTGGTGTATAAAATAGGGCATGCAGCATGCTTATCTGCTGCTGCTCTGGGCTTTGGCTTACCAGTCAGTCTCGTCTGCTTAGGAGGACTTTAGGTGATGCATGATGCATGGCTTTACGTGCCTTTCCTCCAAGCATCTTCAAAACCATCACCCATGCATCAGTCACTTTGTGGTTCTTGTTTGTATTGGCCATTATTATCTTTTCTCCAGAATCCTGTTGGTTTTTTCCGTGGGGTAGCCGGCTACTTCTCCGCTATAGAGTGACAGAGCAAGGGGGCCATTTGGGCGAGACATCAGGCCGCTGCCTGCGCAAAAGCTGCGTACCGTGGACGGACGGACGGACGGACGGACAAGCGGCCATTTTGGCGTCTCGTCGTTGGACAGTTTCTGGTCGAGCCATTGACTATCGAGGGCTCGAGGCGCATAGCATTTCTTCTTGGCTTATACTGTATTTTAGTATTAGTAATCTGCAAAGTCATATGGCAGCAGTTATTAGACTCGTAGCCAGAGCCGAGCACGGTTCAGACTTCAAACCTATCCTTGTCAAAAAAAAAAAGAAAAAATAGAAATCACGACAAAGCTTTTGTCGTCCTTTCAAAAAAAAAGAAAAAGAAAAAACCTTCAAATAGAGCGCATCTCCCGACGCATGGAGCAGCAGACACTTTCAAAGGGAAAAAACTCTAGAATAGTAGTAAGTTAGATAATTTAAACTTAATTAGATTTATATATTAAAAGATATTGATATTTATTATTCTTAATAAATATTATTAGATTCATGATCAGATAAGTTTGATAACGTACTCCCTCTAAAATTGGTAAAAGAAGTCTGAATAAAAGCTTTGTATCAAAGCTATAGAACTCGACACCACATACAACATTGTAGTCAATAACCTTTTTTATTTAGTATGCTTTAGAGGCTCAAATGGTTTATCTGAAGTTACCAAATTTGAATATTCAAAAAAAATAATTTAAATGATCTCATATTAAATAGTCTATACCAAAGTTACTTCCGCCAAGAGTGAACCAGGAATTATACACAGAGAGAGAGAGAGAGAGAGGGAGGGAGGGAGGGAGGGAGGTGAAAGAGATTCAATATTCAATGTAGCCACATCCTTGACTCCACGTCTGGACCTTGTGTATATCTATTACAACAGCCGAATTTGTATACAAAAAACAATCAACTATGAATATTGGCATACAACATTCAAAAAAAATTATGTCCTGATCGTCGTACTCAGCAAAGAGGAAAAGCCAAGGAAAGAAAAATTCTTGAGGGATTGAGAAAGATTTGAAATGGTACATGGAGTATTTCTATCCTTTTGTAAAAGTTATTATTACTATGTGTATGACGAGGTCTTTTAAATTTAGTAACTAGTCGGTGGTGAATTAGATTGTACACTTTAATAATTGAATTAAGCTTAGGGCCTGTTTAGATCCCTAGATTTGAATTTATGTAGTAAACTATAATTGTGAAAAAAGAATTTATAAAATATGTTAAATAAAGTCAAGTTGGAAGAAGAATCCATACAATTTATTTCCCATCTTTAACCTTATGAATTTGAGATAGACTTAAAACAGAACTTTGAAAAGCCGTGAAATCTCACATTCCAAGCCAAATAGCCTAACTTAGTATTAAGTAGATTCTAATTAATCTAAACAAAGGGATTCAAGCGGGGCCTTAAGAGAATCAAACTTTTGACTAGACATGCACAGGCAGTAGTAGCTTGCAAGACGATGATGGGTCCAGAAACCGCAACTGTTTTCACGAGAAGAGGCGAGCATCTAGACCACACCACATGACATGCATGCAACTGAGTGATGCTTGGTTGCTACTCCCTCGGCCCCTCCCGTGAGCCTTTGGACCAAGCAACGCAACGCGAGCGATGGCAAAAGCACACAGTAACATGAAAGCGCTTGTCACGGAATCTCGCTTTACCTGTGTCTGCTGCGTGTGGCCTCTGGGTGGGGGCTCGCTCGTTTCCGCGGTGCGCGATCAGCATGCATCAACAACGGGTCAACCGAGCAATTACTACTGCCACTGCCTCAGAGAATCGACGACCCAATGCCCTGCCGAGGAAACGAGCATGATACGTACGAGCGCAGGCCGGGGAATTCAGGGCGGGGCCGCCGGGCAGCCGGCCGGTGCTGCGAATGTAGCCGGCTCAGCTTTCGGCCATGCGCCAACGGCCGATCACTAGCGGTAGTGCCCCTGGTCTGGACACGCGCGCGAGTCCCAGGCCCAGCGGCGGTAGTCCGTAGTTGTGGTAGGGGCCATGCCATGCCAGCAGCCACCCGCCGCAGCTAGCGGCACGGCGCCTAGGCGTACGGCCACGCACCCGTGTCACGGCAGCACCGGGCGCCCCCGGCCCGTCCCGGCGGTCCCTTGGACCAGCACAGGTTTCGCATGGCACAGTGCGCGCACGATCCCGGCCACCAACCCCGTCGCACTCAACCATGGCGAACGGTAGACGAAAATCGATCGCGTGGATTCGCGGCGGCCTCGCGCCGGGTTCTGGCCCCGTGCCGTCCCGTCCAGGCGTCGTCGTCCATCGTGGGGTACGGTGGGTGCGTGCGTGCCGGTTGGGGTTTTCCTCACCGCCTGTACGGTACACGCCCGGGGGGAACTGTGCTGTGCGCGATGGGGATGGGGATGCCACAACACATTTTCGGTGATGGGGGCCATGCCATCGGTGACTGTGCGATTTGCTGCTCTGCCAATTGCCAGGCCGGAACGGGGGGGCTCGGCGAGCGGATCGCCGGAAAGTCAGAATTTCCGGCGGGGCTTCCGGCCAGTGGCGACCGACGTGTCGTCTGCGGAACGCGCAGCGCAGCAGGAGTGCAGGACAGGCAGCGCGGCAGCGCGGCAGCGGGCGTGCGGCTCGAGCTGCGGCTTGCTCCCCCCGGTCCACGGCGCTGTCGCGCTCGCGCCGCTCCCGATGCGCGCGCGACGGATGGGCATGGGGGTAATGCCTAAACTACTCGATCTCATTAACTAATGACGCGACGTGCCAGCGTGATCACTTCACCGCTCGACGCCGGGAACACGGCGCTTTCTTTTGGTTTTCACCCGGCGGTCGTGCCGCTGCCCTGCTCCCGTCCCGAAGCCGCCGCTTGTCCCTTGCGTTGTTGCTTCGGATGACAACGCTCTGAGTCTTTGGGGGCGTGTTTACATTACGCCTAGGAACTGCGGCACGCCAAAGGTGCTGTCGTGCTGAGGTCCTCTTGGCTTTGTCCAGATCGATCGCGGGCCGACGTCGTTACTAAAGGTGCATCACGAGGCCCGCGAGACACCGTGCCGTGACGCAGTAACCGCAATGATGCCGCTGCCGCCTCGTTTACATTACGTACTACTCCACCTGTTTGCCACTCGATGCGGAGCGGACAAGATGCATGCATGCCGCCGCGGCGTGCCGAACCCCAACTGGCAGCGTACGGGCGCAAGGGGCGTGTCGTGACGACGACGGAGCACCTCGCGCAGCCGTCGTCGTTGCGGCGCCACGCTGCATACATGCATGCACAGCCCTGAGCCCACTAGGGCAGAGCGCCAGAGCCCACCCAGACCTTCACCGTCCGAACCGCACAGTTTCCACCGGCGACTGCCCGATCCCGTTCCCTGTTGCTTGATGAATCCGGCTGCTTCCTACGCCAACTGCCAACAGCCTGATGCAGTGATGCCTGACTGACAGGCCACGGCCGGTGGCACCAGAGCCCACGACGGCCCCGTACCACGCTACCTGCATTTTAATCCAGCCTATATGTGCTAGGCCGCTGTAACTGCACAGCTAACACAGTGGAGCGACAACTAATCACGCCGGGGCCTCAAACTAATCGCCTAGCTGTGGGTGACATCGTGACGACCTGTGTGGCTTGCCTTCCCTCCCCTGTCAGCGACTCAGCGCTCAGCGGTGGTGACATGAGGGCGGACGACGGCAATGGATTCATTCATGCTTACATCTATCTATCTATCTATCTATCTAGTTGTATACTATAGCAATGACGCAACAGCGACCCGGAAAATGTTAGCGGTTCACTCCACTACTTGCAGAGTTTAGGAGGCACTTAGGCAGGCAGGCCAAACAGATACTCCGGCTGCCATGACAACGACCACAGGGAGGAGGACTATGAGCATGAGCGAAACGAAAACGGCAAGCAATTCAACACTTTGGACCTCAGAACGTTCAAAGTTCAAACGTAACATCGCAGGAAGCAGTCGGTAGACTCGCGACAGTTTGCTGCTTACAGGTGCAGCCGCATTTAAACCAGTCAAGAATCTGTATATATGCCGAGGGACACCTAATGCGCTACTAGCCTACAATTGAAACGACGACGTGCTTTACTAGCCTAACGATGACCCAGTGGTTCTACCATCCAAGTACCTGATATCTATCCAAGGGTTGGCAGGACGCAGAGGCATGGGCTCATCAAGTGCCTTTCCTCGCCTTTGCTCTCTTCAGTCTTCGCCTGTCTCTGACAAGTGATAACGAGAGCCTCCTGGTCTAGTAAGCAACAAGTTAATGGCACGTCACATGGATTCAAAATCTGAGGGCTACGGCCGTAGGCTTCCTCGCAACTGTTACCAAACCCTTGACCGAGTGATAAGTACAGGTACAGTGACGTACGAGTATACAGTATACTCCTAGTATGTATTTGAAGTAGGTATACGGTCCTGGGATGGCATGTGAAGGTGACAACTGACGAATGAGTGATCTCTGTTTCTCCTTTGTTCGTACGTACTAGCCCAAGCAGAGGATTATGGCTAGCGCGGAGGTGACCATGCCGTGGAGAGATTGGGCCGGCGACCTGGCTCGTACACAATCGCAGAGGGCCGTACGCAAACTTCTGCGTCTGCCCTGCTGCCGTATACCTACATCCATGTGAATATATTCAATTCCAAAGGGAATCGTTTCGATCATTTCTTCTGTACTTTTACGTTAAAAAATCATTTCTTCTGTACTCCGACGTGTTCATAGTGTTTTTCGCGGAATTTTCGGTGCATTATCAACAGAGGTAAGGAAAGCAATAGAAGAGCGACCTCAGGATCATATCATACCCAAAAGGATGCTGGTGCTGCTACTGGTAGCCACCCTTTTCTCTTTGCTAACGTGTCCAACTCACGAAAGCTTAAGCACGCAGCGTGCCAATGGAGAACCAACACGAATCCTGGAGGTTACTCAATTACCTGTAGGTGAAGCTACCGTCTTATTATTACTAATATAGTATTATATGTACACAATCATCCATGGACCATTGCGCATCTATCACAACGGAGAAGAGACAGGCCAAAGAAAGCTACACGCAGGCACTGGAGATAATGTAAACTTATCCCCTTCGTGAAATCTGCATCATGACCTCATCATGGCGACCAAAGAAACAAGTGTTTCCGGGGCCGGCTTGCCTGAGATTCTACAACAACTAGGAGTATGTCATTGGGCATGTGGTGGACCGGTACATGAGTGAATCTAGCGGCTCCGGGCCTCCGGCGACACGGGTGCAATGCAGTCCGGCAGGTGAATGCACTTTTATGCACATGCCGGCTTCGGATGCGAGGCACCGGCAAAGTTAGAAGGCAAGGAGAGGATTCTCTTGTCATTGCAGTGACCACCTCTCGGCTTCGGACGCTTGCATTTGTTGGTCCAAAACTGCGCACAATTCCAAGAGAGATTTGGACGAAGACACCGGGGATTTCACTATCGGGTTCTGCGATGCCTCCTCATGCATCAATTCCATCCTATCTCCTCCCCGGCACTCCACCCTTTTGGCGATCCTTTAAAACATTTTTCCACTCGATTGGATTCGGACGGTTGATTTGGCCTCTGCGTGTATACCGGAATCACGCTTCCTTAGCTTTTATAGTGGCTGGAATCGCGCCTCCTGTTCTCATGAACGGGCCGGCCTCGAATTGGAATCTCTGGAAGAGAGCCTCGGGCTCGGGCAGGCAGAGCATCTGGCTGGAGCACCGGAGCGTGCAGCGTGCTGCTCGTCCCGTCGTCCGTGCTGGGACTGGGAGCACACGCGGCCGTGTCCGGTGCTCCACCGCCCTGCATCGAGGGGACGTCAAATTTGTCCGAGGCACATGCGGCCCATGCGCCATCAGTACTCTTCTGCGCCCTACAGCGAAAATGATGCTTGGCCCAAGCAATGCCGGCGGGTACCCCTGGCGTCCCAGCAAAGTCTCCTCTCTTCTTCAATCATCTGCGTCTCCACTCTTCCTGCATCATATGGATCGTATACTCGGGCACAAAATCATATTTGGAAATAGGAAGAGTACACACTTATTAATCTCTGGAGTCACTTCGGAGTACCAGATGCATTCCACAGATCATATTCGGACGAACAAACTGTATAACTAGCAGCGCAAGAGACGGTTTAATAGGAGCTGTAGTACTCCAGAAAGGAGCGATGGCATCTTTCATCACTGGATTATTGCGGGTTGTTGTACAATGCACGGCAGCACCAGAAGGTAGTACTTTATATGACACTGCCGACACGGACAAATGAAGGACTGGTCGATGACATTTCTTATAGGTTCAGACGATTGATGGCCAAGGTCCAGACGATTAAGCACTAAGCTTTACCGCCAGCTTCGGGATCATCCGTATCCAAGTCACCATTTTGTGCCATGAGCATTCTGTACACTCTTCTAGAGCATTTGTCACCCAACCTTATGCGTGGGTCACCCAGGCGATCTTCTGACTTCAAGTCGCTAAGGAGACGTTCCTTCTCAGAGACCTGTTTCAGGGACAAGTTAACATCACAAAAGGGCATAGTTTCTAACTTGTTTGCTCTTGAATGAACCCAGGGCCGGCACTCACGGTTTTACTGGCATCCATATATTCATTTAGAAGGGATCTCATACAGGGATACTTCTTCCAAATTGCCATAGCATGTCTTGATTGAATGTCAGGGATCGCTATTAAAGCTTTTAACCTGTCAAATATAATACATGTGCAATAGTTCATGCACATGATGCCCATGAGTCCATCTACATGAAACTATTGTAAAACAGAACTGAAGAAAATAATGAACTACTCCCTCCGTTCCAAAAAACATGCAACTCTGGGTTGCATGCCGTCAAAAGTAGTGTATGTTTGACTAAGTTTCTACTGAATACTATTCAAATTTATTACTTTCAATTAATTTATTAAAAAAATACATTTCATAAGAAATCTAATGATATTTGTTTGATAATATAAATATTGATAATTTTTTATCTATAATTAATCAAACTTAAGATACTAAACTATGGTACTGTGCTAGAATTGCATGTTTTTTGGAACGGAGGGAGTAGTAACTATATCTCAGTTAATTATTTCAATTGCTATTTAAATTGGCTCCCCAACTTGCTTGGGACAAAAAGGCTATGTTGTTGTTGCTATTTCAACTGGCTAGCAAAACAGAGGGCAGTCAATGGAGATCTGATTCGGTATTTACTTCTGCACAACATACCAGGTGTTGTTCTTCGCCAGGTTCTTATGAACAAAATGATCAGGGACAACTGCACCATTAGCATGCACAGATAACCATGTTAGTGGTTTCCTGCAAAAAAAAAAAAAAAAAGTCCGAGAGGAAATTAATCAAACACGGAAATGCTTCTGGCAGCAAATAGAACTACAGACCTGCACTAGATGCATATCCAGATCACATGGCCAAAATAAACTACATGGCAAGGATTTAACCTATCATGTCATTTAAAAGCATTAGTGGTACATCCATCCAAAAGAAATATGCACATGCCTGCTGAGCTAAAAGAACTAGGTAGACCCGCATGCATTGCTATTTTTTACTTGTTACTCCATTCCACCAATGCTAAAATATCAGAGGTTTTCTTGTTCCACCTCATCAAATATTTCCATGCATCAAAGGGAATACAAGTTTTCTTTTATAATGCCTAATGCCCCAAAAGACTTTCAACAATTAGGACATCAACTTTTATCTTTGTTACTACGATTTAGGTTCCAACAAAATAGCGTGATAGCACGAAACAGTGACCATACATGACAGTTTAGCATAGGGGGAAAAACTACTGTACATCACAAATTTCTAGATTCACTAGAAACAACGAGCAGAGTTACCAAACTTGTCTAATAAATGTAACTTGCCTGAATTTGCATTTTGCAAGACTAGACGTCAGACCAACAAGGTGCTCTACTACTTCAGCTTCATCTAGGCATTGCCTTGAGTGAACATTAGTATAGTGTGTTGCCAGTTTGCATAAAACCTATACAAATAATAGCTGTAAGGCATCCCAGGATAATAAAAGTTCATCATAAAAAATGCAAGAAAAGAAAACAAACCTCTTCCACTGGTGGACGTTTCCAAGTATTTGAAGAGTTCTTGTATTGACTTTGCTCACTGACATGACAACAAAAGGCATTTTAATTTTAGCAGATTAAGATGGCCAAAGTTGGTTACTTTTCCTACTAGACAAAAGTTACCATGCAAATTCCCCACAATCCAAAAGGCCCACAAGGTGATGCACAGTGAACAGCAGCCTCACTCGTATCCCAATTCCCAAGGTCATACTAATTGGGCTTAGGCTCTTACTGATAAATAACAATCAACTCAATAAGCAAGTTAATATCTTCAGGGATAACATATCTTGTTATCAGATGGAAAATTTAGAATATTATTGGGAACCACTTAATTTTTCTCCCATCCCTTCTATTTTCATAATAAAAACTCCAGCCGAAAAGGGATATGGTTTGAAAGACTGGCCCAAGACCATAGGGAAGATAGAAAGGTTACTTTTGATCAAACATCTTGCATTCACCCCCCTCACATGTCCAAAAATAATTAGGTACTGAATGATAAGAACAGAATCAACATGCTGTTTATAATGGTTCAGAAGGTTTTGTTAAAGTTTGTCAGTGAATACAACATGCAAAGGTCAAAATGCCTTTTTCCTTGTGAAGGCCAAACTAGAAACAGTCAAACATATAATTCAGACTCACCGTTTGTTGACGTAGTTCATCAATTTATTAATGATGTAGCAAATGGTGAATCCAGGGTATTCATCACGAACTCTTTGGACATGATTAAAGAACGATCCGTTGCTTATAAGATTGCAAAATTCCTCGGCTTCAAACAGAATTGCGATATACTTCACTTGTGACAATAGATTTTGGCTCTGCAAAAAGATATGTCACTCTACGATTTTAGGATATATTATTATATGTTTACTTTTGAAAAGAAGATACGATGTTAAAAGGTTAGAAAGGAACAAAGCAAACATATATCACCATATCAGAACTGTCCTTAAAAGCCTGAGAAATATCATCAGGAACATTCAACTTCCATAAAACTGAACCACTAATTTTATTCTTAGTAGGTTCATAGCAAAGACCGTTCTCTGTTAAACTTGAAAGAAGAGGACCTGTTAAAAAGAGGTAGATATATTAGTAGTGAAAAAAAAACATGGAAACAACAAATAACGACAAATGGTTTTCTGTGGTACAACTTATTTAACCATACGGAAACAGACCTCCAATGGAGCCCCTTTGGATAACACTGTTGTCAATCTCAACAGTAATACATTCTAAAGCAAGTTTTCCTGATTCCCACTTCTTAATTGCTTTTTCCATTTGCGCCTTCTTGGCTCGTTTATCTTTCAAAGCTTGCTTCAGTAGTTTCTCTTCCTACAAAATAACCAATATAGTGCGCTCTAATAATCTACCTTATGCATGAATAAGCATACTCTTGTATGAAACACTTGCCGAACCTCTCGTTTTTGTTTTCTTTCTTGCATCAGTTTGTCTCTCTCCTCCTTCGTCAGTTTCTTCCCGGCCTAGAAAATTTGCAAGAATGCATCAACGCCTCATCACTTAAACTACATGTCTTTAAAACTCGAGTCCCTTTTGGACAAAGGGTAAGCCATACCGGTTGTCTTTTCGGCTTCGCTGGAACATGTTCTTGGCTGTTGCTTGCGCCTGTTGGTACAAACGGCACCGGGGGTGAGGGCGCCACCGCCACCTCGTCGTCCAACACAAGAACCGGCGGCTTGGGCACCGAGGAGGAGAGCCGCGGCTTTGGCGGCGACGGAGTGTCGTCGAGGTCGATGGAGAGCCGCGGCTTCGGCGGCGACGGAGTGTCGTCGAGGTCGACGGAGGCCGAGGAGCGCCGCGGCTTCGGCGGCGACGGAGTGTCGTCGAGGTCGACGGAGACCGAGGAGCGCCGCCGCTTTGGCGGGGACGGGGAGTCCTCGTCGAGGTCGATGGGGCCCTCCGCCCCCGCCGCGGGCAGAGGCCGCTTCTGCCGGGACGGGCACGGCGAGAAGGCGTCGAGGAAGTCGCGGGAGGAGACTGCCGAGGATCCGGCTGACCGCTTGCCGGAGGGAGGGGAGGCGAGTGCGAGGAGGTCGTCGAGGCTGATGGGCCCCTCCGCCGCGGGGAGAGGCCGCCTCTGCTGGGGCGGGGGCGGCGAGAAGGCGTCCAGGAAGTCGGCACGGGAGGTGGTGGTGGTTCGGGAGGACCCGAGGGGCCGCTTGGAGGAGGGTGGGGAGGCGACGGCGAGGCCGTTGTCGTCGTCGTCGTCGTCGTCGAGGATGTCGACCACGGGGACGGAGGACGCCATGGGCGGAGCTGGGGTTGGGGATTCCGGATTCGCGTAGCCGAGGCGAGATGGGGAATTTTGGATTTTGAGCGGTTTGGCGGGTTAGGGCATCCGGGTTCTCCGGCCGAGGCGCCGACGGCAGACGTGTCGATGGCTCGCTGCGGCGCTTCTCTGTTGCGGAAGAGGGAGGAGGAAGGCTTCGCGAAATTGCAACTGGGCCGTTGCCTCACGCTCAGGTACCGGCTGTGTGCCTATGTCCATGCTCCGCTGCATTCGTGGGCTGATATAGCCTATGGGCCTCAGTGTGTATACGTTTTTTCTTTTTCTTTTTTCACAATTCGTATAACACAAATAACAGTTGAAAATCTAATTGTCAAAAAAAAATGAAACCTGAGTTAAATAAAAGTACACATATTTTTTTAGCATGCAGGCATTAACTAATGAATTGCAGTGCACACAGATAATCCAACATTACTACTCTAGCACAAGTATGTACAAGTATACAACAAAGACATCACAAATACTAATGATGCCGCGATGCATGTATACAAAATTGGGACGATGGAACCATCCTGTCCCGCTAGCCCCCATTGGGAGTTTCCCATTTAAACTCCCATAGGGTAAGAATTGACCCATTCCGATCCCAACCCCTAGCATTTGGTATGGAGGGGGCAGGGTATGAACGGAATGATCCCAGTTTTACCAATGTTTAGTTTGCGGACAACAAGGATATAGTGCCATCCCCGCTAGAGAATATTTCAAAGTGATTAGGGTTGTTCCAAAAATGTCGGACGAGTTCATCCCTCTACGTTCGTGCCTGCTCTTGGGGCTTCCTACATTGGTGAAGAGCTGGGGGCAACGAAGTCGTGGCCTACTCAATTTGCTGGTGAGGCAACTTCAATAAACACAAGGATGTTTGAATCGACGACAACCATGGTGGGTGCAACAATCCAATCCTCTCCTTCACTCTTCTCTTCATCTCGAGGGCAACACGAGCAGCTCTCATGATGGCGTCATTGTCACCTTGCCTCATCATGGCGTGTGACCTGTCTAACGGTGGTTGTGCATGCCTCCCTGCTATGTGCACTACTTCATGAGAAAGAAAAGAACATAAAACAACGAAGATGTCTTCACAGAAGCGACTAAAGGAGCACCTGGAAGATCAAGACACTTGGAGCTAGAAGCCTCGAGAATTAGAACATGTATAAGCTAGAGATCCGTGCATACTCTTTTCTTTATGCCCATTTTTCCCATCGGGTGTTTGGAATGGAGCTTTTAGTGAGGGGCATGCGTGTAGGAGTTGTATTATGACCCTTTTTGCATGAGCATTGGAATGTAATGCCGACTATAACCTCCTAGTAGCTCAGGGGCTACTATTGGAGAACATGTATTATTTACGGGCCATGTCCCCCTCAAAGAGGCCCAACATAAGTTGTTGTAGAAGCCTGTGAAATCCTCTCTTGTCAAGAGGTCGCTCATAAATTGTTGTTACCTCATATATTTATAGCCAAGAACGATAGGGCAAGTGACTCTCACCCCTCGCTCACTTATGTGTCCTCAAATCTTAATGTATCTCATATTCATCACCAAGCTTTCTCTTTTACTCTATTTGTACTCCATTCATAATGTTAGTTCCAACATTAACAAAGCTGTCAAACCTCAGGTTATGAGGAGTAGCACAAAAGAAAGCACTCTCAATTACACCTCAGGTTCCATAGCCATCAGATCCATTGTTCAATGCTTGAGAGAAGTTTTCCTCTAGCGTCTTCTTGAGAACATTGTTCATTTTTGCTTCTTGAGAACATCATCTTTTATATTGCCAACTCACCATCTTATTGAGAGTCGTTTGAATACTATAGATTAAATTCTAAAATCACAAAGAGGTTGAGCTGTTTTGGAAGACATGTTCTGCCAACCAATCCCCCATGGAGCTCGGACATGAATACTAGGTAGAAACACTTCCAAACTAAACATATCGGTGAAGCAACACCACTTAAATGATGCTAAATAGAAGCTAAAGACAACAAGGTCTATTGTTTTCTTATGGACACATAAAACAGAAAGTTGACATAACACACAAAATTGACTTCCTTCAATTTATATCCTTTTCTTTTCAAACATTCAAGGATTGTAGCTGCCTGGAGCATGCCATGTATCGTTTGTTGTTGGCTATTTGTGTTGTCGCGGAAGCATCATTCATTGTAAAAAAGACTAGGGCCCCGTTTGGATTGGGGGATTTTCAAAGGATTGCCAATCCTGTGTTTTGCTGACATCATGTGGCGTTTGGAACAAAGGATTGAAGCCTGTCGTTCCTTTGGAAAGGTTTCCTTTGCTACACAAAACGCAGGAAATTTTACATCCACTCCTGACCAATGTTTTCGTGGAAGCCTGAGGTGCTTGCGCGCGCTAGAGAGAGATAAAGGGGGGTAGATAGCGCGCGCAGAGAGCGCAGTGGTGGTGTTTACCGGCACCATGCCCGTGTGCCGCCGGCTCGCCGGCACCGGGCTGGCGCAGGTCCAGGCCTCGCCGGCACCGTGGCCGTCTGTGCCGCTCCCGCCCATACGCTTTGCCGCGACGCTCGTACCCTCCTGGCCACATCGCTGCTCCGCCGGCACCCTGCTACGCCGCTCCGTCTCTCAGACTCGCCAGACCTGGCCGCGTCCGCCCTTGCAGCGCTGAGAGGATATGGCACTGTGCTCGATCTGTTTTGGAGAAAGGATAAGGACGAGGAGACTGAGCGGCTGTGCCAGATTTTTTTTTATTTGGCTCTAGCGGTTCGTATGCGTACAATGGATAATATGCATTCCATGGACCAGCGTACAGTGGTAGAAGCTAATGTCAGTGGGCCCCACATGTCAATGTAACAATGCAAACAAAAATTCATCTTCCATCATGTGCTTTATGTGCTTTATTACACTAAAATCTAATACATATATGTATTTTGGTTGTCACTTTATTCCATTCCCATGTTGTGGATTCCTGCGATCCAAACAGCTAAAAGTTTCCATTCCTGTATTTTAAAATCCTGTAGTTTTCGACCTTCTACTCATTCCTTTGTTTTCTACTTTCCTACGTTTCGCCTTCGATTCGCTTTGTTTTGTATTCTGCGTTCCAAACATGTCCTATTTTGTGATTTAAAGGAATATAGTCTCCTTGCTAACAATGCCTCCATCAAGTTCTCAGAAATATTTAAAGAGGATTTAGAAATATACAAATTTGATACATGTACATTCCAAAGAACTTCATTTTCCTTCTGCGATTTCATTTAGCAAGTACTTCGTGGTGTTTGATTTTAGAAATTAACCCATTCTAGATGGAGTAATGCATAATGAGTCCATTCCTTAATTTTTTGTGTTTGTGATATGAGTCCATTCCTTAATTTAGTAGAATGATCATATTTCTCATATTAGTAATAGTTATAGTATTAACTCGTGAGAATGACCTAGCAACGCATCAATTCATTCTATTTCACAAACAAAGCAAAAACTAGAGAGTGAGATGATGATGACCACTTCACTCCACAAACTAGACTCCTCCAAGTTTATCATGAGCCTCTTCCCACAACAAGACCTGCTGGTGATCTTCTAAAAGGAAAAAAAACCCAGTCATCAATGTACACATTAACTAACATTCTCAACATACAACATCCCGTGATCAATCATTTGTCCATCCTCGAGTTTATAAATAGCGCCACATTTGAAAAAGATCTTGACTTTGTGAAGGCCTTGCAAACTTAGGTAAGAATCCCACCCATATTTAGCATGTGGAGGTTTGAACTAAGAGTATGTTTTGGATGCATAGGGCTAAAATGGACTAATTTGCTAGCCAAGCCAATAACTCTCTTAGCAACCGGAGCTGACTTGTTTGTCAGAACTTTGGTGAAGCCATTGAATCAAACACTGAGAAGAGATATGGTTTTGTATTGCTTGATGCTCATTGATCCTTAGGAAGAACGAGAGTGGTCGCACCTTATAAACATTTGATGAATAGCGTCATAGAGAGAACCACGGGACCTTTGTCCTCGCCAAGTATTCCATTGGTATAAACTTTTGGAGAGCGAGCCAGTGATTGACGCTGACAATGTAAGCAAGCAACAGAGCACGGCCTGGGAGATGCCAAGCAACCAAACGCCGAAGCATGCATGCACGCTGCAACCGCGGCCGCACGAACTGGAGCGGCGCCGGGACCGGAGCCACAGCACAGACTCCCCCAGACGAGGCAGACGCGCCAGAGGCAGAGCCACGGCGCTGCCGAAAAGCCCGAGAAAGCAAAGACAAACCACTGGCCGTCTGCGGCTGGCGCGCCGGACCGCTGCCGCTCGTCTTGGTTGGTTCAGGCCAAGCCCAGGGCTCGTGACGCCTGGCTTTGTTGCTGCGACTGCGAAGTGCGAAGCCGAACTGCCCAAAGGCGGGCCAAGCGTGCATGCACGTTTCGGTCAGGCTTTTCATACCGCTAAATAACTACACGTCACGCCTTTTCTCGCAACGGTGTGCAACCATGGCCTCTCGCGCTTTTCTATTTGGTGTCCCCCGAGATGTGCATCACCAAACGGCAAGCTACCGAACACATGCAGGGGGCGTGCCGAGCTATGGCTTTTGCATGTTCCGATGGCACCAGAAGTTGGCGGTGTGCTTCTGTTCTGTGCCTTTGTCCATCATGCATGCATGACTCCATGAGAGATTTTTATTTACATGATCTTCATTCTGAAGAACTGCAAGGGGGTTCAGAGTAATCGAGTAACTGCGTGCGTGTTGAGGCGTGGTCAACAACAGTTTTGATACCTTTTGTACAACAAAAGTTACAACTCGGCTAATGGAACATTGTCCCCACTAAAATGGTGTATCGTGTATCCGCGTATCCGTATCCGCATATCCGACGAGTATCAGATACGGATACGTCACCCCCCTTGGAGTATCCGTGTAACATAGTCATCAGCCTCCTCTCTGCCTGAACACAGCACGACGGGGCCCTTCTGTACCGGTGCCCAGGTTGCTGAAACGACCGACCCAATGCAACTGATGTCCGGACGCTGCTATTGCACTCTGAACGATATACACAACTCAGAACCCACGAACTGTTTACTAGTAGTTCGCAATGAGACCAATCTTCAGTTCAGATATTCGTGAACATTAGAACTATTGTGGAAACAAAGTTGGCTAGTTATTTGGATAAAACACTGATTAAAAGCTTCGGTTGCCGCGTGCCAAAACGGCATGTAAGCTAGTGGCGATGGAATTGCTAAGAAGGCAGATGATAGTTGATATGATAGCATGACAGAACCAGGGGACGAGGAAAATGGCCAAAATAATGAATAAAATCGAGATGCAGAGCATGTCCATCTCCACTACATTCGCGCACGTTACAAATGTCCATCTCTTACTTCGACGACCATGACGAGAAGAAGTAGGCGGACGACGACGAGGAGGCCCGGTTGGTGTCGGTCACCGTGGCCAACGACGGCCTGGCATCGGCGAAGCTCAGCGCCGGCTGGGGGTACGCGGGCAGGACGCCCAGCGGCGGGAGCTTCCTCATCGCCGACAGCTGCGGCGAGAACCCGCCGCAGTGCTCCTCGTCGTACGCGTACGCGTCCGCCTCCTCCGTGATCCCGAACGGCGACTGCGACGGCGACGCGCCGGGCGTCTCGAACGGCGGTGTGTCCCCGCCGGCGGCAGTCGCGGCGGCCGCGGCCACCTGTCCCCGGTCGTACACCGGGTTGGAGATGCACATGAACCCGTCGCCGCGCGCCGAGGAGGAGCCCGACCCCGACGAGCCCGACAACGGCGAGCAGCGGCGCGCGGGCGACCACCGCCACACGGCGCCCTCGAGCCTGGGGATGGCGAGGAGGAGGTCCTTGGCGCTGCTGCTGGGCGCGTGCAGGACGCCGTGCGCGTAGTAGAAGGGCGGCGTGCCGGCGAGCGCCTCGCGGGCCGCCGTCGTGGCCGTGGTCGCTACCGACGACGCGGCGTCGTCGTCGGCGCCGCCACGCTCCGGGGACGTCGTAGCTAGGGCCAGGCCGAGCTTCGAGCGGGACGCCTCGGCGCGGAGCCGCCGGCGCTGGAGGTGCGCGCAGATGAGGTCCGCGAGGAGGAGCACCAGGATGGTGAGGAAGATGGCCAGGCTCAGCGCCACCGTGACGCTCACCGCCACCGCCAGCCTCGACATGCCGTCCGTGAACATGGTTCGCTGGCGCCGGGCGCCGGCCTCACAGGCCCGTGGCGTGGCGAGCCAAAAGCGGAGTGGTGGTGGCGGTGCAGAGCTGAGCAGAGCGAGTGTGTGCAGCTGCAACAAGTGTAGTGCAAGCGCAACCACGCATCAGAAGACAAAGGCTTAGGAGCTGATGCCCTCCTCTTGATTGTCTAATCTACCCCGTTGATCAACTTCCTCGTCGCGATTCCCGAGGCGGGTTACTTCCAAAAGCTAGAGCCCGGTACGATTAGCGCGTGCTTTGTCTGTAGAAACCAGTCGTCACTCGTCATCCTCTGTGCCCTCACAGTGGCAACCGGGTCCCGGCCCGTGTGGGGTAAGCCTGTCATGGCGAAGCGACGAGAGCTGTGTAGTACAACTAGGCCTGTAGATAAAGGCACTCGGCTGTGTGTTCTGTTTAATGGCTACCTGATCATTGGACGTGGAGAAAGTAGACGAGTGTTTTTGGCGGGAAGGCGATGATCTGGTCACTGTCGCAAATCCTGCATGCTCTGACCGCACGAGCAGTCATCATCGTCGAGGGAGTATGTCCGTATGTGTGCGTGGAGAAGTGGAGACGCTGACGGATCCTTTTGTGGTCGTAGACGACAACGTTCCTACGGCATGATTGCCAGTTGGCAAAGTCATCACATTGGTCAGCTCGTGTATTCGTCTTTTCTCCTGCGTTACAGTTTACACAATCAATGGCAGCACTTTTGATCAGGACAAACCGATTGGAGTACCGAAGGCCTCTTTGGAGCTAAGCTCTAGCTAATAAGGCAACTAATGTCTTATCTACATCTTCAAAGTTAAGTAGCTATTAGCTATAGTATTCTCTAGCTAATACATCTACTACCTCTGCCTCAAAATATAAGGTAGAACCACCGGCCTGCTCGTTTGCCCTTATCAGCGATTCCGGTCAGTGATTCAACAGTGTTTTTCTCTCATAACAAATCAGCATCAGTCACAATCAGCCAGACAGAAACGACCAAATGAACAAGACGCACACCTTTGATTAAAGACCAAAAAACATATTTAATTCTCTCTCTATAGGTCTATTCATCTTTGAAACAGATGTGGTTATGCTATTTTGGATAAAACGAGTAAATAATGTATTGACCTAATGCACAAAGTAAAACCGTTTTCATTCTTATCATCCAAAATAACGATCGTGTTTGGATAAGTTGAGGTAAAGTCCGAATAACTCAGTTTAAGTTTCAAGTATCGGATTCTATATCCATCCCTACCACGATTACTCTTCTTCGTTATGACCATGAATACCTTTGTTCCTCGAACAACTTTGTCTTCCCTCTGTGGCAACACTCCGTTGCCATATTAGAGGCCATTCATCTCATCCTTGCTGCTAGTCTATACTGTACTTGCTCTAAGTCGAAGTCAAGCCAAACAAATCGAATATATTAGTTTGTGGAGTTGCTCAACTCAGGAGTCACACCTACTCATTTCTTTGTTGTAACAAATGAAATTTGAGGTCTTGATTCCCCTGAGCAACACTAGTGAAACGAAAAAAAATGGCCAAACTTTTGCCGTAAATGTGAAAAACTAAAGGATAATCCAGAGTGGAAGGAAATCGCTGATGAAAAACAAAAGCAATACGGAGACCTGTTGTTAAAAGAAAAAGAAAAACCGAAGCAATAGAAGTCCAGCCAAAAAGAAGGGAAAGGGCCCAAAGGCCCAGAACGAACCCAGCCATCATGTTTGTCCTGCGAATTCAGTCCGTCGACTTCCCCGACGCCACAGCCGCGTCCGCCTCGCCGGCAGCCGTCGCCGCCGACGAAGTCGGCACCAGCAGCGGCGGCGCTGCCACCTCCCGTCCGCTCTCCCCGCTTTCTGGCTGCCCTCCCTCCTCTACCACCGCATCTTCCATACCTCCCCTCGAGCTCCCCGGCGCAACCCTCGGCGCGCCCGGCCGAAGCCCTAGGATCCTCCACACCCGCGGCGTCATCCACCTCTACCACGCGTCCTCGTCAACCTCCACCTCCTCCTCCTACGCCTCGGCCGTCGCCGCCACCTCCTCCTCCTCGTCCGGTCCCGCCGCCCCGCCGCTCGCCTCCGACTCGCATCTCCCGGTAACTACTCTTCCTCGCGTTCTCTCTCTTATTGCCTTTCGCGCGCTTACGCCAGCTGCTTTCTGTCTCCCTCCCGCAGCCATGTCGCGGCACGCGCCTCCTGGTGCTCGCCGTTCCGACGCGCGTTTCGCCGGACGACTTTGTTCGCTTCTGCGGCCCCGGTCTCGAGCGGGCCTCCGACATTCGTTTCATCAGGTCAGTTACCGCATAAAAGCAAATCGCTCCATGCCCTGCTTATGGAGCAATTTTCTTACACATGTTGTTCGACCGATAGGGATGATGGAGTGGAGGACCGGTACAGCGTCCTTGTGGAGTTTGAGGACCAGAATAGCGCTGAAAGGTTCTACGCCGATCTCAATGGGTGGAGGTTCTCAACCTCCGAGGTGTCTTAATATTCCTAATTGAATTCCAGTTAATTTGCTGATCATATTCGAGACTGTTGCTAAATTGGTGACTAATTCTTGTTCCATGGTGTAGCGAGAGGTGTGCCATGTTCTGTTCATAGCTGCTGTGCAGTATACACCTTCCTCGGAGGTTGCAACAACTCCACCAGCTGGATCCACTGAACTTCCAATGTGTCCTGTTTGCATCGGTGAGCTTACTGTTTTGTATTTTTGTTTCTTGAGGGGACTCTGCAATACAATTTATAGTAATTTGTAGTAATTTATAGTAATGTGTACATTTGAATTCATTTGTGATCTCTGATGAAGAGATGTAGCCACTTTGTTCTATCCTGGCCATAGTATTAACTTTAAATACCTTTCTGTTTGATGCAACAATGACACTTCATCTATTATTTTCACTTTTCATATTTTTTTTTTTGATTTTCTTAAGTTGTCTGCCTTGTTTCCAATGCAACAGTTACACTTAACTATTCTCTGCCATCTTAATGTGTTAATTTATCAGAAAGGTTGGATCAAGACATCAGTGGGATTTTGGCAACTACTTGTGATCACTCTTTCCAATGCTCATGCGTTTCAGTGTGGGCCAATTCATCCTGTCCGGTAATGAATGATTGTTTTGCTCCTTTGTCATTTAACCTAGGGCAGTAAACAATAAAAACATGGGCTCACTGTGGCAATTTATTTCTTATTAGTATGATATATACATTGCATTGGATTTGCAATTACAAGTACTTTATATAAATTTATAGTTGTGTTATTTGCATAATCTTCCTGAGGACTAGTGACTATCTGGTTTGCTTACTGTCCTTTACAACAGTTGGAACTAGATAAAAATTTCACATAAAGCCTTTTGAAATCCCTCCTCCTCCCCCCCCCCCCCCCCCCCCACCCACCCGCTTGTTAATATGATATCCTGGGCACACAATAGGAACTTACCCAGAGGCAGGGGCAGATACTAATACTGATTACTGAATTCACTAAATGTCTACATGTATATCTTTCAAGTAATTGCACTGCTAAGGAAAAAATATTGAGTTTGGTCATGGTAACCATGAGAGGCATAGGGACATTATAACAAAAATATGGTTGCTTATTATTGCCAGTACTTCAACTGTAAGTGACATTGAGTTGCTTCCAGTGTATTGAGAAATGAGAACACTTTCCTTTCCATTATCACATACAGTACTTTATTGAACATGAGTTGGGCCTTTACCAAGCTGTTTACATTTCAGGTATGTCAGTTTTGTCAGAAGCAGTCTGAAAATTCTACATGTTCTGTTTGCCAAACCACTGGAAACCTCTGGATATGTGTGATATGTGGTTTTGTTGGATGTGGAAGGTATGTCATTACTGACTTACTCCCTTCGGTCAGTAAAAACTGAGGTTTTCAGACAAGAAAAATAAGCTACATGGAAGTCACATTTCATGTCTGAAATGTTAACTAAAGTTGGCTGCAGGTACTAATCTTTTCTGCTGTCAGTCGGTAGTACCCTGTCCCAAATTATATGTTGTTTTGGCTTTTCTAGATACCTAGTTTTTGTTATGCACCTAGGTATACGATATGTCTAGATACATACATAATAAAAGTTGTGTATATAGAAAGCAAAAACGACCTATAAATTGGAACAGAGGGAGTAATCAGGTATCACTCTGCCATCTTAAGGGTGTACATATTAATGTATTTTACATACATAATCGCATAGTCCAATTTAAGGTTGCTGCATGGAAAAACATTTGTTTATAATGATGTGGACATTAGTTCTTACCAGAATAGTGAAATACACAGCTTGGTATTTCTGTACCTGGCCAATCGACCTTACCATTACCGACTCCCATGTTCTAGGTATCAAGAAGGCCATGCAAAACAACACTGGAAAGACACTCAGCATTGCTATTCGCTAGATTTGGAAACACAGCGAGTTTGGGACTATGTTGGTGACAGTTTTGTACATCGGTTAAATCAATCCAAGAGTGATGCAAAGCATGCTAAGTTCAAATCAAAATGTAAATACTCTGGGGATGACTGTGTAAACTGCTCGTGCAATGATGACCCTGACATGGGTGGAGCTATGTTCAACAGCAAAGCGGAAACAGTAAGAATTTTAAGCTCATTTGATTTGAATTACTCCCTCATGTCTTGCTCTTAATGTCATTTTATAAATTACATACACTGTGCTCTTCTCAATAGATTGTGGACGAGTATAATCGCCTCCTGGCAAGTCAACTTGAAACTCAGAGAGAGGTGCAGTCCATACCTGCTATGTTTTCTCTGTCACTACTGAAAGCAAAGTTTGTCTCTGATGTATAGATTGTATAGACTTTGTTAGTCAGTTGAAAACGAAGTTTATCTCTGATGCATCCATCTGCCTAATTTTTGTACTCGCAGTATTACGAGGGCCTGTTGTCTGAGGCTAAAAGAAACAAGGAGCACCAAATTTCTGAAGCTGTTGATAAAGCTGTAAATGATAAGCTTGAAGAGATGCAACTTAAGCTTGACAACCTTATTGTGGAGAAAAAGAAAGTTGCAGCTGTGAGCATTTTATCTCATGCATATTTGTCAAGCACAGCCAGCTGTTAGCATTATTATAACTAATGACATGCTGATATTTTCCTGCCTTTCTGCAGATGAACGAAAAACTCACTAGGAGCCAAGACATGTGGCGTCAGACACTAAGAGATATAGAGGAAAGGTGTGTTTGATTTCTGCAAATAGGAAACAGTGTTATTATGGTTTCAAAAGCAGAAATAATACTATAAATGACATCCAATGAACTATATATATTTTTAAGTCCCAGTTCAGTGAAAAGGTCACTCTGTTACTTTCTTCTGACCACAGGTTTTCCTTTTGCTTTGTTGATATTAATAATTAAGTATGCATTGACAGGGAAAGAGCACAGTTGAAGTTGAAGGGCGAAATGATTCTCGATCTGGAAGAACAGGTGCTTTTCATTGTTTTTGTGTAAAGTATATATTTTCAGAGTGTGATATTTGTTGTTCAGTAATAAGGGCCACTCCTTGACACTTGTAAAATTCTTGCAGATAAAGGATTTCAAATTTTCTATCAAGCTGCAGAAGTCAATAGAGAAGAACGACGGTGTCAAGGGTGGTACGCTGGTTCCACTCCCTACAGTTTCAGATTCTGGAGGCAAGGGTAAAAGGTCATCAAGAACAAGCAAGAGGAGGAATTAGGATCCTTTGCTGACTAGTGGTTAGTCTTGACTGGAACACACGTATGCGAACCTTATTGTGATAATGTCATGTATTTACTTGGTATACGTGTTTCCCAGTGCTAGACTGTTATGTTTGAATTCATTCTGAGGGAAAATAGCGACAGCATACAATCATGAACTTCTCTGAAGATATGAAAATACTACATGTGGAAAACACAATCTAAATTGAAGAAATTTAACAAGTGTCAGAAATTTGTTCGTCCCATATAACCATACAGAGCCTTCCTAGTTCGTACATAAATTCTCGAAGCATTTCATGTCAAACGCTAGAATATATGCAAGATTGCACATAGAACTTCTATAGCCAGAGTCACTGGATTATTTTAGAACCACGTGAATACAAATTTCTGAATGTGGTATACTTCGGAGTCTCTGTATTTCTTTATTCCATAATGTAATTTCATGTCTTTTCGACGAAAATGTGGCTTCTTTTAACAGTATTGTAGAATAATATAATATAAAGTGTCAGAAAAATTCATTTATTTATCTCATAACCAATTACAACCACCATCGTACATGACCTCCTAGTATTTCAAGTCAGACGCAATGCAACTTCATTATCCACTATAAGATTTCATTAGTACATCTTATTTCCACGGAGGCAGTCAGCGGTACGCTGATTTTGTGATCTATATTTTGAGCATGACAGAGCGCCCATACGGATGGCAAAATGAGAATGCAACAGTGGCCCAAAATGCCAACACAAACGAAGCAGCGCTGACCACGTCAAGGGCTACATCGTCAGATGCCTCACCTGCATCTTCCAGCACAGGGGAAACGGAACCTGATCCAGCAGAACACCCATGGCCCAGTGACATGCCTTGGAGGTTCTTGTTGCCTTGGTAGCTGCTCATACTGAAAGTGTCAAACTGGCCAGAGTCTGGTATGCATCCTGATAGGTTATTGTACGCCACAGAAAACATCTCCAGCGATGATAACCGAGTCAACTCCCATGGTATTGTTCCATTTAACTCATTGTGAGACAAATCCAAGCTTTATATCTCAATCATATTTCCAAGAGTAGCTGGAATTCTGCCGGTAAATGAATTGTGTGAGAAATTGAGGGACTTAACATTACTCAAATTTCCAACCTCCCTAGGAATTTCTCCTGATAGCATGTTTCTAGATAGGTCGATGCCAAACATCATAATGACAAAGTTACGGTCATATGTGTAAAGGTTCCCTTTAGTATAGAATGTAAACCATTTGAGGTCATACTGATCATAATACATGAAAGATGTGTCATCAGGATCAAAACTATAAATTTCTGTTCCGTAAGACATGTCAAAACTGAAGTAAACACGCATAAGGTAATCTGTTTGATATCCAAAGGATAGGCCACCAATGCAAGGTGGTAATGAACCAGAAAGTCTGTTGTGTGAAAGGTCGATTATAGTAAAGAAGTGAAGGCGACATATATTTGGCGAGATACTTCCCTCAAACAAATTGCTGCCCAATAGAAGCATTTTGATTTGGGAAAGATGTTGTATCCAGTCAAGAGTACCTGTAAACCAATTATGTCTTATCCAGAACTGTGACATAGGAGCTATTGAAAAAAACACTAGGGATGCCTGATAGGGAATTTCCCGACATGTTCAGAACTTGCGTTGTTAGACTGCCATTACAGTTTGGCATTGACCCCCTTAACTTGTTATCTGACAAATCTAAAAGGCTAAGTTCAGTCAATTTGCAAATAGCAGGACCAATTTCACCAGTTAAGTTGTTGCTAGCAATATTCAGAACTGCCAATTGAGGGAGATTCCAATATGAAGCAGTGAGATTGCCAGACAAGTTGTTATCGTGTAAATCCATGATATACATATTGCCTGCAGACAAATTGCTGGGGAGTGTTCCTTCAAACTTGTTGCCGTCAAGGTTCATTTGAAACACGGATAAATTCTTGGCTCCACCAAATATTGGACCCCCAAGATTGTTATTTGAGAGCTTCAAGATTGGCCCATGAGAAAGATCAGTGAACAAACATGCATGCACTTCTCCTACAAATTTATTATTTGATAGGTCGACTAATATTATGCCGCTAATGTTGCACAATGACTGTGGAATATATCCAGAAATACTGTTATAGGAAGCATCTAGAGCTTTAAGATTTGGAAGGACTGAACTGATGTTGGTTGGCAACTGTCGTTCAAAATGGTTCATAGATATGTTGACAAATGAAAGATTAGATTGGTGCCACCACATTGGATCTACTGATTCTGCTAGTAAGTTGTTTGAAAGATCCAGATATAATAGAGCTGCTTCATTGGTAAAGATCCAAATGAGAATAATTCCTGTCAGTTTGTTGCTAGACAAGTCAAGAACTTGTAAATTATGCTGTGTGCCAAGGAATGCAATGATGCTGTTGTCAATATTACAACCAGAGAGCATCAGTGACCTGAGTTGAAAATGAGGTACCCATCTACAGAACACACTAATATTCAAATCAGCGTTCTTGGATAGTTCTATAGTCTCGAGCATGGTAAGGTTTCTCAGCCAGGATAAATCAAATGTCCCCTCTAGTTTATTTCTTGATAATATAAGAGTTTGAAGCGACGAAGAAAGATTTGAAGATGGAGTTATAGGTATATGTCCTTGAAGGAGATTATCTGACACATCCAGTTACTTGAGGCGTGGAAGCTCAAATACGGAAGCTGGGATGGTTCCGCTCAATTGATTTCCCTCTAGATGCAATTCTCGCAAGTTCTTAAGGCGTGGAAGCTCAAATAAGGAAGCTGGGATGGTTCCGCTCAATTGATTTCCCTGTAGATGCAATTCTCGCAAGTTCTTCAAATTTTTGAAAGCTGTTACAAATACACACACTTTAGTTATTAGGTAAAGGTACATTTTTAATCCTTCAAGTTAAATTTCAGTCCGATTTTCAACCTTAAACTACAAAACCGGGTAATGAGCACAATACTATCAAATTTGGACAAATGTGGTCCTCTAGCCAATTCTATAGACGATTTTCTATTTTGTAAAAATAATAAAAATCTGTTTGGTCTCTTAAAATTCATAATTACTTTATTTTAAATCAAAAAAATGTGAAACTATTTTGTCTATCTATTTATGATCTATATATAGTTATTTGAAGCAGGTTTATTGTTTTTGTTGCTTTATTGCTCGTAGTCATGTTCATTTTTTTAGTTACAAGAAAATAAGATCCAAATAACAATAAAACAGAGTATCAGCAAATATATAACATTATAAGTAGAAAAGTGGAACTAGATTCACATCTTTCTGATTTAAGTAAAATAAATTAATCACAATTTTTAGAGATCACAACCAAATTTTTATTTTTTCTAAAATAGTAAAATACCTTCGAAACGAGTCAGATGACTAAATTTATTCGGTTTCAACTGTTGGAGAATATTCGTTAGTCGTTTTTCTAATTAAAGGCGCTGAAATTCAGATTTATACAATTTGAAGGTTTAAAACTGTATTTTATCCTACTTATTGCTTCCTCCATTCCAAACTATAGGTTATTTCAAGAATCTTGGAGAGTCAAAATATTTCAAGTTTAACAAAAAATATAGAGAAAATTAGAAAGACTTATGTCATCAAATAAGTATACTATAAAAAGAAAATTAATAAAGAATCTAGTGATACTTAATTAACAATCATAAATGTTATTATCCTATTAAATAAATTTGATCAAACTTGAAAACCTTTAACTCTCCAAGAATCTTGAAATGACTTATAATTTGAGATAGAGGGAATAGAACAAACCACTAACAGATCAGAATATTTACTAGCTCGTCGCTGTACCTGTATTCTGAAGGGTACCGTTGATCTCCGTGTGAGCAAGATTGATTACTTCAAGAGAAGCCAATTTGCCGAGAGATTCCATGATATCGCCATTCCAAATGAAATTGCTTCGAAGGTTGAGATTCCGGAGCTTAGTCAATCCTTGAAGACCTGAGGATTAATTGGAGCTCTCATTGGACTATGATGAATTAATGAATAGACTGATTTGAGGTATGGGAGTAGCATAGGTACCGTCAAAATTCTGTAAAGAAGCGAAACTATAAGATAGATCCAGTAACTGAAGCTCATGAAATGGAGAGAAGAGATTCAGGTCCCAGAACACACGATCCTCGATGGCATAGAAGTCCGAGTACACATCGGTACTACCGGCCCGTGAGGTCGGTACTACCGGCGATTGGCGGAGGCTGACGCAGTTTGGCGCAAAAATAAACTCCGGGATTACATCGGTACTACCGGCAGAGGCCAGTACTACCGACAGAACCTGTCGGTACTACCGGGAGTGCCTGTTCCGAATCTTGGAATACCGAACCGATTCGTTCCTAAATCGGTTTGGGGTCAGTTTTGGACGTGGGAAACTTAGAGATTATGCCTTGGAGATGTTTCCTACTGGAATAAGACCACCCCCCTCTATAAATATAAGAGGATCATGGCCGATTGATCCCATCCAATCAATCGTCAACCAAACACAAACAAATCAATCTATCCTCTACCTTTGCTCCATCTTCCAGCTCCGTGCTGCCCCATGGCTTGATCCAGGCGATCAAGGATGGCGTCCTAGGCTCGTCCGCCGACCTAGGGCAACCGGCGACCTCCTTGCCCTGACGAGATCCCTCTCAGGCTAGGGCTTCGACGGCTTCTTTGCTAGTTTGCTCGGAAACTAGCCGGTTCTTCGTTCCCGTAAGCACGTTGATTACCCTTTGCTGGTTTGCTCGTAAACCTCGCCGCTCTTCACCGCGTAAGGTGCTGGTTATCTTCTGCCATCGACGAGCTCTACATCGGCCTATCGGTCTCTAGATCGGTTTGCCGGTCACGCTGCGTCGTCGCTGCATTGCAGGTCGCCTAGGGCTACCTCGAGGGCGCCTAAAGCCCACGTGTGGTGTGTTGACCTATTTTAGCGTCAACAGTAGTCTACTACAACATTCTGGTAGCATAGCAAACAATGTTTTATCACTTTGATGACCTCAGATCGACCCCTCTAGCCTCTAGGTCATGCAGGATACTAATTTAGAGTGCCCTCTCTTTGCGTTTACTGCTTTACCGATTACCATTCAATTTTATGTATTTATCTCCCCTCTAAAAGTAAGTTATGCGTTTAGTCTGCTCCATTAGCAGGTTCTGTTAATATAGGTCCTGATGTTCTCTTGGTTTTGGTAAGCAGTGTCGGTAGAAGGTTTAGCTTTATAACACAGTTCAATGTCATTAAATTTCATAGGCAATAAAAATGCATTTCTCAATCCTTGTGGTGGTCATTGCTGTCCTTTGCTACTGTCTGGCTGAATAGCTGAATGTCTTCAGCGGCAGAACTGCATTCTATCCCTTGAATCACAATTACTCTAGTAAAGGGAATTTCTTTTCTGCAATTGAATTTAATGGAATTTGTTTTGCATGCATTGCATGTCATTTTTTTTTTTGGGAAAATTCATTGCATGGCATTTTTCAGTTCCAAAATAAATAAGCTCTGGATAGATTCACTTTCAGTTTCAGTGACCCTGTCTGCAGCATCCAAGCATCCTCTGTTTCATGTACCTGCTTTTGACCTAATACATCAATAACGGACATGCTCTTTTTATATTGTAGATGGTGCTTGTTTGCTGTTATTATTTTGTCTTTGCCTTCTAGTTTGCATGACAGTTTTCTATTGCCTTCCTTGACCATTTTTTTGTCTATGTTTTGTATTGTCTACATATGGTTTTCTACTCTTTTTTTCTCTTACTTAATAGGTATTGAATTGACATACTCTATCTCTTAATACCTCCTTGCCAAATTTGTTCTAAGTCAAACTTTTCTAACTTCGACCAAGTTTTAGAAAAAAATTATATTGACATGTAGAAGTTCAAATAAATGCACTATCAAGACATATTTCATAGGGAATTTAGTGAAGCTAGTTTGATATTGTAGATGTTGATGCATTTTTCTATAAACTTGGTCAAAGTTAGAGAAGTTTGACTTCGGACAAAGCTAAAAATTGAACTATAACTTGGAACAAGAGCAGTAAATAGGTGTAGAGTAGACATACGATCTCTCTTACTGAATAGTTGCAGATTATATCTGGATTATATCTTTTACTAAATAAGTTTAGTTTAGACATTGGCTCATCTCAAATGCGCAGCCTTGTGTGCATGTTAGTGGTGGATGGAAGAGTTTGGTAGCATACATTCCAGAATTACATCCATCAATCATAGAGCATAAGAGGATTAAGGAACAGTTTCTAGCGCAAAGAGGCTAATCTTTGGTACTGTCTCATTAAACAATAAGGAAATGATTGAAATGTAACTCACTGGAGCTGAGAAAGAAAGGTAATGCCCATACAGACCATCAATCCACCAAACATACGCTAGGAAAATCTCGGTTCCTTTTTATCTTTCCACTTGACAATGGTTCAAAAATTTTGCAAACATTTATTTCGGTCAATTGTTGTAGCCTAATATTTGTTGAAGTAGTATCTGGTCAACCAAAAATTTGAATACCTCAGAAGCAAACCTAAGATTATTTTCCTTTTAGAACACAACAATCTATGAATGACTCCACAGCATCCTTTTGTAGCCTTGTTGGACAATGTGATTATGTTGTTGAAATCCAAAAGACCATTCCTGAGGATGCCTTGACCGTCTCATGTTCTATTCAGTGTTGACTGTTGACCCACCGTTATCATCAGTTTTTTCTATAATACACACTGTGGTCTCCATTCTCCAGTTTTCCACGGAATTCATAGCCATACCCCATTGCAGAATCATGTATTCTACGTCACAATATCTAGTAATGTGGTAGAATAACAAGTAATTCAGTTTTGTTTTTGGTATATTGACAACTGCAACAGGTTAGCTAGTGGAAGGAAGGTATAAGTCTGTGGTCACTCTGTTAGTCTATTACTACCTCATTTTTTTTTTATACTCAACCAGGCTTTACGGCCTTGTATTAATATAGGCACTAGCTCAGCCAAACCATTTACGAACTCAGGGAGGGGATCAGTCTATATACAGGACTGACCCGGGTCCCAACTCATACCCAAACTAGCAAGTTCGTGTGCAGACGAATTACATGATCTAGGAATATCACACACCACTGCAAATGAAATTTTCCTCCAGCAGGCTACGGATGTCAAAGAACAGGCCACCAACAACAGCGCATCGTCGAAAGGTTGAGACCTGACACTCGAGCTGTGTCCTCCTTGTCGCAGGTGACCCTATCCCAGGAGCAGCAGTCGTCGCTGTGCCCCCATGAAGCCGGGATTTGATAGTGCCCCAACGAAGCCGGATGTCAAAGAACAGGCCACCAACAACAGCGCATCGTCGAAAGGTTGAGACCTGACACTCGAGCTGTGTCCTCCTTGTCGCAGGTGACCCTATCCCAGGAGCAGCAGTCGTCGCTGTGCCCCCATGAAGCCGGGATTTGATAGTGCCCCAACGAAGCCGGGACTCTGTGGTTGGCCTCTGTCAGCAAGGACCGGATACGCAGAAGAGCGATCCTCTCCTCAGCGACGCAGCCGCGCGTGATCTGAAACATAAACATGGACTGCAGCGTGCATATGAGCATGACCCAGAACATGGTCTCCAACGGAGACGAGACGCTCATCTCTCCGGCCGGAAATGGACTCTTTATTTTGCGCTCTTGCTTGTCTGCACAAAGTATGGTGATGCACTCAGCCAGCTCTCAGGTGTTATTACTTATATGGATCGACATCTACTTGGTTCTGCGTGGTACCAAGTTGCCATCTGCCTGTTCAGCGCCCTCCGTTCTTGACAGCACGATTCCCTACGACCAGACTCCTGCCGCTCACGCCTGTGTCGTGCTCGGCCGTCCTGGAAGGTGCGGCGAGCAAAAGCAGCCCATGAAAGCTCTCTCAGTCTTCAGTTCGGCCAATACTTGGTGCTCCAACTTTGGGCACTTTACCCATAGTCCATAGAATCCTTGTCTGGTGCTGCTTCCAGATGACTTTTGACATCCCGTTCATTCATACTAAATTCCTGACCATCAATAGATACTGTACTAGATAGGGCTGATCCTTCCTGGCATCGAGCTTCAGTTGTTTCTGATAAGAGAGAACGCATTGACTACTGCCTGCTGATTCAGTGCATGCTCATTCTTCCATGACCAACTGCTCAATTTCTTTCTTCAGGACGAGGAGCCAAGACAGGCATCTGCCTGATCGGATCCTGTACAGAATTAGGCAGGAGTACTACTAGCATCGTAGCATTACACTGTCTGACACTGTTCATGGCTTCGTTCACTCCAATTCAGAATTGGCCGCTAAGCACGCTTATTTTCTGACCTGACTGAAGCACAACCGGATCTCCATTTTATTTTGCTGGATGCTATTGTTATTGCCCTCCCCCCTGAACTAGGAGCAGCCTGCCTCTATGCCTTTCTGAATCCTGGACCTGAGACTCTGAGAGGCAGCACAGCGATCAGAGTTGCAATCGGATCTGTTTGTCGTTTGTAGTTTTTCCGTTGAAACCAAGATGCAGTGCGTGCTCGGACTCCACTGTTAGTGCATCTCACGGACACATGGAACACGCGGTGATGATGGCTAAAATAGAAACTCAGGTGAGCAAAATGAAAAAAAATGACGCGAAAAAAAAAAGGCAAAAGGAATATTCAGGTGATGGTTGAAACAAAACAAAAAAAAAAGGCAAAATGTCGCCGTTGCCGGGGATCGAACCCGGGTCGTCCGCGTGACAGGCGGAAATACTCACCACTATACTACAACGACTTGGATGACAGGGGCTGATTCTAAAACTATATCAATAAATCATATGCCGACAGTAAGCATGTTCAACAGAACAACCACAATCGTGTGCATCAACATGACCAGAAGTCAAAACTAGGACGTACCGTGGTTCCACGTATCACGCTTGTTGGGAACAGCCGCCTCCGGCTGCAAGACTGCAGCAGGGCTACGAAACAGTGCTCTAGGTTAGATTTCATCAAAATTTAGATGTGCGTGAATTCACCTCAATTCATACATGCTGGAGTGAACTTGGGGGTACAGTTTAGTTTATTTTTCCTCACAGTTTACTTCATCAACACATATAAATTGAGATAATACATGTGCATTACGAAAACAAGTCCTTGTTGCTGATGAAGTTAGGGAATGGGAGGAGTTAGTTGAATTAATAGGAGACTATCAGTTGCAAGAAGGGGAGGATACTGTTTATTGGGCTCTGAAAAAGAGAGGAAACTTTACAACAGCTTCTTTGTATAGAGAGCTCACATTTCCGGGGATGGTTAATAGAGAGCTCATGAGTATATGGAAGGCCAAAATTCCACTCAAGATAAGATTCTTCTTGTGGTCTATGTACTCGGATTGTCTGCCTTCAGCTGAACAGTTAGTCAAAAGGAATTGGCCAGGGGAGGAATTTTGTAAACTGTGTGGACAGGTTGAAATGGCGCAGCATGTCTTTTTTGAATGTTATTTGGCACATTTCAGTTGGTGGACAGCCAGAGAGGCTCTGGGCTGGTCACAAACTCCACTTACTCTAACCCAATTTCTAGAGATTAGCCGTGGGAGAGGGGAATCACCCAGACCCATGATGATTTTCTTCCTAGCTTGCATTTGCTGGAGTTTATGGTTAACTCGTAATGATTACGTCTTCAATAACAGAGTAATAACAGGGCCTAATGCAATTATACATCGAACAATGGTGTTTATGCAGAAGTGGAGTATCCTCCTCAGGGACAAGGAAAAGGAGTGGGCTATGAAGGCGATGGAGAAGCTGGCGCGATGCATGGAGCAAAACGGGCGCGACTGATGGCATAGAAGCAAGAAAGTATCTTGTAGCGTTGAATGCTGTGTGTATCTCTTCTTAGCTGAAGTGTAGAAATGTTGCCGAGTAGTGTGTAGCAGCTGGTTACAGGGATGGATGTAATCGTGCTTGTCTGCACTGGAGTTTATTTCGATTTGAACCTTAAACCTTGTAAAGCTGGTATCCCCAGCAAACACATTTGCTTTCTATAAAGCGGGGCTTCGGCCTTTAATTAAAAAAAAAGGTGCATTTTTGTTCTCGTACCGTGAAAAGAAAATGTAAATATCCAGCGTGAGTTCAGCAGCCGTCTGCGTTTCTGAAACCGTCACTTCCGAGCTCATCAGCGGTGGCTTCGCCATCCGCACCGTTGGCTCTTCACCACCGCCGCCGCTACTCCCAACTGCAAGCCCTCGTCTCCAACGGCATCACCGCAACGGTCTAAAACAAAAATCTCGCCGCGCGCCGCTCGCCGTGGCGAATTTGTTGCATAAATACAGTTCAATCCATTGATCAGCCATATTGTCTTCCCCCTAGCCTCCACCGCCCTTCGCCGTCGGCCGTAGCCGGTTCGCCACAACGCGTTCGCCAAACGTCGCGCGTGCAGGCAGGTCGCTCACTCGCTCGAGTTCCCTAGCCACCACTCGCCTATAATTAGCTTATGATCGCCTTCTCTTTCCACTCTGGTTCTGAATTCTGAGCATTTTCGATCTTGCTGTGCACGTGCAGGACGATGGCGAGGGAGCGCGGCGGCGCCGACCGGCGGCGCACTCCGGCGAGGGCATCTGCGTCAGGAGTCCGGAGCGAGGAGAACGTGCCGCCGGGTGGCGCTTTGGATACCACGCCTTCGACTCCCGCCGCGGCCTCCCGGACCCCCCTCCGCGCTATCCAGCCGCAGGGGCAGCCCCGGCCGCTGGCGGCGACGCCCAAGAAAGGCTCCGGGGTTAAGGAGGCAGCGGGCAAGGGCAAGAAGCCGATGACGGGGGAGAGTTCTGCGGAGGTTCGCCGTCCCAAAGTGCGAGATGCCATCTTGTTCTGGGAAGAGAATCGCAATCGCAATGTGCAGGTGAAATAGATCCACTGCTATTTACCCCCGTTACTTTTTAGTTAAACTGAGTCTGCTTAGTACTTTATCGACTTATATATAACCTTTGATTGAAACTCTTTGAAAGATTGTATATAGAACATATTAGAGATATAAAAGACACTCCAGATAATAGGATTTGCGGTTATTGCAATGCTAGATTACACCTCCTCCAGCGCAGCCTTCATATTCATCGACTTGTTTTGTTATCCTTCTTTTTCATCACTATCCCTACGCGTTGTACCTCCGATGCCTTTTAAGTTTGATTCTGCACCTCTAGATGCCACATTACATTGCTATAAATCCCAAGTCAGCACAACAACCCAATAACTTCTCATATGTATATAGCTTGCAGATTTATATATGTTCTTCCATGTTGGTGATGATGAAAATAAGAGAAATCTTAACATTATGCTAACTGATTTTGTGGACAGAATGTTTCGTCAACACGGCAACAAGATGAGTGTTCTGATACTGAAGGTTCAGTTTTTAGTATACAGCTAAAAAGAACCCAAGCTTCACTTGAGAAAGCACTCAATCTAAATGCAAGATACCAACAGGAACTGGCATCTCGCAGTTCTATCGAGCAAGACAAGGATGAAACCCAAAGGGAGGTTGAAGATGAATTAGCTAAGGTGATTATATCCTTAACAGAAGAGGTGGCATCGCTGCGACAACAGCTAGATGTCAGTAACAAAAGAGAAGAATACTATGTTTCATTACTAAAGAGGAGGGAAGAAGAGATTTGTCAGATGCAGTCCCAACTGGACCAGTCAAAGAGTCTGTGAAAGCAGACTTGAAGAACTGGAGACAAAGATGCAGAAAATGGAAGCTGCTGCTGCAAATATCAGATTAGGATGCAAATATATTTAATTGTTCTGAGTTTCAGTCGTTCTTATTATCAGATAGTGATGCTTTGCAACATTTTCATTTATTTCTTATCTAATAAGCCATATTATTCGTCTGGATAGCTATGGGGTTCTTTTCATTGATCTCATGTAATTTTCTAATGTTGTTTAGTGTTTACAAAGTTTTTTTTAAAAAAAAATGAGAACTACATTACTTTATAAAGGGGAAGAGTTAAGGCCTAGGCCTGGCTGTTCTTGGCCTGACGTTATGGCTCCTATTTTGAGATCATTGATCCAAGCATCATTGTTCAGTGCATTTTAATATATATTGCACGACTTCTTTTTTGGTATTGAGAGAACATGCTTGGGGCTAAATTATTTGGAGCTTCACCCTGCAACCATGCCGAAGTCCAGAAAAGGGCTTTGTTTGCAAAGGTTTCACCCAAAAATCCAAAATGGTATTTATCTACGTGAGTGTGGATTAAATATGGCATATTCTGAACTTTGAAGTCTGAACATTGAGTTTTAATTATCATTGTTGTGGACAGAGTACTGAAGCACAGAAGTGAAGCTGCTGCTCGAGAAGACATTGGGGAAGGAATCTCGGAGGAAGCTGAGAAGGTAGCTGCAAGGTATTGCAACTCATGATGACGAGAACTAGAACTTTCTTAGAAATATAATTTTCTAGCTATATGATACATAACAACCATTTCTACTTTTAGTGAAAAGCTAGCAACTATCATTGTCAATAGAACAAATAAAATCAGCCTCAAGTATCATCTCAAGAATGTTTTCACTCTTCAACTTAGGAGATCATATCAAGGAAGTTATGCTAATAACTTGAGAAAAGACGCCCTCAATCGATAGGATAGCCACGTTACAGCCTTACAGGTCTGCTAAGTACAGAATATTAAAGGATTCAAGACGTTCCTTCTACTAGGTAGTCACATTAGTAACTGGTAAATGCAAATCCATGCATAATCTACTAGCGCGAAGATTGATCCCTTGCCATTGCCTTGTGTTCAATTGGAGTAATCCTTCATGATGCTCTTCAGCTTTGTGACAACATCATTCATTTCAGTCCTCTGAGCAGGCAATTCACTGCAACACGCTAGGCCAAGCTCAAGCACTGACAAAAGAGCCATTTCACTTCCCAAGGAAGCCGTCTTATTGCTCTCGAGATCACCTTGTTGTATTACTATTTCACCTCGGAGCTGCCTGTCATCCACAACATCTGCAAGTCTCGCTGGGAGTGCTTCAAGAACCCACTGTCTAAGGCTCATTGTTCCAACAAACATGGGATCTGTGGGCCTTCTTCCAGTGAAGACTTCAAGTAGCATGATCCCGAAGCTGAACACATCGCTCTTCCTCGATGCTTTTCCCATGGATGCATATTCTGTCCAACAAAATTTTGTTCAGAGGTCAGAACTACATGTTTGATCGATTAGACATAAAAAACTTCAGCGCTTCCCAAATAATTTTCTCAAGGAAAATAAATGCAAATACCTGGAGCCATGTATCCTATTGTGCCAGGCATGCTTGCTGAAATGGCGGAGCTGTCGTCACCTAACAATATCTTTGCAATTCCGAAGTCCGCAACATGCGCCGTCATCTCTTCATCGAACAGGACATTGCTAGGCTTCAGGTCACAGTGCAGGATAACCTCACCGTGATGGTAGTGCAGGTGCTCCATTGCCATTGACACGTCAAGCATAATGTCCAATCGCTTGAGGAATCCTAGTGGAGGATGGCTTTCAGAGTGCAAGTATGCGTCCAAGGTACCATTGGGCATGTACTGAAGCAGCAAGGCTCTGAACTCTAAGTTTGAACAAGTGCTAAGTATCCTAATCAGGTTGCGGTGCCGGACCATACGTAGAACCTCACACTCAACGTCAAAACTCGCCATAGCTTGCTCCAAATGCGCACTGAGGACTTTAACGGCAACCACCATTCCATCTTCCAGTCGACCTTTGTAAACCTTGCCAAAACTTCCAGCTCCCAGCATGTTATCCTCGCTGAAATTGTCCGTTGCACGGACAATCTCATAATATGACACAAATCTATGGGTGATCACATCATCTCCATTGTCAGTTGCTGCTTCCTTTACTTGGTTCTTAGCAATATATCTTTTGGTCAAGAGGTATATGCAGGTGGCTATAACTAAAAAGATTATGGTGACACAAGGGAGCAGGATTTTTAGCAGGCGCCTATTAGTTGTTGAGCGAGAATTTCCCTGACATGGAGAAAATTCTAGACGGGGAACGCCGCACAACCCATCATTCCCTATCAAAGATTGCAAGGTGATGTTTCTGAAAACACCACCATCTGGTACTGGACCTTGTAACTCATTGAACGACAGGTTCAAGCTGGCAAGGTAGGTTAAGCCTGTCAAGTACACTGGAATGGTACCGGAAAGATTATTGGAGGACAGGTCCAGTGCTGCCAAGTTAATCAAATTGCGAAACGTGTAGGGAATTGAACCATTAAACGAGTTGTGGGACACGTTTAGGTAAGTTAACATTGTAAGCTGTTGAAAAGAATCTGGGAGGCTGCCAGACAAACGGTTTGTAGAGAGATCTATCGTGTCGATTTGTTTCATATGACCAAGATCAGATGGTAACTCACCAGTCAGAGAGTTGTGGGACAGGTTAAGGCTGACGAGGCTATCCAGAAGAAACAAGCTTGCTGGCAAACCTGAAGATATCTGGTTATGAGACAAGGAAATGTCCTCTAACATGGTGAGATTACCGTGACCATATGGTATTGGGCCGGAGAAATTGTTGTCGTAGAGACGCAGTTGAACCAATCTCCTGAGCATACCGATCTGAGCCGGGATGGGACCAACAAAACTATTCCCTGAGATGTCGATCCTCTCAAGACTCTCCATGGTCATGATGGATGGTGGGATTTCCTGGCTTAACTGGTTGTTCATAAGAATAAGCGAGCTGAGACTACTTAGATTGGATATTGTCGAAGGAATTCCTCCAACCAACTTGTTGCCAGTGGCATCGATGACGCTGAGCTCCCTGGAGAGGTTTCCGACATAATCTGGAAGTCTTCCAGTGAAGGAATTCATCTGCAGATTTATGAAGTTGAGCTCCCTGCTATTGGCGAGGCCAGCTAAGAAGCCAAGGTCCCCTTGGAGGAGGTTGTGTCCAACGTTGAGGCGCACAAGTGATCTCATGTTCCCAAGTGAGGTTGGTACTGATCCAGTCAGCATACAAAAGTCCATCTGTATGTCAGATAATTCAGTCATATTGCCAAGAAAAGATGGGAAGGAGCCTGTCAGTCGATTGACTGAAAGATACAGGATGCTTAGATGCGTGAGCTGCCCCAATTGCACTGGGATCTCTCCATGGAGCCTGCAGAACGAAAGGTCAAGCCTTTGGAGCATGGTGAGATTGCCAAGGACATCAGGGATTGGACCGACGAGGTCATTCCCTCCGAACAGAAGGCCAGTAATAGCAGGCAGCTTGCCCAGCCATGTCGGCACAGGACCAGAGAAAATGGTTTTCAGACAGCCCGATGATCCGGACGTCCTTGCTCGACGCAAGGCCCGGTGGAACTGGACCCGAGAAGTTGTTCAGGGACAGGGATATCACCTGCAGCATTGGGAGGCTGAAGGTGACGTTGTCGCCTGGGATTGGGCCAGTTAGATTGTTATTGGCCATGTACAGCATCCTGAGGCTGGACATGTTGAACATGGCTGGGGGCATCGCACCAGAAAGGTGGTTTACCTGCAGGGAGAGGAATTCAAGCTTTGACAGGGAGCCAATGGCGTCGGGTATCCTTCCCGACAAGCTGTTGTTCCCCAGGGAGACATGGTTTAACATGGGCGTATTGTTGAACAGCTGGGCTGGTATCGTTCCACTCAGCTGATTGACATGTAGAGCTATAAACTCGAGACTGTGCAGCCCCTGCAGCTCGGCTGGGATCTCACCGGAGAGCATGTTGATGCTCGCATCAAGAAACTGAAGGCTCGTGAGGTTCCCAAGCGCGGGGGGAATGGAGCCTGACAGGCGGTTGCGTCCGAGATGGAGGTACCTGAGGCGACGCAGCAGGCCGAGCTCTGCCGGGATGGTGCCGTAGATGCCGGCGCCGGTAAGGTTGAGCACGGTGAGGAAGGAGAGGTTGCCCAGGTGCGAGGAGAGCGATCCGTCCAGCTGCACGTTCGGCAACACCAGGGCGGTCACGCGCTGCCCGTGGCGCCGGCCGCACGACACGCCGGCCCAGCGGCAGAAGGACACGTTGGCGGGCCAGCGCTCCCGGAGAGTGCCGACAGGGTCGGAGAGCTGCGCCTTGAATGTGAGCAGCGCGGCGAGGTCGGAGGAAGTATTACCGGCGGCCGCCCCTTGTACCGATGCCAGGGTGGCGAATACTGCTGCTAGTACGAGCGAACGCGCCATAGCTGCAGCGTGTGGTGCTTTCTCAACTGCAGTTGCAGGCTTGGCTCTCATCTCTCTCTGAAGCTGAAGCCTATGTAATATCTTGACTGGTTGTAGACTCTTGTGGTCTACGACTACAGTCTTCGACACGTCTGTTCGGATCTCGATCGGTTAACAATTGGCATTTGGCGACTAAAATTTCTGTCGACTGCTGCTTCACCAACCATCTAACTTAAAAATAGCATACGTGCCCTAGGACCGAAGTTTCTTAACAACTTCGTAGCCCTTCTAGCAATCCAAGGGGAGGAATTCTGCTTGCGGCATCGCAAAACCACTGCAACATCTCTGATCCGCACTTTCCCACAAACGCAATCCCGTGAAAATAAATTTGAGGGTCGATGCCAAGAACCGGTGGATCACAGTGGTATGTGGACCACAATATTATGATAATAAAAATTCAGCTTACTCTAGGAACTAGAGCATCTCTACATTTCTAAAAAATACAATGAATACATCGATGAGTTTTTCAAGTAGCTAAGAATTTGAAAGCATATTTGTTGGTTCCTCTAACCTTTTTTTTTAAAATCTCACCCTAAAAATAGAAGACAATTATATACTTCCTTTGTTTCAAATTATAAGTCACTTTGACTTTTTTTTTTTTTGACACGTCAAATTTGCAATGTATCTAGATAAAATATATGTCTAGATGTATAACAAATTCGATGTATCAAAAATATCAAAGTGACATGTAATCCGCCAAGTGACCATTCCAGTGGATGATCCGATCACCATTCCAGTGGATGATCCGATGGGCCACCAAGATAGCATCGGATCATATGATGGACACTTGAAAACTTCGTCAGGTTTAGTTCAACCATTGCATAGTGCCATGAAACCATCCACTGCATCTGACTGATTCATCCGGTGCATTTTCTAGCTTTTTCTTAAATCTGATATCATCCAATTCTTTTTTTTTTTTTTTTTTGCAATCTTTATGATATTTTTCATCAGTTATTAGATCCACTTGTACGCTGACTTGGTAACAGTTACTCTCCCCGTATTCGTAAAGGAAGTCGTTTACGACAACGACACGGTCTCCAAAACACAACTTCGACCTCTTGTTTTTATAAAAATATGGGTGTTGCTAATTCTCAGTCGCCTGGAATTAGCAATTTGGTCAGGACGACGAATGGTGGATGCCTATTTTTGATCCAACAGTCACAACTACTTGTGTATCCAGTAGTCTAGGAAGGCTCGACGGCATTGGCTCCTCGCAGACAACGTCGAGCTACAAACTCCTATGGTGCAAGGTCTATTGGCCACTCTTCCCTCTTAATACAAAACGGGCGTATATGCCTGCTCGCGAAAAAAAATCCAACAGTTGTCTTCTTTTCAGGTTGGTGTCATGCGGCTCGGGCTGGCTGCATGTAAGCGCATCTTATTTTCAGGCGCTGGATTATAGGAGGTGTGTAAAAATATTTATGAAAAAGTGATATATGTATATTTTTATGAAAGTATTTTTCAACACAAATCTATTCATATAATTTTTACATTTGCAAACTCAACGACTTAAAAGTAATTGATGATTTATATTCCTAATGTTTGATCCAAATCTTATCCAAAACGACTTCCTTTACGAGTATGGAGGGAGTACTCCAAAACGACTTCCTTTACGAGTATGGAGGGAGTACTCAACGTACAATTGTTCTCAATTCAAACTCTGTCAAGCTACTCATCTTTGACCCCTCTTAACAATACGGCCAAAGATAAAAGAAAGACCCATCTAAGTCCAAGTGTCTCCCAACACCAAGTATGCACTATGGAGTCCTCAATCTCTACGAATATCCTTGGAACCATACTCAATTGAATCCCAGGGTGACAAGACAACCAAGTGGCCTCAAATGTGACCAACCAATTTATCTTTAATTTGAAAAGATCAAAATTAGCCACGTATCCTTGTGTTCTCGATCACCAAAATCAAAAGATTGAAGCGCGTTCATATATCTTGGAGCACTCTACACCAGAAAGTACTGTCATGTCTGTCTATGTTATATAGTCGTCCATTGAAAGCTTGGCAACGACTCTTGCAGCACTTGACGTATACCTTTGTCCCCTCTAGAGACTAATCAAAGTTGTGTTCGTCCATTGCTTCGCATCTAGAGAGACTATCTGTGTAGCCAATAGCTACGAATATTCATTGTATACCTTTGACATAATTCTTTGAATAAGACGAGTGGTCAAATTTGTGGTCAAAAAAGTCAAATGAACTACAATTTGGAACGGATTAGTATCTGTGTAGCCAATAGCTTGATTAGCTTAATGCATTTCGTCCCTACCAAATTGTTCGTTCATGTTGAATGGGTCAGCCACACAATTGACACCCACGCCACGCAGCGGCGAGGCTACGTACGGTCTAGAGGAGGCTAGTCAGCGTGTGCAGACATGACGCGAACCCCTTGATCCGGTCTGCCACCGTCCCATGTGTACTGTAGCAGCTAGCAGGATTTGTATGGTCACTCACAGTCAGTCAAGGTCACATTTCGTTGCCCACGGAAGGCAAAGGTCCTCTCATGCCCACGTCACTTGTGTTGTTGTCCTGAATTTCGCACCCTAGTACTGTATGGAGTAGGAAATTAGTGCTATGTTGTCGATATCGACTGTTCTTTTAAAACCAGAAGACCCCATGCTTACTGTGCACGCCTATACCATGAATCTTGTAGCACTGTAGCAGTACGAGTACCGTGTGTTATGTGCACGCAATTAGCTTACTTTTTTTTTGTGGAAAAAGAGGGATCTGCTTACAGACTGTGTAGCCAATAGCTTGATAAGCTTAATGCCTTCCTCTCGACTGAATCAAATATGAGGTCACGATCTGGCCGCCCATAGCTTGTAATTAAATAAGAGGATGACCCATTCTTGACGAGCTTGGTCGGTAGAATCAAAAAAAGATGAGGTGTCTATCTGGTCCATTTCACTACTACAGAATTCTTCGTCGTGGCGGGCGTTTAGACTTTTTCGCAGCGGGCAAGCACGCCCGCCAGCATAGCAACGCCACGGTAAATCGACAGAGCACGGCAGTGAGCAAAACGCCCGCCGCGGTTAATGAATAAGCAAAAATAAAAAAAGAAAAAAAACACGGGACGAGCCCACCGAGGCCATCCGCAGGCCCGACGAGCCCATCCACGGGTCGCCGCCGCCGCCATTCGGATCTCTAACCCGCCGCCGTCGTCGTCGACAATCCGCATCACCAGAGCACCTGGAGGATCTCCGACCCGCCGCCGCCGTCGTCGTCGATCTCCGGCACCCTCGAGTAGGAGCATCGGATCCGACGAATACGCCATGCCGGCGTGCCGGCCCCCACTGGATCTGGCGTCCACAGCCTCACGGCAGCGAGCAAAACGCCCGCCGCGGTTAATGAATAAGCAAAAATAAAAAAAGAAAAAAACACGGGACGAGCCCACCGAGGCCATCCGCAGGCCCGGCGAGCCCATCCACGGGTCGCCGCCGCCGCCATTCGGATCTTTGACCTGCCGCCGTCGTCGTCGACAATCCGCATCACCAGAGCACCTGGAGGATCTCCGACCCGCTGCCGCCGTCGTCGTCGATCTCCGGCCCCCTCGAGCAGGAGCATCAGATCCGACGAATACGCCATGCCGGCGTGCCGGCCCCACTGGATCTGGCATCCACAGCCCCCCCCCCCACCAGATCCAACCGCACCAACTCCGTCCCTACGCCGCGCCGCTCGCAGCTCCTCGCCTGCATCTGGAGCACCTAAGAGAGAGAGAGGTGAGGAAGGTACTGAGAGGAGAGAGAGGGAGAGACATACCGGGAATGACGGCGCTCTCCTCGCTAGATTCGAGCACGGCGGCGCTCTCCTCGCCAGATCCGGGCGCGGCGGCCGGCCTCCTTGCTAGACCTGCGCGTGGTGGCGCGCGCGACGAAGAGGTGGTGGTGGTGGCGCTCTTCACGCCAGATCCGGCCGCTGGGAACTGAGGCCGCGTGGAGAGGACCTCGCTTGTCCACCCGATGCCGCGCTGCGGAGAGGCCCTCACGCCGGCGAGGGAGAGAAAGAGTGGGAGAGTCGCACCGCGAAGAGGCCCTCACACCGGCAAGGGAGAGAGAGAGAGGGGGAGTAGGAAAGAGAGAGTGGGAGAGCCGCGCCGCGCGTGGCTCGTGAAGTCGCACGCGAGGGAGGAAGAGTGAATGAGGAAACCCTAACTTCCTATATTTATATGAACATGGCTACCGACCCTCGTTTGGGCCTATTGGGCCTCGGCCTTTTACCGTGGTGGGCCTTATAGGCTGCCTACCATGGTAAATCGATTTACTGTAGCGGACATCTTAGGATGCCCGCTGCGGTAAATAGGGCATTTTTCGTGGCGGGCATCTTAAACCGCCCGCCACGATAAATAAAAATGTCCGCCACAGAGGCCTCCGGAGCGACGCTGCGCATAATAAATCCTGTAGTAGTGTTTTTTTCCTAAGATGCTGTCATGTCGACTTCTCCTTTCAATTCATCCATTAACATAAGACATATCTGGGTAAAGAAATCTGTTGACAGTTCACTAGCATTCAAACATAAGGTCTTGTAGAAATCTATTCATAAAGTGGAGCGCGACCACGCACCCGCGGCGAGCTCCTCCCTGCGGTGAGGTAATCCACCTCCTCCTCCTGGATTTGACCGTGCCGGAGATGAAGAAGATAGTGGTGCTAGAGTTCCAGCGACTCCCTCTCCGGCCCCAACTCCGGCAGGCTATAGAAGGGTTCGGCCGGAGGAGGGAGCGAGCGCGGACCGGCCAAGCGGTGAAGAAGGGGTCGGGCAATTTAGGGGGCTGTTAGCGGCGGCCGAACCGGCCGGGGGGCGGGCGCCATGGCTAGAGCTCGGGGCTCAGCGTCGCTGGTGAGCATGGCTATGGCGGAGCTCTGGCGATGGCGATAGGGGGGAGGGAAGAAGTCGGCCGCCGCAAACACTAGGGTCCGGCGAACCCTAGAATCCACAGCGGGTGGTCGCTGGCAGCGGGGGCGAGGACGACGAGGATGGCAGGAGCAAGGACGACGGTGAGGGAGGGGCGGAGGAGAAGGGGCACGAGAGGGAGAAGGGACAACGGAGGAGGTCAAGCGCAAGGTAGACGACGGGGCCACACATGACCCATCACACGTTAACCTTCCTCAAATGTATTGACACAACTTTGTACTCCCTCCATCTCATCATTATATAAGGCGTAGCCATCTCTGATTCAAACACCAAGAAAAATATTTAATTCTCTTAAAACAGTAGTACCAATGTATCGATGTACATGTCTTTAGAGAGAGCACACCTTTTATTATAGGACTAGACTAAAAAGTGGTTACGCCTTATATACCGAGATAGAGAGAGTACAATAAAAACCAGTATTTTGTACAATAATAAAAGCTTAGCTTGTCCATAAGAACACATCCATACCATATTCAGTAAGGCTAAGGTAACACAACAATAAGTGTCCATATTTTTTATGGGTGGTTCTTATAAAATCTCTTAAAGATGCAAATTATCGGGTTGATAACATGCAATGTTTTAAAAAATCTCCTAAGACTCTATTTGGATCCTATAGTTAGCGGTTATTTGCTAATAATCATCTCTCTTTTGGATCCAAACAACTATAGATAATAGATTAACTAATTGTTAGCTAGACCTTCTCTAGATCAAATCAGATAATAAGATACTAGCTAGCTAACTACTATCATATAGTTAATCCAAACAAATCCTAATAGATAGTTAATGAATTGTTATCCGGCTAATATTAGCTATGTGGTAGATCATGGAACCAAAGCCCTAAATTGTTGTGCGGTGCACAAAAAAAAAAAAAATCCTTGTAGTTGTAGTTAGTACTCACAAAACTGCATCCGAGCACAAATGTTCTTTGCTTTCCCAATTCTTTTCAGCTCTCAGAAAAAAAAAACTTTTCAGCTCTGCTGCTAGAATACTTAATTTGTATACTTGGCATAATGAGAACATGAGATCCAGGCGCTCCCTCATCTTCCGCCTCCCTCGCCGCCGCCACGCCCCCTCCCTCGCTCTGCACCGCCGCCTCCCCTCTCCCCCGCTGCGCCGCCGCCCATCTCCCTCGGCAGCCCCCTGGTCTGCGCCTCCATCACCATCGGCTAGAGGATCCACGCCGAGCAGGAGCCACGGTGCCCTGCCCCTGCCCTGCCGGCGCCATCCCTCACCCCTGTCTCTGCTCCACGAAGTATCGGAAAGATGGTGGCCAATAAAAGGAGTGGTGGTGCTATCTCAAGAGACTCAAATGAGAACAAAAGAACCTGCTCTGCTGCACGAGAGGCAACCATGTCATTGCTTTCAGATGGATTATGGGACTCTAAGCAAGGCGTCTGGAGCAAGCTGAGTGAACAAGTTGCTTTAGATTTGTCTAAAAGCGTTGTCTCGCTTGTTTTATCAGATGGAAACACAGTGCTATTTGCGTCCTCAGGCATAGCTATAGAGTGCCATTTGCATGTTTCAAGGTTTCTGACTTCTGCAGGTTTGGTTGGAGCTTTAGACAATGAAGAAGACGGACATGATAACGTGAAGATTGAAGTGCGTCATAAAGGAAGGGCAGTCACAGGGTTTCTTGAAGAATATGATTTGGATTATGACATTGCAGTTGTCAAAATTGCATCCTTCCTTGATGTTCAAATGGTACTTCTCCACCGCGCCCTGTGCACTATGCTCCATTGTGAGGTAGTAGCTGTTGGACATGACATCTCTGGCAAAATAATGGCCAAAAGTGGGAAGCTTATTTGCGATCCAAGGGGATATGAAGATTGTGAACTTATGTTCTCTACTTGTGAATTATCTGAGGGTTGGGAGGGTGGACCACTTTTTGATTTTTTTTGGAACTTTTTTGGCATGAACCTTTTGTCATCTATGGGAGGATCCTTTTTCATGCCCAAGGATATAATTATGGAGCGGCTGGAGTATTTTCGGACATCTCTGCAAAGGAGTGCATTTCTGGGATGGACTAGATATTTGAAGGTGGTGATAGGAATCACAGATGATATCCTTGAAGGTGACTTGTTGGACTCTAAGCAAGGTGTATGGGGCAAGCTGTGTGAACAAGTTACTTTGGATTTGTCTAAAAGTGTTGTCTCGCTCGTTTTATCATATGGGGACAATGTGCTATTTGCATCCTCTGGCATAGCTATAGAGTGTGATGCGAATGTTTCAAGGTTTCTAACTACAGCAAGTTTGGTTAGAGCTTTAAACAATGAAGAAAAAAGACTTGCTAATGTGAAGATCGAAGTGCGTCATAAAGGGAGGGCTATCACAGGCTTTCTGGAAGAACATAATTTGGATTATGACATTGCAGTTGTCAAAATCATGTCCTTCCTTGATGCTCAAAATGTACTTCTCCATAGTGAACCATCCATTCTGCTCAATTCTAAGGTAGTCGCTGTTGGGCGTGACAGCTCTTGCAAGATAATGGCCACAAATGGGAAGCTTACTTGCGGCCCAAGCGGATGGAAATATGGTGAATCTCTTATGTTCTCAACTTGCAAATTATCTAAGGTTTGGGTAGGTGGGCCACTTTTTGATTTTTTCTGGGAGCTTTGTTGGCATGAACCTTTTTTCATCTATGGAAGGATCTTTTTTCATGCCAAGTAATATAATTATCGAATGGCTGGAGCATCTTCGGACATCTCAGGAAAGGAATGCATTTCTGTCACGGATTAAATATTTGAAGACGAATGTAGTGCTACACTTTGGATCCAGTAGAAATAGGTTTCTCGTTAATCTTGTAACTGCCAAGTCTCTCCTTGGTGTAACCTGACTTCTTTCGTCTTAATGAAATACGCGCATAATCGTGTTCTCAAAAAAAAAAAAAAAAAAATTGAAGACGGTGATGGTTGGAGGACATACAAATGATATCCCTGAAGCATATAGAGATGCTCTCACTGACCAGGAATATGAGGTTCATAAGATGTTGGGTTATCCCAGGCCATCTAAGAGGGACATGATCTTGGTAAATTCTTTCGAAGAGCCTTTTGGTGATGTGTATGATAATGATGTTCGTCGAGGTGTCTGGAAGCTACTAAAGAAAAGAGTTTCTAAAGGAATATCTAGAAATGTTGTCTCCCTTGCTTCTTTTAATAGAAATAGAAGATTTTTTGCATGCACAGGATTTTTTATTGACTGGGATGACAAATGTCATGATAACAATGTTTCTACTATTCTGACATCTGCGAGCTTGGTTAGAAATTCTGATCCTTTGGATGGTGAAAACAAGGTTATCGACGGCTTGAAGATTGAAGTGAAACCTTCAAAAGGGCCACTACTAGAGGGGTCACTAATACATTACAATCTAGATTATAATGTGGCTCTAGTCAGTGTCAAGAATTATAGTGCCCGCCCTCTTGCAATTTGTAAACACAATTTGATATGAGTCTTCTAAGGTGGTGTCTGTAGGCTGTTGCTTTAAAACAGGCAAATTAATGGCTTCAAGTGGGAAACTGGTTGCCTGGTCGGGCTCGCTTGATTGCAAATCGCTTCTCTACTCCACATGTGAAATCATCAAGGCCGGGATTGGAGGGCCTCTTGTTGATTTTGATGGGAATTTTATTGGCATGAACTTCTATGACCCGAAGCTGGGCACCCCGGTCTTGTGATGATATTGTTGATGTCCTGGAATGTTTTAAGGAAAAATGGACTGGTGGAGTTGACAGTATGTCTAATCCAAATGGTGTGGGCGGAGGTGTTCAAGGAGATTGAAGTGTTAGTCTGAACTGGTGGCCAGTGCTTCGGCCATATTGGCGTCAGCCAGATGAACCTGAGAAGTCTTATTTGGATGAATATGAATGTAGGGTCCTAGACAGCGGCCGCAAGTTCAAGTACATTGGTGGATACATACACATTCTGAAGTAGACATTTTTTTGAGCTGGCTTTTCTGAGATGCTTTCTATACAACGTTTGAACCCAAGATACCAACAGGAACTGGCATCTCGCAGTTTTATTGAGCAAGAGAAGGATGAAACCCATAGGCAGGCTGTGGATGAAGTGGCTAAGGTGATTACATCATTAACAGAAGAGATGTCATGGCTTCGACAACAGCTAGGAAGGAAGAAGTGATTTGTCAGATGAAGTCCCAACTGGTCCAGTCAAAGAGAGTCTATGAAAGTAGACTGAAAGAACTGGAGATGAAGATGTAGAAAATGGAAGCTGCTGCTGCAGCACATCGATGATTAGGATACAAATATATTTAGTTGTTCTTATTATCAGACAGTGATGCTTTGCAATCATTTATTGCTTATCGAATAAGTCATATTGTTCGTTTGGATAGCTATGGTTTTCATTGATCTCATGTAATTTTCTAATGTTGTTTAGAGTTTACAAAGTTTTTTTATGCAGACAACTACATTATAACATTAAATTATAAAGGGAAGAGCTAAGGCCTTGTAGGCCTAGCAATTGTTGGCATGACGTTATGGCTCCTATTTTGAGATCATAGATCCAAGCATCATTATTGTTCAGTGCATCTTTAATAGTAATTGACTTCGTTTTCGAGATTGAGAGGAGATGTTTGGGGCTAAAATTATTTGGAGCTTCACCTTGCAACCATGCCGAAGTCTAGAAAAGGACTTTGTTCACCCAAAAAAATTCAAAATATTTATCTACGTGAGTGTAGATTAAATATGGCATATTCTGAACTTTGAAGTCTGAACATTCAGAGTTTTAACTATCACATGGAACTTTTTTTTTTTCTCGAATACGCAAAAGATTTGCACATCTTTGTATTAAGTAGAAGAGTTTTTACATCGCACGGGCGCGTTTCGGAGGATGAGATTTACAATAAACGCTGCCTCCCCTCTCGGTTTACACATGGCGATTACTCGCGGACTATCACATGGAACTTATGTTGCAAAAGCACGGTTCAGGAGCACATGGTTGTTTGGCCAGCGAGGGGCGCCAGCTGCTGTGTGGCGTACCGAGACATGTTTGCGCTTTGAGGAAGAAAATGCAAATGCTACAGATAGATGTTTCTGATTGAATTTCTGTAGCTGGTTGATCCAAAGCTCACGGTGGAGCGCATGACTTTATACGGGTAAGAAAAAGAAAAGGCACTGTCTTCGGGTCTCTGCCGGTTATTTGTTTCATGATACCAACAATAACCAGATCACGCACAAAAAAGCACATTCACTTCAGTATTATTATTACATATATAGTCATGCAAAGCTAGATCAATATAACACTACAATATATTACAGTAGCACAACACTCTGAATAGTGGTTAGAGTTTCAGTATTACATGTCGCCCATAGGGATGGCAAAACATGAATCCAACAGTGAGCCAAAACGACAACACGAACGAGGCAGCACCGACCGCGTAGAGCACCGTGTCCACCGCCTCGTCTCCGCTGTGCTGCGAAGGCGGCGAAGAAGCGTCCGGCGGCTCTGAACCTGCCGCGCACTCGTTTCCTGGTGACGCCTCAAGGTCTCTATTCCCGGCGTAGCTCGTCGGATCGAGTTTGAACAAGCCGAGCTGGCCGGCGTCCGACACGCACCCTGACAAGTTGTTGTACGCCACGGAGAACGCGGACAGCGACGACAGCCGGGAGAGCTGCGACGGTATCGCCCCGCTCAGCTGGTTGTGGGACAGGTCCAAGCTCTCGACGTCGCTCATGTTCCCGAGGGCCGCCGGGATCTGGCCGTCCAGGGAGTTGTGGGACAGGTTGAGGGCCTTCAGATGGCTCAGCTGGCCCAGCTCCGGAGGGATTTCGCCGGACAGCATGTTCCCGGAGAAGTCCAAGCAGGAGAAGAGATCGATGAAGTTCCGCGGGTAAGTGTAGAGGTTCCACTTGGTGTCGAACCGGAATCCCCTCTGCTCGTAGCAGCTGTTGTAACTGAAGCCTGGGTACTGAAAACCACGGCCACAGAAGAGGTTCCAGTAGTACAGACTAGATGATTTCCCTTCTAGTGGAAGGTCCCCGATGCATGCTGGCAGTGATCCTGAGAGTCGGTTATGCGACAGATCGATTACCCTCACGTATTGTAGCTGGCAAATAGTCTGAGGAATTTGACCTTCAAACTTGTTCGTGCCCAGGGAAAGGTACCGAACTTCGCCGAGAGTCTGTACCCAGTCGGTGCTTCCAGTGAACTGATTGTAACTGAGATCCAAAGCTGTGAGAGTAGCAATTCTGAAGAAATTATGTGGTGCTATGTCATATGGTGCTATGTCACCGGACAATAGATTAGCAGACATGTTCAAGAAAAGGAGCGGCAACGGGTTGCTACAGTTTGGTAAAGAGCCCGAAATGTTGTTGTTTGATATGTCTAAAAGGATGAGGTTCGTCAAGCCACAAATGCCTGGGTCTATTTCGCCAGTTAAACTGTTGCTGCGAAGATTCAAGGTCCACAGATTGGGAAGAGACCATAGCAAAACATCGAGTTTACCGGATATATTGTTGCCATGGAAATCAATTGTTCCGAAGTCTACAAAACTCCCTGTTAGATACCGGGGCAGCTCTCCTTCGAAGTTGTTTCCATCAAGGTATATTTCCCACCCGATTGATAGATGGCTCTTCCCGCCAAGTATAGGGCCTCCGAGTTTGTTATTTGAGACCTTCAGAGTTTTCAGTACGGGGTGATCAGCGAACAGGCAACTAGGCAGCTCTCCTTGCAGGTTATTATTTGATAGGTCTAAGTACTCCATGTTGCTTATGTTGCACAAATCCGGCGGTATTTCCCCGGAAATAGTATTGCCAGAGAAATCTAGGAATGTCGCGTTTGGAAAAATTGAGCTGATGTTGGCTGGTAGACGTCCTGAAATACGGTTCATGGACAGGCTGACTGCTAGGAGACTCGTTTGTGTATGGATTATCTGGTCTAGTGATCCAGATAGCAAGTTATTTCCCAAATTGAGATAAAGAAGTGCTGGCTGTTGTGCAAACAACCAACTTGGAAAGCTGCCTGGCAAGCTACTATTTGATAAATCAAGGGTGTCTAGAAGATTTTGTGTGCGTAGAAAATGTGGTTCGGTAAAAATACTCTTGTCAATGTCACAACCAGACAGCAGGAGCTCTTTCAGCTGAAATGGAGGTTTCCATCCAGGGAAATTAACACCAACTGCAAAATGAACATTTCTTGAAAAATCTATCTTCTCTAGATTTGCCATGTTTCTAAGCCAGTGGAATGAAAAATTGCCACTCAAGTTGTTCATGGAAATGTTGATCGTCCTAAACGACGAAGAATGGTTTAAATTTGAGCTCATAGGAATACTTCCCTCGAAGAGATTTTGTGACATATTCAAATGTTGGATACGAGGAAGTGTGAACAATGATGCTGGGAGGTTTCCTGTGAGTTGATTGGAGCTCAAATCCAGTTCTTGTAGGTTCGTCAGATTTTCAAAAACTGCAAAGCAAGTGGTGCACGTTATCAATATAAGCTGAAGAAACAAGTAAAAATGCACACATGGGTCTCTAAGTTGTTAGACCACCTCCTTCAGATAACCAACGGTGTCCTTATATTATTGGTAATGCATTTTGTCATCTTCGGATAACTAACGTTCATAGCTTCAGTTTGATTTGGACTTCTAATGCCATACTTGGGCAATTGTGTACGACATGTGAGTGGAAAAGTTTAAGTGCCAAAATAAAATGGTGGATAGCGCGCACTATTTGGTGGTTTGGGCCTGCTGTGTACAAGAGGTTATCACTAGTGGAGACACTGTTTATTTTTTTTCCAAAATAAAATTCGGTTATTTAGGGCATAATCACTGTTTACCTGAAGCTGAAAGTGTTCCAACCATGCCGGTGAACTCAAGGTGTAAAACCTCCAAGGAGAACAATTTTCCAAGAGATTCCGAGTCATTGGCGTTGAGGCAATTGTAGCTGAGGTTGAGATGCCGGAGCTTGCTTAATCCTGCTAGACCTGGAAGAGCGTGTTCCATTCGTCACGTAAGAGAAAACCAAAGCACGTATGTGTTCCATTTGTCACGTAAAAGAAAAACAAAGCACTCGTGTAGAAGTATATGGGCGTTCGTACCTTCCCAGCTCTGGAAAGTAGCGTAGTTCATGGAGAAATCGAGGAACTGAAGCTCAGGGAACGCCGAGAAGGCCGTCGACCTGAAGCCCTCCCGGCACAGCCCGTTTTGAGGCGGGGCACCGCCGAGGGAGGAGAGTCGGAGCTGGGACACGACGCGTCGCGTGTCGTTGCTGCACTCGACCCCCTCCCAGGAGCAGCAGTCGTGGTCTCTCTCTAGCCACCACGACAAGCCGTCTGTCGTGTCGAGCAGCGAGGCGCCAATTTCCAGCAGCGCAGTCTTCTCCTCCGTGGAGCAGCCACTGGACACGCGAGACACGAGCAGGAGCACGCACAGCCATGGCCACAGGTCATTAGAGATGAATCTCACCTGAAAACGCCGGCGGCAGCAGAAACTCATCTCAATTCTCAGAGCACGCTTTGTGTTTCCTACTAATCAGCAAATCCTATGGAAGCGGCACTACGATGAACGAGAAGTGATCGACGTGCGTGCCTGCGTGGTGAATGGTGATAGTTTGGCATTGTATTTATTTACGGTAGGCTCTGGACTGTTCGAAGTCGTGTTGACATATGTTTCTCAGATATATTTAGGATAAAACTAGAATATTCTATACCCCCTTCATCTCAAAATAGAAGGAATAATTTAATTTAATGTTGTCATCAAAATTACAAGTGGGTAGGGTAATTTATTTAATATACATGATTTATGGCAACAAAAAAGTGAACATAATAAAGTATTTCTAATCACACATCCAACATAACCACTTTTGTACTCTAAATATTATTTTTGATGGGTTGAGCCTGCCGTAATGACCTTCGCGCGGCTTGTGCTCAATGAAATCGCGCTCAAATGCTTTTGTAGCAGTTAAGAAATGATCCTGTCATGGCGACCTGGTCAGGGTCAGGGCCGTCAGTCACCTCTACTTTTCCACGCCTCTTTAAGTTCTCGTCATTATAGAGGACGCGTCTAAGTTTACTTGGACTTGACCTACCTTCAAGAACCTTATGGCTTACGCTACTCGTGGCAGGAGTGGGGAGCGTCCCTGTTGCGGATTAGGAGGGGAGCGTTCTTGCTAGCTTGGGGGGTCCTGCTTCACCGACTACCCCCCTAGCTGGCACGGAGACGCCGGCACCGTCTTCGACCGGTTTGGGGAGCCCTGCTGCCACGACCGTGGTTGGTCCTGCTAGCAAAGGGGGTCCTACATCACCGTCTACCCCCCTGGCAGGCACGGACCCGTCGTCACTGTCCCCAGTCGTGGGGGCGGTTGCTCTTGCTGACTTGGGGGGTCCTGCTTCACCGACTACTCCCCTAGTTGGCAAGGAGCCGCTGGCACCGTCCCCTGGATTGTGGGCACCTTCTACGCAGCCCGGTCTGGGAAGTCCTGTTACCACGACTGTGGATGCTGCTGCTGGCATGGGGGGTCCTGCATCACCGAGTACCACCCTAGCTGGCACGGACACGCCGACACTGTCCCCGGTCGAGGGGGCGGTTTCTACACAGGTCGAGTCATCGACCGCGCCCACTGGACCTGCTGTAGTCCCTCGTCCCCGAAAGAGGGCGACTGCAGCAAGGCCCAGAGACCTTCGACGTAGCGACAGGAATAGGGCAACAGCGGACGTCCACGCCCTACTCAAGGCTGAACATCTGACAGCAAGGAAGAACCTCGAATCTCCAGGTAACTCTTTTGTTAGTTTTCCAGATTCGAAAGTCCTTTCAAACCTTGGTAGGATAGGCATTAACCTAGGCTCCTCAGCTGTAGTTAAAATAAAAAATATAGAGGTTGACAGGTTAGTGCTTACTGCTAATAAAAGAAAGAAAGGTCTTGCTAAATCCAGAAACTCCATTCTAGAGAGTGAGGATGAGCAGAATGACCAACTTGATGCAATTCTCAGCCACAGTGGTGGAATTCTAAATGAGAATTTGCCGGAGGAGGAGACCGATCAATTCGAGGATCTCTCTCCACTCCGACGGAAGAAAAATTTCTTAATGCCAAAAAATCTTTAAATGGCAATCTTCCTAATAAGCCAAAGACTCCCTCCAAGATTGTTTTAAAATGAAGGGAGTTTTCTGGAATAGCAGAGGTCTTGGTGACTTGGCTAAACACAGATTTTTGGCTGAACTAGTTAAGGAGGAGCAAATTCATTTCATTGCTCTCTCTGAAACAGGACGGGATTCATTCCCAGATCATGTCCTCAAAAATCTTTGTGGGGGACAGGATTTTATTTGGCATGCCATGGCACCCCACGGAAGGTCGGGGGGTATCTTACTTGGTGTGGACTTGTCTTTCTTTGACATCGGAGCAATTGTTGAGGGAGATTTTTATGTAAAATTCACTCTCAGAGTCAAATCAGATGACTTCAAATTTGTGCTATATACGGTCTATGGCCCAGCACAGCTCCAAAATAAAAAAGATTTCCTAGTAGAACTCGCCAATACTTGTTCCAAAGAAACTCTTCCGTTTATCATTGGAGGAGATTTCAACATAATGCGAAACCCGAGAGGACAAAAGTTGCAGGGACTTCGATCCTAAATGGCCAAATCTTTTCAATGCGGTCATTGAATCTCTAGATCTCAAGGAGATTTCAATGGGTGGCCGCCAATTTACTTGGGCAGGCCCAGGTGTGATGACCCCACCTTTGAAAAGTTAGACGAGTTCTCGTAAGTACCGAATGGGAGATCAAGTACCCTTTAATAACAAGTACAACCCGGGGATAGGAACATTTCGACCATACTCCCCCGGTGCTTAATACGGTGTTTCAACCCACCAAACAAACCGTCCCTTCAAATTTGAGAGGGGATGGTTGATTAGAGATGGATTCTATGGTATGGTTGCAAATATTTGGAACTCTCCATGCTCCGGATCCACCCCCGGAACGTTGCGCGTTTAAAATCCGTAGACTCCGACAATATCTAAGGGGATCGGCTAAACACACTGCGGGTCTTATCGAAAAGAGAAAAAACTCGCTAGCTCTCCTAGATGATCTTGATAGGAGAGCTGAAACCACTCCTTTATCGGATCAAGAGATTAATTTGAAACACTATCTAAAAGAATGTCTGGTTAATCTCTTGAGAGAAGAGGAACTAAAGTGGTATGAGAGAGCCAAGGTAAAATCCCTTTTGGAAGGGGATGCTAATACCCGGTTCTTTCATCTGGTTGCCAATGGAAAACACTGCAAACAACACATTTTTAAACTTGAAAGTGATCAAGGTGTTGTCACAGGTGATAACAACCTCAAAAGTCATATCACGACTTATTACAAGGATCTATTTGGCCAACCAGAAGCTCTCGACATTTCCCTGTTTGAAGAGCAAAACCTTGATATTCCACAGATATCACCAGAGGAAAATGATATCCTCATAAGCCCGTTCACTGAATCAGAAGTGAAAGAAGCGGTCTTCCGGATGGAGCATAATAAAGCTCCAGGCCCAGAGGGTTTTCCTGCGGAATTCTATCAGGTCTTTTGAGAAGTTATCAAGGCGATCTATTACCCTTATTTGAGGAATTACATAGAGAGGCTCTTGATCTTTATAGCCTGAATTTTGGCATCATCACCTTAATTCCAAAGATTAATAATGCCACTAGAATCCAACAATATAGGCCGATTTGTGTTCTAAATGTGAGTTTCAAAATATTCACTAAAGTGGGCACAAATAGGCTTAATTTAGTAGCGAAAACTGTGGTGAGACCAACACAAACGGCTTTTATTCCAGGTCGTAATATTATGGAAGGGGTCGTTATCTTACACGAGACCATCCATGAACTTCACACCAAAAAAATGGACGGTGTCATTTTCAAAATTGATTTTGAAAAGGCATACGACAAAGTGAAGTGGTCTTTCCTCCAGCAAACACTACGTATGAAAGGTTTTTCACCAAAGTGGTGTCGCTGGATTGAGGCAATGGTGACAGGGGGAAGTGTAGGTGTCAAAGTTAATGATGATGTGGGACCTTACTTTCAAAGCAAATGGGGTCTCAGACAGGTAGACCCTATGTCACCCGTTTTATTTAACATCGTTGCAGATATGCTTGCTCTTCTTATTGAGAGAGCAAAAGTCGATGGTCAAATAAGAGGTGTCGTTCCCCATCTTATAGATGACGGTTTATCCATTTTACAATATGCAGATGACACTTTGTTATCTTTTTAGATCACGATCGAGCAAGCACGGAAATTTGAAACTGTTGCTTTGCGCTTTCGAACGCAAACTATCCGGATTAAAGATCAATTTTCACAAGAGTGAAATCTTCGCTATGGTACAGCCAAAGAGATGGAAAATTTCTACACCGAGCTCTTTGGTTGTAACATAGGGGAATATCCTTTCAGATATTTAGGGATTCCCATGCACCACAGAAAACTCCTTAATTCGAATGGAGCAAGGTAGAAGACCGTTTTAAGAAGAAACTCTCTTGCTTGGAAAGCAAAATACATGTCTTATGGGGGAAGACTAGTTCCGTTGAACTCGTTCTAAGTAGCCTACCCATGTTTATGATGTCTTTCTTTGAGATACCCAAAGGAGTACTTAAGAGGCTAGATTTTTATAGATCTAGGTTCTTCTGGTAAGGTTCCTCTGATAAACACAGATACCGACTTGCCAAATGGGATATCATGTGCCGTCCTAAGGACCAAGGAGGATTAGGTATCCTTAATTTGCATCTGCAAAATAAATGCCTTCTAGCCAAATGGTTGGTGAATCTTTTAAACACAGAAGGCATGTGGCAATCTATGCTAAGGAATAAATACCTAAACTCTAAAAGCCTTACTCAAGTGACGGCCAAACCCAATGACTCTCATTTTTGGAGAGGCCTCATGCAGTTCAAAGATGAGGTACTAGTTAACGGTTCCTTCGATATTAAGGATGGAACTAATACTAGGTTTTGGGATGATATATGGGTAGGCAATACGCCATTGAAAGTTAAGTATCCATCCTTATTTAATATAGTACGAGACCCACGTGCAACGGTCTCAAAAGTGATGAATATCATACCCCTAAACATTTCTTTTAGAAGGGCTCGTGGATAATAAACTTTACGAATGGCGACGCTTAGTAGCTCAAATCTCTAATATTGAATTGGTGGCGAGGAACCGATTATTTTCGTTGGACTTTAACCAAATCGGGTTATTTTCAGTCCGTTCCATGTATCATTATCTCGATAAATACACGTCCACAATTTCGTCATAGGATGATTTGGAAGTTAAAAATACCTCTAAAAATCAAAATCTTTCTTTGGTTCTTACAAAAGGATGTCGTTTTAACTAAAGACAACCTTGCTAAGAAAAATTGGAAAAGGAGTCGAAATGTATCTGCTTTGCAATGGGAATGAAAATATTCAACATTTATTCCTAGATTGCCCCTTACCAAAATGATTTGGAGGATTATCTTCTTTGCTACTAAGCTAACCCCACCTAGTTCAATCAACCACATGTTTGGGAGTTGGTTAACTAATCAACATAAAAAGATTAGAAAATTGATTTGGGTGGGGGTAGCTGCAATGTGTTGGGCTATCCGGAGATGCCGTAATGATGTTATCTTTAATCAAATGAAGTATAACTCTATTATGCAGGTCATTTTCGAGAGGAGCATCTGGTTGCGCTCGTGGGCACAATTGCGCATGATGGGACAGCCAAGGACGCACTCTCTACGATGAGCAAGAAGTTAGAAGTTATTGCTCTAGAGATATCCAATAAAGGATGGAAACATTTTTATTGTTTGAATTAGTGTCCGGGTCGTTCTATAAGACCTTGGCTTTCTCTCTTTGTTTACTTTGAAAACCTTGTAATAATTGGCTGTGTACATCCTCGGATGTAGAGGCCGGATATGCGTATCCATTATCTAAAAAAAAGCTGCCTCTACAAATCGATTTTTATAGACAGCTCGGCTCCAGAGCCACTTGTACAAATAAATTTTTATAGAGGTGGATATTGTTTTTAGTGGCCTTTGAAAATTTTCTCGCCAAATTCATGAAAAATTTCCTGCCAAAATTCACCCATGCCACCGCTTACACAATTTGTCAAACATGATGTATAAAAGTCAACTATTTTGTGACGGAGAGCAATGTTTAAATAGGACGGCTTGTGCACCAAACTTACACAAACAAAACAATAGCTTGGCAGGGAATCCATCTCTTTCTAACGTTATATCTAAATTTATATATGATCACTCGCCAAGAGTAGCTCTGTATGTGTCGCTTCCATGGGTCGTGGAATTCTTTTTTTTTTTTTTTTGACAATTAACATATTCATTAACTGCAGCAAAACGCTGCTAGGAGAGATACACCGTTTGGTTCTACAAGCTGTAGAACTTGAGAGAGGGAGCAATAAGGTACATGCTGATCATTGTTACAGTGAAAATTGAAACAGGTGCTCATTGAGGCTTCCTGTAAAGATTGCCTAGCTAAGAAATCAGCTGCCTTGTTGAATTCTCTATTGATCTTGAGTACTCTGGATCCTGTGATTCTTGCATTGTTGGAGAAGGTCTGAGTGTACATCTTGATTCTCCAATCAGGAGGATTAGAGAGGTCGTTTTGGTTGAGAAAGTGTGCCAATTGTTGATTGTCAGTTAAGATGGTTGCTCCTTGAATGTGTAACCTGTTCATCAGATTGGAGGCAAGAGCTACCCCAGCAGCTTCTTCCATCAGGACCAGGTAGCGTGAGATCACGCACACGCATGGACTTTGACCACAGGGTCGCCGGGTCTCGCAGTCAGGATTCAGGCAATGCCTCGGCAATTTCTCCGATGACCGTCCGTTGCGGGGTCCGACGACTGGAGACTGACTGGTCTCCGACGATCGGCATGATGCATACACATGGATGATTGGAACAAGGAGACAGAGACCGCCCAGCTTCATTTTAAAACTGGAGCCAGTAGCTGGTGCTGACGTGTCTTTCTTCTGTGTCTCCACGTAGGATGGCGCACGAGATTTTCCGAAACGAATAGAAATGTGTATCTAGCCAACGTACGGGAATGTTTGGTTTGCTAGCTCAGTTCAATGCCACGCTACCATAGGATTGGTCATTTGCAGAAGGATTGGTCAAGCAAACAGGGCATACATTGCTACAGATGATGATGAAGGCTACATTAGCATTTATGATGTAGAAGGGGACATTGAAGATGATGCTTCCTTGGGCGACAACCATGACGACGACGATGAGGGCCAAGTCTTTGGCAATGAATATAGGGTTACCATTGTCCAGCGGGTTCTCAGCACATAGATGGAGCAAGCAAAGAAGCAACAAGGCCATAGTCTATTTCAAATCTTCTTCATCATAAAAAATCGATGTGCACAAATCAATCATCATTGACGGGGAAGCTACAACAACTCGTGAGTTTTGATTTGGTCAAGAAACTTGGCTTGACCACATGACCAAATTCAGTAGCGCGCTCAGTAACTCTAGAAAGGCTAAGGTAACACATGACAGTAAGGGTCCATTTGTTTTTGGTACATTTGTTGATTTTTATTGATTATGATGAGATATCAATGCAAGCTTGCTCTTTTGTGTTGAGCTATCTATGTGAATATGATAATGATGCACTTCAGCACGGTAATACATCTCTCTTTATTTCGGCCATCCAGAAAGGCTAGGGTAGCACAACTCTTTACATATATACTGATATATAGACTAAAACCTGAACTTCCTTGTCGCCTCCAATTGAGGTTCTTAGGGCACTCACAGTGCAGACTTTGTCATAGAGTCTAACCTATTAATTACCTCGAAAATATCGTAGACCTTAACGTCTTGTTTTTTCTTCCTCTCTCTTCAATAAATATACTATCACATCAACAAAATACCGTAAATAACATGGTAATAAAAAGGTTTAGACTCTATGGTAGAGTCTGCATTGTGAGTGTTCTTATAAAATCTTTTAAAGATATATGATGCAGATTGTCCGGTCAACAAAAAATTCGACCCGCGCGGGGGGGGGGGGGGGGGGGGGGGGGTGTGTGTGTGTGTAAGACAGCCCCCGGACATTTTTTTTTTTTGCTTAAGAAGAAGAACTTCTCACGTAGGTCGAGAAAAATCCCCGAACCCCCGCCCTACCCGACGACACGGGGCACCGTCATCCGTGAGACCGGGCCGGGCCTAACAACTGTGCATTGGCCGTGGGACAAACGCGAGGATTTTTTTAACCACGGCATAGAAACCTAAAAATTCGCTCCCATGGGGAGTTGAACTCAGGACCTGTGGAGTGCCACAGAGGGGCTGTAGCCAGTTGGGCTAGAGGCTCTTGGCTTGTCCGGTCAACAACATGCAGTGTTTTCAAAATTTTCCTCAAAATTTTTGTGTGGTGAACACAAAAAGTTAGCAACCTTGCTCAGTACTAACCAAACTGCATCAAAGCACAAATGTTCTTTGCTTTCCCAATTCTTTCAAGCTTTGCTACTAAAAATAATTAATTTGTACTAGCATAACAATGAGAATATGAGATCGAGACTGAGATTGGGTACCACTCTGAAGAATTGACAAAAACCAACCACACAAAGTAAAATGGGCTGTGCGTGGGCGCTCTGGACTGGCCGGAACGGTCGGCGACATGGGAGGAAGGTTTGGGAACCCGGTGCTACGGCCCGGTATATAGCAAAACTGATGGAAGATCTATCCTCCCTCAAGCCGGTGTCATCACATGTGAGGCAGCAAAAACCGGCAGCTCAATGGGAGAGACCGTCTCAAGGATGGGCAAAGGTGAACTCTGATGCGGCGTTTCAGATGTCTAGCTGCTCGGGTTCGGCCGGTGTAGTGATCCGAGACGAGTCAGGCTCAGTGACGGCAGGTGCAGCCAGGTGGCTTGAAGATGTACCTGATGCACTGGCGGTTGAGGCACTCGCGGCGAAGGAAGGCCTGGAGCTCGCTCAGGAGATCGGCCTCGATCGTATCATCCTTGAGGTTGACAGCCAAGAGCTGGCAAACTTGTTGAACAATCTGTCGTCGCTTCGATCCTCTATTGGAGGTCTTTGTTTCGATATCTCAGAGTTAGACAGGAGTTTTGTAGAGTTTGAGGTTAGATGGGTGCGGAGGGAAGCCAATTCGGTAGCACATGTGTGAGGTACTACAGCTACCGAGCGCTCTTTCTTTTGGATTGATTCTGTACCAGACTGGCTAGTTTCACTGGCTGCCAGTGATTGTACTCCTGTTATGAATTAATACAAGCTCTGGGATTACTCAAAAAAAAAAGTAAAATGGACTGGACTACTAGAGAGGACCTGAATCAGAGCATTCCATATTAGCCCCGAGTTCCTCGCAACCCTGTCCTGTGTGTGGTTCGCTTCGATCAGATCCTCCACTTGGACTCGGGGATCAGAACAAGCGGTGCGGAACAAACGAGACCCACCCCCTCGACTGCGGCCACCGGCCATTGGCAAAATGGAGGATGATTCCGGTGTGAATGTGGTAGAGAAGGGAACAATGGACGTCGTCGCCATGCTTAGGTCTTTGACTGCGGATATGTGTCGAGGAGGGGTGTGAGCGCGGAAATCTTGGGGTCCGATCGATCGGACCCCAGACGCGCGCCGAGCAGGAGCGCAAGAACTTTCCCGCGCGCGCGATGCACGCGCTGCTGCATGCTACAGAGGCGCGGGTCCACATGCGATAGCGACTCCTGCATGCTTGTGCTCGCCTGCCGCCCGCATTTCTGCGCGCCTTTTGCCTTTCCGCGTGCGTTTTTTCTTTTTTCGTTTTTCTTTTTCCTTTATTTTCTGCTGTTTTATTTTTTATTTTATTGTTCTCATTTTTTCGTGCTTCATTTTTATATGTTTCATGTGTTTATTATATTTTTTAAAAATATTATTTTTTCATGTATTTATTATTTTTTCTTTCATTTTTATTTTATTTTTGTTATTTTAAATTATGTTTTTTGCGATGTTCTATTATTTATTTTAGCGATGTTCTATCCTGTATTTAGCGATGTTTAACATGTATTTTAAGCGATGTTCTATCATATCATTAGCGATATTCTATCATGTTTCTAGTGATGTTCTATCATATTAGTAGCGATGTTCTGTCATGTTATTAGCGATGTTCTGTCACGTTACTATCGATGTTCTCTCATGTTTCTAGCGATGTTCTCTTATTTTTGTAGCGATGTTGTCGACCCCTAATTTTTAGGGTCCACTGTGCATCATATCACTCCCGGGATCGGTAGGTGATACGCACAATTGAGTCAAGATTGATATCAAAAACCATACTTTTTATTAATCTAGGGAAAGCACATTACAAGGTTCATATGTGTTTACATAGCTTGGGCCATTGGCCTTACAACAAACATCGAGTTTGTACTACGGCGGTCCTATGAAGTCGGGGTTCCATTCCTACGGGCAACTTGGAGTGCGGACGCAACCCTAGCCTTATGCGTACTTCCGTGTCCTAGTCATGGTAGTCTTCGAATAGCTCCTTCATGCGGTCATATGGCTCCATCTTCGGGTAGACTCCGGTTGTCCTATCCTTGCGTATTCCTTGGTAGCTCCATCCTCGTGTGCTCTCTTGTAGCTTCACTCCTAAAAACATAGAATAGAGGGGATTGAGTACATATAGTACTCAAGAAGCCCTAATTTTGGGTGGAAGGAGGTGGATGGGAAGGCTATATGTGGAGGTGGTTAGTGGTATAGGCGGAGGTAAAAGTAGTATGGTAAAGTAATTATAAATATAGGTTGGGCCCGGCGGGTATTACCATCCTCACCAATTCCCGAGTTAATTATAGGTTACCTTAACATAAATACATCTTACCGAGATCATCATAGTTGTGGAAGTCTAATCATTTGGACCTCATCCCGGCGGTTGTCCATTCCAAGGGCGTGGCTATTCGAATAGATTCAATAAAACTCTGCGAGAGGTTGTACAAATTTCCCCACATGATAGGCGTAGTCCCTTACCAGGATCCATTGGCAGAGACAGGCCTAACGAGACCTCGTACCCGAGAGGGCGCTACCTTAGATTTCCATATAATTCTACCACGGACTACTCAGGGATCGGAACCCACAAGCATCAGGATGATCACACAGTATCCTAAAATATCAAGTGGTTGGATGATCATATAGCATCCAGATTAAATAACAAGGGTGCTCGCACACGGCACAACAATAAGTTTTACATGGAAGATCACATAGCAACCATGCCGATCGGACCACGGTAGATCACAATGGCAGCCGTGTCCTCTCTGTTAGTCCGTTGCCACTCCGGCCTCCTAGCGGAAATTATACTTCAATCTAACGGGGTGTGAGATCAAGTCTACCCATATAGACATGTGGGCATACGAAGTTGTCTAGGCGAGATGGCAAATGAACCGGTCCTTATGTGACCGAGGCGAGTATCTCCCAACGGGAACCCTCACTAGGCGAACCTCGCAAGGTAATCCATACCACATGAATTACCCCACTTTCGCCCCCTGTCGGGGTTTGGTCCAATTTTACCAACTTATTAAGTTCCATAGTTATTATCCTCATGTTCATAATATTCACATTTCATCAAGGTAACCAATACCTTCTCATAAACAAACTCATAATTCAACATAAGTTAATAATAATTCATGAATGAGGGTTTAAGTAGTATATGTGTATATGTATATATTAAGATTGGTAGTTGGTGGAGGCTAGCAAAATATAGAGGTGGCGAAGGGAGTAATTAAAGGAATATTAATGTAGCGAATAGGTGGGAATTAGGACTTGCCTCTATTCGATGACGAGCACATCCGAGGTTCCGATTCCGATGCTTCTGGCTCCTTCACCTTGTGTAGCAGTGCTTCTATGGTCCTTCGGGTTCTCCGCGTCTCTTATCTACGCTTGCCTTGCGTCGACCATCAAAAGGACATAAACAAGAAAATAACAAACAAAGCATGTAAAAGCAAGCATAGGCAACCAATCGTTCCTAAGTGGGTTGGTCCTATTGGGTGATAGGTGGTTATCTATGGTCGTCATTACTAGGTCAACCTGAAGTATGAAGAGATTAGAGACGTTTCATCCAACAAGGTGGCTTCTACGGGCTGGTTAGGTATGCGTATATGAATACATATACACATACTAGGGTTAGCGACATATACGCATACGCATATGTATATGCCTAGGGTTAGTTGGATAAAGATTGTAGGGTTAGCCATACATAGGTATATACCCAGATATTGGGCCTAACTTATGTATGTATATGCATTCTACTTATTTTAGGTGATTGGGTGCGGACATATCCAGATATGTGCATGGAACATGCACCTACACGAATATTCCAACTTCCTACGAGGTGATTGTCCCTTAACTAGCGCGACTACTATTTAGTATAAAAGAAAGGAAGAAACAAACATATCTAGAATTTAAATGGGCACCTTTTATTATGTTTAGGGTCATGATTAATTATGGTTTTATTTAACGTACGTTATGGTTCAAGAATTATATTTAACTCGAGTTAAAAGGAAGGAGATATGAACTATTTAAATCTATCGACTAAATTACCACTTAAAACTAACATGCAAACTATTTCTATAAATTGCATTTAATTTAAATGAGTGGAATCTGTCTAAATATGATCTAGGATGAATCTAGTTTATTTAGGAAGTTTCTGGGAATTTTTCTGGTATTAATAGGCTCACCTTTTTAGTTTCCTGTGTACGTTTCCAGGTGCACCTAGCATTTAGCTAACGGCTGACGCGCGGGTCCAGTTATCAGTCAAAGCGGACCTCTACTGCTCCTGTGGGCTTAAACACCGATCTGGTGAACCGGCTTGCCTCTTCTTTGTATTTCACGTGAACCAAGCTCAGCTCACTAGGTAACAGAGGAGGGTGGGTCCGTGGTGGCCTGAAGTGGTGTGACGTCGTGCCTCCCTTGGCCTTGCTACGTGGCCGAGTGGCCTCAAGGCCTGGCGTCGGATGCTCTGTCTCTGTCCGTCCTCTATTGCCGCAAAACAGAGCTCAAGAGGGAACGAGACAGAGGGAGACAAAGAGCGAGAGGGTAGGGAGAGTGAGCATCACTACGTCGGCCTGCAGCGGCCTCTTCTCCAGCGAGATGTTGAGCGGTGCGCTACTCAGCGAGGAAAGAGGAAGGAAGATGGAAAGTAGAGCAGCGGCGAGCGGTGTGGCGAGCGCGGCAACTGTGGCTGTGGGCAGCGACGGCGAGCATGGCGGTGGGGCAAGGCGTGGGTGCGGCACCTGTGGAACGTGGCGTGTACTGGGCGGCGGCGGGGATTGCGCTCCCGGCGGCGCGGAATAGCGGAGCAGGGCGTTGATGGTGGCGTGGCGCTCCAGCTGCTGGTAGCGCTCCGGCTGCGGCAAGCGAGCAGGGCGTGGGCGCGGCCGCCGTCTCGCATTCTTGCGCGCTCAGCTCAGAAAGTAGAGGAACACGAGGAGAAGAAGGGCAGGGCTGCTCGTCGCGTTTGGTTCCGCGCGGCGGAGGCAGAGGCGTCATGCCTCTCTAGCTGCAGGCCTCAGCGTCGGTGGTTCCAAGCTCGGGCTTGACGAGGCTGGTCGAGGCTCCAGCGGCGGGCGTCATCGACGCTCCACTCCGGCGCAGTGGCCGGCGCGTGTGACTCCAAGGCGGAGAGCTCGGCAGCGACTCCAGCCATTCCTATGACTCCTTCGCGTGTTTGGCTCGGAGAATGACGAGCTCAGTGGCCTCGCCGGCCTTTTATAGGCGCGGGGCGGCGGCCCAGAGAAAATATCTCTGGCGTGGGTTGGCGCACAGGAGGTCAGCGAGGAGCAGTAGGGCGGTGCTGCACAGGACGTCAACGGTTGCCGGAAAATATCTCCGTGGTGGCGTGCGCGAGGAGGAAGACGACTTCTGTGGCGCCTACGCGGGGACGACGCGGTGTCCATGCTGCGGCGTCGCGGCTTCGTCCTGGGCCAATGTTGGCTTCGTCGGTTTGGGCCAAGCCGAGGAAGCTGTTGCTGCGGTGGGCAGCACGTAAAGGGGAGAGGGCTACAGCCCATCGTGCACAGGAAACGATTTCTATTCCCAGAGATGCAATGTAGTGTATATATATGTATATGCGACTGGTGCATGTACGTATGATGTATGCATTCATGATGAAAGGATGTATACACGGTATATAGGTCTTCGGCATGCATATATATGTATGAGTAGACAATGTAAATAAAAGCTAGGTATTATGACAAGGTATATATAACAATGGCATAAATATAAATGGAATGGCATATCTATATACTACTAAGGTAAAGGGATATATATTCTACTAAATCAAAATACGTATCATGTATATGTACACATAGAGAGACTAAATGTAACTAATATTATGAAGAGCAAACTACCAAGGTGGTAACTATTATAAACAGAGCAGGTGAAACAAGGTATATCATCTAGTACTATATTATAAATAAGGTTCTAATTAAACTAAGGGTCCAGTTAATATTATTTTGGTGCCGCAATAAATTCTAGAAAGGCAAGCACACAATCATACAGTGAATCAAGCGACAAACAGGCATTCACTCAACAAGCAAACCCTAAGTTCTATATGGTATATTTTTAATGCGAGGGTTTTAGAAAGACATTTTATTCCAGGAAAATAGGTTTTGTAGGGAAAATAACTTAATCAAGTTTTAATTTTTTATAAATTCCAAAAAGTTCAAATTTTTAGTAAATTTTATAATGATGCAAAACACAGAGTGTTACAGATGTTCTTTTATGTTTCTAAGAAAAATAAATTATCTTTATAAGATAAATGCTTATAAATTAATTTTTTAAAATATATTCATATGTGATCTTGTTTTGAAGGATTTATTGTAACAAATTCAATGGTGAAATCGAAATTTAATTTGGTTTTCTGGTTTGTGAGGTATAACTTTTTTTAGTTAGTTGAACGAGTGGGGGGGCCCGCCGCCAGCTGCTCCCTGCATGCACGCGCTGCGCGCTGCCGCGCACGTCGCTTTCCCGCCCTCGCCTCCCGCGCGCCATCTCATTGGGCGGTTTGGTCCGATGATCGGACCGCAAGACTCCCCGTGTGAGCGGCGGAGTTCCCGCAGCCTCGTTAAGTGCGCCACAAGAAGACACCCGTGTCGGAAAGGCCGGACAGGCTCGTTAGAACGACCGGACACGCTGCTGGGTTGGGCTGGGCCCTCGGAGGGAGAGTGGGCTAAACGGGCTAATATATTGGATCTCTGTGGGCTGTACAAAAAGAGACCAGCCGTGTTGGACGGCCCCTGCCTGCTGACACTTGGGGAAAAAATATTTCCCATTGGTCTTTACCCAAAAAGAAAACAAAGTGCATTTCAACCGTCGAAGAAAATGACGCGCCATTGCCTTGCCTCGGTTTGTTTAGTCCGAGGCGATAAGCTGACATTTGACAGGGACACCAAATGCTGCTTAAACACGCCGTCACACCGTTTGTTCAGTCTTCGGTGGCCGAATCTGAACGCCCGGCGCGTTATGGCGCCAGCCTCGGCCTGCACAGCAAGGCATTTCTAATCGCGCACCGATGAGTTTGGTGTAGCTGCTCTCACCGAGCACCCCAACCACCCTCTGTGCTCATCAGTTCTCTTCGATCATGGAATATTCCGATAATCCGATCCCCTTGACTGCGACGGGTTACTTGGGTGAAAGCCTTGTGTTTTGGCCTTTTGGGGGACTATACTTACTAATCGTCGTCGTAATCTCGCCGGAGTTCGCCGGTAAACTTTCCGCTGCCAATCCGGTCCGATTGGCTGCATCAGACAACGTCCGGCAGACAGCAAAGCAGGACGGTAGCAGCCATATTTTTGTGTGCTTGCCGACTCCGACGTCGACGCTTGCATTGCCACGGGGGCTGCATATTTTCAGAGTTGAGATTTTTAGAAGTGGTTGAAGAAGATATGTTTTTCGCGTTGTCACTGACGTACGTACTAGTTTGTCCTGAGTTCGGACAGGCCGCTTGTACTTTAACCCAGGTCCCCAAATGCGCTGTCCTCTTGTCTCGATCACAAGCTGTCATTCCTGACGTATTTAGACTATCCGCACTCGTGGTACTCCATTTTCTTCCTCTATAAGGAATATTCCATCCTGATCATCAAGATTCTCTACTCTATACACGTTTCTTCCGCACTCGTCATTCTCAAAATCCATACTCAACGGCTGCGGGGCCCACCAATTCTGTTTTCTCTCCCCTCCTTTTTCTCTCCCCCTCTCCCTCTCTCTCTCTCTTCCTCCTTGTTTCCTCCGCCCATTCTATCTCCCGCGGGAACGCGCCGCCCCCTCCATGGCGCTCGGACACGGCGCAGGCGGAGCACTTGGGCGGCGCGTCTCGTCCCTCTCCCACCTCCGCCGGCGCGCCGCCCCCTCCCTCTCCCACCGTCGGCCCCCAGCCTGGACGTAGCGGCCTCCTCGCGGGCTCGACGACGGCTGCTGGAGTGAGCGGCGCGGTGGCGAGCCACGGCCGCGCGAGCTCACCTCGCTGCAGCGGGTCGGGACCGGGCTCGAGCTCTCCGTCGCAATGGCCTTCTGCTCATCTTCTTCGTCGGGCGGAGGTCATGGCCGCGGGCCAGCAAGAAGCTGGGCGAGGAGGACCACGCCCGCAGCCAGTGCACGGGCGCGCCGGCGAAGTCGGAGTTCGACCACTCGGGCCTGGACGCGTCTGTGCGCGAGGTGAAGAGCAGCCGCGCCATGGCGCCTCCACCGGAGGCGGAGAAGAGGCCGCGAAAGCGCAGAGGGAAGCCGGCGAATGGGCGCGTCTGTGCTGCTCCCCACCCCCGACGCCGGCTCCCTGATGCTCCCCACCGCGCCGGAGCTCGTCCGTAGCAGCGAGGCGAGGCAGAGGCCCTTCCCCTGCTCCTCCTCTTGCCCTTCGCGCGTCGTACTGAGGAGGGGCGCCGCCAGCAGCAATTCGAGCCACCTCGTCGGGCAGGTCGTGCCGGCAGCGGCTGGCCTCGCCTGGCAGGGTGCGCCGCTGGGGGCTTGCCTCGCCGGTGGCTGGACGCCGCGCCGTGAGGCCCCGCCGGGGGGCGCGTATCGGGGGAAGGCCCTCGCGCGAGGACGAGGGGGAACCGGGAGGGCCGCCGCTACCCGGGGAGAGGACGCCGCCTAGAACAGCGGCGGCGAGCCTCGGGCGGCGGACCAACGTCGGAGGGGGTCTGGGGCGGCGGCACGCTCGTCCGCCTCGGGCTCGTCTCCTCCGTCGGAGGGGCCCGGCGGTGGCGCTCGGGCTCGGGCTCGTGCGTCCATGGCGGATCTCCTTGCGGGCGGAGCTCTTGCTCGCGCGGAGCTTGAAACCCGGCCATGGCGGAGCTCCAGCCGAGCGTCCTCTCCTGCTCCCTCCGCCGGCGCCTCCCCTGCTGCTTTCTCTCTCCCCCCACGAGCGCGGGCCCCGCGTGCGTCCTTACCGGACGAGTCGTACAAACTGGACAGAGCCAGGATGAGAGCTCGTCCGGAGCTTTCGCGTGTCTCTCCCAGTACCCCGCTGCGGACAATTTTACTGGAAAATGGTACTCCAGGAGCCTTTACCGTTTGCCGCTGCGGGTAGTCTTACCGTTCACTCTTGAAGGATTCGGTGGAATTTGGCCGTATCGAAACAGTTTATCCGTGGTTTTTTCCCACCCTCCTGGGTGGTTTCGTCCTGCCTCTGTACTACTCGGCAGCAAAGTACCAATGCCTCTTCTGCACGTACAAAAACTACACCGAGAAAGTCTGAAACGGGAGGTCACGGAGCTTTTTGGCGTGAGAACTGAGGATCACCGCCGATGCCGACGGCGACGGCTGCAGGTTGACTCGTGGACCAATGAGGCAATTATCCGTGTGATTTAAGCGAAAATGACTGACTGTGAAGAACATTGGATTATTAGTAAGCCGGCAGTGAAGAACATTTTTGCATTCTTTTTCTCTTTTGGAAAAGAAGAGTCGACAGTATCATCGTCACAATAATTCCGATCCAAACACTACTCCAGTTGCAGGTTGCGGCAAGTAAAGTCCATGGAGAGCACGGCCTGTCTCGTGCACCCACCCGTCTCGCTGTCCTGCTCTTGCAGTGGCAACCGGCGCGGGCTTGAATAGTACGGGCGTCAATGCACATGCCGATGCCGGCATGCCGCTGAACTTCAAGATGCCATCACGGCTCGTCTGTCGTCTCCATCCGGATAAGATTCGAGGACTCGATCAGGAGCCCATTTTCTCTCGCCCTCTCCAACAGCAACACATTACACACGTACTCATAATTAATTTGAAGCTTAGCCGCCATTCTTTGAGGATAATAATCCCCGCGTCATGTGATAACCTGCTGCACGATTTGTCGCCGTGGACGAACCAATCACAGCCGCCGGCGAGGGCTCAATAAAAATCCCAGCTTTTTTGGCGCGGACGCCGGAAATCCCGTCAATTCCGAGAAAGACAAGGTCCCGGCGCCGAGCCCGAGCCGAGCGCGAGAAGCGCGGAGCGGATAGGCAAGAGCAAAGCCGTTTAGACAGCGGCCATTGACTTCCCCGCCCCGTCCGTCCCAATCGGATCCGCCCATCGTCGCCTATAACCTCCGCCTCCCCGGGGCCCGGCTCCCACTCAACTGCCACCGATTTGTTTGACCCCATCTCGGCATCTCAGTCCTCCCTTCCCACTTCTTTGGTCGCTGCTCCGTTCCTCCGCGGCCGATCTTGCGCCGGCGAGAGGGAATATCATGGCGGGGGAAGGGGAGGAGGTGTACGTGGCGGCCATCGACCAGGGGACCACCAGCACCAGGTTCATCGTCTACGACGCCCACGCCAAGCCCGTCGCCTCGCACCAGCTCGAGTTCAAGCAGCACTACCCGGAGGCAGGGTGAGTGTGGGCAAGTTTTGTGTTCTTATTAAAAATTTAGTCTCGATGGGAGGTTTACCCGCAGATTCTACCAAGCGTAGAACTTTAGAATGAAATAGAGAAATTTCTCTCAACGATCACGTAGTTTAAAGACGGTTTCAAAAAAAAAAATTCAATGCCTAGGTGATGGCGCACGGTGGCCTCGACTCACGATTGGGTATTTCATGGGATGAAACGCCTCAGTGGGGAGTTCATCCGATTTCACGGCCTAGGAATCAACGCCCGCAGCGTTTCACCATGGTGAAACTCATTTTTTCTCTCTCCTCCTCGTTTCATGCAAAAAGGGTGTTTCTGCTGATGTGGCAACATAATTAATGTGCATGACACCCTGGTGAAACCTGCACTGAGACTAGCCTTATTATGATCTTATCGGGCCAGAGATCGGTTGCGTAGCGGGTTTGTTTGCTCCAAGGATTATGGTGCCATCTGTGAGAATTCTGGACTGTTGGTTGATCTGGGGGGAATTAGGGAGTTGCTAATTTAAAGATGCCAGCTTTTTTGTTCTGATGCTTTCCTTAATTGTGAAAAGGTTCAGTGGAGTAACTGTAAGATTTGTATCTGTATGAGTTGCCACTTTGTCCAGTTCTCTTTAACTTTAGTGACTCAATTGGCAATTTAGTGGACTTTCCCATGTACAACTAGGGTCATGTGTTTTTCTGTTATGAATAGGAACTTAGATGATCATCATTGAATCATATTACTTCTACATACTAAAATGAGTATTATTCTAGGGGAAAATATAGCACCACTATGAGGCATGAATTCTTTCTCTGCTGGACCAATTTGGTGCCTTGTCAATTGGCAAGTTTTGCTTTGCCTTTTGATTTCCCTTCCCTATGTTCATTACATGTTACCTAATTAACTTGCTTAAAGCATGGTGCTGCTATTTCACAAGCTATATTGTTTGGACCTGTAAATTGCTAGCTTTGTCAGGAATCGCACATGTTTTATTTATTTCAGTATTTCCATTTACATGTGAATATGGAGTTAGAAATCTACAATACGTTAGTCATGCTATTTGGCTCGATTCACTGTAGCTGAATCTGTAGTCCCATCTTTCTGTTTAAAGCCATGACAGTTATCATGGTCTCTGATTTTGTTCTTTCTATGTTTGTGTGAACTAAAAGGTGGGTTGAGCATGATCCTATGGAGATTATAGAGACTGTTAAGGTGTGTATGAAAGAGACACTTGGCAAAGCCAAAGATGGTAAATACAATGTGCTTGCTGGTTTGAAGGCCATTGGGATCACAAATCAGAGGGAAACCACTGTTATGTGGAGCAAATCCACTGGCCTTCCACTGTACAATGCAATTGTGTGGATGGATGCTCGCACAAGCCCCGTTTGCAGGTCATCTTCTTTTCATCATTCACTCATTTTCTATTAACATTTGATATTATCAAATCTTCTCATCATGCTTCAACAATACAGGAGATTGGAAAGTGAGCTATCAGGCGGTAGAACCCACTTCGTGGAGACATGTGGGCTGCCAATCAGTACCTATTTCAGTGCTCTGAAATTATTATGGCTGATGGAAAATGTGGATGCTGTCAAGGATGCAGTCAAGACTGGTGACGCCTTATTTGGCACAATCGACACCTGGTTGATTTGGAACCTTACAGGAGGTGTTGCTGGTGGGCAGCATGTCACGGACTGCTCAAATGCATCTCGTACAATGCTTATGAATCTAAAGACACTTGACTGGGATAAGCCAACACTTGATGTGTTAGGAGTTCCTCTTGAGATTTTGCCAAAGATCATCAGTAATTCAGAGACAATTGGTGTGGTCGCCAAAGAGTTCCCCTTTGCAGGTGTCCCCATCTCAGGGTGTCTTGGAGATCAGCATGCTGCTATGCTTGGGCAGCTGTGCCAGAAGGGTGAAGCGAAAAGCACATATGGAACTGGTGCTTTCATCCTTCTCAACACAGGGGAAGAGCCCACCCAGTCGTCGCACGGTCTTCTTAGCACCATTGCTTACAAGCTTGGCCCAACTGCACCCACTAATTATGCTCTTGAAGGATCCATTGCAATTGCAGGCGCAGCAGTTCAGTGGTTGAGGGACAGCCTTGGAATAATTAAATCAGCAGCCGAGATTGAAAAGTTGGCTGAAACTGTGCCGGATTCTGGCGGGGTATACTTTGTGCCTGCATTCAATGGTTTGTTTGCGCCATGGTGGAGGGATGATGCAAGGGGAATCTGCATTGGAATCACAAGGTTCACAAATAAGGGTCACATTGCTCGATCAGTGCTTGAGAGCATGTGCTTTCAGGTGAATGATGTCCTCAGCTCCATGCACAAGGATGCTGGAGAGGCAGGAGAAGTAAAGAGTGCAGAAGGAGAGTTCTTGTTGCGTGTTGACGGTGGTGCTACTGTTAATAATCTTCTAATGCAGATCCAGGTAAAGAAAACTTTCACCTTCCAAGTAGTTTCACAGAAGAAAAAACAAATAAAATAATAGATCATTTATTATCTCACAGATATGAATACATGTGCTGAGTTTTATGGCTGTCTGAATTAGGGCACATACCATTAGGTCAACATAAGTGCAACAAACACCTCAAAAACTTCACTTGATTGGCACTTTTTAAGTTATATGCCTTGCTGAAAATGGACAAATGCTGTATATTGACTCATATCATTCCTATTTCCATTTGAGATTTAGTGTGAGTAGTTGAATCGCCAATCTAGCAATATATTGTGAAAAAATTATCATGCACTCTTCTGAGACATTAATAATTCAGAACAGAAGTCACAGCACTATGCTGTAAACTCTGTCACTGCATATTCTTCACTAGTTTATGCAGGTAAAACTTCAGCTCACATTTATTTGCTGCTTGAGATCTGTACCATCTCAATTTTTTTTTTTTTTTTTTTTTTTTTTTGAAAGAACTACCATCTCAATTGTTAATGGAGCTATGGATTATCACCTAAAATTATAATTTCGCTAGGAGTTAAAAAACACACGGCATCATTTATGTGTAAATGGCTATATTGACCCCTTTTTTTGGGTTGGGGATGGTGGGTGTGTGTATGTCTGTGGTGGGGTGGGGTGGAGTGGGGTGGAGGGGAGACATGAATCTTGAGAAGCAGCTAAGTGTGTGATTAGTGCGGCAAACTGTTTCATTTCCAAGCTGGTCTTTCTTGTATTTCTTTCCTGCAAATATTAAAATGTCTAACAATGGGCTATTTGCTCCCTCCTGCAGGCCGATCTATTGGGTAGCCCTGTTGTCAGACCAGCTGACATAGAGACGACAGCCCTTGGAGCTGCTTATGCTGCTGGGTTGGCCGTTGGAGTCTGGACGAAGGAACAAGTATTCGCAGGTTTGCACAAGGAGAACACGACGGTCTTCCGCCCGAAACTAGAAGAAGCCCACAGGAAGAAACGAGCGGATTCATGGTACAAGGCGGTGTCAAGATCATTCGACTTGGCTGATCTTTCCCTTTAAATTGGCACAACTTGTTGCGGCCTGTGCCTGGGTGGTGTATTGTTAACCCATGTAGTGCATCAATAAGCTGGCACCTGGCAGTGCTATTACGCTTGCTCTTTTCTCCTGTGGGCTGTTCTTTTTTATTTTTGAAACGAAAGTGGGCTGTTCTTCTATATGTTATATTTTCATGTAGGAAATAGGGGAGGATTACGGTTGTCTTTTTACAGAGTACAGATCCTTGGTTCCTATTCGAAGGAAGTATGCTTGCCTTCTCAAATGTTTACAAAAGGATCTGCTCTTCGTTTGTTGGTTTCCGTGGTGGGTGCTGTTGAGTTGTATATGCTAGTTGCTATACCGTTCTCGTGTTCTGTCTCCTTTTTTGTTTGATAAATTCCTTTTGCTAAGACATTCAGAGGGGCAGAGAGAGAGAGAGAGAGAGAGAGAGAGAGCGCTAGGAGGAACTATTATTTTTAGTTTTATCCAACTTCAGCTGGGATCTGTGCATGTGAGAGAAGCTGAGAAACAGCTTCTTAGTAGGACTAGTGTTATTGGTGCATGGCGGAATCGGCATTGGGGTAAATGGAGAGCCCCGAGGTATCATAGTGCAGGTGCAGGGAGCAAGACGGATGACGTCTTCGCCTTGTCTGCATCCGAGAAAAGCTCAGAGCACTCCAACAATCAACTTTTAAGTTAGCTCTAAATATTTTTCTCATATTTTAAGTTAGTTCTCAGCTTTTAACTATGGACTTGCGATTGGGTACAAACTTCAAGCCCATTGGTCATTGGCATCCCTCTGTCCATAGTCGCGTGTTTTACGGCAGCGGCAACGGGCCCATTCTTTTACTTTGGGCCCCTACTGACTGCGTCTATTCTCCCGAATGCGCAAGGTTTTCTCAATCTCCATTCCTCTGTCCTAACCCTAACAGCATCCCAACCCTAACCCATGAGTACCCAAGTGGGCGCAGGATAATTCTTCCCTAATCACACATTACGATTCTGGATGCAGTGCAGGGCCTGGGTAGCCTTTGCGGCAACCATTCACTGGGAAGAAAGAACCTCACAAATCTTGGTAAGTCGTTGATCTTTGTTACAAGCCATCTTTGAGGAACCAGTAATCCATTGTTTTAGTAGTATGATGTACTGTTTATGTCTTTATGAGTAATCACTAAATAGACACTAGTTTTTACCGCGGGTGAATTCTATTTGCATTAATCCTTCCCAATTTAATCTTCCATAGTCAGCTGATGATATTGGACGTTTTTCTTGCTAGTATTTGTCGATTTTCCTCAATCATTACGTCGAGAAAGGGTGGATCAAGGGAATATGTGGAATGGCTAAAATAGTAGACATTGCCAAACTGGCGGATTCCATGAATAGGGAACTTGATTATTACTGGTCATTGGATGAAGGTATTGACAAAGCGGCAACATCGTGTATGATATACAAGGTCCAGAACCATATCCGTGAAGTTGACAAGTTTGCTTATCAACCTCTAGTGATATCAATTGGTCCATATCATCACGGAGAAGCAGCTTTAAACAATTTGCAGAAAGAGAAATGGATATATCTGGATTACATGCTTAAACTAAACTGTGAGAGAAGCCTGTATGACTACTTAACTGCCATTGGGAATCTAGCAAAACAAGCAAGGGACTGTTATACTGAGGAAATCAAAATGGGTAATGATGAATTCTTGCAAATGCTCCTACTTGACGGGTCGTTCATTTTGGTGAGCCTGGGAGGGACCAAAGGTATTTTGGAACTCAAAGTCCAACAAAGTAGAGAGAATGCTAATTTTCAGGAGACAGCTACAGAACGTGGAAATGGATCAGATGAGGTTACAAGCACAGAAACCGCATCCATCAATCAAGAAGTTACTGTCAACAATGAAAATGAAGGCAGCGAAAATGATCGATCTGATGATGAAGTTGGGCAGTGGTTTATTAGATTTGTAAATCATGATCTTTTTCTGTTGGAGAATCAAATCCCTTTTTTCATCGTGAGAGCATTGTTTGAGCAGTTGGCGGGCAATGATAAGTTAATTATTCCTCCGTTCACAGATGAACTTGTTAACCATGTGGAAACTGCTTTGCGTTGGTACCCAAAAGCAATTCAAGAAAGTGATAGACCAAAGGATTTTCACCATTTACTTCATCTGTGTCATATGTATTTCAGACCTAGACATAAGCCAGAAGATCAACACGATCAAATTGGACCTCAGTATCTTCACAAGTTTCTCAGTTTTGGACGCAAGTATTTAAAGGTTGATCATAATCCTGAGAACAATGATCCAAGATTCTCAACGGAGCAAGGAATACATCATCTGCAAACTGGTCAGGAACTCAATCGATGGCGTCGAGTGGCACAATATCTTGAAGCTGGTGTCAAATTTAAGAAACAGGAGTATGATAAATTGGACCCACATTCCCTCCTTGATATCAGATTTAGGGATGGCGCCATAGAAATGCCGTGTGTTGTTGTTGATGAATCGACGGGTGGTCTTTTCAGGAACCTTATTGCATTTGAACAGACCTGTCCTCAATTTGGAGATGACTTCACTGCATATATTGTTTTCTTGTCTCAGCTAGTTAGTGCCCCTGAAGATGTTACGCTACTAGTTAAGAGACAAATAATCGTGCATCACCTAGATAGTGATACACAAGTCTCAGATTTGTTCACTATGCTCAGCAAAGACGTGGTATTTGATTTTAATGGTACATATTATTTGAAATCTCTATGTCAGACAATGGAGGCTCATTATCAGAGTCGTCTGAATAGGTGGATGGCTTGGCTCTGGATAAACCACTTCAGCAATCCATGGTTGGTCTTAGCTGCAGCTGCAACTGTGGTTGTACTTATCTGCACCGTTCTGCAAACAGTCTTTGGAATATTGGCATACACTAACCCACCATAGCCATGAATGATCAGAAGCCATCATTTTTATAACGACTTCATTTATTTCAGTGTCCTTTTGGTTTGAGCTCTTTTGGTCAATGTCCCCCTCTGTTTATATAGTTTTTGCATTCTGTGTCTTATACATAAAAAAAGAATGTTGTGTGTTTTAGTAAAGAATGTTGTGTGTTTTAGTCTATGCTGAATATTATAATTTTTTTAAGTCTTATTAGAAGTGAAAATTGCATTTCTTTTTATTTTTCGTCTCCCTTCAACTTTCATACCGGGAAAATTGATGAACCAAAACAGTCTGCTATACTTCTACACAGCTATACAGCTAGTCAGCTATAGAAAAAAGATGGTGAGTTGGAACCCAAGTACCACAATACCACAAACATATAAGAGCAGCTCTAGTGTGGAATTGAACCGAAGCAGCAGAGTTGAATTGACTTCACCAGAGTTCGCTAGTGCAGATGTTATTTTTTATAGGACCCAAGATGATTAAGGAAATAATTTTAGTTCAGTCCTCAGATTTTTTTTTTTTTGGTTTAGTTTCATCCTAGGACTATCAAAGAAACTATTTCAGTCCCAAACCTTATAATTTGGGCTTAATTCCAACCATGAAGTATCAAAGTGCACTTCAGTCTTTAAATTTCTCTTTTCAACTCAACTTTCATCCCTCCCCCTATGTGGAACACCGCACGGTAGCGCCTGGTTAGCTCCAGATAAAATAATAATAATTATTAGTAAAACATAATTAGTGGATGGTCAAAAGACTCTTTAGCGAACACTAGCAAAATGGCCCGTGCGTTGCAACGGGAAGGGTTTTCGGTGAATCAAAAGTAACACAAATTTGAATGACAAGATACATTTATTTAAAAAATATGTTGTACTAAAAACATCAAATTATTACGTAGCATATTATATATGGGCGTAAAAAGAATGCCACTGGTACCTAGCTTGTAGGCTGGCGAGCATGCTCCGCTATGGACAGATCGCTGAGTGCGCGCCTTCATGCACCCATACTTGTTATAGTCCGCCAGGTCGTGGTTCAGAAGAAATGTGAGGTAGACGGCGAAGCATGCCCATGGGCAGAGCTCCAGGGACAATGATGTCCACTAGTCATTTGCGCGCATACTTAGAGCATCTCCAAGGGCTTTGCAAATAGACTTTGCATTGACATATTTGCAAAAAAGAGTAGAAAATACCCCTCCAATGGTTTTGCAAATGAGGTTTGCAATTTGGTAAACTTTGCAAATAGAGGTTGAGCCTTTGCATATATGCAAACCTCCTCCGCGCTTTGCAAATTCGGAGACGTGATCTAGAAGCCCTCAACTAAGATAAATTGCGCACCTCAGAACATAGGACAAAGTAAACATGAATTGGATCAAGATATTCGTCTACGAAGATGAAACCTTTGCGATGCGCCGTGCAACGAGGCTTGAACTGTTTTCTGGTAACCTGCATACCATCTGTGCCGTCCATGTGTCTTCACGTCCTTCCCTTCACGTTCTTCCCTTGGAGAGCCGACGACGGCGCAACGAACTGGAGGCGACGGAGCTAGACCTAGCGACGAACGACGACGAACCCTCCCGCGTGTCCACGACCGACGACGCACGCGGCCACGACTCGCGAGCGGCGACGACGCACGCGGCCACGACTCGCGATCGCGACGGAGCTGGGCCTAACGACGACGCACGCGGCCACGACTAGCGCGAGCGGGCGCGACGAGACCTAGCGCGGCGACGGAGCTGGACCTAGCAACGAACGACGACGCACGCGTCAACGAGCACGCAACCGCGAAGACCTCTGGCGCGCGAAAAGGAATGGCGCGCGAAAATAATTTGGCGGAGACGAAGGAATGGCGTGCGAAAAGAGAAAAATTTTCGGGAAGTGGGACTTGGCAAAATGCAAAACGGTTGGAAATCACAGCTTTTGGGACTTTGCAAATTCATTTGAGACTTTGCAAATACCCTCAAATGCAAAACTGAAAATGCAAAGCCCTTGGAGATGCTCTTAGTTTTGGTTTAGTTTGGTGTAAGAATATGTATATCATAAAAGTATCCAGATTTTTAAACCTAAATCGAGTTGTCCAGAAATACGGTATATATAAGGTAGTTAAGCCAGAGCTCTAATCTGGCCTAGAGTTCAATAGGACATCATATATTACGTGAAATATAATAAGTGTGCAGAGACAACTATTGATACATAGTAGGGCATGTTCCAAAAAGATACTGTCAGCTGAGGCGTCGAAGAGGCCGACGTGATGTACAGAAATGATTTTTTAGAATCAATCTCTCCAGTTTTGGAAATACATGCCAAATACTGATTTTCCAGAATCAATCTCTCCAGATCATTATGAATCGTGAGTTTTTGCAAATGTGTATTTCATCGTATTCTACTGCATCACAATACATCTTGGTCACCTTGACCACCTTCTCTTCCTCTTCCTCGACCACCTTGCATCATATAACAGAGTAAGGAAATATGGTCAAACAAAAGAGGGCTTAGTAACATTTGGATGTTAACGATGGGTGGGAAAATGACAACAAACAGGTTGAAGCAACAAAATGCTCAGTGCCTCAACCTTCAGCATGCAGCAACCTCTAATCTGTTGCCAGTTTACAAAGGCAGAAAATGAATTCTGAGGAGAGGATGCTAGAAAAATACTACTTCTTGTCTCAAAAAAAGTTGTATCTTTAGGTTTGATCTGAGTTCAACAACCAGGAAAAAAGTACCCATAGACACCAAAACTAAACTGCCAACCAAGCTAATCTAAAATTAAGAATCCACAGAGTAAATTTAGTTTGGATATATAGGTGACGAAGTAAACTTAGTTTGGATAGGTGACAAACAGCAGCATCATGTGAATTAAAAATCCACACTGCATCATAGGTCAATATTTGATTAAGAATCCCTAAACCTAGCTAACAGACATGTGCTACATGAAGCTGCGGCAACTTGTTATACTCAGTCAAATATTGCACAAGCACGAGGAGCCACAAGAACTGACCAAAATGCTATCTCTGAACTTAGCTAAACCCCTCTCCTTTCTTCAGAAGCTCAGTATTTCGAACCTGCAATGGGACAACAAAGAGTTAAGGCCAATGTTCACATCAGTTGGCAGGGCTAAATAGAAGTTCATACATTTGACAACAGCTACAAATATAAAAAAATATATTCATTAGTAAGAGCTCACATCAGTTGGCAATGCTAAATAAAAGTTCATACATGATGGTAGGCTTAGAACCACATATGACAAGGCTCTCAAATACCCTCTCGGTCTCCCAATCCAGAGACAACATCATATATTGGCATAGAGATGAGCACCATGCCCATAAGCATCAATCTGGTTGCTGCAGTGTCCAAATAGATTTGCATCTAGTACATGACAGCAACGATACAGGTGTAAAGTAAAGCTGCCTTAGCAATTGACAGAAATGGCGAGCATCCTAATAAGCAACCAATGAAATTAATGATATCCATGTAAAATGTTTAAGCCTATTGAAGCAATAAGAAAGAGAAGAAAATTGGAAACAACAGCAGTAACAATCGTTAGACCTATAATGATTTATTACTAAGCCGACCCTGATGTTGTACATCTGACCTTGCATTATAGAAAAACAAAATCTCGAATTTGAAGTACAGGTAAAAAAGAACATGCATCAGTTTGGCTCTCTACATTCTAATACATGGAACGAATTGAATATGGAGACAAAAGAACCCAGAAAAACCTATGCAAGCAAACTTTGTTTTTGTAGAATTATCCTTGAAAGCAAAAGAACATACAAGCTCACCTCAAAATCTGCTAGACTGCAAATAAGTTTCCTTCCGCCTCCATGCTCCATCCCTTTACTTTCAACATTAACAACAGCCATCATCACATTTCAGTTTACAAAACAGTGAGCCATACATTGGAATTATGGTGAGAATAAAGTTCATTGGGAGTTAGTTCAAAGAAAGAAAAAAGAGGAAAAAGCACACACAAATTGTCTTACTGACATAAATGCTTTTTAAGTTCGATGAGGCATCTAAATTTGGGCAATACGGTCCAAGCCACTAAACATTTGCTTCGTGTCGGACATCCATCCAGCTATAACATCAGTGCGGGGCAAATGGGATGAACAACAGGATGAACACCTATGGACAGTAATCGGCTGTGAATGAAGAAGCTCACCTATGCCCGGGGAGTCCGTGAGGCTGTCACAAACGGAGCAGACGACACTGCGAAGCGGGGAGCTGGTGCTAAGAATCCACGAGCCGACGCCATGCCGTGCATCTTGTCCGGGGAGGCGACGATCTGTGAGGCGAGAGAACCAACGCCCGGATTCGCGGGAGCTCACGCAGAACGAGCAGCAGCCGGAGCGCTGACCGGGCAGGGCCGTTGCGCCGGGGCCGCCCTACTGGGGGCACCCTCGCCACGGACGTCGCGCCGGGGGCCCTTTTGCCGCTGTGCACGACGCCCTAGCAGGGGCTGCCAGTAGGCGATAGGACGGTCGGGTCCGGCCATGGAGGCACCGGAGCCGGTGATGGAGTGTGCCGTTTCACCGCCGCCATCGCATCGTGCTGCCTGCCGTCGAGCCGGGAGGCCACCCGGCTCACGAGGAGCGAGCTCGCCCCGCAACACCGCGCCAGTGGATGCGCCGTCCCCACACCGCCGCGCTTGCCCCGCGCCGGGGTCGAGCGCACGCCTGCTGGGCCGGCGCGCCGGGGGCCTTCGCGTCGCTCCGCCCTCGCCAGACCTCAGGCCTCCCTCGCCGAGGGGCTGTGGCGCCGGAGCGCGCGCCTGCTGGGCCGCTGCGCCGGGGCCCTCGCGTCGCTCTGCCCTCGAGGTCTGCCTTTGCCCCGGTCGCCTGCTCGGCACCATCGCCACGCTCGCTCCGCATCGAGGGCCTCCCTTGTCGGGGTAACTATGCTGCACACAATCAAATTTAAAATCAAGAAATCTCAAAGTAAAAGAACCAGATCCATGAATATTCGACCTAAAATCACCAGAAAATCACCATCGGAGCACCAGATCCATGGCCATCCGGCCCAAAATCACCAGAAAATCAGCAGGGGAAGAAGAAATCCGAGCTGAGGGGTTGTCGTGCCACCGTGCCGCGTCGGGCCTCGCCTCGCACCCATGGCCGGAGCTCCGGGAGAGGAGGGAGCTGGAGAGCCAGGCATGCTCGTCCACGCCCGCATTCGCTGGCTGCCAGGGAGAAGAGAATGGAGAGAGAGACGAGGGATGAGGGTAGATATTTTTCAGTGGACCAGTAAGAATTCGACAACATGTAGTCTGTCCGTACAGGTGTACGAAGGGCATTGGGCATCGTTGGATGCCCATCGGGCGCAGTAAAAAAATTTCACTGACGTGGGTACCGCCAGGCCGCGGCGTGGCCTCCCTTTCTAGTCTCTTTAGATTGCGCCCAGCTAAATCAGTTGTTATACATGCATACGTGCAAGTACAATCACAAACAATATGCCAGTGAATTCAATCCGATCCATCGCCCATATCGTCGTGTCATGCACTACATATGTTCATTGGCTTTTGAGTAAGTGACTGAGTCATTATTATCGATGATGTTGGACATGTAGTTCTTTGCTTGATGGATGGCCAGCTCGAAGAGGACCATGGAGTTGTAGTCGTTCCCTTCGAAGGGGCAAACATGAAGTGGGACTTGCCCAGGTAGTCTGGCCTGCCCTTCTGGAATCCAGCACGCCGCTGCATATAGACGACACCAAGGTTCTGAACCACTGGATCTGCACGTTCATGGCGCAATTGTCCAAGACCAGGTAGCTGAGGCCGGTGGACTTGAGGAAGTCGAAGTCAAGGGTCGTGGCGTCGATGATGGCCATGCTCCCGCCCCTGTAGAAGTCCACGTCGTCCTGCTTCGATGGCGTGTCATCGTCGCATGATGGATTAAACAAAGATAAGAATAGGAAGGAAAACGTTTTTTAATTTTCTAATCAAGACGTTTTCGTTTTCAATACCGATTCATATTTTTCATGGAATATACAGCCACATCGACGACGACAGACAAACTTCTGCAATCTACTATCACCTAAAAAGTCTTTATGGGTTTCGTTGCACAATCCTTTAGTGTGCGCGCTCGATCTCTTAGAAGTCAATTCGGTTTCATGCTCCTTCAATCGATCTCTGCGAGGTAGGCAAATATGTCTCCTAGTATGTTGTAGGGTCGTGCATGCTGGCGGCACCATGGTAAGCCTAAGGGCGACCTATGTCATGTGACGGATAACATATGCAATGATGATTTATAACACACTTACAGATAAAGCACAACCAAATAAAATTATAACATATGTGGATATATCTTTTTTTATGAAGCTAACAAAACTGGTTTTGTATTTTTCTTATTTTGCTATGATTTTTAATGAATTTTGCAAAATCTTTGTTTTATAAAAAAATAAAAGGATAATAAAATATGTATTTTGCATTAGAAACCCGATCTTTTTGAAAAACGACTAAGGACCTTCCACCTTTTATTTTTCTCTGGTATATTTACATCTCAAACCTTACATTTTTATTTATTTACTTCTCACTCTTAATCTCCCTGGTGACATAGGTACGTTAGTTTTAGGTGAACACGAGCTCGAGACGGAGACGGGAGGAGCGGACAGAAAAAAGACAGAAGGAAATTTTGGTGTTTTATTATTACTAGCAAAAATGCCCGTGCGTTGCAGCGGGACACGTGGCTTATTGCACATATGATCTGTGCCACAAATTTTATTTAAATAACTCGTCATTTGCTCCAAATTTATTTTTAAATCAGTTGTGTCTTGCTCTAAATTTTTTTAACACAGTTTTCATCGACTCATACAAACATAAAAATTTTGGAGATTCATCCAATAATGCATCATACATTTAATTGATCTTATCATTAAGCACCGTGGGACATTTTCATATAACTTGAGACCAAATACTTTTATGAAATAAAAAGTTTGCCTTGACAACATCTCTAAGCTGAGTTGTTGTAATTTTTTTCTAAGAACGATTAACTTTCCTTTTGAAGTAGAAATTTGTTGTTTTCCAAAAAAGATAATCAATGTGGGTGAAATTTTTTATACTACAGTGTATTGAACTTGACATGATCACTTAAGTCAGTTCTCAAAAAAAAAAAATCACTTGAAGTCGACTAATCCATTTAAAGTGCAACACCAATGTTCACCATATCTATCTAAGGTTAATTTGTGGGAACTGTTATTTGCATATGTCAACTTTAGATAAAATTTTTATCTTATTATTAAAATTACTTTATTTGATTTTCGGCGTCGAAGAGTTTTTTTTTTCTTAAACTAAATTTTTTTGACGTATATGATTTTCGATGTGGAAGAGTTTGCCTTGAATTTTTTTTTTGTCCGTATTAGTGATTTTCAAAACTTTTTCGCTGTATAGAATCTTTCTTTCTTCAAAAAGGGAACGGTTGTTTTTAGCATATATTTTTATTTCGGACTTCTATTTATAGAAGAAGATCTGATTTTGCATGTGTGGGCATGCAAACCGATCCAGATTCTTTTTTTTTTTTTGGAGAGATTAGTGGACAGAAAATTTTAGGCCATGTGGAAAAATTTTGGCGGACTGAAATTTGCCATTTTATTATTAGGGATAGATGTCACTTTTTCTTATTGAGACATGTACGTTAATTTTACCGTGAAGGAGACCGAGATGGAGACGGAGAGAGCGGACGAAAGAGCCGGCAGAAGGAAATTTGGGCAGACTAAAATTTTGGCAATTTATTATTAGGGATAGATTATTATTAGGGATAGATTGATAATTCCAATGTCTTTACCTCTTTTTAATGCAATGATATGCATCTCCTCTGCATATATTTTTTAAATAATACCTTATAGCAGTATCGTTTATATATATCCTAATCCTGCTACATTGTTTTTTGTGGGATTACTTATAGCTACTACAAATACTGTTTAGTATACTAATCACACAATAATGAATTAGAAAAACAGCAGATCTACAATGCTTTCCTTAGTTATTTCTAGCGCCAGGCTCAACTAATAACCAATTGCAAATAAAAATAATATGTTTTTAGCTAAAAATAATACTCAGTTATTAAAATGAAAAATGAAATAAAATTATAAATGAATAATATGATATTGGTCTTAACGATCTGACTATTCATGTTCGAGGATATTCGAATTATTTTAAAGTATAAAAGGTTGGTCAAAGTTGAGATTGTTTGACTTATACAATTCCTATAATGTGTCAAAAGTGTGTTATTTGATTCGATAGCGGGGGACGATACTAGAGATATGATATTTGGTACCTAAAGATGACAATTCATCTTGGAATCTTGGGTGGTCCCAAAGCTGACGAGTTGTGACATCGCGATGTTACTTGGGACAAGGCATGAAGTTGAGTTGAAAAAGGAAAGTTTCATGACTAAAAATGCATTTTGGTAGTCTGTAGATGAAACTGAACCCAAAATGCAAAGTTTAAGGTTAAAACGGTTACACTAATAGTCCTAAGATGAAACCGAGCCCAAAAGAAAATAAAGAAAAAGAGGATTAAAATGATCATTTTGAAAATTGAGGGATGAAACGAGTCGTGGCCCAAGAGGGCGAGACCATTGATCATATCATCATCGGTTGCATTTACAGCAGAGAGGTTTGGGATAGCTGCCTCGCAGCCTTGCACTTGCTTGGCCTTGTACAGGTTGTGCAAGCACCGGTCATGGAGTGGTGGGTGAACAACAGGAAGACCTTGCCCAAAATCATTCGACAGGCATTCGACTCACTGCTTCTACTGATCGGCTGGACGCTTTGGAAAGAAAGGAACAACCGGACCTTCTACAACGGCTCCAGGTCACCTAATATGCTGGCTCGTTGCATTCTAGAGGAGGTGACGCTCTGGACCGCGGCAGGCTACCGCAGGTTGGCGGTTTTAGAGGCAAGACGGCAGCAGACGTAGCTTCTCTTCTTCTATTTCTAGCGGTTGTTAATCTTCCATAATGTAATCGTCTTGTGTAATCCAGTAGTTTAGGAGCTTGGTAACCTTCAGTACCTTCAGTTACCTTCTGTACGCGAACTTCGGTTCATTCCTGCTTAATGAAATACATGCAAGGGCATGTTCTTGGAAAAAAAAAACTGAGTCGTGGCCCATAATTGAGGAACCAAGATGACTATTCCGCCTTAAATTATTCTCTCGGTGCAGCGTGTCTGCAAGAATCTATTTTAGTTCTATGGCAATGTTCGACCGCTGCACTGTGTGTTGTTTGATTCGAAATTCTCATAGTTTGATTTGAATCACACTGAACCTACTCTAAGATAGTATAAATGAAATGACGCAACTGGAGCCTTAAAAAAAAACTCATAACAAGTAGCAGTAGTTACAGAAAATTGCACAATGGTTGAGGCTAGAGTTGGCAGCGAGGTGAATCCCATAAAGGATAAAAAAAAAACATAACCAGAAAGATACCAACCCTTTTACAACAACATAACCTATTGAAATTTGGAGTACTGCTCAATGCTGGCATCACCTAGGAACCTATGCGATACCAATCCTTTACAACAACCTGTGTAATGGAAAAAGGCTATAAGATACTGATTCCACCTATCGATTGGAAAAAAAAAAACCCTGCACATGCCAAACTTCTCACAGGAAAAGCATGCACAGAGAGGTATAAATGCATATCAGAAGGTGGCGCAAGAAGACATCTCGGATCCAGTTGATTACAAAAAAAAAAAAAAATGGCTCGTGCTATAGTCGCCTTTGTCATCGTCATGCTCGTAGCACATGGTTCGTCGCGAAGGGTTCTGTTAGACTCTAGAGCAGGCGATGGAGCTTCGCTTGTCGAAAGGAGCGGCAGTTCTTCGACATCACAGATTGATCCTGCCACCATCCAAGGTTGGAGACCCTCTGTTCTTGGTGTGTACACCTTTTTCTTTCAGCTACTGGTAAATTCTGTTGCAGCTATAAAACAAAAGAGGTGTTGGCTTTTTTCAGGACGTGAAGATGGATCAACAGCCGACAAAGAAGAGAAGATTTTGCTGACGCAACCGAATACTCTTTTCCGCCCGCCCAAAATGCCACCATGCGTTTCCAGGTGTTAGGGTGAGCTACGGCTTTAGTAAGCTGTAGACAGAACATGTCACATGTTTTGATGCTACTAGGGGCTCTACTTCACAAGGAAATCGTAACGAGCTCAATACTGTTCTACCAGCACGATGTAATTCAGTGGCATCAATGAATAAAAATAGTACTGCACGTCGTATCTGATCCTTAATTTGATTTCGGAGTAATACTTATCAGCCCAGAATGAAAATTTTACTTGCTTAGCTTCAACGTTCATTATTTGATTCTACTAACATAAAGTGTTCTGGCTCTGATAAGCTTGCAAATGTCGCTGCTGTCTAAATTCCACTTTTTTGTGTAAACAAACTGTCGACGTAAGTGAGATGTGCCTGAGACTAGTGGCAAAGGTTTCTTTGCCTCTTCTACACTTCGTTATTGATGTTTTTCTTTTTGTCGTTTTTTGTCTTCGTTAGGTGTTTGCTCATGGTGCGAGATCCATTTACTCTTATTTGGCCGGCGAGCCTCGGCAGGCAACCAGCGTAGCTACGTCAGCAAAAATAATTTACACCGTCCGATCCCCTTTCTACGGTCCAGTTTACCTCCACCGCTCATTTACTGTATCCCTCCGCGTGTCCGTCTATCATAGGATCCGAAGAAAATATCTTCCTCGTCTCCGAGCGTCACCTCCTCGTCTCCTCCGTCCTCCCTCCCCATCTCTCCGCTCTCTCCCTCGCAGCGGCGGCGGCGGCGGCCTTCGGCACGGCGGCGGCGCTCGGCCTCCGCCCGGCAGCGGCCGCCATCCCCCCTCTCCTCCCCTTGCGTGGCACGGCCGAGGCGACGGCGACCCCGCCGGGTGTTGCGCCCACACAGTGGGTGGCCGTGCCCGGCCGCTGTCGCCGGCCCCATGTCGTCCCCGGCCACGGCGTGAAGACAGTCTGGTGCCGTTCGTCCTTACATCTCCAAGCCTCCTCGCCTTTGTTCGTGCCGCCGTCGATCCCATTCCGGTTCCTCTCATCGTCCTCTGCAGCAAGTGTGCTTCGCGCTGAGGTGGGATCTCGGTCCTCTTGTCGTCCGTCCTCGGTCTCTGCTATTCTTCTTCCTACCTCTTCTTCTCCGGATCCTGCTTTCTTTGGTGTCGTTGCCTTGTTTGATTTTAGCTCATCGATTTGAAGATTTCTTCAGGCATCTTCGATTTGTCGCGGTCCTGGTCCTGTCTCTGGGCGTCGATTTGCAGATGGTAGGGTACTAGGGTTGGATTGTTCGTTCGGAATTCGTCGCAGTCCTCCTCGTGGTGTATTTGGTCCTCGATTTGGGAATGCTACAAATTTGGTCCTCGATTTGGGAATGTTGGGGTTTGCGTCGGCGTCCTCCTAGTGTGTTTGGTTCTCGATTTGGGAATGGTGGGGTTCGATTGTTCCTTCTCTTGGTACAGTGCGCGGCACTTCGTTGTGCTCGGGCCGGTGTTATTTCGCTGGGTTCTTGCTGTTCGGTTTCGGCGTCGTTCGGCTCCAGGCTGCATTGCTTGCCCTCCTGTTCCTGCATTTGCGCTTCGATTTCGATAGTTAGGGTTGGATGCTACAGTGCGTCGCGCCGCAATGTCGATGCTACCGGTCCGCCGTGTCTCCTATGCCTCGTCCCCGTTCTCTTGCTGGCGAGCCGGTGCGGTTGGTCGTGCTCCGCGGCCGCCACAACACGTGACGAGCTGTCAGTACAGCGGCGCGCCTGCTCCGGTCCCGTCGCCGCTCCGCCCCTGCTGAAAGCCTCTTGCTTGACGACGTCGTGAGCGACAACTACATGATCAGGTAGCCACATCGATTCCTGGTTCCTGATTTCTAATATTAATTTTGGGATAATATTAGTGCTAACAGTATTTCGCTCCATCAAAATTTTATCTTCGCCCTAAGGTGTGTGCTGCTGCTCTCTGAGGAGGTACAGAACATGGAGGACAGGAACCTAGGCAAGTTCTTGACGTCTTAGTGTCTTACTGACCAACCATATTTGATTATTATTTAATTGGTCTTCACACATGCAGATTTGCCGTATTGGCTTTTTTGTTTTTTTAGACAGGAACCTAGGCAAGTTCGTGAGGTCTTAGTGTGCTTTGCATTGACACATGATATATGATCTGCCATTTTTTTGGGTATTAGTGTGCTTTGCATGAAGAAACATTGATGCTCTCGCGTTAGCTAAGAAAACTCTAACCAGTTCCTCTCTTTTCTGTCTAGCAGAATAATAACGGAGTACCCAAGAACAAGGTACTAAGTCATCATCAGTGTAAGTACTGTGCATCACTTATTTCAAAGAATTGTTTTGAACCAACTTTTTCTCTTTTTCCTATGCATAGGTCTACTTTGGCAGGCTCATCTAAAGCAGATTTCTTGATCCGTTTAGGGAGCGAGTTCTGTCATCAACTCATGTTGCTCTCGCATCGAATAGAACTATTATCAATTTCCTTGTATTTTTGGTGTAGTGCAGTAAAATTGGGAACCCAACAATAAGATACTCAAGAATAGTCAATATAAGCATTATGCATCCCTTCTCGTTTTAAACAATTGCTGGCAAGTAGCTTTGATGTCGACTTAGTTCTGTCAAGACTGTTCTGCAACAAATATCCTGCTTCGATCAGTATGTTTCCTGGTCTGAATTTTGATAGCTATGTTCTCCGATTAGATGTACCTAGTTTTGGAAATCTTTCTATAATTGTGCTGCCTTAATCAACATGTTCACTGATCGATTTTGCACGACATAAAACTTGGAGTATTATTATATCGATTTCCTAATTAATTTAGTCTAAAAAATGCAAATAAGATTGGGAATCATCAAAGGGAGGTGTCCCAATCTGTTATGGGAGTTGGTAGTTCTGTTATGTTAGCTGCTTGATCCAATGATCTTGTTTACACCACTGCATTGTATATTCAGGTAGCTACATTCGCTAATTACTTCTGCCTATTATTGGAGATTGTTTTGTTCAGTTGAACTTCCTCACCATCCAGTTAACTGCTGAGCTATCGGATCTTGTTTATCACTATTTGTTTTTGTGGCTACATTCCCTAATTAGTTTTGCTTATTATTGGACAATTAATGTTTAGTTAAACTTCCGATCATGAGGTTATCTGTTGAGCTTAAAAACCATGTTGTTGGGTAACATTGGCCTGATTGAACCACTTTGTCTTTATTCCTTGGTATAACCCATTTTATCTACACATCTTTCTTTCAGGTTCCAAATTTTATTGGGATAAAAGCATGGTGAATCATTCGTGAAGTACATCCTTATGTTTCAAGGTTTGGGAATCGCTGGTTCATCAGGCTACAAATCGTTCCTTCTTTGGATCTTGCAATGCTGGATTCATATCCCATTTTAGGTATGTTTACAACAAGATGGAGCAAATGTCAGTAGAACCAAACAATATCTAGCTTCTAAATGTGGAACGGTTACCTTGCTTGCCATGTATTTCAAATGTTTCCTAGGCAAGGTTTGATAACTCTACATTCACTTCAGCATCTCCGGTTTGTCTTTTACTTGTAGATTTTACATGAGTTGTAGAAGAAAAATGTTTCCCCAAACAAGTGTACTAATGTGTCAAATTAAAAGTTGACAGTGCATCCCGCTTTGCATATGCAACCTATACGGCGAGGCCAACTCATTGCTTTATTGGTGGCGTTTCACCATGACCACCAACCCGGTTGAAAATCCTAATCTTATCCTGTCATCAAATCAATAGTATTTTGTTCCAACTATGGTGTTTTAATGTTATTTGGCACAGTTAAAGTGTTTTTTCTATCTCCGTCTACAAAATTAAATTGGCTCACCTATTCTTCCTATGTCTTTTTAAAGTGATTTGCCACAGTTAAAGTGATTTGGCTAGTCATCATTTTCCTTTTTTTTTTTTTTGCAAGGATCATTTTCCTGTTCAACCTATGTCTTTGTCCATGTACATATCTTGTCCTGCTACCTCTGAGTGACCTTAAAAAGGATTAGGTTGCTAATCATTTTTCTTCTCTCTGCTCTGTTGTGCTCTTATGAGGTTTTCAGGTTAAGTGGACATCCTTCTACATACTGATGCTGATACATTCAGTTGCACATCCATGTGTCTCTTAGAAAAAACAAAGGTAAAAACAGTGAAGTCCATCCTTCTAAATACTTATATTATTTAGTTTTTTTTTTTAGAAACACCTTTATATTATTTAGTAAAACAATGACATCAAGATTACCAAATTGTGTGTAGTCAATGCAAAGCATATGCGAATATAATGGATAATTTTCCTGCCAATTTAGAAAAGCCATTTTTTATTTTCTTTTTGGCTCTTTTGTCTGCTACGAATACGAATGAGCTAACATCCCCTTGGTGATTCTATTCCTTAGGTTATTCATGGTATGACATGATGAAGAAAATACCCTGGGCTAATTGACTATAAGCTGAAGGTGTGGTTTATTTATGCCTTTCCTCGATGATTTCACTTTTGTTTGATTTTATTTCTAGATTTATTTACATATATGTTTTCGATGGGAAATATAAGGTCCATTTCCATCGGTGTTGTGGGCTGCAGGACCAGTGTGCGGAACTCACCACACATTCTATCTCTATGGGCAAAATCGGTGTAGAAACCAAGAAGAAGACCCTTTTTGTAGTTTATTTTTTTGTTACATCATGCTCTTCTTATACAACCTTACCAGGCTTGGTAGTTTTGGCCATGGTGCGACCAGTCAGATTTTTAATATGAATTTAGTTTTTGCTATAGTGAATGATATTTCGGCTGCTTAGTCCTTGCTACTAATTATCTGCAAATTTGTTGTGAGTCGAAGCATGACCTACTTATGTTATTCTTCGTGATATTCTAGCCTTCATGTTTGGTACAAACAAATCAACTGAACTTGAATTTAAGAGTTATCGATTGGTCCCTTGTTTCAGTCATCTTTTAATAGGCATATGTTCACATAACCTTGCATTTGGTGAGTTTTTGGTCGAATGTTCTTTTCGTTTGCTCATGCGAGAGATTACTTTTCAAGGTTCAGTATTTCTCTATTTTTTATGTACTTGCATTATTATCAGCATTTTGAAACTCCATTGTCTGACACCTTTTTAACATACATGCCGATTTTTGCTGCCTTTTTGTATTTTTCCAACCTTTTTTCCTGTTGTTTGCTGAAATCAGTTAACAAATTGTAGGTGAGTGGGTCCTTTGTAATAGGTCAGCACAATCATCAGCGACCTCTGCTACTGGGTTGACATAGTTGGAGATTCAGTGGACTAAGCAACTGTACCAAGGTTCATAGTTCATACATACTCAGGTGGAACTTCATAAACCCTTACTGCTTTGCCAGAAATCCAGAATTATTAATGCCTTTATTTGCCATATGACTGCATTAGGAAAGATGTATCCAGATACTCTGTTTAGTTTTGTTACTGCTCCTATTGGCACCAAAATGGCATTCTCTGTTACTATGTGGCCATGGTTGAGGCTCTACAGTACAGTGCACATGAAACAAGAACCCTCTCATTCTACAGGAAAAATAATTACTTCATATCCTCCTCGGTTGATTATTATATGCCTTCCTTTGGACCTTCGACCTAAAGAAAAATCAGGATCTACCTTTTTTAGACCAAGGTGGTGGTTAGAGGTTTTCTCAGCACCAAATTAAAAATCTTGAAAAACGAAACATGTGTGCTTCTATGGATTAATTGTCTTTTGGCAAAAGGTGCCCATATACAAAAACATCGTATGCTTTCCATCATTTTTGTACCATTAAATGGTGCATTGAGTACTGCATTCCTCAGATTAGATATAGTGACCTCATTCTATTCATGGCTCATATGCAGGTTCTTTCCCTTCTCATTTGCTCTTTTTTGCTGATTTCCATCAACAGCTTATCATTTCTTCCATATGTTGTAGGGCACCAACGGAGATACTAAACGTTTGCAAGTGCCTATGTGAGGATGAACTTCTCACTGACAAGGTAAAATTCTTGAGATCTACTAATTGATGCCTAACAAATATTATGCACTATACACTGCTCCTTAACAACAAACATGTGGTTTGTCATATCTGAAACTCTGTAACCCATCCCGCTTCCATTTCTCCAGTAAGCTGTAGATGATGAAAATTTAATTGTAGTAGGAGTAAGTGTAATACATGATCACAGCAGCGGTCCAACAGGTTTACCACTACAGCCACAACCAAAATGGTAAAACCACTGAACATAAAGCACATTTTTTGGGAACATACAGTCCTTCACAATTATGTGCACTAAAATGAAAGGCCTAGGTCTGTAACATCCAAACATCAACCAAAAGGCAGTTCAAGCACGTTAACCTGAACAAATATTTTTATTGGATTATTTACCCTCCCAAACCTTATGGTTCCATTCTTTGTTGTCTTTGTATAGTTTGATATCATGTTGTTAAACTGAACAAACATTTTTTTGGTTCCTTCATTGCATTATTTTGTTGTCAGTCTGGATACAATACTTTCTTCTATGTCTTCAAATCCTGATATACTAAATCCATGGATCAATTTATATCATGCCCATACTGCATCAGGTGGACTATCTGTTCTAATAGTAATAGAGAGGCTTGTTGCTGCCAAATACTGCATCAATGTTCAGAAGCTTTGTATGTACTACGAGTAACAAGGTACATCATCGAGAGCTCTACAACTATCATAACTATGTCCATTTATTTCCTAAATGTTAATTCACTTCCTGCCTACACTTGCAGAAATATTACATGTCAACAACGCTCGAAACTGAGACAACCAATTTAGAAGGCCACCGTTGGAACTGGATTGACATATCAGATGAGTGGCATGGTCTACCATGGCCAGCTTTTCTTGCACCCACACCGAAGCTATAACCAAATTAGTATAAGTTAATGCTGCCGCTGCAGAATAGCTAGGAAATGTTTACATGTATATGTGAAAGTAAACTTTACTCACTATTGTATATATAATCTAACTCCGACTGTTCTATGTATCAACCTATGTAATATTGTTATTATTTTCTAATCCAGCTATTAACCTACACCCATTAACCAACCTATGTAATATTATTATTAATTTTATAATCCAGCTATTAACCTACGCCCATTAACCTCGCGCGCAATGGCGCGCGCAATGTACTAGTACATATTAGAGCTCAAACTAACCCTCCACTCTCATTTGCTTATTAGTGATTGCATCTTTGGGGAGATAGGAGTGGTTCTAGTGCATTTGATTTGAGAAATTGCATTCACTACTACAGAACTGACAATCTCGGACAGCGTTATCACAAACTTTTTTTTTTAAGAACTGTTGTGATAACTTTTACCTTACCACAGCCGGTTCATATTAACATTGACAACATTGGCAGTGATAATTATCACAGCCGGTTTGCATTACCAACCAGAGGTGATGATGGACACCCATCACTGTTCGCTTGTCGTGTGAACCAGCTTGTTGTATGACCCGTCAGTTATAACCATGTTGCAGCACAATAAAGTTCATAATTTTTTCAGACAAAATCGGATCAGAACAAACTTTATACCATCTAATGAATATAATGATGCACAAATATTTTGAGCATTAATAAAAAATATTGGTGTTAATAATGTAATCTAGTTTTTTTTTTTATTCGGTAGGTTTTTTTTTTAAAAAAAATTCTTGTGACTCTGCTAGGAGATCCAAAAAGGATGAGGAAGGAAGCATTGCACAAAAATTTGTCAATGTGAAGATTATAGAATAGCTTTCGGCAAAATTAGTCTGTAAACAAGTATATCAAAAATATGCATAACATAAATGGTTAAAATAGTATAATCGAAGCACAAAAAACATGAATGTGGTGATAGAAATGATAGAAAAACTGAGATCATAGGAACTCTTAATACCATTATGGGGGCTTGATATAAGCAAGGATAGTAAAAACTGTTTGAACAACCGTGCACACTAGCATGATAACGGCAGCTAGGACAGCTAATGCCAACCACGGATTGCTGAAGTGATTTCTCCACAGCCATGCAAGCCATCTGTTGAGACGACTTTGGTAATGAGCCTCCAATGCCCAGCACAGAGATTTTAGGTAGTAATAATCATCAGACCCAAATGAAACTTGTTTTGTCAGTCTAGTGAACAGAGACGGAATATCGTCATCACTATCTAACACATGAACAATGATCCCTTTTTCAGCAAGTAATACAGCATCTTCTGGTGTGCTGACCAATTGGGACATAAAAACAATGTAGGCAGTGATGTCATTGCCAAATCGAGGATCTACTTGTTCAAATGCAATTAAGTTCTTGAATAAAGATTCTGTATTTTCATCGATAAGAAAACAAGGAACTTCTACTATTCCATTGCTGAATTTTATATCCAAGAGAGAATGCTTATCATGTTTATTGTACTCCCTTTTTATGAGTCCAATACCAGCATCATGGTATTGTACTGCTTGACGCCAACGACTTGGCAGCTGGCCAGCTTGGAAACAATCCTTTTGCTGCATTTGAATTTTAAACTGGTGAGTTGCCTCTGGTCTGTGAGAAATACCCGTATAGTTATGGCCAAAATGTAGAAGACGGTACCAATACCCAGGCTTTATCTGACTTGCTTGAATTTCCTCAATTTTCTGACTAGGTCTGAGGTATATATGACATAAATGCAGGAAATGATGGAATTGCTTGGGTCTGTTGGCCTCTTCAACGGCTGTTGGAAACTGCCTTAAGATATCCTCCACACATTCAGAAAGTTTCTCTGCGGGGGATGTGTCCATCATGATATCATTCACTACAAATCTGTATATTCTGTCTACAACAAAAAATGGTATCTGGTTCTCTAACAAAAAAAGATCATGCCAGGCCAAAACGCTGTACCAATCTCCCACATTATTAAAATCACAAGGAAGCATTTTGTCATTCTCTGTTTCATTTCTTCCCACTGGTGTACTACTGGCACCATTGTTGCATAACTCTATTTCTATCACAGAGCTGTCATGTTGGTGCACGAATTTGTCAGTTATGTTCCTGCTGCCTGCTTCATCATCGTCAACAGGTTTCGATGATGCTCCTCTTTCTTCAACTTTAGTAGCACCACTTTCTTCTTGAATTGCAGTCCGTTCATTCCGATTTACACTAGGCATTGCAGAGCCAACGGATCCATCAATTTTAACTAGTATAAAACAGACATCAAGTAAAAGCATCTGAAGAAATTGTTTCCTTTCCATCTTAATATCGTCTGAATAACAATCTCTAGCTCGTTTCTCTAATCCAGCAGCTATTTTGAGGTAATCATGTAAAGTTTTTTTGCAATCCAATTTCAGTAGGAAATCCAAACATTTCCACTTTTCTTTCTCCATGTGCAGAAGAGCCGGTGCTCCTTGGTGATATGGACCAACTGAAAGGACAATTGGTTCATATGAACTCCTGTCAACCTCACGGATGTGTTGTGGAACCTTATGGATTGTGCAAGGCTCCCTATGAATAACCTCTCCTTGTGATGCATACTTGTTTATTTCCCTTTTTATAGAACTGACCAGTGAATCCATTCTATTCTGTTGAAGAGACCTACTTACAATAATGGTTGATGGCCTTATTTAAATGTTGATGACAATGACTATTCATTGATCATAAATGCATCATCTGTGGTGTGAATATGTTGTGATCATAGCTGCATTAATGAAATCCATCGATTAAAATTCTGGCGCTTCAACAAGCAAGAGACACTATATATAGCAGCAGAGTTCATACAATGATATTCAGCTAGTCAAAAAGAAGAAAAAGAAAACGACGAAAAAAAAATCTGTGGAGATAGAAAATGAAATTAAAAATAATGCAGCAAGAGTGTACATAGGCAACAACAGCATCCAATTCGGATGGACACAATGAACGAAAGAGTGAGAGGGCTAGACCTGATGGAAGTCCTCCTCTTCTCCGGCGAGATCCTCGCTGCGCTGTGCCCTGGTCCGCCTGTGCACTTCTATATGGAAGGCTCCCAAACCTGTGGCCGCCGCCGGTGTTGCCAAGGGGAGAGAGGTCACCGAGTGGTGTGAGGTAGAATGGTTCGGCTACATGCGGCTGACAGGGAGCCAGAGAGGGTAGGTCGCCAGGTGTGTGTGACTGAGATCTGAGAAAGGACCAAAGGGGTCTGGTGTAGAGGGGGGCAGGGGAGAAGAAGCTAGAACTATATGAGAGGAGCCACCAGAGTTGTTTTAGAGGAGTTGTGACTGCTTCAAAACGGCTCCGTTTTCTCCCAAAGAGCCTTACTAAACAAGGCCACATGGTCATCGAAAGTTTATCTAATTTAAAACCGGATTTTTTTCTCTACGCATCATTGTATTAAGTAGAAGAGAGTTTGACAGGTTTTTTTCCGGGGTGGATACAAATATTAAACACAGCCCGCCACCCCAGACTAGACATTCTAGTCTTCGCACACCGGCTTTGAACGCTCAGGCGCGGCCCCCGTCCCCGCGGTCGCTGCTGTCGCTCCTCGTCTGCGAACAACTCACACAAGGCCCGGACATCTCCTGGTCTTCCCTGGAACATCGCATCCAGCTTCAGCTGTCCCTCCCGCGTCGGCTGTGACTCGATGAACCCCATCTTCCTCATGGCGATGATCTCGCCTCTCTTCGCCACCGGGTAATTGGAGAGGGGGTTGGCCGCGATGCGCCTGCTCCGCGTAGGCAGCTTGACGGAGCTGGAGTCGGCCCCTCTGGCTGGCAGGAGCGGAGTGGTCGCCTTGTGGAAGACTCTCTTGGCGAAGTTCTTGAGCCGCCCTGTGAGGGAGCCGTCCTTGGGCGGGATGCCCGCCTCCCCGGTCGGCGAGCTGGCGGCAGGCCTCCGGAGGATAACAATTTGTTGTTATATTGCATGGTAAGTCAAAGTTGTTTACCATTATCCTCTACAAATTTAGAGTTACAAGGGCTAATTATGTTGACAATGTTTTTTTCCCGATCAATTCGGGAGAGCTTTGGCTCCACTACTTGTATTAATCGAATGAGAGGGCTAGAAAGGAGCAACATGGGAGAGGCGCTCATGCACATAAGCTTGCCAGACAACAATCTAGTTCTCTAACGACATTACTGACAATGGTTTTTTTTTTTACTAAAAAACTGTGAGGGAGATCCCCACCATGCGAGCCATTTTCATTAATTTTATAAAACAAAAGGTAAAGAGTTCTTACATGGAGGAATTAACTAAAAGCATCTAACCATATACAGAAGTTTAATCAAAGATTAGGTTTAAATCTAACTAATTGAAGTAGGCACTGGCTCTTGAAATTTGAAGCCCATCCGTTGAGCCTTGGCTCATGTCGCTGAATACTTTATCATTTCGAACCTTCCAAGTTCCTAGGCAGCTACTAGCGACACTTCTGTAAAACATGGTATGTTGTGTGTTAATCGCGCTTGAAACAACCTATCCATCAGGTCCAGCGAGAGGTCCCAGTTGATGTTCAGTCTTTGCCAACAGCTTTGTGCAAAAGGACATTCAAAGAAGAGGTGTTCTATGGTTTCCTGCTCTCCTGTATTGCACATGACACATGCAGTACCACCCTGAACATTCATATTACGTCTTTGAAGCATTGTCTTCGTGTTTAGTCTATCCACCAGAACGAGCCACACAAAAAATTTGATGTGTGGGGTGCATCTCGACTTCCAGATGATCTTTGAAGATTGCATGGGTCTCGATGGGACTGAATACATGTGAATAAAATCTGTTCGAAGTGTACTTACTTCCCCAGATTAGCGTCCAACGGTCTGTACTCAACTCATCATAGGGCATATTTTGCAGTTCACCTTGTAGGTGTTCAAGTTCTTCCAGAGCCTACGCTGATAGGGACAGAAAAAATATGTGTCCAGATCTTCAGCATCCGTCATTTGAAGGACTGAAATGCCATCATCCTGGGCAAAGGAAGCGAGCCTAGGGTACTTGAGAGCTAGCACTTCTTCTAGCCAGATGTCTTCCCAGAAGCTTACTGATGAACCATCACCTAGCTGACATTTTGTTACTTGTCTGAAGAGGATGTTTAGGCGAAATATATCTTTCCACTAGAAAGATCCAACCTCTCGAGATGTGTGTGGGACTTTGTTGTTGTAATATTTATTCCAGACCAGCTGCACCCACGGAATGTCCTCTTTGTTATAAAACTTACTCTCAGTTGCTTCATGAGAAGAGCATCTCCATTACTGACAATGTTATTGATTGAGATTTCTTGAATGATTAATCCATGTTCACATGAAAAAAAAAAGATGATCTCGAGAGAGGTCGTGCGCTTTGCTCTGTTTTGCGAGGAAAAGAGAGTTCATTTATTGATGATTCCATCCTAGGACATCTATGGCAGGTTCACACCACCTTAGAGATAGAATAGCCAAAGCAACAACACTCATTCTTGCTACTAATAATGTCCAACCATAGCTCGTGGAGTCTATGAATGCTTTTAAGATCACCATGAATTGTGACATGTAAGCTTGGTGATGAGGTGGAACACGGGGCAATACGTTAGCATGGTGCATGGGGAATGAGTTCTTGGGACCTCCCTTCTGTGCTTGTTTTTCGACAAGAAAAGACTGTGGGGGGTTTTTGGGACCTCCCTTCGGTGCTTGTTTTTCTTGATAAGAAAAGACGTGGGGGAATTTCTCATAGTCTTGACTTTTTTTAGAAAATAGACACCCAAATTCACTACCGACGGGATTCGAATCGGGTGGCTAGGTGTAATGCCACATTCAGACATCTAGCCAAAGTAAGCCACTTCCCTCCCTTCGGTGCTTGTTTTGTGGGGTGATCCTTATCTCACTCAGTTCCGTTCTCACGAACGATCGCAAATGGATTTGCGTCTCACTTCCACCTTGAATTTGCCCCATTTCTCTAATCTCCACCTCGTTCTTCACCTCGCTGGGTCCAGCGCCCTTGCCCCCGTTGATTGGTAAATTTCAAAATGTCATTCAAAACAGAATTGTTGGTCATTTTATTTATCTTAACTTAGATCATCGTGAAATGGATCGAAGAACAGGGAGCTGTCGGATTCGGTGCGGTGCTTGTGCTACAGTAAAATACACACTGGGTACTTAAACTATTGGGGTAGTATCATCTAGGTACTCGAACTGAAAAAGCTATCACCTGGGTACTCAAACTATTAGGATAATATCATCTGGGTACTTGAACTATAAAAGCTCCCACCTGGATACTTAAACTATTGGGCATTACCATCTGGGTACGCCAGGACCGCGGGAAAATGAATTTTGATTTTTTTTCATTTTCTAAAAATTGATGAATAGTGCTGGAATTTGTTATTTTTGTAAAAACATAATTAGAGCTCCAAAAATTCTAAAAAAAATTGTGTAGCCTCTCCATGATGTAGTCTACCTAAGAAAAAATATGAAACTTGAAAAATAAATAGTTTTGTATATTTAAAAATTACCTCTTTTAATTAATAAATGAGCTTCCATGAATTTTAATAATTAAAATAAAGTAAGATTAAAATATGTAATTTTTAAACATACAAAAACAACTCATTTTTCAAGTTTCATATTTTTCCAAGGTAAAGTATATCATGGAGAGGCTACATAAAAACTTTTATAATTTTTGGAGCTCTAATTATGTTTTTACAAAAATAACAAATTCCATTGCTATTCATCAATTTTTAGAAAATGAAAAATTTATTTTCCCGCGCTCCTGGCGTACCCGAATGGTACTGCCCAATAGTTTAAGTACCCTGGTGAGACCTTTTATAGTTCGAGTATCCAGATGATACTATCCAATAGTTTGAATCTGCGCAGTGTGGTAATTTTTTTTCGGTTCGAAAGTGATGATACTGCGCTTTAGCATCTAATGGTGCATTTTACTCTATATATATTCAGTTGCCAGTTGCATTGGCGAGAGACCTCCGTGCTCGTGATTCGTGAGCGAAAAATCGTGGGATGCCAAGTTCGGTGTCGTGGACATGCTGATAACAGTTACAGCCCCTAATTGGATTTGTATAGATGTAAAGACTTGTCCGCGAACGTGCGGTAAGTTTCGTTTTGTGGGTTACCGAATGCCACAATCTGTAACTTCCCTGGAAACCTTTTATTTTTAACGCAACACTTTCCTGAAAACTGGAAGTGCAGCAACTGCATTTGCATTGTATGAACTGCTTTCAGCATTCGGAGACATACATGGGTGCTCCAGCTCTCCAAAGATTTTGTGTTCACAATAAAAAAAAAGTTGAATTCACTGCATTCGACGACAGGATATGCAGTTGAAACCATTATTTTGCTTATTGTGTTCACCGATTTTTGTGTTGTTGTGGTTGCGAGCGTAAGATTATCGTCAGTTCAGAATTCAGATTGTGCCATCCAACACTCAAGTATCTTCACTTCAGTCGTCATGAACGGTGAACCCGATGGAATGACTGGTGCACGCCGAATCTTCCCGGTTCGGTGCCGTAGCCGGGGAGTCGTGGTGTTGCGATTTGTGGTGGCGACTTGGCAGCCTGATCGGCTGATCGTGCACCGAGTCACCCAGACGGCCAGACCCCGGTTCATAACAGTTCTTTTACTGTTTTATTGAAACCTGAAAGTGTTCAGGAGTTCGGGTGTTCTTCTGCAACGTTCGCTTCTGTAGGTATTGTAGCCGAAACTGCAGATAAGCGATCACAGCCTCATTGATTGTCACAAATGGCCCCGTTTGGAACGTGGTAAATTTCCGTGTTCTTATGTTTTCTCTGTGAAATTGAATTGATTTCTATGAAATTTCTGTGTAATTCCCGTGAAATTCATATGTAGCTGGCCTATGTAGTCTCTACATGTTATTGTCCAAATGTCAGCTTAATTGTGGATTGCAGCAGGGCACCACTGTTCCTGAACCGGCTCTTCAGATGAGTCTCGACTCTGACCCATAAACCGTCAATCTCCACGACCGCCCCCGCCACCATCATCCCCGTCCACCGCCTCCCCTCCCCCTCCACCCCGTCCCCGTCCTCGCACCGCATCACGTGCCGTCACACTCCAGCCCGCACCCGGCGGCAGCCGCCGCTGCCCCCACCAATCCGCCCCCTTTCCCCTCCCCGATGTCCACCCCGTCGGCGCCCCCGCCCTGCCCGCACCTCGCCGCGCACCGCCTCTCCTCGCGCCCGCTGCGCTTCCTCCGCCGCTGCCTGCGCGTGCGCCCGCTCGGCCGGCCCGAGATCCGGCGGGACCCGCGGGAGCTGCCGCGCTGCTCGCCCTGCGCCGCCGCGGCCCCGTCCCCGGCCTCCCCGCGCCTCTACGCGTGCCTCTCCTGCGCCGCCGTCTTCTGCCCGTCCCACGCCGCCTCGCACGCCGCCGCCGCCCCGGGGCCCGGCCACCAGATCGCCGTCGACGTCGACCGCGCCGAGCTCTTCTGCGCCGCCTGCGGGGACCAGGTCTACGACCCGGACTTCGACTACGCCGTCTTCCTCGCCCAGTCCTCCTCGCTCCTCCCCTCCACCTCCACCTCCGCCTCCGCCTTCCCGCCCCCGCCCCCGGCGCTCCGCAAGCGCCGGCGCGTGGACTACCGCGCGTGGGCGCCAGATCCGGCCGAGTTCGCGCTCATGAGCTCCGCGGACCCCACCACCTCCGCCTCCGCCGCCGCCCCGGCCGGGCTGCGCGGGCTCAACAACCTCGGCAACACCTGCTTCATGAACTCCGTGCTCCAGGCGCTCCTCCACGCGCCCCCGCTCCGGAACTACTTCCTCGGCGATCGCCACAACCGCTTCCTCTGCCCGCGCCGCACGCCCGTCAGGAACCGCGCCGCGGATGCCGACGCCGCGGCCAGGGTCGCCTGCCTCGCGTGTGACCTCGACGAGATCTACTCCGCGGTCTTCTCCGGGGACCGCATGCCCTACAGCCCCGCCAAGTTTCTATATAGGTCTGGACTCTGGATCTCGCGCGATAATCGCAATGGTTGCTTGCTGCCATTTTGGGTTTATAGCACCATGCTGTCTTCCTTCCTGTTGGATCCATTGCGTATGGGGAAAGCAAAGTTAATATTTATGGTAGCTAAAATGGGTTCTTCATGAGTTGTATACTTGTATGTAACGTGGGGAAGGGAATCTTGCCTGAGGTGTTGGGTTGTATTCTGGCTTGCAATGATACATTACAGTGTTATTTGGATTATATGCCTTGTATTTCAACTAGATCATGATCGTGGAATGAGCAGAGAATGTGCAATCAAATAGGGAGGCATTTTTAGCATTATGTTATTGTAATGCCAGTAGAAAAGGGAGAACAGCTACAAATCTCAATACATGGCAATTGGTTGATCACATGACATTTTTAGCATTATATATGTTATTGTAAACAGTTATACATCTCAATACATGGCAATTGATTGATGACATGGCATGGCATGGCATTTTTAGCATTATATGTTATTGTAATGCTACTAGAAAAGGGGTAACAGTCACACATCTCAATTGGTTGGTGGCATGGCATCCTATCCCATATCAAACAACCTATTGGGCCTAACTGCTTAAGTCATCTGGCATGCTTAGCAGTCATTAAACTGTCTAAAATATTTAAAGTGCTAGAATGCATGAAAATATGCAAATCCAATGCAGGACAGTTGGCCAGGTCAGTTTTTAGGTATTCTGGGGCGCTTTGTTTGTGAATTTTATTACAGTTCCCATGTTTCAGGACATCTGGATCGTTTGAATTCCCTGCTTGGTTAACTTTTCTAGTCTTCTATGAGGCTGAGCATATAGAAAACAATATGACATCTGTTTAATTTTATTCTGCCTTCTGAATAGAAGTATTTAAATTTAAACTTCTTCTGATTATTGATTATCATTGTGATTTTTTAGTTGGTGGCAGCATGCATCAAACCTCGCAAGCTACGAGCAACAGGATGCTCATGAGTTCTTTATTTCCATCCTTGACCATATCCATGAAAATATAAAGGATGATCAACAAAAGTCACATGCCCAAGGTATACTTCTTTTTGCTACTTTCAGGATATAAGACCTTTGCATATGTTGCGGTCAACTGAAATCTGTATCAAGTGGCTGCATATGATATTTTGTTTTTAGATTGCAAGTTAGTTTGCTAAAGTATCTAATAATAAGTAACATGAGCACACTTTTGGACTTCTGTATGAGATGAGCACAGCTAGATCCATGTGTTAGAATAGCAAATCTCTAAACTTCTGAGTACTAGGTACATTTTTTTTTACTGTTGGTTCCACATCTCTTTGGAGGATAACCCGGCTTGTACAAAAAATGGCAAGTAGGGAAAGGATAGTTTTCCAGTACTATTAGGTTAACAGATCAGCCCAATGTTTTGTTTTTTGGATAAGTAGTGATGGATTTTTCATTTGATTTGTTGGAACATTATTTATCTTGAGTAAAAATAATCACAGGTAATGTTAAATCCTAACACTGTCATTTGTCTCATTATAGGCCATGGGGACTGTTGCATTGCCCACAGAGTATTTTCTGGTATCCTGAGGTCAGATGTCACCTGCACAAGCTGTGGGTTCACATCCACAACTTTTGAGCCCTGTATGGACATTTCCTTGGATATGGATGCTGGAGATAACAGTTTTGGTGTAGCAAACACAAAGTCGCATGTGCGCAACGGGGAACGGGGCTTGGCTGGTGTGAATTCCAAGGTATCAACTCTAATGAGGTGCTTGGAGCGGTTTACAAGGTCTGAGAGACTTGATGCTGAGCAAAAGTTCTTCTGTGAACACTGCAACGAGAGGCAAGAGTCCCTGAAGCAAATGTCAATTCGCAGGCTTCCGTTAGTTTCCTGCTTTCACATAAAGAGATTTGAGCATTCATCAGTCAAAAAGGTGTCGAGGAAAGTTGATCACTGTTTGCAGTTTCCCTTTTCCCTTGACATGGCACCTTACTTATCATCATCTATTCTCAGAAGTAGATATGGTAACCGCATATTTCCTACAGAAGCTAGTGATGCAGATGCAGTTTCAGAATTGTCATCAGAATTTGAAATATTTGCAGTGATCACACATAGTGGTAAGCTCGAAGCTGGACATTATGTGACATATCTGAGGTTAAACAATCATTGGTACAAATGTGATGATGCCTGGGTAACCAGAGTTGAGGAGCATACTGTCAGGACTTCTCAGGCATACATGCTCTTCTATGTGCAGAAGACGCTATACTACAAAGCTTGTGAAAGAGCAGCGGCAGTCTGATCTGAAGCAAACATTGGCACCATACCACCAGGAAACAAGTTGTCACCGAATCAGATACACATGTAGTTTGTCAATCAAGAGGAAAAATGTGCCATATGCACAGCACAGCAATGGCCTGGCAAAGTTTTTCATTCTCCACTGACCTACAGTTCCAATCAGGGGGAAGTTTTTTTTTCGGCGATTTTATTTACAGGCAGCTGCCCAAGGGAAGATGCTCGAATTTATGCATCGAGTTATTGTATTATCCTGGCTAATGGATTTCTTGTGGCGATTTCCTTAAACTCAAGTGCTTCATTATTTTATACCATTGGTGGTGACTGGTGAGGATGCTCTAACCAGTTGTGCTGGTGTTGATTGATCAAGGAGAGGAGTATAAAATGTTGAAAGACAACAAAAAGGGAACCAATTTTTTTATGTGTTCCTTTCAGCAATTGCATTCTTGCTCTACTAAATGTAGAGTTTTTCCTGCTGATACAGATGGTTGTGTATTGCTCCCTTGCTTTTTGTTTGTTCTTGGTCTTAAATGGATGAGCGGAGATCTATAGAGGTTGTCATAGTGTCCACCGATCTTGCCTTATATTGAAGTTAAAAATGTAAGGTAAATTACAGGGCTGATGAGATGAGCAGGAACATGGAGATATCATGTAGAGTTGCATTTTGCATCTCTTCTCGCTCGAAAATCTGATTGCAGCTCTGATATGATTTGGTGTGTGAATGTGGTGAGGCGAATCCTTAGATTCCGACCCATGTGTGATTGTGACGTGAGGAATAGGCCACTGCTAATGTAGGAGCTCCCTGCTCAACGAGCTTAAATCTGAGGTGCCCTGTGAATCTACTACTGGTACATTATTAGTGGGCATTCACGACTCTTCTCACTTGACTGTTATTGCGAAGATCAGGTGAGAAGGTTCTCTCTGCTATGTACGTGGAGTACATTGTCGCTTTTGCTATATGTCCATCACACCACGCATGTGCAGTTGTGCTTGGTGCTCATCCGCCGTCGCGCTCACAACGCTCTGCTTCCGTCTTCTTTTCTTTCTTCTTCGTGTTCATCCCGTGCCTAGGCAACTCGCATCAGATGCGAGCTGGAGCATCCACACTGAGCAGTCCCTAAGATCTGTAGCCCCTTTTCCATCCCAAATCCGATTTGTACTTGCTTGAGCTTGAATCTTATTTGGGCCACGAAGTGCACTTGGGCTGCGAATTGGGAGGTGGGAAAGGTGCTCTTCTATCAACTGTCCGACAGCCTAATCTCAAACAAAAAAAAAAAAAAAAAAAAGACCCTTGTTGGATAGCCATTCATTAAACTCGATATATGTATGGTACATGCATTTTACAACATTATTATATCAACTATATTTTATTTCATGATCCCTGCCTAATAATATTAAAGTATGGTATAATTTTTCACAATGAACTCTGATTTTGAAGATCTTTGACTTTATGGGAAGTTTAAATTATAGGGATACCATCTCAACTGAAAACAAGCTTCAAGATTACCATGTTCAAGTGTTCTTCCAAGTATTCCTCTCAAGTTAGCAACATGGCTTGGTTAGTTGCCCATGGTGACATGGTGTCGAAACCAATTTGACACAAAAAAAATATTGTTGTTGAATTGGGTATTGGACCATATAGGGTCTCTACTACATTATTTTTTCGATGAAGTACGATATTGTTGTAGAATTGGGCATTGGACCAGCTTAGTCTACATCCGGCACTCGCAAAAAAAAAAAAGAGTCCACATCCCTAACTAGGAACATCATGTATATAAGGGCCCTTGCATAATAACTAAGATATTGAATACTATCTTCGTTCTAAATTATAAGATTGTTTTATTTTTTTATTTCACTATGTGGTGTATATCAAAGTACAAAGCAAAGATAATGTATCTTGAAAGCCAAAATATCTTATAATTTAGGGTGGAGAGAGTACATATATGTCTACTTGTGACTGCCAATTATTTTTTACTTATCAATGCCAGTTGTACTAAATCCAACAAATATTTGATTGTAATCTATTTTTTACTTACTCGCACATTTGGTAACGGAATATAAAGAATATACAACTGCAATCTAATTTGATTGTACATGAAACGCTCATTAACATTGTAACTGAGCTCGTGCGCTGAACGTCAATGGCATTGGTAACTGAATGGTGTCAATAAAATGTTATATTCTTCCGTATGAACCCACGGCCATTTAATAATAACTTGTAATAAAGAAAAAGAAGTAAACGCCACACAAGTTTGATCAGAGATATAGTATCTTGTTAAGTGATAGTTTGCCTTTCTTAATCAGCTACGCACTCAGATGACCCACGACACGCGCTTTATTATTGTAGAGAAGCACAGTAGCCACATTCTGCAGACGATAATCATCACGCATTCATGCGTAGTGTACTAGTCGCCGCCCCCGCCCGGCCCTTTTCTGGCACGACAAGGAACGCACAGCGCACGCCACGCAGGCCGCTTTCCACTCCACCCAACCTTCGCTGGCCGGCCATCGTGGAGCCGCCCACCCCCTTGGTACTCCCAGAGTCCCAGGATCATATCGCCCCAGGCACGCACACCGCACACGGCACTGTGAACAAGAGGAAAAGATTGCTTCGATCGTTTCGTTGCGTGCTCACGCATTGGGTCGTTTTGCGTTTCTTAACTGTATTGTGTTTGGCGCAAAGACGCTTCTGCGCGCGCACGCCGACACAAAGATGAAACCCCTATCACACGAATACACGATCACACCCCTTGAACCCTGATAAATGTGGAGCTCAGCGGCGCAACAAATTTTCGGTTATCTGCACGGTAGGTCAGTAGCTAGCATCCATGAAAGCAACGGCGCCTGCTCGTCACAGTACAGGCACAAGATGGAATTTCTACTGCTGAGAGCAGTGCAATAATAGTGGAATTCATTCATTGCTTTTTTTTAGCAACATGAATACTGGAATTCGTGGATTAGGCCTTGTTCTCTTCCCAAATTCACTCCCAAATTTTACTATGCAGAATTCCTATTCCCTATCACATCAAAATGTCGGCACATGTATGGAGTATCAAATGTAGATGAAATAAAAAACTTATTGCACAGTTTTATTGTACTTTGTGAGACGAACATTTTAAGATTAATTAGTCAAAATTTGAACAATTTTTACCACATAAAAACAAAATTGCTACAGTACGCATTTAATACGCACGGTAGCAAACAGTGCCGATTCGGCAGCCCGGAATCGGGAACTAAGCAAGGCCTTAAACAACTTGAGTTGCTATGCATCACTGGCCGAAAACGACCTGTGGCACTCACTCATTTATGCCCATTATCTCGCCATTCATTTTCGATTGGATACAGCACAGACAACGCACACCATGCTTGTGGTAACATACTGACAAGTCCGTCGTACCTGAATCTTTCTTCAGTTAGGCCGGACGCACGAGTTGTGCGGGAGTTGGGTTTTCCCGTTCGGAGGTCTTGTTCCTGTCAACGGTATCATCATGGATATAACAAGCACGCTCTGCTGCAGTAAAATGCAGTTAGGAAACCGTCTACTAATAGTATATTGTGGGTACTTCGTCATGGTCCATTGAGAACAACGATTAACGACGGCACACTTTTTATGTGCCTGCAATATGCGCCACTTGTGTACCACCCTGTACGTGTGCGCCTTGTTTATTTGCCGGTTTGTCAGAAAAGTAATGGTTGGCCATCTGCTGGTTTTGCAGCAGCGACACATGCGCCAAGTTGGGTACAAGACGGGCTGCGAAAGGTCGGCTACGGTTGTCATCCTAATTCTGTTTCTAGCTGCGACCTGCGAATAAAAAGCATCGTCCGTATATACTACTTCTTGTCTCTGTTACTCTAAAGTCTCTGGAGCCAGTACTAAATCTGTAAAAAGAACATATGGCCTGAAACATACGCTTTAAACAAATGGTATTTTGGGGCCGAAGGAAAATACAGATTGCAAGTTTTTTCAATCCGAAGGCATTTTCGTTTGTATTTGTCAATTATTGTCCAATCATGAATCAACTAGGCTCAAAAGATTTGTCTCATTATTTTCAACTAAATTGTGCAATTGATTATTATTTGTACCTAAATTTAATACTTCATGCAAGCGGCTAAAAGTTGATGTGATGAAGAGAAAGTGAAAAACTTGCAATTTTGAAGCAATCTAAACAAGTGTTTCCAAATGATCCTTACACTACGGGCTTCTTCAATTCATCTCCTAATAAGTTAACACGAAGTCACTGTCCGTGTTTCATCAGTAAACCATGGACGATCCTCTTCGTGTCAGTTATATTACCCGCGGATCGTGAATTTTTTTTTCAATTTTGACCCTTTTTTAAAATTATTTATCAAAATGACCGTGTTTTTTTATTTTTTAAAAAAACTAACCCTTTTGGTGGCGCCTCCACGCGAGGCACCACAATTCAATACTGTGGCGCCTTGCATGGAGGCGCCACAGGGTGGGCCTATGTAGGAGCCGGTCTGAGATTCTGGCTGACGTGGCAGGCACTGTGGTGCCCCCAATGAAGGCGCCACAGTGTGGCGCATACATGCAAGGCGCCACACTGTGGCGCCTTTAGTGGAGGCGCCACAGCGGGTGAGCTGTTGCATGCACACCACATCATGCGCATGTTACAAAGCGCCTGGGATCTTGTTGTCTTGGCTCGTTTCACGTCCTGACACCATGCATGGTGTTGTTGGTAGGGCCTTTTGGATGTCGCCGATATTGACTTGTTTCACATCATGACATCATGCATGGGCCCTACGTACACATCAATAGTACGTACAGTACGTCATAAGACCCACCTTTATTTATCTTTACTGTTTAACTTTACCTGGATGCTCAAACTTTTACCAGCATCAGTCAGCAACGTGACTGTTTAATATGAATAATACCTAGTATATATGAAAAAATTACAAACAAAATATCAGTGCTTCTTTTGAACGATTCAAAACACGTATGTGGTTGAACGAAAGGATATATACACAAGCCTTGTTTAGATCGCGAAATTTCTAGCCTGAAAAGTACTGTAGCGTTTCGTTTGTATTTGACAAATATTGTGCAATCATGGTCTAACTTATATGTGTAATTAGTTATTTATTTTATCAATATTTAATGCTTCATGCATATGACATAATATTTGATGTGACAAGGAATTTTGAAAAAATTTCAATTTTTTGCTTGAACTAAACAAGACCACAGTTTTTATCCATAAAACTACTGTGACGTGTACGGAATAGAGTAGAGCTCGGAAGGAAAGAGTAAAAAATGTGTCGTGGGAAGGTGGACCTTAGTGTCAGAGCATGTGCACGAGACCATTGTCCCAAGTCCTTGAGTTGCCATTTCCCAAGCTTTTTTACCTCAAAAGTACAAGAATCAATCGACCTAAGCCAACCAGAACTAATCCATGAGGTAAAAAACAAAAGCTCCTATCCCTACCGGTCATTTCTTAGGCCCACCAACTATCGTAAAAAATGACATTTACTACTGCAGAAGTACTACGGGAGATCAATGACATTTACTGTGCATGATGTGGTGTGCACGCAACAGCTCACGCGCTGTGGCGCCTTCAGTGGAGACGCCACGGTGCGGCGCCTTGCACATGTGCGCCACACTGTGGCGCGTTGCATGGGGGGCGCCACAGTGCCTGCCACGTCAGCCGGAATCTCAGACCGGCTCCGACCCGGGCCCACCTTGTGTCGCCTCCATGCAAGGCGCGACAGTATTGAATTGTGACGCCTCGCGTGGAGGCATCACCAAAAGGGTTAGTTTTAAAAAAAATAAAAATTTTGCGGTTATTTTGGTAAATATTATTAAAAAAGGATCAAAATTGAAAAAAAATTCCGGATCGTTTGTCATCTTTGCAGGCCTTTCAAGTCACGGCTTGTTGAAATACTCATATACTAAAATAACACTGACGACGTGTACTGTGCTTCTCCCCGTGAAAACGATCCCAGATAATCTCAGCTCAGTTTCAACGCCGAAGCGTACCGTGCAAACTACATCGATGATCGTCGGCGTAACGTGGTTAGTTATTGCCAGTAGTTGACCTACGTCTACACCTACACGGCCAGCGTACGTTTCAGGCTCTCAAAATGAAAAGCCAGCCTCAACGCCGTGACCGGCACGAACGTCCCATACGAGCACAGTAGTTTCGTACCCGAAAACACACAAAAATACAAAAACCACAGCGGTCCCGCACGAGCCCTTCATCGGCACCGACTATTCCGACCGAGCCTTCCACCGGCACGGGCGCACGGCAGAATAGGAAGCCAACCAAAACTTGCCCCGGCGGCGTCCCCACACGGCAAGGAGTGTGTGCGATGTGACCGAGACCGAGAGCGACCGGGAGGGAGTCCCCTCCGCGTCCGCCGGACAGCAACGCCCGTCCCAACCCGAGCGCCACCACCACCTCCACGGCTCCACCTGCGTCCAGCGCCCGCCAGCCAGAGCCAAATACCCCCGCGCCGCGCGCGCGCACCTGCTTCCAGCTTCCCACCCAAACTCGCTCGCCGTCCGCCACCACCACTGCCGCCCGCGCCAGCACCCGCAAGCTCGCCTTCCACCGTTCCACGCGCGCGGCGTCGCCAGCGCACGCACGCATCGCTTCGTGTTCCCGTTGCTTGACGCCCACGGCCAGCTCCACACCAGCGCACCGTCCCTCCCCGGGCCGCTCCGCCTCGCCGGTCGCGCCCGCCCGCGCCAGGCCGGCCTCGGGGCGACCACCACCAAAATAGAAACTTCCGCGGGTAGGTCACCCCCACCCCACCCCACCCACGCCTCCCTCCCTCCCTCCGGGCCAAACCAAAACCGCCGCTTCCCCCCTCCTCCTCCTTCTCCTCCGCTTCCCCTCCTCCCCGCTCTTTCTGCGAGGAGGGAAGCGAGGCGGATGCCGAGGAGGCGACGGGGCTCGCGCGCCGGCACCGCACGCGTGTGAGTGCTCGTCAGGCGAGGTGGTGCTGAGGGGAGGGGAGGCGAGGTCGCGCGCGGTTTTAAATTGCCCGCCCGCCCTTCTCGCCGTAGTTTTTCTTCAGTGCTAGAGCAAGGGAGGAGGAACCAACGTCAGGGCTGCCGGCTGCCAGCTGCCTGCCTGTGGAGTGTGGACATGGGCGCCGCCGGCCTCAAGTACCGAGCTGGCCTCTGCCTCATCGCCGCCGTCGTGCTGATTTGGGTCCTCTCCGCCGAGGTCACGCAGGTGCGGCGGTGGATTCTTTAATCTCCTTGCGTGCTCCTCTGTTTACTTGTTTATTTCGATTGGGGGTTCTTGGATCTTGGCACGGGACGCATGGCTGCTTATCTGATTGCCTTGGTTCGTTTCGGGCGTAAATGCTATGTGCTTATCGTATCAGATTATTTTTGTTGAACCGGCCTTGGGGGTGTTGTTCTGCATCTCGATTTTTAAACGTTACGCGCAGCGTTGCCTGTAATAGAAAACTTCTCAGGGGAATGAATGTTATGCAACTGGCGTCATTCTGCCTTAAAAGAACGTTTGGCATCATTCTGAATCGAGCCGAGGCTTCACTTATCTATACTATAAAAAAGCAACGAAAAGTCAATTCTTCTGCCTTCTCCTACTTGCCCCCCAAAACTGCATGTATGTGTGCTCATATGGATACCCGTCAAATCTACTATTAATGGTTTAACAACTTGTACCTGTCGTCAGTCCTCAGCGCTTAGCTTGTTCATGTGAGTTATGTCAAATTATAATCATGTGGTGGTTGTCACAGTTCATCTGTGGCTGATTGGTGGTGGTTGTGATATGCTTGATCACCTACAATACATGATTAAATAAGGGAGATACAAATGTAGAATTAGAATTAGGCGGTACCAGTAGTAGAATTGACATCACCTCCCTCGAGTGCAAAACACTTCAACTTCCAGTTCGTGTATTCTTTTTTATCCTTTTATAAAGTCCATCTTGCGAAGTACATTAACTTTTTAATTGTGACTAAATTTCCTGTGCAGGGGATATTCACAAAGTACAAACATCCGTTTGCAATCACTTACTTGGGGGCCTCCCTTATGGTCATATATCTCCCTTTGTCATTTCTAAAAGACTTCATATACAATTCAATGAGGCGGCATTCTGGAAACGCTAGTGCTCTAAAAATTGCAACCAAGTCTTCCTTTGGTGGTAGTGCCCCTTTGAAGAATGGTGAATTTCAGAAGATGTTGGAAATGGAATCGCAGAAAACTATAGTGATAAATTGCACTGATGTGAGCATTCCTGTAGTGGAAGAGACAAAACCACTTATATATGGGATCACTGAAATGAATGATGGCGTTTTGAAGGACAAGCAACTTTCCACTAAGGAGATTGCAACTTATGGATTGTATCTTTGCCCCTTATGGTTTGTGACAGAGGTAATTTTACAATGGCTTTGCATGTTAATTTGTAATTCTAGGGGACTTGAGATGTTCATGTGAATAGCTATTGACATTTGTTTCTCAAAAACTTTTGACATGTTTCTGAAAGCCTAGATTTCAATCATAAAAGAAAACTTTTATAGGTAAAGGTAACTCATTTTTTTCTTATGCTGAATGCATGCAGTATTTATCGAATGCAGCGCTTGCAAGAACTAGTGTTGCCAGTACCACCGTACTGTCATCAACTTCAGGACTCTTCACTCTTTTCTTTGGTGTTTTGCTTGGCCAAGACTCCATAAATGCTGCAAAAGTTATTGCTGTTTTCATTAGCATGGCTGGCGTTCTAATGACAACTATGGGCCAGACTTGGGCATCTGATGAATCAGAAGTAGGCAAATCTGGGTGAGTGATTTATTATTCATGGCCTTTACTCTTTTATAGTCTGATAATAATCACAACGATTCATGAATGCATGATGATGTATTATAACATTGGACTTCTCCTTGGTGTTGCTTACAACGAGCAGTATTCAGTTTGTTGGCTTGATTTGTTTTTTGTGTTAAAAACAATGAACATGAGTGTTTCATTTTTGTATTCACATGACTTGATAGTGATGGACATGAGACAAAAAAAAAATCAACTTTGGGGATGGAAATGCCTTTTTGAACTGTATTTCTTTGTTGCTGATATGTAAGTTATACAATTGCAGTGCTACACAGAGGACTCTTCTAGGTGATATGTTTGGTCTTATGTCAGCAATCGCCTATGGCCTATTCACTGGTAGGTTGTTTTACATTGTTTTGTTTGCATTTGATCTCTATGAATTCAGCCCCTAATTGTTTCAATCATTTCAGTGCTGCTTAAAAAATTTTGTGGAGAGGAAGGAGAAAAGGTTGATGTCCAAAAACTGTTTGGTTATCTTGGACTTTTTACCCTTGTCGCTCTCTGGTGGATTGGTAATATTTTATTTCCCTTTTCCAAATGTATATAACAGAAGTATACAAATTCGAAATATATAATCACATTCTGGAAATTTCATACTTGTGCATGTCCTTCATGGTTGGCTTATGTTAAAAATTGTTATTGTGTTTATATTTCAGTCTGGCCATTAACCGCACTAGGCATTGAGCCAAAGTTTTCAATGCCCCACTCAGCTAAAGTGGATGAAGTAGTGGTGGCAAATAGCCTAATCGGAAGTGTATTATCAGACTACTTCTGGTAAGTGTTAAAGAAGGCTAATATCTTTTTGTTTTATTATTACTGCATACTCGGGGTAATTCTGACAGTGGAATTTTTTGTCAGGGCTCTTTCTGTTGTTTGGACTACTCCCTTGGTGGCCACCCTCGGCATGTCTCTCACAATTCCAATAGCAATGGTTGCTGATATGATCATTCACGGCCGTCACTATTCAGCAGTATATATTCTTGGTTCTGTCCAGGTACGAGTATCCAACACCTCAGTATTTGTTTTTTTATCTTGATTTATATCAGATATCTACCATCTTACGACAGCAACCAATTTGAATGCTTTGAAGGTTTTGTTCTGACAGATCCTTATGTTGTTAGCTCATTATTTTCATCACCATGTTCAATTATGTGTTCCTCTTCAGCATTCTAGCTCACTGTTGCATACATTTGTCATTCTGTTTAACCCTGTGAGCTTTCTTCCTTTGCAGGTATTTTCAGGCTTTGTTATCGCGAACCTTGCAGATCGGTTTTCACGTTCTCTAGGGCTATTATAGTTTTCATAAAACAAAACTGGTCCTTATTAGAGTGTACATCTGGAAGTTCAAAGATCTGGTTGGTTAGACAGATATACTTCAGAAAACGTGGATCGGGAAATGTGGGTTCTTTTCCCTTTGCCCCTTTGAACATAGGGGCGGTGAATTTTGCCGTGGTGAATAGTGAAAGCCAGCAGATGATGAAGAAAACATATGTTGCAGCAGCCCTTTGCAACTGTAAATTCTTAGTGCAAATTGCGCGACAGTGTAAACTGCCGTCGTTCTCGGCCTTGTCCACAGGCTTGCATGCTTGTAAATTTGCAATGCCCCTTCATTGATATATGGTGACAAAGAATGAATTGGGCATTTAGCAAAAAATGAAAAAAAAAAAGGATCTACAAGTTACAGAAAATTAAATGGGCAAGTCGTACAAGTGTACAAAACAAAGATTTTCGTAAAAAGTGTAGACAACAAAGAAAAATGAAAAGTGAAAATGACTTGCTGCACAGGCAAAGTCAAAGGTGACACGCGTACATTCTACTACTAGCAGCTTAAGAGAGCAGCCAGAGTCAACTCCCCTCTCAATCTCTCATTGTCGCCTGGTCGGAGAGAGACTCGATAGACAGCGAAGGTGGCAGTCTGCTCAGGGTCGCGCAGCAGCGGGCGGGTGACCCTGTCGACCTCGGCCACCTCAAAGCCATGCTCCCGCAGCACGTCCATGCAGTCCAGCGCGCTGTCCCGCACCTCGCTCGCCGCCCACCCCACGGTGCCGCCGCCACCGCCGTCCTCCTTGTCCTCGTCATCGCCCGTCCACCACATCCCCCGCAGCGTGGCCGCCATCGCCGGCATGTCCTCGGGGTCATAGAACACATCGGACAAGAGCACGACATCCACCCTCTCCTCCTCGCCGTCCTCTAACCGGAGGCGATCGCCCCACCGGAGCTCGCGGACGTGGGCGCGCGCGGCGCCCAGCCCGTTGGCGTCCGCGTTGGCCCTGAGGCCCGGCAGCAGCGCGGCCACGTCCGTGAGCACGCAGCACGCGGCGCCGAGGCAGGCCACGGCCGCGACGCCCGGGAGCCCCGTGCCGCCGGCGCCGAGCTCCACGACGGTGGCGCCCAGGAGGCTGCGCCTGGCGTCCGAGTCCGCGGCGAGGTGCGCGGCGAGGACCAGGGAGGAGTCCCACAGCCAGGAGCCCGTGAGGACGCGGCCCGTGGCCGGGTCGCTCGTGCCGTCGCGCTCCACCACGGTCAGCGCGTGCCCGCCCACGGCTACGTGCAGGACCTCCGGGCGCAGCGCTTCCATTATGCCCGGCTGGCCGGCTGATCGACTACGTCCCGGCCCGGCCGGCTTATCTGGTCGCCGCCGGAGGCTGTGCTCGAGTTCAGCAGGTCACCGAAACGCGTCGACGTTTTCTTCTCCGATGAAGCGCAAACGTATATATAATTCTGCTAAGATCCACGCTCAAACATACTAGGATTAGGATTTTTCTTCTCCTTTTCCTTCTAGAATTTGAGTCGATATTTTTTATACAACATTTTATTAGTATGATCGTGCATTGCAATTAGCCAATTAGTTGGTGTCATTCATTCTTACCGACCGACTGAACATATTCGTTAACCTTTTCTTTTTCTTTTAGGCAGCGTGTGGTTGGTTCGAAGCGAACAAATTCCTTCGGCCGATTGGGTGCTAAGTCTGGGGCCGGAGCACTCCATCAGTGACCAGCCCATGGGGGGAAATTCTCGGACAAATAGCGGATAGATGGACATGGACCGGGTTTGGGTAGCCGACGGCCCACGGGGTAGCAGCATCTCTGTTGTCAGCCCATGGGGGCCTGTTCGTGCGTATCCAAAAGGACCGGATATATGAGCACGAGCATAATAATATCGCCCGTTCACTCCAAAGGCCTAAAAGAACCGAAATGGAAATACAGGAGTACTCGTTTTTCGTCAGTAATAATGCGTCAGGATTCAGCAAACTGCAGCCGTGGCACGTGAACATGAGACGCCGTCGTTTGTCCCTCTCATTCTCATCCAGCTCTCAAGGTCCCACTACAGGCTAAACGAGTTTGCCGCTGAGATCAGACATATCAAGTGGACCACCCAGTTGCTTTTTTCGCCTAAATCAATGCATGCATAAAACCCGGCCCACTCACTTTTGCAAGGTACGAGTACCGGCTACTAGTACTAGTTTGCAACTTGAACGAGGCCCACAGGACTGAGACCATCAGAGAGGCACAGTTCTGGTGTTATTGACTTAATTCAGATTCCTGCTGCTTATTATTATGGGCGTATTGTTACGGTACTTTGTGATTCCAGTGCTGCTGATTCCGTCAGGCAATGGCCAACAGAGAGAGAGAGACCCAAACAGGGGCCCCCCATCACAACTTGCCGGACCGGCCGCAGGATGGAGCTGCGTCTGCTGCGCCGATTCTCTGATGTTGCCTGATGGAGTGATGGTACATGTCTGAACTCTTGCTCCTATTAATAAGTGATAAGAATCTTAATAAATGACATATCGGCAAATAGGATTATGAAAATTACAGTCTCCTATGTGTATGTTTGCAGACTCAACACAAGCTCCTTTTCTTCAAAAAAAAAAAAAAAAAAAAAAAAGACTCAACACAAGCACAAGAGAACTTGCATCGCGCGCGTACCTTTTTATCGAATACACAAAAGACTTACGTATGATTGCATTAAGTAAAAAAGAGTCCTACAAGATTTTTTTCAGGGTGGATACAAATATTCAATACTGTCCGCCACCCCAGAAACGCAAACATAACTTGCATCGCGCGCGTACCTGAACAGCCGTCGCTGCTGCAGCTCACATGCGTGTGCCGTGTGCGACGATACCTGTGAAATGAGGCGGCACGTTACGTATTAGCCAGCTTGCATGTAGTTGACCACGAGACAGTGTGTGTGAGTGACCGGCAGGCATGGATACGGTTTTTGCCGAGCAGTAGCAGCGACGACGAGCCGACACGGCTGCGTGCTGGCGGAGAAGACGTCACCACTCATGAGTCATGACGCCAGTGCACAGCACGTGCCTACTTGCCTGAAGAAACACTAGCGCGCGCGAGCCGGTTGGCCGCACGCATGCCTAGTGTGCACGGTCGATCACCGACGGACCGCGAGCCAACCTGCGCCGCGCGCGCGCGCGGTCTCGTTCACTCAGGCAGCTCCTCCGGCTGCCCGGCCGACAGAGATGAGTGAGCCCGTAAAAGAAAACACGAGTAGCCAGTAGCACTCCCGTGAACGGGCCGGCCGGCCGGCGACGTTACGTGACATATATCTGGACCACGGGGTCCCATTCGACGTGGACGGCAGCGCGTAGTACGACCTGACTGACAGGTCAGCTCCTACATGCTCCTATGCTTGTCCCATACCCCATACTGGTATATGCCATGCCATGCAACAGCAAGCCAAGCAGCTAGCATCGCCCACTCGCCGGAGCTGCAGCATGCAGTCTGGCCGCCCGGTTCCGGCGGATGGAACACGGGACAGCGGCGCCGCGCCCGCCAGGAGGCCACGAGGCCGGACGCGGCGGCGTCCGGCGACGACCTGGAGCATGGGCGCACGATGACAATGCCGTGTTTGGCGTTGGAAGCGGCGCAGCTGATGCCCCACCCCGGAAGCAACACCTTCCTCTTTCCCTCACGCAAGCGCGGCCTGCAGCGTGCCGCTTCGTCGCTTTACCTGTTGATGAGTACCTGACCCGCCCGCCCGGGGGATCCTCTGCGCGCGGCCGTGGTGGCCGGCCGCCGCCGTCAACATCCGCAAGTACGCGCACGAGTAGTGAAGGCCATCACGCTACGCTACGCTTGATCCCTCAGGTGACGTTCTTCGAGGAGACTAACTGTGAGTCGTCCACAAAAGCCACGTAGTACTTGCTCGTGGAGTCGTGGTACCGCGTACCGGCGCCCGGCTGCAGAGCGCGTCATCATTTATTGTTAGGCTAAGCGTCGGCCTCATCAGGCGTACTATGCGCTGCGTGCTATCCCTCTCATTGCTAATGCTGGGTCAGTCGGCATCGTCTACCTGCCTCCTGCAAATGTGCATGCTGTACACTGTGTACCTGATGAAGAGTGAAGGCTGAGGAGCAGAAATGCCGGAGACACCACACCATGACACCGGGCAGCCGGGCAACTGCACCATAGTCCACTGTCCAATGTAGCCATAGGAGCCGGGCAGCCGAGCCTGGCCCGGCGGTCCCTCGACCGTATTCGTATCCTGTTCGTACGGGGTAACGTGCCGTCGTGCCTACACCTACGCCTACGCGCGCCATGCATGGGTGCTTGCAGTGACGGAAGAGGAGCACAGCTGATAGCTAGCTAGGGCCCGGAAAAGATGCGTGATGATGCAGCACATCATGCACGTACTGTACCTACCTACGTACGACGCCGCGCAGTCGCGGGTCGTCGTCGTCTCTCTCGCCGTCGTCTCGCGTCGTCGTGGACACGGCAATAAAAGCGTCCCGGCCCGGGGGGCAAAGGTTTAGCGAGGGCAGAAAAGACCCCTGTCGTCCTCCTGCGCTGCCGCTGCCGCTGCAGCTGCGACTGCTCGGGCTAGAGCTGAAGCCAGTGCCTGCGACGATCCATCCCGGTTCAGGTCCAGCTCGAGGTCCGGTAGCCATCCATCCATCCGTCGCGGGCTGGCCGGCCGGCCGTCCGGCCGATCCCTTCCCTTTGGCTTTAATGCAGCCTTTTTGTCCCTTAAAAAGCCACCACTAGTCCCCTCCATCCCGCCTTCCTCGTCTCCCCTCTTGCTCCCTCGTTGCTTGCTTAGCGTGCTTGCTCACCTAGCTTGGACCTTTGTTGTCATGGCGGCGTCCCGCTCGCCAAAGGTCGTGAAACAGGCGGCGGCGGCGACCTGTGTCGTGGACGACAACACGACGTTCGTGCAGGCCGACCCGGCCACGTTCCGCGCGCTCGTGCAGAAGCTCACGGGCGCGGCGCCAGCAGACGTGGCAGCGGCGAAGCTGTCGCCGAAGCCGCAGCAGGACGACGCGGCGGTGGTGACCGTGGCGCACGCGCCACCCCCACCTCCGCCGCCAAGGCGGCCGAAGCTGAAGGAGAGGCGGCGCGCGGCGCCGGCCAGGTTGGAGCTGTCCCGGCCGCAGCTGGCGCCGGCGTCGTCGTCGCCCACGTCGTTCTACTACTACCACCACGCCCACGCGCAGCACCAAGGGCACGGGCACATCCACGGGCTGATGCACTCGCCGGTGTCGCCCATGGACGCGTACGTGATGCTGGCGGCCGCGTCGCCGTCGCTGTCGTCGTCGTCGTCCATGACGCCGTCGCCGCACTCGTCGTCGCCGTCGTGCGGCGGGGCGGCCGTGGTGATGATAAGCCGGGAGGAGGAGGAGCGGGAGGAGAAGGCCATCGCGTCCAAGGGCTTCTACCTGCACAGCCCGTCGCCCCGGGGCGGCGACGGCGACCGGCCCAAGCTGCTGCCGCTGTTCCCCGTCCACTCACCCAGGATCAATGAACTTCGGCGAGCCTAGCTAGGTAGCTAGTCGTGTCATGTTTGCTAATTCCGTCTCCCTCCATATATGTTACTACATGCATGTACCGCCTATATATTTGCGCTAGAATTAGATAATGATCCGTGGATGCAACGTACGCTTCTTAATTAGCTGATCATGTTAGCTAGGCTTTTAATTAGTAGATCTCTAATTAATCCTCTACTACTGTTCCCATATCTGAATCTAATCACGCGTGAAATGTGTCTCTCGTCTTCGTCTTCGTCTTCGTCTTGTGTGGTGGTTTCTCTGGTGGGTCATGTTGTGTTGCAACTCGCAGGGTCAACTTGTGATCCTGGAATGGAATGGCTGCATCTGCATGCCATTTGTCCAAAAGGTGCACGCACTTTGCAACGCAAGTTGTTTGAAGTTTGTAAACGCGTCCCACACTCCCACGTACTAGGTGATCGATAGGGCCATGCCATGCCAACGTACTACGTCAAGTTGATATTCCTCCTGTGGGACAAGGACCGGATGAATGAGCCAACATCTCTGATTTTATTTTATTCTTGCGTATATAGGCCTTGTTTAGTTCCACCTGAAATTACAAGTTTTTTCACTCTCTCCATCACATCAATTTTTAGCCACTTGCATGGAGCACTAAATGTAGGTAAAAAAATAACTAATTACACAGTTTAGTTTGGAATCATGAGATGAATCTTTTGAGCCTAGTTGATCCGTGATTGGACAATATTTTTCAAATAAGACAAAAGAGTTACTATTCATCAGGTTGAAATTATATACAGACAGACAAATGGGGCCGGGCGACATATATCTGCACGAATGTTGGCACTAGCGTCATGTGGGGGACCTACCAAATTATCGAGACGATCCAGAGGAATATGTGTGCGTGTGAAGTGGGAGGTAGCCCCCACAGTCACGGGCTCACGGGCGCCATGCCGCCGTGCTGCGCGGGCTGCGGCAGAGCGTAAGCGTAGGATGATGGAGAGCTACTCATCATCCGCTTATGGCTCACGTGATTTGTGTTGGGGGCATCTGTTAGGATCTAGGAATTAGGATCCCTTCACAATTTGCGCACATCCCTTCAGAATTGCGCACTCCTTTGGTATGCATGAGAATGAGACCGTCACCCCTAGTTAAGATACTAAGCATGATGAGAGGGCCCACCGCCGTGCACGGTGCACACGCTTGCACTGCGCGACAAGTACATGTACAGCGAATTGAATTCGAATCCGGGAAGCGGGTGTGCGGATGCAATGCAACGAACAGGGCTGAAAAAAATACTTTATCATGGTAGATAAGTTGGGTTCATAAGTTCAAACGAATAAGGCTTAGTCTTCCGAGCGTCTTATGTTTTTCGCCATGGTTCTATGGATGAACAGCTCACGACCCACCACAACCGGTGGGGAGGATGGCGTCACTCGCTGGCCCGGCCGCGCCACACGTTCGGGGGAGCAGGCTTGCGCGATGCCCGCTCCACCGCCATGATAGTTCACTAGGGTAGTATTTGTCGCGTGAGCTTTGCTCCGCCTGTTGTTTGGGTTGGCAGGGAGGCCATTTCTTTCTTGCTTTTGTGTGTGTGTTCGCTCATGTCCGTGTCGTGTGCGGTCACTCTCTCTGTGGTCATGTTTGTTGTACTCGTCGGTCTCGGCTTCTTCTTCTTAATATAAAAGACACGTGAAATCGTGTTCGAGATAAAACAACGCGTCTTCTTCCTCTTTGCACTATTGTCTTGCACTCTTCCTCCTCTCCCCATCCACCCATCTCCCTCCTCTCTCGCGCGCCGTCTCAACTACTCCCAGACTATCAGCGACCTCCTGCGTCTATCCCTATTTCGCCCTTCTATATAGGAGTTTGTCGGCAACTCCTTGCCCTTCGCCCTATCCGATTGTCTCACATAGCTTGCTCGGTGGTGGTGCCGGTGCCGCTTCTCTCGTTGTCGTCCCTTAACCTGCCAATACCATTTTCCCTTAACACACCACCACCGCCAGGCCCTTCCGTCACCAACTTCCTCGACTCCTGCCCTCTACCTTTGTTCTAAAACATTAGATTGTCAGACCCTTAGTGTCTTGCTTGCACAATGGTTAAAGAAAATTTTGAGACAGGCCCTACTTGTGCATCCGTTGGGGCCGGGAGACACGAACGGAACGTACGACGCCTCCCTCTCAATGTCGAGTTCCAACGGCAGCCGGATTCCCGTGACAAGTTTCAAGCTGCTTGGCAGCCCAATTACTGATCCAGCCGGAACGAACGCTAGGACCTCGTGACATTGGTGCGTGCGCGTGCATGTCTGTGCGCGCATGCCCAGGCCCAATAGCTCATGCCTGCCGGTCTGGTCTCTGGTCGTCTGGCTCGAGAGTAAATGGTGGACGCGCCATCAATAAAGCAGCATCAGCAATTCAGCACTGCATTGCCATGTCGTAAGCATGTACAGTAGGAGCAGTGTACAAGTACAGCAGCAAGCAGCCAGAGCCGGGGCCGGCCCGCCGACCAGGATCAGAATTCAGGCGAAGCAAGCGAGGTACTCGTAGATGCTGTTCAGGTTTGGCACAGGTATACTCGTATAGTCGTATGTATCTGCTCCCTGCATCTAAAAAATGGCAAACAGTCTTAAGCTTGACTAGAACCACACGAAAAGTATCTATAAATGTATTATTTTCATAGCATATTATAGACATATAAATGTATTATTTTTCTATAAATTTCATCAAACTTAAGAAATTTTGACTTGAACTGAACTTATATTCTTTTTATTTAAGAAGATCACTGACGAGAGAGAGTATCTATCAATGCATGGCATGGGCTGGCGCCTGGTGCTGGCCACTGCAGGCCGGCAGGTGAGTGCTACTGCCGATGCCCATACGGCCATACCATGCTCCATGCATGGACTTGGGCCGAGTTGACCTCGTAAGCAGTTATGGCGTGGGGACTGTAGCTGCCTAACGATATGGATGGGAGGTGGCCTGGTATGTAGGGGTACTGCAGCTAGCATGCGGTCACCGGGCTATTCTGGCTACTGCTCCTGCAGCCAGCGGCGAGCCTGTGACGGCGTAACTGTAAACAGTAAACCAGTTCACGCCTGGCCTCTGTGGAGTTGTCGAAAGGTCTTGCTGGCATTCTGAATTTCTGATACTGCATGCAATGAAGACACTGAACCGGTTTCAAATTGAAGGGCAAAAGATGTCATAAAACATGTATACTCCTGTATACATACGTAACCGGTTTCAATCTCTGGTATTTGCTTCCGGTCAGTGAAAGTTTGTAGTAATATTGATTCAACTTTATGTGGTCTCAGCAGCTACGCTACATTACAGGCTACTCCTGGTCTGCAACAGCTTAAAACTGCCGACCAGTTCACGCCTGGCCACAGTGGTCTGGTGATCTGGTCTGCAGCAGCTGCAATTGCTTCTCAGGGCAGGGCCAATGCGGGCCACAAGCTGTGTGCTGCTTCGCAGGCCACATATGCATAGATGTTTTGGGCTGTTAAAATTTCCAACGCGGGCTACAATTGCCGTGCTGCCTCCCCTGGCTCATGACGTTCGTCACCATCACTTTATTCCTCTTGTGCTGAGCATCACTTTATCACGAGAAGCAGGAAAGGTCCTGAGGCTAGAGCCACTGCGTGCTGCTTCGTTGCTGCAACGCTCGCGCGATTGTCTCCTCCACTTTTCGTCAGACGAGGCCATCGGCTCTTCTGCAAGATACACTGACACCCTGTAGAGCAACTATCTCGGTGACATGGAACACACGATGAGGATGTGGAAACGGGGCAGCACGCCACATAAGCGCGTTGAAGAAGCCCTGCGAAGTGCTGCTCATCCTCTGACAAGGCATCCAATGACACACTGAGAGCAGTTTTTAGTTTAAGCACAAGGGGAAGAAGCAATAAATTTTTTTCGAAAACAGGAAGAAGCAATAAAAGACATAAAAGATTTGAAACTCTTGGCGCCTAGCAGATTCAGTTTCTTCTGCTTTGACAGTATTTGCAAATTGAATGATAAATCCCCATGACAACTTGAGAAAACTGCATAAACACTAGGAATATTGGATTAACTTAACATCTGCTATTTCCTATGATTCTGTCCTATATAACATACAAAGGAACATTTTATTCAGCGCTACAGCTACTGCAGCTTACAGCATATTTTTATTACAAAGGTTATCTCAGAAATTTTTGTACAGTTTGACTACATGCTCGCTGCTCACTTGGATAGGGCAAAATTTTGCTACCAACCCTCTAAGCAAAGGCAAAGATCCATCCATCTTCCAAAATATTGCAGGTCTTTGAAACTGCAATGACCTTAACTCACAGAGGTGCAAATAGACTGCTGAGAATAGAGGCCGTTTATGGGGTTCATGAATGGCTGTGGCCGCCTTCGACGTTTTGAAACGACTGTAAATCCCTCTGTATCCTTCTGACCCTTAGGTGCCTCCGTGACCTTCTCTTGTTTATCTGAATCTTTGCGGCCAGAAGCATTCTTGCCTAAGTTGCTGCTCTGCTCATTACTAGCTTCATCTGATCCACTTGGCTTCCTCTCTGGTTCAGCTGGGGCGGAACCTAAACTGTCATGCACTGACTTCACAATGAAACTGAGCAAAATTTGCCTTGCAAGTTCTGTTTTGTATGAATTTCTCAATATGTCTTTCCCTCTGTTTTCCTTTCCTTTACCTGAAACGACTTTCTCAACTTGGCCTGCATTTTCTGTGGCAGGTGTTTCAGCCTTTACTTCATCTGTGGTCTGTGATGCAGCATCCACATCAGAATTGGTCATAGGATTAGTAGGACTGGGTTCTCTGTCAGCCACATCAGATTGTTGTGAAGTTTTTCCAGGCACAAATTCAGCAGCATGGGGATTCATGGTTGTGGGGGAGTAGCTACCCCTTACAATAGTGCTCTGGCTGTGCGTGTAACCTTGTTTCCTTTGGAAGGAATGCCCAGTACGATAGTACAAGGTGGACCGAGGACCACGAGGCACTCTAGTATCAATGGCATGAGGGAGAATCTCCATTGCTTGACTTGGTATTGCCTGAAGAACAGCACTGGCATCATATATTGCCACCGTGCTGTATGGGTGGGACATTGATAACAGTGATCCTGGATTGAATGGAGGAGCCGAAGCTGACAGTTTGCTTCCAGATGCTTTCTTAGATGCAGATGGGCTGTCATCACTGTTGCTGTCAAGAGGTATTTCTACATGATTCTCTAAGTCTTGCTGACTTGAAAGGACCTCTTTGCTACTGTCTTCACTTGGCTTTTCTTTCTCTTTTTCTGTACACTTTAGATCTTCTTCCTCGGATGACGGTGTTAGATCAATATCACGTCCACTATCCTTCTCCTTTGCTTCCTTCTTCTCCAAAATTGGTTTCAATACTGTGCCAGGCGGTGAAACAGCCACATCTTTGTATGATATAAACTTGGAAGCAATGCTGGTTGGCCTGTTAATTCCTGTTGGCTTTGTACATTGTTCTGCTTTAGCGCTACCATTGCAAGACTTATCTTCAGCAATGCTGGGATCCCCATTCAACTTGTCGGTTTTTAAAAAACTACCAAATGAAAGCTGGCTAGGAGCACTTACAGCATCTAGTTTGTCTCCTTTTGTTTGAGGCTGTAAACCAGTCCTTTGCACAGAACCTGTATGACCATCTTCGAAACGATCAATCATTAATTTCATAAGAGCCGGTTTCCTGCGACTGCTTTTCTTCCTTACATTTGCAGATCTTCCTCTCATACTAGCTGCTTGCCACCCTTCATCAGAATATTCTTCTGGTGATAAAACATCACATTGCTTCTGCTCGTCATGGGCAGCATAATTTTCTTCTAATACAGCAGGAGGATGCACATGCACTTTTTCTTCTAATCCACCGTCTTTGCTTGCTTCAAGAGGAGATCCAGAGTCATGCTGGAAATTCTCCTTCTCTTCAACTGATTCACCATGATGAGCTCTGATATTAATCTGCAATTATTAAATATTATATATATGTCATGAAAAGGAAAGCAAGAGGCAACAAGTGAAATAAGAGGCTTGAATAATGCTTCGGGCAACAGCAGCACCTTTAAGTAAGAGTTTACACAAGAAAGAAATGAATAACAAAATTTGGCCTTTAGTGCTTCATGGATTATAACATGAGAATGCATAACCTTTTCTTTCAAAAAGAAGAAAGGAGGTTTGAACCCACAGCCACCACCCTTACCATCCTACTTACTACGCACACACCCAGAATGAAAATTATTGTTCCAAACCTGTTGGCATATATCATATATTTAGCATGGATCATGATTGCATCATATCAGGTGTGCACCTATCTTTTTTGACTGTAATATCAACATTCTCTGAGAATGATCATTTAAAAAAAAAAAACTAAACATGTATCTATTCCAGCTATCTTTTAAAAATGATAGCTCTTCCTTCTTTTCTTAATGAAATGACATGCAGCCCTCCTGCGTTGCTCGAAAAAGTTGTTCTTGACAAGCTGTTTGGTCGGATCATTATTTTTATTTCCAGGCGATTGTGTTTTGTTATGGACTGTACCGCAACCCTCTGTTGAGTCAGAGTGGTTGCTTGTAAGTTGTAAGGGACTAGTTTTTCTTTATCTTCAAAACAAAGATACACAGCTCACCTGCATTGTTCAAGACAACAACAAAAAAAGAAAGGAAAGAAAAACATGTACTATAATCACCTTTGCACGCCTGCACTTCCTTTGCATATCCCTTTCTTTTCTTTCCTGGTCTGGGCTTATGAAGTCAAGAAGATCTGATACACTGGAAAGATAGATGTTTCAATCCAAATTTAAATATTTTACAAACGAAACTTCACAGATTATTCGTAGTTTCATACCTAAGATGCCCTTTACTTGCAATAGATGAATCAGGTTTTGGCATGCCTCTTCGAGCGGCCTCTTGCTGTTCTAATGCTTTTGACTCAAAATATTCTAGCCATGCAGCAGCATCCTGCAGCACAAATAATGTGTTAATTCAAGAGAACATCAGAGTATATATATATATATCCTAATTTTGGCATGCTCAGAGAAAAAGAACCTGAGTTCGGAGGTCATCTTGCCCTAGTTTCTCCTGAAGTATCTGCAAGGTTGTTTGCTCATGTTGTACGCTTAGGGAGTATGCGTCCATCATTGAAAGGGCTATGGCTATGGCATGGTAGCTTGCAGCAGTCTGATTGATTGAAAAAGTGCTTGTTAGTTCATATTAAGTAATTAAATCACAGGACCTAAATCTTTATCATATTATTCAACTCAGATGTGTACATGCTATATGACAAGGATTGTATGCTTACAATATATTTCACCGAACCATACATTAACATTAATAACTTAAAAAATGGATACAACAATACAATGCTTTGTTGAAAGAAATAGCAACCAGAACAATGCAAGCAAAATAGTTTCGAAACCTGGGACACAGAATACTGTGAGAATTTTATATCGAGAAACATGAACATATTTGTAACTAAGACATGACCTCTGAGGGCAAGGAATATAGATTTCGGGTCTGGTTGTGCTGATTGCTAGGAGGTGAGAGCTATAACAAAGCTAGATTGTGCATGTATTTGTGTATCAACTGCATGCCTATTAGTGATAATCCTAATATACCAGAGATGTCCTATATAATATGTATATTGTTATATAAGACATGAATTCCAGCACTGTTATGCAATTCTGGAGAAAGAGAAATATTGATGTGATACATATCGAACAGTTGTTTGAGTAAAGATTGGGCTTTGACGTACATTAACTATTTCCATGAGAAACCCTGGTCACTAATTTATGTGAAGTCCTTTTGACGGGTTCATAAAAATATGTAAGCATGGAATGCCCAAATTTACACCTTAGAAATTCTTTAGTGTGCAAACATAATTTAAATGGCTACAATCCTACAACACATTGGAAAACAAATAATAGCTTCTTTTACCTGGATGTGATCAGCTCCTAGCAACCTCTTGTTACACTTCAGTGCTTCATGCAAGTATCGAAGAGCAACATGAACATTTCCCATGCCTTCTTCCATCATAGCCACATTTATGTAGGTGGCAGCTGAATTTGGGTGTGAAAGCCCACACGAAAACTGAAGCAGATACAGCGCACGGTTGACATACCTTCAGGGAAAGACACAATTAGGTATAGAAGAAATCTATATAGAACACAAATGATGGAAGTTGGATTACAAGTGTGATAGTTGAAACTTGAAAGTTATCTAGCAAATATGGTCGCCACAGTATCTCTTTTTACATGTGTAGACACACGTAGTCAAGCACCAGAAACATGCCATAAGACAAAGCTGCAGTGCTCATTTCATTTTGTAAGCTTGCTTAACACATATGACAGCTAGATATAAACTAGCAACATGGTAGACTGGTTTCAATTGATGCCACCAATTCATGCTTCAACAAAGAAAAACCTATAACCACACTTACTTTAGAGCCATTTCAATGTGCTGAAGGCGGTAGTAGAAGACAGATAAATCCCCATAACTCTTCATAGTTTCCGGATGATCAAGACCAAGCTCCCTTTCATTGATATCAAGTGCCTTTTGTTGATATACAGTTGCCTACCAAAACATATAACAAGTAATGAGAATCTAAGATTGCCACATATGGCTACTAGACAGGTCACAATGTTGTGAAGAAAACAACTGCTAGTTTGATTGATGGAACTGCTACCAACAAAAAACTTCACAGCTTGATGTATTCATACTTTGATAGTAGTATTGAGATTTTTTTTAGCAAAAACTGGTTTAAGTAAACTTGCACATCCATTGGATAGAATACTACACCAAATTCTTTGAAGTACCTGATTAAAATCTCCAGTATGATAAAGCACCACAGCAAGAAGACTGTATGCATTAGCTGTCAGTCGATGGTATGGACCACAAACAGCTATAATTTTGGACAATGCCTTCAGTAAGGAAAAAACAAACAAACTTATTTAGTAAATAAATAATTTTGCTAAACAAAATGTGGACATAATTTTAGCACAGCAGTTAATAATGAAAAAAGACACAGAAGTTGACCATATGCACCTTTGTTCCATAGCTCACAGCATCATCTAATTTTCCTTTATCCAATGCCATCTTCGATGATTCCAGCAAGTTTCGGCCATCCATAGATGAGTAGACTACATGCTGAAACAGAACACACCAAAAAGACCAATGGAATCAATAATTTATCCAAGAGACAGACAATAAGCAATTTCCAAAGTTTCAGTAATGCACTACCTTGCATACAGGAACAATGCTGACAATGTCAGATTTGTCGAATGGGCTAGGGCTATTCATATCATAATCTCTTGCAACTAACTCCAGTCCAACCTGAGCAACAAACCATATTAGTATGCCTGTTTGGAATAGAGACTATGAATGTTCCCATAATTGCCATACCTTGCTGCAAAGCCCTCTCAGAATGATAAATTTCCGTAAGTGTGCAAATTCATCTTTCAGTTTCCAGCAGAATCTTTTTGAAAGGAAACTCTCTACCCATTTCAATCGCAAATTATTGTCAATATGGGCATCTGTGTCAGCACCATTTTCAAGTCTGGGAGATCCAAGTAATATGTTTAGAGTTTCAGCTATAGCTGCAGACATATTTTGCATGTCATCAACAGCAGCAATAACAGCTCGGATGATGTGCTTAAAGGATCTAATAACCATTTCATGAATGCATATAGACTGGATGTGTGGGAGCTTCTCTGCTAGCTCTACCTGATTAATTTAAAGAAGCATTGTCAGATTATTATGCAACTTTGTCCAAACATAGTGGGAAAAACATTTGAGCATAAAAGTTACACCCACCACACGGCCTAAAGAGGACATATTAAGTCCCCTTGTATGCATGAAATCAGTCATGGTTCTTCCATCCACAGGAGAAAGCTCAAGGGACGCAAAATCAGCCACCTGTGCAAAATGCATTCCAAGGGGAAAAAATGAATAAGCACAATGAAAACATCCTAAGATCATATTCATATACGCTGACCAATTATTACTCCAAAAAATATTGAGTAAACTAACTCAGGATCCAGTACCATAACAAGAGTTTTTTTTCAGTAACTAAAGAACAAAACAGGAAAAGATAACTGCAGTATCAAGTGTTCCTACAAGTGAGTCAAAACTTTAAAGAAATTACCAAATAGCTAAGACAAGGCTTACCAGCTTTGGGAGTGCAGTATCATCATAGAAATTGTGGGCCATCTTTGTGAGCTCATCGAGGGACTGGATCAAGAAATGATGAAATGAGGAAACAAAATAACAAAGGTTAACCAACATGTTCTTTGTGAGCTCTTCTATTCCTACATCACAGACTTTAACACAAGCTGATAAAAGAAAAGAGTTGCAGAATAAATTGCTTGCTATGTTATTCCAAAGTGAACTTGCATTAAAAACCTCATCAAAACATGAATGAACTTTTCATGTCAGAACATATCATTGATTGTGTTTGAAATGTTCTAAAATAACTGCCTTTCAAATTAATGAAATGGTTTTCAAAATTCTAAAATAACTCAGTGAACTTGTTTCTTTTTAAAGAACTATGGTATGGGCACTATTGTTCTAGATATTAATAATAGTAGAAGAGAAATAATCTACAAGCATTGTTATAGAGAATATACAAGCCAATCAGAAGTGTACCTCTAACCATATCAACATAATATCTTTTGAGGGTCGTTAACACATTTTTTTCATTTTTTTTTTAGAATATTAACACAAAATTTCTAAGAGAGTGAAATTGCATAGTAAAACCACCTTTTCATGAAGGCCAGCTCCCAAACTCTTCAAGCGAAAGAAAGCATCCTCTGACATTAACTCGCTTATATCAGCCCCCTTATTCATTTCATCAACAGCTATCTTATCTGAATCTGACACTTGTGTACCATTCATTGATAAGCAGTTGCTGTTGCATTCTTCCTTCTCAGAACTGTAGCCTTCAATGTTGCATTCTTTCTTTTTAATTTTCCTTAATTGTTCAAAATGCTTTCCAAGACCTTTGACAGCTGGTTCTTTGTCAGCCTTTGTTGCATTTCCCTTACCATTCTCTGACGCTGGAGAATCCTTTTTCTGCAACTGTTGCAGCCAGGCGGACCCAAGTTCCCATCTGATAATCCTAGAATTTATGCTAGGCATGCTATCCAGCTTTATCAAGCTGTCCTCGAGTATTTTACGTGCCAATTTCCTTGCGGGGTTACTAGCACGAGACTTTGGGCTAGGGTGCTGGTTAGCAACAACGGTTTCTGGGTAGATAACTCGCGGGAGTGGTATCCTTAGACTGGAAAAGAAAAGAAGGGAAAAGGTGACGTTAACAAAATGATGTTGAGTAGTCTGGTAAGAAAACTTAATGTGTACTGAAGCAACATTTTTCTCTAGGGATGAGCAAACAGGTCACAGAAGCCATTACTAAGCAAGTATAATTACATGAGAGTAAATATCAAACCTGTTAACATTCAAGGCATTAGAACCTCCATCCGGATGGTCATGTACATCAATGTTCACCATTCCATCAAAATTATCAGAGATGTCATTTGATTGTTTAACATCATTACTGTCCTTTGAACGACCAGAAACCTTCACAGTTGCCGTATATCCACAATGCTTGACAATCACCACCCCGAGTGTCGAAGGATCCTGGGAAATATATGTTTACAGATATTGGATTTTGATTTTAATCCCTCAAAATGAGATAGGGTAAAAGTGAAAAGTGCAAGGCATCACCTTAACAACAACATTTTCATCAGAAGTTAAACCTTTCAGAAGATTTCTTTGTGCAATATCCATAGCACCCGTTTGACAGAAGCCAACGCCATCAACCTTGTCCTCCATCTTTGAACTAGCATCAGCCACATCCTTCTTCACGGTTATATTCATGTCACCAATACGTTCCTCAAATACGTTTGAACCACGCGTACCACTATGTGGACCAATTGAGTTCATACTCTGATCAACGAGTCGCCGTATTGTTGATGCAGCTCTAAAAATTGCTGTATCTACAAACAGGTTGTGTAAAAGAAAAGCTTTCCGGTCTCTGATCACCCGTTCTTCCTCAGTTTTGCATGGCATTCTTGCCAAAACAGAAAACTCTTTTGACCACCGTCTGCGGTCATATTTTCCATCACGTCCCCAGCCACCCCCATTTCCACCCCAATTCTCATCCTCGACTGGCAGTGCTGGGCACTTTGTGGCGGAATCAACATATATTGGAGGAATAAGCCATGTATTTGCACGGAATCCATACGGCAAATTCCCAAACTGCAGATGCAGAAAAGGTTATTCTCACCAACAGTTCTTGAACTACATCATTCAATTCAATTTCATAAAATAAAAACAATGGCAAAGCATATTCACTGTTATAACCTTGTTGTGATCCACAAAAGCTTTCATCAACGCCTCATATGCCTGTTGAAAATGAATGATAACTGCCAGTCATATATTTTACCAAGAACAGATAAAAACATGAAGCAAAGACAGCTAAGCACAGAATATGATGAAGATTTAGGATTCAAGGTTACTCACATTAGAAAACGCATTGCTGAGCTGTTGCAGCAGGTCCACCAGGGAGTGGCTCACGTTGTGCGGCTTCCCTGCCAAGTAGAAACCCTTTACTGAAGCAACTACATGCAGAAGCTTCCCGTTGCAAACCTTCACCTGGGCACAGATGAACTCCTTCATTAGGCGTATGCTCATAACTACGCACCTAGATTGGCTATTGCACAGTTGCAATTCAATTCTAAAGTAAAGTGCAAATCAAATTGAATAGGTACTACACCAATGCGACTGAACTCCAATTTTGCTAGTGCTTTCAAGTGTGTGCTTGAGAACTCACCTCGAGTTCGAAGTAATCGCCTTCCTGAGAAGCGCCATTTGCCTCCTTCCTCCTGATAACTGCAGAAACGACGCACGCACCTCGCGTCAGATTAAGACAGCACAAACCCCCAAATGCGGAAACGGAATGCCTCATCGGCGTAGCAGGGAGGGAGGATCCTCACAGTGGACGGGCGGGGTGAGATGCGCGAAGGAGAAGAAGTCGTAGAACTCCCCCAGCTTCGGCGGCGGCCGGATGGCGGCCATGTCGTGCGCCTCCGATATCGGCGGCGGCGCGGCCTCGCCGCTGGCCACGCCATGGGCCCCGGTCGAGGCGGGCGCCGGTGGGGACGGCGGCGTCGCGGGGCGCCCGTGCTTGGACGCCTTGTGCTTGGCGGCGCCGTCCCGGGGCTTGGCGAACGCGGTGGTGCACGCGAGGATGTCCAGCAGCCGGCGAACGTGCGCCTCCGCCTGCTCCGCCGTCGCGTACTCCTCTGCAAACAAGCCGTTGTTGGGCTCAATTAGAATCGGCAGGCCCAATTGGATGGTTGTGCAATGCTGAGGTTTGGGCCTTTACTTGGGACCCAAAGCTCAATTTAAATTTCAGAGCCCATGAGGATAGCAACTTCTTTTTCTTGTTGGAAAGAATCATGCATAATTCATGATTTTAGATTAGAAAATTAAATTACTTTGACAATCAAATTTGAAGCTAACCAATGTTCTCTCAAGAAAGATAGTTGTCTAAACAGTGCACAAACCCGAAATTGCATCATGTTGGGCTTGTTTGATTCATTACTAGCACTAAAAATGGCAACTAAAATTAGTAACAGTGGATTCAAACGAATCTGGTAATAGACATGCTAATGCTATATTAGTTAGAGCGCTGCTAACTATTAGTTTCATTAGTATGTTTGGAGTTACTAATATTTCATTTGCACTGTCAATTCAATGTCCAACCACCTATGTCAACTCACTATCCAACCATCTATTAGCAGTGGATCCAAAACAACCCTTGCTGGCCAAAAATTAGTAGCTATTAATTGTTAGCCAACTAATTTTTAATGCTAATGGCAAACGAGTCCGTAACCGCGTTCTGGTTGAGCTAATATAGAGTACGTTAGAGCATCTCCAAGAGTTTGCTAAAATTTACTTGGCAAATCTTATGATTTGGCAAGTGCTTAAAACATATGGCAAGTAAAATAATCTAGTATCTCCAACAGTTTGTCTTTTGGGTTTGGTAAAATTAGAAAAGAAGGCCCACATCTTGATCGGATCCAACTAATTAACGATTACAGCAGAACACCGACATGTACCTACAACAGCGTATCTGACGAGTACAACAGCAGCATGGATTTGTTCGGGAGCACTTGCACAGCAGCACCAATGACCGGCGAGCACTTGCATAGTGCCATGCACAACCAAGCATGCAACTGAACTCATTCAACAGAAGGGCAAATCAACTCATTCAAAAGAAGTGCAAATAAATTTCTTAATGGTTCTGCTGAAACAACACAAGTGCAAATAAACTCATTCAAAAGCAATGTTGAAGCGACAAACTGGACTGCACGTACATTGCAATGCGACGGAAATAAACAAAAACTAGCACTAGAACGCCGTCGCCATCGAGAAACAGTAATCTGAAAGCCAGGGCGTAACGAGTAGCATCCAGGGAGTCCGCCATGAGTTCGTTGTCGATCTGCCGACCTCCTGTCGGGGACGCCTTGTCAAGATCAGGACCGCGACCTTGCCGCGAGATCGAGACCTCCTGCCGGGGACGCCTTGCCCCAAGATCAAGGTCGCAACCTTGCCGCATGATCGAGATTGCTGTTGGCTCTGCGGAGAGGTCGGTCATCGAAGATCGATGGGGTCGGCATGGCGCACGGGGACCGCGTCCTTCTCCGTTGCGAGATTTGCTAGGGCGGCGTCGCGAGACTGGGCCGCCTCCCTCTGCGTTGCGCGATGGATCGACGGGACCACGTCTTTCTCCGACGCACGGCGCGCTACGACTCCTGGGTTCGCGCGGCGATGAAGTCTCCTGGCGCGCGCGGGAGAGGACGCGGTGGCGGAACAATTCGCGATGGCAAGTGACACACCGCGCGCAAATATGCGCGTGCGGAGCCTCTAGATGGCAAGTTGACAAGTCATTTGCCAAACTGTTGGAGGGTGATTTTTCTTGTTTTGCCAAAAATAGAAGGATAGTAAGTGGTTTTGGCAAACTCTTGGAGATGCTCTTAGGAATAGCACACATCACTAATGTGACTTATTTTGACAGGTGATGGTGTATATAGTAATGTCACTGCAGCCTGTCTGAACACCTAAAAATACCCGTGGAGTTAACCAAACTACCAAAGCTCCCACCGCAGATTCCAAGAAGCGTCGCTTTGTCCCCTACTTCGCCGCTGAGCAAAAAACTGCAACTTGCACTTTGAACTTGGCAGAGTATATATATGCCAGAGTAGAGCGCCATTGTTTCGTGGGAATAATCGTCGTGGATGGACAGGGACAGGGGTCCCGTTCCCATCTACCTCTCATTCTTATATTTTTCTGAAGGCAACCTCTCATTCATATATTTTACCAGTTGGTAGCCTAAACTCGGTAACAAATGTTTCACCGGTATCTCTGCCTCTCATTGTTGTTGCATACTACAAGAAATTCTTGGACACGACAAGACGCCGCCTCGCGGTCGTCAGTTAAGTTCACAGACATAACCCTTGGTGAGCACACTAGCTATGTAAAAACCTTGTCAGTCAAAAAAGATAACCCCGGTTAAGTGGAGCTGCCAAAGCCGGATTTGGCCTGGTATCAGTGATCGAGGCCAGTGGGACGCCCTTCCAGCACGCCCAAATGCTACTTGGCGACACCACACGCCGGTCCGATCCTTGGATCAAACTACGCTGACTATTATAAAGCACATAAGCACTTATAGTACTGAGCTGCTGATCTTTTGGTGATCGTGACGGCGACGGCTCGGTCAAACACAGGAGGTCGACACACAGCAATACAGGCGTACAGCATGACAGCAGCCACCTTGATTCTCTGCCCTGGCTGCGTCACCATTCTCCAAAACCAGACGTTAATAACGATGCGGACCTGTCAAACCCTGTTCCTTCCTAATTTCCCCCCAAGAAATGGTACGACGAGCAATGAAACCCCGTCAGAATCATATGGCGACGACTAGGACCAGGAGGAGCCTCAGCCCGCGCGACCAACCATACGGCCGGCGGCGGCACTGCGCGGGTCTTCTCCACCTCGGATTTTCCCAGACGCATCGCATGGAACGACCGCCGCGCACGTTCCGTGGAAAATTCTCGCACGCCGCCGTACGCACGTCCCATCATCTCCTGATGATCTTCTCACCCGCTGCGGAACGATCCGCGCGATGACGCGCCCCGGAAAGGGACCGCCGCGCATTGCACCGGCAGGAATTTTTGGCCACCGCCTGCCGCCCCAACGATAGGTCGACAGGGCAGCAGAGACTCCCTGCCGTCCGGTTCCGGAGCCGCCAGTCCAGTCCAGTCCGTACGTGGCATCAGGCGGCCAGTGCCCGAGCGAGGCAGACGTCAGGGACACCGGCATCGGCACGATCGATGGTGCCCGCGGCACTTGGCGTTAGTAGATATGAGCCCGGAACGGAACCGGCCGCACTGAGCAGGGAGGCCTAGCCCTAGAGTAGCCTAGCTAGTTGTCTCGCTGTCCACCATTGACACGCGAAGCGAACCGTCCGTCCAACGGTCCAAGTGAGTGAAGTGGCCACGCTGAACCGTCCGTCCGATCGCTGGCTCGGAGACGAACGTGTCGACCGCTGGGTTCGGAACACCACTTTAAAATGCGCGTCGTATCGTGTCCGGCCAAATCCGTGCTTGTTTGTGCTCTTCAAGTGCCCGTCCGTCCTTGCTGCCCACCGGCACCGGCCTCCGGCTCCCCCGGGTTGAATGCTGCCGGTGCCCGTGGGTGGACGAACGAACGAAGACCGCGCACGACGCGCAGGTCGTCGTCCTTGCTTCTCCTCCCATCGGATTCAATGGCCAATGGTATGTACGACAGCTCGGTCTGATCGGGTAGCGAGAGCAACGAAACCATGTTCTATAACAACGCGGTCGAACGTGCTACCATTTACGACCACCCTCGTGCTGGGTCCGAATGCCCTGTACGGCTCAACGGCTGTACGTACGTGGTAATGTGGTATAACAAACCAACGGAATTGAAAGGACGCACTATGCGCGTGTACTTGCCTGGACACGCAGCCAAGTGCTGGCGCCGTCCGTGCTGCCCTCCGATCGATCCGCCAACTTTCGTTGCTTCGTGTACTGGAACGACACTGACCTCTACGATACGATTCGATACCCTCCCAGCTACCAGCTCGCTCGCGTTCGGACAAGGAAGGCTGGCCTGGAGCGCAGGCTCATGATTGGTGTGATACCTCCCTCCCAGATGGCCAAAAACCCCAGCAGCAATATGTGGCCAAATGCATGGTGCATACTCGCACGCAGCAGCAAAAGAGAGAGCAGAGAAAAAAGAAACACCGGATTCTGTCACCACCACGTACCTTCGACGATCCGGAGCGTGCAGGGCTTGAGCGCCACCATCTCCACGCCGTCGTCGAGCCGGTGCCCGCGCGCCTGCAATGCAACAACACACGCAATGCGAGACCACCATTCAGTCAACTCCATCACTTAGTTTCCAGCCATTGATGCTTATCTTATTAGTACGAAAAAAGAGTATTCTTTTTTGTTCCACGGGGGAAATCCTCTCCTGATTTTATTTGCGTATCACATTGCAATTGACTTTGGCAGCCTACATCAGTTGGATTTTATTTGCATATCATTGATATTGGTTTTGGCAGCCTACATCAGTTGGATGTTGAAAGCGAGGATATGGTTTTTCGGGGTGCCGTGTCTGAGGTTGAATTTGGAAAAGGCACCAGTACGTACCCTTTTTTCTGATCTGGAAATGAAGGTATGCTAGTACTTGAGGCAGTTACAGAGTGAGCGAGCGAGAGGCGAACATTATTACCACATGGGAGAGTGAATAGTTTGTCAGGTGACACGTTTCCACATTCGACCCCAGCAGCTTCCGCACGTCCAGCACACGGTCCGTCGATATCCCCTACAAAATTCAGTACAAACATGAAACAAAACACGCGGAGACGGCGTTAACAAAGCAGCACAATGTGTATTATACGGGTGGTGCAAACTGCAAGTGTTTTCATCTTGCAGTGGCACTCTGCACTTTGTCAAAGAAAGGTCAAGACACTGTTCATCCTTCTCTCTCTGTCCTATCCCTATTCTTTTTAAAAAAATTGAAGTGGCTTTACGTGTGTTTCGCTCAATCAGGAAGGCAGAGGTGATGATGGAGCCGAGCAGCCGGCCGGGAGCACATACCTTGAGTGTCACCTGGGATTCGTAGGGGGTGACAACCGTGACGTCCACCACGCTGGGCACCACTGCACGGGACAAAGATCGAAACAAACCAGAGCTTTTAGAGATGAATCTTCATTCAGTGTTGTGTTCTAGGTGAGCACGAGAGCAACAGTGTCTGGGTTTGTTTCCCAACAGCAACCGCGCATAAGACGAGGGACGGCAGCGCAATTCACTCCGCTCTTGCAAACCGCATGACCCAACCGCACGCACGGCCGGGGAACGGAACGTTGCCCTTGCACCACCAACAACCGAAACATGAAGAGCTGGCTCGTAGTAGTACTGGCTGCTGCTTAATACTGCTACCCTTCTAGGTTCTATCTACTAACTGAATTCTGAAGATGAGAATAAAGGGCGCTCATGAAGGAGCAGGCAAGGACAAGGACAAGGAGTAGGAATCATGGCAAGAACACCAAGCTCCAAAGGAAAAACAAAAGGCAGGGTCGTCGTTGTTCATCAGAGACAAATGAAATCCCATGGGTCAGTAATCAGTACGGAGGAAGCCAGCGAATAAAGAAGAAAGGACTCGAGATAATCTTCTTGTTTTCGCCTTTTGCTTTCACATGCAAAGGACCGAAAACTAGAATCATGCAGGTGCTTCTGCGATGCTCGTCAATGTTGTCAAGAACAACAAGCCGCGCCACGCCGCGCCGCGCGACGTCGATGGCAACTGGCAAGGGCTCACGACGCCGCCGCAGCATGCGCGAACATAGAACAGCAAACGCTTTGGCAGAGACAGAGGAGTGAGTACGCGCGCAGAACGCGGATATGAATATACCTTTCTCTTCCTTCTTCCTCTTATCGCCTTTGCCGCCCCTGCCTTTGCCGCGGCCGGCCTTGGGGGCCATTGGCTGAAGCTCGCCTTGGTGTCAACGCAGCGACGTATGACGACGGCCTCCGAGCGCGATGCGAATGGAGCGCCGGCAGCCGGCGGCGCGAGGGTTTAAGCCGCCGGAGTTCCGGCAGCAGACGAGGTAGGAGGAGCAGAGGATAGCAGAGAAGAGAGGAGGCGAGCGAGAAGAGAAGAGACGGAATGAGCCTGGGCGCGCTCGGGAGGGAGAGGATATAGGATGTGCGGCCTGCGTGGGATCTCTCATCAGACCCACGGATTTCAGCGCCATCCTGGCCTCTCGTTCCGGCAAGCCGGTAGCGTCCGATGCCAGGGCCCACGTCGCCAGCCACGTATCGTTCCCTGCACTGCACGGGACGCTTTTCGTGTCGTGGCCTCATCGACGGCTCAGGTTGGTTTCATCGATCCCCTCTCGCATCGCATGTGCACTGCACGGAACAGTGCGTGCGTATACATACAAATCGAAAAGACCCAAAACACCAGTAGCAGCAGCAGGAGCAGCTGAAATTGGAACGGAAAGGGGCAGGAGCCGTGACCGCGACATCTCCCGTCCGCGTCGGGGCAACAAGCGAGCCGACGAGCCGGGTGGTCGCGACGTACACGTACGAGTTGTACTGTACTGGAGCTGGAGCTGGACGACAGCTCGCGACGCGACCAACTCGTGCACGTAAACGAGGTCGAGGCAAGGGGCATGCACCTCAACTCGACGGACGGCCAGGGGGAGTCCCCGGGGCAGGGCAAGGACAAATTCAAGCGGGCGGGCAAGGCCGCAAGCAAGGGCACAGCTGTGTTTGTGTGTGTGGCCGCGAGGTGGAGAAGAGACGGACGGAACGCGAGAGGGAGGGCCAGACGGACGGCGGACGGCGCGAGCCTGGTGCGGCCAGATGGTTGGCTGGGCCGGGGTCGCGCTCGGCCGCTCGCGGCTCGGCACGGCCACACCAGGCCAGGGCGCCAGGGGCCGGAGCCGTTTTATTGGGCGTCGCGTTGGCCGCAACGAGGCGAGGAGCCAGTTTTTGACGCTAGCCTCCTCGCCTTGCGCCTTGCCCATGCGGCCATGCCTTGCCAGGGGTTTATTTGTCGTGTGCTGCACTGTACGCACGCGCTGGCGCTGGCGCCGCCGGTGGCCCGTGGCCGCGTGGGGCATGTGTACGCACGTCTGGCGCGGCAACTAGGGCGTGGTGACTGGATCCCGGCGCGATCCCGCGCGCGAGGAAGGCGTGGCCAATTCTTTTCTCCAAGCGTGCAGCGCCGATCGAGCGAGCTAGCACCACCTCGGCACCACAACCTTCACCTCCCCGGCTCCCGGTCCGGTCAATGCAGACGGCGGCAAGGCATTCGATCGTGTGGCTGCGTGGTGGAGCTGAGTACATAGAATATTCAGGTGATGCCTCGATTATGTATGAGCTTGGAGAACTCCGGGCCACACTGATCGGGCGGGCCAAGGGCGGCACACGCACGTGAGCTCACTGCTTAGTAATGTACTTCCATACTCCGGTATTATCTTAGTATATAAACCGAGATATTTATACTTTGTTTTCCTTTTCAAACACCAAGATATTTGCACTTGTTTCTTTTTTTTTTTAGAGAGAGAGGGAAGATATTTTCGATTTCTTTTTGTGTGTGCAATTGAATGTGCGTCAAGAATGATGCCATGTGCATCGGTGCTGCTTCGTTATTTTTGTACTATTAAGTCGCGTAGGTGATAGCAAAGTGGGTACTTTATAAGTTTATATTCTATTGTCAAACATAACAAGCAGTGCTCTCTCACAAGAGAACAACGCATTGGATCCTCCCAGGTTCCAATAAAAAGACCATTAGATTTTTGCTACAAAAAGACTTGCTACAACCAGCTCAAACCAACTAGGAGTAGCTTCCAAAGGGGAAGGGGCGACGCATGAACCTCTTTACTACTATATATATACTACTGCTCCACCAGTTAATTGAGCACCGTGTCGAGGAAGGACATTGCCAGTGCGCAAGGAGCATTGTATGCATGAATGTGGACCGTAACTTTGGCGGCAGCCAGTTAGGGTAGATCGATGCCAACGAGGAAGCAAGCGTCCAGCCGATGCTGCCCACAGTCCCCACAGTCTGCTCTGTTCATGAATCAGTCACAGACATGGACGCATGGCATGAGCTAATCACGTGTCGGGAATCGTTTGGCATTGCGTCAGCAATTTGCACGGCTCCTTGTGGTGTGTGGAGTTTTAGGAAGAAAAAAAAAGAGAGAGAAAATAATTTTCTTTCGCGATCGGAACCTCACCCGTTTTTCAAGAGAAAATGTTCTTTATTAATCTACGCAAGCAACGTGCTGTTACTTGTAGCACGCTATGTTTTCAGATGCTAAATCTGAATCACATCAGTATCACCTTTTTTTATTAACAGAGAAAAAGAGTCATGGAAGGGCCATATGTAATACTTATGCAAAGGTAAAATATTTTAACTTAAAAAACTTTAAAATTCTTAGATGTGCATCAGTATCATCATTTTTCTTTGTCTAACGTTTTCGTTGCTCTTCATGTTCCTAGATGTGGGGGGTTTGTCGTTGAGTTAGATCTTTTCTTTTCTTTTTGCTTTTAGTAGTTATTATTTCGCTTTCATTTGAGTTACAAGTGCAATTTTGCAATTTCGTTACAAATCATAACGAAATTCGATCTTGGCCGTTCTGGAAAAGAAAGAAAAGACAAGGCAAGAGATCCTGGAATATAAAAAGAAAAGAAGAAGCAAGAGATCTTGCAGCTTGTACTTTTCAGTATGCCAGTATCAAGAGATTCTGGAATATAAACCGAAGCTGATACTGGAATATAAAAAACGAGAGAAAAGGTTCTTTATTATTTATGGGCGCATGCACGTACTCTTGCAGCCCGTATTTTGAGATGCCAAATATGAATCGCATCAGTTTCACTGTATCAGCTATTTTATTTTTGTAAAAAAAAGGAGGGGCCAGGTAAAAAGTTCTTACTACTACTTCAGTACCAGCTTTTGTGACATGCAAGCAGAAGCTGGCAACAGAGTTCAAGCTCTTTGCGGCAAAGGAGGGTTTGGAACTGGCAACAAAGCTTGGGTTGCAGCAGGCTATCCTGGAGATTGATTGCCAAGGTCTCATGAAGCTGATCAAGGACCCCATGGCATCGAGGTCCTCCATTGGGTGGGGGGAGGCTATGCTTCGACATTTCAGAGCTTGGGAAGAGTTTTATGGAGTTTCGTGCGAAGTGGGTGCGTAGAGAAGTGAATTCGGTGGCTCATGTCTGTGCAGGTATGGTCTCGGCCATTGAATGTTCTTTTTTTTTTTGGCTTGATGTTTGAGGGTCATCGGTGTCTTAGGATTCTTGTGACCGCTTTTGTATCCGAGCAGTGCTTTTTATGGCTCTTCTCTTAATGAAAAACGGATAAAGCACTCGATCGCGGAAAAAAAGTAATTCCAAATTGACTAGCCGAACTAACATCTGGGGATTGTAACTCTTCCGATGATTAATGAAAGTTCTGAAACCTCAAGAAGCAGAAGCTGGCGCGCCAGCCACGCATCCAATTCGTCCCATAAACAGAGGCACCGTACTCCCAAAGCGTCGTGTCTGCTGACTGTCAAAGCTTTTGCATCAGCTGACAAAAAAAAAAAGCGTTTGCATCAGCAGTGAAGTCTTGTGACGTGCCATTGCCAACAGCAACGACAGAGGAGGCCGCATTTTTTAAGTGCGAACTGCGAAGACGCGTGCCCCGTGCCCACCCGTGCGCCTGGAGCGCTCGTTTCGTTGGCGCGGGCGGCGCGGGGCGGGTGGAGCAAGGGAAGGATGCCCGCGGAGGCGTTTTTGTCCCGGGTGATGGCGTCAAAAGCTCCAAACGAATCCGCCGAAGAAGGAAACCCCGGGATGCTCGTGCGCCTCCTGTCCGGCTCTGAAAGCCTCCGTCAAGCTCCAAATGAGAGAATCTCTTCATAGTATATTGTGGTTTGGCTGCTTAGTGAGTCCGTGTCCCTCCATTGACCGGAGTTCCTCGGAGAGAGAGAGACTAGTCTATTGCATGTTGCAGCCGCCATATGTCGGGAGCTGATGGGATGGGACACATAGGTTTTGGCCTTTTATTTAGGCGCTTTTGTTTGGTGCGACGAGGCACGCATGCTAGTATGCTACGCTAAGAGATGAGACGAATTGGATGCCTGCTACGTACAATGTTACGCGTGTGATTAAGTGTGTTTTTCGTGTATTTTGGAATTGTAGTAGAGAAGCTGGATCAGGGGAACCTGGCCCTGTTTCAGACCCCCCCCCCCACACACACACATTTAACGTTGCATGAAATTCCCGCACCAAGATATGTACTTACTGTACATGTTTAGCCAAACAATCTCTCAGATGGGCACTACCGTATATCAGAAATCTCAAGCGACTGGTGTTGCTTTCCGCAACCGTTAGTTGGAACGACAACACGACAACGGGGAATCTGCGTACGTTAAACCATGGTGACCTTGATAGGAGCAACCATCCGTTCAACTGCTAAATTTGTTACGAATAAATGCAGTGCACGACCGCACTAGTATATCAGCGTACGTTAAACCATGGTGACATTGATAGGGGCAACTATCCGTTCAACTGCTAAATTTGTTTCCACTAGATTACTGATTGATTTAGACATTTTTCTACTCTGGAATATGTCATTACAAGGAAGATACAGTCATACAGACAAACCATTGCGATGCCCCGACTACATTAACAGACCTCGAGCTTAACCGATCGAAACAAAACAGCCGCATGCATCTGTGCAACGGATCAATTCGCGCCTGAAAAAGTCGCATGTATGTGCAACGGATCAATTTGCACCAGAAAAATTTACAAAAGCTCAACCATCAAACAACGGACAGCAGCCAGCCCAGCCACCAAAAATAGACGTGCACCCATGCGTGCACACTTACTGGGCTTATCTGAACCTTAAACTGTCCGCTTCTCGCGAATCACGCATGATTGTTTGTGGCGACCACTTCAGATGCAAATGTCAAACAATGTGTTCTGTTGTTCATTGCAAATGTCAAACAATGGACAGCAGCCAGCCCAGCCACCAAAAATAGACGTGCACCCATGCGTGCACACTTACTGGGCTTTATATGAACCTTAAACTGTCCGCTTCTCGTGAATCACGCATGATTGTTTGTGGTGACCACTTCAGATGCAAGTTCAGCTTCCCACTCTTTGCTCCCTCCAGCTTGAAGCTTTCCTTGTACTCTTCTTCGAGTAAAACTTTTGTCAAGGTCAGGATGCACCGCCCCATGTAATCCTACAGAAAGCATATTCGATGGTTACCTTACATTTGCAGTAGACAAACTACTCTGCTGGTAATAATAATATGAATATGAAAGCTCCAGTTGAACTTACTCTACGAAAAGTGTCATGGTCATATACTTCCAGCATAAGCATGTCATGTAAGCCATCTTCGACGACAAAATCAAAAGTCTGATTCCATACTGGGTTCAAGCTTTCATTCACAACCTGTGGTCAGTCACATCATAGGGACAGTTAAAGACTTACTTTGCTCAAGCAATTTCTGACCATAGCACTATTATGGTTCTCTACTGATCTGATTACAAATAGAAGACACAATATGTAGCTAACCAAACTGATGTCAACTTTGTGAGTCCATAAAAAAATGACTAATCATGTTTAGACATAGCAGTTCAATACTAGACTAGGAGATGAAGACATCACTAAGTAATTTGTATTTGATGAAGAAATTACCCTTGTCTTGTACTTTGTCTTTGTCTTCTTGAGAGAAAGTACCACATATGGGTCAGATTTTCCATTCATATCCATTGCAGGCAGATCCTCCCCAGATATCACTGTTACTGAAAGAACTCCTCGAATGATAATTTCCCTTTTCTTTCTAGAAGACAGCCTATCAAAACTAGAGCCCCCTGATCCATTTTCCATGCTCGTCATTGTTCTCTCCAATGAAGTCATTGAAAACTGTTGGTTGAAAGGATTTGGAGCCTCATCCTTCATGTCAAATGGACAGTACAGCAGCTCAAGGTGCACCTGTTTTAATCATGTATGCCACAAGGAAAATATTATGTACCTCTATGACAACACCCCTGACGGATGAGGGAAAAGGAAAAGTGAGCAGGACAGCTTTCATGAAAATCAGGCTCACCTGACCCCGATCTTTCCTGTCCCTTTGAATCTCCAGATCTTTTACAAGTTTTAACCAGACATCCTTCACTTTGCCTGGTTGTAGATCCTTCAGCCTGACTTGAGCACAGCCAATTAATTCAGATTCTTGAATGCCATCATCATCATAAATCTTCACGGTTACACTCTGAGTATCAGCATCTTCAACAGTAAACTCAAAGTGTTCATTCCAGATAGGGTTCAGATCGTTGCTCTGTAAAGTAGTTGGATAAAGCAGTTAGAAATAATTCCAAAAGACAGCTCACAAACAAGCAACTAAACTTACAATTGTTTTACTTCTCTTCATTTTGTCAGGTAATGGGCGCACATATACAATGGCAAAAGGATCTGATTTTCCTATCAGATCTTTGTTTGTCAAATCTCTTGCCTGTACAAGCTTGACTTCCAAAGTACCAACAGGCTTGAGTTCCAGATCACTGTATATATAATCAGTTATGATCATCCCTATGTGATTTAACAATACAGGCTAAATGCTATTGGTATCCATGAATCAAATTACCTGTAGTCCCCAGGTATAATAGGAATGACTTTCCTTACTGGCCATGTTATTGAATCTTCAATAGCATTTTTTATAGTGTCCTGCACAAAAGAATAATTACACCTACATCTCAAGTGTAGGGAACACGACACCCAATTATCTGATACAAAAATTAATGTATTGCCAAACCTCAAGAGCATCTGAAATTCCAGGTACAGAAGAAAGTTCACCACCAATGACCTTCAGTCTGAAATCCAGTTTTTTCTGACATGGCACATGATTTGAGAAAAATAAATGAGATTAAGGCAACACATGTCAAAATAATCAGAGGAAAAAGGGACAAAAGAAACCTTCTGTCGTAGAGAAAAGCAAACAGCTCCAAAGCAAGGTAGCTCTTCAACTAGTGGTTTGAAAATCAAGCGGAAAACTCCTGTAAAGCCAATGTCCTTCACCTATATGGCAAGATTACTCACAAAGATTATGGAGCATCCACTTTTAAATTTTGACATGGACAATCACTCTATCTGTAATATCATACAAATGTGGGGAAAAATCCATTATGAGTAAACCAGAGAATAGCAGTAATGCAAAATTCATCTTTCTTAGCACAAGCACATGATGACCAACAAATTATTCCAACTGGTTACCCATAATGGTCAAGTGTATGAGGTAGGCATAACTCATGCATTTAATGCATCCTCATATGGTGGCATTTATACTAAAGGACCAAGGCATAGCCGAGAAATATCTCACCTGTATTGGAAGCGCGACACCAAGTCTAGTTTTTACAGCAAGTATGATACTTGGATTGGCATCCCAATTCATCTCTAGCTCCATGACAATACCTGATTCGTTAGTATTCTCAATGATGGAAATGCCTGCACCAAAATCAGTAGAACTTACAGGTTAGCATACCAGGTAATGAGAAACACCACATATTTGATTAGGCTAGATAGAAAATGAAAATCAATTAACACAAACCATGAAACTGAATACTGCTGCAAATTCACCATAACACAAAATATTATTATTTTCCCTAAAAAAATATTATTATTTCTATATACTATGCATTATCATGTGATGGCGACACCCGTGACTTTCCAATTAAGATAGGACTACATCAGGGGTCCGCATTGAGCCCTTATCTATTTGCTTTGGTGATGGATGGGGTCACAAGAGACATACAAGGTGATGTGCCTTGGTGTATGCTCTTTGCTGATGATGTGGTGCTAGTTGATGAGAGTAGGGCAGGGGTTAATAGGAAGTTAGAACTATGGAGGCACATGTTAGAGTCGAAGGGTTTCAAACTTAGTAGGACCAAGACCGAGTACTTGAGGTGCGATTTCAGCAAGACTAGGCACGAGGAGGGAGACGTTATCCTCGATGGGCAAGTGGTGGCCAAGAAGGATAGTTTTCGGTATCTAGGATCAATGCTTCAAAAGGATGGAGACATTGATGAAGATGTTAGACATAGGATCTCAGTCGGTTGGTTGAAATGGCGTCAAGCTTCTGGCGTCCTCTTTGACAAAAGTCAGCCTGGGCACATTTTAACCGAATAAACCGAACCGAACCGAACAGAGCCGAACCCGAACCGAAATGTCGGTTTTTTGGTTCGGCTTCGGTTTCTGGATTCTGGAACTTCGGTCATCGGTTTCGGCTTCGGTTTCCATGTCGAACCGAACCGTAACACCGAGAAACCGAAATTGTAAAACGTCCTCGCGTCCTCCAGGCAGCACAGACGGACAGGCCACCCTATCCCAGCCCAACTCGCGGCCCAGCTAAGCCTCGCATGCGTCCCTGAGATGAGAACAACCCCGTCCCGTCCTCCACCGGCCCACGCAGTTCTTCTCCACATTGCAAACCCTAGCAAGTAGCAAGCAGCTCATGAGCCTCCTGGCGGCAGCAAGAGCAGGCAGCGCGGAGCGGCTGCGACCGTGACCTCCCGACGGCGCGAGCAGTGGCGCGCGCGGTGGCGTTGGCTAGCGAGGTGGGAGCGCGTGTGCGTGGCGGCGGCCGGCGGCGGCGAGCGAGCTGTTAGCGCGTACGCGTGGCGGCGGCGGCTACGAGGGGCGCGGACAGGGACCTGCGCGTGGCTATGAGGGGCGCGGCAACCTGCTGCGGACGGCTCCGAGCAAGTAGCGGCGCGGCATCGAGCGACTCTGGCGGCGGCGTCGACTGCAACCAGGGAGATTCGGTTAGTACGGTTTAAACCGAAAAACCGATGTAGAAAACCGACACCGATTTCGTCGGTTTCCTATTCTTAGAAGAACCGATCGGTTTTGGATTTCTGAGAACTGAGGTTTTGCCAAAACGAACAAACCGAACCGAACTATCGGTTTAAACCGATTGCCCAGATTGAGACAAAAGGGTGCCTCATTTGCCCGGCGATGTTATAAGGTGCGGAATGTTGGCCCACAAAAAGGCGACATGTCTAGCAACTGAGTGTAGCGGAAATGCGTATGTTGCGTTGGCTTTGTGGGCACACTAGGAGGGATAGAGTCCGAAACGACGATATTCGGGATAGGGTTGGGGTTGCACCAATTGAGGAGAAACTGATCCAACATCGGTTGAGGTGGTTTGGACATGTCCAACAGAGACCTCCTAAGGCGCCAGTGCGTAGTGGGATTCTAAACCGGGTTGATAATGTAAAGAGCGGTAGAGGTCAACCTAAACTGACTTGGGGCGAGTCGGTTAAGAGAGACCTTAAGGAGTGGAATATCTCCAAGGATTTAGCTATGGATAGGAGCGCTTGGAGACTAGCTATCAACGTGCCTGAACCATGACTTTTGTGTTGCCCTGTAACGTGTCTCTTCTGGGTTTCATCTCTAGCCTACCTCAACTTGCTTGGGATAAAAAGTCGTTGTTGTTGTTGTTGTTGTTGTTGTTGTATATACTATGCATTATAAAATGAATGGGTTGCAGAAGTAACCATACACTACGAACTATACCAAGGGCACTGGACTTTACCTTTCTCATAGGTTCCAGTCCAGATTATTGACAGCATATTGTACATTTAAAAAAAAATTCACACAATGGACCATCAAACCCTTGTGATTCTTGTTTTATTTCATTCATTCAAATACTTCAGCAATCACTAACTAGAGTATAAATGAAATAGCTTGACCTTTTGTCTTGTTTGAATGTGTTTTTGTTCGAAGCAAACAAAGTCGGATTCACGAACTTTTATACAATAAGTTGATAACAGTTCTGTAACAACTAAACAGTTAAATTTAAAGCGTCCAAAAACGGAGCCTGTTACATAGACACTAGCCAGCTCAAGTGGACGCAAGAGAAAGTAAGAAATACTATTTTATAATCTCTTCTCCCCGGATTAACAGCATCTATCTCTTCTCTCACAAATATGCTTTTCTTCACGATCTAAGTGAAATAGCCTAGCTATTTTCTCATCGCTACTTACTAGCAAGCATTATGTCTCATGTTCTTCACTCTTCCACATCAGACTCATCTACTATGTAGCTAGCCTTTGGACACAACCTTAGTGTCATGGGCAAAAGCACCATCGTGTGGTGCTGGAGTCAAGGGTGCATGACTCATACACCAGAGTTGAAATCCTGGTGTGCACCTATCTAGATGTTTGTCAAGTTTAATTGTTGTATGCATCCCTTGAACCAGAGGCTAGAAGTTATGCTTCTGTAACCCAGAAACTGGGGAATATACAGTAGCAATTGTAATCACATAAGACTATACAGTACTATCCTCTGTGGACTTTTATAACATGAGGTGCAGTCCCATGTGGCATAGTCTCAAAATCAAAACATCACATTTTGATTTCTTTTACAGCATATTATACATAGCTACCGAACCGTGATCATATGAAAATAAGTCAAACACAAGTATGGCAGTGAGATGGAAAATGCTTGGGCTACCTTATGGAAATCAATGAAGGGAGGAGTATGAACTTTGAAGAAACCTACCGGTAAACTGTGGTGCAACAGTACCAAGAGTGAGTTTTGAGAACTTCAGGGACGCTATGATTATTGGCCTATATTGTTCAAGAACAGGCTCTACAGAGGTTTTAATCAGTTCTGATGCCGCCTGCAATGACAAATAGTCAACTAAAAGATGCGTACATAATGGAAATCGAGTCAAACAGAGCGAGCCCAAGTTTTGAAGTTCTGTTGCAAGAAAGCGTACATCATTTACAAACGGCCAAATCTTTGTCAGCTCCTGATTAAGCCATTTTAACTGCAATATATTGCATCGTCAACATACACGCATTGACATATAGTGTACGAGAATTAGAGCTAACTAAAGGCAACCAAATACCTTTTGCTGCGACGAGAAAACAACCCAGGAAGGGTATAGGTCGGCAGGAAGTAACTTTCGCGAATCCTCAATCGTCATTTTTGAGAAACTAGCAATGGTAGCAGCCTGCATGGAAAACAGAGAAGACCACTCTTAGCATCAGGAATGGTTGCAATCTGGACAAAAGATCTACAAAGTGGAACATTCGAAATTTGAGATATATATACAGAGTCAACCCCATGGATGGAAATTATTGAAATGGAATCCATGAGAAGACCAGGACGGACCACATGCCTAGGGCAAAAAATAGGCTAACTGTTGCATGTGGTTCAGTGATTGTCAATTCATTATTATATGCAAACTTGCACAATGAGAGGTTGTGACTGTGACCACGAACAACAAGCTTGCACATGCTGTCAGCCACAGAAACATGAACCGAAACAGGCGTATGGCATGCAAGTCCAGCATTGCAGTACCTAAACCGAATACCTTGCTTCGTGCTATCTCCTGCTTTAGGATTCAAGGATTGCTTCCCCTCAAGGAGTATTCCAACTCCCATCGGAACAAGGCGTCAGTCGTCAGAGCACAGCCCGAAAGGGAAAGGGAACGCCTGGGCGCTTCCGGCGCAGCAGCAAGGCGAAATCTACTATCCGAATCCAGCGGAAACGCATGCCGACAGTGGAGCCCAACGCCCCCCAACCTAACCACTAACCAGGGAAGGGAAGGCAAGCGGTTCGTCTTCGCTTCGATTCATACGCAACGTGATTTCTCAAGAGCTATACTACCACGAATCCCATATTCTATCGCAAGCAGCACGCATCGATTATATTCGAGGAATCGAGGACGGGGCGGGGGCTGCGAAACGCGTACGTACCAGCTTCCGGCGGCGGGCGGCGCGCGAGTTCTCGCAGCGGGCGAAGCCGACGATGATGGCGACGCCCACCGCGACCCCCAGCACCAGCCCCACCCAGAACCCCATCCTGCTCCTCCTCCTCCTCCTCCGCACGGCACCTCCTCACCAGCACCACCGCCCTCGCGCCTCCGCTAGCTGACGGGCGCGCATCCGGGGGCTGGTCGGCTCGCCGCGGAGATGGAGATGGCGAGGAAGCAGCAGAGCTCTCGAGCTGCAGGCGCAGGGCGGCAGCCCCGGGCACAGGGGCAGGCAAGCCAATGCCGGCGCGCGACGGCAGCCGGGCGCGGTCGGCTGGACAACAAGTGGACTTGGCTGGTCCCGTACGAGTTTGAAAACGCAGGGGAGCGGAAATGCGGAAGACGGCAGAGTTTCTGGTGAGCGGCACCGGGCAGAGGACAGAAAGGGAACGGAAATCGTGAGGGGGCGTCAGCCGGACCAACGGGAGGAGATCTCGGATGAAAGAGAGACAGAGCAAGGTGTCGAATGCCCGTTTCGTTTCGGTTGCCTTTCTGGTCAGGTGGTGACGTGGGTGGGGGCGTCGGGGCGAAGGGGCGGCGTTGGACTGGCGGACAGGTGGGGTAGAGGTGCTGTGGGGTCCGCAGGAGAGTGGGTGGGTTGGGTGGGGTTTGTGGTGGACGGTGGTGATCTGGCGTGGTTGGTGGTTTTTTAGGCTGGGAAGAACGTGTGATGGGTTGGGAAAGGAACCGAATCGATTCGGATTCGAGTCTTCCTCGGTCAAAAATTTAAATGGAAACATATTAAATTAGATAGTATTCTTCGTAATGATCTTTTGTTATTTTTTAGGGGGAGAAATGATCTTTTGTTCTTGATGAGTCTCCAAGACATCTCTTACGACTTACGTTGCATACGGACAACGGTTTAATCGACACTCGCCTGCACAACACAATAACAATTCACAAAAGAAAAATAATACATTTAGTTTTATACTCCTAGGTTGTAAAACTACATATACTAAGCATCTATTCATTGATTGTCTTTGTATTTTCATGATATATAGTGAAACCTATGTTATTCACATGGCGAAACCCTTTCTCTATAAAACATGTTTGGATGCACCAACTAAACTTTAGCCGGCTAAACTTAGCTATCAGACATAGCTAACTAAAGTTTAGTTACTTCAACCCAACTAAAGTTTAGTTGAGTCTATTAGCTGGACCATTCAAAACCCTAGCTAAGGTTTAGCTAGAAGAACTTTAATTACCTAAATCAGCTAACTAAAATTTAGTTGGGTGCATCTAAACAGGCCCAAGGAACTCGAAGACACTATGCTTATCTCCTAAGCTTGAGGGCTCATGCCCAATCAAGACGTATATTTTGAGCCAAGTCGGGGCACTTCAAGATCTACCTAATGGTTTGACAACCAACAAGACTTGATACCAGTCAGTGACGGAACTATATGGTAGGTTTACTATTTTTAGTTAAAAAAAACTCAATTATTTTACTTATTTTTAGTTAAAAAATTCATCTTTTTACTCATTTTTTATTAAAAAACTATGGTTCTAGTTAAAATAGTGTATTTTTTTAAAAAATATTGAAACGTATTATTATGTATATTTTATCATAGTAAAAAATGCCATCACATTTGTTCGCCCCCTTAATCATGATCGCTGGTTCCGTCACTGATACCAGTTGATCAATCTAATACGAGAATGACGACCATTTGATAGACTCTTTAGGTTAATTGTCGGATCAACGTCAGAAAACCACTCAAAAAACTAAACTGAAATATCACAAAACTACTCAACTCCTTGAATAACCCTTCCCCTATTCCTTAATTTTTGTTTATTGCGTCTATGGTTCCACAAGGTCTAGCCACCCAGGCCCCAAAAATCATAGCGGTATTAAATTAATAAAATATTAAACCCTGTCTTTGAGCTTTATTATCATATCTCCATGTCAAGAAGCTTAGATCATATCGCCTTGGAGCAACGTGCCAACTAACTGGTCCTAACAAGTTGTGCCAAAATTGCCAAGTTAGGATATGCTGAACATTCTCTTGGTTACATAGAAAACATTGCTCATGATGTGGAAGAACTCTTTGGGCTAAACGATCCGCTGTCAGTATTTGTTTCGAAATTGCCCGGCCACAACAGCACTTTGCATATAGCTCCTTGATTTCCACAATCACCTCCGCTCGAAGGCAATTGAGCCACCAAAGGAAGCCCTGTACGCAGATTTGGATGAAAAGGACCCCCTGACCTCTTGCATCCAGAAATTTCGATAATTTTCCTAAGATAAGGCCACCTTTCCAAGTGCATCATATGGAAGCAAATATTGAATCAATCCTTCCAATGAGAGGCCACCTTGAATATCTCCCCATTCCGAGGGCTTTCCATTACTGTCCGAGTATCTGATATCTCTTTCACTCTGTCTTTGGCATGGAGACCACCACTGCTGGCCGGTGCAAGTGCAACCGTGCAAGACCAACCACAAAGCAACTATGTAACCAGCGAGCTGAGACTAGTTTCAATGGGAATTTCATGAGATTAAATAAATAAGCTAAATTTCACAGCAACAAAATTTATCTACACTGTTTCTTTGGATATGAAATCTCTCATTGAGACTCCCTTCCCAAAAGCAAGCTGAGACTAGTTTCAATGGGAATTTCATAAGATTATAAATAAGCTAAATTTCATAGGAACAAAATTTATTACACTGTTTCTTTGATATGAAAGTATGAAACCTCTTATTGAGACTCCCTTTCCATATGAGACTCCCTTCCCAAAACAAATTCGTGCCACTTGCTACTTGAGTGAAATGACAAATATTGCCCACGCCTGTGAGTGTTTTGGAAAGCCAAGTCCAAACCATGGTAGTAAAAAAAAAAAAAAGAGTCCAAACCACGGTCGGTCTTCATTGGTTTTGTCCAACCAGACTGTAATACCCAGTCTATAATTCGTAAACTGACGACCCCAAGGCCAATTGGCCGAGCCACGTTTTCCCATGCTACCAAACAACTGTCAACGTCATCATCAAGCTCCTTCCTTCCTTTCCATAAAAAATGATCTCTTAATTTTATCAGTGGTCATGAGTCATGATTCATGAACATTAGCATTTAGATCCAGTTTCAGGTTTTCAGCCATTGTTGTAAGTTGTAACACAAGGTAAGCACATGAATATTGCAAAAATAAGCTATGAAACAAAGCTGAGGAAATACATTGTATTTATCACACCAAATGCAGATATATGAGTATCAGAGTAGTAGCCTATAAGAATGAAAGATGGAACTGAATTTACTTTTGCATTGATGGACCTGACAGTGGATGCACCTAGACCTTACAAATACTTCGCAGCATTTTCAAAGGTTAGCTAAAATATGCATAATGAATATGAATTTAGAGCGACGTATTCCTCTTGTTCATGGGAAAAGAGCTTGTTAGCACTTAACAGCTATGTTCCATCCTCTTGTTAGCATTTACAACGAAATTATTTTCATGGACTAAAGTATACAATGGCGATTGGATGATCCTTCTGTGACCTCACCAAATCACGAGTCACCAGCAAGCTTCAAAATATGTTGGTGACTTTCACCTTGCCAAGTCGCACCTTCTTCCATCTACTCTTAAAGAGGAAAGGATGAAGGCCCAATATATGTTCAGGCATGAAATCGTGCCTCGTTAGTATGCCGACAACAGGCGCCCTCTGCATTTAATGAAATTAAGCAGCCAAAATGTTATCAGTGACAAGTATTTATCATTTCTAATCGAACTTATGTACCATAATATAAAGAAAATGCCACCGGTAATTAATACAAATGCAACTGGTGTGATTTGTGCCGTTTCAAAACATAGTTAATCTAACTATTATGATTAACAACACTTGATGCTAACATTTCCTCAAAAAAAAAAAAAAAAAAACACTTGATGCTAATATAGGGGGCCCAAAGTTGTAACCAAGGAGCTAAGACTTGTCTAGACAAGCATGAAGGAAATACACATTAGAATCCTGAATAGACATAGCAACAATAAAGTAACCAAAGCTAAAAACATCGCTAACCTTAGAAGATTTTGGTAGAACCAAAAGATGTCTCAATCCAACTTCACGGAAAAGTATAAGAGCCTTAGCCAAAGACATAGTCTCAAGGACAGTATATGGAGATGTGTTTGTGAATGGATGCAAGTCTACAAACATTTCCAGTTCTTCTGGAGATAATTCAATGTCCTCAATCCTGTCATGTTTTCCTGATCCACGTTTAGCAAACTCAGCATGTGAGAAATGGTTTGAAGCATTCAGTGTAGAAGTTGTGCAAGTACGGATGAAATCCTTCTTCCTCAATAGAACAAGCAGGTGGTCTCGAAGAATTAGACCATACAATGTAGGAGTATCTGAAAATGGCGGCTCATCAACCACAGGGAAACCATTATGACCAGTTGTTTTCAAGACATGGACTATATGGCCAACCTTCTCTATGCCATTGAATGTCTGTAGAGGACCAGTTACAACATCACTGACTGACAACTGCCTCATGTATGGTTCAGCATATCCTTCAAGATGTGGAAACCCTTTCAATCTAACAAGCAAATCGTAGACGTTTGCGTTGAAAGCATCTGCCACCACCTTTGATATGAGAAGGACAAGCATTACCAAAGGAAGCATACGCAGATTATTAGTCAGTTCTAGGATGATAACACAAACTGAAACAGTCATCCTCATTGATCCACCTAACAGAGCAGCAGAGCCAAGAACTGCAAAAAGACCATGATCTAAAGTTGACTGTGACCCGATCAACATGCCTACCAGACGGCCATAAGCTGCACCAGTTAAAATAACTGGCACAAAAAGGCCAGATGGTAAAGCAAGGCCATAGCTGAAGATGCCCAAAAAATATGATGCAACGAAGAACACAAGGATGGAAGAAATGTGGAATTCATCATCAGTGCCAGCACTGTAGAGGTTTCTAATAGTGTCATCATTTGTGTTGAAGAATAGGCTAGCCAAATCATTGTATTCATCCATTGCACATTGGAATTTCTTGAAATTACCAGAACGGCCTATTGATGGACAAGCTTCTCCAGTGTCAGTTGGACAAGGTTTGCAAGCAGCAACCCATGGCAAGCCAAAGAGACAACACGATGTACAAACTGTGACAGTTGCAGCCAGGAGCAGTTTGTAAGTTTTTCCTTTCCTGAAAGTAAATAAAAGACTTCAGGCACGATGTCGCAAATACTTGAGCATTTTGATTTCAAATGATTCAGTAGATGCACAATGCAATCTGTATGAGAAGTTATATCTATTGGTTTTCAAAATAGATATAATACAACAGTAAAGGAGACATTGTTAGGTTATTGAAACTGAAATAAAATAGAGCATCCATGGTGTTCAGTTTAAACTGCACAAGTTGGGATAGTTTAAACTGAGGCAACATTGGTACATACTCGCTGATAAGGTTGTAGAGACGGAGAACCTTGTCCAGGAAAAAGTTATACAAACTCCCCAGTATTCCTCCAAAAACTCCTAAAGTGATTACTGGAGGTAAATCAATCAAATGGTAGGTGACATAATCTGCTGTCACATCAAACATTATTAGGCCACCTTTCCCAAATAAGCCACACTTGCCACTTTGACAGAAGTCTATCAATGCCCTAAGCACAACAGCAACCATTGCTGTTGTGAAAAAGGCTCGCCATAGTAGAGCACTCCTCCACCTGCAAATATAAGAAAATATGTTTCGATGTTTCAAGTTGTACAAGAAAGTTTGTCCATGAAGGGATATGTATAAAGAGCAAATCTAGTGCACCATACCCTTCAGTGCATCAATACATGTATACTACCCATGATTGAACAAATTTCAATTACTATTTTCTGTTTGAAAGAGGTAGCAGATGATGAGAAACATGTGTGCTAGACGAATTTTCCACTGGGTGGAATACTCCTTATGTCACGCTTCTTATTTGATGTAAAAGTAACTTAAAAAATCATTAACAATAGGAAAACAGTTATTTTGAACAGGGGGCCCACTGAAGTATATGGTCTGTTGTTATTGCTTGTTTTTCTTTTGAAAAACATGGTTTGACATCTTCTCAGACAATGGGGGAATATTTTTTTTTATCAACACATCATGTAGGTACTTAACAATTATCCAAGTTCATGGATCATATGTGATTGCAGCCTTCACTCATCTTTTTCACTCCACAATAGTAATAAACAAGACTTACATAAATACATTATGAAACACATTTTCTAAGAATTTACCATGAAGATACTGTTTCCAGGGCGAAAAGGACTCCACCAACTGGCGCACGGAAAGCAGCAGCAATACCAGCAGCAGAACCACAAGTAACAAGGTCCCTCCGATCCCTATCATTCTTGAAGTACCTGAGCCACCTACATGTCATACCATATTTACGTGACCCACCTTGCCCAAGTATTGATGCAATGCATGCGCCTGTGTGTACCAGTGGCCCAGCTTTTCCCACATGCAGTGATGATGATACTGCTGCAATGCATCCCACAATCTGCTCAAAACCAGCACATATCAAAATATTAATTCAGACATTTAACATAAGAGGATGGATACACTATGTTACCAAGTACCAAAAACCAAGATGAACTGGATTTTTTTTTTTTTTGTTGGCAAACTAAGACCCAATCTAGATCATCGTAATCTAATTAAGAGCAAAGGTCTATGTGTATACCTTTTGCACAGTTTAGCACTTCTCTCTATGGCAGATAAGAGATTATGTAGCTAGAAATGATCTATAAGATCAATATCACTTTTCATCAATATAGTTAAAGGAGTCAAGCAGATTAAAGGAATGTTCATTTTCCAAATACACCTCACTTAAATGCAGCAGAAGTAATCTATAGTTAAGCTATCATATCAGAACTTCACTATTTTCCCTCAGAAACTATCATAAACTATGGTAATGAACGCTGGGCACAATGTGAGTTCACAAATTTTTACAAAAAAAAAAAAATGATCAGATATGAACTTAGGCATATCAGTCAGAGTGGCTCCAAGTTGAAAAATCAAAAGATTTAGAGAACAGACAGATATAGATGCTCTCGCAGAGTGTGGTACTCCAGCTCTTTTATGAATGACATAGTTTCCTAACATGTCCAGAACCAGTGAAGCAATCTCATGGTTCATGCCTTCAACTTATGTAAACTATCGCTAAAATGATCTCGAATTTCACTTGAACAGCTCAATGAAAGTCTAAGAAAACACATAACTACAGCTGAACCTGAAAACTGCCGTGCAAGCAGGCTACAAATATCTCTGCTACAGTGCTGATCTCAAATGAGATGACAGATCAATAATTCGATCAACCAGTTCATCACTTCATATCAACCACAGAGCCAGGTGTCATACACACACACCATGTCACACTAAAATATCGATGCCACTTTGAACTTTTGTAGAGACGAAAGAGACATGAACTAGTACCTTCACTATCAGAGTTTTCAGTGAGAATATGTTGGGGGCGTCAACACCGTTCAAGTAGGCCTTCACCTCCGGGATCCCCGATCCGGCAGCCGCAGGCGCCACATACACCGTCAGCCCCGCGGCTAACATCGTGAGAGCAAAGTTGGACGCCAGGAACACCGCAAACGCCGACCCGTGTCTGATCAAATTAGCTTGCGAATCAGCATAGGAAGCTCTTACCCACACATGAATCCCAATCGACTGAATGCTAAGAACCTCTCGGGTAGTGGCGCCTATTACCTGCCGTCCAACATGAGGTTGGAGGTGACGACGAACTTGGCGCCGGCGACATTCTCGACGCCGAGGTTGGCGACGAAGCCGGCGGCCGCCGAAAGGGCCCCTACGAGGAAGCAGAGGGCCCACTTGAGAGCCACATAGCGCAGGATGTGGCCCCGCCCCCGCGCCCTCCAGTCCTGCTTGAACACGTCGTTCTCGATCAGCCTGCACGGGGCGCAGGCGCGCAGCACACGCATGTCGGCATCGGTTAACTGAGTCAAGCAAGTCCAAGCGAGCGAGCGATTCGCGGCGGATTGGGGGCGGGCCTACTCGTAGTCGAGGCTCTCGATGGGGCAGACGTCGGCGCCGACGAGCGCGACCTGGGAGGTGCTGTTGGAGTGCGTGTGGCTGCCGTGGAGGAACCGCCTCCGGCGCCGGCGCTGCTCCTCGTCGCCGCCGGCGCCGTCCTCGAGCGCCGGGTCCAGGAGGAAGGACGAGCCGGAGGAGACCAGCAGCGGGGCCTCGATGTCGGCCTCCGGATCCGCCGCGCCGCCGCCGCCCACGCCGAAGCCGTCCTCGTTGGGGTCCCTCGGCGCCATCGCCTCGGCCACTCCGCTGCTCTGCGCTGCGCCGCTGCCGCCACTCGCAGTCGCAGCCGAGGAACTGACTGACACGAGCAGATGGGGAGTGGTGCTCGGGTTTTAGTAACGACAGAGCAGAAAGGACAGACTCCTGGTGCCGGCACAGAGAGATTGTTTCGATATGAGACTGCCTGTGGGGTCACGAATTGGTGGCTCCCACATGGATGTGACGGTGGCAGACAAAGTGCCGCGTGGGCCACCCGGTTCGGAAACAGTTGGGCCGCGTCACCGACCCTCCGATGGCAACACGGCCGCAGCACTGCACACGGAGCCGAGGAGCCGGACAAGATCTTGCGGTGGCGTTACCATCGTGCTTCTGGATCAGATTCCTCTCGCCATGGAATTTGTGTTGGACGGTCCATCTTCAAGGGCATTGTGTTTCAGTCGGTTTCGTTGCTCACCTGGTATATTTTAGCCACTATACTCCTGCTCCGTACTCCCCACATTTGTCATGAGTGCCACACTACCACTATCAGATGAGGGATTTATGGCACAAATTGGCTATACCAAAACATCGTGTGGTAGGTTTGGAGTGTACTTATTCTCAACCTACGCAAAAAGGACTTAATTTTAGAACATGAAGTAGTAGAAGACCACAGCAAAGGCTGCACCAAATCTTTCTCGCTTTCTTCTCTTGAATTCACATTACAAGGTGACAAAACGCTTTGGAGTGTATACTCATTCTCAACCTACGCAAAAAGGAGTTACTTTAAGAACATAGAAGTAGAAGCCCACAACAAAGGTTGCAGCAAATCTTTCTCGTTTTCTTCTCTTAAATTCACATTACAAGGTAACGTAGGCTCATAGTTACACTAATGCATCAGGCGATATATAGCCTTTCTTAACTGTATATACTCAAGAATTCAAGATCCTACCATAACAAATTTATTGACACACAAGTCATGGGTTGTATATATGTTCAACTGCAAGTAGTAAACTTATCCAAGCTCTAGTTTTTTTCGCATATTAATTACAAGAGATTATATATGTATCTGCCCTAATCGAACTAGGCCGGGCCCGTCATGACGGTCACCGAGCCGTGTCGTGCTTGAGCCGGGCAAAAACAACGGGCCGTGGGTTTCACGTGTCACTTTTATTTCATCCCCTCTTCTGAACATCGTCAACAACCTCAGATCAAAGAAAGAATAACATGACATGAGCATATTGATATGACAAGCGGGGACAAAGGAGCATGTGGGACCGTATAGGGCATCCTTGGGCCCACCAAGCTATGAAAACTCACCAGGATCCATGTTAAGGCACCCAAAGCCATTATTCACCCTTGGATCACACTTGTATTTTCTCTCAAGGTTAGAGGATCAACTCACATGGATCGATAGGTCCACATCCAAGGCAAACCTACATGACAAATATTTTTGAAAACATCCAATCTCCACCATGACAAGTGGATCACACTTATAGAAGCTTGGAGGGGGTTGACCTACCATTGGGGGTCGATCGACCCCATTGCTAGGTCGGCTAATTTGCCATGTGAACCCATAGCCCTCCACTGCCTTCCAACATGCAAGACACATATCAAATGACCTCAACCCTTGATTCTAAGGCGGTTCTATGGTGGTTTGATCCAATGGTGGACAATGAAGATCACGAGGATCGTTGATGTGGCACCTACCCTCTCTCCAGCTATAATAGAGGTTCATGGCCCCTCTCTCTATATATATTGATGCTTTCAAGCTCAATTGAAGAGTAGAGTAGATCCATCTCTCATGTATTTACACATATTTTATTAGATTTATAGATCTTAAAATGATGCACATGTATTGTCAAAATTTCACATTAGCTCCAAGTGAGGAGTATAGTGATCATTAGGATGTGTGCATAGAGGAGAGTTTCTTCGAGGTCAGGAAGGAGGCATCTAATACGACACAACTAGTTCATGAGAGTATACATGGGATGTGGAGAGACATACTTTGAAATATTTGGATAGCATACGATCACTATCACATTACAGAATTTCTTGATGCATTTAAGGCCTTTACAGAGTTGATTCTTAGAGTTCAGAAGCCTTTGTGACTACTAGAGAAAGTTAGATACATTTGCATGATTAGCTTAATGCTCATCGAGCCTAGCAGGCAGCAGAGAAACTAAAAATAAACAATAAGAGATATTATAGATCTTTCGGTTAATTAATGGTTATAATGAAGATTGTAGTCCCACACAGGGGCGAAGCCACCTAACCCTTTAAGGAAAAACAACAAATAGTTGTTAATCACACCATACAAATCTATTGAATGCCTAGACATGTACGTGATACTTCACCGAGCAACAACGCAAGTGGCAATATCAAGTATCTAAATCTAAAAGTTAAATCCTTTAAAAAGAGTTCGGAGGCCAGCTTGCCCCAATTCTAGGCTTAGATCTTTCAGTTAATTAATGGTTATAATGAAGATTGTAGTGCCACAGGGCGAAGCCACTTAACCCTTGAAGGAAAACAACAAATAGTTGTTAATCACACCATACAAATCTATTGAATGCCTAGACATGTCCGTGATACTTCACTGAGCAACAACGCAAGTGGCAATATCAAGTATCTAAATCTAAAAGTTAAATCCTTTAAAAAGAGTTCAGAGGCCAGCTTGCCCCAATTCTAGGCTTTAGGAGTTTTCACATTTCTTATCCTGCTAGAGCGCCAGACTCCGGTCATCATCTCGCCCTCCTTGTTTCCCTGTGTAGTGATAACAAGATTAAACACAGGCCAGACATAAAACAAGCAAAATGAATAAAGATAAATGATAAATATCAATTGCAACTTACTTTTTTCTTGTCAAGGATCTTCTGATATGTGGTGAAACAACCATAAGATGATGTCGAGAGTTGTGGAATCCCTCCTGGACCGCCCCTTCTTCTTCCTCTCCCGTGTGTACGCCTCTCCTTCTTTCTCTCTCTACTCTCCACACCGCCCTCTCTCTCTCTTCCTCTCTCCTTTGCTCCCCCTCCATAGTTTCTTTTTTAAAAAAGGTTTCTATTGACTTTTTGTCATGAGTTTGACCATTTGTTTTATTTAAGATTTTTGTGCAAACATACAAAAACATAAGTCATACTTCAAATACCTGAAATGATGATGTGAACCATACATAATAATATCTATAAACTTTACAAATTTTGTGAATATTGCGAAGACAAAATATCCACAACAAAAAATATTTAGATAAGGGAGTACTCCCTAGCTCGCTAAAAGAAGTCATTTTAGATAGCGTCACAGTATCCGACACATAGTTTTGACTTCTTATTTTTACTAGTATAATGCCCGTGCTAACGCTACGGTTTTATCTTAAGGGTGCATATGAAAACAACCATTTTTTCATAGTTCAACTTGTACATTAGCCCACTAAAGAAAGCCATATAATATTGTGCCACAGCTAATTAGTTGAAGCTAAAGATCTAGACAAACATTAGAGCCAAGGGCGGCAGTGAAATCTTTACTATAATTCATCCTCAAACATAGGAGATGAACATGTTGCATCCTTCATTGATTCTCATTTAATTCCTAAAAGAAGGGTGTGTGGTTTATTCCCTATTCACATGCATCAGATTGTTACACTATAGTACAGAAATATAATTGTAACAGAAACAAGGGGCACACAAGATAGTTCCATACTTCCATTAGGAAATTTGAAGCCTGCAGTTCTTCTCCTATTCCTTCTCCTTCAAATTTCAACTCCAATCAAAATTGGTTACTCTTTTCCTTGCTTGCCTGCATCAGATTGTTCTATAAAAAAACAAAGATCAATCCCATAATGCAGAGGTAATATTTGTGACCCTCACGTACCTTATTTATTTTTTCTATAACTGTGCTAAACCTTCTCATTCCAAAATACTTTAGACGTCAAACCTCTACAACTTTGTAAACAACTCGTTTTCCGATATGAACAAAAGCCACTTCAATGGGGTCAAAAATCATTTCAGCTTAGCTAAAATCACCCGACCACAGATCCCCCCCCCCTGATTGCAAATTTTGGTACAATTAACCACAGGCCACTGGACAATTATGCAAGGAAAATTGATTTGCAAGTACTTGGATTAAACTTGAAAGCTTTCTATAAAATAGATGGTTCAGATACCTGCAACGTGCCTGTGGAACAAGGGGTCTCTGAACCTCTGCACAAGGGAACTTTGTTCTATGCTAGACAAATGCTGCAAGATTAGTTCCAGCAACCACTGTAGCCATCTGCACATTGCCTGCATACAATTGCTTGCTCGACGGCCCATATTATGTGTGCTCACGACGTATTAGGAGGGCACCATGGCTCCGCGCCCTCTTCCCAAACGCGCCCGCCCAGCCAACACCTCCAGCCACCCGTGCTAATGGTACGGTAAAAACAAAAGAACAATATTTTTTTAAAAAAATGAAGTAAATAGTGAGATAGATAATATTCATCTCAAAAGACATTCATCATATACTAATTAATGCATGAACTCAGGTTAAGATTCATGCCAAATTAGTTTTCATATATAGCATGAACTCAGGATGTATTTTCTAAATGTAGTACAAAAAATGTAACTAAAACAATAAACAAAAGGAGAATGCCTGCTTCAACATGGATAGCTGATGCTACACAAGACACAAGCCTCATTAAACAAAATGCAATTTATTCATCCCCTTGCTAAAAAGATTATGGGTTCACATGACTCTTAATTGCAATCTGATCGGTGCAAAGTTTGCTATGCTTACAATTGTTTTCATTGGCATATGCTGTACCAAATCAGTACAACTCTACCTATTAGCTGCTTCACTAAACTTCCCTCCGCCTATGTATTAAAAAGCACAAATAGACAAGACATAAAGAAAAAGCAAATGAAAACTCACCTCAAGATCAGAGAAATCAAACCATGGGCAACAGTCTATGATTTCACAAGTAAAAAGAACAGTGTCCCGAACACCAAAGCCAAGATCAGTGTCAACCATGTTCAAAGTCATAAACTGGAGAACTGAATTATTCCATGTTTTCCTTGCACAGTTTTTGCAGAATACTTCTGGTTAGCTATAGCCATTTTAGAATGCACCCAAAAGTTCTTACCAGGATCATACCCAGATAACTCATCACTCTCCAAGAAATTTTCCACTTTCCGTGTGAATGATGGCCGCTTTGGTAAAGCTTCAATCTGACACCCATAAGTTGAACTACATATTTCAGAATCTTCATCTGACACCCATATGTCAACTAAAATTAGACGACCATGACTGGAGTTTCAGTTCTGCAGGTTACATCCAACCAGTAAAAGTGTGCGGAGCACAAAATGTGGTCCACCTTCTCAGTAATTATATTGTTATTTTAAGTTGAGTGTATCAATGCTGAATTTGGAAAAGCAATACAGTATATAATCACAATTGAAAGTGTGTATGGAGCAGCTGCAGCTAAATAAACACACAAAACTTTGCTAATCTCGATATCACTACAATCTGAAACTTTAGTGCAGTTGTAGTGTGTGGCACATGTGGAGATCCCTCCTGAAACTGAAACTTATAAAAGGATCTTGATAAACAATAAAATAACTTGTAACTAATAACTCAGACGCTCTGTTCTAGAGCAAGACATTGTTTCGATACTAAAAGGTAAAGATGAAGAGGACAGTCACCACATTGAGATGTAAATAGCAGTAGCAGAAAATAGCAGTTCAAGAACTGAGTTTTGAACTTGAATAAATTACAAAACATTTTTAGTATGGGTACTCAACTCATTAATCTTGTAACCAGATGACTACATACTACAACAAGCTCCGTGATAACAGCATCATAGCACTTTAGCACTTCAGATTACTCACCCAGTCATCTCCAATCAGTAGACTAACCAATCTAGATGCATGAACACAGTTACCTCTCGGCTTCCATTCAGGGTGAGCCTTCGATGGTGTGATCTGTAGGGGCGATGCAGAGACATCCTCTTGTACTGCTGACCAATAGCAGTAGTGCCGGTAGTGATCTTGGCAGTTAGGGTTGCGGTACCATAGATCAAGAAAATATTTATAATTCACGCATAAAGCAATTTAAACAATTTCCAGCAACAGACATCAGCATGCCTCAGCAGTCACAGAGGCCAATTATTTGAAGCATTAGCCTAACATACTTTTTGATCTGTTGGGACGTGCATTAGGGAAGCAGAATGAAAACATGAAACCAGCACAGGACGTCGGGGATCTCACTTCGCTCCTGCTCAAGATGACGAAACTGATAATCGATTCCAGAAGAGTGAAGGGAAGAGAAGGACCGACTCACTATTTGTGTCGTGCTCCTCCACCGAGCTCCACAACGGCGCCACTGACGACATATGTACTCGAGGACAGTCCGACAGTGATTGGTTTCCTCGCATCGTGACATCGCGTTCCCTTGCAGCCCGAACCGCCAGGCCGCACGCGCCGGCGCCGTCATGCTAACTTGCCGCACCCGACACCACGCCTTGCGCAGCGTCGCGCCGTCTCCTCCTCCGCCTTGTGTGCCATTCGGCGTCCACCGTCGATGGTGCGAGGCCGCTCCGTCGCCCTCAGCCGGCTGCGGGGCGACACCGGGGACTCTAGTCATGGGATCCCCCGCTCGGCGTTGCGGCACGGCGGAGCAGACGGCGCACGCTTGTCGGCGCAGACGACGGACGCTCGGTGCGTATATGACGTGACTTTGAATTTGAATGGTGTATGTGTACGACCTTGATGGATGACGGACTGGAGAGATTCTGTTCCGTGATTTGAGGAGTAAAGATTTGGGGTCAGGAGGTGAGATTCAGGCTTCCCACTCTTTTAGAAGATTTCAATTATAGTCCTATACTACTAAAAAGAACCAAAGTAAATCGTCAAGGGGCGTGCGAAAACTATCGCTCGCTCCTTCGCTCGCCCCGGCGTGCAAAAATTACCGCAGCGCCTTCGCTCGCCGGCCCTTCCCACTCGCCCTCCATCCCACGACCGCCCGGCGGTTCCGATGCCGTGACCCGCCCTCTTCTTCTCCCCCTCCCTCGCTCGGTAGCCTCGAGCCGCCGCGCTCCACCGCCGCCGCGACCCGCCATCTTCCTCTCCCTCCTCGCGCGGTCGCCTCCGGGACGCCGGATCTCCACCGCCGACGCGACTCCGCCGCCACGCGACGCCGCCGGTTCTCCCCTTGCGGTCGACGCTGCGCTGCGGCGCGACGTCGGGCCTCCACCGCCGCCGGGCTTCCACCGCGACACGCCTCCGTCGCCCCGCGCCCGCCTACCCGACGAATGGTCGGCGTCCGCAACGGAGGCGACGCGGCATTCGGAGAAGGCGGCGTGGCATTCGAGAAGGTAGGCTCCGTCTGCCCCTCGAGGCCACCTTCCCGGCAAAGCGGCGTCCGGCGGCGGCCGGAGACAGCACGACGTTTGCCCGACGGACGACCAATCAAACGGTCGCCATCCACGGCCCTTCGCCACCGCCGACGCCGCCCCGCACCTGCCCGCGCGCTGAATGGGCTGTGATTTTGGTGGCGTGCGGGCCGCGGGAGTTGCGGGCACGGCAGCAGCGGCAAGTCGGTCCCCGGCACGCGTGGCGTGCCTTTCCCATCCGGCGAAGCGAGGACACGCAGACAAGAAGACGCCGCTCCGACGTCCCTGCCCTGCGCCACCAACCGTCCGCCACCACGGTTCTGCGACTTTCGTCGACTTCCGGGGCACCGATGGTTGTGTACAGGTTCCTTCTCAATTCTCCACTAGGATGACAAAGCAGAGTTGCTGATCCAATGAGTCTTGATTATAGATTTAAAACTGATGTTCGTTCTTCCGTTTCTGTATATGGGAGGAATTGGATCCTGACTCAACAGGTGCGCAGGCCCCTGGTGGTGTATTGGTGTTCAAGGACGGCAGCAGCTGGGTACCTGCAGGACGGCAGCAGCTGGGTACCTGCAGCTCTCTCTTCTTTCTACTTATGACGGAAGTGAGTTGAAATTGAACCATTTATTGTTCATGTGCCTACTCTAATAGAGTGCTTAGAGATCTGCAATTGCATCAGGGTTGATAAGCAGAAGTGAGCCTGGTTGCTAATTGTTCATGAGCCTAAGTATCTTTTGTTGAGTTGTCATATCAACCTTCTGACAATCAAGTTGACTGCAACCAGACCATATGTGCATACTGCCTTTGCAACTTTTGAGTGCAGGAATGGCACAGGCATGTATCGTTGGCGACTGTATGGAGTTCGTCACAAGGAGTTGGCAATTGTACAGGGACGCATTGGATGAGCTTGTGTGACAGAAGTTAATAGGTTACTGAATGAATTGAGATTTTAGTTGTGTGATAGAAGTTAAAAGGCTACTGAATGAATTGGAAAATATAAATTACAGTGGTGGTAGCTGCAAATCCTAAATGGTCAGTCCAGGGAGTGGGAAATAGGTTTGCCCCAAATACAGTACTCTAATTTTTGCATGCTAGGAGCAAACCACAGATTTGATCTGAATGTTATCGCTTTTCTTGTAGAACATATGCACCCCGTTAATAATCTTGATGGATCATGTGTTAACTATGATCTACACTCCTATGAAGCATTTAGTTCAATGTCTCCCATCTTTCCCTTCTGTATAATTCTTTAGTGATGAGCACTTCTTGGGATTAGAATTTTGATCCTCATCAGGAGACAGATGAAACACCATCTCTTTCAGGAGACATTTTCTTTTTCTCAGAATCAATCTTTCATCTCTTCTAATCTAACTCATTAAGCTGCTTGAGTTTGTACTGTTTCCATGCCCGGCCAAGGCACAGCTTGAGTTTGTACGGTTGCCATGCCCGGCCAAGGCACTCAGCAACTGATCTGAGTGCAGTAGGCATCTTCGTTGATGGCTTTTAGCATGTTCAGATACCGCCACTTAATTCATCTGCCTTAAAAAAACAGGGTGATGTGGATGTGGCTCAGCATTTTATTTACAGTGCTAACCACTTCACCTAATGTTTCTCATTAGACTAATTTGTTTATGTGGTTGAATATTTTCTTTACATGTTAGCCTAATGTTTGTACGTAGTGATATCACAAATTGTCATGTTGTTCAATTTATATTTAACTAATAGCTAATATGCATCCCTTTTATGCTGTTGATGTCAACCAACTTGCGGTCCTTCAGAAATCAAAGATGGGAAAGAAATGTATGACATATTTTCTGGCCTTGTTCTGCATGAGTCGTATTGCTTTGCTTTGTTCGTTCTCTGATTGATAATTGGTAACCAACTCAATGACAGCATATGTAATCAGCTATGAGTGAGTGTACCCAACTGTATTTTCGCTATTAGTAATGCCAATTGTAAATACTGTAAATTTAAGTAGCTTCAACGAATTATGATTCAGTCCTAACGAACTGTAAATACTTGATGGTGGTAGATTGATTCAGTCCTTTACTGTTCCATGCTCTTTTGGTATATTGATTCATTCTCTGTTCGAGTTGTAAATTTCTCTTTAGCTGAAAAATACATGAGCTGAACCATAACATTGTTCATACTGCGCTGCTTTGGTTTTTGGTATATAGTTATCTCATTGGCCGAACTATCTTGGTTAAAGAGCAAAAAGGATTCTCAAAGGCTTGTGAAAATTAAATTCATCAGTGACGGGTGGCTCAGTTTCTAAACAGGAGCTGAGAACATGCACAATATTGAAACCTATCGATCAGATTGTCAAGTGATGTTGTTCTTTTTATTGAACTCGGCTGCACAAGAGGGCAGGAACGAAGTTCTAGGACTTGTGTGCGAGAAGCTCCTGTCAATTGTATACTTGTGTTGGTTGTGTCTTGGAAGCTGAAGTCTCTTAGCAGAGAGAACCTAATACACGGTTGTATGATGTTGCATCGGCCATTTGTACTTCTCAAGGAGTTGTTGTTCGTTGCTTGAAGGAGTCGCGTCAACAAGTGTTTTACGCTGGTAGGACATGTACTAATTATGCATGATATTTCCTGTGTTTTGAAAGGGTATATGATTCTCTAAGTTGTCTTGTCAATTTTAGATTACTGGAACATACTAAGATTGTTTTATACATGCAACTGTGGCATACCATTAACAGCACGATCGAAATAACTATTTTAGGTAACAATATAACACACACATACATATTGTTATGGTATTATGTTTACCCGTTGCAACGCACGTGCATTTACCTAGTAGAGATAAAAATGTTTAGCAAAATGTGATATATGTATATTTTTAGAAAAAAAGTATTTTTCAAGACAAATTTATTCATATAGTTTTCATAGTTTTTTAACTCAACAACTTAAAAGTGATTCATGATTTATAGTCCTAATAATGTTTGACCATATTATGATTGAATTGTATGGTGACCGCCTAAGATTAATGTTTTTTTTTTCTTTCCTTCCTTCTAATATAAGGAGACCGTAAGACTTAGGTTTGTCAAAAAAAAAAAAAAAAAAAAGCCTAAGATTTAAGATAAAGAAGAAAATAAAAGATGACCACCTTCCTTCCGGCCCATACAGCCCAGGTGAAAGGTCACAATGGCTAGAGGGGGGGGGTGAATAGCCTAATAAAAAATCTAGCAAGAACACTAGACAACCCAATAAGATAGCAAGGCGGCAAATGTGCAAAGCAAGTGCTTCGACTATTCTAAGCAAGCCGTCCTATCATGCAAAGCTACTCAACTTAATTGCACACACAACAAAGGTGATCAAACTACACAATGTCGGTTCACCGAAACCAACCAAGCAATTCTACCCACGGGATTTAAGCTACACGAAGAGTGGTTCCCGACCGACCACAACAAGCAATTCTACTAAACGGTAAGTAAAGAGAGGATGGAAGGTTATACCGCCGCGAAGAGTAGAAGATAGCCAATCACCGGTGTAGAAGCCAATCACCTAGAGATGCTCAAGCACAAACACAATGGAGGTCGAAGCCTCGGCAATCTCAAATCAACACAATGATTTTTTACCGAGGTTCACTTGCTTCCCGGCAAGCTAGTCCTCGTTGTGGCGATGCACTTGCTTGGTGAGTTGCCCGCTCAATTGGCTCGGTGCCAAAGACCCCAATGGGGAGCCGCAATCTCCACACAAGACAAGGATCCACAAGCCACGAGCAATCCACTAGAGTATCCTTTCGCGAACTCCGCGGGGAAGGATCAAGAACCCTCACAAGGACCCGGTGTGGCCTCGAACAATCACCAAGTCGAGCTCAACCACCACCCGCGCTCCAAACCATCTACGGTGACGGGAATCACCGAAGAGTAACAAGAATCCGCAGCTCACTCGATGAACAAGTGCCTCTAGATGCAACTCTCAATGCAAATCACTTGTTCTCACTCAAATCTCTCTCAAGATTAGCAAAGGAATCAAAGAGATGAGTGGGGGAGTGTCTCTCCCGCTCAAGGTATGCTCAAGTGTGTGGGAGTGGCGAAGAGAGCCTCCCAAGCCGGCCAATGGTCTATTTATAGACCCTCCACGAAATAGAGCCGTTGCCCTCGGCCGGCGTTTAAAAAGCGCCGGACGCGTCTGGCGCTCGGCCGGCGGACGCGTCCGCCGCTCTCTGCCGCGCTGCGCCACCCGACCGTTGGAATTTGAAGTGGCCACGTCATCACGGGTCGGACGCTCAACAGTGTTCTGACGGCGTCCGGCGCCCGCGTCCGAGGGCCGCGTCCGCCCGAGCCACCGCCGCCGCGCCCCGAGCGAAACTTTACGGGTCGGCGTCCGGCCACCGCCCGGACGCGTCCGTCCGCCCAGCGTCGGCGCCCGCTGCGCCCGGCCACCACCGTGCACCGATTTCTTCACAACGCGCCGGACGCGTCCGCCCTCCCTCGTCGTCGGCCCGCCCGCGCGTCGACGCCCGGGAAAACAACGTTTTCGCCCGCCGCGAACGCCAACTTCTCCAATAGTTTGCATCCGGCGCAATAGAAAATAGGCCTCCAATTTTTCAGAAAACGCCGAATCCCGCCTCGCAAGCTCGGCGGGAGGGAGAGAGGGACCCAAACCCAACTCAACCCTACAAACCAACGCGCGATCAACGCCACCTTTTGTTTGATCTTCGATGTCGCACCGTCGTCGATCCAATCTCCAAACCACTTGTCCAAGGTGCTAACTCCACAGAGTAGATCACTTCTCAAGCACCGGAGTTAGCGTATCTTCTCAAGATCACGTCGACAAGTGTTAGCTCTCTAGTTAGCCTCTCATGCATCATGCAAAGTCACAACTAGAGGCACTTAGGACCGCGAATGAACCGAGGAAACCCCTCTTGATAGTCGGTTATCGATCCTAAATGTGGTCACACTCGCTAAGTGTCTCGACCACTAAACCGGAAAGCCCTATCAAGTATACCTTCACCTTGATCTCCATGGGCCTACGTCGGAGCTTGATCACTTTACATCCTTCATGTTCATCACCGTGATCACCATGCTTCATCATCCACCGTCACGTTGCTATGTGTCTAACCACACTTAGAGCAAAGCATTAGCAACGTTGAGTGTCATTAATTACCAAAACCAAACCGGAGCTTTCAATCTCCCCCTTTTTGGTAATTGATGACAACCCTTCGACAAACTCACAAAGATATGGAAATTGAATTCAATATGAAATTGAATTGCTCGCCCAAGACATTTTGATCATGAATCTTGGATTGGACAAGCATTTCAATTCCGGTTTTGGTAGTGGTAGCTCCCCCTACATGTGTGCATCAAATGTTTGGTCGATTTACAAGCACACATGCATAGATGAAACTTTTGTGAGAGTTACCACAACCAAAATGGTACTAAGGTTTATAGAATTGACCTTTGAAGCGTGATACCAATCGGAGTGCGATAATAAACCTTCCTTAGCACCATGAGAATCTAGACATCATCAAAACTCAAGATACCTCATGAGATCACATTATAAACAAGGTACTTGAACAAGAGAAACTCTATGTCTAGAGACCACCTAAGCATGCTAGTACTTCATTTCATCAATCAAGTCTTATACTAGCAATACATCAAACAAGCATGAATATTGAATTTAGCTTGCAATGCTCCATATCATCATGTATGCACACACAATATGCAACAAATAGTCTATGAGCTTGCTCCCCCTATTTGTGTGCTCATGGTTGGGTCATATCATAAAAATTGATCCCCTTCCATTGATCTTTGTGACTTATTTCTCCCCCCCTAGGTGAAAACTTCTCCCCCTAGGTGTATACTTTCTTCTCCCCTTTGTCATCAATGACCAAGAAGGGTGCATAAGATGAGAGAAACAAGTCAATCAACTATGGCCAAATCTAAACCACATGCCTAGAAAATGTATCTCGGTTTGAACCAAGGGCAAGCTTCTTCACACCTCATAGAATAAGGGTTATCTTGACCATGTTGAGATACACATCATGAGCAAGTGCTAAAGATTCAACACTAGGTTCACAAGCTCACAAACAAGTCATATGCCACCACTAGATCAAATCAAGCATAGAAACAATAGTGGTGCCATATATCCTTCAAATTCATTTGATTTGCAATGAATGAGCCTAGCAAGATGCACATGTATACATGTCTACACAACTAGCAAAGAATGCATGAAATGCAACAACCAACTTTACCTTGCTATGTTGGAGGAGAGGCATGTCATATATGGGGTGCATCAATCCATGTTGGAGAAGCTAAGTATGTTCAACTCATTCCTCAACTTGCAATATCTTTTCTCATCAAGAGGCTTGGTGAATATGTCGGCTAGTTGATCTTCGGTGCCAATGCTTTCAATGCTAATATCACCCTTTTGTTGATGATCTCTAATGAAGTGGTGCCTCACATCAATGTGCTTGGTTCTTGAATGTTGAACCGGATTGTTTGTCATCTTGATTGCACTTTCATTGTCACAAAACAAAGGCACATGCTTGAACTTGATCCCATAGTCCTTCAAGGTGGCTTTCATCCATAGCAATTGTGCACAACAATTCCCGCACTAATATATTCGGCTTCGGTGTGGAAAGTGCCACACTATTTTGCTTCTTTGAAGACCATGACACAAGAGATCTTCCTAACACTTGGCATGTTCCACTTGTGCTCTTCCTATCAATCTTGCAACCGGCATAGTCGGAGTCGGAGTATCCAATCAACTCAAAGCTTGACCCCTTGGGATACCATAGACCAACATCTTGAGTACCCTTCAAGTATCTCAACACCCTTTTGGTTGCCGTCAAGTGACTCTCTCTTGGAGAAGCTTGAAATCTTGCACACATGCACACACTAAACATGACATCCGGCCTTGAAGCGGTCACATATAGTAAGCTTCCAATCATTGATCTATATAGCTTTTGCTCAATCATCTTGCCACTATCATCAATGTCCAAGCCACCATTGGTTCCCATAGGTGTACTAATGGCCTTAGCATCTTGCAACCCAAACTTCTTGATCATGTCCTTGATGTACTTGCCTTGACTCACAAAGGTGCCATTCTTCATTTGCTTGATTTGAAGACCAAGGAAGTAGCTCAACTCACCAAGCATGGACATTTCAAACTCACTAGCCATCATATTTGCAAACTCTTCACAAAAGAATTGATTTATTGATCCAAAGATGATATCATCCACATAGATTTGCAACACAAACAAGTCATCTCCTATCTTCTTGGTGAAGAGAGTGGTGTCAACTTTGCCCATCTTGAACCCTTTGGAGATGAGAAAATCTCTCAATCTTTCATACCATGCCCTTGGAGCTTGCTTCAAACCATACAAAGCCTTCTTGAGTTTGTAGACATGGTTGGGCTTCTTGTCATCTTCAAACCCGGGAGGTTGTGCAACATACACTTCCTCATTGATGAAGCCATTGAGAAATGCACTCTTTACATCCATTTGATAGAGCTTGATGTTGTGAGCACAAGCATAGGCTAATAAGATTCTAATTGCCTCCAATCTTGCCACCGGTGCATATGTTTCTCCAAAGTCAAGACCCTCAACTTGTGTGTACCCTTGTGCCACTAGTCTTGCTTTGTTCCTCACCACTAAGCCATCTTGATCTTGCTTGTTCTTGAAGACCCACTTGGTTCCAATCACATTGTGCTTCTTTGGCCTCTCAACAAGCTCCCAAACTTCATTCCTAGTGAAGTTGTTCAATTCCTCATGCATGGCATTTATCCAATCCGGATCCTTCAATGCCTCATCAATCTTAGTTGGCTCAATGAATGACACAAAGGAGTAGTGCTCACATATGCTAGCCAATCTTGATCTTGTTTGCACACCTCTTTGAATATCACCAATTATATGATCTAGAGGATGATCTCTTGCAATGTTGGAAGGTTGAAGAACTAGCTCGCTCGCATTGCTTGCTTGACCTTGATCTTGATCTTCATGTTGAGTACCACTTGTGCTTGCCTCATTGGAATCTTCTATCACCACTTGAGTTGGCACTTGCACCTCATCACCATCATCCACTTGCCTTGGCCTAATGTCACCAATGTCCATGTGTCTCATTGCATTGCTCAATTGATCTCCACCCACATCTTCTTGATTTTGATCTCCAACTTGAGAGCCTTGGGTTTCATCAAATTCAACATCATGAACCTCTTCAACTAGCCCACTAGCCAAGTTCCACACTCTATAAGCCTTGCTAGAAGTAGAGTAGCCAAGAAGAAATCCTCATCACACCTCTTGTCAAACTTGCCAAGTCTTTGCCCCTTCTTGAGTATGTAGCACTTGCAACCAAAGACCCGAAAGTAAGCAATATTGGGCTTCCTTCCATTCAAGATTTCATATGGAGTCTTCTCTAACTTCCCATGGCAATAGAGGCGGTTGCTATAATAGCAAGCCGTGTTGATAGCATCACTCCAAAACTTCTCACTCACATTGTACTCAAGTAGCATGGTTCTTGCCATCTCAATCAAGGTCCTATTCTTCCTTTCAACTACACCATTGGATTGGGGAGTGTAGGTTGGTGAAAATTGATGCACAATTCCAAGCTCATCACACAACTCTTCAACTCTTGTGTTCTTGAATTCACTCCCATTGTCACTTCTTATCTTCTTGATGGTAATGTCAAACTCATTTTGCACCCTCTTGACAAATGACTTGAATAGATCATAGACTTCACTTTTGTCATAGAGGAAGAACACCCAAGTGTATCTTGTATAATCATCCACAATCACAAAACCATACTTGTTGCCCCCAATTGATGTGTAGTGAGTTGGGCCAAACAAGTCCATATGCAACAACTCAAATGCTCTTGAAGTTGACATCTCATTTTTCTTGGGATGTGAGTTCCCATGTTGCTTGCCGGCTTGACATGCACTACAAGGTCTATCCTTCTCAAATGTGACATCATTCAAGCCTCTCACTAGATCATGCTTCACTAACTTGTTCAATTGCTTCATGCCAACATGTCCAAGACGCCTATGCCATAGCCATCCCTTGCTTGACTTGCCAATCAAACATGACGAAAGTTGAGCTTCACTAGCATTGAAATCAACCAAGTACAAGCTTCCATGCCTAAACCCCTTGAAGATGATATTTGCTTGATCCTTGCTCACTACCTCAACATGCTTGTCATCAAATATGCACTTGTAACCAAGATCACATAATTGTGCCACCGACAAAAGATTGAAGTTCAAAGTATCAACTAGCAACACATTGGAGAGATCCTTGTCATTGGAAATTGCAACCTTTCCAAGCCCCATGACATCACCCTTGCTATTGTCACCAAATGTGATGGAGTTGAATCCACCATTGTCATTTTTGTCAAGTGACTTGAACATACTATCTTCACCGGTCATATGATTTGATGCACCACTATCAAGCACCCAATGCCTCCCTCCGGCTTTGTAATTGACCTACAAGAAGACATCAAGCTTTAGGTACCCACTTTTGCTTGGGTCCTTGAAGGTTAGTCACTAGAGTCTTTGGCACCCAAATAGCTTTCTTCTTTGAGCTCATCCATGGTGTACCAATGAATCTAGCACTCACACCACTCTCACTCTTAACAAGCATGTAAGAAGCACTCAACTTGTAAGAGGAGGCACTAGTGTTCTTGTTCTTGCATGCATGCTCTAAATGACCAACTTGCTTGCAACTCTTGCAATAGCTACCATTGTTCTTCACAAAACTAGTCTTGTGAGGAGCAAAAGCGGCCTTGCCTCTCTTGGGGGTATAGCCCAATCCCTCTTTGTAGAGAGAAGCTCTTTGGCTACCCAAGCACATAAGCAAGCGGTCCTCACCACCATAAGCCTTAGCCAAGGTGTGATTGAGCTCCTTGACCTTCTCCTTAAGAGACTCATTCTCCACTACTAGTGTAGAATCACATGAATGACCATCACTACTAGATGAAGTAGAGGCATGAGAGCATGAAGGGCCAAGTGATGCAATAACAATTGAATCATCAAGTGAATCACACGATGTTGACACATCTTTCTTCTCTATGATCACCACTTGTGATTGCACTTTCTCTTGCTTCTCAACTAGAGAAGAATGTGCTTTTTCAAGCTTGGAGTGAACAATCTCTAGCTTCTTATGATCTACCTTTAGACTCTCATAAGATGCCCTCAACTCCATAAATTCTTGCTCAAGGTTTTGTTTATCCTTGCGCAAGCCCCTACATTCTTTCCTAGAGTCATTGAAAGCACCTTTGCAATCCTCAAGCATGACCCATAGTTCTTCTTTTGTGGTGTCATCATCATCATCACTCTCATCATCACTATCGGGTGGAGGTTTTACCTTAGTGGCCTTGGCCATGAAGCAAGACGATGGAGCACCAAATAGAGAAAGCTTCTCTTGAATGGCAATGCTTGCGTGCCCCTTCTTCTTCTTTTTCTTGGAATCATCATCATCATCATCACTTGAGGAAGATGAATCACTCTCCCAAGTTGCCACATGAGATTCACCCTTCTTCTTGTGACGGGAGGAGTCTTTCTCCTCCTTCTTCTTCTCTTGCTTCTTCCTCTCCTTCCTCATGGCATCTTCATCATCACTTGCATATGGGCACTTGGCAATGAGATGATCCTTACTATTGCACCGGAAGCACTTCATGGGACGGTCACTAGACTTGCTTCTCTTGCCCTTGGACCGGTACCCCTTCTTCATGAGCTTCCCCATTCTCTTCACAAGAAGTGCCATTTGTTCACTCACTTCTTCTTCTTGCCCACTTGAGCTAGAGCATGGCTCATCTTCACTTGATGACTCTTCTTTCTTCTTCTTGCCCTTGCTCTTGGATGATGTGGCCTTGAATGCCACGCTCTTCTTGTCATCATCCTTTTTCTCATTCTCCTTCTTCTTCTTCTTCACCAACTCTTCCTTCTCATGATCTTCTCTAAACTCATCATCGGCCATTATCTCTTGAAGAACTTGGTTGGGAGTTGGCTTCTCCTTCATTGTTGTCTTCACCATGACGGTCTTCAACATATCAAATCTCTTGGGAAGACACCTCATGAACTTGGTGGAGAATTGAGAGTCCTTGATCTCTTCCCCAAGTCCCTTGAGCTCATTGACAATGACTTGGAGCCTATGAAACATCTCCGGCACACTCTCATCCTCCTTCATTGAGAAGCTTGCAAACTTCTCTTGCAACATGTAGGCTCTTGCGGTCTTGACACTTTCGGTGCCCTCATAAGCTTCTTCTAGCTTCTTCCAAATGTCATGAGCCACCTCAAGGTTCTTGATGAGCTCAAAAGCTTTATCATCAAGTGCCTCATGGAAAGCACTCACGGCAATGTCATTTGCTTGTTGCTTCTTCTCTTCGGCCGGAGTTGGCACTGCACCCTCAACAAGCTCAAACTTTGTTTCTACAACTTTCCACACCTCAAGGTTGATTGACTTGAGATGACTCTTCATCTTGAGCTTCCATTTGGCATAGTCATCACCTCGAAATGATGGTGCCTTCTTGGTGTTGTTGATATGCATAACCATAGCCATTGCTTCACCGTAGGATGTTAATCCAACTCAAACAAACGGTGCCCGGCTCCGATACCACGTGAAAGGTCACAATGGCTAGAGGGGGGGGGTGAATAGCCTAATAAAAAATCTAGCAAGAACACTAGACAACCCAATAAGATAGCAAGGCGGCAAATGTGCAAAGCAAGTGCTTCGACTATTCTAAGCAAGCCGTCCTATCATGCAAAGCTACTCAACTTAATTGCACACACAACAAAGGTGATCAAACTACACAATGTCGGTTCACCGAAACCAACCAAGCAATTCTACCCACGGGATTTAAGCTACACGAAGAGTGGTTCCCGACCGACCACAACAAGCAATTCTACTAAACGGTAAGTAAAGAGAGGATGGAAGGTTATACCGCCGCGAAGAGTAGAAGATAGCCAATCACCGGTGTAGAAGCCAATCACCTAGAGATGCTCAAGCACAAACACAATGGAGGTCGAAGCCTCGGCAATCTCAAATCAACACAATGATTTTTTACCGAGGTTCACTTGCTTCCCGGCAAGCTAGTCCTCGTTGTGGCGATGCACTTGCTTGGTGAGTTGCCGCTCAATTGGCTCGGTGCCAAAGACCCCAATGGGGAGCCGCAATCTCCACACAAGACAAGGATCCACAAGCCACGAGCAATCCACTAGAGTATCCTTTCGCGAACTCCCGCGGGAAGGATCAAGAACCCTCACAAGGACCCGGTGTGGCCTCGAACAATCACCAAGTCGAGCTCAACCACCACCCGCTGCTCCAAACCATCTACGGTGACGGGAATCACCGAAGAGTAACAAGAATCCGCAGCTCACTCGATGAACAAGTGCCTCTAGATGCAACTCTCAATGCAAATCACTTGTTCTCACTCAAATCTCTCTCAAGATTAGCAAAGGAATCAAAGAGATGAGTGGGGGAGTGTCTCTCCTGCTCAAGGTATGCTCAAGTGTGTGGGAGTGGCGAAGAGAGCCTCCCCAAGCCGGCCAATGGTCTATTTATAGACCCCTCCACGAAATAGAGCCGTTGCCCTCGGGCTGGCGTCTTTAAAAAGCGCCGGACGCGTCGCGCTCAGCGCGGCCGGCGGACGCGTCCGCCGCCTCTCGCCGCGCTGCGCCACCCGACCGTTGGAATTTGAAGTGGCCACGTCATCACGGGTCGGACGCTCAACGGTGTTCCCGACGGCGTCGGCGCCCGCGTCCGAGGGCCGCGTCCGCCCGAGCCACCGCGCCCGCGCGCCGAGCGAAACTTTCGGTCGGCGTCCGGCCACCGCCGGACGCGTCCGCCCCGCGTCCGGCGCACGCCGCGCCGGCCACCACCGTGCACCGACTTCTAACGCGCCGGACGCGTCCCGCCCTCCGCCTGCGTCCGGCCGCCGCGTCCGACGCCCAGGAAAACAACGTTTTCCTGCCCGCCGCGAACGCCAACTTCTCCAATAGTTTGCATCCGGCGCAATAGAAAATAGGCCTCCAATTTTCCAGAAAACGCCGAATCCCGCCTCGCAAGCTCGGCGGGAGGGAGAGAGGGACCCAAACCCAACTCAACCCTACAAACCAACGCGCGATCAACGCCACCTTTTGTTTGATCTTCGATGTCGCACCGTCGTCGATCCAATCTCCAAACCACTTGTCCAAGGTGCTAACTCCACGAGTAGATCACTTCTCAAGCACCGGAGTTAGCGTATCTTCTCAAGATCACGTCGACAAGTGTTAGCTCTCTAGTTAGCCTCTCATGCATCATGCAAAGTCACAACTAGAGGCACTTAGGACCGCGAATGAACCGAGGAAACCCCTCTTGATAGTCGGTTATCGATCCTAAATGTGGTCACACTCGCTAAGTGTCTCGACCACTAAACCGGAAAGCCCTATCAAGTATACCTTCACCTTGATCTCCATGGGCCTACGTCGGAGCTTGATCACTTTACATCCTTCATGTTCATCACCGTGATCACCATGCTTCATCATCCACCGTCACGTTGCTATGTGTCTAACCACACTTAGAGCAAAGCATTAGCAACGTTGAGTGTCATTAATTACCAAAACCAAACCGGAGCTTTCACCAGGCCAGCGGATCTTGATGGCGGCGGCGACGACATCGGTGATGCTCCTCGCGGCGGACGGGAAGGAGAGGAAGCCTGCGTCGCAACCTCTGCTGGAACGGGAGGTGGACCGCGGGGTGGAAGAGGATGGCGAGGAGGAGGGTATGCGCCGCCGCCGCCTCTTCGAGCGATTCATGGCGTCCTACGGCCCGGGGAGCCTGTACTTCTACGAGGTTCGGAAGGTGCACAGTCACCCCTGCGTCCGCTGCACCATGAGAGTATCCGTAAAAAAAGTGCGGGTCTCGTGGTCACACCGGAGCAGCCACCGCTTCTTCCCGGAGCGGCGAGGGTCCACCTTCCCCATCCCCGTCTGCCGAGTGGTGGGGCCCGACGACCAGGTGGAGCAGGTGGTGGAGCGGTCGGGCGCGCCCGGCGAGCCCAACCGGCCGGGGGTTGTTTCTGGCATCTTGGAACAGAGTTATTACCAACTGGAGCACTCCCGCGAGAAGGGCGTGATTGAGATGGAGGGGTCGCCGGTGCCGTGGAGGGAGGTGGCCGTGATCCGGGCAATGCCCGATGGACGCGGGCTCTGCGTGACATCCCATGTCAAGAAACTCGTTGTGCGGCTCCATGACATCATCTTCCTCCTGCGTGGGCCCTCCGTGACAGTGGACATCTGCTTCTCCGAGCAGTGGTTCCGCCTACCCGCTAGGTGGAAGGAGGAGAGGCTGTACGCTGAGGACGGTGTCCCCTTCATTGACATTGCCAGTCCTGTGGAGAATCTGGTGAAGAAGCTGAAACAGATGCTGAAGGAGGAGGCGGAAGAGATGGAGCGGCAGAGACTGGAGACAATGGAAGAGAAGGAGAGGCGGCTGCTAGAGGAAGAGGAGATGCGCAAGCGGAAGGTGGAGGAGAGGAGGAAGATATGCGAGCGAAAGGAGGAGGAAAGGATGAAAATGCTGGAGGAGGCAGCCGCAAAGCCACCTGTGAGTCCGGGATGGGATCCTGCCTTGTGGGATATCAAGGCGCCACCTGCCACATCACATTGTTACTCCCAAGTGCATATTGACAATGGACAGCAACAAGCAGGTTTCTTGCAAGTGCGTGGAGCAAGTGGGCCTTCGTGACATGTTGAGACTACCCGCAGCGGGTACTGAACAACCATACTGGATATCGATTTCCAGTAATTTTTCTTTGCTGTGTGACTTGGATGCGATCCGGAAAAATTCAGGATGTCCTCCGTGCGGCTCGTCGCGTTTGTACGACATCGATCGTCCGGGAAGCCCCACACGGGCCCGCTCCTCGTCCACGCATGCGTCCGGAGAGAGAAAGAGAGGGAGCTCCGCGGCCGGCCTCGCGCGGGGCGAGCCCCACCGCCGGGCCGCGGCGGGGAGCACCGCCGCGCCGAGCCTCGCGCCGGCCCCGGGGAAGAAGCACCGCCGCTGCCGCTCGCCGCCCGCCCTCCCACCCGCCATGGCCGCCGCACGAGGACGAAGGAGGAGCCGCGGTGGAGCACGGCGTCTCGGAGCTCGCCGCCCGCCACGAGGAGCTCCAGGCCCCGCCGGAGGAGCTCCAGCCGGCCCGCCGCGAGGACCTCGGCGCGGGAGGGGGAAGGAGGAGGGAGAAGGGGGCGCTGCCGCCCAGGGAGAGGGAGGGAGGCTGCGGGATCTCCAACCACGCTCGCACCGCCGCCTCAACCTTGCCCGCCGCCTGCAGGTGCTCCGTCCGCGCGCGCCCGTGTGGCCGTGCCGGCGGCGGAGGCGCCCCATCCACGCACGGCGGCCCCGTCCCGCTCCGCGTCTTGCTCGATCCGGAGGCCGCCCACCATGGCCACCCGGCGAGCAGGGGCCGCGAGGGAGAGCTCGTTCCGCCGGCCGCTGGCCGCCCGCCGCACGAGCTCATCCCGCCGGTGGAGGAGGCGGCGCGCCGCGAGGAGGAAGAAAGAGAGAGGGGCCGGTGGGGAGAGAGAGAGGGAGAGAAAAAAGGTGGGGCCGGTTGGAGAGAAAAAAAAGGAGGGGAGAGAAAAGAGAGTTGGTGGGCCCTGCAGCTGTTGAGTATGGATTTTTGGGGATGACGAGTGCGGAAGAATAGTGTATAGAGTAGAAAATCTTGGTGACTTGGACAGAATATTCCTTTTGGGGATGAAATTTAGAGTACCACGAGTGCGGATAGTCTGAAGAGGATAGAGGATGGCGAGGCTCATCTTCGGCCGATTTCAAAGCCAGCACCGCTATCGGCATCATCAAAGGCTCTTGAAGTTGTGGGGTTTGTGGAATGGCATAGTGATTTGGAAACCTGTGGATTGGGATTGCTGAAAGGCCGCTTTATGGATCAATCAGGGCGTACGTTGAGCTCTGTGTGGATGCTGTCACGGGGCGCGAAAAGAGTCCTGACAATCAAGGCCATTGTTCGTAAGCTTGATATATTGCTGGATGATGGATTGATACTTACTATTTTCTCTGGTGACTCAGTGGACATTCATTGTGACGATACCTCCACTTCTGAGCTTTTGACAACAAACTGGGTACACCAGATCTTGTGTAAGAATACTGTTTGTGAAGGCATGATCTCTCTCTCTTTGCTTCTTGTGCAACTGAAAAAGAAGCTAAATCTGAAGCTAAGAAAAAAAGAACTGGACCTGTACTCCATGTGTGCAATAGATTGCAAGGATGATGAGGAGGAGCATAGGCGGTGGCAGCAGCAAAAGTGGCAACATTTGGTTCGTGTCAAGCCAAAGAGTGAGTTAGCAGAAGTAGAACTACGTGATTGCAGCCTGCTATTTCCATTTGATGCTTTGTGAAGCTTCTCTGGGCTGGATGATCGAGGAATGGCCTATCACTGCGGTTCATGTTGGCAACATAGAAGTCCTTGTAGTAGAGTTCAATGGTGTGTGCAACAGCTAGTGTATGGTGCTTTTGTGCAAATTATGTCCCGTTCCAGCTGGGTGGTGATTTTCTATTAAAGTTGATTAATGGGATGTCTAATACTTACCTGTACTTCTGTTTTCAATCCGTGAAGGATGTGCTTAATTATATTATGTAGTTTTTTTTTTCTCAGTGTAATGATGATAATCTGATAATGAGTATGTGACTCACGTCTTGTTATTGTGGGCTTGATATAATCACCTGTACTTCATGTCTCGGTTAACAAGCGTGAGAGCCTCGTTGATATAATCCATCTTGATGATCTCAATCTCCGGATGAATTATGTTCTCGGCACAAAAGTTATCCATTTCATGATGAAATTTGTACCACCAATAAAATACTCCGTACATCCATGCCGGTACCGCGGTACGTATATACGGGGATACGGAGGTACCGAGGGTACATTTGTTTGTGTAAAATACCGTCTCCCGATCGATTTCCGTCTCTTCACTCCGGACGATCCAAACAGAAACCCTAGGCCTGGATTGTGGTTGTGGTACTCCGCTCCAAAATCCGCGACTCTTCTTCTCCGACATCTCTGTGGCAATGGATTCGACGACGGAGCCTCTCCGGCTGCCGCCACAAGCGGCATCCGGTGCCCAGATCTCCGCGGTGCTCGGCAACGACGATCTCCTCCGCGAGATCCTCCTCCGCCTCGATTTCCCCACCTGCCTCGTCCGCGCCGCCGCCGTCTCCAAGCGCTGGCTCAGGCACGCCTCCGACCCCGCGTTCCTCAGCCGCTTCCGCCGCCTCCACCCGCCCCGCCTCCTCGGATTCTACTTCGACACCACCAAGAACTACTGGGTGCCGTTCATACCGCTACCACAGCCTCCGGAGCTCGCCGCAGTCATCCGCCGCGGAAAATTTGATTTAGGCAGAGTTGCCAATTACCTGTCGGATTGTCGCAATGGCCGCCTCATCGCCTGCATTATGCCTGGCCAAACAACAGTGTGCAGACCGTTGCACCCTGGGAGAGGAGCCACGGTCCTTCCACAGCTGCCCCTGTCCCAGATCCCTTCCCTCGGTCATGGTGGCATTCGCATCCACTCTCGTGAATTTCTGTTCCATGGTGATGGAGGTGGTGACACGGCCATCTCTGCGGTGGCTGTCATGCGCGATTTGTCCGATTTGTGGCAAGTAAGGGTCCAGTTACAGGATTTTGAAGCTGGACACTGGGGTGAAGTCCGAAATTCGGACCTGATACGGTTACCTGGACAGTGGAAGACGACATTTAAACACTATGCATTGCTGGCCCATGGCAAGATCTACTTGATATGCATGGCGCAGTACATTCTTGGAATAGATGTCCAATCCCTGAGCTTGTTCTCTATCAAACTTCCAAATGGAGTGGAGTATGAGTATGATGCAAACATTGCTCTGGCCCGTGCAGATGGTTTTGGATTCTGCCTTGTTCATGTGAGGAGGTTTCAGATCTCTGTTTGGCGTTACACTCTGGACCATAGTAACACTGGCAATTGGGAGCTGATTGATACAATTTCTTTGCATCAAGTGTTTGGGCCCAATGCAGATCCTACTTGGTCTTCTCAGGGTGCTGATGTTCGAGTGGCTGCAGCTGGGGATAATTCTGAATTTGTGTTCCTGACGATACAGAAGAAAGTCTTCTACTTTCATATTGTGAGCAGGACAATGGAGAAAGTGTATGAACTAGCGCAACATGAGTCCCTGTTCGGAGTCTCTCCCTTCATGATGGTTTGGCCTCCCATCTTTCCTTCATTGAATGGTGGGCATGACAACGATGAATGATCTCACAAGGCTTGTTCCCATTGAACTCTACACCACTTTTCTTGTTCTGGTTTTATCATGTACTTCCATCTTTTTGCAGTGATCTAGATACTTCGGTCAAGGTTTTACTTATCTCCATCTAGAGTACTTCTCTCCATCTAAATAAGATATTGTTGACAGTTGTCAAATATGTTTAGAAGTTTAGATCATGATGTGCTCACATTTTGCTCTGAACCCAGTTTTTTTGTAATCAGAAACACTACATTGGGCCTAGATAATGACACCACTTCCCCCATTGGTAGCCCAATACCCCACGCAACACGGTTACTGACTAGTTTGAATGGTTATCTGACCTTTGGTTGGCTGTAATTTTGTTTCATGTCTATGAAGATTATCTTCGATTGCCAATCTAATGGCATTTCTAGTTCAGCCTTGACAGTCAGCAAACGTGTAGTGACTTACCTCGTGCTACTTTCTTCTTGCTTATTGCTGCATAATATACTTAGTTTCGTTTGATGTGATTAAGTCTATTTGAAAAGAATTGGTGGCTTGAGCTTTACTTTGATATATCAACATAGCTATCAACAAATTGAAGGCCTTACAACAAACAGTGATTGATTCCGAACCATCTACTTCTCTTGAGAATCTCCAGTTTTATTTCTGGTTTCCAGCACTCATCCTAGAGCTACTCATCCTAGAGCTACAGTAGTCAATATGAACCAATTTTGTCTGAGTTCCTTGGTTGCTTCCCCAAATACACACGGATGTTCAGAGATCACCAACTCTGATATTGTTTCAATTGAAATAGGGTGATATGCATGATGAGGTGACACTTGAAAAGTTCCTGCTTCTGAAGTAAAGGACCATCTTGCTGGCTCATGTCTTCAGCGTTCAGCACACTTCTACACAAGTTACTCAAAACTGATTAATGGTTCCTCTTTATTTGTTGACAGTACGATGAGGTGGATGATTTGATCTCCAACAATCTGTAAGGATGAAATTGTCTTCAGATGCAATTGGTTCCCATTTATGTAGTGATGTCTAAGATTATCTCAACTTTTGAGAAGGCAAAAGAGAATATCCTATTCCCTCCACCATAACTTTTACAAACCAATGACCAAGTTCCAGTAACATTGCAACTTTTGTTGCCATTATGGTTACTAGCTTGACAAAAATTAGTAATCAATACGCTGACTTGTTCATAAGCATGCTTTATGAAGTCGCATTGCACGATTACAACCTGATGTTTCCAACTGGGTGTGAAGCATGATGCCTGCAGTCTGTGGTGGCAACCTGCGCATCGGAATGATGATGTGTTCTAATGGTGTGGCCGAGCTTGTTCCTACATACATAAATAAATTCACCCTCATCTAGTGAGAGGTGGATTTCCGGTTTAATCTCTACTCCTAAAAAGACGAAAGAGGGGACGTCAACAGTCAATCAACGTGCCTCCGACACCCCCTGCGTCCCCGACCCCAAGAACCCACCCGACCCGACTTCCCCCAGCCCTTCTCTGAGTCCCCGCGCCCTTTGCCGCGCTCCCGCCGTCGCCGCCGAGCGCCCCCCGACGTGCTGCGAGTCCTCCTCGCCCCCACGCGCGACTCGTCCTCTTCCCATGCCGCCGAGCTCTTTTGGATGCCGGTCGCCGGTCGCCGAGGCTGCGAGGCTGCCGGCCATGGGGGTAGGGTTGCGTGGGGGCGGCTCGATCCGGTGCGGAGCGTGTTTTCTCCGTGGAGGAGATCCCCAACCCCTGCAGGGGCTGCCGCACGCACCCTCAATCGGCGGCCGCCGGCGCTGTTGCTGCACCAAGTGGAGGAGGAGCGGGCGGAGCGGGGACACAGCGGCACGATGACGGTGCCCGTTGGAGTGGTACTTGCGAAGTTCTGGAGGAGGCCGTTCTCGACAAAGGATGTGGCGGCAAGTCGGCCACGGCACGGATGTGTTGACGACTTGCTCAGGTGGACATGGAAGCCCCCTGTGCGATTGATGTGTTGTTTGTGCTGTTAAGCACCTCAACCAGCACAGCCTCTAGGTATGCACCTGCTTCCTTTCCTTTTCCGTCAAAGGTTGTTCATCATCAATAAGCAGTGAGCCTCTCTATAAGTAAAGAGAATGTTTTTTATTGATAGTTGATTCACCTTGGCAAACTAATACACATCCCGATCTACCTAAGAATGTCTAGGCGTTTAGCATCAGATCTACCTAAGAATTTCAGTACCCGAGTTGGTTGAAATTATTCCACTGCTCTCAATTTTAGTTCGTACCTGGAACTTTCACGGGTCTCTGTCTCACTGGATGAATTTCAGTACTGCAGTTTGCAGCTCACTGAGGTACCCTGTTTCCTTTTTAATAAAAAAAATTTCACTACATTGTCACATCTCTTTCAGAACCGTGGGGCACATGCCTTCAGATGATTGTGTAGTTACTTTTGCACTTGCTTAGCCTGGTGCAGCATGAATAAATAAAATTTAGAAAAATTATACAGCACTTGGTCTACTGTGAGCTCTTTGCTTCTTACACCATACTACCATGCTGTACAAACTAACATACATCACATAGGTAAAGTGCAATGCAATTTCATCTTAACTGTGCAACAGTTTCTATCATATCTTTTTTTCTGTCATCTCAACTACGCATGTTAACAACCAGGCTGTGGTGACGCTCGGGCGAGGAGGCTGCCAAGGCCACGAGCAAGAATGAGCTGGACCACCTCGGTCGAAGATCTCGGTCTTAGGCCGGGGCCATAAGTTTGTCCACATGGCACTTGATTTATACGCTGCTTTGCCCATCGAAACAATTATACGACAATGTCTACAAGCTTTGCTCCTCAGATTCAAATGTGCTATGAAACATTTTTAATAGATCCAATCAAATTATTGCTCAATTATCTTTTAGCAACTCGGTAGTTCTTGCTTTATCATTCAGTATCTCAATATGACGATTGCTGCTAAAACTACGAGAAAACATAGTTTAACTCGTCGGTGTTTAAGCTGCTTTACTATCTCGGTGCTATTGTATTGTTGGTTCTCTGTGCATGTTGGAACTCTATATCATAAGCCCAACACACCTTCTCTTTTCATTTTAGGATTGGTGTGGTCAATAATGAATTTTTGGAGTAATGGCTGCACCCCTTCAGTTGTTGGACAAGCTGCATCAGCTATAATTTGCTTGACAGCCCATGTTTAACCTATGAATAATACATGGAACGTAGTATGCTTCTTGAATGAATGAAAATTTGCTAGACAGTCTGTCATGATTATAGGAAATTTGGCTGCACCTTGAAAAATTGGAATTATCTTTCATAATGCTATGTGATGTTTTTACTTCAGTCATGTGCTTGGGACAGATGGCTACTCAGAATGATGAATAACATGTAAGAAAGTTATTTAGTGCTATAGGAAAAGTTTTGGACAGCTGAAAAGAAATATTTTGATGTTGGCTTCAGGTATGTAGCTTATTATTTATGTGATACTGAAAATAGTTGTCAAGGTTCAAGAGTGAAGCTAATTTCTATCTTTTTAATGTAATATATATAGAGAGGCCACGGCTGATGGTGGAGTTACTACTGGATTTCCTTGAGACCATGCCCTTGGTCTTTCATCTCGAACCGTGACCATTGATTCCATTAATATGTTGTAATACTCATTGTATATGCTGTGTGATTCTTTTAAGTGTTTGTATCTTGCTTCAGAAAACTGAGTTCCTTTATGCATTCTTGGCAAATATATTCAGTTTACTCCACCGCTCCTTGCACTTTCTCGTAAATTACGCAAAAATATCTACGAGAAAGTGCGTAATTTATATAAGGAGCTGCAATCATGGAGTAAACCGTAAGAATATATTTGCCAAGAATGCATAAAGGAACATGCCTTATATAGTTTGATTAATATATATAAATTTATCTCGAGAAAGTGCAAGGAGCAAGATACAAACACTTAAAAGAATCACAAAGCATATACAATGAGTATTACAACATATTAATGGAATCAATGGTCACGGTCTCGAGATGAAAGACCAAGGGCATGGTCTCAAGGAAATCCAGTAGTAACTCCACCATCACCGTGGCCTCTCTCTATATATTACATTAAAAAGATAGAAATTAGCTTCACTCTTGAATCTTGACAACTATTTTCAGTATCACATAAATAATAAGCTACATACCTGAAGCCAACATCAAAATATTTCTTTTCAGCTGTCCAAAACTTTTCCTATAGCACTAAATAACTTTCTTACATGTTATTCATCATTCTGAGTAGCCATCTGTCCCAAGCACATGACTGAAGTAAAAACATCACATAGCATTATGAAAGATAATTCCAATTTTTCAAGGTGCAGCCAAATTTCCTATAATCATGACAGACTGTCTAGCAAATTTTCATTCATTCAAGAAGCATACTACGTTCCATGTATTATTCATAGGTTAAACATGGGCTGTCAGCAAATTATAGCTGATGCAGCTTGTCCAACAACTGAAGGGGTGCAGCCATTACTCCAAAATTCATTATTGACCACACCAATCCTAAAATGAAAAGAGAAGGTGTGTTGGGCTTATGATATAGAGTTCCAACATGCACAGAGAACCAACAATACAATAGCACCGAGATAGTAAAGCAGCTTAAACACCGACAGAGTTAAACTATGTTTTTCGTAGTTTTAGCAAAGAATCGTCATATTGAGATACCGAATGATAAAGCAAGAACTACCGAGTTGCTAAAAGATAATTGAGCAATAATTTGATTGGATCTATTAAAAATGTTTCATAGCACATTTGAATATGAGGAGCAAAGCTTGTAGACATTGTCGTATAATTGTTTCGATGGGCAAAGCAGCGTATAAATCAAGTGCCATGTGGACAAACTTATGGCCCGGCCTAAGACCGAGATCTTCGACCAGAGGTGGTCCAGCTCATTCTTGCTCGTGGCCTTGGCAGCCTCCTCGCCCGAGCGTCACCACAGCCGGTTGTTAACATGCGTAGTTGAGATGACAGAAAAAAAGATATGATAGAAACTGTTGCACAGTTAAGATGAAATTGCATTGCACTTTACCTATGTGATGTATATTAGTTTGTACAGCATGGTAGTATGGTGTAAGAAGCAAAGAGCTCACAGTAGACCAAGTGCTGTATAATTTTTCTAAATTTTATTTATTCATGCTGCACCAGGCTAAGCAAGTGCAAAAGTAACTACACAATCATCTGAAGGCATGTGCCCCACGGTTCCGAAAAGAGATGTGACAATGTAGTGAAATTTTTTTTATTAAAAAGGAAACAGGGTACCTCAGTGAGCTGCAAACTGCAGTACTGAAATTCATCCAGTGAGACAGAGACCCGTGAAAGTTCCAGGTACGAACTAAAATTGAGAGCAGTGGAATAATTTCAACCAACTCGGGTACTGAAATTCTTAGGTAGATCTGATGCTAAACGCCTAGACATTCTTAGGTAGATCGGGATGTGTATTAGTTTGCCAAGGTGAATCAACTATCAATAAAAACATTCTCTTTACTTATAGAGAGGCTCACCGCTTATTGATGATGAACAACCTTTGACGGAAAAGGAAAGGAAGCAGTGTGCATACCTAGAGGCCGTGCTGGTTGAGGTGCTTAACAGCACAAACAACACATCAATCGCACAGGGGGCTTCCATGTCCACCCGAGCAAGTCGTCAACACATCCGTGCCGTGGCCGACTTGCCGCCACATCCTTTGTCGAGAACGGCCTCCTCCAGGAACTTCGCAAGTACCACTCCAACGGGCACCGTCATCGTGCCGCGTGTCCCCCGCTCCGCCCCGCTCCTCCTCCACTTGGTGCAAGAACAGCCGCCGGCGGCCGCCGATTGAGGGTGCGTGCGGCAGCCCCCGCAGGGGTTGGGGATCTCCTCCACGGAGAAAACACGCTCCGCACCGGATCGAGCCGCCCCCACGCAACCCTACCCCCATGGCCGGCGCCTCGCAGCTCGGCGACCGGCGACCGGCATCCAGCGAGCCGGGCGGCATGGGAAGAGGACGAGTCGCGCGTGGGGGCGAGGAGGACTCGCAAAGACGTCGGGGGGCGCTCGGGCGGCGACGGCGGGAGCGCGGCAAAGGGCGCGGGGACTCGAGAAGGGCCGGGGAAGTCGGGTCGGGTGGGTTCTTGGGGTCGGGGACGCGGGGGGTGTCGGAGGCACGTTGATTGACTCGTTGACGTCCCCTCTTTCATCTTTTTAGGAGTAGAGAAGCGGCACCTTAGGGCAACCCCAACGCAGGCTATACTTCCGTGTGGCCTTAGCACTTTACGTAGATGAAGCAGTCCTAGAGCATTCAAGGCCACAGAGTAGCAGCCGATAGCTCGCTCTCCGCCATTCCCGCCATCTTGTCGGCCTTTGACGTGAAGAAAAGGCGCGAGGCGCTCGCTTTTCTACCACGCGCGCGTCCCGGGTGTGGCTCGAGTTTTTGTCGACCAAGCGGTTGTATCCTCGCAAGATGCTATGACACACTGCGGGGCAACCATGCATGCTGATATGGACTATTTGTGCTAACGTGGAAGTTGGGGCTGTACGCCACCGTGTAGCGTTGGTCATGGCCTTAGACCACTCGCACTGGGGAACGCAACCCCGAACGCAAAAGCGTTTTGCGTCTCAAATCGGCTGCAGCGGGGAACGGTAAGAGTTCCGCAACGCTTGCGGAAGCCGCTCCGAGCGGTATTCCTGGCGTCCGTGGTGGGCTTCCGCAACCGCGCGCGCGGGGCCCGCGCGTCCTCGCGCCTCACGCCGCTCGCCGCTCGCCGCTTGCCGCGTGGCACCGATGGGAGAGAGAGAGAGAGAGAGAGAGCACGGCGCCGGGAGCATCGGGCGCCGGTCGCGCCGGAGAGGGAGGGCGAGGCCCGCCGCGCTGGAGAGAATCTTGATGGCTCCTTCTCCGCCGCTGGAGGAGGGGCCGCCCGCGCGCGGCCGAGATGGAGGAGGAGGGGCCGGCGGAGTGACCTCGCCCGGTGCTCCGGTCGCCATGGACGCGGGGGAGGAGGAAATCGCCGCAGCTCGCCGGTGCCGCTCCCCTCCCCTGCTCCAGCACCGACGCGGAGGAGACCGTGTCCCGCGCCTGCCCCCTCGGAGCCATGGACGGAGCACCTCGTCGGAGCCGCGCCGTCGTACCCGTGGCCAAGGCGGGCGGCCCCTCCATGGCGGCCGCACGCAGCAGAGACGGGATGGATCTCACGTCGCCCTCCAGTGCCCTGCTCCACCTCGCCGCGACGGCGAGAAGGAAGCCCGACGCCCTGACGCGCTGCCGCGTGGGGAGCTCCGCCCCGACGGCTCAGCACCTCCGCTGGTGGAGGCCGCCGCGCCCGCGGCCGACGAGCCCGAGAGGTTGGTGCGCCCGCGAGGGCCGCCGTCGCCGCGAGGGAGGAGGTCTAGCCTGCGCTGCTCCTCGCCGAGCTCCGCTCCGCATCCGAGCGCCGGTGAGGGAGAAGATGGAGGAGGGCTCGCCCGCCCTAGCTGCCTGCGCTGCTCCTCGCCGAGCTCCGCCTCCGCCTTCGAGCGCCGGTGAGGGAGAAGATGGATGAGGGCTCGCCCGCCCTGGCTGCCGGCGCTGCTCCTCGCCGTACACCGCCTCCGTCCTCACAGAGTACTACTCGGGGCGGAGGAACTGTTGGTATAAACTCTTGCCCCCTACCTTCGCCGGGGTCCGGAGGAGGAGGGCGAAGGTTTCCCAGACAGAGTGTGGGATCAAAACTAATGCCAAAGTGAGACCGGTGTTGGCGGGCCCCCCTCAGGGGTTTTGCATTAATAGGGACTAAAAAAGCCAAGAGTCCCCCCCTCTTACACTTGCCATTCCCTTGGTATTTATAGGCCATACCAAGGGTCAAATGGCTTTTTACAATAGGGTTTCAACTTTGATCACACTTACAAGTGGGCCTCAACAAGGGCACATGTACATTGTAAAATTAAGTACACCTTCATCTAATCCTATCCCAAGACGCCAAGTGTCATGCCTTTCGGGACTCCACGTGTCGCCTCCGGTGCCGCCACGCGTCGGTCATCGGCGCCGCCTTGCGTCCGTCTTGCAAGCGATCGTCCGGAGGTCTTCCGCCGCCCGTAGGGCTAGGTGGCTGAATACCTCCTTCGAAGGTCTTCGGGGACCACGCTCATCGCGGAGGTCTTGGGAGACTCCTCCGAATCATCAAGTACCGTGCTATAAGAGGTTTGAAGAGCTCGGCTCGCGGAGGTATGACGTACCTTCGCCGAATCGCTAAGACGGACTCGACGACCTTCGCCATGAAAGGGCATACGACGGCGAAGGTCGTCCATGGTTGCTTAGTAGCTTTGCTGTCTTGGCCCATGCTAGGGCCGCGGAGCTAAGTAGGGGGTCCTAGCGGAGGTTGTTCCCCCCCAGTAGCCCCACGATGGTTCGGCCCGGCTGGCGGGGTCGGAGCAACGCCCTTAAGGAAAGAGGGGGAATGGTCCGATGGCGTGTGGCCTGAGGTCCACCTCCGCAGCGACGCCCAACCGTTGCTCGCGGCCCGTTTTAGCTGGGCCCAGTTGCGCTTTATTTTAATCGATTAATGGGCCGGACTGGGCTTCGCAGCCGTGGCGGCGACGGGACAGTTAGGGTTTGCGTGGCGCTTTATCCGCCGTTGGATCGTCGGATCCTCGAGATTGGTGCCGCCCTTTACCGCGGTGAAACCCCCCGGCTTATAAATAGTCGGGGTGGGTTGAAAGAGACACTTTTTACCTGCTGCCGTGCCTTTGCCTTTGCAACTTGCTTCTAGATCTTGCTTTCATTCGCTCCTTCGCGTCGGAGGTAGTAGACTCGTGCGGGGTGAGAGGCATCGGAAGTCGGAGGTTGTCTTGTGGGAGCGGAGGTAGTCGTTTGATGGCGAAGGGATCGAGGCGAAGGGGACCGACGCCATGGGCACTGTTAGCACCCTCCCTGTCTATGAGATCGAAGCTAGTTCTGTGGCGGCGGGGGATCTCGATAGGTTCGCCCGAGGTTGGCCTGGAGAGGGGGCGGCGACCGCTCCCGGAGGTGTGCCGACGCCGCACCCGACGACAATCGGGTGGTGGTCTTTGAAGCTTTCTTTGAAGTGGGGCTGCGGTTTTCCCTCACCCGCCGGTCTTTGAAGGGCGCACTGCGGAAGTTCAGCGTGCGGTTCCATCACCCGACGCCCAATAGCTTCCCGAAGCTTTGCGCGTTTGTGTGGGGCTGTCACTCGCGAGGGGTGGAGAGCCGACGTGGAGGGCTTCGCGAAGGTGCACGGCATGCATGTGCGAGAGGAAGACGAAGACGGTGACCACCGGCGACAAGACGGTGACGGAGGACAGCCAATTCGGGGTTCTTACGTTCCATCGACGGAACAACGCAAAGGTGCCGGTGCAAGCTCAGAAGAACAAGTGGGAAGGTTGGCTGAACAAATGGTTCTATTACCGTTTGGATGATGCGGAGGGGCGTGACTTGGCGGGCGACCTTCGCCCGCTCCCGGACAAGGATACTCTAAAGGTGACCACCGCTTCCGACCAAGGGTCACGGCTCTGCGAGGACGCGATGCGTGACCTCTCTCGGTGTATGGCGCAGCGGGATGTGTTCGCGGAGTATCACCGCTGCGCGAAGGTCGTGCCTCGAAGGCCGACCATGATTGGACAGGCCTGGTGAAGGAAGGGCCGTCATCTTATGCGGCTATGGGGTACGAGTTTCTGAAGGACCTAAACTTGCCGAACCTCCGCGTTGCTTGGGCGGTGGAGTTCTCCTCCGCTTCGAGCGAGGCGGAGGCTTTGAAGAAGATTCGTTGTGTGGTGGAAACGGAGGTGCTGGAGCTCGTCGGGAAAGTGGACGCCGAGGAGCAACGAAAGATGAAGGAGGAGATGGAGGGGGTCACCCGGGTGAACCGGGTTTATGACCTGCTTGGCATCAAGTACCGGGGCGAGGCTGAAGCTGCTGCCCCAGCGAAGGAGAAGCAAAAGCGGGCTAAGAAGCGGCCGGCAACAGAAACAGCCTCGGAGACCTCCGAGGTCTCGGCTAGCGATGATGTCCCCGCTCCGGCCGGCGGAGGTGGTCGTGGGGGTGGGAAGATCCGGGAAGACGTCGGGCCGGCGGCCGCGGAGGTGGGTTGGCGACGGAACAACTCGCTCGGCGCGGCCTTCTCTTCCGCCGTGTCTACGGAGGAGCCGCCGAACGTTCTCCCTGTCGCCCGGCGACCCCTCCGGCGCCTAGAGGTGGGCGGGGACGAGGGAGCGGAAGAGGACGCGTGCCCTCTTTGGCTTCACATGGCGGTGCCAAAACCCGCTCCGGTTCGACCGTCGGCGGCGGCAAGAAGATGCAGCCCGACGCAGCTGTTAGCGGGGACAAATCTTACGCGGCTCGTCTCGCCGGGTCGGTCGGGCAAGAAGGCGGACGAGGACGTGGACATCACTTCGCCCCACGTTCGAACAGCGGTCCTTGCGGAGGTCCGGAAGAGGTCTGCGGCCAAGAAGGCGGCGGAGGAGCCACGAGGAGGAGAAGACCAAGATCCGGCGATGGTGGATCCGAGACTTCCTCCGGCACTTGCGACGAGCCGCTGGAGTACGAAGGAATCCATATCTGGGTTAACGGGGAGGAAGCTGTACCTCCGCCCCATACGGAGCCTGGAAAGAAGGGTTTGGGAGAAGCATCGCCGAGCTCACTGCCCTACTTCGCCCAGTCGGCGGGGGTCACGGACCCTAAGGCGCACCTGTATACTAGTGCCGACCTCCGCGACTGCCGGTTGATCTGCAGTGAAGGGGAGCGGAGGTTCCTGGTCCCCGCCTTTGGACGCGTCAGTGTGCCCGAGGCGGAGCGTTGCCGGGCGGGCCGAAGGTTGAGAACAACTTGACTCGACATCGAGGCGAAGATGATTGAAGCTATTTTGCTTGCGCGGGGCTCGCGGCGGCGTCGCGCGAAGGATGAGGCCGAAGCGCGGAAGAGGATTGCGGAGCTCGAAAAGCGAACCGTCGGCTCGAAAGGCGAGTTCGGGAGCTCCTCGCGGAGCAAGCTTCTCATGAGACCGATATGGATAAGCTTCGCGAGGCTAAAAAGAAAGCATATGAAGATTGCGATGCCGCGTGTCGCGGAACGTGGACCCGAGGACCGAGCTTCGGAATGCCAACCAAGCCTTCGAGGACATGAGGAAGCGGGCGGAGGACGCAGAGAGGGAAGGAGCGCTTGAGAAGCGCGCTATAGATGCGGAGGAGAGGGAGGCGGACTTAATGCGCGCCCTTGTATCCCGCATGGCGGAGGTCAAGGGGATCTTTGATGCGCGGGCACATACTGGCGGGGCTCCCACTAGCGATCTGCCCGCTGAACCCAGCGTCGAAGGTTATGCGGAATGGTTGAAGAATGAGCTGAATTACTTGACGCCGTTTTTTGACCAGCTGGTCGAGGCGGGGATTTTCTGCGGGGGTTCGGCCACTGCCTGCGCCCTTAGGGATGTGGGGAGTAAGCACGCCCGCAAGATCATTGGCGCCGACTTCCGCTGGCCCACCGTGGAGGAGGTCCGCGAGGCAAGGAAGGATTCATTGGTTGCCTCCGTGGGCCATGCGGCTTTCGACAAGTTCGCTGTCTGCGGAGGTACCAGACTGGCGTACGAGATCGTCGCTGAAGTTGCTGCGGGGGTAAGGGTCGCGTGGCTTCCTTGTCCGTGAGTAACTGTTGTGATTATAGAGTTGCTTTGATTTCTAAAGGGACTTTTCTGGGTTTTGCAGATTGACGCGCTGGCTGAGGGGACGCAGGATTTGCCGCCTCCGGAGGAAGGCAACGCCACAACGACCACCGGGACGTCCGCCGACGGAGGTTCGGCACCGGGACCCGTGAACCTAGGCACGCAGGAGGCTGATACTACCACCGCGATCGACCCACCTCCGGAAGGCTCCGCAGATGAACAGGTTGGTGTTACCCCCGGCGATCAGGCTTAGAGTACCGTTGATTGGTCCTATCTTCTTTTTGGTGAGACTTAGAGAGAAACATTTCTTGAACAATTTGCACTGTGTGCCTTCTGGATGCTTGTAAGACACATTGAGCCATAAGGCTTCTCGGTTTGGCTAAATTGTGCTACCTTCGGGCTTGTTCCTTCTTAGATTTGATCGTTGTTTTGGCGTTCTGCCTAGGTGTCTCCGCTTGTTTTATGCGAGGGTTTGGTTTCGTGTGTTAGGGCGGGGGTTTGGCGAGCACTGATCGTGTGCCTTCGCTGCGCAGGTTCCTCTGGATTTTGGGCCTGCCATTTTTAATGTGGTTCCGCGATCTTGAATCGTCAAGATTTTTTCATGACGGGAGCCAATTTGGATTAATCGAGGGGCAAAAATCCTCATGCGAAATTTGATAGGATTTGGTGGTGGAGAGTAGCGAAGTATGATCGATCGGTTCAAAAGTCGCGCCAACTCCTCGGACCGGCCGGCCGTGGGAGGCGGTCCGAGGAATCCGGAGGTAGTGGCGGATTGCTTATTCCGAAGGAGGAACCAATGGAGATAGACACGCGTGATCTCCGGCGGTGTTTTCGCTCGAGGGTGCTTGAAGGCGACTTACCTCTTGTGGTAAAAAGCTGGCGAGGTTCTTGGAGTGCCCCGATTCTTATTGAAGACAGCGACGATGAGACCGACGCGAACCGGCAACCTCCCCCGGAGGTGGTAGTCATTAGCGACGACGAGGACGACGAATATGTTGCTGGTCGTGAGATAATTTTCACGGATGTGGAGGAATTTGTTGGCATGGTTGCGGAGGAGCTTGTTGACGACATATTGGAAGGGGTCGTGCAATCTATGGCTGCGGAGGTGACTCGACCACGATCTCGGCGGAAGCGTGGTCGAGTGTTGCATTATTATGTTGACCCTCAAGGTCGCCTGAGGAGGTGACTTGTAAAGGAAACTTTTAACTTGTTGTTGTTAATGAAAGTTGTGCTTGTTCGCGGGGGTAATGAAATGCTGTAGTGAAACGCAGCGGCGCCCAACTCTTCAAAAGCGAGGCTCGCGCATGTTTTGCGGAGGTAGTAAGAGCGCAGCGACGCCCGACTTTTCGAAAGCGAGGCTCGCGTAAGTTTTCGGAGGTAGTAAGAGCGCAGCGACGCCCAACTTTTCAAAAGCGAGGCTCGCGTAAGTTTTCGGAGGTAGTAAGAGCGCAGCGACGCCCAACTTTTCAACAGCGAGGCTCGCGTAAGTTTTCGGAGGTAGTAAGAGCGCGCGGCGACACCCAACTTTTCAAAGCGAGGCTCGCGCATGTTTTGCGGAGGTAGTAAAAGCGCGGCGACGCCCAACTTTTCAAAAGCGAGGCTCGCGCATGTTTTGTGGTGGTATAAGAGCACGGCGACGCCCAACTTTTCAAAAGCGAGGCTCGCGTAAGTTTTCGGAGGTAGTAAGAGCGCGGCGACGCCCAACTTTTCAAAAGCGAGGCTCGCGCATGTTTTGCGGAGGTAGTAAAAGCGCGGCGACGCCCAACTTTTCAAAAGCGAGGCTCGCGCATGTTTTGCGGTGGTATAAGAGCGCGCGACGCCCAACTTTTCAAAAGCGAGGCTCGCGTAAGTTTTCGGAGGTAGTAAGAGCGCATGTTTTGCGGAGGTAGTAAAAGTTACAAAGACTTATATTTAGTTGATACAAGATCTTTTGCGCGAACCGTAAGCGGAGCTTAGCCTACATGTGTTTACATGGCGCCGCCCGGCCTTTGGAACAAGCGGTTCAAAAGACGGAATTGTGTTCTTTGCCACCAAGGTTCGGTTGATGATGAACCTTGGTTACCGAATTCCGAAGGTGAGCAGCTTCGCATTGTTGGCGCGAGGGTTGAGTTCAGAATTATGCGCTAGTTTGCTTACTTTCGCGTGCTCAGATTTTAGCTCAGGCACAGCTCTTCCTAGGTTCTCAGCGGCGGTTTGGATTGCAGCAGATGTCAAGTTGTGGCCTTGCGTGTGACTGTATAAAGCTGCTGGGTCTTGTTGCTGAGGTGGCTGGCGGAGGGTGTGTGCAAGTGATGGCTGGAAAGGGCGTTGCGCTTCATGCCCCTGACCTTCGGAGACTGTGGCTACGGTGGTTGGGTTGGTATGGGCTAAAGGCTAGCTGGAACTGTGCTAAAGTGACTGTGCTGCGGACTCGAGACCTTCGGCTCAAACACTGGCTTAGGCTCTCCTTCCTGACTCCTCACATTCCTAAGGGAGTTTGTTAATGGCCGGACATGGTTTGGGAATGCTTGGGTTTGGTATTGGGTCTTGCTTAAATAAGCATATTTTGGTGGTAATGGAGTACAAACAGGTGTAATGTTTGGGATTTGTAAGGTACTAGGGTAGGTGTGGTGGTTAAGGCGAGGTACAGGGCTTTTAATATACAGTCTGGCTTGTACGGCGAGGGTTTGACGATTGAAGGCTATATATGGGAGTGTAAACTTAGAGCTGGATGTGGATATTTTGAGGAACTGGGTGTAGGGTTGATCGATGTCTCGGATCTCTTTTTTAGTTTGGGTGGCGAATCTCTCACCTCCGCTCCTCGCCCTCGCGGGGTCGAGGTGGAGTTTGCCTTCATCGCAGCCCCCGGCCCGCCCGGCGGGGGTCTGCGGAATTTGATAGCTCCGCTCCTCGCCCCTGCGGGGGTCGAGGTGGAGTTTGCTTTCATCGCAGCCCCGGCCGACCGGCGGCGGGGGTCTCCGCGGAATTTGATGGCTCCGCTCCTCGCCCTCTGCGGGGTCGAGGTGGAGTTTGCTTTCATCGCAGCCCCGGCCCGGCGGGCGGGGTGCGCGGAATTTGATAGCTCCGCTCCTCGCCCTCGCCTGCGGGGGTCGAGGTGGAGTTTGCTTTCATCGCAGCCCCGGCCCGACCGGCGGGGGTCGCGGAATTTGATAGCTCGGCCCCGCCCCTCGCGGGGGTCGAGGTGGAGTTTGCTTTCATCGCAGCCCCGCCCGACCGGCGGGGGTCTCTGCGGAATTTGATAGCTCCGCTCCTCGCCCTCTCGCGGGGTCGAGGTGAAGTTTGCTTTCATCGCAGCCCCCGGCCCGACCGGGCGGGGTCTCGCGGAATTTGATAGCTCCGCCTCGCCCTCGCGGGGGTCGAGGTGGAGTTTGCTTTCATCGCAGCCCCTGGCCCGACTGGCGGGGGTTTGTGGATGGGCTTGCATCGGGGTGACCTTCGACTGGGGTCGATTGTCGGCCCGAGGCAATCCCTGCATTTATAGCGGCTGCTGATGAGGGCAAGGCATAGCCTAGTCCGTTTCAGCGGTGGTTGACATGCAAATCTCAGGGAAATGAAACTTTGCTATATTACATAATTTTCTTGCCTCATTAAAAAACCTCATGCCCTGGACATAAGGAAAAAGAGTGCAAGGATAGTCTATGTATGCGAAGGAGAGAAGGGAAAGAACGATGCGAAGGTAATGATTACATAGTTGTTTATGAGATGCTAAGGGTAGTACTTGCGGAGGTCGTCGATGTTCCATGTGTGCGGTAGTTTGCGACCTTCGGCATCCTGGAGGTGGAACGAGCCTTGTCTTGCAGAGCTTGTGATAATGTAAGGGCCGAGCCACTTGTCTTGGAGCTTGCCCGCCATCTTCGCGTTACGCTCCCGATCAAAACCATGTCTCCTTGGCGGAGGTCACGTGGTGAGACCTTCTTGTCTCTCCACCTCGGGTTTCGGCTGGTAGCCGCGGAGGTTATTGATCGCTTTGCACCTTACTTCTTCGAGTAGGTCCTTGTCAAGCGCTTCATCTTGAGTGTTGGTATCGGAGGTAGTTCTTGGTGACCCGTGGCGGAGCTCTCCCGGGAGCACGGCTTCTTCTCCATAGAGCAACTTAAATGGAGTGATGCCGGTGGCCCCGCCATCGGAGGTGTTGTGAGACCAAACGACGGTGATGAGCTCCTCCGCCCATTTGCCCAAAGTGGCTTGTCCGTGAGGTTCTTTTTGATTCCTTGCGGGATGATTGCATTGGCCCTTTCGACTAGTCCATTGGATTTGCGGATGTCCGATCGAGGCGAAATGTATTTTGGTGCCGATTTGGAAACAAAACTCTTTGAAGGCGAAGCTATCAAACCGGGTTCCATTGTCAACCGTGAGATCCCTTGGGACGCCGAAGCGACATACGATCTGTTGCCAGAAGAACTTTTGTACCGTAGCGGAGGTGATGGTGGCAAGCGCCCGAGCTTCGATCCATTTGGTAAAGTACTCCACCGCCACCACCGCGTAGCGGAGCTTTCCAGAGCGGTCGGTAGGGGTCCAACCAAATCCATGGCCCAACGCCGCATTGGCCATGTCGGCGGATCAAAGTGGTCGGAGCCCCGGTCCGCTTGAATGGTTAGCGGCCGGCAACCTTCGCAGTGTCGCACCGGCAAGGAAGCGTCGGACAAAGCGGTGGGCCAATAGAACCCTTGTCCGAATGCCTTTCCAACTAGAGCCCTTGGGCCATTGTGCGAGCCACGAGATGCCCCGGGTGGATTTCTTTGAGTATGGCGATACCTTCGCTTGTGGCGACGCATTTTAGCCAAGGAGCCGTGACCGAGGCCTTATACGGGTTACGTCCTTCGATTTTATACCCTCGCGCTCTTTGAATCATTCTTTTTCTTCTTCCTTCGATTCGGGTTCATAGAACCCCTTGATGTAAGCTATGATAGGGGCCCGCCAATCTTCGCTGGATATGATGTTGACCAATCTCACCGGAGGTGTGTTGCGGCGATTCGGAGTGTGCGAAGGTCTCAAAGAAGACGTCCGGAGGTAGTGGAGTTAATTGAGCCGCGGCCTTCGCTATTTCGTCTCGCCTCCCTGTTCTCGCATTGCGAGGGATGGACTTTGTGGTGATGCCCAAGAAGAAAGCACGCTGCGGACAAAGTGTGAAGGTATTTCGTAGCTCGGATCCTTTGCCTTGAAAGTTTTCTCGATGTGGCCGGCGATCACCCGAGAGTCGGTCCGGATGATCGCCGGCGCACGAAAGGGCACGAAGCTTCGCGAGGGCCAAGAGGACGGCTTCATACTCGGCGAGTTGTTGGTGCATTGAAACTCGAGTCTTGCGGCGTATCGAGCTAGACTCCCGAAGGTGAAGTTAGGATTGCTGCGATTCCGGCCCCTTGGGCGCCCACGCTCCGTCCACGTGTACCGTCCACGGAGGTTCGATGTCTTCTCGCCTTGTTGTGAGGATCTCGGGGTCCAATCTCGCGATGAAATCTGCTAGAGCTTGTGATTTGATCGTGTGTCTCGCAACGAAGGTTAACGTGTAATCGCCGAGTTGTGAAGCCCACTTGGCGATTCCCGCCCACCGCCTCCGGGTTTCGAAGATGTTATCCAAAGGGACATGCGAAGGTATTGTGATGGGGTGAGGCGAAAATAGTGCTTGAGCTTCTTTGCAGCCATAACCACCGCATATGCGATCTTTTCGAGCTCGAATAATGCTTCTTGGGACCTTCGAGGACCTCGATACGTAATACACGGGCATCCGTCGTCTTTGATGTTCCTCGAGGGTTTCTTTGACCAAAACGGCCGATCGCGTGAGGCGAAGCTGCGACGTATAGCGAGCGGTTCCGAAGGTTCGGGCTCGCGAGGGTTGTTAACTTGAGTAAGTACGCTTGAGACTATCGAAGCGGCCTTTGGGCGGGGCCCCACTTGAAAGGTTCGCGGGTTTTGAGTACATCAAAGAAGGGCAACCCCGCTCCGAGGCACCGTGAGATGAATACGTTAAGCGAAGCTAACCGACCGGTTAGGCGGCGAGCGAGACTTCCTTGACGTCGGAGGTAACATGGAAACGATTGCGTCTATTTTTGTTGGATTGGCTTCGATTCCTCTAGCCGAGACAAGACATCCCGAAGCTTCCCTTTGCCGACTCCGAAGATGCACTTCTCGGGGTTGAGCTTGAGCTTCGCCTTTTGAGCTTGTCGAAGGTTCTAGCCGGATCGGCTATATGGTTGATTCGAGTTTGCTCGGATCACAATGTCATCAACATAAGCCGAGACTGTTGGATCATCTTTGAAGACCTCCGCCGTCATGCGGGCGAAAGTTGGGCTGCGTTGCGGAGCCCCTCGCCCATTCTTCCGACGCGAAAGTGCCATCGGGGGTGATGAAGCTTGTCTTTTCTTCGTCGTCCTTGTTCATCCAAATTTGATGGTAGCCGGAGAAGCAATCGAGCGAGACAAAAGCTCACAACCCAGCAGCGGCGTCCACAAGGGTGCTTATCTGGGTAATGGAAAGCGGTCTTTTGGACATGCCTTGTTGAGACTTGTGAAATCAACACACATTCGCCACTTGAGGTTCTTCTTTTGTACCAATACCACATTAGAGAGCCAGGTTGGATATTTGACCCCGCGAATAACCTCCGCTTTTAGCGGCCGATCTACCTCCGCTTTGGCGGCTTGTTTCCTTTCTTCCGACATTTTGCGGAGCTTTTGCTTGATCGGAGGATGATCTTTGCCGACGTTTAGGTGATGCTCGATAAGTTTTACGTCTACGCCGACGAGGTCGAAGCCGACCATGCGAAGGCATCGTTTGTTATCACGGAGGAACCTGGATGAGTTGAGCTTCAAATTCGGTATCTAACAGGCGATATGATGACTTTCTTTTCGGGATCGTCCGGGAATAGCTGAATCTTTTTTGTTTCTTCCTCCGCCGCGCGCGAAGGTAACCAAGCTACGTCTATTTTTGGCTCTCGCTTCTCGTTGCTCTTTTTGTTCTTCTTCTTCTGCTTGTCCTCGCTCCTTCTCCCGCAGGCAATGGACGTTTTTACGCCCGGAGTGGCTGCTTGCTCCGCTATTCTAGCCGTGTTTTGGTCTCCGTAGACGGCTACGATACCTCCGGCGCCGGCATTTTCATGCGAGAGGTAACCGGGATGAATTGCAGCATTGAACCGATTGATGGTGCCCCTCCCGAAGATGGCGTTGTAGTTGTATGGGATATCAACTACGTCGAAGGTGATGTGCTCGTGCGGGCGATGGTTTTGTTGCCGAAGGATACCGGTAGAGTGATTTTTCCGATTGCTCTAATCGCGGCCTCCGAACCCGAATAGCGGATGTCCCGCCGGTTGAAGTTTATTTCGTCGAGCTTCATGCCATCGAAGGTGGATGTGAATAAGATGTCGGCGGAGCCGCCATTGTCCACAAGGATTTTGGTCACCGTCCATCCCGGCTGCGATGTTTGTTTCTATGACCATCGCATCGGTATGTGGGTATTGCTTGAGCTTGAGATCCGAGCTGTTGTTGAAGGTCAAGGGAATGTGCGACCGGTGATCATTTCGTGAGGACCTTCGCAGGCTACATGATTGACCCGGCGAAAGTGCTCTCTGCGCTGTCTTTTGTTGCCATAATCCTCCCCTGAACCTCCGGAAATTGCCATGATGACCCCGTAGGTAGCTGTGGGATTGTTGATCGCTGTCTGTGCTCCCTGTGCTTCTCCCTCAACTTTAATTGGTTGTGGCGGAGGTAGTGCTGGTAGGGGTGGTGGCGGAGGTAAGGCTTGCGCTTGGGTTTGATGAGCGATTGGCTGAAGTTGCTGATACTGCTGTTGTGCTTGGCGATGGTAGTATTGCCGCTGTTGGTTGTGAGCATATTGACCCTGAGCGAAGGGCGGTTGAGGGTAGTAAATTGGTTCCGATACGGGGGTTACCGAGCTCGATGGCCGTGGTTGTATCCCCGGTTGCGATTGCGGGGTTCGGTGCCTTGCTGCGGGTATGGTTGATTGTTCCTCCTCGCGGAGCTGGTGGGGGGCTTGGCCGTCTCGCACTCAAGCCCCTTGATGTACCATACGCACCGCTTGGTGTAGTGGTCGCTGGCTTTTCCACGAAATGGCAATAATGCAGCTGCGGAGGTTCCGCCCGCGATCCGAGTTGGCGGGTCTTCTATCGACTTGTGGCGGGGGTTGTCTTGGCTGACGAGGGTGCTGCCGAGCTTGCTGATCGTTACTGCCATCGATAGCGTTGACGTTTCCCATGTCGATGCGGGGGTATTCATTGCGAGGGTTCGGATTGCGCTCTCTTTGTTGACGTTGCGGAGGTTGGGACGACTGAGACTTGACACGTTCATTGTTATCTGCTCTGATTTGCTTTTCCATGATGTCATATAACTCGCCGATGGTTCTTGGTTCCCTTCTTGACGGCTTCGATGAGCATGGTCCCTATTTGGATGCAACTTGTGACCGCCAAAATCATGACTTCATCCGTGATACCGGGGGTGCGATTCTTGGTATTGAGGAATCTTTTCCACCAATCTTGTAATGGCTCATCGACTCTTTGTTTGCAATTGAGAAGAGCGGTGGCCTTGGCCGCGTAACCGACCGACACCTTTGAAGTTTGTGTAGATTCTCTCGCGAAGGTCATCCCAACATCGATGGATCTGGCCGGAGGTTCTTGTACCAGGTTTGAGCAATATCTCTCGCCACGATCACGAAGGCTTTGGCCATGATGTCCTCATCACCTCCGGCAGCCTCGAGACGGCTTCATAGGACATTAGATATTGGCGTGGCTCGTAGGTGCCATCATACCGCGGTAGATGTTGCATGGCGAAGCCCTGGGGCCACTCGGTGATCTGAAGGTCGTATGACAGGGGGGATTTGGAGTCATAATGCGGGACCCGTGGCGCTGCTCTTGGCTCTGGGACACCTCCGCCGCCGCGCCGGGTAAAGTATGTTGGCGCGGAGGTCCGGTTCGGGTGTGGTGGGTGGGGGTCTTCTTTGTTGCTCGATCGGAGGTTGTGCGACTGGCGCATGTCCCGGGAGAGCCGGGTCTCTGTAGTTTCTCACCTCCGCGTCTGCCTCAGCTGCTCTGATGCTTTGCTCGATGCGGCGAAGCTCTGCTTCTGCTTCCTCTGTTCTGCGCCGGATGGTTGCTGCTCTTGATTCCTTATTGATTTGTTCCAGGTGCCTTTTGCCAGCGAGGATGCTTTCTTGGAGCTGTTCTAGATGCCTGGCCAACTTTTCTTCTTCCGAAGCTTCGCTGTCGGTCGTGGATCCATTGGCGATGCCACCTCCGGAGGTATGAGGGTGCGGCTGGATGATAATGTCCCCGACCACCGACGCTCGCGCCGACCTCGGGTGCAACTTGGTGCGGGTTGGGATCAACCGCCCGGGTTGGCCGACCGCTCGATCGGAGGTTGCCGGGAGAGGATTTGGCGGAACGACACCTCCGCCGGCGGGGGTCGGATCCGCGTTGGTCCCTGTCGTGGCCGAGGAAAATTCGGCGATGTTTGGAGCCATGGCTTGCTTCTTCTGTTCGAACCCCACGGACGGCGCCAACTGTTGGTATAAACTCTTGCCCCCCTACCTTCGCCGGGGTCCGGAGGAGGAGGGCGAAGGTTTCCCAGACAGAGTGTGGGATCAAAACTAATGCCAAAGTGAGACCGGTGTTGGCGGGCCCCCCTCAGGGGTTTTGCATTAATAGGGACTAAAAAAGCCAAGAGTCCCCCCCTCTTACACTTGCCATTCCCTTGGTATTTATAGGCCATACCAAGAGTCAAATGGCTTTTTACAATAGGGTTTCAACTTTGATCACACTTACAAGCGGGCCTCAACAAGGGCAATACTGTACATTGTAAAATTAAGTACACCTTCATCTAATCCTATCCCAAGACGCCAAGTGTCATGCCTTTCAGGACTCCACGTGTCGCCCTCTGGTGCCGCCACGCGTCAGGTCATCGGCGCCGCCTTGCGTCCGTCTTGCAAGCAGTCATCCGGAGGTCTTCCGCCGCCTGTAGGGTTAGGTGGCTGAATACCTCCTTCGAAGGTCTTCGGGGACCTCGCTCATCGCGGAGGTCTTGGGAGACTCCTCCGAATCATCAAGTACTGCGCTATAAGAGGTTTGAAGAGCTCGACTGCGGAGGTATGACGTACCTTCGCCGAATCGCTAAGACGGACCTGACGACCTTCGCCATGAAAGGGCATACGACGGCGAAGGTCGTCCATGGTTGCTTAGTAGCTTTGCCTGTCTTGGCCCATGCTAGGGCCGCGGAGCTAAGTAGGGGGGTCCTAGCGGAGGTTGTTCCCCCCAACAGGAACCTAGGAGGAGAGAGAGATCGGGAAGAGGAAGAAGATTGATGTCCGGTTGGGAACCCACAGAATGGAAAGAGATGGTGTCCGGTTGGGAAAAAAAACTGACATTTGGGTCCCACTGATATTGAGGAAACTGTAAAAGATTGATGAGTGCGGAAGAAAGTTGTATAGAGTAAAGAATCTGGCTGACCAGGACGGAATATTCCTTTGGAGGGATGAATATAGAGTTTGATGAGTGCGGGTAGTCTTACCAGCTATGTTCATCTTAGATTCTTAGACACCCAGCCGTCTTGTGTCAAATGTTTTTGCTTGTTGGAGACATTCATCTTAGGCATCCATCCATCTTGTTTCAAATGTATCTGCTTGTTGGATTTCTCAGTACCATTCTGGTGACAAAGGGAGCCACCATTTTTTTTTTAATAAAAGGAAGTTGATTTCAGTAATCAACAACGCGGGCTCACAATTACACTAATGCATGAAAAGATATATAGCCTCTCTTTATATAGTCAAGAACTCAAGATCCTTTTCGCAAAAAAAGAACTCAAGATCCTACCATGACAAATTTATTGATATCATGGGCGGTCTGTTCAACTGCGAGCAGTAAAGTTAACCAAGCTCTAGCTGCTTTGCTTCTCATCAGAGACAGAAGATCACAATCTTATTCCGATTCTTCCTAGGGAAAATAAACATAATGGACCAAATGAAATTTCATGCCATTGCTTGGCAGGCTCTGTCGAAGCTGTCTGCAGCGAAGGACATTTGCTTCACCAGCGCGTGGTCTGGCTGTGCTAGCTTCAACTGGCTGCAAAATATCAGTTTTGCTTTCAGCCATTCAGTTCAAACGATCCATTCAGACTTGTCAGGCACAAACAACGCAGACCGCTACTCCGCTAGGAAAAGACTATGGGAAAACTTACTTGAGGTAGCGCGTTGCCGGTTTTCCCAAGTTGAGGCTGCACACCGTGAGGTTCGCAAGAGTTTCAGCATCCTTGGTGTCCTGGGCAGTTTGAGCAGTTTCGTGTGAGCACGAGAAAACATATCAAGGATTCTGTTTCAGAAGCACGAGTGCACAACATTGGCGTGTGCAGTGAAGGTGCAGCACGGCAGGCTGTAGGCTATGGTGTTGACTGTTGAGTACTCCTATTTGGTTAAGGAAATGCTTGTTTGGGCAAGCTGGGCTGGGATCACCAGAGCTGACCTTGTTGAGTGACTCGAGCAGCAACCCCTCCGCGTCCTCGAAGTTGCCCATGTGCATCGAACACAGGGCTTTCCCGTTAAGAATCGTGCAGGTCGTCGGGTACTTCTCGGACAAGTCCTGGAAGATGAGGTGCGCTTCTTGGATCTTGGAGCCACCCTGGAAAATATGGCAAGATGAAGTCATGGTGTACAGTACTGAAGAAAAGTGAAGGTTCTTCAGAAAGCAAAAGAGGCTGAACTCAAGCTCTGAAATGTGTGTGAGAACTAAGAACCATAGGAAATGTGTGCGCTGTGCCTACCATGACAAGGTCGACCCATGCGTTGGCGAGCTGCGTTAGCGTGTGGTCTTCGTCCAGCTGCTGCATCGTCCTGAGCTGCTTCTCTGCGTGGTCCGCTCTATTCATTTGAAGATATATCTGAACATTCAACGCAAGCCTGCACAGCCAAATTGAACGACAAATGTTTAACGCTTTATGCGTTTGTTCAAGCATCTCTGCGTGTTCCGTTTGTTGCATCTGTATATATCCACTACTACTTCAGATGACGAAACAAACTGAACTGAAGAGAACACGCAGAGGCAATCCAGTCCATATGGAACAGAACACGAACGGTGGTTCGTATCAGTAATCACATTCAGATGACGAAACAAGCTGAATGGAAGAATGAGTATATGCTTACAGTTCCATGCTTCCACCGGAGTTAGTGTGTTTCAGAGCCTCGGCGTAATCGCGTTCATGCATGAAGACGGTGCCGGCCATCAACCGGAGGATCGGATTGCTCCCGACTGCTGCATCTGACAGGAGCTCACGGAGCCTGGAGACCACCGATTCCTTGCACAAGGATCACAGGACACACGTAGAAAGTGTCGTCAGACATGGAAATGCATTTGACGGTGCCAAAGGACGACGAACATTCAGACAAGTGGTAATTCAGACGGACAGAGCACGGGAAATCACATTCGTTGCAAATGGGGTAGGGAACCGACCCTGTTTGCGGCGTCGCCGGAGAGGTACACGGCGAGCAGCTTGACGGCCTGGAGCGGTGTGGCCGCGCTGGGCCCGATCTCGCCGATCACCAACTGCATGCACGCACGAGGAGACCAGGACACCAGGTGTGAGTTGAACAATGACGTGGAACGGCCGGGGACCAGGGGGCAGGGCACGCACCTGGTGGGAGCCGATGGCGATGTAGGAGCGGTAGAGGATGGCGTCGCGCTCGACGAGGTCGTCGGGGGAGAGCGCGTGGGCGGGGAGGGACTGGCTGCTGGTGATGGCGGCGTGGTACGCGCCGACGTAGAAGCTGTTGCGCAGGCCGAAGAGGTGGTCCGGCGACGCTGCCATGCCTCACGTCCGTTCCAGGGCACGCAATGGCAGGCAGGGGATCCGAGACGATGGACCGGTGCCGGCGCCGCGCCCGCGCTAGCTGGGAGGACGGAGGATCGGAGGAGGTCCGGATCTCGTCTCGTCAAGTCGTGGCCGCGGGTGTTACGTTACGTGGAAAAAGGCCAGCTGGTGGTGGTGGCCGTGGCGTACGTCCTACACTCCTACGTGTGTCTGTTTGGTGCTTTTGTATCCGGATCTCACTTCGTTTTTGCTTCGATCCGAGCAAAGTGCATGAATTTCGAAACAGCATTATGAATTGTGATCTGTGGTGAAAAAAGGGGTCAAACTCCGATCGGGGAAAAAAAATTGTGAGCTGTGGTGGAGGACGAAACGAAATTGTGGTGCGCGGCAAATTGAAGTCGATGGTGTAGACAAGTAAGATGCAAAATTTTGTGTCAAAATTGATAATTGGCGGTGTGAAAAACTGACAACAAAACACACGCGCAAATCACAAATATCATGGTGTTATATTTAGTTCTTGCGTAAATCATAATCATCATGATATTATTTTTTTATTCTCTTTTGTGACCGATGAGTATAATCCTAATTCAATTAAATTATCGGACCAATAATTCATTCTAGGACAACCCATTTTTTTCATTTTTAACACAACAGAGCCAAAACTTAGTAAATAAATACGAAAATATTATTAATCACGACTCTTTGTTATCCATATAAGAATCACATGAGACACGCCATAAAAGGAAATAAGGTTCAAAAATTAATTATCATAAAAAGCAAAAACATCCATCCATCAAATAGATACCCCTCCATCCTGAAATTGGATGAATTTTATTGTTTAAATAATGCATACTAGCTAAACTTTTTTTTTTGGAAAATTTAAGTAGAGTTATATAATGTGGAACAATTATAATGCTTAAATAATGTGTATCAATGGAACAAAATTATTTGGAATATTAACCACTAATTTATTGTTTAACCACTTTTTTTTGGAAATTTTAAGTAGAGTTATATAAAGTGTCATATAGGGAACATGTGTATTTGTATTTTCTTTACATCACATGAAGCAGTGTCATATAGGAAATTAGTGCATTTTCTTAGAACAAGGTCAATTGGTTATTTTGCATGTCACTTAATTATGTTAGCCTCCAAAAGTGATGGTAGTGTCATATAGGGAAAAAATCAGTCATAGATAGTGTCATACAAAAAAATCTGAAATTCGTAGGGCCATGAAAGAAAGTGAGTTTCAAACGACGATACAAGAAATGTTCACTTAGGGATCGGTCAGAGTTACATAGGAACTTGTACGTAGTACTTGAATGCATTCTATAAAATCTATGTACTTCCTATGGCAGTTCATTGAAGCGTAAACTAATCAAATAATGGCACAATGTTATAAAAAAATTCAAAAATATTTTCAGACGGCTTAAATAGTAACTAAAATGCAAGTTAATTATAAGTGCACGATACATATGCTCCATAATATCGTACTTGCATCACTAGAGATGATAATTTGCACTAACCACAGATATGAATATTCATTCATGCTATACTTCAGTAGACCTATGCATCTAATGTATACGTACTAACTTCAGATGCATATATGCATGTTAATTATTTCATACGCAATTTATATGTCAGTGTAATTAATTACTTCCTAAGTTATTTATTTGTCATGCAAAAGTTGCGATGTGGATGGATCAATATAAACCACATAGGACCGCTGCAGGTTAGACCCCTCATGTTACCGTAGGGGTTCCGTTGGAACACAAGAATTTTGTAGGAATTAGTACAATTTTATAGAAAAAACATAGGAACAAGATTTTTTTTTCTACGTTCCAAAGATGGGGAGTAGCTTTGGAATGACTATTGTGATGGCAATCCTTTTTGCAGTGCTCTTCCACTGCCTCCTAACCTCAGCACACTCCATGAGTAGTGAGTACCGCTGATATACCGCTATCTAAAATTTCCAAGCATGAACATGTATATATGCACTTAAATTCTAATTCATTTACGCATTTGTCTATTACTATACTTTTGTTGTGTTGTACTTACAGAATTTTGTGTAAAAAAAACTTGCAGGTGAAAGTGATCAACATCGTCAGCTTCTCGGTGAGGAAGAAGAATTAAACAATGGTATTATTCCGCTCAGTTATGGTTTGCCAGATAAGCAGCACGATGAAAGTAGTCGGGATACTAGCGGGAACAAGCTAGTATTTTGCTCGAAGATGATGTATGCTACCCAACGTATGACCCGTGCTACTGCTGTGCGCTCATGCCCCCGCATCGGTGCTTCAACGATTACAAATTGTGCGCTAAAAATTGTTGCAACCCTGTGTGCCCACCTGCCCCACCACAACTACCAGCATCAGCACCAGCACCATCCATCATCAGAGGTTGAGGCTAAAGATTTAGTTGGCCTGGCGAAGATCTTGCAGGAGTTCAATTAATTTGTAACCAAATTTGATTGATATAAAATAATGTGTTGCTATACTTGAATAGAACAAATTTACTAGTGGGCAATCACCAATGAGTGAGTCTGCTCGTCCCCGACATGTGAGCGGAGTTGATGCGTGGCCTGGTGGCAGCACTTAGTTTGGTAGCTTTTTCCTTAATTTTTGCGAGCATTTATTTACTATAAAAATAGCCAATTGCTTGCATACTTGTACTACTTCCTCGATCCTGGATTGAAGTACATTCTAGCTATTCTCAGACAAAATAAGAGACAGGACGATACACATGTATGTAACCCTCACTTATTAACTTTCTAATATAATTAATTCTGATCCGATTCCACATGATTAAAGGGAGCCATCTAAGTTTCTATAATAGGTGTGGCGCCAGGGCGCGGAACAGGAGGGGGAGGGGGCGGCGGTGTGGGAGCGGCGGCGGCGACGCGGCGCGAAGGGGCCAGGCGGTGGCGGGTGGAGAGGGAGAGAGACAGAGATATGGTTGACCCCTTTCTTTATTGCCTTGATCCCAAGGGGTACATCTCCTATTTATAGTTGGGCTAGCCTCAATCCTAAACTAACTAGGAGATCCTTATGATTGGATTACTCCTTTTACAATTCGGTCCTTTACTTTATTGAACATACTATTTCCAAACCTAGAAGACTCAATTAAGGAAACCAAGCAATTGACGAATCGGCGGCGACGCGAGGGGGTTGCACCCCATAGGCCGGCGCGCTTCCTCCTAGGGCGCCCATGGCGTGCACCCGACGGCGGTGATGGTGGTTGGGCCCCACTTGCAGACCCCAGTTGACCCAATTTCTTGCCTAATTCTCAGAGTCTGCATTGGACTTGTTATAGCTTCCTTATACAAAATATGGAAATCACTCTTCCCAACATCTAATCACGCACTATTTTTATTAAGGAAAAAAATATCCTCATATTTCCCAAATGCACTATATTTGGGGACGTCAACCAAAAGATACAATGCACTATAATCCAGAACAGAGGGAGTACATGTCATGCAAAATCTATGTTATATTATATGGTATTAATTATTTTCAGCCTGAAACTAAAACTTAGCATAAATATTAATATATTTTAACATAAAAAATGCCAATAGTAATTTCTCAGAAAACGAGAGCGTCATTCTTTTTGAAACGGAGAGAGTACATGGGCTAGCCCATGCCTAATGGGCTTTCGGAACTTTGGGCAGTATGCACACAACTACAGAAGTATACTAAGTATTTTTCACTAGACATTGCGGGGTAGGGGGCATTGGCCCCTACTGGCCCCACTAGCTCCGTCGCTCATAACATGTCAGACTATAGGTCGTGGCCAAGAGCGGGGGCAGAAAGAGTGCGTGCCGAGAAGACTAGAGCCAGAACAGAAGCAATGCGATGGTGAAGCTGAAGAAAGACGCTAGCAAGCCCAGCATGGCTGCCTCCTTGTACCACCTACATGGCTGTAGTTGCAGTAACATGCACACACCTGTGTTACTTTGTCTTTGTCTATGAGAACACCTCGACACACAGCGTAGAAGAGCTGGTAGCTAAAATCAAGAGTGAAATAATCTGCAAATTGACAAATTTAGTTTTTTAGTTGAATACTCAGGATTTATGTTGTCGCCAACAAGTCTAGAATTTTTTTTATACACCCACTAAAATGAGATAATCAGCGTGGAGACAAGATTTATGCTTGCCGCTTTGCCTTTGATCTTTGGAGGAGTGCAGGCAAATGTGTGGGATATGCAACCCCAAATATCCATCGCCGTTACCGTTGTTGTGTGATGTTTATCTACGTCAACCGGCGAAATTGCTCAACTAGTTTCGGGCTTCCTCTGAGAGAGTAATAGTATTTCCTTGATAAAAACAGAATGAAAATCTTGTGTTTTAAGTAGTATTATTATTATGGAGTAGTTATTTTGAATCTTAAGGTCCAAGAGCCAACAAGTCTGCAAATTTACAATTTCAGTTTTTTAGTTGGATACTCAAGATTAATTTATGTTATCGTCAATAAGTCTAGAAATATTATTTTACGTACCCATGACTATATGTGTGAAGGCACGGTAGCATTGGAAGACAACAATTGCAACATGCAAAAAGGAAGTTGATAAAGGGGTGGATCTAGTGGCGAGGCGAGGGGGAATGGGGCTCAAGCCCCTCTACCACCGTTGAACGGAAAAGAAGCTCATGGGAGGAAACACAAGTAAAAAAACTAGACTTGTGGGATGAGACAACTTTTGTGATTTGCACTTAAGATAGAAAGAGACACGGTAGATCGAGAAAACCCCCAAACCCCTATGTTACCCATATGGCTCCGCAGTTCGTGTGAGAACAATGCTGGCTTTTGGCCTAAGCTTTTGTGTGAGGCACACGACAAAATTTTTTTAATCTCATCTTGACGTTCACTTGCGCTCATGGGAAGTCGAACTTAGGACCTAAGAAATGGGAACAAGATCCTCTGAAGTCGGGAGGACCGACTTCACTCTAAAGTTGTTCATCTGGACCATCCAGTTTGCATCCAACGTTACGATCAAAACACCGTAAATAACCAAGGCCTGTAGCCGGCCCATACAAGCCCATGCCAGTGACCGTGACTCCCGTGCTCGACTCCTTCTACTTCGTCGCTTCCCCTCCGTGACCGGCCGCCACCGCGCCGCCCCGGCGAATCAACGCCCCGACGGTCTGCTCCTCGGCGTCGCCCCGGCGAACCAACGCCCCAGCCTTCTTCTCCGCGGCGTCCTCGCCCCCGGTTGGCGGCGCCCCAACGAGTCGCACCCCGGCGGCCATGCTCCGTTGCTCGCCGGCGCTCCCCTCCCCTTCCTGATCCAGTGACGAGACAACGCGCGGCGGTGGGGCACACGGCGTTCGGGCTGCTCCCGACAGCAGGGGGCACGACGACGGAGCGCCTAAAGAGCCGCGCCGGCCAGTAGCATATTTGACACACAGAGCTGCGATGGCGGCCGTGCCGTGACCCGCTCCGGCGTGCTCGCCGGCAGCAGCTACCCGCATGGTGCGCTCGCATGCCGCCGCGAGTTTTATCCCGCGCTGCCGCAACGCGCGCTCAACTGCGCCGTCGTCCTGCCGCTAGCGCTCGCTCGCGCCGCCGTGCTCGCCGCAGTCCATCAGCGCGACAAGAGCTGAAGCCAGATCCACCACGGCCTCGTCACGGGAGCCCAGCGGCAGCGCGCCCAAGCACTGCAGCGAGGAGAGGAGCTCCAGAGGTTCGGGATGCCGACGCACCTAGCCTTGTCGTTGTCGTCCACAGCGATGACGCTCATCCAGCGATTTGCAGCGAAGGCAGAACGATTTGTAGCGACGACGGAGGCAGACAGGTCCCTTTGCGTTCTTGGGCTGATGGGCCGGCTGCAGGCCGTTGAGAATACCTAGCTTTCAGAGTCACCGTTGGATTCGAATAGACGGTTCAGATTATGACTTTAGAGTGAAGTCGATCCTCCCGACTTCAGAGGACCTTGTTCCAAGAAATGTTACTAGAGCCACCTAACCATCTAGGCTAGGCAACTGTTCACGAGGAAGCACTAGTAGAAGTCCGCGGTACAAAACCATGCAGTGCAAATTTGTTTTGTTTCCCTCTAGTTCTTGACAATCTAAAAATAAAAGGGCTTTTGGTGGGATTCTCGATTATTTTTGCCTAGAATCTAATTACAAGCGCTTCCATTTTTTCTCTAAAAATCTAGAAACTTAAGACCAACCTTTGGGACTCTACATGACTTTTTCTGTTGTGCGATTAGGACTCTACAAGACTTTAAACTAGAAAGCTTGTCAACTATAAATTTGTAGACTGCATTTAGAGACACACAACTTTGGTATGGATCATATCAAGATACAAAGTTGTTTGAAAATTTTAAATCTTAAAATTTAAGAGCTTGAAAATAATTTATGGCGAGCGTAAACAGTTGCCATAAAAATCTTGTCGACTGGAAAGTTATAGATCATGTTAAACTATTCAATTTTTTAGTATAAAATCATATTCTTCAGAATTAATGGTCCATCAATATACTTGGATGATGCATAGTAAGAGTAATGTATCTAGAAAATGTCTTATAATTTGGAATGGAGGAAGTACTTTTCTACTATTGGATTGAATATTTTAAATAGTGACCAAAATGAAACCCTTGTGAGTTAGTATTCAAATTTGAATGCCACTCTTTGGTTTTCATTGTTTTGTCTTTTGTGTCGACACTACAAATTTGAGTGCCTCCCTTATCTACACTGTACTCTCAGCTCTCGCGGAGCGCAACATGGCCGGTGTATGACTGTATGATGCCGCGGTAACCCTCCTCCGCGCTCCACTCCCTGGGCGTCGCGTTTCCGTGGCGATCGTCGTCGGCGGCGAATGCGTGAGCAGCTTGCTTGCCCAATATTATTCTAGCTCGAACGATTTCTAGTCTAGTACGTGTAATGCAAGTACGCAACTAACTGAGTGACTGATCATGCATGGACCGGCCTGCTCAGGCTCTGTCGTCCGTGAAATGTGAATGTGACTTCGTTCATGCTTCGCTTCACGTCAGGTAACTAGAAAATGCTACTAATGTACTAGTACTAGTTACATGTAGAGACGCTGATGATCGTGTCGTTAATTCAAATAAATTATGTTAACTTTTGTCTCTGTCTCGAGACTCGACCTCTTTTTTGGTTCTCTTTACAACCAGAGTATGTTCATCTTTGTTTTCTAAGAAAAAATAAAGACCGAGCGCGCATCCACAGGACCACATCTACGCCACCAACGATCTGAGCGACCCACCGGCCCCACGCCAATCCACGTGCCATGCATGTTTCTGGACGACAACGGGTCCGATCGATCGCCTCGCTTCTTGTTCTTGGGGAACCGCGAACCGAGCCATCGGAGCAGTGCGAACCTAACCATCTAGGCGCACCCGTTCGCGAGGAAATACGAGTAGAATGCATGCAAGTTTGATTGCTTCCCCTTCAATTCTTGGACAACCTAAACACAAAAAGAGTGTTTGATGGAATTCTCGGATTATATTTACCTAGAATCTCATTTTAATACCACGTGGCAAACGTGGAGAGCAACTCTAAAAAAGAATCTAATCTTAAGCAGTCCTGATTTCTTCTAATAAAAACCTAAGAACTTAAAACTAACATTTTTTCTCTACATGACTTATTAAATAAAAAAACTTTGTCAACTATATACAGATTCGGCAAACCATGCCACGTCGGCCCGCCCGCCGTCGGTGACGGCGGGTTTGCCGATGCCGACGCCACGTGGCCATCGGCAAACAACTATGTTTTCCGATGGCCACGGCCGTCGGCTTAATTTTTTTGTTTTAAGAAAATCATTTCCCGATTTTTTGCCGATGGCCGTGGCCATCGGCAAACTTTTGGTCATTTTGCCGATGGCCTCGGCCATCGGCAATCTGGTGTTCCACGGGCCAAATTCCCCGGGTTTCTTAGATGCCGGCCATCGGCAAATGCGGGGAATTTTTTTTTCCTTTTTTCCCTGTTTTCTTCCATTCCCAAGACATTTAATCACGAGCATGTTATCACAAGCAATATATAGAACATTCATCACATATATGCGCAATAATACGCCATTTCAAACATAATATAGCATCAAATCCATGTCCATGCCTACAAATCCATATGACAAGTCCAAATGCATCCATACAAGTCCTACATCGGCCAAACATGTCCGACGTGACACAACAAGGTCCAAAATAAGGAATAGAAGCTACCTAGCTCGTGGCGCCGTCCCCTTGGGTCCCCGAGCCCCCGAAGCCTCCTCCCACGCAGCCAACTCCCGCGGCCGCGGGCCGCTTCGCCTTCGCCGCCGCCACGAGACCGCCGTGGCCGAGCCGCGCGAGGAACCGAGACGGCCCGGCCGCGGGCCGCGCCGCCACGAGTACCCGGGCCGCGTGGGGAACCGAGACGGCCGGGCTGCCCCGCGGCGGCCACGAGTACCCCTGCGTCGGTGGAGGTGTCGGGACGAACGGCTGCGTGAGGCTCTGGAAAGGACCCCAACCGGCTGTGGAGGAGGAACTGTGGAGAAGCACCCTGGAGGGCTAGCACACGGAGTTGGGTTCGAACCCTCCGACCGTGTCCGCAAAAAGACCAAGTGATGGAATTAGTACTCGCGGATGGCATCACAAGCTAAAGCGATAGGCAATGTAGGGACTCACCGGACGAGGTGCCGTAAAAGGCGGCGGTGGAGGAACTGGTGGTGGAGCGAAGAAAGCGGCCGGAGGCTCACCCATTCCCATGGCACGCATGTCTTTGGGACATCTGCGACCACGCCCGTCGCCGGTAGTGCCGCAATCGAGGCCGCGTGCTCGATAGGCAAGCGCCATCTCGCTTCTCGGTTGGCTAGCACCTCCCCGGACCGTGGCCCGCAATATTACACGAGCATGGTGGATTGTATTTGAAGGCAAGGTACATTATTTGTGAAACGGTCGAACGACGAATGAAACTCCACTTACCCGAAGACTCGCGATCCTCGCGCACCGCTCGGGCCGCCGAGGCGCTATGGGGACCGCGGTGCGCCCCACGCCGGTCTTCCTTGCGGATCTCGCCGTCCGTCGGGACGGAGGACGGGTCAATGGCGCCGTGGGCCATATAGAACCGGCCGTCTTCGCTTCCCCCTCCTCCCAACCTCATCACGAGCTTAGGGTCTATGGGCTCGGCGGTGACGTCGTAGGTGTCGCCATGGGCCTCTCGAGCCGCGGCGGCGTACTTGGTGAGCTTGTCGTACACGACCGGGCTGGTGTATTTCTCCGGCCCGTCCGAAGAGCCGTACGTGGTGGAGGGCGCTTTCGGCTGGGCCCTTGTGAGCAAGGGCCCACCCCATGTACTCGTTGATGGGCGGCCGGTCGGGGTGGTGCTCCTCGCGAGAAAAACAAAACATGGTTACAAGTAGAGATATATGAAATCCGGCGCTATAAGAAATGGTTGAACACAAGCATACCCATGTTTCCATGAACTCGCCGAGGTTCCGCTCCCCCAGTGGTGTGAGACCCCGGACCTCGCCATCTCTTCCAAGCGCTTCGCCCGACGTGCTCGTGCTCCACGTACGCCGCCGGCGTTTGCCACCCTCGACAATCGCACGCCGGCGGTCGGCGTACTTGCCGCACCGGCCGGAGGTGTCTCCGCATGACATTCAAGTATTAGATCTTCCGGATAATGAGTTGAATGTGTCACATAAGGAATCACGGCGGATGTTTTCCTACTTATTTACTCCGCATGTACCGCTCCTCGGTGAGGTCGGTCTCGGCTCACATATCATCTCCCTGGCCTGGGTCTTATCCACCTTCATCCCCCTGAAGTTGGCGTAGTAGGAGATGACGGCCTGGGTGTGTGCCTCGTAGAACATGTCCTTGATCCGCAACTCGCACACCTTGTCCTGATGCCGGTCCGCCACATTGGGGTCCTGCCCCTCCGCCAACCTATAGTACAACTGCACACAGGCATCAAACATCATTCCATTGTTTGAGAAAAGTCCAACAAATACGTAGTATTGAGATATGCGTTGCGATTGAAAGACTCACCCTTAAGCGCTTCTTGATCTTCTCGGCGAGGACTTCCCCATGTGCGTCCTTGATTAGGAAGTAGTATGGCCATTTGTCGGGCACGATCGTCCTCTCCTCGATGGTGACCAAGCCGGGGAAGTTTGCCTTAATCACTCGCCCCTGGATGCTAGTGACATGGGGCGAGGACTTCCTGGCCGACACCTTTCTCCAGCCACTGCACAAGCACAACAATTGTTAGTATGCAGTTTTAATTCGAAAATGAAATAAGAACAAGTATAGAAATCAACAATGGACACTTACGTCCCAGAGATCACGATCTGCGGGCGGTCCTCAGGGCGCGGCAAGTGCTCAGGGAGCCTAGCGGGCCCGCGCTGGAAGGGCTTCTTCGCGGGGCCTGTGGAAGCCGAGGTGCCTGCAGTCTCCTCCTCCTCCTCGTCGTCGTCACCACCGCCGCCGCCGCCGTCCTCCTCGTCGTCGTCGTCGCCACCGCCACCGCCGCCGCCGTCCTCCTCCTCGTCGTCGTCGTCGTCACCACCGCCGCCGGCACAAACAGCCTCGTCCTCAAACAGCCTCATCCTGGCAGTCCTCCGCCGACTCCCACCCCTGCTGGTCGACGGCTCCACCTCAAGCTCCTCGTCGTCCTCCTCCTCGTGGTTGCCGGCCTCCACGTGCTCCTCGTGGTGGGCGGCCTCCACGTGGTCCCGCCGGGGCCCGAGGTGCATGTACAGACCCGACGTTACGTCGGCGCGACCGTCCTCCGCCCGGCATTTTGTCGAGTGCCCGCAATGACAAAGATTAAAACAGTTAGTATTAGTAGATTGCGAGTACTTGTAAAGAAAACATAAATGTAAGGTAATATAAATAACGGTATCAATATTACATGGATTAGAAACTATCTCCGCAAACGGCAATATTCTTTGCGAGCGCTCATCCTCGTCATCGATCTTGTCGTCATCACTATCAATATTGTCGAGCTCTCTTAAGTCCTCATCATTAGGCGCCACATGTTCCCCAACTTCTACATCGCGTCGCGTCGCGTGCATCTAGGATTCTTAAGTCCTCGGCATCGTGCACCTCATCACCCTCGTCCTCATCGATGTCGTTGTTTACTTCCATACTCATCAACGAATCAATGTCTATCTCCAACTTACCTTCTAGCCCCTCGGGTTGATAGAACTCATCCGCCCTTGGGTCAAAGTTGTAATCATCATCGTTCGGGACCGCCGCTTTACCACGTGGCGATACGAATCGCACAAGGCTCCAACCCGCAAGGCGCTTGTCATTCTGGTTTGCCCATGGGAGGTAATAAACTTGCTTGGCGTCTCGGTTAGCCACAATATAGACATCATCTCCTCCATATTTGGAATCTGTCGGATTTCGAATTGCCCAATCTTAAGGTCCTTTTTTGTGACCTCGGGGATCGAACCAATGGCATTTGAACATCACAGTTTACAACCTAGGAACTTGCCAAAGTCAAGCTCCAATATCGTTTGACTATGCCGTAATAGTCCTTTCCATCCGTCGGAGTCCGAACTCCGGTGCACGTGGTTTTTAGATTGCCCGTTTCTCTTCGTAGCTTCTCGTGCGAAACCGATAGCCATTCACGTCATAAACGTCGAATGACTTGACATGTCGATCGAAGGTTTGGCCCACACATCTCAATGCGGGGCTCATTTCCGCATCACAATTAGCACACGGTTAGGACAGTGGATAGTTAAGTTAATCGCTCATAGGAGCAAAGTGGAATCGAGGTTAGGTAGATAGTTACCTTTTTGCTTGAACCAATTGACGAAATCGGGCGTATTATGTGCGAGAAGATGGTCTTTCTCATTCTCGGTAGGAGCCCTACCGCAGCTCCGGTGTTCATTAATAAAGTCCCCCGGAGAAACAATAGACAAGAGGGGTCGGATCAATAGGTGGAGGATAGTGGCGACGTATGGAACAAGCTCATCGAGAACTTACTCTTGATAATCAATCGTTTCCTCAAGGTTCAACAACAAGTACATCATGATAGTGTGCCACTCATCATGCCGCAAGTAACGAGGGGTCCACGCTCCCGCTCTTCCGAGATCCCCCGAAAAGGCCGAGAGTGCATGAATTCTCGTCGATGTTGTAACGAGGGATTGGATCTCGTGGTCTCGTAAGTTTCTCGGTATAGTACGCCTGTGTGCATGTGGACACCTCCTCCAGAATGAATGCCTCTGCCACAGAAGCCTCAATTTTGGCTTTATTTTTACACTTTTTCCGAAGAAGCTTTAGACACCTCTCGATTGGATAGCACCAACGGTGCTGCACGGGCCCCCCAACCGTGCCTCCCTTGGTAGGTGCAAAATCATATGCTGCATGGACAGGAAGAAGCCCGGTGGAAATATGGAGATGTCTGGGTTTTGACCATCCGACGTCACAACTTGCTCGAAACTTTTTGAAATTTTTACCACACACTACACATGCCATGCCAACACAACTCGTCAAGTTTCGTCAATTTCGGACTCCGTTTGGATTTTATAGAATTTTAAAACACTTTCCCGCACGTCACTACCCATGTTACGAGGCCAACGGGGTCGTAATTTCATGCGAGCACACTGGATATGGCCTCAACTTACTCCGAGAATCATGAATATCATTTTTCGAATCAAAAGTGTGCATTATTTCATGTACCTGCAGTTCAAATTTTGAGGTGCGGGAAAAATTCAAAGAAACCAAAAAAATTAAGGAAATATAGCTAAAAAGTTCAAAATTGTCCCAACCTTTAGAGGTGGGTTGTATGTGAGGTAGTAAGACACCGAGAAAAAAATTGGGAAGGAAAAACAAAAAAAAAGGATTGTTTGCCGATGGCCTTGGAAAGCCATCGGCACAAAACTTTTGCCGATGGCCGGCCATCGGCAACCAAGGTGGGCCGGGCGCTCCCGGGGAAGCCACGTGGCGGGATTGCCGTTGGCCGCGGCCATCGGCAAATGGGGCGGTTGCCGATGGCCTAACGGACGCCGCCATCGGCAAACCCGACGCGTCTGCCGCCGTCCGCTCTGGCAAATCTTGCCGATGGGAAGGTATGCCGATGGCACGGCCATCGGCAAAAAAATCGTGGCCGATGGCTTTGTTTCGCCGATGGCCCGGCCATCGGAAAACAGGCCGATTGCCGATGGGCTGTTGCGCCGCCGATGGCCCGGCCATCGGCAATAATTTTTTTCCGATGGCGTGACTTTGCTATCGGCAAATCATTTTTTCGCCGATGGCAGATTCCCTCGCCATCGGCAACCCTCTGGGCCGTCGGAAAAAACGGCGTCTCCGGTAGTGTCAATTCTTGGACAACCTAAACACAAAAGAGTGTTTGATAGAATTCTCGATTATATTTACCTAGAATCTCATTTTAATACCACGTGGCAAACGTGGAGAGCAACTCTAAAAAAGAATCTAATCTTAAGCAGTCCTGATTTCTTCTAATAAAAACCTAAGAACTTAAAACTAACATTTTTGTCTCTACATGACTTATTAAATAAAAAAACTTGTCAACTATATACAGATTTAAAAATTGCATTGAGAAATATAACTTTGGTATTGATCATATCAACCAGATTATTTGAAAACTTTGAATCTTGAAATTTGAGAACATGAAAAAAATTTTTGGGACCATAAATAGTTGCATAAAAATCTTGCCGACTAGAAAGCTCAACTAGAAAGCTATAGATCGTGTTGTGCTCTTCAATTTTTAGTATAAAACTCATATTCTTTGGAATTAATGGTTCATCAATATACTTAGATATATATGCACTATATCTAGTTGCATATTAAAGTAATGTATTTAGGAAAGTTAAAATGACTTATAATTTAGAATGGAGTAAACTTTTCTACTTTATATTGAATTGAAATTGAAATGCCTTAAATAGTGACCAAAACGAAACCCTCGCGAGCTAGTAATAATTATGTAGTAGTTAGATGTGTAACTGATTTGCTAATTAATTTTACATGTATAAAATAATATAAATGAGCCTTGCATGGAGGCATATATATCATGTTGATCTGTATATACCATAAAATCCAACAAGGAGCTCGTCCTCAACCTTATCTCTCTCTTTTCAGTCTCTAAGAATCAATGGGACGCGCTAGCGAGATGAATGTAACGGTGATGGTGGTGGTGGTGCTTGGGTGCTTCCTAGCCTCGGCTCATTGTATGTAGAATATTGTTATATTTCTCCACTAGCTTTTGTGCTTTGTTATATCAGTGTAAATATTGAAGTATAATCGTGATATTTATAGGCGGCGAAGGTGGCCCACTCAACCAAGATGGGACTACAAAAAGAAACTATACTTCTCCAACCAATCATACTTTGGCCAGCGCCTTGAATGAAAGTGATAGTAACAGTAGAAAGGTTGTTGCTATATTTTGCGTGAAGAAGATATGTCGCGGATTGGTCTGGTGCTACTGTTGCAAAACTTCTCAGCCAGAGCGTTGCTTTAGTTCTGAGGAAGGTTGTCGTGCAAACTGCAGGACATGCAACCCCAAATGCCCATCGTCACGACCATTGCCATCAGATGCTTATGCATTGATGTCAGTTGATGAAACAGCTTAGCCAGTTTGGGAGTTCTCCCAGAGAATAATATTGTATCATGATGTCATTCTTGTTCGTTTGTTATTTCCATTTCTCAATATTAGCGATCTAATCAAATGATCATATACGCTTCTATTGCTTGGATTGAAATATGCTTCAACTCAAATTTGAGTGCATATTTCAATCTAGGCAAGTTGATGGAATGTGCATCTGATGAAGTCAATGCATATTTCAACCCACACTTGGTTTTTATTGGTTTGTGTTGACACTACAAATTGTCCTAATGACGTCAAGTTGATGGAAGATTGGAAGGGATACAAAATGGATTGGATCGTTCAGAGGATGAAGTCAATGCAAATTGAAGAGTGGAGTTCATCATTAGTCATAGCTCTTGCTAGCTTGATTTCCAGTCTAGTAGGTACGTATAACGCAACTAACTTGGTGACCGATGACAGTGAAAAATGTTTGTACTGCAATGGCTTCAATCAAGGCTTCATGTAGAATGGTACGAATGTAATGTGCATTATCACCAATGAATAGGGTGCTGTACTGCTGTGCATTCACAAGAAGCGCAAGCACACATCCACACAGGACCACAGCCACATCCGCATCCACACGACTAACGAACTGGAGAGGAACTGGCGGGCCCACGCCAATCCACGGGCCACGTGGCTCGACGCCAACCGGTCCAACCGATCGCCTCGCTTCCTTCGCCGCCACAATTCATCGTTCGCCGGTAACCGCCCACCGAGCCACTGGAGTCCGGAGCACCAGACCACCAGTGCACTGCACGGCACCACCATCGCAGGGACACACACCGGCCGCCGCCGCCATGTCTCGCTGCTGCCCGTGCGCGAGTGCCTCCACCACGGCGCCCTTCCTCCTCGCTTCCATCCCCGCCGCTTCTTCCAGGAGCGGCGGCGTCGGTGGCGGTGGCGGCGCCTTCAGCAGCGCTGCCGTGGGCGGAGCAGGCTGCGGTGCGGAGGCGGACGACCGAGGCGCGGGCACGCGACAGTTGCGGCGGGGAGCAAGGGCGACGGGAGCGGCACGGTGGAGGGGGAGAAGGGGGAGACGACGCCCCGGCGTTCAATCCTTTCGGGTTCGTCACGGACAACCCCTCCAGCCGCAGCGCCATCCAGCTCCCCGCGGTTCCCGCCGAGGACGGCAATGTCGGCCAGATGCTCTACGTAATGCCTCATGCTGCCTCGCGTCGTCAACTCGCTTCTCTGCTTCATTCATCTTCTGATTCCAGAGCAGGGCATATATGGTTATAGTGACTAGTGACTAGTGACTAGTGAGTAGTGACTCGACTTGTTTTTTTTTTTTTTTTTGAGGAATCGTGACTCGACTTGTTGCGTGCAGAGGATCGAAGACAAGGGCAGGGAGTACGGTTCGTATGTCAGAGCAGGAGAGTTTCGATGGTTCGTCAGGGAAACAGGTACTGTACTATCTGTTCATCTTTCAGTTCGTCCGAAGAACATCTCATAAAACATTTGGATACACATTGACATGGACACATGGCGCCCATCAGCCATCATAGTAGTACTGTATTACACTCACGAATGCATGTTACATGCCAGATTATAGATTGTTCTTTGAAGCTTCTGCAAGAGAAGTGAAAACAGAGCATTTTTATTTGCTAGTGTGCTGTACCATTTCATCCACTAGTTCTACTGCTGAATGAAATGAACCAAAAGGCTGCAACCACGATCCTCATGTATGATTAACCTCTGGATAACAGGATAAGCAAAAACTCAGGCTCGTGCAAAATTAGATCGTTTATCACATGTACTTGTTGATATATTGTAGGGTCACTTGATGCACGACGTGGGACTGTTGTGTTCCTTCACGGAGCTCCTGCTCAGTCATTTAGTTATCGCGTGGTTATGGCTCAGGTTGCTTCACTGAACCCTTATACTATTGGAATAATTACAGTCTATGCAACAATCAGTCATTGGTACTATGCATTATTCAGCAATGAATATGGCGCTGATTCTGACACCTTTTCTGCAATTTTTTTACTTAGGAAAATGTATATGCTTAAGTAACTTTCCAGTGTCGTATGCGACAAAATTTGATGTGGTTGATCTATTTAGATTATCTCCTTTTCAGTCTGAGTAGTTTGGAGCTATAAACGAACATGTATTTTGTGTTTTGTTTACACACAAAAAAAAAGATGGGTACACTTTCATGTGCTACTGAAAAAAAAAACTTGACCTGCAGGGGGTAAGAGTCGTAAGACAGCCCCCGGCATTGCACTAAGAAGAAGACCTTCTCACGCACCTGCCCCACTCATACACAACGGCACCATAGCCCATGTGAGATGCTACTGGAAAAAAACGACAACAAAATATGGTATTTGTTTCTGAACACTGTAGTTATTGACTTCCATAAAAACCTACAAACACTCATGTTCATTACAACATTATTATTAATCACATTGGATCTTTTGTTTCGATCAATTATCCCATCCCCTAAGTATCTTTTGAAATTAAAAGATGGCAGATATTGGCTACCACTGCTATGCACCTGACTGGATCGGATTTGGGTTCAGTGAAATGCCACAACCTGGATATGGATTCGATTTTAAAGGTCAGGAAAATGTGTATTGAACTAAAGGAATTTGCTAAAGACTTAGTATATTGTATCATTTGTAGAGGAGGAATTCCACAAGGCATTTGATGATCTTCTTGGTGCTCTAAATATCGCCGAGCCCTTCTTCTTAGTTGTCCAGGTACCAAAAAAATGTGTAACTTTCATGAAAATCAAGATCTATAAAAATCTTCATTTCACATATAGAATTTTCTCTCTTTAATTTCATTGCAGGGATTTCTTGTTGGTTCTTATGGGCTGACATGGGCACTGAATAACTCAAGCAAAGTCCTTAAGTTAGCAATCCTTAACAGTCCACTTACAGTTTCTTCTCCAGTCCCTGGATTGTTTCAACAGCTAAAGTCAGTGACTTCTTCTCATCTTGGCTCCTTACTCTTAGTAGGCACTAATTAGCTAGTACTCCAGATCTGTTCTTGCACAAACTTATAGGGCCCATAAAGCTCTACTAGAACATGAAAATGTCCACGCACAATAAAATGTTAGTAAACAAACACACCAAATGCAGCTTTCATGTGCAGCATGCGGACAATCAACCATAACGCACTATATAGTTTTTTGAACGCAAAACGCACGATATACTAGTTTGGGTTGGCCTGCATAAGACCTACTGCAACCAAACCAATCACACCCTATATGAAATTATGAATACACACTAACAATGAGCACACCACATCAGCATTTAGAACTAGTAGTACCCAAAAAAAAAGAAGATACAACCTAGCAAATGAGTGCACCGAATGAGCTAACCCAAAAATGGGTTAAACCGACAGCTCCACTGCAGTACTAAACCTTTTGTTTCACACCACTAGTCTACATGAGTTTAAAACTTGTGTGTTGGTGATGTTAATAGGCATATATAAGAATCTGAACTTTTGCATGTAAGTTTGACTAGAATAGCATTTGTGCTCTTCCATTTTGTCGTCAATTTTCGTTGTTTATGGTTACAGTATGCTACTCTATAAAGGTCGAGGTTGATTATCTTACTTATTTAGTTCACGGTGTAGTGTTCGTCTTTGCCTGTATAGTTTTGGCTTGAGTACAGATGGATGGAGTACCGTGACCCTGATTCTAGTCATCATTTCTCACTTATATATGTTCTGTTGATGTTTGTATTTCATTTATACATTCTATTTATATATGTAAATCAATGGAATCTTTCAATGCAGGTGGCCACTCGTTGGTGAATTTACTTGTCAAAATGCTGTTTTGGCTGAGCGTTTCATTGAAGCAGGTAGCGCGTATGTATCTTTGTCGCAGAAACACTGTTCACTATGCCTCTTTGCTTCTTGCTGTAGTGCATCTTCGATGAAAGAAGAATCAAGTTTGTCCATTATTCATATGATGCAATATTATGCCAGTTCTGTCAAATGTTGCATTTTATACTATTCATTTGCACAGTGGCTTAAAATGTTCCATTTGTCTTTGCATTTGTTTGGCAGATATATGCTGAAATTGGAAAAGGCTGATGTATACAGGTTACCGTATCTATCCAGTGGTGCTCCTGGATTTGGTTAGTTGATACTCCCAGTTTATTTATTTCTAGTGCTTCATATATAGTCCTCTGCCATTCAGTTTGCTATACTGTCCCAATCATCAAAGGATCTTCTCCTAGAATATTTGAATTAATTAGTTTTCACTTGACTCCATGCATTGCCATGAATGAATGTCATCTTGCAAATCTAGATTAGGTTGTTATATATGTTATATGCGAAAATAATGTTTTCTGGATTGTTTCTAGTTTTGCGATGCTGTAAAATTTCTACAATTATTTTGCAATTTGACTTGGTACTTGTATGTCCTTTTCTTTTAGCTTTGCTTGAAGCTGCCAGGAAGATCAATTTCCAAGATGTACTAAGTAGAATTTCAGCAGGATTTTCGTCTAACGGGAGGTATATCTATATGCAGAAGAGCATCTTGTGTACTTAAGATAGGCTGATTATGATTTATTATGTGCAAAAGTAGTGCTCAGAACATTAGAAAGTTCATTCTGAATACAAGCAAATTGATATGTACTAGCCATGTGGACCCGTGATAATGTATTCATGTTTTGATACAAAAAATGATCATCTTGTTGCAGTTGGGAAAAACCAATACTGCTTGCATGGGGAATATCTGACAAGTACTTACCGTTGTCGATAGCTGAGGAATTCAAGAAAGCTAATCCCAGGGTTGTAAAACTAGAGGCGATAGAAGGAGCTGGTCATATGCCACAAGAGGACTGGTAATTGTTTTTCAGAAGCTTGATGAGTTCAGCCAATTTACGTTTACATACAGTTTCACGAATTATAAACAACTATATGTTTCTGTGTACATCCACTAACCTTTAGACATTGTACATCCTTGACGTATCTCACATCATCTGCAGGCCGGAGAAGGTTGTGAAGGCCCTGATATACTTCCTGTAAACATGGACCAAGATTATTGTAAACATGGAGCTTGCAAAGATATGCATGCTGATTGTCGTGGCTTACTGTCTAATTTCATTGTGCCCTGGATTGCTTAGATTTAGTGGTGCGTCAGCGTGATGCTGGGGGAGCCCATTAGGTGTATGTCTTGATGCCCCTGCCGCCCTTCCAGTCCGCATCTCCCCTCCACCCACGGTACAAAGGTTTCCTAAACGCAACCAAAGAGCTGGGCAGTGATGAATTGTTGTATTGTATTCACTATGGTGCACAACGAGCAACACCATGACAGAACAGAACATTAGTGACAGGTCAAGATGTATATTAGCGAGGGGGAAAACAAATGTCTATATTTACATTTGTGAATTGTGATGTGGACAATATCAGTGACGTGTTGGATCAAATTAGAGATGGATAACATGTTATTTCCCGTCTTCGATATGCACATATTAGAGACGAGGTCTTTATAACAAACGTATCTGATAATATACATCAGGGACGTTTCAGTTTGGAATCAATGTGACGAAGAGACACGTTTGGAATCAATGTGACGAAGAGACACTAGGGGAAAGGACCATTAGCAGCGGTGGTAACTGGCGCAGTCAACACGCTGATTGAACACTACCATGGCAGCTGATGGGACACTGAAGCGACGACTTGAGTAAATGCAAGGCTCAGGCTGGCAACCGTGTCGCCACTCGCTCGCAGCAAGTTTCTCCATCGTCGTCACCACCCTGTCCCTGCTTCGCCGCATCGATGAAGCCACTCCCTCCTCACATGAGCTAGCTCTCGCCACCAGGCGCGAGCTCGTCCGGTGCGCGCGGCCGGCGACGCAGCCGTGGACCACCGGGATTGCAAATTCGCAATGATCCATCCGGTTCCGGCCGTGGTGTCACCGTCTCTGCACCGCACTGCCCATCGGCGTCTTACGCGTGAGGACGACATGCCACATGCATGCATGGCCGTATCAGACCCAATGCCGTGTACTTCAACAAAACACACATCATATTCTACATGATTCACTGCGCAGTGCCACAAATTACGAATCTACTATTTGTAACGCATGGCCGCGCCAAACATTTTTCTCGGCACGTTGCTGCGTTCGTGCTCCGTGACATACATGGGGAGATCCAATCCCCAAGGTTATAAAAGGAGCCCGAAATACGTCTACGTTCGTCGCGCCAAACATTTGAACGCCGAGCGAGCAAGAATAATGGCCACGCGCCAACAAGCCACCGCGGCCGCGACCCTGGCGCTCCTCCTCCTGTCAGTCTGCGCCGCGCCGGCGTCGTCGTCGTCGCCAGCCCTGCTGACGACGATAACGACGTCGCGCAAGGTGCTGCACTGGAAGCTGAGCTGTCCGTGGGACGCGGTCAAGTTCGGGGCCTGCGTCGGCGTGCTCGGCGCCGTGGACCTGCAGGCCGGCGCGCAGCTCGGGAGCAAGTGCTGCGACGTCGTGCAGGGGCTCGCGGCGGCCGAGGCGGCCGCCTGCTTCTGCGCCACCGTGAAGGAGACCGTGCTCGGCATCCCCACGGAGTGGGACGTCGGCGTCGGCGTCCTGGCCAGCGCATGCAAGACGGAGCTGCCCGACGGGTTCAAGTGTGTCTGATGGCCTTGCATTGCGACGAATACAGGCATATCATGCTCCGTCCTGTACTAGTGCACTTGCTGCTGTCACCCTGTCATTGTGAAACTGAACCCCCAAATGTTATTTGATTTTATACTGTGCGAAGTACTAAAACATCTGCATCGTTTTGCCCATAGCTAGCCTTGTCCTTGTGCAAGTTGTTGCCGAATGAGTGGCACGCGTACATGACTGTAAATTTGTTTGTTCTGCACGAGCTGAAGTATCTATGGCTAGCTTTCTGTAAAATGTACAGTATATGCTTTGAATCATTTTTGGGATCTGATCGTCAGAAAGCAGGCAAAATGTCCCATCGCTCGACTGGCCCGGGTTCTGTCTGTTTGATCAGTAACGCCACGCCGTCATCACATGACATGCAGCAGAGCGGTTGCTCGTATAGCTTGTCAGGATCAGGACTCAGGACTCAATTGAGGGGGCTACTTCTCTGCTGGTTTTAGCATGTTATGTTATGATCAACGTAGGATATGATATAATGCAGGCATCAGGGAACAGTTACCCGACCGAGATCTACCATCTATGCATGGAAAGTTTCCGTGATTGTTCTGGCCAGATCTGGTTCTGTTAGACATCCGATGCAACCAACAGGAAACGAGAGGACAGGCTCTGCATGGGCTTGGCAATCGAGTTCAGCTTCAGCTAGCTAGACTGGTTTCTAGACTGCACTATACAGGTATGCCTGCATCCGGACATACGGGGTCCAATATATCCAGTCAAACTTTGACATGTTTTACGTGCAACTTTGAAGGTTTTAATGTGAAGCTTTTATCAATAATTTTTTTTTACTGAAAATCACAAAAGGTACGTTTATTTACAATCTTGCTATATTGTTCTTATAGAATTCAACAGTGACATGTAGTATAGTTTAATGCTTCAAAACTGAACATTTAAAAGTTTTTGGCAGTCAAATTCTGGAATTTTGCTAAACCCTTGTGAAAAACGTGAATCAACAAGGGGAGGGAGTGTTAAGAAGAAGACTACTGTAACAAAAATGTATTGATCTGATCAAGCCCTTTTTTTTGTAATTCTCTGAAAACAAAAAAGAAGTATCCAGTAGATCGAACAAACTTCCCTGCATTTCCCATTAAAATTCAATCCCATTGGACATTTGGCCGGCGAGATGATTAATTCCGATGAAAGCATAGTTAAACAACGATGAGGCTGCTGATGAGAAGAACGAACAAAGTTTCACCGTCCTCTCTCCTCGTTCCGAACCAAGCTTTCAAGAACCTATCAGGGTTGGGGTTGCCAACTTGGCCTTCGTGAAACATGTATCCGCCAGTGGGCAAACGACGAGCACCGATATACGCAGAATCGTGCACTGCCAGCGCGACGAACAGAGGCGCAGAGCAGCGCAACGCGGAAGGGGACGACGCGGTCAGCAGTACGTTTCAATCATGCCCGCGGACGCGACCAAGAGTCACACGCCGCTGAGCTTGCTTTGGCGCCATGGCAACGGGCCAAGGCGTCCAGCCAGTCCAGCACTGCCAATCCCACTGGCTCTCCACGTGAGCTGTTGCTGCGCCTGCGCTGCATGCCGCCATTGCCACCGCACCAATGCCCGGCGCGCGCAATAATGCCGGGAGTCCGGGACCCATGCCGCTGCCGCCAGCGCCCGCCTATAAAAACGGCGAGCTCCGACGACACCTCCCGCCACACACAGTACGTACGAGCATCGCCTAGCAGCAGCAGCAGCAACCGGCAATGGAGTCCACCAAGCTCTCCGCGCTGCTGGTGCTCGCCATGCTCGCGCTCTCCTCGTCCCCGCTCGCTCTCGCGCGCGCGTGGGACAAGGTGGAACCGGAGTGCAACTCGTGCCAGAAAGGCTCGCCGCCCTCCACCGGCATCCCCCTGCCCCCTATCAGCATACCGTCAGTCCCCCTGCCGCCTGTCAGTGTACCGTCGGTGCCCCTGCCGTCAGTCCCCCTGCCGTCGGTGCCCCTGCCGCCTGTCAGTATACCGTCAGTCCCGTTGCCATCGGTGCCCCTGCCGCCGGTCAGCCTCCCACCCATTCCGATCATCGGAGGGACCCCGACGAAGAAGGGCCACCGGAAGGCGTGCCCGCCGCCTCCGTCTCCCCCGACTCCCACGCCCACGCCGTCCTCGGACACGTGCCCCATCGACGCGCTGAAGCTCGGCGCGTGCGTGGACGTTCTCGGCAACGAGGTGCACATCGGCGACGCCAACGTCAAGTGCTGCCCGCTCGTGAAGGGCATCGCCGGGCTCTCCGCGGCGGCGTGCCTGTGCACCGCCATCAAGGCCAAGGTGCTGGACATCTCCGTCTACGTGCCCATCGCGCTGGAGGTGCTCCTCAACTGCGGCTGCGCCGTCCCGCCAGGCTACAAATGCGCTTAAAACGATTCCATTTTCCATCCATCACGCGTGCACAGCAAGCTCTCCTTTTGCCCTCCCGAATGCAAATGTTTGAAAGGCTCGTCGACGGATTTGGGTGGAAGCCGCCACTCGCCGAGCGGGCTGTTCAGCTGGCGCATTCTTCCTTATTTTTCATTTGATTTTGCTGTTTTTGTTGCATGACTGTATATGCATCTAGTGTCTCCTCAGATGTCACTTGTACCTTTGTGTGATTTGTATCAAACTATTTATTTTTTTCAGATTCGATTATTGTTTGAAGTGTTAAAATTAAGGCGCACTACCTTTTTTTTTTATCTGTATCAAACCATTTTTTTTCGGATTCCATTATTGTTTGAAGTGAGGCGCATTGTCATCATTTATAGAAACTGGGAACATGTCAGAAGCATACTCGCCTGACGTTTCAATTCAGAACCGTGATGTGGTTCTGAACTTTCGTATGCAGCGAACATGTCAGAGCACCCAAGTAACTCTGTACGCAATGCAAAAGACTACTTCGACACAATGTTAAGAAACCACTAAGCATCATATAATCCATAACCATAAGGGTAGCATTATTTATGTACAAATCGACCATACTAAGTCGAACTCCCCAATTGAGACCACCTGTATTTCTCTTTCTAAAGCTGGAGTACCTATCGAGCATTGTAGATATCTGGTGACACTAAGAACTACTAGGACCAGCCTCCAGTAAGCTCAAGTACTCTGCAATAGCCTGTCCTTCATTACTGACATCAATGTCGTAGTCATCCAAGGCATCCCCCGTCAGTTCATTGGCAAGCTCATTTTCCATCGTCGCATCCCTGGCTGGAACTGGATGAGAGTCTGCGTCTTCTTCTTCAACGTCGTCTTCATCATCCGCAGCTACTTCATCAATCATAATTTCATCTTGGTTTGCAGTTTCTTCATTGTTCATCTGTGGGGCATCTCCATCTGCAGCATGTGTAAGGGCATCTCCATCTGCAGCATGTGGAGGAGCATCTCCTACATCCGCAGGATGTGGTGCTTCTCCATCCACAGGATGTGGTGGAGCATCTCCATCAGCAGGATGCGGTGGATCATTAACATTAGTCTGAGAGTTGTTGATTGCTGGAGCAGCCCTGGCAACAGCTGCCCTAGAGCTTGATGATCCTGCACCAAACCCTGGAAAGAAAGAAGGAACAGAAAAGGGAGTGAAATTTCATCACTCCAGTTGATTTGAGGCCACACAATTTTGAAGAGATCTGTGTTAACCCATACATACCACGAGATGCCCGGCGGCTTCTCTTTGCCTGAATTTTACTCTGCAATTAAACATAATGTGTTAGCAACTGTGGAGTAGCTTGTTGAGTAAAAGAAAACAAAGGGGATGCAGAGAAAGGAATACTTGTAGGATGCAGTTTTGTTCAGGATTTGTCAAAAGGTCCAATGCTTTATCAGCATCATTTTCATTTATGCGCAATGCTTCTGCGGCAAGATACTTCTCAAATCTTGGAAGATTGAAACAACCAGTCAGTAATAAACAGGAAATACAGGCAGTAAAAATCAACGGCTATGTAAAATTAGCATCACCATGCACAAACAACACAAATGTATTCTGCCTTTGTATCCGACATATAAATACTCAATTTCTAGAAAGTCTGGCAGCCAGATAGGTGTCCTGAAACTATTTAAACACTTCTAGTCTTCTAAGATTGGTCTACAACGTCTTCCACTAGATCAGATGAAACATGAAACAAATAAAAAAACTAAGGTGATGTTGAAGTAACTAAAATATAGAGTTGCAGAAGAAACCCTTTTGGCAAAAGAAACAATAATAGCTATTCTAAGGTCCTTAGCCAACACTAGCTATGTGCCAATAAAATGCTTCCATCGCAAACATTTGCTCAATAACATTCCTCTGTAACTACTACTACTTCAATTTGACTCATTGTTTGCAATCAACCAAATGTTGAATAAAATTAAGCCCATACACAATATGATTGAAGAGTTGACATTGTTATGGGTGGGTGTGTCAAGCATTCTGGTGGCCTTTTCAAACACTTCTATTTTGTTATGTCAGATTTACTAGCTGAATCAGGGCTCATGTTTGCCATTATACATCCTGTTTTTCCAGGTTTAGTCCCCAATCCAGCTGGTAGTTTACTATAATTAAAGCATATGGAAATACAATTTAAAACAACTCTTGGGATTAATATGAAAAGACCAACATTCTTACCCGATAGCAGTCAAGCCTTTCAGCTTCTGCATGTCAACTGCCCTGTTCATGGGAGTTTTACCATATGCCATTTGTTCCCTAGATAACACCAAGAAAGTTCACTACTCAGCTAAAATAAAAAGATAAAGATAGAAGGGGAGGGGTAGACTTCATGATGAAGAGCTCACAGAATCTCTCTTTGTCTCACTTGGTCCTCCTCTCTTCTACGAATTTTCTTTTCACGCTCCTCGCATAAGAGTTCAACTGATGATTGAATATCATAGCCAGTCATCTTCAATGCTCTTTTTGCAGATCGTGCTTCATAGCCCATATCCATTAACATCGATATAGCTTCTTCTGGTACTTGAAGCTAAAGTTTATATCCGTTTAACAAAATTTAAGGGTCAGATTGATTTGATGTACATGAAAGCACTGGAGGTTCAGAGGAATAATATGCTATAAGAAGAATATAGAACAGCTTTCTACAGAAATAATATGCTATATGAAGAAAATAGAACATCTTTCTACGGAAATAATATTCTACAAGAAAATAGAACATCTTTTTACAGAATTTACCTGCAGGTATTTAGCATGGGCAGAAGTGAGAGATCCACGCGCCTTTTCAACATGACCATTATGGTATGCCACCACTCCTTCCAAAAGCTCCAGCCTTACATAACTATTACACAAAAAAGGAAAAATGTATGCTAGGCGTCAACACAAGTGAACTGTAGAATGCTTCAAAAGGGAAGTACCCAAAGAAGCAAGACTACAACAAGATGAATAAATTTCCAGTTAGTTTCTTAAAAAGCATATATAATTATATTTCTATAGCTCCTTCCCTCTATTGGTATGTTTTCCCTTTTAAAGAAGAAGATGCTGCGACCTTCCACAGATACACACACACAGAGAAACTTTTTTCCATAAATGTTCCCATACGTCTGTGTCTAAGTAGCAATTCAGACTTTTGATTGAAAATGAACACATTTAGTACAAAAATATAATACAGTAAGAGGAAAAATAAAATTAAGGGTCTCACATAGCAAGATCAGCTTGCCGGCCAGCCTGGAGTACTCTGAAGCGAGTGGAATCTTTCCCATGAGAACGCTCAAAACCTAACCGTGCCTTTTCTAGGCGAGTCCCTGCGACCTCTAAGCACGATACATCACGAAGCACAAAATAACACCATACTATATCTAGTTGAAGCATTGGCACATTATCAACTTTCTGCAGAAAATGTACCAAGTGTAAGTAAAACATTCAGCGTCTTATATTGAGACAAGTGGGAATATTCTTCAATATTCAAGTTACCTCAATGAGCTTTGGGTCACAAAGGGAGAAAGCTTCCTGTTAAGGCAACAAAGAAAATGGCAATCCATAGCAGTTAGAAAGGCGTGCATGTTTCTTTTAGTGGTAAGATTACACTACAGTCACATAAGCTAGATAGGAACAGGAAGCATGGTAGGACACTAAACAGCAGTGTACCTCAGCCATTGTTAACACATCTAGCGCTTCCTTGTACATTTCCCTCTTCATCTGAGTTTTAGCTTTCTGGTGAAGCATTAGAGCCATCGTCAAAGCCCTAAGGGAAGTTTGATGATGATGGTGTTATTAAATAGTAAACATCACATGAGTCATCATAAATAGAAGATTCATTACTTTTTGTCATCTGCAGATCCAAACATCACTTTCTGGCCACTTTGATCCTCAAGATCTAAGTTGTAGTCTTCTTCCGCGAGGTACGAGCCATCTGTGTGCCTTTGAGACAATGCTTTTGCAGCATCCCTACAAAATCATCGTATTAGTCATCCAGTGAAACAACTTTGTGAGTTCCTAGTGAGTTCAATGCAACTTCGAGACTAGTCCTGGATCATGTTGTTCCATGTTGTTCCCAGGTGTACAATTTACTCAAACAAACTATCAGCCATCTTTCAGGTTCAGTACGAGCCCTTATTCTGCCTCGTCTAGTTGACTAAAGTACTGAATTACATGTTATGAAGTATGCACTACGATCTCCATTGGATATTTTTCATATTATATGGTTCTTCCCAACTTTTAATTTTACATATTATGAATTATGCATTATAATGTCCATTACATCTTTTCCAGATTTCTTCCCATTTTTTTGTACATCAAGACTGAAGTATTTGTACATCAAGACTGAAGTAACAATTTCTTACTACTGCATTGAATACCAACCGGAACAACTTGGAATCTGTTAGGTTTTGCAGTTACAAATACGCCAAAAGAGCGGTAAACACATCCCAAATTCCACAATGCCAAATTGCACGACTGTAATTTCAGCACAGACAAAGAGGGAACGAAAACCTAAGTACCAAACAACAATCACAAAAAAGCAAACAAGGAACCCTAAGAGTTCCGATCCTTACCACAGCCTGACAAGCCTCGCGGCGTGCTCCTCCTCGGCCTTGGCCTTGGCGGCCTCGGCGGCGACCTCCTTGGCGCGATCGGGGGAGGTGAGGGAGGAGAGCACCTTGGCGTTGGGCTTGAGCCCGGCCTCCCGCAGCGAGGCGGCGGGCTCGTCCTTGAGCACGCGGCCGCCGAAGATGAGGCCGACGCACTCGGGCGCGACCCCGTCCCCGACCCGCCGCGCCACCTCCGCCCGCAGCATCGGCACCGTCCACGCGCCCAGGTCCACCTCCAGCGCGCCGGCCCACTTGCCGACCACCCGAATCCGCTCCGCCGCCGGCGCGGGGGCCTCCTCGGACGCCGCCATCGGGGTGATCGGAGTTGGGGCTGGGGCGTGGCTCGACTGCTGGGGACTTGGGTGCGGCGATGGGTTTTTCCGTGGCTTTTTGTAAGCAGAGTGTTGGCCAACGGGGTTGGGGACTTTGGGTCCGTCGAGCCTTCTTATCGAAGAGTTGGGTCGGGTCTGTCGAGCCTTCTTATGGAAGAGTTGGGTCTTCTCTCTTTTTAGACGTCGCAGAGGCTAACTTGGGCAGGAGAAGATGAAGAAGGTGAACGGAAGGATCAGGGCAAACTCGATTTCAGAGTTGGGTTTGGCTACTGTTTCTGACTTTCTGTCCTCTTTCTCTGATCTTATCTCTCTTAGATCTTTAGTGGGTGTTTTGATCTCATAATAAAAATTAGTCTATCATTATATTATAAAGTAGTAAGAGCTAAGGTTATTTTCTGTAAAGATTTTAATATCGTTTTTTTAAAGAGCGTAGAATATAATGAAACATGCATAAAACAACTACTCTTAATGCGTAGTTTCATTCTTTGGTTTCATATATACATTTAATACTATGACTCATCTTAAGTTGGTAATCGAATCAAGAGATGCATAGTAAAACAAAAAAGAGTAAATTGCACGTGGGGTAACTAAACTATGGCCACTTCCCATGTAGATACCTGAACTATCAAATCGACTGTCTAGATACCTGATCTTTCGCCGATGCACACCACAGGTTCAAAATCTGTCACATCAGCGCCAATTTTTCAAACAACACCCTATCATTTTTCCCACTCTTACTTATAACTCCTTTCCCCAACGCCAAGCTCCGCCCGGCCACCGCGACGCGCGCGGCCTAGAGCTCGGTGTTGGTTACGGGGAAGAAGAGAAAGGAGTTTCATATTATTTTTCTCTTCACGGTGAAGATGTACGCTTTGTGGACGGGCATGGATACTGTGGTGTCAAGAGATGATCACCATGACTGATGGGCCATCTGAGCATCATTTCGTACGTAATATAATACTTGTCATCAGAAAGCGTAAAACAAAACAAAGAACAGAGGATTTCATTCCAAGATAAAATATGAGTCTAGTAATCTACAACAAGCAATCCGAATCTAGTAATAAACAACATATTGAGTAGCAAAAGAACTCGAGAACCAGACATGAAGCTACAAAACCCAGACACATCAAACACAGATTTAAGTTCGACCCCAACTTATTCATGATTAAACCATACTGGTGCACAAAGAATGTTTTAAGTAGAACACACAGGGACACAACCGGCCCATGAAATCAAAGTCAGCCACAGCTTCAACGATGATGGCTTACTAACCACCAAGGAGATGGAGTACCAGGTCACATGGGTGCCCTCTATATTATGGCTTCGGCACCTCCCTGGAGTTTATGTTAAATCGGACCTTGCTTTTTGGATGACACATGCTACGAATCCTTTGGACAACCTCCATGATCTCCGAAGATACAGGGCCAGAAGGCGCTGTAAAGTCTACCCATTTAAGGAGTAACGTGTTGCATCTAGACAGCAGCAACTCAACAAATTCCACTTGTTTAGCTGAACCTGTCGAGAAATTGATTCTTATCTCTTCAAGTGAATCAAAGGTGATGTCATCCAACAAGTAATTCTCTGGCAGATGACAAGGACAATCTGACGTAGTACAAGATGACATCTGAAAAATAAGAAAAAAATATTAGCAAACAAGACATGTACAGAAACAAATGCAATACAGTGCTATTCACCCTTTGCAGAGGGGAGCACCAGACTTAGTTCATCCAACAGGCATGTATACGATATATAACACTTGAAACATTTTAGTTTTATTGCAAGCCCATGTCACACCTGCATGTATGTGATACATTTCATTTCTTTTGATTCTTTTATATAAAATCTCAGATGGTTAGCTAGTGTGTTCCAACATTGTGTTCAGCTGCTAAATGAATTTCCTTTTAGCGTGTATCGATGGAGAAATGAGGTGGGGCAGACACAGTGCCGGAGGCTCCCACATGAGTGGGGTCCAGGGAAGGAAAAAGTTTGAGGGAAAAGTTTCATATTATATACATTTTTTTGTTTAAGATAACAATGATACAACAAAGTGCAGTTAAGTTGAACAAGAAGTGTAGTCAAATTTCTATGAACCAGAAACCAAGTCCAAAGGTGATTTTTCTCTCAATAACACTATACCACAATCATATCAGTCACTACAACATAATGTTAACGTCTAACAGTCGGTCGCTATGAATCTCCCGTCTCTTGTCTCACAAATAAAAAATAAAAAGGTAGAAAAGGAGCATCCCTTATTTTCCATCTATAAGCTACCTTAGCTTGCCCCTCCACCCAACTATTCTTCCTAACAGCTTATCTACCAAAGGCTGATGCAAAGGAAAACCTAAGTATTTATAATTGGAAGACTCCCCAAAGGACAAGTAAATAGATGAGAGATATTTTGAGCCGTCTCATCTTCTAGGTTCATAGGCACAATTTTACTTTCGTCAAAGTTCACTCTCATACCTAAAATTTGTTCAAACCACATCAGAATACCTTAAATCCACCTTTAGCCCCTCAACTATTGGGTTGGTCTAATTTTCACCCCCAACTATCAAACCATCTAATGTTGGCACCTCAACTCTCAAAACCGTCCACTTTTGGCACCTAGGCATCAGTGTGGGCTGTTTTGTCCATTTTAGAGCGGTTTTGACATGTGGGGCCCACGCGTCATCAACTCATTCCCTCCCTCACCTTCACGGCAGCACCGCACGCCGCCTCTGGTCGTGCACCGCCGACGCCATCATGCCCACTTCTGGCGGTCTTGTCCTGCTGCAGGAGCGAGGGCCCCGCGCGCATCCGCGTTGGCTGGACTGAGCTTTCCCGAGCTCGTGCTTGCACGTCCGGGCGATAGGGCGGAGCTCTACCTGCCGCCGCTCTGGCGTCCGACAACCAGCGGCCTTGTCCTGCTGCTGCTGCGAGGGCGGAGCTCCCCAGTCCATGGAGGCCGAGCGGAGCTCCCCAACGCCTGCGCCGCTACTCCCGGCCACCCGTGCACCTACTCCCGATCACCTGGCCCTACTCCGGCGCGCCTTCTCCATGTCCATCGCGGCGGCACCAGCGCTGGTGTCGCGCTGCCTCCTCGCCGCTCGCCACGCTCTGGTCGACGGGAAGCCACGGGAAGTTCGAGCAGGCTGCGGAAGCGACGCACAAGCAGGGCGGTGGTGCTTGAGCAAGTTGCGACGGCGGCGGCAGCGTCCGAGCAGCCCGGCAACACGCAAGCAGGCTCCGGCGGCTACCCCATCCCTACGCCACAACCTATGGCGGCTACCACCTTCGTCATCGTGCAGCCGCCGCGACGGGCTCCTTGGCCACGGGCGCAAGGTCCGCCACCGTCGCGTGCACTCCCTGGCCGCCGGAGCGAGGTCTGTCGCCGTCGCGTGCGGGGCTCCGTGGCTGCGGGCACGAGGTCCACCGCCTCCGCGCGCGCTCCCCGGCGACGAGCACGAGGTCCGCCACCGCGCACGGGCTCCCTGGCCACGGGCACGAGGTCCGCCGCGGTCCGCGCCGCTTGCGCGGGCACGAGCTCCGCTGGCGGTGGGAGGAGAGGAGCGAGGCGAGGCACGCGACGGCCTCTCCGAGCGCGGCCGATTGGAGCTCCCCGCGGACCGGCCATGGCTGCCTCTCCGGTCCGGCCAACTTGGAGATGGAGAGGGAGGTGATAGAGTGGCTGACGCGCTCAGCATCAGTCAAAACAGCTTTGTCCCCTCTCAGGTGTCAAAAGTGAGCCGTTTTGATAGTTGGGGTGCCAGGAATGACGGTTTTATAGTTGGGGGTATGAATTAGACCGATACGATACTTGAGGGGTGAAAACTGGACTTAATCCATATTATTATCACCTGAGAACAGAATATAATATCAGCCCACATATCTTGCATCACTATCAGCGACAAACTTTAGGCCCGGTCCAATAAGTAAATGGGCCAGACCCTGCTACAACGGTCCACGTGAAGCCCAGCCCAATCTGACTCCTCAGTCCTGTCCTGACACCAACATTACTGCGAATTAATGGCATGTCCATATGGCCCACCAACACGACGACGTGGCCGACTCCACATCCGTCTCCCGAGGAAAGCATGCTGCATGCCACCCGTTTCCCACTGCCACGAGCTGCAAACCTGCAAAAGCCCATGTCGTCCTCAAGCCCGAGGCGAAGGGGGAGCCCAGCTCTGCCTGCCTCTGCTTGACCCAACGAGCTCGCTCGCGCACTCCAGAGTCCACTGCTCCCACTCCACTCCCACCTGTCGCCGTCGCCACCGCTATCGTCCAGCTCCCCGAAACCCGCAAAAAACAACCACCACCTCCCCACCCCCACTACGCGCGCACGCCTCCCGAGGATGGTCGCCTCCGCCCGCAAGCGCTCCCGCCGCGCGCCCATTCCCGCTCCATCATCTCCACCGCCTCCACCACCGCCGGCTCCGCAGTCGCCGCCGCAGCTGACGTCGCTGCTGGCGCTGCTGGCCTCGTCCGTCACGCTGGCGCTGCGGTTCGCGTCGGACCGCGACCTCCTGCTGCGCCCGTCGCAGACGCTGGCGCTGGACCCGCTCCTCCTCTCCGCGGCGCGCGCCGTGTCCCGCCTCCTGGCGCAGCTCCCGCTCCACCTGCAGACGCTGACGCTCACCTCCCTCTCGCTGTCCCCGCCCACGCCGTCGCCGCCGCTGCCCTCGTCCTGGTTCCTCCGCCTCCTCTCCTCCCCGGCGTCCCTCCCGGACTCCGCCTGGCGCGACGCGTTCCGCATGTCCAAGCCGGCCTTCTTCCACCTCCTCCACGCGCTCGCGCTCCCCGCGTCGTCGTCCGCGTCCTCGTCCTCGTCCCTCGCGCTGCCGCCCGACCACAAGCTCGGCGCCGCGCTGTTCCGCCTCGCGCACGCCGCGCCCGCGCGCGCCGTGGCGCGCCGCTTCGGCCTCCCGTCCCCGGCCGTCGCCGCGCGCGCCTTCTACGAGGTCTGCCGCGCCATCGCCGAGCGCCTCGCCGTGCTGCTCGACCTCGCCGCGCCCGACCGCATCGCGCGCGCCGTGCCGGGCTTCTGCGCGCTCTCGCTGCCCAACTGCTGCGGCGCGCTCGGGTACGCGCGCTTCGGGGAGGCGGCCGCCGTCGCGCAGGCGCTGGTCGACGCCGAGGGCCGCTTCCTCGACGTCTCCGTCGGCTGGGACCCGGAGATGGCGCCGGCGGAGATCCTCCCGCGGACCAAGCTCTACACCTCGCAGGCCATGGTGCTCGCCAATGCGCCTCAGGGCGAGCTCATCGGTGGCTCCGTGCCGCGCTACTTCTTGGGGCCAGCTTGCTGCCCGCTGCTCCCCTGGCTTGTGACACCGTACAAGCATGCCACTGATGACTTATCCAAGGAGAGCATCTTCAACCATGTGCACGCGCACGGGCAGCAGGTGGTGAAGAATGCCTTTGGCCATGTGCGGGCACGGTGGCGCCTTCTGGAGGAATGCTGGAAGGGCGAGTGCCAAGAGGCGCTGCCATATGTTGTGGTTGCTGGTTGTCTGCTCCACAATTTTCTCCTCCAATGTGGTGAGCCGATGACTGCAGAGGTTCAACGGAATGCTGATACTGATGTGTTTGTGGACTTTGAGGGTGATAAGGATAAGGAGGGGGAGAGAATCAGGGATGTTCTTGCTGTGCATTTGAGCTTGGTAAGCCGAAATCAGTGAAGAGTGTATGTAGGACTCTGTAGTCAGTCCCCAGCATCTAGAATGCTCATGTATGTATGTATCTTAGTATGTCATCTTCAGCTGCTTTAATCTAGTGCTCTACTGTTCTCAGTTCACTAGCCCACTGCTAACTTTCTGTGGTGCACTAAAAATTGGTGGCATGCCTTGTGTGTGTGTGTTTGACAAGAAGCAAACATTTTATTAGCAGCATCCTGCTGCAATAAGCGAAAATTGTTTACAGAGTACATGTTGCAGCACCAACAAAGAGGGGCAGCTGCTTCCATGTGAGGCATTTGACCATGCTACAATAACTGGATTACAAGGATGTTCAGAGGCTCTGAAGGCCTGTGAGCAGTAGCATTCATATTCCTTTGAACCTTGAGCACCTGGGTTCATCTAGCAGCCGTCGAGGTTAAGAACCTTTCTGTCAAAGGCTTGATGTCCCAACAAGGTGGATTGCTGAGCTGAGGAGCATTAAGATAATTCGCTAGAAGTTGGCTGTCAGTAAGATAAGAGATGTCCTCAATCTGAAGCAAGGTGGAGACCGCAGCTGCAAGGTCCATAGCAGCTGCAATAGTCCAGGAGAAAAACTCCTAGCCTTGCCTTCCTTGAGCTTGGCTGTAGGGTACCTGCAAAGATTTTGATCTCTAGACAGTCCCATTGTTGCTGCACCCCTTCCAGCATTGTTGGTACCTGCAAAAATAGGATTGCATTGTTGCAAGTCCATTTGCTCCTCAAGATATCGTTCTTTTCCATAGTAGAAAGAAAGTGTTGAAGTGCTTTCGCGATGATCAGGTGGTGAAGTGTCCCCTGTATGATTGTGTTAGAATCTGCACTGCATTTCAGAACTACTGGGCACTTGGGCATTCAAACAGGATGTGAGCAGCCGTCTCTTCTAGTGCTAGGCAGGCTTCACAGATGGTGTTGTCAACAATGTTTTTCTTCCTTAATGTTGTTTTGAGGTGAGTATACAAAGCGTTGCTACGAGTATACAAAAGATCTTTCGATGCTCCCGTGGCATATTTTACAAGACATGAAACGCTTGTCTTGATTTAAGGTCTATCTGAATTCTAGGCATATTTATTTGCCTCACAAAAGCAGCTGGATCCATGGCCCATGGGCTTACACCAAGCAAGCAGTAAACATCAGAGAAGCATTTGCAAGTCTACAGACTTCCGAAGCATGTGCCGCTGTCTTAACAAAGGTAACTGGGTAATACTTCTTCAGTCATGTTTCAGCCTCATATTGGGAAGTGCTCAGTTTCAAATATTTCTGTATTTTATTTGAAAGACTCGTAAATTGTATCATTGTCAGTTTATAGTCTGCCTGGGAAAGGGAAACAATCAACACTAACTAATTGAGGTCGATGGAATTTTTTTGTTGGTTGTTGTTGTTGCTATTGTTGGGGAGCTGCTTCCTCACGTACTCACGTGGGTCTCTTCCACGGTGGTTCAAGCTGCACAAGCCCGTACATCGGGGACGAACTGAGACTTTTAACTTTTACAACCACCATTATCTTTTTACTTCTTTTACTAAATTAAATTTGTTAGGTGTCACAGCTGTCCATATCGGCTGAAACAATTACACTGCAACGGTGGTGGTACTGTTTCTCTTAGGAACATGAATTGGTGTACGGTTGTTTGTTGGGTGCAGTAGTTTCTCTGGTAGTACAACACAGTACGTAGTACTGAATACTGGCTGATGGATGCTTCCTTGGAAGTTACCGTGGACAGCTCAGAGAGTCGTTCGTGATGCAGATCCCATCGCTGAGACCTTGCAACTTTGCAAGATCAAGAAGACCAGATGCCGTCGCTTGATCGGGTATTATGGTACTATGTTTCTGCCATAAACTGACGTGCATGGTTGCTCGATCTGTACTGATCTGGCAAGGTAGCACGTAGTGGCTCATGGTAGTATGGTACCAAATGCCGGCACCAAACTACTCTGTACTACGGTCTACGAGTAACCACTACAGGGGAGCTAGTGACCAACTATAACCCCCAAATTTATGTTGGCTTGATCGAAATGCGAACTTGTACTACAAAAATACAGCAGCTCATCATCATGTGTTGATTGCGAGGAAGGCAGGCAGAGACGGAACCAGCGATCTTAATTAAGAGGGGCCGAACGAATGTGATTGCACTTTGTAGTGGGCGAATATATATATAACGACATGTTTCAACAGTTTTTTAAATAAATTTACACTATTTATAACCAAAATCAGAATTTTTTAATAAAAATGAGTAAAAAATTGCTATTTTTATGCTATAAAAGTCAAATATTGTATATAATTAGTAAACAATCTACTGTGCATGGGGGGTGCCACGGCCCCTGCTGGCACCCCCCTGGTTCCGTCTCTAAAGGCAGGGGTGGAGCGTGCAGGACCGAGCAAGATGCGAGGTGGGAGCAGAGAGATAGCCGAGGAAGAAGAACAGAGCACTCCTTGACTGAACTCCTAGCAAATGAACATGATATTAACCCGTTCAAATGAAAGAACAGAAGCAGGATGCAGAGATCACCATGTTTATTACACGTCAACAACTTCAAGCCGAAAGCCCATCAGATGGCAATGCGTCCGATGGCCAGTTCCAACCACAGACTAACGTAGACTGTACATGCAAACAAGATCAACAGGAAAGCAACTAAACTCACTTTTTTTTTTTTTTGCGAACAAACTACACTCACTTATCAAACATAAGCACAACCGTTATTAGCACTCTGAACATTGATCGTCGTCCCAGTCCGAGCAGCACTTCGATCACCATGCAAATGGCGGCGGCGTGAGTTCTCAGTTGGGCTTGAGGTCCTGGAACAGGCGGTCCCACCTGACCATCTCGTCGCCGTTGCCGCCCTCCACGTCGCCTACCGCGTGCACGGCCGCGGCGGCCCTCCCGCCGATGGAGGTCCTGGGCCCCTGTCCCTTGGGCTCCGACTTGGCCCGCCGCAGCGCCTTCCCGCCACGACCCTGCTGCTTGTGCTTGGATCCGCCGCCGGCGGCGCACGGGCTGCGGCCGACGACGTCGGGGTGCTGCAGCTGCTGGCTCGGGACCAGGACGAGCGCCGTGGAGTCGTCGCGGCGCACGAGCGCGCGCACGTAGCTGGCGACGCGGCCGAGGAGGAGGCGGGCGAGCGCGGCGGGGCGGGCGCGGGCGCCGTGGCTGCTCCGGCGGTCGCGCCAGGCGAGCTTGAGGATCTCGAGGCGGTGCTTGGCGACGGAGATGCCCATGCTGTGGAGGAACTCGTGGTCGAAGAAGGCCACGTCGTCGGCCTCCAGCTCGTTGCGCGCGAACACCAGCGCGTACTCGTACACCAGCGCCGGATCCAGCCGCGCCCCCGACAGCCACGCGTGCCAGTCCATGCCCGCGGCCGACGCCGACCGGTTCGCTCGCTCGCTCGCTTGGTTCTTGCCCACGCGCTGTGGCACTGCCGCTGTGCGCGAGCGCTCGATCTGCTGGGGCGATGGGCATCGTGCTGGGAGCTGGAGTTTATACCCAAGTCATGTGTGGGTAAACGTACGGCCGGACGCTGGAATAATTGTACGTTTGCATGTCGCGTCGGATGGCCATCATGGGGTCATCCGGACCGTCCGTTTCTCCAACCCGACGTCCGAGTGGCACGGCACGGCACAGTTGGTGCCTGTGACTTTTGTCACGTACTCCACGTTGCTTTAGCTCCACGGCCACGACCTAGCTAGCTAGTGCTGCATTGTACCCCTGTCACGTTACATTTCGCCGTAGCTCTGCTCCGATCCAACAGCTAATATCTGTGAGCAGAGCCTGCATACATTCTGAAGATACAGAGCTTTGCTACTGCAACCATCAGAGTCATCGAAGCCCCGGTCTGAAAACTGAATCATAGAAAGGGCATCTCCCTCTGACCTTGCGAACATTCCGTTTCGTAGAAACTAGAAAACTTGGCGCGCGGCGTTGCCGCGCCATATTTGATATGCCTGTGTTGATTTTACAATGGTTCTTACAGTTTTATGATTTAGCAATGAGAAAAATGATAATCACTTATTTTATTTTATTTTATTGTAGAAGAATTATGGGCTTCAGGGCTAAGATGGATGAGATATATTGTTTCTAAATTAGCGGCAAAACACAAATGAGAGGAATTTGGAAATTATTTTTTGACTTTTTGATGATGAAGAAGGGGTATCACCAAAAATTAGGAGAAAAATTGAACATGTAGGGTTTTATTCTAGAAGTTTTTTGGTTGGAGAATTATGGGATTCAGAGTTAGGTTGGATGAGATATGATTTTTTTTTTAAAAAAATTTGTCGACAAAACGCGAATGAGAGAAAATTAAGAATTGTTCTTGTTTTTTAGATGATGAAGAGGGGGTGAAAAAATAGGGAAAAATATTTTGAATACATGGAGTTTTATTTTAGAAGATTTTTTTTATGCAAGGAACTATGTGATTCGAAATTACGATGGGTGAGATATAAATTTTCTAAGTTTATCGACAAAACATGAATGTGATAAATTTTAAAATTATTTTGAATTTTATTAATGATGAAAAAGGCTTGAAAAATATTTCGGTAGGTTTTAGAGTGATTCTTTTTTTTTTGAAAATTTACTGGAAAGAGAAAGAGATTTATTTTTGGTACGTCTCTCGTGTGCATGTAGCAGTTTCCTATATGAACAGTGTGGCTGCCTGTGAATAGTACATGAACAGTGCTTGTGAAAGTGACGTGCGGAGTGGTTTATGACGTCCGATCGAGATCTAACGGCCGAAGTTTTGCCGGCGACGTGGCCACTCTCTCCTGCCAGAGCTTGAGCTCTGGATTCCATAGGTAAAGATGAAAAAGGCGAAGCTGTGAAGGAGACCGTTGAACAAACAGAGACAAACATGCCCTCTGAATTCTGAAGTCGGATCTGTGCTTGATCAAGAGTCATACTGTCGGACATGTGAAGCCTACTTGCCACAGTCTCAATTATTTAGGCGTTTGTGACAAAATGAGCCTCGCACAAATTTCTTGCAAGCTGCACGTGCAACAGGTACCTATGGTTGTACAGGTCAATTTCATGCTTTTGTGGTACACTGAAAACCCCCAAAAGGCCAACTTAGGGTAGGGAACTAGACAAAATGATCTAACTAATAATAGACGTAAATAACTTTAAGGAACTACCTTGATGTGTAAGTGTTGGTGTACAACCCCCATGTCCCCCCATATGGCCATATTCGAGTTCACTCTACTCGAATTTGGCTGAATAATTTATTCTTATATACGAGCAAAAGAAACTATTTCCACTTAGGTTGGATCTTGTTGTTTGCTCTCTTAATTTCAAATTATAGTTCACCTGAGGTCTTTGCTAAGTCAAATTCTCTAAATTTGATCCAAGTTATTACACAAAAAATATATCAACAACTATAATATCAAATCAGTTAAATTTGAAAATATAGATGTATAATAAATTTACTATTTTCTAAACTTGATTGGAACTAAAAAAGTTTGGTTTAGGATAAAATTGAAGTACACTGTACTAGACTTTGGAACATAGTGGGTAGAATTGATCTAACACCACATGATCCGGATGACATGGGTATGCAGCCAGGTTTTGTTTGGGGCATCATAGGTTTTTGTGTGTTTGTGGGTGAGTCTGAGAGTGTCTTGGGACGCCACATATCAGTAAGGAAAATGATCCAGTGATCAGGCCATCTCAAGATATCATATAACAGGTTCCATGGGTTCTCGATTCCTTGTCCTTACTCTGAGTTCACGGGCTTCCAACTCTGAACAGTTTGTTGATTCCCATGGGTCTATGACAATTGACAACCGACAAACACGGATAACCATGATACCGGTCGCAGAATTACCAGAAAGCAAGCACACCAATGCGCCATTTCCGTTTTCACTTTCAGATGCACAATAAGTACCATACTCTACATAGCTGAATCGGATGCACGAGGCTTCACGTACAAAGCCGCGCATGGTTGTCAGTTCAGAACAGCTCAAAAGCTCAGTCGTGGCACCGGCACGCCATCGAGATCTCAGTCACATCAGCTGCTTGGCCATGGCGCGCCGCCGCCGGTGCCGTGTGTGCACCATCCAGAAGACGACGGACAGCATGACGCCGGCTGAGATGACGACGAGGCCGATGTAGACGTCCCGGCTGTACTGCTCGAGGCCCGGGCAGTTGTTGTAGGTGATGGACGTGAACGTCTCCCGCACGAAGGAGCAGTCCTGCAGCTGCACCAGGAACGGGCTGAACTCGTACAGCCCCTTGCTGACGCTCGTGGCCGCCGTCATCTGGCCGTACGCCGCGGGCGTGACGCGCCCCGGCGTGGCGCACACCTCCGACCCCGGCGGCCCCGTGGTCCGGCACTCGAAGCGCTTCCACTGCGGTGCCGCGCTCTCGAAGTCCACCTCGCCGGGCGCGCACCGGCGCGGGCTCATGTCCGGGTTGAACGGGTTGCAGAGCAAGGGCATGAGGGGGCCCGACTGGTTGAAGTAGAGCGGGCGGAGACCCGCCGGGAAGTTCTTGTTGGAGATGTTGACGACGACGTTGTTCACCAGCGCCACCAGCTGCGCCGTCACCTCCTGGCTCCGGTACAGCGACTCGTTCGCCGTCGCCACGTCCACGCACGGGAGGATGTCGTCCAGCGCCGTGTGCGCCTGCGGGTGGGCCACCCAATCGCCCATCGCAACGCACGTGTCACCCACAACGCTGACACGGAACGGCCTGTTGTGTCAGTGCCTGAACGATGCCGGCAGCCTGCTGCAACATACTAGTACTGCATTTGCATTGCATGTTTGCATGCCCAGAGTTTCAGATAACAAAGCTTACTTGTGCAACAGGAGGAAAAGACCAGAACTGATGATGGTATTGGTCAGAAGGAGCCATGCAGCGATCACCAGTCTGCAGAGGTATATGTCTCAAGATGAGAAATAGACATGAACAATGGTGAAGTGAGCATGACGAGCATGCCGGAGACGAATGTGATGGAGATTTTCACCGAACACGAAAAGAAGTGATCTGAAATAAAATGAATGGTCCTACACAATCCTGTAATACTTACAGGGAGACAAGAAACCGCAACCCCAGTATGGAGAACACTGCCAAAAACAAGAAAAGAAGCTCAGAATTCAGATCACGATCAAACCAGAGGGCCCTGGACTCCTGTGGCTGAAAACAGAATCATATATGTATCCGTGTCAAAGGTCAATGCTTACGAAATCCGAGTATTGAAAGGCCACCCATAACAGCTGCAACACCCATCAACTCGTTCTCCCTGAAATCAGCAAAATGAAAGGACGACATGTGGTTATTAGAAAAGCCCATCAATCTGTTGATCTTTGCTGAGGCCAGGAAAATTCAGAGCAAAATAAAACGCGCTGCAATGCAACGCACATGTTGTTGAGCACCATCTTGATCTTCCTGGAGTTCTCCTGCATCCGAGCGGAGAAGATGTTCGCGGACGAGTTGAGCTTCTCCTCGACGATATCGATCTTCTTCTGGACATCAGCTGGGAGGAAGATCTGGTCGATCGTGATGTTCTTGGCCGCCGCCAAGCTGCTGGCGAAGCTCCTCAGGTGGTCCACCGTCAGGTTGCCCTGCCCGAAGACGTAGTCCACGGTCCTGATGGTGCTCCCGTGGAACAGATCGCTGCCGCCGTGCAAGACCAGGCAGCCGGCGCTGGTGGAATCGCAAGGGAAACGAGTAGGGTCGTCAGCTCACCGTACACGCACGTTCATGCCGACATTTAAAAGGAAAATGCATGGTTGAAGAAGGAGCAGTCACATTGTGGCCATGGTGAGGACGATGAGAAGCACCAGGGAGCTCAGGTACCAGCCCGGCGAGTAGTCGTTGCTCTTGCTCCGGCAGAAGCAGCAGCAGCAGGAGATGACGAGCATGACGACGCCGAAGCCGACGAACCACAGCACGGCGAACATGAGGAGGGGCGCCGCGGTGTACGCCACGGACTGCATGCATGCAGAGGAAGCGTGGATGAACGAGAGAGGACGAAAGCGATCGAGACGAACAGATGGATGTGATGTGATGTGATGTGATGTGATGTGATGTGATGTGCCGTACAGCCCAGTAGTGCGTGTCGCTAATGTTCCAGCCGCCGCTGTACTTGGTGAGGTTGGCGAAGGGGTCGCTCCGGTGAGTCCTGACGGCGGCCAGGATGAGGGAGGTGTTATTCGGAGGATCGGCGACAGCGACGACGAGCGACCTCCTCCATAGCGCCGCCATTACCCCCGTCCCTTGGCCATCTGCTCGGACGGATTCATGGTGCAAGATTACACGAGTTGATCGAGAGGGGAACCAGAGGATGGCATGAGCACGGAGCCCACGGTGTCGCGGCGCACCTGACAGAGCACGCCTAGCCAAGAACGAGCCGTGCGCGACGGAGGCGCCGCCGGCGAGGAGCAGGAGCAGGACGAGGCACAAGACGCCAGCGGACGAGGAGGAGGCCGACGTTGCCATCGTACCACGGAATGCCGGCCGGCCGTCTCGGCGCCGCCCTGGCGTGTGGAATTAATCCGCTGGCCCCGACGACGGCCCGACGACGGCGCCCTCGAGGTGGGTGGGGAATTGGAATTCTCACGGGGGTGGTCGATCGAGACCGGATTGGTGCCGAATGCTCCGGTTGCACAGCACTCCCATCTGAGATGGGAGTGCGGTGGTGGCGAGGCCCGGACGGAGGCGGAGGAGGGTCCCGACCTGCTGGGGAGCCGCGCCTCCAAAACAGCCATGCCAGAAATAGCAACAGGAAACGCGATACTTGGGGGCGCCTCCAAAAATAGCGCGATCGGTTCGGCTGCTCGTGCATTGGATTTGCCTCTCGAGGCTTGCTCGGCCCAGTTATTTGATCCGTTGAGCCCATCTAGAATCACAGGAAGTGTGGGCCTTATTTCTCTCAGCAACGGGCCCCGAGGCCTCTCAATAAGGTCTACTAGGCCGGGCCGTCCGTCCAGTGAATCAATCTTTTGGTTCTCTGCCTTGTCAAAAAAAAAAAAAAAAAATCTTCTGCTCATATTCCAGTTATATTTGGTTTGACTTGGCCAAGGGAAAAAAATAGGTCTCCATCCAAACTACTCCCAACGTCTCTGTTTTTGAAGAGTCAAATTTTTTATATACTTAACTAAATCAATACTAAAAAACATATTAACATTTATAATATTGAATCCTCCCTTCGTCCCAAAACTAGTACATATCTCACATCCAAAAAGTCAACAATTTCCAAGTTTGACTAAATACAAACAAAAATATACCGAGATTTATGATAAAAAAAACTTTAGTAGATTAATTAATCACACAATATATTTCCATAGTAAACTATTTATAGATACAAATGTCAATACTATTTTCTACACATAAAGTCAAGCTCGAGATCGGTTGAGTACACTACACACTACCGGATCCAGAGTGTTAACACCTGTATGCCATCGAAAAAGAGATTGCCGATGGCAAAGTGGCATCGCCATCGGCAACCTCCCATCGGCAATATCTTCATCGGAAAACAATTTTTTGCCGATGGCAAAAGTAGATGCCATCGGAAAACTATTTGCCGATGGCCGTGGCCCCCATCGGCGAACAATCCACGTCAGCCTCCCCGCCGTCAGGCTGACGGCGGGTTTGCCGATGGCTGACGCCACGTGGCCATCGGCAAACAGTCTTATTTTCCGATGGCCACGGCCGTCGGCTTCTTTTTTTTGTTTTGAAAAAAGAATTCCCGAATTTTTTTCCGATGGCCGTGGCCATCGGCAAACTTATGGTCGGTTGCCGATGGCCACGCCATCGGCAAACCCGGGTACGCTAGGCCAAATTCCCCGGGTTTGCCGACGGCCGGCCATCGGCAAACCGGGGGAATTTTTTTCCTTTTTTTCCCGTTTTCTTCCATTTCCAAAGACATTTAATCACAAACAATGATATCACAAGCAAGATATACAACATTCATCACATATATTCGCAATAATACGCCATTTCAACCATAATATAGCATCAAATCCATATAGCATGTCCGAAATCATCCATACAAGTCGAAATGGCTCCATACAAGTCCCAATTCATGCATACAAGTCCAAATGCATCCATACAAGGCCAACATCGGCCAAACATGTCCGACGTGGCACAACAAGGTCCAAAATCGGGGAATAGAAGGTACCTAGCTCGTGGCGCCGTCCCTTGGGTCCCCGAGCCCCCGAAGCGTCCTCCCACGCAGGCCAACTCCCCTGCGGCCGCGGCCGCCGCCACGAGCACCGCCGGGGCCGAGCCGCCGCAGCTCGAGGAACCGAGACGGCCCGGGCTGCCCCGCGGCGGCCACGAGTACCTCGGCCGCGTGGGGAACCGAGACGGCCCGGCTGCCCCCGCGGCGGCCACGAGTACCCCTGCGTCGGTGGAGGACCCGAGACGAACGGCCGCGTGAGGAGGCTCGGAAAGGACCCCAACCGGCCGTGGAGCGGGACCCCGTGGAGAAGCACCCGGAGGGCTAGCACACGGAGTTGGGTTCGAACCCTCCGACGTGTTCCGCATAAAGACCAAGTGATGGAATTAGTACCGCAGACCGGCATCACAAGCTAAAACAATAGGCAATGTAGGGACTCATAGGACGAGGTGCAAGAAAAGGCGGCGGTTGAGGTAGGGTGGTGGAGCGAAGAAAGAGGCCGGAGGCTCACTCATTCCCATGGCACGCATGTCGGGACATCTGCGACCACGCCGTCGGTAGTGCGCCGCAAGCCGCGGCCGCGTGCTCCCGATAGGCAACCGCCATCTCGCTTCTCGGTTGGCTAGCACCTCTTGGACCGTGGCCTCGCAATATTACACGAGCATGGTTGATTGTATTTGAAGGCAAGGTACATTATTTGTGAAACGGTCGAACGACGAATGAAACTCCACTTACCCGAAGACCCGCGATCTGGCTCGCGCACCTCGGCTGCCGAGGCGCTATGGGGACCCGCGGTGCGCCCCTACGCTGGTCTTTCTTGCGGATCTCGGTCAGCGTCGGGACAGAGGACGGGTCAATGGCGCTGTGGGCCATATAGAACCGGCCGTGCTACTTCCCTCCTCCCAACCTCATCACGAGCTCAGGGTCTATGGGCTCGGTGGTGACGTCGTAGGTGTCGCCATGGGCCTCTCGAGCTGCGGCGGCGTACTTGGTGAGCTTGTCGTACATGACCGGGCTGGTGTACTTCTCGGGCCCGTCCGAAGAGCCGTACGTGGTGGAGGGCGCTTTCGCCGGGCCCTTGTGAGCAAGGGCCCACCCCATGTACTTGTTGATGGGCTGCCCGGGGTGGTGCTCCTCCGCGAGGAAAACGAGAAAACATGGTTACAACTTGCTATATAAGAAATCCGGCGCTATAAGAAATGGTTGAACACAAGCATACCCATGTTTCCATGAACTCGTTGAGGTTCTCGGCTCCCCGGTGGTGTGAGACCCCGGACCTCGCCATCTCTTCCAAGCGCTTCACCCGACGTGCTCTGTGCTGCACGTATGCCGCCGGCGTTTGCCACCCTCTGACAATCTCACGCCAGCAGTCGGCGTACTTGCTGCACCAGCCCGGAGGTGTCTGCATGACATTCAAGTATTAGATCTTCTAGAGGATGAGTTGAATGAGTCACATAAGGAATCACAGCGGATGTTTTCCTACTTATTTACATGCATGTACTGCTCCTCGGTGAGGTCGGTCTCCGGTTCACATATCGCTCCCCGGCCCGGGTCTTATCCACCTTCACCCCTAAAGTTGGCGTAGTAGGAGATGACGGCCACGGGTGTGCGCCTCATAGAACATATCCTTGATCCGCAACTCGCACACCTTGTCCCGATGCCGGTCCGCCGCCTCGGGGTCCCGCCCTCCGCCAACCTATAGTACAACTGCACACAGGCATCAAACATCATTCCATTGTTTGAGAAAAGTCCAACAAATGCGTAGTATTGAGATATGCGTTGCGATTGAAAGACTCACCCAGAACTCCCTCTTGATCTTCTTAGCGAGGACTTCCCCATGTGCGTCCTTGATTAGGAAGTAGTATGGCCATTTGTCGGGCACGATCGTCTTCCCCTCGATGGTGACCAAGCCAGGGAAGTTTGCCTTAATCACTCGCCCCGGATGCTAGTGACATGGGGCGAACACTTCCCGGCCATCACCTTTGCCCGGCCCACGCACATAAACAACAATTGTTAGTACGCAGTTTTAATTGAAAATGAAATAAAAACAAGTACGAAATCAACAATGGATACTTACGTCCCGAGATCACGATCCGCGGGCGGTCCTCGTGGCGCGGCAAGTGCTCGGGGAGCTTAGTGGGCCCGCGCCGGAAGGGCTTCTTCCCGGTCCCCGTGGAGGCCGAGGTGCCGCGATCTCCTCCTCGTCGTCGTCGTCGCCGCACGGCCACCGCCGCCGCCGCCGTCCTCCTCGTCGTCGTCGCCACGCCACCACCGCCACCGTCCTCCTCGTCGCACAAACACCCTCATCATCAAACAGCCTCATCCCGCGGTCCTCGCCTACCCCCACCCTCGCCGGTCGACGGCTCCACCTCAAGCTCCTCGTCGTCCTCCTCCCTCGTGGTTGCCGGCCTCCACGTGCTCCTCGTGGTGGCCGGCCTCCACGTGGTCCCGCCGGGGCCCGAGGTGCATGTACTTCGACCCGACGTTTTGTCGGCGCGACCGTCCTCCGCCCGGCATTTTGTTGAGTGGCCGCAATGACAAAGATTAAAACAGTTAGTATTAGTAGATTGCAAGTACTTGTAAAGAAAACATAAATGTAAGGTAATATAAATAAAAGTATCAATATTACATGGATTAGAAACTATCTCCGCAAACGGCAATATTCTTTGCGAGCACTCATCCTCGTCATCGCATCTTGTCGTCATCACTATCAATATTGTCGAGCTCTCTTAAGTCCTCATCATTAGGCGCTACATGTTCCCCAACTTCTACATCGCGTCGCGTCGCGAGGCATCTAGGATTCTTAAGTCCTCGCATCGTGCACCTCATCACCCTCGTCCTCATCGATGTCGTTGTTTACTTCCATACTCATCAATGAATCAATGTCTATCTCCAACTTACCTTCTAGCCCCTCGGGTTGATAGAACTCATCTCGCCCTTGGGTCAAAGTTGTAATCATCATCGTTTGGGACCGCCGCTTTACCACGTGGCGATACGAACCGCACAAGGCTCCAACCCGCAAGGCGCTTGTCATTCGGGGTTTGCCCATGGGAGGTAATAAACTTGCTTGGCATCTCGGTTAGCCACAATATAGACATCGTCTCCTCCATATTTGGAATCGTCGGATTTTGACTTGCCCAATCTTAAGGTCCTTTTTGTGACCCGGGGATCGAACCAATGGCATTTGAACATCACGGGCTTACAACCTAGGAACTTGCCAAAGTCAAGCTCCAATATCCGTTCGACTATGCCGTAATAGTCCTTCCCATCCGTCCGGAGTCCGAACTCCGGTGCACGTGGTTTTTAGGTTGCCCCGTTTCTCTTCGTAGCTTCTCGTGCGAAAGCGATAGCCATTCACGTCATAAACGTCGAATGACTTGACATGTCGATCGAAGGTTTGGCCCACACATCTCAATGCGGGACTCATTTCCGCATCACAATTAGCCCGCACGGTTAGGACGGGTGGATAGTTAAGTTACTCGCTCATAGGAGCAAAGTGGAATCGAGGTTAGGTAGATAGTTACCTTTTTGCTGAACCAATTGACGAAATCGGGCGTATTATGTCTGAGAAGGTGGTCTTTCTCATCCTCGGTAGGAGCCCTACTGCAGCTCCAGTGTTCATTAATAAAGTCCCTGGAGAAACAATAGACAAGAGGGGTCGGATCAATAGGTGGAGGATAGTGGCGACGTATGGAACAAGCTCATCGAGAACTTACTCTTGATAATCAATCGTTTCCTCAAGGTTCAATAACAAGTACATCATGATAGTGTGCCACTCATCATGCCGCAAGTAATGAGGGGTCCCTGCTCCTGCTCTTCCAAGATCCCCTCTGAAAAGGCTGAGAGTGCATGAATTCTCGTCGATGTTGTAACGAGGGATTGGATCTCGTGGTCTCGTAAGTTTCTTGGTATAGTACGCCTGTGTGCATGTGGACACCTCCCGAATGAATGCCTCCGCCATAGAAGCCTCAATTTTGGCTTTATTTTTACACTTTTTCCGAAGAAGCTTTAGACACCTCTTGATTGGATAGCACCAACGGTGCCGCACGGGCCCCCCAACCGTGCCTCCCTTGGTAGGTGCAAAATCATATGCTTGCATGGACGGGGAAGAAGCCCGGTGAAAATATCATCTCCAACTTGCAGAGCAACTTAGGTGCAGCCTCCTCCAGTTCAAGACAAACGTCCCGAGACAACTCCTTGGAACAAAGCTGGCGGAAGAAAAAGCTCAACTCTGCCAGGACGCGCCACACCGGCTCGGGTAGGTATCCCCGGGTCATCGCGGGGAAGGAGCCGCTCAATCCAGATGTGGAAGTCATGACTCTTCATCCCTAAGACTTTGCCGGTCGGCAAGTTCACTCCCCGGCTCGATTCGCCGCATACCCATCGGGAACCTTAGCTTCGACAACCACTCCATTGCTTCCTTCCTATGCGGCCTTTTCGGGATGTAATCGGCCGGGCCCTTCTTCCATCTCTTGCCCGGCGCAGGGTCTTCATCACTAGATTTGGTCTATCGCAAATCGTTTCAATGTCCATCTAGCCTTAACATTGTCCTTTGACTTCTTGCCAATGTCCAGGAGTGTTGCCCAAAGTGCCTCGGCGATATTCTTTTTCTCGTGTGCATTACATCGATGTTGTGTGAAGAAGAAGGTGCTTGTAGTAGGGAGCCTAGTCAAGCCCGATATATGAGTCCACATGTGGTCGGTACCAAATCCTTTGAAACCACCATTGTCATCAATTTCGAGAGCCTCTATCTGTGCAAGGATGTCAGCTGGGCTCTTTTCCTTAGGGATGGGGCCGGTGATGTAACATCCTAGATGTTAATTACAACTAAAACTTGATTTAGTACTTTATTAAAACCTAATCATCGAGCATCATGGCATTAATGCATTCATGTTTTAATATTATTTTTAATGTGATGCTTTGTTTTACATATGAAATGATGCTTGTGATTGCTAATGCCAGATTAGTTAGTGTAGAAATTAAATCGAAGTTCCAATTTCGTTTCAAAACCTGGTTTTTCCGGAAACCCTACTTTTACCCCCTTTTCTCCAATTCAAAATCTACAAATAATTTGGGGTTGGTTCAAAAAGGAAAATTGTGGGTCTCGATGAGAGCTACAATGTTGGTGAACAAAGTTTTTCAAGTTTCCAAAAAGAATTTCAAATTATTTTGAAAATACGGTTTTCCGACAGTTGTCCCCTTTTGAATTTCAAATCATAATTCAAAAACTATGCATATTTTGGAAAAACTCTTTTTGGAGAAAATGTGTAGTTTGAAAAGTTGAGTATTCCATAGTTTTGGAGTTTTTCAAGTTCTTTGGAAAAATCAAAAGTAATTTCATATATTTCATTCTAAGGTTTTTGCCCCTTTTCAAAATTTGATTCAAATTCAATTTTCCTTTCAGAATTTGAAAATGGTCCAGTTGAGAAAATTGTAGGGCATGAAAAATTAGCTAGGGTTGCTTTTTGGAATTTTTCGAGCTTAGTTCAAAATTTTGGAGTAAATTGCAAATTTTAGTGTGACCTGTCCCTGTTACTGTAGCGCTGACGTCACCTCCGTCCTCCCTCCCCCTCTGTTCCTCGTCGCCGTGGCCATGCCGCCCGGTCGCCGCCGGCCGCCAGCGCACGGTCGACGCTCGAAGCTTCGCCGCCTCGTGTCGTCTCCTCCGTTCCTCATCCTCGTGCCTTAACTCCCCGGACCGGTCCCCGTTTCCCCTCCTCCTTATCCCTTTTCTTCTGCGCGCCGACGCCGACGCCATCGCCGCCATTGCCCGCCACCGCCCGCCGTCGCCGTTGCGCCGTTTCTGTCCAAAGAAAAACCACCGCTGCACTCGCCTCATCCTCGCGCATCTATAGAGAAAGAAGATGGCCCTCCATTTCGCCTAGAATCGCCGTCAAGCCATCATCTTCCTCGGGTTCGGTCGCCGGACCGCCGCGAGCTCGACACCGCACCGTCGTTGTCCGTGATCCATTTTCAAATTCCTTTGGTCGAGGTCGCTTCATCTCCGGCATTTGATGCTCCCCTTGGTTTCCTCGTTGATCCACAGGTGACGCCGGAACGGAGCTCGTGCCATCGGAGCTCGCCGCCGCCACTCCTGTCCACGCCGAGCTCCCACCCCCACCTTGTCCGAGCCGGCATCATCGTGCGCACCGTGTCCGCGGTAAGCTCTTTCTCATGCTCGTGCCCTCCGTTAGGCCGGAGTCGCACCACCATCGCCGGACAAGAGCGAGCTGTCGCCGCCGCTGCCATGCTGGCCGCCGGCGAACTTGTCCTCATCGCTTCGTCGACCCATTAACTAGCCTAGGTGATGCGCTAAGTCGTGGGTCGTGTAGATGCCCGCGCCGCGCCGGACTCCGCCGTCGCTAAGCAAGCTCGAGCCGATCGGGCCACCGATCCCCGTTGAAACTCGCGAGGACCGCGTTTCGAGAATTAGTAGAAGCTTGGGGTGCTTGGTGCAAAAATACGCGACTCTGAATAGTGAACGGACTCCGTTTGTGTTTTGGTAAAACCGCGAGGGCCGTTTTGCATAATTGCCACACTGTGCCTCCGGGCAGGCCGAGTTGGGCCGGCCTGCTCGCCGTGCGCCGCCGGCCATCGTGCTTCCGTGGCGTGGCCGATCGAGCTGGCTGGGCCTGTTGGGCCGGTTTCGGCCCAGTCGCCCTTTTCTTTTTATTCAAGTTTTATTCTTTTCTTGTTTTGGTGAATAGTAATGCATTTTGTTATTTTCATATAAAATTATTTAGAGCTCCAAAAATTCTAAAAAATTTTGTGTGTGCTCTCTGTCATGTGCTTGATTTAAGAAAAATATTATATGCCTATTTTAAGTGCTTTTGCTATGTTCAAAAATTAATGCTTTTAATTGAAAAATGAGTCTTCCATGATTTTTATTTATTTATTTATTTATCCAAAAATCATGAAAATTATTTTGTAGCCTTCCTAGGGCAGGAGGAGCTTAAGTCTAATTTTTGGGATGGTTTTGATAACTTTTGTTTAAATGATTTATTTAATGAAATAGTTCCGTTAGTTTGCGACGTTATCGCGAAGGAAAGTTGTACTCAAGTTTTTGTTTTGGCTATGCATTCAATAAGCGTCATGTCTACTATTTCATCATGTTGAAGCATCTCTTTTATCACGTGTAGTCCCCGTGGTCGAGGAAAGTCTTGTCGATCTTGTTTTTGGGAGTATTGCCGGGTCAACGAGAATCACATCTTTGATGATTGGTCATATCTTGCATGTTGAAGGCACACCGACTTTCAAGGAGCCCCGGATCCATCAACCCATTCCTTGATTTTGCAAAAGTTTGATCACTTGAGTTTGTATTGCCGCATTAAGTAATAGGAGTTGAGTGATAACCTACTTGATGCATTAACTACCTTGATTATTCCAACATCATCCTTGAAACCATTTTGATTGAAAAATGCGTAACAATGCTTTGCCTTGCTAATTTAGTTCGGATTTCGAAAATGTTTTCAAAAGGAAGTGCTCACCCGTCGGTAAGGTTATTATTACTTAGCAATATTATCTTTGATCGCTATTGGGTTACATCGAATGACGTCTCGAAGTAATCCTTCGGTCTGGATCAGTTATACCTTTAATGAAGTTGAGACCGGTCGGGTAACTTGCATCGGGAATGGAGTCTTGATGTAGTGTTTCCGACTTGTCGATTAAGGACCGGCCGTTGTTTGGCCACTGACAAGACCTTGCAACTACTCACATATCTACGGAAAAGCTTTACCCTAGGATAATCTAAGGACTAGTACGGTGAGCCCGTGCACCGGGAGTGGCGAGATGGCGGAGTAGCGGGTATCCTCGGGGGACAAGGTCTCGGGTTCGAGGAGGACCGTACCCGGGTGGCTTCCGTGACCGAGGATTAGTGCATGTGGGCCACATTACTTAGGAGGCGCATGTGTGACTTGAACACAAGCCATACGCTAGGAAGTCATGCATTGGAGAACATCACATCCGCCTTGCATGTTGGGCAAGGGTACCACACATGCATCGTGAAGTTCGTACCACACATGCTTCTTAGCTCGGTCATACGTCGCACCCCCTCATCCCAAGCTTTCGCAATTCATCCCACACCGGCCGCATGAACACACCCATTTTGTTGCCCGGGTGTCCGAGGTATTATCGGCGTCAAGAACACGTTCTTGGGGTCGAACATGACGCCGGGGGAAGATTGAGGGGATCACAAACACGGGCCAACAAATGTACGGGGCCGCCATCATTCCAACGGGTTGAACCCATCTCATGCCAGGCGCTTACGCGTACATTTCGAGCCTCCTCGGCCATGCGAGGATTCATGGCATCGAAGTGCTTCCATGCATCACCATCCGCCGGGTGCTGCATCTTGTCATCGTATCTTTTGCCATTCTTGTGCCAAGTCATTTGTTTCGCGGACTCCTCTGTCATGTACTACCGTTGCAGCCTCGGTAGTACCGGGAAGGTGTCGTATGACCATCTCGGGGATCTTAGACTGTTTCTTAGTGCCATCACCGCCTTCTACCTCCATGTACCTAGAGGCTTTGCACTCGGGACAAGTGTGTTGCCGCCTTGTGGTCTCCCGGAACAGGACACACCCGTTCTTACAAGCTTGGATCGGGTGATAAGGCATCTTGAGTGCACGAAGGAGCTTCGTGACTCGGTCGTGTTTTTCGGCGGCGGTGCTCCTCCGGAAGCGCCCGCCAACGGTTGCTAACACGAGATCAAAACCTTCCCGACCGATGCCCAAGTGACGACTTCAACCCAATTAGGCGTGAAATGGCATCCAGTTTAGAAATGCGGGTCTTCTCGTGAAGGGGCTCCTTTGCCGCCTCCTTCATGTCGTAGTACGCCTTTGCGGTCGCTCTCGGATCTTCTTCCACCACCTCCAATCCTTGAACGGCTTCAACGTCTTCAAGCAAGTCTCGCCATTCCGGCATCTTGATCAAACCCCTCGAGGTCCGGTCTCACCACCGCCTCCGTAACCCGTTGGGGTTCCCCAAGGAGGATCCAGCGGGTATAGTTTGGAACATACCCGTTCGCCCAAATATCATTTCTCATCTGTCGTTGCTCTTTCCTTGTCTAGTTCTTACACTTGCTACAGGGACAAAACACCCGAATCGCCCCTTTAGAAGCTGGGCCAAATGCCTTCTCCAGGAAGTCCCCGGTCCCCTTAACCCATTCATTGGTCTTGTCTTTGAATCCCGTGTACATCCACTCACGGTCAGCCATCCTCTGTCATGCGCCAACGTAAGCGAGTAATAAGACCAACATCTCGCATCTACAAGGCGTTCCTACCATCTACTAGGTGAAGGATAGGTCCTAATCCCACCCGAGGATGCGTAGATGAGGTTAGCTTCCATGCTCCGCTCCGTCCGAGACGGAATTTCGGCAACACCTCCCCGTTGTTCTCCCGATACACGTCCCGACAGGAGAGTGTGTATCCGGAGAACAACGGGAGGGGCCGACGAAACTCCGACCCGGACGGGGCGGAACATGGAAGCTAACCCATCTACGCATCCTCGGGCTGTCCAAAAAACGTGGACAATCCGAAAGAGAAACCGTCGCAGATATGCAATGATCCGCATACCAACGACCGCGAATCCCTTTCGGACGGGAGACGCCTAACTCGGTTACGCAATGTACTTACAACAACTACAAGGAAGAGAGGTGAATTATACCTAGGCTGGCGGCGCAGAGGCGGGTAGGTGCACGAACACGGTCAAGGTCCCCTCTGACAAGTCCTGCTCTGCAAAGCAATAAAGATATCAATATTTGTTGAAAATTTCGGCAGAACCTCCCCGTACGGGGAGGTTCCAAGACCGCAAGAAAACCGCCGGCTCGAAGGCCGGCGTCCACATTTGCGGCACGATGGCCCACACAACCACAAACCCAAAGACGAAGGCCGTCAACACGAAACGGCGCGATGGCCGACAACCCTAGATCTTTACCTTCTCCTCCCGACGCGCGTGGACGGACGACGTGGACGAACGGCGTCGGGACGTGGACGAACGGCGTCGGGACGACGTGGACGAACGGCGCGGCGACGTGGACGGACGGTGGATGAACGAAGCGGACCTTCTCCGGCTCCTCCTCCTCTCTTCCTCCTCCCCTTCTCCTTCCTCTCCTCCCCTTCTCCTTCCTCCTCCCCTCCTCCTTCCTCCTCCCTTCTCCTTCCTCTCCTCCTCCTTCTTCCTCCTCCCCTTCTCTTCTCCTCCTTCTCCTCCTTCTTTTCTTCCTCCTCCCCTTCTCTTCTCCTCCCCTTCCCTTCCCTTCCCTCGCCTCCTTCTTCCTTCCTTCCCGCCGGCGGGAGCGGGCGACGGGCGGCGCCGGGCGGGGAGTAGGGGACGGGCGGGAGCCGCCGGGGAGCGTGGCGACGGCGGGCGCGCCGGGGAGCACGGGACGGGCGGAGAGCGGGGATGCAGCGGAGCGGCGCCGCGGACCGGGGCGGAGGCGGCCGCGGCGGTGAGCTGCGGGCGGCGACCGCGCCGGCGAGGAGCGGCGGGCGGCGGCGGGCGCGGGACGGGGGGGGGGGAGGCGCAGGCGGGGCAGCGGAGATCCGGGGGAGATCCGGCCACCGGCCGGCTGGTCACGGAGAAAGTGGCGGCAGCGGTGGCCGGCGACGGCGGGCGGGCGAGCGGCGGCGGCGGTCGGGGCTGAGAGAGGGAGAGAGAAGTGAGAAGAAGAAGAGAGAGAGAGGAGTGGGCCAGCCCGTTATTCCAGGTCAGGACGGCAAAACCGTGCCACGTGGCCTGGGCCACATACTTTGCCGATGGCCGGCCATCGGCAAAATATATTTGCCGATGGCTTTCCAAGGCCATCGGCAAAAAATATTTTTTTTTTGTTTTTTTCTTCCCAATTTTTTTCTGGTGTCTTCCTACCTCACATACAAGCCACCTCCAAAATTTTGGACGATTTTGAACTTTTGAGCTATATTTTGTTAATTATTTTGTTTTCTTTGAATTTTTCCCGCAACTCAAAATTTGAACTACAGGTACATGAAATAATGCACACTTTTGATTCAAAAAATGATATTCATGGTTCTCGGAGTATGTTGAGGCCGTATCCAGGACCTCGCATGAAATTACGACCCGGTTGGCCTCGTAACATGGGTAGTGACGTGCCCGGAAAGTGTTTTTAAATTCTATAAAATCCAAACGAAGTCCTAAATTGACGAAACTTGACGAGTTGTCTCGCCATCGCATGTGTAGTGTGTGGTAAAAATTTCAAAAAGTTTCGAACAAGTTGTGACGTCGGATGGTCAAAACCCAGACATCTCCACATGTGATCACGTGATCACATGTGGAGATGTTTGGGTTTTGACCATCCGACGTCACAACTTGTTCGAAACTTTTTGAAATTTTTACCACACACTACACATGCCATGCCAACACAACTCGTCAAGTTTCGTCAATTTCGGACTGCGTTTGGATTTTATAGAATTTAAAAACACTTTCCCGGCACGTCACTACCCATGTTACGAGGCCAACACGGTCGTAATTTCATGCGAGCTCCTGGATATGGCCTCAACATACTCCGAGAATCATGAATATCATTTTTCGAATCAAAAGTGTGCATTATCTCATGTACCTGCAGTTCAAATTTTGAGGTGCGGGAAAAATTCAAAGAAAACAAAATAATTCACGAAATATAGCTAAAAAGTTCAAAATTGTCCCAAACTTTGGAGGTGGCTTGTATGTGACGTAGGAAGACACCAGGAAAAAATGGGAAGGAAAAAACAAAAAAAAAGGATTGTTTGCCGATGGCAAAGCCATCGGCAAACAAGGTGGGCCTGGGCGCTCCCCAGGCTGCCACGTGGCTACGGGTTGCCGTTGGCCGTGTGAAAGCTCTAGTTTGGTTTTTGGTAATTGATGAAACCTAGTGTACTAACTTTTGTCATGAGTGTTGTGAATATGAGCAAGGTAGTACACACCAAGTGATGGAGCAAATGGATCATGGTGGATGGTGATGGTCCAAAAGATGGTCAACTGCTCATCCTTGGAATGGAAATGGAGAAAATCGGAAAATGGACTCAAGGCAAAGGTATAAAATCATAGGGCCATTTTCGGTTTGCACTCAAGACACCATAGAGGGTGTGAGTATTTTAGGTTCGATAACCGTACTATTAAGAGGGGAATTCTATAATTGCTTTGATCACTTAGTGCCACTAAGTTGAGTTGCTTTGCATATGCATGACGCTTATTAACTTGGTGAGATGCGTGAGAAAGCTCGAAAAAATTATTTGTGAAAAGCTAACTCCAAGTTTCTAATTTTATTCGAGATAATTTGGTGGAGTTAGAATTGAAAAGGGGTTTGAAAAGTGGAAATATGAGCTGCTGACTGAATTTCCGGTTCACCCATAAATTATTCCGAGCGAGGGTTCTCTGTTGGTTGGTCCGCTACCTCGTCCCAGTGCGTTTTAACAGAGAGGTGCCACCGGAATTTTCTCCATGCCGAGCCGGAATTTCCGAAGCTGCTGGCTTGCCTGCTGCGCCACCGCCTGCTGCTAGCTCGCCTGCTGCGCTGCGCTGGGCTGCTGGTGGCGTGCCTCTGCTGGCTGGGCCGGCTTGCCTCCGCTCGTATGGGCCGTCTGCGCTAGCTGGGCTGCCGCTGGCGCTGCTACTGCTGGCACTTGCTATTGGGCCGCCGCTGCTGCTCCGCCTTGCCGCGCGGCGTGGGCCAGATTGCAGCTGTCTTGGGCCGCCATGACTATTTCGCTGTGAATTGCTGCTGTGGCATTGCCTGCTTGCCGCATTTGCTGCTGCTGCTTGCTAGCTTGCCAAGGCAGTTGATTCATTTCAAGACAGAGGGCTACGTTCTTTTCTTCCCAGTGAGCGAGCGAGCAGACAGGGCCAGGGGCGCCGCCGTCCCTGCCGACCGTTGGGAGTGGACCGTTGGTGGCCGGCGTCGGCCAGCAGCTGTGGGAGATAAAGTCTGGTGCTTCTCCTCATTCTCCCTCTCTTGGCCATTTGGAAAGAAAGCTCCTTCTCTCTTGCTCTCTCTCTCTCAAACCCTAGAACAAGGAAAAAGAGCTCCAATCCTCCATCCCTTGACTCCATTGATTTGAGCTTCAATCAAGTGAGGGATAGTGTTCTAGAGATCGATTTGAGAGCTCCAAGAGGATCCCCCCATCTCCTCTCCATTCCCATGGTTGGTGCTTGTTCATGAGAGGAGATTGGGAACCCTAGTGTGCATTGCATTTGTGATTCAATTTCTTGGCACTAGGTGGTGATTGCAATTGTGGTAGTCTTGTTACTCTTGGTGATTGCCGTCACCTAGACGGTTGGTGTTGGATTGATTGGTGAGGGGATTTGGTGATTGTGTCCGCCCCCAATCAAGGTGAATTTGTGAGGGGTTGTTGTGGTTCCCCGGCGGAGTGCCTAATTCCAACTCTAGTGGATTGCTCGTGTCATTGAGTTACCGCACTTGTGTGTGGGTTCTTGCGGTGCCTTGCGGGGCGTTGGCTTGAGGGCCACAACCGAGGAACCACCAAGGTGTTGGTCGACACAACGGGGACTAGCTTACCGGCAAGCAAGTGAACCTCGGGAGAAAAATCAATTGTGTCATCTCTTGTCTCCCGGTGCATTGGATTGATTGATATATATATATATTGTTGGGATTATTTATTGGTGATTGGCAACATCCTCTACTCTTCACCGTTGGTATAAAAGTCTTTTTCCCTCTCTTTCATACTTGCAATATATCTTGTGGTAGAGTAGCAAGTAGAGTAACTTAGAGTATTTTATTTATCTTGCTAGCTCTCTAATTAGTTAGAGTAGAGACATAGAATTTGTGTGCTATAGAGACTATAATTATTAGAATTGCAATAGTTGGCTTGCCTAACAATTAGAGCTAGAGCAAACCGCTTTTATCGCCATTTGTGTTACTAATATTTTGCTCTAGTGTCTTGAAGATTTTTTAAATAGGCTATTCACCCCCCTCTAGCCATACTAGGACCTTTCAAGTGGTACCGGAGCTAGGTCACCGATTAATTAAGGCTTAACAACCTTCGGTGTTAAAGTATGGCTCAAATTGTGTTCAATCATGTTGGGAGCAAACCACCTATGTTTGATGGTGTTAGTTCTTTTGCACATTGGAAGAGAAAGATGACAATGCACCTTGGTTCTATTCATGAAAGAGTATTGCAAGTCACCGAGAATGATTTTGCTATCCTTGATCCGGATCATCTCACCGATGAGGATAGAGCAAATAGAACATGCAATAGAATGGCTCTTAATACACTCTACAATGGCATTGACACAAAAGTGTTTGAGGGCATCAAAGATTTGGAATTGGCTAGTGAAGTGTGGACAAGATTGAGTGAAACATATGAGGGCACAAAAGTTGTGAAGAGTGCCAAGCTTTATGGACTCAAGAGTGAGTTTGAGAACTTCAAGAAGAAGGATGATGAAACAATTATTGAGATGTTTCATCGTCTACAAGTGATAGTCAATGATCTCAAGAGCTTAGGGCATAAGACTCAAGATCAAGATTTTTGCCACAAGTTTTTTATTGAGCTTACCTAGAAGATTCAAGATGTTGATCATGATGTTGCAAAGAGATGGGCTTGAAGTAATGAAGCCCAATGATTTGCTTGGTGAAGTATTGACCTATGATAAATATGATCAAGATGTTGATGAGAAAGAGAAGGTGGAAGATGAGAAGAAAAAGAAGACCGTGGCATTCCAAGCCACCTCCTCCAAGGGCAAAGCACCAATCTTTGAAGAAGAACAAAACAATGATGAAGATGGTGACTTTGAAATTGATGATGAGGCACTTGCTCTTGTAGTCAAGAAGATGGGTCACATGTTCATCAAGAGAAGAGGTTTCAAGAAGAGAAATGACAACTTCAAGAGAAATGAGCAACAAAGAAAGTGCTTCAATTGTGATAGCACCGAACATCTTCAAGCCGAATGCCCATATGAGAAGAAGAAGAACAACAACAAGGGCAAATTTGAGAAGAAGAAGAAGCATGAGGCCAAGATGACATTCAAGAAGGGCAAGAATGGTGCATATGTGGTCACTTGGGAGAGTGATAATGATGATGAAGATGAAGATTCATCTAACAAGGCTCTTGCTTCAATTGCTATCAACAAGAAGCCATCAATATTCTCTACATCATCTTCATGCTTCATGGCCAAAGAAACTAAGGTACAATATGATGATAGTGATGATGATAGTGAGATGGAATATGCTCACAATAGTGATAATGATGATGATGATGATGAACCTTCTAAGGAACAATTATATGACTTGATGCAAGAGACTAGAGACATAGCTATTGCCAAGGAAAAAGAGTGTAAGAAGCTTTCAATGAAAGTAGCAATACTTGAGAAAGTTCTTAGTGAGCTTAAAACCACTCATGAGAGTCTAGTGGAAGACCATGAGAAACTTGGTGATGCTCATTCTAAGCTTGAAAAGGCTCACTCATTGCTTCTTGAGCAACAAGCAAAGAAAGTGGTGGTTGCATCTTGTGATATAGGTGTTACTTGTGACATCATTGAGGATTTATTTTATCAACCCATCATCATATCAAATGCTAACCCTTCTTGTAGCTCTTCATCCACCACTACCAACTCTATCTCTACTAGTAGTGATGGTTTCACATGTGATGCCTCACTAATGGTTGAGAATGAGACCCTCAAGAAAGAGGTGGATGAGCGTCGGGTACCTAGATTAGGGGGTCCTAAATCAGGTACGTTAGAGGAAAATGACCCAACCCGTCTTACCTTCAAATCTCCCGAGAATTAACCAGAGAAACCCCAATCCTCCTCACACCGGGCCGGCCCACTACCAGGCCCGCAAGGCCTCAGAGACCCGCCGGCTCAAGCAACGGCCGCTCACCCGCTCGAGAAATACGGAAACCGCCGAGCGTACGACCGCCGAGACGATGGCGTAAACCGCTCGAGCGAGCGACCGCTCGAGCGGGACGGAGAACGCCGAGCGAGCAGCCGCCGAGTCCGCCCACAAACATTACCTATCCAAGACACGCACATGGCTGCAGATATGTAATAGTGGGAAGTATGCTTGCTCCGCCTAACCCCATGGCTACAAGTGCGCGGCATGGAGAGAAGAACGCCGGTCACTTCTCCTATTCCGCTGCCCATACCCGGGATATAGGCATGCCTGTGCAACACTATTGCACCACGTCGAGTACCGTGGCGCGAGCGGCATTCCCTCCCGACGCCGTCGTCAACACTCGTGCCACCAACTACGTCGTCCCGTCCCGTCGCTCGGATCACGCCCCCTCGAGGCGGCTACCAACCACTCGAGGAATGGTGACGGACGCAACCCGAACAAGGGACGCACAAGGTGTCCCGTCTTTCCCACCTCGACGACCATACCGCGGGGTTCCCGGCGCACGTGCTCGACTACGACAGCGCCATACCTCGACTACGTCGACCACGATCGAGAAGGACCGGCAGCCATCGCGGCCATGCCGCTGCTGTGCTCGAACTGCACGAGAGAGCGTCTACAGCTCGCGACTCGACACGGTGCATGTAGCTCGACGTCACGCCACGACAGCCCTATCTACTTTGTATTCCTGAGCCTCCCCTTGGCCTATAAAAGAGGATGCCAGGGCCTAGTCTAGAGGAGGTTTTTTTTTCGGACACCTTCATTCACAACACATTTCCAAGCACGCTAAGTCTCAGGACTCGCTTGTATTCACCCCTGTACAAGCACCCCGGTGCAAGATAATACAAAACTCTCCCCTCTGCTGGACGTAGGGCACTCTTTGCCTGAACCAGGATAAACGATTGTGTCCATCTTGCATCACCATCCGGATTAGGGAGCACGCATAGAAATTTACTCGTTGGTGTAATACCCCCGGGTACGAAACACCGACGCTTGGCGCGCTGTAGGGGGCTCGCGTGTTTTCACCCGATTCCCGCCATTTTCCGGATGGCATCACCCACTCCTTCGTTTCCGTTCGCCACGGTGATCCGGTTTGGAAGTCTAGAGTTCGTGTCGCCGCCCAGCCACGACATGACTCTACTCGATCGGTGAACCTGGGAGGGGGACGCCGTCACCCCGCACGCACGCCGGCGGGGCCGCGTGCCGACCGCGCCACCATGGCTCGCCACCACGTCGCCGACGCCACCAAGATCGCCATCACGGCGCCAGCAGCTACGAGCCTTGAGCACCCGCTCGTGTGCCCTCCCGCCCCAGATGCCACAACGCACCCGCCCGAGGTGCCAAGTGTGCGGCGGGAGGTGCCACATGGACAGGAGTCCTTGACGTGGACCCTAGCTTCACGTTTGCCATGCGCTCGTCAAGAGAGCCCGGCGTAGCGCTCGACGCGCGCACGGCCGACGCCGCCCAACCCGTCGCCGCACGGATCTACCGAGCTCATCGCAGCTCCCGTTTGGGTTTACTAACGCCGCCACCACGTATGCCAACGAGATCCGGCCGGTCATGGGACCGCGGAGGAGAGCCCCGGCCCCCTCCCCGCGTGTCACCATGGACCTGGAGATCGTATGGCCGGCGTCAGTAGACCGCGGGTTTGACAGAGCACCTGGCTCACAACACCACACCGCGGTCGGGGATATGCGCCGCAGGATCGAGGAGGAGAGCACGGGGAGGCCCTGGACGCCGTCCAGCGCTAACCCAGACTCCGATGACTCGGACTCAGGGTGCTATGACCCGGCTCGCGAGTGTTTTCATCTCAACGACAACGTTCCGTCGGATGAGGAGACCAGAGATGGCGCGACCGTGGCCGTCCCTACAGCCTAACCGGCGACGTGACCCCGGCGGCGGGACGTCGGCAGCCGCAGCCCCGCAGTGATTGAGCCACGCGGACCGCCACCACAAGCCCAAGATAACCGGCGGCCCGAAGACGACGCTCAAGCGGCACAATGGGCTCACCGGGGAAATCGAGGCCAAGATGAATGAGGAACGCGCAATCCGGAACCGCTCAAGCGCGCGCTGAGCAGAACCATCCGCCCTCCTCGAGCTCTTGGCGCTCGAGGAAAGGCGCGAGACGTCTTCAACCGCATCGTCAACGACGGCGACCGGAAGCGCCACCCGAGCAGCCCATTTCCTCGAGCAAGCCGGGAATGTACTTGCGGCAGCTATGCTGCTGCGAGACATGCCGGCGCCCTCGAATCCGCATGCATTACGGATACGAGATGAGATCCAAGGGCTCCTCCAAGTCGCGGCCGTCCAGCAGGCCGAGAGCTCAGCCTCGAGACAGCGTGAGGTAGCCCTGTAACAACCACGACACGAGCGGGAGGGTTCCGTCCACCAGAGGCACCCTCGAGGTGGTAGAGCACCCGCTCGAGAACGCATCCTCGACAACCGCGCGCTTCAAGATGCGCGTCATGACATCAACGACAACCGACGACGCAAGGCCGCGGGTGCCGAGGACCGTGGCTACAAGGCCCATCGAGGGGGACGCTACGACAGCCGACGAAGATCGGCAGACTCTCGAGCCACCAGCCCTCGAGTCTTCGGGCCGAGCTATCCGCAACACACCGTTGCCAAACCCGTTTCGACCCCCACGAGCGTGGTCAAGTACAACGGGGAGACCAAGCCGTAACTCGGGCCGCCGACTTCCGGCCGGGGCCCGCGCCCGGGAGGGGCTCGAGAGGATAAGGCAATCATACGCCGCCTCCCATCAAGCTCTCTCGACACCGCTCGACGGTGGCTCGAGGAGCTCCCCCCCCATCGATCCACGATTGGGCCGACCTAGTCCAGATTTTCGAAGGGAACTTCAAAGGCACGTACGTCCGACCCTAAGAACTCGTGGGATCTCCGTCAGAATCGCAAACAAAATGCCACGGAATCTCTCCGGATTTTGCTCGACGTTTCTCCAACCGCGCACCGAGCCGCCGCACATCCCACCACGACGTCATCTTGGCGTTTGTCTCGTGCACCACGTGCAAAGAGCTCGTGCGAGAGCTCGGCGCAACCGCCCAAAGACGGTGAACGAGCTCATGGACGTCGTCGCCGACTACGCCGCCGGCGACGAGGCCGTGGGGGCCTTCTTTGGTGGGGCCGGGAACAAGCCCGCGCCGTCCCCAGGAGGAGGCGAGGGCTCGAGCAAGGACCGAAGAAGAGCGGGAAGAAGAAGAAAGGCATCGCAAGGCAAGCGCGCGGCCGTGGAAGACGAGGTTGCCGCAGCCGAGCGCAAAAAGCCTAGACCCTCCGGATGGGGGCGTTTTCGACAAGATGCCTGGCGCCCGTGCCCCTACCACAAGGAGCCGGTCAAGCATAACCTCGAAGACCGCCGTATGCTTCGAGGTTACTTCAAGAAGCTTGGCATTGACAAGGACGATGGCAAGAAGGATAAGGGTGACGAGGATCGAGCCAACGACGACGACGACGGTGGGTATCCGCCCATCACCGAGTGCTACATGATCTACGGCGGCCCGACCACCCGCATGACACGCCGAGAGCGGAAGGCCGAGCGCAGGAGGTTTTCGCCATAAAACCCGCCACGCCTCAATTCCTCGACCGGTCGGATGCTCCCATCACGTTCGACCGTGATGATCATCCGACCATGTCACCAATCCCGGCCGTACCCTCTCGTCGTCGCGCCGATCATCCTCAACGCCCGCTTCACCAAGGTACTCATGGATGGAGGTAGCAGCCTCAACATCATCTACATGGAGACCCTCACGTTGCTCGGCCTCACTAGAGCCGATCTCCCGCCCGAGCGCCGGGGCTTCCACGGGGTGGTCCCCGGCAAGAAAGCGCTCACGATCGGCCGCATCGACCTCCCCGTCGTCTTTGGGACACGCCGAACTTTCGTCGAGAGGTCTTAACTTTCGACGTACCCAGCTTCGAGGGGACGTACCACGCTATCCGGGCGTGCCGTGCTACACAAGGTTCATGGCGATCCCCGCCTATGCCTACCTCAAGCTCAAGATGCCGGACCGAAAGGAGTCATCACCGTCGCTCCACGTACGAACACGCCTACCACCGCGATGTGGAGTGCGTCGAGAACGGGGAATCACCGATGAACGTGCGGGAACATCGAAGACCTAGCCATGATGCTCGATCACATGGCGGCCGGAGCCTCTCCTCCAACACCCAAGCGACAGCCGGCAACTTTGACCCCGCCGACGACACCAAGAAGATTCCGCTCGATCCAAGCTCCTCGGGGAAAAGACGCCGGTCATCGCCGCCTCCCTTAACAAAGCAAATAGGAAGCGGTGCTCGTCGATTTTCTCCGCGCAAACGCCGACATGTTTGCGTGGAGTCCCTCGGACATGCCCGGCATACCGAGGATGTCGCCGAGCACGCCTTGGAGATCCGTCCCGGTTCAAGACCTCCGTCAAGCAACGCCGCGCCGCTTCGACGAGGAGAAGCGTAGGATCATCCGCGAAGAGGTCGAGAAGCTCGAGAAGGCCGGATTCATCAAGGAGGTACATCATCCCGAGTGGTTAGCTAATCCCGTATTAGTAGAGAAAAAGAATGGGAAAATGAGGATGTGTGTAGATTACACTAGTTTAAATAAAGCATGTCCCAAAGTCCCATTTCCTTTACCTCGAATAGATCAAATCGTTGATTCCACCGCGGGTTGTGAAGTACTTTCTTTCCTCGACGCCTACTCGGCTACCACCAAATCAAAATGAAGGAGTCCGACCAGCTCGCGACTTCATTCATCACCCCCATGGGCATGTATTGTTATGTCACAATGCCTTTCGGCCTTCGAAACGCCGGGCAACATACAACGCCGCATGCTCCATGTCTTCGAAAAACACATAGGAGAGACCGTCGAGGCCTACGTCGATGACATCGTTGTCAAGACTCGAAAAGTAGAAAACCTTGTCGAGGACCTCAAGTTGACGTTTGGATGCCTCCGGCTAAGAACATCAAGTTGAATCCCGAGAAGTGTGTCTTCGGCGTGCCTCGAGGCATGTTGTTAGGGTATATCGTCTCCCGGGCCGCGGCATCGAGGCCAATCCCGAGAAGGTCGCGGCCATCATGAGAATGGGGCCGATTCGAGACCTAAAAGGGGTACAAAAGATCACCGGATGCTTAGCCGCACTCGCCGGTTCATTGCGCGTCCGGGAGAAAAAGCTTTGCCTCCGTACCGGCTCCTCGTAAAATCCGAGCACTTCACGTGGACGCCCGAGGCGAGGAGGCCCTCTCGAAATTGAAGAGCATGCTCACATCTCCTCCCGTGCTCGTGCCGCCGACCGGCTCGAGACAGCCTACTCCGCCGAATCCCTCCTCCTCTATGTTGCCGCAACCACTGTGTGGTCGCACGCCATAGTGGTCGAGAGGCAGGAAGAGGGGCACGCGCTCCCCGTCCAGCCGGCCGGTGTATTTCATCGCTGAGGTGCTCTCGGACGCCAAGGTTCGATACCCCCATATCCAAAAGCCGCTCTACGCAATCGTACTCACCCGTCGAAAACTCCAAAGACTACTTTCTTAGCCACCCTAAGTGACGGTGGTAACATCATTCCCACTTGGGGAAATTATCCGTAACCGGGAAGTCGTGGGTCGAATCGCCAAGTGGTCTGGCCGAGCTCATGGGCGAGACCATCACGTACGCCCCACGAAAGGCTATCAAATCTCGTGTGCCGGGCCGACTTTGTCGCCGAGTGGACCGACGTCCAACTCCCCTCGCCCGCATCCAGCCGAGCTATGGACCATGTACTTCGACGGGTCACTTATGAAGACAGGAGCAGCGCGGGCTTGCTCTTCATCTCACCTCTCGGAGTACACATGCGTTACGTAGTACGCATCCACTTTGCCGCCTCGAACAACATGGCGAGTATGAGGCGCTCGTTAATGGGTTGCGCATTGCCATCGAGCTTGGGGTCCGACGCCGATGCTCGGGGCGACTCGCAGCCTTGTCATCGACCAAGTAATGAAAGCCTCGAGCTGCCATGACGAAAAATGGACGCATACCGCAGTTGAGGTGCGCAAGTTGGAAGCCGTTTCCATGGTCTCGAGCTCAACCACATCCCAAGGCGCTTCAATGAGGCCGCAGACGAGCCGGCCAAAATCGCTTCATCTCGAGCGCCGCTACCACCGACGTCCTTCTCGAAAGACCTCCATGAGCCATCCGTAAAGTGGGACTCGGGGTCCGGGGCAGACAGCCGTTGAGCCCCTTCGACGGGGCCACAAGCCATGGAGATCGACCAGCTACGAGCCCGCCAACCGACCGGCGTGCACCATTCCTCGAGTATCTCATTCGAGGGGAGCCGCGCAGGATCGAACGAGGCGAGACGACTAGCTCGTCGAGCCAAAACTTACGTCCTTACGGAGACGACGAGAGCTCTATCGCCGGAGCCCAACCGGCGTACTCCAACGGTGCATCTCGATCGAGGAAGGCAGAAGCTACTCGAGACATGCACTCGGGAGCTTGTGGTCACCACGCCGCGCCAAGAGCCCTTGTCGGGAACGCTTCCGGCGAGGCTTTTACCGGCCCACCGCAACCGTTGACGCCATCAAGCTTGTTCGAGCGTGTGAAGGATGCCAATTCTACGCCAAGCAAACGCATCTTCCAAAGACACGCGCTCCGATGATCCCCTCACATGGCCATTTGCGGTCCGGGGGCTCGATCCGGTCGGACCCTCAAAAAGACGACGGAGGCCACACCCACTTGCTCGTGGCCATCGATAAGTTTACCAAGTGGATCGAGGCCAAGCCCATCACTAACATCCGCCGGAGCGAGCGGTCGAGTTCTTCACCGACATCATCCATCGCTTCGGAGTCCCTAACATCATCATTACCGACAATGGCACCCAGCTTCACATGTGCAAAAAGTTCTTGGACTTCGCGATCGGAACCACATCCGTGTGAACTGGTCGGCAGTCGCCTACCCTCGAACTAACGGCCAAGTCGAGCGCGCAAATGGCATGATCTTGCAAGGTCTAAAGCCAAGGATTTTCCAACGCTTGAACAAACACGGCAACAAGTGGGTGACCGAACTCCCATCTCGTCCCGTGGAGTTTGCGGACGACCGAGAGTCGAGCCACCGGGTTCACCCCGTTCTTCTTGGTCTATGGGTCTCGAGGCCGTCCTCCCCACCGACCTCGAATACGGGTCCCCGACTCGTGGCCTACAACGAGCGTACAAACCGGGAAAGACCGGCAAACGCCATCGACCAAGCCGAAGAAGCTCGAGACACGGCGCTCCTACACTCGCGCTACCAACGTGGCTACGGCAATATCACGAAAAGAATGTGCGCAAGAGGGATTTCAACGTCGGCGATCTCGTGCTCCGTCGACGCCAAGATAACAAGGGGCGCCACAAGCCGACTCCTCCCCGGGAAGGTCCGTTCATCGTGGTCAAAGTGTTGAAACCAGGACGACAAGTTAGCCGACGAAAAGGCTCGACCTCACCAACGCGTGGAACATCGAACAGCCTACGTCGCTTTTTCTCCTAGGCCTCGATGCCTTGTACATATTTTCGCTTAAAATTTTAGCGCCGTATGAGTAAATAAGTCAATTTCTTACTTTTTGTTCATACGCAAGGTGGGCTCGACTTTGTTTCCACAAAGTCAAGCCCCCTCGGGGCTAGACCAGGGGAACCCCCGAAGTCCTCGAAAAACGCCCCTAGTTTTTTCAAACAAGTGCTCGACGTAATCTTTCCCCTCCTCGCCTCGAAACTTTTCGAAAGCTAAGTATTTGCGTTACCTCGAGCTCGTCGAGCCGTGGCGATCGAGCACAAGGCTTCCCACGCTTCCGAGCTACGGCACCTTAACTCATCCCCTCTCGAAATGGTCCGAGCACGCGCCAACGCTTAGCTAAAACAAAGTAAAGGCAGGAAGTGGAAAATGACATCAAGCGCAAGGAGAAAACTAGAGCATAACGATTAACGATTATAAACATCTGAGTATGACGGTTCAAGGCCACTTGGGCCACTCCCATAACCAAAAATACTTGTTTTCTTACAAGGGCCTTGTTGCCCAGATTACGGCTCGCAGCCGGTTGGAATCTACTCTACGCCCGGGAGGACTTCATGCATGCAGACGCCTCCAAGACGGCGCCCGGGTTCTTCGCCTCGGCCTTGAGCCGCTCGATCCGGGGTTGACCCTCCTTCTTGCTCGCCCTCGACGTAGGCAAAGCCGTCGCCACGGCCTCCATCCCGGTCCGGCCTCCTCCTCGAGACGCCGAACCCCGAGTAGAAGATAGCCATCGTCCGGCGCACGCCGAAGACGAGGGCATCTCGGACACGGCCCCGCAGAGAAGCGCCGAACTCGACGACTCGGTTGGCGTACCCACGGCCGGCGCCCGGCCCTCGACGTCCACCACGGCGCGAAGCCCCGCTTGGCGCCGAGGGTGTCGATGGCGCCGGTGATGCGGGCCTTGGACGAAACCTCGCCATCAAGCAACACCGGGTCAGCCTTGCGTCCTCACGCGCGCCCGCCAGTCCGCCTCCAAACCCGAAAAAGATGACAAGAATCAAGTACTTAATCGTACTCGAGCAACCCGTATAAGTCACGCACAAAAAAGGACTAAAAGACTCGAGCACTCACCGGGCAGCGGGTCGAGAGCCTTTGCTCACGATCGAGCGCCCGCGTAAGTTCACCCTCTTTTCTCCGGAGGACGCGCCGACGTCGTGTTTCTCCACGCGCAGCCTCCTCATAAGCCCCGCCGGCACCCCGGATGGCAAGGTCTTTCGTCGTCATCTCTAGGCGGAGATTTACCGCTTCCGTCCGGAGACCGCCGCCCGCTCTTTCTCCGCTTCGAGCGCGCTAGCAAGGGCCTCTTTTTCGGCAGCCACCCGGTGACCGAGGCCCGGAGCTCCTTCACGTAAGGCCTCGACGCCGGCCTTCTCCTTCGGAGCCGCTCCATGTCCCGCCGCTTGGCCTTGTAGCCCAGCCAGCCGCGGTAGCCGCGTCCCGCTTGAGCCGCTCGAACGCCGCATGCAGCCGCGCATAATTCCGACGAGCGGTCTCGCCCCCCCGCGCGGCCCGAGCGAGCTTCACCCGCTCCCCCGCGCGCCGCCCCGGCCCCGCGCCACTCGAGCGAGTTCGTCGTGGGCTTTCTTGGCATCCTCCTTGGCGGCGTCTGTGGCGGCGTTGGCCTCTCGAAGAAGCCGTGCAGACGGTGCGGCTCGGGCTTCAAAGATCCCGCCCCAAGCGCACATACCGCCGGATTCGTCCTCACTCTCACAGAGCGCGGATGTGAACCGACTTGGCGTATGAACAGCCTTTGCGCCGTCTAAGCCACGAGAGAGGAAAAGTCAAATACAAGTAGCGATAAGTCAAACACAAATAAAAGGGGGTCGTGCTCGAAGGTACTTACGTAAGAAAGCCGGGCAGGTCCTCGGAGACGAGCGACGAGCGGCCTTCGAGCGTGTTCAAGCCACCGACGGCGCTCCTCGGCCTCCATATGCGCCTCGAGCTCCCCTCGATCGTTCATCACGATCGCAGGGCCTCGTGGTCGAGAGGGTCGGGGAGCACCGCCGGCGGCCTTTCCCACAAAGGGAATTCCTCCCGCATCTCCTTGTCGACGGAGGAGTGGAGTCTCCTCACCGCTCCAAATCGACGCCCGCCGTCACCACCCGCCGCCCAGGGGCGTCGGACGTTGCGGCAGCCCCGGGAAGAGGACGCCCCGGGCGAGCACCCGCGCCTCAAGCCTCCTCCGTTCTTCAATAGAGGCATCGGAGGGCTCAACGGGTCCGAGACCAACCGACCGCATATGGCCGTCAACGATGGCCGCCGCCGTCCGCCTCCTCCGGGCCTCCTCCTCCTGGTCGGCCTCGGACATAACGGTGAACTCCACTCGCCCGTCGTCGAGTCGGGCACAAGGTGAGGCACCACGACCTCCCCCAACCGCGCCGTGCGCGGCGCCGATGTGGCGCTGTGCAAGTGCTCCTCGTGTCGCTCCTCCCTTTGATCGCCGCCCGGGTGCTCATCGCCGCCATACGGCGGCGCGGGCGGCTCCGCCCGCCGCCCCACCTCCCCGCGCGCTCCTCTTGCTCGCCCCGCCGCTCCACTTGCGGCCGGATCTCCTCGATGCCGGGCCGGCGGCAGGCCGCACCACCGGTCCCACCCGCCGCGCCACCGGCTCCTCCGCCTTCTCACCCTCCGGTGTGGCGCAGGTGCTCCTCGAGCGCATCCTCTCGAGCGGCAGCCCGGGCCTCACCCTCCTCAACCCGTTGCCCACCGAGGACTCGACCTCCATGTCCCGAGGAGGGGTTGAGGCCCGGCCGGCCGGGCTCGTGCACCGGTCCCGCCTCCCCGCATCTCCACATCTCCCACGGGCCGGCCGGCGGCCGCGGCGTCTCCTCCCCCTCCTTCTCCCCGCGCTCCTCCTCGAGCCGGCGCAGCCGACCGGCCAGAAGATCGGGCGCCCGAGCCCGGACTCTCCTCGAGCACGATGGGCCGCCGCTCCGATCCAGCCCCCGTCGCCGGCCCGACACCATTGCCCTTTGCTCGCCCGCCGCCGCGCCACCTGGGGCCGCGCCCGACGATGCCGGGGTCTCGAGCGGGACGGCGGTCAAGGCCGTGGTGGTGGGGGCGTCCTTCTCCTCCGCCGCTTGGCCACGACCCCGCACCTACACGGATGCGGCCGCCATCGGGACGCGCGCGCTTGAGCGCATCCTTGGCCCGCTCTAACCAAATGGGAGTAGAGGGAGGGAGAGTCACTCCACCCGGCATCGACGGGGTGCCGCCGACCCTCCCGTGGTCCTCGCCTCTTAGTAGGCACCATGGAAGGGAGGGATGGCAAGGACCGGCAGGAACGCTTAGTCCCGGGAAGAAAGAGAAAAACAAAAATCATTGTGACAAAATACTCGCACACAAACAAAACAATGCATTAGGGAGTAGGTCGACCAGAGACTTACCCCGCGGTCGGAGTAGCGCCGCTCAAGCCGCTTGGCTTGCTCGGAGCGCCGGGGCTTCCGAGCCTCGCTTGCCCCCTCGAGTCACTCGAGGACTGGGGGCCTCGAGCCCGCCGCTTGTGCCGCCGAGGGCTTCGAGACCCCGGCAGCCCGCTCCCGTTTTAGCCGACTCCTTGGGCGGCTCGGGCACGCCGTCCTCACCGGATCCCGGGACCCGCGAGTCGGGATCCCCCGCCCGGCGGCCGCAGAGGGAGCCCGGCGCGCGTCGCCGGACGTGCAGAAGATGAAGTGCGCACATTTGCAGCCTCCCCGCCGCCGGGTGTGCGCGCCCGTTGAAGAGGAACGGTGGCGGGAGGAAGATTCCCGCCGCGTCGGAGACGGCGCCGCCGCGCCGGAGACGGCGCCCGCCCGCCATGGCTGGGAAGGACGGGCGACTCCTCCCGCCGCCCCCGCTTGAGCCGGCGACGACGAGCGAGTGCGGCGGCCGGGAGTATTGGGACGCCCCACCCCGTTGCCCCGTTTGGGCCGACGACGGCGCGAGCACCGCGGCTCGACGACCCTCCCGCCGACCCGCTCGAACGAGCGACGAGTCGTCGCGCGAAGGCCCGGCGCAACGTTGGCCTCGCACGCGAGAGCGAGCAAGCGTCGTGGCTCGAGCGACGACGGCGTCATCACCGACGGCCGCCTCGTCATCATCGTCATCGTCATCTTCCTCCTCGTCCTCATCGGACGACTCGAGACCGGGGTCGGGCCGGTCGGGTCCGCCGCAGCGTATTTCACGTTCCCGGCGGCGCCTAGCCTTGCGCTTCTCCTTCTCCTCTAGCGCAAGGGCTTTCGCGCCTTCTCCTCCCTCCTCGAGACCACGGCGGTATGTGCTCGCTCACCCTCAAGCGTCTTACCTCGCGGCCGGCGCGTCCTCCTTCACCGGAGGCCTCGACTCCGCGTGGTCGTTGATGTTCGGACAAAAGAGCAGCCTCGATAAGAATTGCTCAAGTAAAAGAAACGACGAAAAGAGGATCTCGAGAAAACTTACGTAGCCGAGCAGTGTTGTACTCCGGCGCATGCGGAAGAGGCCGACTTGGTTCTCGCCAAAGTTCCTCCCCCGTCGATTGCGTCACGCACCCGAGCCACGATCGTAGCGACCGGGAGAGGCTCGTCGGACATCCCGCGGGCCGCAAGCGCCGCAGGTCGGCGTTCTCCGTCATCCGGTCGAGCCGCAGCGGACGCTCGGCGAGCGGAAGCACCCGGCGGCCGTGGAACTCGGCCACCACATGCGCGATGTTGAGGAAGAAGTTGCCGGACCTCCGGCTGCGCAGCTCGAGATGGCGTCGAGCAAAGAGTTCATACGGGCCGGGCGCGCCGCCGGCCGGCCATGCGCCCGCTGAAGCCGGGCTCGGTTAGCACCGCACCGGTATATTCCCGGAAGAGGCCCCCTCGTTGCGGAGGTAGAACCATTCTCGATCCCAGCTTGGCGTTGTTCGACGACCACGTGCCGGACAACCAAGATTCCTTCCTCTTCAGCCCGAGCGAGCAGAACCCGCTCGAACATAGCGGCGGATCTTCGGCCGCACCTCCTCCTCCTTCTCCTTCTCCTCCTCCTCTTCCTCATTGTCCTCCTCGTTCTCCTCCTCCTCCTCGTCATCATCACCACCCGTCGTCGGCGGCCTTCTTGCTCTTCACCGCCTTGGTGAAAAGCGTCGCCTTGAAGACGTGGGTGAACAGTCCCATCGCGGCGCCATCCCCAAATATCCTCGCACACGGCGGCATAGGTAGCCGCGAGCGAGATGGAATTGGGGTTGAAATGCCGGAGCTCGACCCCGAAATGGTGGGGAGCGCCCGCATGAAGCGGCTCGGCCGCGCACCAAGTCCCCGCCGGTGGAACCCGATGAAGCTCGGGAATGTAGCCCCGCGGGGATTGGGCTCGAGGTCGCCGTCGTCCGGCACCCTCCACTCCGGTAACCCTCCGCCGGATTAGGCGGAAGTAATCCGCCGTTCACCGATTGAGCAAAGATTCCTCTGGCCACCGTAGACCGAGGCCACGGAGCGCGTCCGCCATCACCACCGGCACAAGGCTTGGCGGCGCCCTTGCCCTTGCCCTTGCCCTTGCCTTTACCGCGCCGCCCGGCCGGAGCTCCGCCCGTCTTCTTGGATGACCTCCCCATGACAGCGTTGACGGAGCGGAACGGGGAGAGCAACGGCGGCCGCAACGCAAGCAGCGGTGGCGCCGGGAGCGGTGGGCGAGAATGAGGCGGTCACGGCTAGAATGGCGTGGCGGTCACGGCGGTGGCGGCAACGGCGATTGCGGAAGACGGCGGCGGCAGATTGGATCTAAGACAGAGCACAACTGCTGGCGTAGGCGGCGAGGAAGGCAAGATTGCGGGGAAGAAGAACCAGGAGCCCCGCTCCTCCATATTTATAGAGCCCAAGATGATCCGCGTGAACCACGTTCAACGGCCCAGATTTCGCCATCCAACGGCCGCGCGCACCCGGCGGACTCGACGAAAAACGGTAACCGCATTAAATGCCCTGACAAACCGTCACCTACTTTTTAGGCGCACACGACGCGAGGTGGAGCGGAACCGTCGCCACGATCACCACGATACGCCGGTTTCCACCTAAAAAGGCGCGCCGCTTGCAACGGACAAACGCGCATCAAATGAGCGCAATGACGGACGTCTCGACGGACGGTCCCTTACACGGTAAGAAACCTGTGGACTCCGGTCCCACAAGTAAGTCTCGAGGAGCGGAGGCCGACCCACGGACGGGTTCGAACAGCCCGCCCTCGAGCACCCGAGTTAGGGGCGCCAATGGGAAGGAACCTCGAAAAGTTCCGCCGAGAACGAACCCTCGAACCCGCATGGCGTGTCCAAGGCCGGCACTATGTATCTAAGAGATCCCGCCGACGGAGGCACTCGAGCCGCCGGCCCCCTCGAACGGGACCGGTCCTCCGGAAACTAAGAGCCCAGCTTCAATGAGGGCGCCCCGGCCACGGCCGTCTCCCTCGAAAGGAGACGAGCTCTCACTTGGACTACCCGCCATCACCACGAGGGTGTGGCGCTCGCCGACCGCGAGTAGTGTCGCACCCTCGTCACTTGGATTTGATCCAAGAGATCCACGAACCGGATCACGACTCCAGCCCCACCTATCCGGGGCACGGGGGCTCGAGTCATACAAAAACCTCCCTCGACACAGAGGAGCAGAAAACTCGGGGGCTCGAACAAGAGAACGTAAATCTTCTCGCCTCGAGATACCACAACTCCAATTAATAATACCCTTGCCCAAAATCGTTCATTTCAAAGCCCCCGAGGAATGCCTCACTCCTCCGGGGCCTCGGGGCTACCCTCGCGGGGACGCGCGCGCCCCCCACGGAGAAAGGACGAAATGACTCCTCGAAATACCGACAATAATCCCAACTCTAGGTACTTTAACTCCACTTCATGATCCCTTGTTTGAAGTTTCACAATCAAACAAGGGCTCGGGGCTACCGTCGGGTACCTAGATTAGGGGTCCTAAATCGTACGTTAGAGGAAAATGACCCAACCCGTCTTACCTTCAAATCTCCCGAGAATTAACCAGAAACCCCAATCCTCCTCACACCGGGCCGGCCCACTACTGTGCCCGCAAGGCCTCGAGACCCGCCGGCTCAAGCAACGGCCGCCACCCGCTCGAGAAATACGGAAACCGCCGAGCGTACGACCGCCGAGACGATGGCGTAAACCGCTCGAGCGAGCGACCGCTCGAGCGGACGGAGAACGCCGAGCGAGCAGCCGCCGAGTCCGCCCACAAACATTACCTATCCAAGACACGCACATGGCTGCGATATGTAATAGTGGGAAGTATGCTTGCTCCGCCTAACCCCATGGCTACGGTGCGCGGCATGGAGAGAAGAACGCCGGTCACTTCTCCTATTCCGCCGCCCATACCCGGATATAGGCATGCCAGCAACACTATTGCACCACGTCGAGTACCGTGGCGCGAGCGGCATTCCTCCCCGACGCCGTCGTCAACACTCGTGCCACCAACTACGTCGTCCCGTCCCGTCGCTCGGATCACGCCCCCTCGAGGCGGCTACCAACCACTCGAGGAATGGTGACGGACGCAACCCGAACAAGGGACGCACACGTGTCCCGTCTTTCCCACCTCGACGACCATACCGCGGGGTTCCCGGCGCACGTGCTCGACTACGACGCCGCCATACCTCGACTACGTCGACCACGATCGAGAAGGACCGGCAGCCATCAATGGCCATGCCGCTGGCTGTGCTCGAACTGCACGAGAGAGCGTCTACAGCCTCGCGACTCGACACGGTGCATGTAGCTCGACGTCACGCCACGACAGCCCTATCTACTTTGTATTCCCGAGCCTCCCCTTGGCCTATAAAAGAGGATGCCAGTGGCCTAGTCTAGAGGAGGTTTTTTTTTTCGGACGCCTTCATTCACAACACATTTCCAGCACGCTAAGTCTCAGGACTCGCTTGTATTCACCCTCGTACAAGCACCCCGGTGCAAGATAATACAAAACTCTCCCTCTCGCCGGACGTAGGGCACTCTTTGCCCGAACCAGGATAAACGATTGTGTCCATCTTGCATCACCATCCGGATTAGGGAGCACGCATAGAAATTTACTCGTTGGTGTAATACCCCGGGTACGAAACACCGACACTCCAAAGCCTAGCTTTGTGAAGAGCAATGGTCGGTTTTGCTATAGATGCAAGCAAGTTGGGCACCTAGAGCAAAGTTGCAACAAGAAGAAAGAGAACAAGAAACTTGTTAATGCTATATCATTTGATTCTTGTTATGTGCTTACCAAGGGTGAGAAGGGTGTGAAAGCTAAGTTTGTTGGTACACCCATTGTTGGCCCAAAGAAGAAGGCTATTTGGGTACCAAAGAGCTTAGTCACTAACCTACAAGGACCCAAGCAAGTGTGGGTACCTAAGCTTCATTGATTTTCTTGTAGGTTAATTATAAAGCCGGAGGAAGGCATTGGATTATTGATAGTGGGTGCTCTCAACACATGACCGGCACATCTAGAATGTTTGACTCAATCAAAGATAATGATAGTGGTGTTGATTCAATTACTTTTGGCAATAACAAGAAAGGCAAGGTTTTTGGATTGGGCAAAATTGCAATATCAAATGACATGAGCATCTCTAATGTGTTGCTAGTTGAAAGCTTGGATTTCAATCTTCTATCCGTGGCACAAATTTGTGATCTAGGCTACAAGTGTATCTTTGGGGCAAATGATGTTCAAGTTGTTAGTGTGGATGATTCCAACTTGATATTCAAGGGCTTTAGATATGAGAACCTCTATCTAGTTGACTTCAATACTAGTGAAGCATCTTTGACCACATGCTTAATCTCCAAATCAAGCATGGGTTGGCTTTGGCATAGAAGGCTTGGGCATGTTGGCATGAAACAATTGAAGAAGCTTGTGACTCACAAACTTGTTGATGGTTTGAAAGATGTTGAATTTGAAAAGAACAAGCTTTGTAGTGCATGTCAAGCCGGGAAGCAAGTTGGATGCTCTCATCCAAAGAAGAGTACAATGAGCACATGCAAGGCATTTGAGTTGTTGCACATGGATTTATTTGGCCCAACTACATACACAAGCATTGGTGGCAACAAATATGGATTTGTCATAGTGGATGATTTCACAAGATTCACATGGGTGTTCTTTCTTAGTGACAAGAGTGAAGTATTTGACACCTTCAAGACCTTTCTCACTAGAGTTCACAATGAATTTGACATGAGAATCAAGAAAGTGAGAAGTGACAATGGAAGTGAGTTCAAAAATACAAGAATGGAAGAACTTTGTGATCACTATGGCATTGGACATCAATTTTCGGCCAAATATACTCCACAATCAAATGGCCTAGTAGAGAGGAAGAATAGAACATTGCTTGATATGGCTAGATCAATGCTTCATGAGTACAATGTTAGTCAATCTTTTTGGGATGAAGCAATCAACACGGCTTGCTACTACATCAATAGGCTCTATTGTCATCCTTTGCTTGAAAAGACTCCATATGAGCTATTACATGGAAGAAAGCCCAACATTGCATATTTTAGAGTGTTTGGTTGCAAATGCTATATCTTGAGGAAGGGCTCTAGATTGGGAAAGTTTGACAAAAGATGTGATGAAGGGTTTCTACTTGGATATTCAACTACAAGCAAAGCATATAGAGTATGGAACAACTCTAGTGGCATTCTTGAGGAAGTTCATGATGTGCAATTTGATGAGACCAATGGGTCACAAGATGAAGAAGAAAATCTAAATGATGTTGGTGGATCTAGGTTGGTGGAAGCAATGAAGAATATGGACATTGGGGACATTAGAGCAAAGCAAGTGGTTGACATACAAGATGATAAAGATCAAGTGATCACCTCTCCAATGAAGCAAGCTAGTGACTCTCAATTGCAAGATCAAAATGCTAGTTCATCTCATGAAGATAAATCAAATGACCAACCTAGCTCAAGCAATCAAGTTCAAGTGCTCCAACCTCAACATATTGCAAGAGATCATCCAATGGATATGATTATTGGTGACATAAGAAGTGGCGTGCAAACAAGATCAAGGGTGGCTCACTTTTGTGAGCATTTCTCATTTGTCTCATCCATTGAACCAACCAAGATTGATGAAGCTTTGAATGATGAGGATTGGGTTAATGCTATGCATGAAGAGCTCAACAATTTCACTAGAAATGAAGTTTGGGAATTAGTAGAAAGGCCAAAAGACCACAATGTGATTGGAACCAAATGGGTGTTTAAAAACAAGCAAGATGAAGATGGCATTGTTGTGAGAAACAAAGCAAGACTAGTTGCTCAAGGGTATTCTCAAGTAGAGGGTCTTGACTTTGGTGAAACATATGCACCGGTTTCTAGATTGGAGGCAATTAGAATCTTATTAGCCTATGCTTGTGCCCACAACATCAAGTTATATCAAATGGATGTGAAAAGTGCATTTCTCAATGGCTATATAAATGAGCTAGTGTATGTTGAACAACCACCCGGCTTTGAAGATGACAAGAAACCCGACCATGTATACAAGTTGAAGAAGGCTTTATATGGTTTGAAGCAAGCACCTAGAGCATGGTATGAGAGGTTAAGAGATTTCTTACTCTCCAAAGGGTTCAAAATGGGCAAGGTTGATACTACTCTCTTCACTAAAAGGATTGACAATGACTTATTTGTGATGCAAATATATGTGGATGATATCATATTTGGGTCAACCAACCAAGCCTATTGTGAGGAGTTTGGAGAAATGATGGCAAAAGAGTTTGAAATGTCCATGATTGGTGAACTTAGCTACTTTCTTGATCTCCAAATCAAACAATTGAAGAATGGCACTTTTGTGAGTCAAGGAAAGTACATAAGGGACATGTTGAAGAAGTTTGGAATGCAAGATGCAAAGCCAATTACTACTCCTATGGGCACTAATGGTACTCTTGATAGTGATACTAGTGGCAACATGGTGGATCAAAAGTTGTATCGTTCTATTATTGGAAGCCTACTCTATGTGACCGCATCAAGACCGGATGTCATGTTTAGTGTATGCATGTGTGCAAGATATCAATCCTCACCTAGAGAGAGTCATCTCACCGCAACTAAAAGAATATTGAGGTACTTGAAGCATACAAAAGATGTTGGACTTTGGTATCCCAAGGGGCCAAATTTTGAATTGATTGGTTATTCGGACTCCGATTATGGGGGATGCAAGATAAATAGAAAGAGCACTAGTGGCACATGTCAATTACTTGGAAGATCACTTGTGTCATGGTCATCTAAGAAGCAAAACACATGGCAATCTCTACCGCCGAAGCCGAATATATTAGTGCCGGTAGTTGTTGTGCTCAATTGCTATGGATGAAATCAACTTTGAAGGACTATGGTCTCAATTTCAAGAATGTGCCATTGCTATGTGACAATGAGAGTGCTATCAAGATGACAAACAACCCGGTTCAACATGGAAGAACAAAGCACATTGACATTAGGCATCATTTTATTAGAGATCATCAACAAAAGGGTGATATTGCTATTGAGAGTGTTGGCACCGATGATCAACTTGCCGATATATTCACTAAGCCACTTGATGAGACAAGGTTTTGCAAGCTAAGGAATGAGTTGAACATTCTTGATTTCTCAAACATGAGTTGAATGCACCCCATATATATATGACATGCCTCTCCTTCGACAAAGCAAAGGTAACATTATATGACATGTCATTCATACTATGCTAAGGACTTGTTAGTGCATCTAGACATACAAGTTGCATTTGGGGCATTCATGATAAATCAAAAGAATTTGATGTATATATGGCACCACTATTGCTTCTATGTTTGTTTTGATCTAGTGGTGGCATATGACATGTTTGTGAGCTTGCAATCCTAGTGTTGAATCTAGAAAATTTGCTATAAGTGTTTAATTCAACATAGGCAAGATAACCCTTTCTATGAGGTGTGAAAAAGCTTGTCTTTGGTTCAAACCGAATTAAATATCTTTGGCAAGTGATCTAGATTGAACCCCAATTTGACCATACCTTTTTAGAAATAGATGACAAAGGGGGAGAGATGAGTCACAAAGATAATGTTGGGGAGAGATGTGAGAAAGGAAAGGGGGTCAATAATTTTTTTTTTGAAGCACACAAGTAGGGGGAGCAAGCTCATGAACAATTTGTTGCATTTGTATGTGCATTAACATATGACTTGCTCTTTGCACATGTATTTAAATTCTATATATATATATGCTTGTGTGGTGTATGCTAGTATAGATTTTTTATGATGATTGAAATACTAGCATGCATAGGTTGGTAACTAGACTTTTATGCCTTCAAGTAAATCAAGTGCTCTCTTTCTTATAATGTTGATCTCACGGGGTACTTGAGTTTTTGATGTTTGTCTAGTTATCCATGGTGCTAAAGATGGTATATTGGCAACTCCGATGGTAACACGCTTCAAAGGTCCATTCTATATACTTTAGCATCATTTGATAGTAGTAGCTCACCCAAAACTCCATTTCATGCATATGTGAACAATTGAACCAAACTCATATATCACATATGTAGGGGGAGCTAGTACTATCAAAACCGAATTTGAAATGTTTGTCCAACTCCTTTTCATGGTCAAAATGCATGGGCAAACATTTCAAGTTCATAATTTATATTCATTTCATATCTTTGTGAAGGTTGTCATCAATTACCAAAAAGGGGGAGATTGAAAGCTCTAGTTTGGTTTTTGGTAATTGATGAAACCTAGTGTACTAACCTTTGTCATGAGTGTTGTGAATATGAGCAAGGTAGTACACACCAAGTGATGGAGCAAATGGATCATGGTGGATGGTGATGGTCCAAAAGATGGTCAACTGCTCATCCTTGGAATGGAAATGGAGAAAATCGGAAAATGGACTCAAGGCAAAGGTATAAAATCATAGGGCCATTTTCGGTTTGCACTCAAGACACCATAGAGGGTGTGAGTATTTTAGGTTCGATAACCGTACTATTAAGAGGGGAATTCTATAATTGCTTTGATCACTTAGTGCCACTAAGTTGAGTTGCTTTGCATATGCATGACGCTTATTAACTTGGTGAGATGCGTGAGAAAGCTCGAAAAAAATTATTTGTGAAAAGCTAACTCCAAGTTTCTAATTTTATTCGAGATAATTTGGTGGAGTTAGAATTGAAAAGGGGTTTGAAAAGTGGAAATATGAGCTGCTGACTGAATTTCCGGTTCACCCATAAATTATTCCGAGCGAGGGTTCTCTGTTGGTTGGTCCGCTACCTCGTCCCAAAGTGCGTTTTAACAGAGGTGCCACCGGAATTTTCTCCATGCCGAGCCGGAATTTCCGAAGCCGCCGGGCTTGCTCCGGGCCGCGCCACCGCCCGCGCTAGCTCGCTCTCTTCGCTGCGCCGGCTGGGCCGCTTTGGTGGCGTGCCCTCGCTGGCCGGGCCGGCTTGCCTCCGCTCGTATGGGCCGCCTGCGCGCTGGGCTGCCGCCGGGCGCAGCCGCGGGCACTTGCTATTGGGCCGCCGCTGCTGCTCCGCTTGCGCGTGGCGTGGGGATTGGCTGCCTTGGGCCGCCATGACTATTTCGGCTGCGAATTGCTGCTGTGGCATTGCCCGCTTGCCGCATTTGCCGCTGCTTGCTTGCTAGCTTGCCAAGGCGCATTGATTCATTTCAAGACAGAGGGCTACGTTCTTTTCTTCCCGGTGAGCGAGCGACGAGACAGGCTGTGGGCGCCGCCGTCTCCGCCGACCGTTGGGAGTGGACCGTTGGTGGCCGGCGTCGGCCAGCAGCTGTGGGAGATAAAGTCTGGTGCTTCTCCTCATTCTCCCTCTCTTGGCCATTTGGAAAGAAAGCTCCTTCTCTCTTGCTCTCTCTCTCAAACCCTAGAACAAGGAAAAAGAGCTCCAATCCTCCATCCCTTGACTCCATTGATTTGAGCTTCAATCAAGTGAGGGATAGTGTTCTAGAGATCGATTTGAGAGCTCCAAGAGGATCCCCCCATCTCCTCTCCATTCCCATGGTTGGTGCTTGTTCATGAGAGGAGATTGGGAACCCTAGTGTGCATTGCATTTGTGATTCAATTTCTTGGCACTAGGTGGTGATTGCAATTGTGGTAGTCTTGTTACTCTTGGTGATTGCCGTCACCTAGACGGTTGGTGTTGGATTGATTGGTGAGGGGATTTGGTGATTGTGTCCGCCCCCAATCAAGGTGAATTTGTGAGGGTTGTTGTGGTTCCCGGCAGAGTGCCTAATTCCAACTCTAGTGGATTGCTCGTGTCATTGAGTTACCGCACTGTGTGTGGGTTCTTGCGGTGCCTTGCGGGGCGTTGGCTTGAGGGCCACAACCGAGGGAACCACCAAGGTGTTGGTCGACACAACGGGGACTAGCTTACCGGCAAGCAAGTGAACCTCGGGAGAAAAATCAATTGTGTCATCTCTTGTCTCCCGGTGCATTGGATTGATTGATATATATATATATTGTTGGGATTATTTATTGGTGATTGGCAACATCCTCTACTCTTCACCGTTGGTATAAAAGTCTTTTTCCCCTCTCTTTCATACTTGCAATATATCTTGTGGTAGAGTAGCAAGTAGAGTAACTTAGAGTATTTTATTTATCTTGCTAGCTCTCTAATTAGTTAGAGTAGAGACATAGAATTTGTGTGCTATAGAGACTATAATTATTAGAATTGCAATAGTTGGCTTGCCTAACAATTAGAGCTAGAGCAAACCGCTTTTATCGCCATTTGTGTTACTAATATTTTGCTCTAGTGTCTTGAAGATTTTTTAAATAGGCTATTCACCCCCTCTAGCCATACTAGGACCTTTCACGTGGCCATCGGCAAACGACGCTAGTTGCCGATGGCCTAGCAGCGACCATCGGCAAACCAGACGGCGTCGGCCGCCGTCCGCTCCCGGCGAAGTTTGCCGATGGGGTTCGTATGCCGATGGCCCGGCCATCGGCAAATAATAACTTTCTGCCGTTAGCTTTTGTTGCCGATGGCCGAGCCATCGGCAAAAATGTTATATGCCAATGGCATTTGTTCACCGATGGCTCGGCCATCGGCAATAATATATTTGCCGATGGCTCTACTTTGCCATCGGCAAACCATGTTTTTTGCCGATGGCAGATTCCTTGGCCATCGGCAACCTCCTGGGCCGTCGGAAAAAACTCGCTCTCCGGTAGTGACACCACAACACTTTTACAGCGTCATTTGTGTGACGCTAATTTTTTCAACCGATCATCTGACGCTAAATTTCCTTGTACCGATGTATCATCTGACGCTATAAGTATCTAGATTTAGCGTTTAACTGTCTGACGCTAAAATATTCTACAGCATCACACGATCTGACGCCAAATCAAAGTGGGCCCACATTCCTCCAGCGTTCTACTCACATTGAGATCGCGCGCCCAGGTTATATTGGACTCCCGCGCAAATATTGGTACAGCCCGCTAAAACTTTTAGGCTGGCCCATATACATGGAAACCCTAGCACTCTCTTCTCTTCCCCAAATCTCAGCACCGAGCCGCCACCTTCCTTCCTCCCGGCCGTACTCCAATTTCACCAAAATCCCGCTCCCGACCCTCCCCAAATCCCGCCGGCTCGCCGCTCCCCCTGCTCACCCCGCTCCACGCCGCACATCGCCACTCCCCCTGCTCACCCCGCTCCACGCGACGGCGCACGCACGCCGCATCCGCTCCCTGAGCGCTCGCGTCGCGAGGAGCACGCGGCGGCGCAGGCACGCCGCCCCCGCTCCCTGACCACGCGACGGTGGACAACGCCCTCCGCTGGTCCCGCCCCGCTGACCCGCTCCCTGAGCGCGCGTCGCGAGGAGCACGCGACGTGCACGCCACCCCGCTCCCTGACCACGCGACGGTGGACGCCCTCCGCTGGTCCCGCCCCGCCGACCCGCTTCGCCTGGAGCTCTTGGACGGAGGACGCCCCGCGGGCCCCTAGGTCCTTGACAGTGCCGCTCAGAGCTCCTACGTCCCTGCTCCCTGACCGTGCCGCCTGGAGCGCTTCCGGATTTGTGCTGGTTGCATATCCATCGGTATGTCCAAATGCCATATGCTAGAGTTTGTTTCTGATAAATCCGGTTAGCCATTTGGTGACTCATGGAGTTGACAGCACTGATAAATCCGTCCTCCGCGGACGCCTACCCACGGCCCTCCCCGCTCGCACCTTGTGCTGGTGCCATGTCGGGTGCCAAGAGAGCCCATCGTCGACGCCGTGGGCGTCGGTGCAGGCGGGCTAGGGAGCTCAACGCCGACCACGCTGCCGCACCCGCCGCCCCGCGGCGTGGAAGCTCACCGGAGGTCGGGTTGACCCGATGTTGGATGAGCTCGCCGCCTCCCTCGTCGTGCACCTCGTCTGACGCATCGCCGGAACTACCTTCACCTCCACATTTGATCCGGCTGCGCTCGCGGTTATCGACGGCCGGTGGAGGCCGCCGTGGACGCGGCGGACGCGGCCGCTTTGCAGCCTACCCCGGGCTCGGTGGCGCGAAAAAGATGGCCGGCATCGATGCGGTGATTGCCGCCGACCTCGAAGCCCTCCGCCGCTCGCTCCGCCGCTGGGCACCCCGCAACGCCCGTGCCTGCTGCAGCTACTGAAGTCTCGGTGGTTGTGGAGGACCGGTCTCCCTCAGGTTCGAACGGGGGCGGCTGTGGACAGCACGCCTGTGTGGACGTCACCTTCGACGGAGTTGCTTGTGCACCGTGCGGAGCGGTGGCCTTTGACGTCACGCCCGAGGGCACGTCCGACACGTCGGTCCCCCCGGCGTCCTCACCTCCAACCTCACCGACGTCGGCCCCGTCCTCGCTTAGGACCGACCGAGGCATCGGCCGCCTTCATCGACAGCCTCACCCTGCCTATTGTGCCTCCCCTCGTGGCGGATCCCCCACGCCCACGGACTTCCTCCATCAGCGTGGATGAGTGGCGCCTGCGTCGCAGTTCGCGGCTGATGGCCAAGTCGGCCTGTCGCGACCCTAACCCGGAGCGTCAGGCTCGCCGGGTGATGCTCAACAAGTGGTCCGATCGGCCGGCCAATGCGGCGCACGAAACCCCAGATGCCAACATCGAAGTCCGGTTCCACGAAGCCTTTGTTGACGGTCGTTAAGTGTCAATTTTTACCATCAACTAGACATGAAAAAGGATCTAAATATAATTACCATCTAGATATAGGGCTTACACTAATGGAATTCCATGAGTTTTGGTGAATGTCATTTTCAGGGGTGTCACCTGAAAATACCCAAGGAAGGCCCACATGTCGGGTTTACATAGAGATAATCGGGAACCGGTAAAAATTCATGTAACTGAAGGTTCGAGAAGGCTCGGACCAAACGGGAGCTCCGAACGGCTCGGTGGAGAGTCGGCCGCCCCAACCCTAGAGTCGGCCGACTCGCCATCTCAACCATCGGCTCGCCCTCGCGGATCCCTGTTCCACCGCCTTTGAGGATGAATAATAATCGTCCGTTTAGGTCGGTTTGATCCGAGGGGTGGTGCATCCTAGAGGGCTATATAAACAGGGCCCCTGGCCCCTGGAGGAGGCATCCCTTAAACCCTAATTCATTATCTCCCAGTGGGATCAGAGTTGTAGAGGCGTCCCTTGAATGGATGACTTCTCCTCTCTAGAGAATTAGAACTAGACATTCCAATGTAGTAGATTAGATCTAGATGAGAGTTAGGGAAAGCGGAGTTGCGCTCCGGTTCTGGAGAAGTCTTCAGAGATTTGGTATGTCATTGTATCTACTCTTTGTAAGACTTATGCTTTAATATATTTATCTTCTCTATTTACTTTTATGCCTATCTTGTGATTGTTAGTATAGTAGTTATGCTTTAGTATGGGATCTTCGCCGCATCGAGTGCTCTAGTTATCCTAGGTAATTAGAGTAGTAATTGATAGTGTAGACATGGTGTCTAGACTAGAGGTTACTCGAGATTGCACCCAATCCCACGGATTGTTGTGGTAGCCCCAGGATCGTGATGATCCGATGGCCGTCGTATTCCACCTCGTTCGGGTTGGTGCTTGTAGGACCGTAGTCCGAGCTTCCTAGCCCCCTTCTCATCCATTTCGTGGCTAGTGTTCGATGTCCCGAAGTGCTATTGTATGATTGCTATATCTATCCATCCCCTGTTATCATAGAACCAGAGTAATAGAGAAGTATATAGGAACCTTGATCTCTCCCGTTGTCCTCTCACTCTAGCTAGCTACTCATTTATCATAGAATTCTCATGTGTGCTTTATTACCTTATATATATATATATATATCATTTACCCCTACTTTAGTCTAGTTGGTTTACTAAGTTAGTAGATACATGATGGTGAGTTATCAGATTCTTTAACCCTTGCTTCCCTGTGGTAAAATATAAATAACGATACCTGGATACTCCCGGTAAAATGCTACAATGGTAAGTTCTGTGCGCTTGCGGAATCCTTCATATTTTAGTTGCACTTAATTTATACCAACAGCCTTCGGCGGCGACATTTCCTCTTCTCGGCGTGAACAGATGAGGGAGCTGTTTCCACAGCTCGGGAGGAGTGCCGCGCGGTCGACGCCTCGACGGGCTTAGGCTTCCGCTCAGTTACCTGTCGCACATTTAGTTTCCTAAGTTAGTACAACCTTTTCGCTCCACCGTTGTAGCCGGTGCCTTCTGTTGTGTGTTTTGCCTGCTTTCACGGCGGCAACTCGCCCCGGGAATGACAAGTTTGTAACAAAAACTCCTTTTTCTCTTAGAGCAATACATGCAAAGTGCATGGTTTCGAAAAAAGATGCTTCTATATTTTGTAGCAGTCTGTTTCTTGTTTCCTAAAACCGTCACTGTCTTCTGGCAGTCTAGCGCACTCGACTAAAACTTGTAGGCCTGCTCGCTAATATATTGATCATTGGATGATCTGACGCTATATGTCTCCTTATGGAATGTCTGACGCTAAACAGTGCCAATGGACGATCTGACGCTAAAAATTTTCACTGCAACAGGCTATCTGACGCAAAAACTCTGGTCTGACGCTATATAGTTTTTGCGTCAGGACTTACTGCGACTGCAGAGGACTGACGCTATAAGTGTTTAGCGTCAGACAGCAAGACGCTGTACCCGCTTTCAGCGTCAGCTCATCTGGCGCTAATTCTGGTGTTGTGGTATAGTGGTATTCGAGATGTGACGTGTGCAATTATTTAGGATGGAGAGAGTGAGTATTGTTCAATTAAAAAAACACATCTTCATAGTAAATCTATTTAAGGACTTAAATTTCTATAAATTTAGTTAAATTTAAGAAAAAATGATTTGGCTCAACCGTTCAAGTATAAATTGCACTACTTTGGGACTTGGTTTATTATAGTTCTGAAAAATATAACGGCCACATTCAACTCTGAACTTTATTGTAGCCATTCCTGCTCTGAGACGCTCTGTGCATCCCCGCTGCAACCCACCATAATATGGTAATAGTATATTCAAGGAGACAGTTTGGTTTTCCAGTTTGTCCTGAGTATTTTATACGTTCAAAACAAAATTAAAACCAAAACAACAGGAGGTCCTCAAAGTCTTCTGTGATATCTGATCGAGCAATATATGATATGTAAGGGCCAGGGATGGTCGCGCGCTGAAGAAAACATATCCATCCTCCTTGTTCCGTGATGCCCAGCCCGGCCCGCCGCTGCGACTTGTTTATACCTCTCCCTCGCTTCGCTTCCGATCCATCAGAACGGCGCAAGGGCAGGCAATCATGACATCAACATCGTCAGGTGGTTGTCAGCGTACATCCATACAAAACCGCCTATTTGAAAGTAACAATCCATTCCTCGGAAAATATCCATTGCAACAGTCCCATCACTCGACATGCCTTTTTTCAAATATGGTTGGCTGGCCTCCTGGCTCCTTTTGAAGTATGGACGAGAACCACGTCCAATGGGTCACCCTAAAAATAACATGTAAGTAAGAGTACAATATTTTTTTAAAATAGAGTCCACTTGTTCATCAAGTTGCAAAAATGCCACTCTTATGACCAAATATTTCAATTTAAGTAGCTTATCCCCTACTGCTTTGTGCGAAAAGAAATATTCAAAGGCGTGATTCCAAAAACCTAAGCAATTGTTATTTATTTCTTTCTTGTAATAAGGATGGGTATTGTGCTTTGAGAGTGAAGTTCCCTAACCACTTAGCCACTTAGGGCAAGTTTGGTTGGGTTTTTGGAGTTGCTTTTGCTTCTCAAAAGCCAAAAGCCCCACCAAGAGAGCTATTTTTGGAGGCTGTTGTTTCACAAGCAGTTGCTTTTTTCTAGTATATTTCTGAAAGCACCGTAACCTTCTTTTGACTTTTGGCCTTTTGCTTTTCAAACATGCATGGGTGAAGAAAACAACTCTTTCATACTTGTTTCAAGAGAGATAAAGATATAAGATCTAAGTTGTACTTGTTTCAACTAATAGTTTTGAGCTTTTTCATAGACCACAACCAACACCAGCTTTTTCCCACAACCACATCTCAACCAAATAGATCCTCCTCTCAAAACCTAACTTGAGCACCACTATGAATGTTAATGATTGTATACCTCTAGGAATTGGTCTTTGAATCTTCATGAGACCTAGCTAAAAATGTGAATCTTCTTGCTTCTGGTATGCTTCACCAAAAGTTTTGTTTTTCAAGTACCTCTTCCTAAGAAGTTCTTGCCGATCTCCACTTCATTGAGTTTTTAAAGTCATTTACTATGCAAACATCAATTTTGTACCTCAAGATTTTGTATTTCCTACCATCTTGTTCCTCAGGTAGACATAAAATCCCCCATTTTATCACCCTATACTTTTGGTTCAAGTATAAACTACACTCCTTTGGGTTGTAAAAAGAAAAAAACTACACTCCTTTCGGACGAGGTCTAGTACTGAAACATATAATAGCCTCATTCAACCCTGAACTTTTTCCTACCCATTTCCTGCTCTGAGGGCTGAGGCGCTCTGTGCATTCCCCGCTGCAATCCAGCATAATAGGGTATATATTTAAGGAGACAGTTTGGTTTTCCAGTTTGTCCCGAGTATTTTTATATACGTTAAAAAAACAGGAGGTTCTCAAGTCTTCTCTGATCTCTGATCGAGCAAAATAGGATATGTAGGGCCTGTTTGGTTGCCGTATCAGGCGAGCCAGGCTGCATCCAGGCGACCAGGCCAAGATTAGCCAGTCTGAGTGCATACAGGGGCTGGTGTTTGGTTGCCTGGCTCCCAGGAGCCTGTCCAGCTCCAGATGTTGTTTGGTTGTTCCCGCATTGCATCAGATTCAAATGCTGTACATGCAGGAACCGTGTTTGGTTGCCTGCATGCATGGTGGTGGCATTACCCATGGCTGGTGGTGGTATGGTTACCACCAGCCTTACAAATTTTGTTTTCACTTGTTCTCAATCAGATTACAAGCAACACAAATAAGATTACAATAGCTTAATAAGTAGATAACCTAACAGCGCTGTCAGAACTAGGATTACTACAACTTTGACCCAAATAGCACACCAATGATAATGGTTATCTTGAGCTGCTTCAATGATGGGTGGTTCTAGCATAGGTTGATGAAGTGGTAGAAGTACAGGTACAGCTTGAGGATCAAACACATTTGGACCAAAGAAAGCTTGCATTGCCTCACCTTCTGTGTTGTACTTTTTATAGCAATTACCAGGGTATTTGTGCACTTGTTCATGTGCCTTTGCCCAACTGGAGTACACTCCAGGAACCCTCCCAACATGAACAACATACCAAGCCATTGCTGTGGAAAAAAACATGTGCTCAGATTATTTAAACAACATCATTGGCAAATATACATGTGCTCAGATTTAGAAAACAACATCATTGGCAAGTAAGGCATGTGCTCAGATTAAGAAAACAACATCACAGGCAAATGGTCATGTTCTGAGGCAATGGACAAGTGCATAGATGAATGTAAAAACATCACAGGCAAATGGACATGTTCTCAGATTTAAGAAAAGCAACATCACAGGCAGCAAAGCCTGCTGGTAATGAAATTACAGGCAGTAGGCACTGCCCAAGTACAGAACAAGTTCAAATCAGTGGCAATGGACCCATGTCAGATTGCCACAAGTCTGAAATCACTCCACCAGCTAGGTTGATCTAGGGAGAAGGTGCAGGGTCTCATCTAATAACACACTAACTATAGGTTAGTGTTAGTAATGATGCAGGATCTCATCAACTGCACAAAAAAGGAGGTCAGCCCACTAAACATCCACCAGGTTCAGTTAGGCACAAAAGAAAACCACCACTGCACACCAGAGCTGCACAAGATGCACAAAAGGATCAACCATCAAGCTGTTAGGCCCTCATATGTAGTAGTGCTTGGCCAAGTGAGTCCTCAGCCACAGCACCTTATGGCTGTCATTCCACTGCACAAAGGAGGACCCAAGAGCCTTGTTGTCCAGAAGATGGCCATAAGCACACATCAGGGCTTCCTCAGTAAACCCTGGGATGAACATGATGGAATTGTACAGCTCTGGGTGGCAGTCCTCCACTTTGGTGGACCTAATAGCAGAGGCCACCTCCTTGACTGCCTCAGACATCCCAGTGAGCACAATCACATCCTCCTCTCCAAGCAGGGACCTCTTCCTCTTGCTACCAACCTCAGCATGAGGCTTTGTAGTGTCACAGGTGTCAGTCTTGCCACTGTTGAGGATCTCTGTCCCCTCAGTCTTCAAGGAGCTCTCACCACAGTCAGAGGGAGCACCAAGTGCTTCACCACTGCCCATAGCCCACTTGCCTGTAGCTTGGCCATTGCCAAATATGATCATCATCTCCTTGTAGTGTAGGATGGGCTTGTTCAGCAGGTAAGCATCATTGGGGTGGTCCTGCAACAGCAAAGTAAACAAGTCAGTACTTTTTGAATGCAGTAAACATTGGTATGACAGATGAATGAAGAAAGAACTGGAAAACATCATATTCTTACCTTGGTATGGCCATTGTAGTGCTCCTCCTCAAGCACTATCATGCAGCAGTCCTCATTCCATTGTGCACCACTCAAGTCCCTCAGCTTGGACAGTTTGACCCACCTCTGCCTCCACTTCCTTAGGTGGTTATACACTTGGGTACCACTGACTTCATTGCCACAAAACTCCTGAAGTGCCTTAGCCACCTTGTTCAGGTGTGCTTCTTTAAACCCCTTGTCAGTCCTTACCCCAGTGGAGATGAGCTGGCACATTTGCTTCAGCATGAAGGCAGACATTGGGTCAGTCCACCTAAGAGTGGCCTTCTGCTGAGCAAGAACCTGAGATGCAGGGGTGAAAACAGCCACATGGTCCCCAGCAATAGCACCAAGCACTTGGTCCACACCAGTGTCCACCCCAAACACAAGGTCATCAGGGATCATCTTTTCCTCAGCCATAGCCTAGTTCAAGTTAATCATCACAGCACATGCCATTTGCCTCAGTTCAAAAGTAGTGTAAACTAGCAAGTTAATCATCACAGCACATGTCCATTTGCCTCAGTTATAGTATAGTATCAAATAGAATAAATCATCACAGCACATGCCATTTGCCTCAGTTATAGTATAGTATCAAATAGAATAAATCATCATAGCACATGTATATTTGCCTCAGTAATAGTATAGTATCAAATAGAACTAATCATCACAGCACATGTATCATCATTGGCCAAACAAAACAGGACCTTTGCAAATGAAACAAGGCCAAAGCCTCAGACCAAGTGTAGTATCAAGAAGGAAATAAACATCATTGCAGTTGCCCAAAGCCTCAGACCAAGTGTAGTATCAAGCAGGAAATAAACATCATTGCAGTTGCCCAAAGCCTCAGATAAAGTGTAGTATCAAGCAGGAAATAAACATCATTGCAGTTGCCCAAAGCCTCAGACCAAGTGTAGTATCAAGCAGGAAATAAACATCATTGCAGTTGCCCAAAGTCTCAGATAAAGTAGTGTAGCCTAACATGTGCTACATAAATATTACAGACCCAAATTAAACATTGTCCAGCAGAACTAAATAAATATTACATCCAGCAGCACAAATGTCCTAGATCCTTGAAAGGCCCCTATTGACCCACATGTGATTGGCCCACTCATCCCTTTTAGCTACCCAGGCAGCATTGTCCTCAACACCAGGTGGGGGGTTATTGTTGGTTGGATTTGGAATCCAGGAAAACTCCTCAGGGACTACCTCATCAACCCCAAAACTAAGGATCCAGTTATGTAAAATACAACATGCAAGCACTAACTTTATTTGTGTCTTCAAGGGGTGGAATGGCTTGTTGGTGTCAATTATACGAAAACGATTCTTCAAACACCCAAAAGCCCTCTCTATAGTCACTCTCAAACTAGAGTGCCTCAAATTGAAAAGTTCCTTGTAGTTGGTTGGGTAGTTACTATTCCCATACTCCTTAAGATGGTACCTAGTTCCTCGGAATGGAGGAAGGAACCCAGGACGACAAGCATATCCAGCATCTACTAGGAAGAATTTCCCTAAAACAAATGTGCAGGTCAATCAGTTTCAGAACTATACACTTACATGTGTCAATTTAGTTGTTTCAATTACCTGGTGGAACTTTTAACCCATCTGATCTTTGCAAAGCATCAGCCAGAATTGTGGCATCATGTGCTGATCCCTCCCACCCAGCCAGCACATAGACAAACTTGAGGTCAAAGCTAACTGCTGCTAATACATTTTGAGTGGGGGCATTCTTTCTACCCCTAAATGCTGCTTGCATCTTGGCAGGAACTTTAGCAAAGACATGAGTCCCATCAATGGCCCCAATACAATCCTACATGGCATACAAAATTGCATTGTAAATTGACAATGCCTATATGCAACAAACACATCCTAACAATTTTATCTTACTTACCTTGAAATAAGGATACCATCTATGGCTGTTGCTTATCTTAACTGGTGTCTGATTGCTAGGTGCTCTAATCATCTCACCCCTAAGCTCTCCAATACCATACAACACATCCTTGAAATGGCGGTGAACTGTCTCTATAGACCTTCTCCAGTTGTTCTTCACAACTCTAAATCGTTGGTTATGACCAACAATGTGGAGAAACATAGCAACTTGCTCTTCAACACAAGAATTAATGTTGTCGGCAACAAGTTTTCTTTGCCTAAGCAATGTGCACAAACTGAAAAAGGGAGCCCTTCTCATGCGAAGCATGTTTACACACTCAATGTCATTGTAGTTGTAAATTAACATTAGGTTCCTTTGCCTCTCCTCATCCCTAACACTCATTGGACCATAAGTAATTTGAGGCTTCTCACACCTAAGCAGTCTAAGTCTAGCAGACAACAGGGCATACATGGCACTGATAAGACCACCAGCTCTAGCAATCAGAATGTTTCTCTTTGCTTCCATGTCCATCTAGAAAAAAATAAACTCTTGTTCACATACTCTAAGCAATAAACAGTGAGCACAACAAAGAAAGAATTGATAGACCTAAACAATGTAAAACATTTCATCATCACAGAAATTTGGGCAACAGCTCAGTAAAATATTTCATCATCATAGACTTTGGGCAATAGCTTAGCATATAAAATTTTATCATCACAGACTTTTGGGCAACAGCTCAGTAATATATTTCATCATCATAGACTTCGGACAATAGCTCAGCATAAAAAAATTCATCATCACAGACTTTGGGCAAAACATCAGTAAAATGCCATCATCATCAACAACACATGCATCCGAATCAAAGACCGCAGGACTCATTATCGAACACTACAGAACAAGGGGAGCAAAGAAGGGGGGGAGTGTTCAAAATACCCACGTCAACAAGCAGCAACACCAACAAAGTCCCAACACCTGCTTCACTGCCTCAGATCTACAAGCACAGGAGCAAAATGAAGCAGATTAGCATAGAACAGATCGGATTTTAACCAACAAAAAGTAGAAAAAACCAAAGAACATTGGTTCTTACCTCAAAAACAGCAAAGAAACCGGATCTGGTGTGCCTGCATCGAGTTCATGAACAAAGGATCAGCTAGGGTTAGCAAATCGTAAAGAGGAATGAAGATAGAGATGAGGACAACTCACTTGCTTGGAGTGGGGGCCGATCCACAACACCTTCAACAGATCGAGATAGAGGAAAAGGATTAGACAACCTCGAATCAAAGAAGAACACCGGCGCATGGCCAAGAAGAGAGAGGGGAGAGGAAACCCTACCGGCGGCGCAGATGGGGAGAGACAAGAAGAAGAAGAGAGGGAGGAGGGGGGAAGGAAGATATATAGGGCGGCGAATGGCGGGAACGAGGGCGGTGAAGAGCGGGAAACAAGCGGTGACCCTAGGGTTTTCGCGCCATCTGCGCTCGCACGGGAGGAGCCAGGCGGGAGCACGGAGGGAGCACGCCGCGAGCCAGGATGAGGAGGCACGGTCGATTTCGCCGTTCCTCGGGAGCCTGGCTGGGGGAGGGATATTGCACGCCGGGAGCCAGGCTGGGAGGGGGATGCAGGCAACCAAACTGGGCTTGGTTGCATCCCATGGGCCATGTATGGCCTCATGCGGGCAACCAAACAGGCCCGTAATGACCAGGGATGGGCGCGCGCTGAAGAAAACCTATCCATCCTTCTTGTTCCGTGATGCCCGGCCCGCGGCCCGCCGCTGCGACTTGTTTATCTCTCTCTCTCGCTTCGCTTCCGATCCATCAGAACGGCGCAGGGCAGGCAATCATCAACATCGTCAGGTGGTTGTCAGCGTACAGCCATACAAAAACGCGAGCACAGACTACAGTGAAACACTAAACAAAGGCTCACCGTCAGAGCTGAATCGAACGCAATTTATACGCGCGTTCCGTCCGGTCCGGCCGGTGCTTCCACTACTCTGTATGACTGCCAGGCTCCTGGTCTGGTGACAACTGTAGATACACGTCCCAAAGCACGCATCATGCATGATGCATCCAAGTGCCGCAGAGGAGTCAAGATCGACTGAAGACCCGATCGTCGAAAGCTGTAGCGGTACGTCATTAACAGCCTCTGGTCGTCGTTACAGACCTACAGTGGTAACGACGCAGCATCATCCCATTCCCGTCCAGCAATATGATCATCATGCTCTGTTCCCGCATGTGTGCCGTGCCGTGGCGCAGTGTTTTTCTACGGTCCCGCCTTATTATGCGGTGGCGTAGCGTAACCGAGCATGGAGGTTGACAGACAGAGCGCCGTGCCGTCACGTAATGCTGGCTTCCGGAGCACGTACACGTACTCGTCAAAGTGTGCACGAGCAACGAGCGGCGAGTTCCCCGTACGTGGGCCGTGGGCACGTCGGCACCGCTGTGCCACCCCCGGTCCGCCTCGCTGTCCCGCCCGGGCGCTGCCGCCCCGCGCGCGGACCGCGTCGCCATCGCAGGAGTGGGCGCGCGCGCGCGTACGTCCCCTGCCGGTGCCCCCCTGCCGCGCGCCTGGCCTCGCCGCCCGGCCGGAAAGCGACGCGGCTCGGCGGGCACGCGACAGGAACGCGCCGTGCCGGCCCCCACCACGGCTAACCCAGCAACGCACGGCGGCACGCCGCTACCGGCCGCTTAACCCACCACCCGGCAGCGTTCCGCCTAATTAATCGAGCGCGCACAGCCGCATGTGGCAGATCGTTCCCTGTCGATCGCCGGCCGGCCGGCCGCCTCACCAACTCGTACGTCTTCCCCTGGTCTGATTGTAAGCTTTGGGTATTATTGACAAATTAGTAATGAGCAGATTACTACAAGTCGATGGGTCAAGATGGGTACGTACAGCATCATTAGCGGTCAAATAAACAAGGGCATGCAGTGAGAGGGGGCATGTTACATTAGGTCGCGGTCCGCGGGGGACTCGAGACGATGGAGCTGAAAAACGCCAAGGAAGCTTTTGTACCAGTGTATCGTCGTCACAAAAGGTGCAGCATTTCCTGCGATGCTGTCCAGTATCGATGGGTCACACTAGACTGTACGCGCGCTATTCTATAGCATCAGCACTCGCTAGCTACTACGGCTAGCTAGCAACTAATCTAATCAACAAACAAACAAACAAACGAAGCTAATAGTCCAGTCGCAAGCACCACTAGCTGAGAACATAGGCCTGTGTAGCTAAAGACTTGTGCTGCGTGCACCACTCACGTGCTCCTGCTCATCTTTGATTCGCTCGTAGCCCGGCCCCCGGCGTTGGTTCAGTTGTGGATGGGAGGCTTTCGCGTGGCGGGCGAGTAGTCCATGCCGGCGATGTCCATCATGTCCGGGTACGTCGTCTCCCGCTGCCGCGCCACGCCCGGGGCCGGCGAAGAAGAAGCCCCGGACGACGCCTGCGCTTCGTGACGCCGTCCTTGCTGTGTTCCGGCCTCGCCGTCCACCGTTGTGCTGCGGTGATCATCGTTTCCCGTCGAGTTGCTCTGCGCGTTATAAGTAGATCGATACCCAAGAAGTCAGTTGCCATGCATGAGAAGGAACTTGTGTGCATGCATGCATGACACTGTGAGAATGTTCAGAACATGGTGGCTGAAAGTGCTATACTGAAAACGCACACTGACCTGCTGCTGCTTCGCTTCCGGTGCTGCTTCAGCGTGCGCCACCGGTGCCTTTTTCACCTTTCCTGCAACATCAAAAGGTTTAAACCACTAGTAAGATTTAAAAGTTGCTGCTGTGCGGAAGGTAAAAGCTAGGTGCCAAAAGTTTGCCTAGCGTATTCTATACTACCTTGCAACTTTGATGCAATTGACTAATGCACGAGACCAAAGGGTTGTGCAATTGTCTGTACTATTGCCTAGCCGTAGCCGCCAACTGACATGCTGAGTTTCCTATTTCTTGCTAGTACCGTTACACGCTTGGTCTCGCACGTGAATAAATGCATGCATCCACAGAGAGAATATGAAGAAAAAAAACGAGCAGGAAAGACCAAAGCTGTGTGCAGAGCTAAAATGTGCTTAAATCAACTAGATTACAAGTACTCATACATAACAGGGATATTGATGACCTGGTGCGGAACAGAACAATGCTAGAGCTAGCTAGATAGCTTCTCCCTTTACATTCTCCAAGCCAAGACGATGACGACGAAGCATGAAGAGAGAGAAGAACAACTACGGGTAGCTAATAAGCTAGGGGGTGAAGAAAAAGGCTAGAGGTGGAAATGGTTTGCTCGGCCAGCTTGGTCAGTGGTGATTAGGCTCATGGCCACTTGGCCCATAGTAATCCTCATGGAACCTCGGCGCCGCATGCGCACTGCTGATCATCACTTCGCTATCCCTGGCAACAACAGGAGTAGGGGTCATCTGCTTCGTTGTACCTGAGCAACGCCCATCGGGAGTGCAGTGCTTCTTCACCGAGTCGCCGCCAGCAATGGACGATGCTTCGGCGTCGCCGGCCTTGGGATCGGCCATCTTCTGATGGACACAGAGAGAACATAGAAAAATAAGAACAACTGCAAAGATACAGAGGAATTGAAGAAATGCTTCGATCATAGTATACTCGTATATATACTGACCTTGCTGTTGATTGCTTCATGTAACTGCCTGTCCAGCCTGATTCCTGCTTGCAGAAATACAGAGGAATATGCATGGTCAGATCAGATCAGTCCAGGACGAATACACCTCACAAGGAGCACACTAATGGAGGATGGCCATGCATGAAGCAAGCATACCATGTGCTCTTGTAGCCAAAAGCAGCAGCATCAGAAGAGCAGCAAAGGCGACAGCAGGAGTCCTCATCTTCATGTCCTCTTGTGCTGTGCTGTGCTGTGCTGATCCTGATCCAAACGAATCGATCGAAGAACCAGAGATGCAGTGGTTTGTCCTGCTGCTGAATGTGAAGTAGCTAGATCGAGCAGTAGGATGGAATGGGAGAAGCAAGCGGGCAATGCTGAGGCCAAGTGACCTCAGGCGCCTGTATATATATATACACCGGCAGTGGTCTCCCTTCCCCGGCCTTTCCACTGCAGTGATGGAGCACTGACATGTCAAACTCTCCCCAATTAAAGCCAGCTTAACAAACAATTAGGAGGTCTGGATCGAAGGTAATTCTTTTTTTTTTTTTTTTTTTTTTGACGAGGAAAGGCAATTCTTTAATCCAGCGATGTACCGTGGCTGTATCTTGAGTTTTGGTTGGGCTATCACCTTTTAAGGAAGGATGTTCCCTCCAAATTAGAACTTGGTGATAGTTTAATTGATATAGTATCTCACTTTTGCTTGTCGTGACGTAGTTATAAAAATACTGCGATCCTACAATGGAGCACGCAGTAGGTGTATATGCTGCCCCTGATTGCTGTTACAAACTCTCCTGCAAGAGCTGAGTCTTTGCAGGTTCTTGATATGCTTGTGACCACTGCTCAGAAATCAAAACTCCCCTGGGTTTTCTGATTTCTGAATCTTAGCAGAAGACGACGTGGGATGGTCCCTGATTCTTGCAAGTACGGTTGGATTCAGAATTTCAGATATGTTACCGTAACTGATTCAGAAGGAGTAGGTGGACTGCAACTTTTTGACTTTTGGATGGATCCTCTCTTTAGGAATAAAACTAACGGCAGTCTTGAGGAAGGTACTGTTGACTTCAGCTCTACATGACTACATTCACTGATGTTAGCTCAGATTGAACATTTTCTCAGTTAACTCTGATATATAGCCAGAGATTGCAGCAGGGCTGGTGACATTTGCAAACCATTTATGTTCCTACTTCCTCCATTAAAAAATGCAATTTTATTTTATTAAGAAGTCAAATAGTTTGAACTTCGAGTGAAATTATATTAAAAAGTACTAACATTCATGATACAAAATAAATACTATTAAATTAATTATAGAATATATTTTTATATAATTTATTTGAAGACACAAATATTAATAATATTTTCTATAAATTTAGTCAAATTTGCCATCATGGAGCCTATAATTACGCTATTCTGTGGACGAAGGGAGTATATATTGAAAACCACCAAAGGTGCTAGAACAATGGTGTCATGAAATAATTGAATCAAATTCAGACGGTTCAGTTCTCAGCTAAAAGTACAGCCAAGTTTTGCGGAAACTAATTAACCTGTGCTCCAACCACTATGCAAATTGGTTAACACAACTACTTTAATTCTTAGTAGTGCATTTGTTCGTAGTAGATAATATATAGTACTACCTCCATTTCGAATTATAAGATATCTTAGTTTTTTTTTCTATATTTATAGTTTTTGCTACGTGCCTAGATATACATGTTATCTCTAGATATATAGCAAAAACTATTAATCTAGAAATGAAACGTCTTATAATGCAGGATAGGGGAAGTAAAATTTAAATAAAAAAGTTACTCTATAAAAGCCATAGTAAGAAAATTGCTTTTAAATACAAATGATCCACCGTAATTTATACTGTCACTGGATCCTAACTTGGTCGGAACGTGGCTGTGTTGAAAGTAAAAATGTTCTCACTGAAAACAAACGGGGGAGTACCATATACCACCCTTTTAAATGATGATTTTTCATTTTAGCAGGAACTGCAATAACGACAGACATTGTTGTACGTGGTGGTATATATCGTACGTACGTGCGCACGATGGATGGGCTAACAAAAAGAATGTGAAGGGGAGTGTACGTTAGTTTGAATAAATTTCGTTCCCAAGGCAAAGCTCCCGAGTTCCAACCGAGTCAATGCCGCTCATACAGCAAACATGCCATGTACGTACCACCTGATCTCGCGGCTCTCCGTCGGACCGGCACATCGCCCTGTCTCTTTGGGCATGGACATCCATGCAGGATTATTTTACTATACTCCTCCTTACTAACATAACCTAAACCCATTAAAAACTAGTTAAGCCCTACCGTAACTCAACAAACAGCAGCACGTACGCACATCAGAACGAAAGCACTAGAATAATGTGCGGCGTTAGATACACACAAGATCCTCTGGTGACTGGAAAGGACTCAAATACTATTCTTTTGAGAAAGTCAAATAGAATTCCTCCTTAGCATATGCTCCTACTCGGCGGCTACTCGTGTATATAATTAAGGGTTCAAGGGTTTGAACTGTACCGGCCCGTACTGTGGCTATGGCTTCCCTATTTGTACTAGTACCTGCAAGCTTTTGTAATGAACAAGAACCCTGTCCCCATATCTCCTTCTTTTTTTGAGAGCAGTCATATATATCGGTATTTCACTAAGAGCACATGAATGGTCGTATATAATTAAGGGTTCAAGGGTTGAACTGTACCGGCCCGTACTGTGGCTATGGCTTCCCTATTTGTACTAGTACCTGCAAGCTTTTGTAATGAACAAGAACCTTGTCCCCCTATCTCCTTCTTTTTTTGAGAGCAGTCATATATATCGGTATTTCACTAAGAGCACATGAATGGTCAATAGACCTACCATATAAACAATAGTTTGATGGTGACAAGCAGCCATCATCCAAACATATCGTTGATAAAGCATACATGAAAAGAAAAAAAAAAGAAGAAGAGAGACTGCCAAGCAGCGCATGCATGTTAGTTGGGAGTGTGTTAGTTTAGTTTAACTAAAAGGATTCCCTAGCTAAAAGTAAGATGGAAAACAACTAAGGCCCCGTTTGGCACGACTTCTCCAGCGGCTTCAGGAGCCATTTGGAGTCGTTTCTTGCCAAACGGGGTAAAATGAAACAGATCCACTGAAGAAGCTCTAAAAACCTGCTCTCACAGAGCTTTTGGGTAGGAAGGAGCCAAAAATAGTATCTTCTTCTGGCTTTATCTTATCCTACATGGCATTCTGTGAGAGCATATTTTAAGAAATTTTATATATGGAGCTGTTTTGCCAAATGATTTATCAAAACGGATTCAACTCCATAGGTAGAGCTGTTCGTGGAGTTGAAGCCAAAAAAAAAACGGCTTCACACGCGAAGTAGAGCACTGCCAAACAGAGTCTAAACGAGATCAGGTTTGTATGATGAGGATTGAGGATGCATGCATGCATGTGTGGTAAAAGTAGGTGTGTAAAAAGATCATGGGGTGCAGATGTTGGATGGGGAGTGGAGTAGAAGTGGAGGCCCAGGTAATTGAGAGGCCTGGCCAGGTGGGCGTGGGAGTTTGGGCACGTTGGAACTTGGGCACCGTACCAGGGGGCACTCGGGGCATGCAGAGGTACTATAGGCGTATCGTAGGCTCATCAATTCAAAGCTGAAAACTCTTGGCAGGCTCTTCCTGATTCCTGTGTGGATCAGGGCTCAGGTGTGTGTGGTGTGATGGTGTCACTGCGCCGATTCTGGGAGATCCGATCAGCCATCATCCATCTCGACGGCGCCTTTGACCAGATGCTGTTCAAAGCGCGAGCACGGGGAACGGGCACGCACGCCGCGCGCGCGTGAGAGGTCTGGTCAGGTTACGCGCCGCGCGCTCCTGTGTGCACGTACAGTACAGTACCGTGCTAGGCTACTTGGCTACCTGCCTAAACATTCCTTCAAATTACTGGTGTTTCCATCCAGTACCACGCTGATCATCTCCCGGCCGTGCGCACGTACGAACCGGTCACCGGAGACGCAAACATTGCATGCAGATGCAGATGGTCAAAAGAGGCCGCGCTGTATTCTCCACAGTCGAGTCCACGGACGGACGGACGGTCGATCGGGCCGGGCGACGCGGCGCACGACGCAAAAAGGGTGGCCGCTTTTTCCTCTTCTCCTGGGAGATCGACCGAGGGAAGAGGTGCTTTGCACTGTGCCACTTGGTGGCTCAAGGCGAGAGCCCGGCCCCGGCGCGGCGATGGTGCCCGGTCGCCCGGCGACGACGCGCGCGCTCGCGGTTTTTGATGCGCGCCGGATCGATTGGACGTCTGACACGGATAGTTGATCGGCTCGTGGGGCAGCCGTACCAAGATGCGCTGCACGAGCATTATCCGCTGCCTATGCACTCTGCTAACGCCAAATCAGCAGAAAGGTCAAAGAACCAACCGAGTTCACTTCAATCCTGTTATGTATAATTCTTACAAGATTAAAAAAAGAAATACTCCTGCATGGGATTTAAATTTTGTACTTTCAAAAATGAACTAAGATCATATAAAAAGAGTTATGATATTAGACGATATATATACTCTATCCTTACAAACTTCTAGGTGTAAATCTAGACAAATGCTTGTCTAGATTCATATCTAGAATTACATTAACTCTTTGTGAGATGAAGTGAATATAAATTTCATAATTTACCTTTTGTTGTGGTTGTGTAGATGCTAATGCTAATTCTATACACACTTAGTGAAAAGTTAAGATAGTTTGTCTTAAGAAAAAACTTAGAACCATTTTATATTTCTATAAGGGTGGGGCATGTAACGGTGATCTTTTGGGCCTCTATATAAGTGCTGACTCATCACTCATCTAATATTCCATGTTTTTCAACAATTGCCACCAAATAACAAAATAAAATATCAAAAGAAATTTGTACACAATAAGAGGCCTAACTATCAACTGCATTTGTTTTTGTTAAGAGTTATACAGAGTAGTCATTATGTTCTGCGCGACCATATGCTTGTTCATTTAAAAGCTCTAATAATTTTAGTCGATTTTAATCTGTAGGGATTCAATTTATAGGATAGGTTGTATATCCTCATCCTCATAATAAAAATGCAAAATTACGTTGAAAATCCAAAAGCTTTGTAGACAAGCATCATCAGTGTATCAGGAAAGCACCCATGGACAAAACTCTTGCAACGAGATATAGGCCAACAATGTACTCTATCCTCTGCTAAAAAAAGCAATTGTACTCTAAAAGAACAATTCTCACCTTCCTAGGAATCAGACAATTTAAGTTTAACCAAATTGATGCACCGAATTCTTAATATTTATGATGCCTAAAATAATTATAAAATATATTTCCATAATACATTTGATTATACAAAAATATTAATAATAATATTTTCGTAAATTTGTTCAAACCCTAGAGTTTTTGACTTGTCTCAAACCTAAAATTATATACTTTTTGGGTTAAATTTAATGTAGCTGTTAGCTCGTCGATTCGAGGAGCCCAGCTGCTGCCTCCGGCACGGCCGCTGGTACGTACGTACAACACGTCGTCGTCTCCATCACTCGCCATGTCCATCAGATCAACCAAGGCGGTTCATCGATCGATAGATCCGCAACCGGCCGGACATTGCCCGCTGCCACTGCAGTGTCGCAGGCATAGGGAGCCACAAGCTGTTGCTGTCACGAACACGATGTGAAGCAATTAGGAACGAAGCCACCACGGCGATCGACGCCCTGATGATCCCGATGGATCGATGGAGATCAGATCACCGTCGTCGTCGCCGTCGTCTCAGACGACAGGGCGCGCGGCCAGGCATGCAAGTGGCCATGGCCATATGGGTCTTTGCTGGCGGTTACCTGGCGAGCCGTACGGCGGCAAGATACTACGCCGCTTTCGATCGCGGCGCCGCGGCTGACGGTTTGCTCCGTCGACGGACGGCCAAAAGGAACGTGTCCGGCCTAGGCCGTGTGTGTGTCCGACGAATATCGTGCGCGCCGCGCCGTGTCGGCGACGGCGTCCCACGCCATTGCCAGCCTGAATATGGCAACGCACGCGTGCATCGGTGCATGGCCTTGCGCCGGAGGATCCGGTTCGTGCATATACGGCACGATCCGACGGTCTAGCAAATGTGCAATTAGTCACCGTAAAAGTGTAATCACCACGTACGGGAGATCGATCGAGAGCATCATCGATCCTTTCATACATGTCGTGCATCTTGGCGGTCGCGAGAGTGATAGACACGACTAGATCACGATTCACGCAGATCCGATTCTTTTTTTTCTAGATCCGATTCTGATATGACAACGAGAGGACTCGTGTGAGCACACATCTCAGGTGGCGAGCCGGCCGACCGACCGGTCGACCATTCCGTGCGTGGAGCCCGGCGGCGCACGCAACAGTGTGACCCAGCAGGCGCGTTCGTTTTCCACGGCGACGCGCGCTGACTCCGACTCGCTGTACCGCCCGCGCGCGCCCCAACCGACGTCGCGCGCGCGCGGGTCGTTGGCCATGGCCCATCGTCGCCCATTGGGCGCGGCCGCGGCGCTGTCGCCCCGCGCGCACGCCGCCCTGTCCGGGGACAACGTCGTTAACGCACGGCCGCGGGCGCCATCAGCGGATCAGAGGTCAGAGCCGAGGCGCCCGTCGCTGCATGCGCGCGCGCACGCACGCGCCGCGGTCGCGGCCCCGCGGGCCTCGCGTGTCGTCGACATGTCCCAGGCCGTCGGCACGGCGCCATTACTGCGTTGCTCTCCCGATCGACGCATGCCCCGGTCCCGGCCGATACGGACCGCACGGGCGGCTCCAGCCACGCGCCGGCCGGACCCCGGCCCCGGCCCCGCGCGACCGACGGCCGGCCAGACGGACCCCCCCCTGGCCCCCCACCACACTGGCGACAGGTGACAGTTTCAACGGTACGGTTCATCGGCGATATGCGACCTGCATCTGTTGGCTCGATCACCTGCGTGCGTACACGGTACGCGGACGTGCTGGACCCGTCTCCATCTCAGGCAAGTCGTCGTTACTCGTTAGGCCAGGGGAGGGAGGGGAGACAATGTGGTGGGTGCCGGTACGCGCGCCTGCAGACATGGGGGCCATTCGCCGGGTGCCGGGAGCAGGCCGTGTGCCTACGTGCCCCGTGCCCGTGGCCGGACAAGGCAGCAGGAGCAGCACGCTGCCGTTCTGGTGAGCCTGTCGACAGTTTGGTGGATAATAAGTTGGTTATACAAGCATTAAGCAGCACAGCGGAATGCATGGACCTACAAATGTAGAGTGGAGACACATGGCCGATTGTCTGGTTGCCATCAAGATTATGCATGTCGCAAACGGATTTTCAATAGGACCGTACTACATAGGGTCCATGCATTTACATTTGAACGTTTTGGCAACAATTTCATACATGATTGCCTGAATTCAGTTATTCGTATGTCACAGTACAGTACAATACTATAGAGACCAAAAAAGGAACATATATATATATATATATATTTGAACGATTTGATAACAATTTCGTACATGATTGCCTGGAATCAGTTATTCGGAGCACAGTACAATACTATAGAGACAAAAAAAAATGTACTAAACCCTTTTTTTCTGCATGTCCCAGATGATGCTTCGAGAAGGAAGCTATGAAAGAGAGTTAAGGCAATGTATGGTAGAAGTTTGGAGAAAGCTATTTGTCGCTAATATGAGGTATCAGGAGAAAGATTTTGCATTTTACTACACTTGAAAAGATAATTGGATTAATGATGTATTGTTGTCCTTTATATCCTTGAATTCCAGCAAGCAACGATACAATGACTAACTGATAATGCTAGGAGCAACTACTACTCATTCCATCTGACTTCTTAGCATCAAACTCCTTCAAGGCAAGGCATCTAACATTTTACAAGTTTCCAACATAAATCTTCCTCCCAAGTCCATGAAAACTCCACATTGTTCACAGGTCTTTCATCAACTGTTTTGTTTAGCGAAAAATGGCAGATAATCTGCCGATGTTTTAAAGGGAGTCAAATTACAAAGGTGGCATGACTAATGTATCGGGGAAAACTAGAACCAAAAATGAAAAAGAAAAGGAGGAGGCACCAGTGAAAAGCTTGGCAACAGTTAGCAAAGCCTGCCAATGTCCTCCAAGCTGCTCAGAAATTTTCGCTTGTTTCTTTCAAGCATCCAAAGATATTCTCAACTTCCCTCAACAAGCTTGTGTCACCAGTTTCTCTGATCTTGTTAAGCATTTTGAGTCTCAAGAGAATCTATACCTGACCAAGTTGCCACTGCATACCAAATCTATTACAACCAGGCAGTTCATAATCAAGTTGAGTTTGCATGCCAGGATTGTCATCATCCCGTGGCAAACAGTTTGTCTGCTATCAAGACTTCATTGAAAGGGCAATCACATGAGGTTCTGCATTTCATCTGCAGTTCCGTGTTTCAACTATCATCCAAACTAAACTCAGTAACAAATGAGCTAAAAATTGGGTCTGATAAGCCGACTTGGCTGAATAAATACCATGAGGCTGTTTAGCAACCTGAACCTGCCTGACTAGGGACCATAGTTTTTACAAACTACATGGGCTTTGCTCCATTGCTGATACTTCCTGGTCCTCTCATCCACTTCTTATGTCAACTTGTTAGTGGAGGCCCATGAGCACATCATAATTCTTTTTCCAACACATGTGACCCCATGACCACGTATGATTCCAGGAACACATTAATCTCTGAAGGCCCAGATTTGTCAGATAATAAGTTAATCTTAATTGACAGCAATGCAATATGATTCAATCTGCCTCCAATTCCATATACAATCCATGAATTCATAGTAGACCTTCTTCAATAAAAAAACAGCCTTTGTTTGAGGACATGGGCATATTCAAATCATTGTTCAATGATAACAATGGGTAGTAGAACATGATAATGTTCATCCCTGTCTAGTTCACAGAAATCAAAGCACACCGTTTAATGCATTATCACTATCAGTGTACTAGGTAGACACTAGCAAACGAGACAAAGCTTTTAACTTATCCAGAGAAATAAGCTCCAGAAGACCATTTGGAAAAACATGACCACAATTCCACAAACAAGCCTGGACAACATAGACCAGCTACTGTGATACTATAGCTCTTCAACTAGCTAGCATAAGACCATCTTCTTTTGTGTAACATTGTTTCTGCAGCAGCTTTGCTGTCACTATCACCTGTGGCTGTGAGGCCATCTTGGGTCGACGACTGGACCACTGTCATTTGTCTCCTCTTGCAACTCTGACCGCGTCTTCTCAGCCACGGTCTCCATTCCCATGTAGAATAGGAGGAGCCAGACATAGGGGAGGAACTCCTCTCCCTTGGCCAAGCTCTTGGAGTGCAGGTACCCTCTGCTTCTCCTCTCTACATCTTCCAGTGGAGAAGCAGAGCATCTCCACCCACACACCCTGCACCACCCTCCATATCTTTTCCTCGTCCAATTGTGAGCTAGTGAGGAGCTCAATGGCAATTGCCCAAGCGTCATGCACCATGCGGTCCATGCCTGAACCCTCTGTACCCAATAACCTATGAATTATATTATGGGCGAGTTCTTTCTCCCCTAGGGGCGTTGGTTTGTCGTTGTATAATAGAATGCCCTTGAGTTGCCTAGCTACGCTTGGCACCGGTGATGAGCATATTTGGGTTGACAAACAGTAGGTACACCATGTAGTTGGATATCTCCTTGCTGCAACGGGCAGCTTCATAAGCTGTCGTGTGAGTAGAAGATGTCCATGTGAAGGATGCAAAAGTCGGTGGCGAGATGCCAGAGGGACGCTCTCGTCGAACGGCTGTCGCGGGCCCCAATCGAGGCTACGTTTGTAGCCCTCCTGCTTGAGAGTCCATTGGCCCTGGTTGTCGTTGAACGTCCTGAAGGTGGTTGTAACCTTTATGTGATGTTGCGTCCACGCTTGGGCGATGTAGCCCTGGACAAACTTGGTGATCTCGTGGGAGGACTTGGACGGCTTCATACAGCAGAGCTGGTCGATGTAGTCCTTGTAGACTAGAAATGTCACAAGCTTCCTGTGCTTCTTGTTGCGAACCAAGTATCCTATAAAGTTGTATTGGGCAACTTGGTCTGGCCACCATCTCCCTTTGCCAAGTGGTCAAAAGAATATAGTAGTTTGCTCCAAAGGTGGTAAAAGGTAATCTAGGACAACCGCAAGAGAGAGCAAGATGAGTATGATCGTGACATTACCATTTTGTTCTGAACAGCTGAAGACTCGACCAAGCTATTGACGCTAACCCTCTTCAAGTCTCAAGGTTTTAATACACATTTGATAATCCCAACAACGAACAACAATACCCCATTTTATCAAGATTAACGTATCTTCTGGCAACAACCTCCGAAACACATATACAATAACCACATCATGTTCATTAGTTCTCACTGTTATTTATTTATATTTTATATTAGAGGAAAAGGTAACTCAAAACATAGGGGAAATGTTGATTTTGTTCGTTGACAGGGATGGGGATGGGAGCATATCCCCCCCCCCCCCCCCCCCCCAAGACGGGGATGAGGACCTAGAACCCGACGGGGAATTCACATGTTGACTTGCACTAACCTGAGACACCGCTGTTAGGACATGCCACCTCCATAGTTCGTGTCTTCGATGTTATAGACAGTAAAGCCATCTTAACCGCCAAGGTGTATTAATAGAATGGGTGCCCACAACACCTACAGTGTGCAGACACCCAGTCTTGCGTCCTCTGATGGTTGAAGAGGGTGGTCAGTCCGTAGATGGCAATAGCATTGCTACTGAGGTAGGTCATTCTGATCAAGAGCCTCTTTTTTTAGCAACGCATGATCAAGAGTCTCAGCCAAGATGGGATGGACAGCTTGCGCAAGATGCCGACGAAGCAAAGGAAACATTGGATGGAGACACTTGCGAAGACGAGGACGCACAACTGCCCCTCCTCCCACCATTGCACCGCCTCGGAGAAACCCATGGATGTGCTCCGACTGGCTCACTCTTTTTCTCTCCTTAAATGCTATAGTGGTGTATTCAGCTAACTCAAATAGTTGTTTCTTTGCATTGTAGGACCTGGTGGTATAAGTTTCACTATGGAGTTCGGCCACACAGGGACCCGACGGGGACAAAATCCCTCAGCGGCGCCGGGATGGAGAGATTTTGTCCCCCGTGACAGTTAGCGGGGATGAGGATGGGAGCATATGCCCCCCGCGGGGACGTGGATGAAGACCTAGAACTCGACGGGGAATTCCTCGTTGATATGTTGACTTGCACTGACCTGAGACACCTAGTTCGTTGTCTTCAAAGTAATAGGCGGTAATGTCATCTTGCCCGCCAAGGTGTATCAAGTCGATGGGCGCCCACAACACCTGTAGCTTGGCATTGCTCTGATGTGCGGACACCCAATCTTGCGTCCTCCGCCGGTTGAAGGTGTCCGTAGATGGTAACAACATCGCTACTTAGGATGAATAGCTTGATGAATAGCTTCCACAAGATCCCACTAGCTCACTCTATTCGTCTCCTCAAATGCTATAATGTCGTCTTTAGTTAACTCAAATGGTTGTTGCTTTGTATTACAAGACCCTGGTGGCAAAAGTTTTGTTGAGAAATCGCTCGCACGGATGCACGCACAAGAGCACAACAGGGACACATTAAAAAATACAACGTAGAGAGGAAATCACGAGAGCTCTCTGTATTATTTCTGATTGTTGTTATGCCTCCATTACAAAGGAGACAAACATTCTCCTATTTATAGAGCGGATGGGCAGCAATATCAGATTCTCCCGTTAATCATTCCCCATATATTTTCAAGATAGACACATCTCTCGAGGTGCACACGAACTGAGGGCACAGGAATCGAGAGCACCAATATCAATACTGATTACGTCAATCACCGAGATTCACCCACTAATTGTGTTTTACAACAAGTTTCACTCTAGAGTCCGGTCACAGCCACAGGGGAGGGAGGGGAGGCCGGCTGGGTGGCCCTGGTGGCGCGCCTTCGGGGACGGTGCAGCCTGCGCCTGGCCCTGGTGTGCAACCAGGGGCGTGTTTGGCACGCTGCATGGGGGCAGCCTGGCCCCCGACCAGGCCCAGTCCAGCCTCAGCCTGGGTAGGCTGGTGCAAGCTCCCGTGTTTGGGTGGCAGCACCCCACGAGGCCGGCCCAGTCTGGACTGTGTTTGGTAGCACAGCTGGGAGCCCGGCCCGAAGCCAACTAACTCCAACTGCCATTGCCAGATCCTGTTTGGTTGAGGGCCAGGCCCGCAACTACCACCAACCGTTTTGATCAGCAAGTTCAGAAGAACAAGTTCAGAACATTGAGAAGGAAAAATTTTCAGATTATGAAAGGAAAACCATGGCCTCAGACTAATGTAATTAAACAGAATGGAGTCATTGCTGCTCTTAGTTCAACACAATAGCATTACACAAATTCGATGCCACAAATTAAGATCAGAAAGGCCAAAGTTGCAAGATCTAAAGCAGTACACAAATGGCAGCACATATTAGCAGCTCTTCCGTTATGGTGTCATCATAGGCCTGCATTAACCTATTCCACCAGCCATTTTGGTCACCTCTAGCAATCACAGGAACAACAACATCAGTTTGGACAACATCAGATGGTAATGGTAGTGGTGTTGCATTAACCTGATGCTCATCTCTTTGAAAACTGGAAAAAAGGCAAAGGATTAGCCTCAGTCTTTCATGTCAACTAAAAGTAGCTATACAACATGTTATATTGACATCACTAGCTAAGTAAGGAGTATTGGCCTCAGCTATGCATGAACAGGTGGTTTGCTTCAATATTGTATCGCTGGTAGCTCCTTTAGCAATTAGAAATCCAAAAAAAAAACAACCAAATAGAATAAATCCCACCATTGATCACAGCAATGCTCATGCCATCAGCACATTGAGGGAGGGGCTGTTGCATTGCAAAGCTATTTGTCAATGGAAAATGGAAGAAGCAGAAATGCAATTTCGGTTAAGAATCAACAAATAAGGAGCCACCTCTAGTTTGCATCATTGGCCTTTTCATTTGCCCACATTAACCACCATAAACCAACTCAAATACAAAAGCAAATTGGAAACATGAGGTAGAACCATGGAAACATTAAACATTACCTTATAAAGTGGCCAACAAAGGCCACCATTAGTTCATTACATTACCAAATAGGACTGCAGAAACAGTAGGAAATAGGGGCAGCCAAGAAAAGCCACCAAAAGTGCATTACAAGTTCAACATTTGCCTCATCCATGTGGGCAGAAATACCTACCAACTCTTCACTATTGTTAGTCACCATCCATCTAGACTAACCCAATAGGTCAGGTGTGTTGCTGCACAAAAGAGACACCTAAGTGTGGTCAAAAGGTGAAGTAGTGTGGGAGGGGGGTGGAGGAACTATACATCTCAACAGTCAACCCCCTCTGCTTCCTTGCTGTCCAAGCTGGACAGAACTACATATAGTAGTTCTTGGCAAGGTAAGTCCTCATCCAGACATCCCTATGGGCAGGCTGCATCTTCACATAGCCTGTGGCAATGGCCTTGTTCTCCAGCAGGTAGGTGTAGGCTGTGATAAGGGCCTCAATGCTGAAGTTTGGTATCTCCATGACTGCAAGGTACAAGTCAGGATCAATATGAGCAGCACCTGTCTCCCTTAAAGCACTAGCCACATCCCTAACTGCATCTGACATGTTAGTCAGCATAACCACCTCATCCTCTGTGAAATTCCCCCTCTTCCTCTTGTTTCCCACTGCAACTTGGGGCACTTTCCCAGTTGTCTTGTTGCCTTCACCAAGGTTAGTTTCCTTGGGTTCCACCTTAGCATTATGACTATCAGGGCTCTCTACCTTAGCATTCTGGCTGTCAGCTTGGTGAACCCGAAGAGGCTCACCAGACCCAAGTGCATACTTCCCAGTTGCCTGTGAGTGGCCAAAGATGGCCTCCATCTCATCATAGAATCTAATGGGGCAGTTTAGAAACTCAGCATCTTTAGGATGGTCGTGCAGGTCAGCACACAGATTAAGATAGGAAGGAATAGGGGTAGGTAAGAAAAGGACATGGAGGCAGATAGAGCCATTTTCTACCTTGCAGTGCCCAAGGTAATGGTCTTGCTCTAGCATAATAGCATTAGTATCACTGTCCCACAAGGCAGCACTAAGATCTTTCAGCTTAGTGATTCTAGACCATTTCTGCCTCCATTTCCTAAGATGATTGTATACTTGAGTTGGGCTGACCACATCTCCAGTGTAGTCCTTAAGGCACTTGGCAACAAGGTTCACATCTTTATCTTTGAACACCTTATCAGGCCTAGAACCATCAGAAAGTAGTTGGGCCATCCTCCTAAGCACAAACCCAGAGGTGTTGTTATTCCACCTCATGGGTCCAGCAGCTGGTGCTGGAGCTGCAGCAGGAGCTGCTTGAGCTTCAACAGCACCAGCAGCTGCAGCAGGAGCTGCTGCCCCAAGCAGCTCATCAAACCCATCACCAACAGCACCAGCAGCCACAAACACAGCATCATGTTCAGCAGCCATCCTAAGCATGAAACCAATAGAGTAGGATTGAACTTATAAGAGCAGTGCATATGGCCAAGAAAATTGGTGGCCTCAGTCATATTAAATAAGACATCAGATCAAAGTAAGAATGCATGGAGCTCAGTAACAATGAAGCACATCACTGGCCAAAATAGCATAATCCAAACAGAAATTATTACACAAATTGTCTCACGTTGTCCAACAAAATATTAAAATACCAGATTAAAGCCAAGTGTTCCATGCCAGGGAAAATAAACTAAGTTGTCCAACAATAAAATAGCATGATTAGGTCCTAAAGTTGCCCCTGCCCTCTGTCGACGAAATATCGGCGATAGTCCGACCAGGGGTATGCCCTGACCGGTAATGGATTGGCGGAAGGCGCACGAGATTGCGAGCAAGACGTAAACAGGGAGCAATCACACGAGGTTTACCCAGGTTCGGGTCGCAAGGATGCGTAAAACCCTAGTCCCGCTCTGTTTCGATTATGATGTGGATGTATGAGTACGTGCGTTATGCCGATTCGTCCTTCCGCACGGGGTCCTTGCTCTCCTTATATATCACGGGAGCAAGGTTACAAGTCGAACTAGCCTATCCGGTACTAAGTTTACATACTTTACAAGTCTAAACTTTCCTATCTCAGCTAGGTCTTGTCCTCCTTGTCGGTCTTCGATATTCTTGCCTGTTTTAGGAATTTGTCCGCCCACCCCGAGCCGATCGGTCTTGAAGCTTGATGGGCCGGCACGGCGATAGCGTGTCGGCCCAAACTAGGCCGTGAGGGTATATGGAGTTTATACCTCCACGGCTAGTCCCCGAGCATCATGGATCTTGAGGGAAAAACACCGTCTTGCTTGGTTGAGTGAGAAAGGGTGGTCGGACACACGTTCGACATGTGGTCCGAGCAGTGGCTGGAGGACCGTCTAATGCTTCCGACCACACTTTGCTTACACTTGGTTGACGTTTTCGGATTTGACCGAAAGATTTATGATGCTCCCGAAAAGAAAAAGAATTTTGAAAGGGTCCCAAATCCGGAGACGTGGGCCCTCGTTAGTGTGTGATGCCGCCATCACATGGTATCTCGTCGTGATTGGTCGTTGCCTTAGCTTAGTTTTGAAACTAAACTCTTTGTAGAGAGAAAGGATCAGGCCGAGTCATGCAAATGACGTGGGCCCACGTAGTCCCCGAGGTTGCCGTAAGATAGTATATGTTGCAGCAAGCTCTAAAAGAAGGATCTAGCCCATGTCACCTCTCGGGTGACGTGGGCCCACGTAGTCCCCGAGCTCGAGATGAGGTGGAACACGTTATGTCGTGGTCTAAAAAAGAAGACAACCGATCATTATATCATGCTTTATGTGTTTCCGACCACTCTTTGAGTGAGACCGAAGCGAGCCAAATTTCATTTGGGTCTGGTCGGTTTGAACCATGCCATAACTTTGTCATGATTAAGTTAAGATAGCTTTGCTACTTAACTCGTCCCAGCGTGGGTTTGTGAGACCATGGTTTTGAATCTAAACCCATGAAAATAGCTTTGCTATTTGTGTGCCGAATAACCGGTATCATTGGCGAAAAATCCTACTCAATTGTCGGATTGTGTGGGTTGAATTGTTGATGCTATACCGCTGCTATATCGTAACTTGTGAATCAGTTCTTTGAGTTGTTGCTTTGCAAAGAGAAAATTTGGTATGAGTGAATGTTTTGATGAGGTATGCTGAATCGTATTGATTTGATATAATCTATGACACGAAGTTGTATCGGGATGTATTATTTAAGAATGGTCTTGGTAATCGCCTCTCCTTAGAGTTAATCGGTCCTCGTGTGTGTAGATGACCTATAGTGAATAGCGCGTTGCCGAATCACTTAGGGCCCTATTTCCGTTGGAAGCGACTGTCATCCCCGTGTTGTATAGCGTTGGAGCCGTGAACACGTAGCGGGATTGATCAGAGACAGTGCATGCTGATTGTTTTCTGTTGGAGGGGTGACGTACTTGGCCATTTGGTACAAAGAAAAGAGGATGTTTTTAACTTTGTAAATTTGTGTTGAACGTACTTTGAAGTAGTTCGCGTAAAGAAATCTTTTGTGAAAAAAGATTGGTGAGGGCATGTATGTTAGGTTAATAGAGCACTTATCTGTATTTTGCTGTGAGCCACTGTCTTCCCGTGGTGGATTTTGATCATGCCTTTGTTCCTGAAAGAATGGTCATAAGGTATATAAAATTGTTATGCGAAAGGAGGTCATGCTTATTACAAGTTTGGAAGAAAAAATTGCCCATTTGCAAAGACTCTTCTCTTTCTCATTCAAGAGCAGCACTGAGTCCTTAGGGATTAGATGATCCTAAACAAACAGCGGTCCGGAATGTTTGGAGCCCTTTTCCTTTGGGAGCGACATTTGGATCACTCTGTGTTGTTTGAGCGCGATCTTTGTTAACACGTAGCGAGTGGGACCCGCAGACAAGTGCATTCCTGGTTTGCTTCGTGTTTGAGGCAAGAAATTTGTGAAAAACTGGTTTTTCTAAAGTGTGGTCTTTTGAAATGGAGGGGATAAATAAAAAATTTATTAAGGACATGAGATACTTATCTTTCAACCGTCGTGTCGCGTCATGATCGCGTGCGGGGCGAAAATATTCGGTTGCTGATGCAACCGTACATCAGCGACCGGGTTGTCACGTCAAATTTCGAGCTCAGTTTTCAGACTCTGGTCGAGTCAATGTTTTCCTGGCGTAGTGGGTCCATTGTGTCAGTGGCACAATCGATCCATCTTCTGGTGACCGAGTCGGAGCGTGCGGGGGTTCGAGGCGGGGGAAACGTATAAATGCTCATTGCTTTAGTGGAGCGGTTTTCGTCGCTTCATGCTCTCGGGGAACGAGAGGGCCGCGGGGTTTTGATTACCCACGATCCCATCGGTTGCCCTCTCAAGTCCTCCAATCTCTCTATAAATTGGCGCCTGCGCTGAGAACTTCTCTATCCGCAGCGCATTTTCTGTTCTTGCTCCTCTCCTTCTGCCCCCAAATTTAGGGTTTTAGATTGCATACTCGCGCCGCCGCTTCCTTAGATGGATCGCCGTCACGGTAAGCGCCCGGCGGGGGAGGAGGAGTCGGTGAACTCCCCTCGGGAGGTGAGGCCGCGGAGGAGGTGAGCTTGGATTGGAGTTTTCCTTGATTAATCTTGGGGTTTTCTTCTTTTGGTGTAACCGCTATTTTTCGTTCACAATGTAGGTACACCCTCCCGACCATTGGAGGTGCGCGCAGCACCTTCGGGCGGCGCCGCCGAGGCGGCGAGGAGGGCGCCGGAGGAGCCGCGGGGTGTGCCGGAGGCTGCGGCCCCCGAGCAGATGGCTCCGGTCGTGGAAGCCGGAGCTGCCGTTGCTGCGGCGGAGCAGGCGGCGGCGGAAGAGGCGGCGGTGGCCGCGGTGTCTCCACGCCGCGTTCGGCGAGCGGCATTTCCAGCGAACTCCCCGGCGTCGCGCTCGACCGCCGTAGGGCGGAGCTGGAGCACGTACGGGATCTCTATTCCGAGGCCACCAAGCAACTGGGGCAGGCGGAGGGGAATGTGGACCTATTCCTGAAGGCACTCTCCTCCGCCCAGGAGGAGCTGGAGGCGGAAAAGCAGCGGGCCGCCGACTTCGACGCCGATGCTAACGCCGCCGTCAATGAGGCGGTGGACGAGAGGCTGGCCCGCAAGGTCCAGGTGGACACGCTGCTTCGGCAGCGCGAGGCTGCCGACATTAGGGTCGGCGGTAAGTACTGAGTTCTCCGTTGTTCATTTGTCCTGAGTTGTTCTCGTCTTGGTATTTTTAATTTTTTACTCTGTTTTTGCAGAGCTGACGGAGCAGCTGGAGCAGCTGCAGGAGGCCGCTCATGCGGCGGCGGACGCGGTGAACGCCCAGGGCGGCGATGTCATCGCGCGGTTGGCGGCGATCCCCGGCCAAGTGGCCGCGGTGGCAGTTTACGGCGTCCGCCATGGTGCCTCCGCCGCTTATGCCACCGTCGACGCCATCTCCGGCGTTGATGTTCGTGGCATGGAGCTGTCGGTGGCGGCGCATGACGCCATGGAGGGCGGCACCGTCGAGTTCACCGGGCAGCGGAGGCCGTCGTTGCCGCGACTCCCGTCGACCGGTGGTCGGCAAGCTTTTGGGATGACTAGATTGCTTAGATGCATCGGTCCCCCGTTTGTAAATTTTTTTTATATTTTTAATGAAGGAATTGAATCTTTTGAGATGTGTCTTGTGCCGGAATCCTTTGAGATTCCTTTTATTTATCTCTTTATTTAGATCCTGTTTTATGACTTTGTCATGTTTATGCCGTAGGATTTTGTTTTGGATTTGGAATCCTCTTGTTTAGAGAATGTTGTAACGCGTCGGATCTCGAGGGATGATTTTCCTTTGAATGACAAGAAAAATTCATGTGCTCAAGTGTTTGACATGAAGAACTTGATTTCTCATTATAGAATAGTACACATTAGATTGCTTTTTTGTCATTTAGAATGACTTACAACGATGTGTACGACTGACGCTAACTTAAACCTTGAAAGGAAAATAGCCTAGAAAGGAAAAACTTGTGCCGATAAGAGAGAAGAATTCATCTCTTGTTGTTTCAATTTTCCGGCTCGCCGCGTTCTTCCAAGTCGTGGACCATGACCGGGTCTTCTTCGGTATGAGCAAGTAGGTCGTCATCATCTAGGGCTTGATCATCTCTCGCGTCGGCGTGGTCGGATATACTTATCCCGTTCCGAGTAGTATTGAGATTGTCCTTTTTTGGAAAAGGTACATACGTAAAAGAATCTAAGGAGCTTGAGTTCTTCTCAAACGGCTTTCTTTTTGTACTACTTCGTACCACTCGCCGTTTATGAACATGCCTTCGGATGTTTTGCGCCCGGTGATCGGCGTTCGATGCGCCGAAGATTGGCTGGGTTTATTGGATTAGGGAATATGTGCTCGGTGTGCGGAGGTATCCCGTCCTCAGGAGGAGTTGGACTGGGGAGCCTCCAGTTTGGTTCTCTGGTCTGCAAATTGTCCAAGAAGGGAGTGATAAAACCATTGCGGTTTGTTTGGACGGATGGAACCGTTCGACCGGGGGGGGACTCCGAGCACGTTTGTATACAGTGGTCGTTTGTATGGGTTGGGTATAACAACGAGGCTCATCCATGTTAGGTGAATCCCTCGTGCCATCCCTTAATGGGCTTATGCCGGAACTGCGGCGATTCTCTCTGGTTGCTGCCATGTGTTTTTGGTGCTCTTCCCTTCGTTTTCTTTCTACGTCTTGGTGTCGGTCAGCAAGTGCCCTGGCCCTGTGTGCTGACGCGCTTGTCATTGAGGGAGACTGAGTTGATCGTGCTCGTGGCCGTTCTGCTCTTTGCTCGGTTGCACCTGATGTTGTCATGGCAGACAATATCTCTTCTTTGTCGCCTTTCCCTCCGTTGTTCATCACGACGAAGGGCGGCGGCTAGCTCGGTGCGTTCTCGCGAACAACCGGGCGTTAGATGTGTTGTTTTGTGGGGATCGTTCTTGCTGCGTTGCCGCAAGAGGTGCGGTAACGGGTTCCGCCCGGTTCGTCGGATTTCTCGCCGGCGTCGCCGTCGTTCGTTGCGACGCGTTTTCGGCTGCCGATCTTTGTTGACGCGTAACTCCGACTAGGTACATCGTGTCGGGTAGTTTGTGTCGTCGAACCGGACCGCTGTTGTTCCGTGAGGCTTGTTGTGAAGTCCTCTCTCTCGGATCTTGAATATCGGCTAAGATTCTCGCCGTATATTGCTCGACCGGCCTCTCCGACCACTACGAACGATGGTTGGCCGTGGTCGGAGCCGCATTTGTGAGTTTCGCCGCCATCCGGCCGTGTATGGTTGCCACGAGGATTTGTTGGAACGCGTCGTTGTAGATTCACCGGCTGCAAACGTGGCCGCTCGGAGCGCCCAAAAGTTACTGTGCGACGGTTGTTTTGTCCTCGTGTTGACGGATTAGGAATTTGTTGTTGTCGCGCGATTTGTAGATCGCGACTGACGCGTCGTCGGAGCGACTCAAAGTTGGCATGGGTTTCTGTCAACCTCATGTCTTGTTGATGGATCAAACGGAGTAGATCCGTGTTGCTGACATGCCTCCTTTGGTTAGGACCGGTCGGAGGTGTTGACGCCGTGCCGTCAACTATCAGTAGTGGATTGGTTGGTACTGTAATGGTGGTCACCGGGATGAGTTGGATCTGGTTTGGCACAGCCACCATTGTTGGTGCCATTGTCGGCGTGATAGCCGGAGGCGTGAGAGTTGTAGTAGCGCTTGCCGAGTTGGAAGTCCAGTGAACGTTCCGAAGTTGAAGGTGAGGCCGGCTTCGAAGGTCATGGAAGCCGGGAAGGAAACCATCTTGATCGACGTGAAATCTCGGTGCGCACCCCTACTCCGGGCGCGCCACCGTCGACGAAATATCGGCGATAGTCCGACGGGGGTATGCCCGGACCGGTAATGGATTGGCGGAAGGCGCACGAGATTGCGAGCAAGACATAAACAGGAGCAATCACACGAGGTTTACCCAGGTTCGGGCCGCAAGGATGCGTAAAACCCTAGTCCCGCTCTCTGTTTCGATTATGATGTGGATGTATGAGTCGTGCGTTATGCCGGATTCGTCCTCCGCACGGGGTCCTTGCTCTCCTTATATATCACGGGGAGCAAGGTTACAAGTCGAACCGGCCTATCTCGGTACTAAGTTTACATACTTTACAAGTCTAAACTTTCCTATCTCGGCTAGGTCTTGTCCTCCTTGTCGGTCTTCGATATTCTTGCTCGTTTTAGGTTGTCCGACCGGCCCCCGAGCCGATCGGTCTTGAAGCTTGATGGGCCGGCCTGGCGATAGCGTGTCGGCCCAAACTAGGCCGTGAGGGTATATGGAGTTTATACCTCCACACCCTCCCACATAGCATTGCATATCTCATCCCTCCTAACTGTCATGGCAACTGTGTCTTGAGCCTCCAAGTCATCAGGGACATTAATTGGATGGTTGGGTGGCAGCCAGTCCTCATCAGGAACCATCATGTCCTCCCCAAAGCCAAGTATCCAATTGTGCAGGATGCAGCAGGCTAGAACAAGCTTAACTTGTGTTTTGTAAGGATGGAAGGGTTTGGTGTACAAAATCCGTAACCTGTTCTTCAAAGCACCAAATGCCCTCTCAACCGTAACCCTAAGTGAAGAGTGCCTTAGGTTGAACAACTCCCTAGCATTTTGGGGCCTGTTGGTGTTGTTGTACTCAGACAAGTGATACCTCACCCCCCTGTAGGGAGGCAGGTAAGCATTGCGGCATGCATACCCAGCATCAACAAGATACATTTTTCCTACAATTGGAGGAGGTAATAGTGTGAAGATTTGGTCCCAACTAGTAAGGGCATAGGTGTACAACTAGTGGTTACCTTCAGGTACAAAGAAGCCATCATTTCTTTCAATGGCATCAGCTAAAATGTGGGCATCATGTGCAGACCCCTCCCAACCAGCAAGGACATAAGTGAACTTGAGATCAAATCCCACAGCAGCCATAACATTTTGGGTAGGATCCTTCTTCCTACCCCTAAAAGCTTGCTGCATGCGCCTAGGAACCCTGGCTAGCACATGTGTACCATCTATGGCAGCAACAACATCCTAGAAAAAAAAGTCCATTTGGATAAGTGAAATGTGTTAAGGCTGGTGTGTTTAATTTACAAATTTTGTGTACAAGTTGGGAATTACAGTTACCTTGAAGTAAGGATTCCATCTAGGGCTGCCAAGTATTTTTTGGTGAGGGGTAGATGAGGGTGGCTTGATCATCTCAGCTCTAAGTTCACCAACAGCATAGAGGACTTGGTGAAAGTGTCTGTGGACAGTCTCAATTGACCTTCTAAAGGACTGGTGAACCACTCTAAACCTCTGATTATGTCCTACTATATGCAGGAACAAAGCAACTTGTTCCTCCACAGTACAACCAGCCTTCTCTGGAACTAGTCCCCTGCTCCTAAAAAGCTCACACAGTGCAAAGAATGGAGCCCTAGTCATTCTAATCATGGACAGGCACTCTCTATCAGTGGACATGTATATGGCTTTGAGAGTACGCTGTCTGTGCTGCTCAGAATCAGTCCTCAGATCATACAACAGAGGATCAGGATCAGGGATACGATGCCTAATCCTACTAGCAACAAAGGAAGTCATAACCACAACCAAAGAGGCAGCATTCTTGGCCAACTCATCTCTTTTCTTGGCAAGTTCCATCTACATGCATAAATATTGAAGACAAACATGAATTTATTTGCCCTGGCATGGCATCAACATGGATATCTAGTACTTAAATATGAATCACGGCTACATGACTGCACATGCCTCCCAGTGATTCTGGACATCATCATCGACAGAAGGCAAAATAGAAACCCAGAAATAAACCGCTTCCAACATAAGCAACAATTTGTAGTTGGGCCAATCAAAGTAACAGATCAAATAACCAACACAAGAATAAACATTGTTGCAGGAGTACACATGACTCCGGGTGTTTGTGGGCAGCATCCCACACAAGGCAACCCTAATCCGACAAATCAACCTTGACAAAGCATCACATGCTAAGTAAACCATATAAATCGACAGATCCCAGCACAAGGATAAACATTGCTGCAGGAGTACACATGACTCCGGGGGTTTGTGGGCAGCATCCCACACAAGGCAACCCTAATCCAACAAATCGACCTTGACAAAGCATCACATGCTAAGTAAACCATATAAATCGACACATCCCAGCACAAGGATAAACATTGCTGCAGGAGTACACATGACTCCGGGGGTTTGTGGGCAGCATCCCACACAAGGCAACCCTAATCCAACAAATCGACCTTGACAAAGCATCACATGCTAAGTAAACCATATAAATCGACAGATCCCAGCACAAGGATAAACATTGCTGCAGGAGTACACATGACTCCGGGGGTTTGTGGGCAGCATCCCGCACAAGGCAACTGTAACAGAACCGACCAACTAATTTAATTACCAAGCACTAATCAAGCTGACGTGGCAACTTAATTAGAACTTAGTAACCAAACCAGCCCGGTAGTCCAGAAAACCACGAAGGATTTTCGCACAAACATCAAGTAACATCCCAGACCGGTAAAGGCCCAACGATATACCATCCATAATTATTACATAACAGTTCTCAAATAGATAGTACGTAACATAAATGTAGTTATTACAAACCAGGTTCTTAACATAGTGCGGAAGCAAATAGATTAACAAGTTCTCAAACACACCCCAAATGTTTTTAGAAACATAGTGCCATGTCCTTCATCATACTCCACAAAAGAAAGGGGTGCGACAACTGGAACGATCGTGCCCACGATCTACTCATCTCCGACGGCAGGATGGAGACAAGTGGGGCAATAGCCATAGAACATTTCTCCATCTGCAACAACAATTGGGAATTGCACCCTGAGTACATGGTACTCAGCAAGACTTAACCGTCTAAAGAAAATAAAGACACTTTGGTGGATGCCAGGCTGTATGTGGGTTTGCTGACTCATTTATTTGCCAAAAGATGAGCTTTTAAATCTTCATTTAGTGATAAGGGACTCTCTAGCTTATCTCATTAGGTAATTACCTAACCATGCTAAGTTAGCATCCTGCACTAGTCATTATTTTTGTGGAAGCAATCAATCTATTAATCAACACCGCATTGATTGAATCATCATTAAACCATCATGTGGAGAACATAACCAACTCGCATTTCAAATCTTATTTGCGGCACCGTAATGAATCGCTCGGTCAAGTTAGTCACTATCCGGGACCGATGGCGATTATAATCGATTTCAAACCAGTGGCGAATATTCCATCACACAAACCACACTCACCGGCCATAGTGAGTGACGGTCACCACGATCTACTCGGGAAAACGCGGGATCAACAACTCACCACCATGACCAAGGAAACTCCCAGCTGCCAACAGGTAAGCGTGCCCATCAAATGACACCGCCCCATCTTAAGGACTCACGACCGGGCCCTTGTTTACACCACCCCCATCGCCGGCATGGATACCTGGAAGTTGAAACCCGGCCCAAGTAGCTTCAAGGCTTCGCGGTTGGGCACTACACGCCCTTCCAGCTATATGTGAGGCACTTGTTCAAAATGATCCGAGGACGCTCGTGTGCCATGATATGTTAGAGGTGATTTCATCATGGCCACATGGTTATGTTCTACAACCTACCAACATTATCATCAATCCAGGGGTAGTAACACCTACCATTCGCGAGTGATGGTCGATCACTCGTCTTCTACCGACTAGTTAGCAACTAAGCATTATCGAAACCTCAACCTAACAATAGGATATTTATGGTAGCAGGATAGTCCTAGTGCATCTCTATGGTTCCATATCAACTCCTATAACGTAATGCAGCATAATAAATAAAGGACTCAAATTTAAAACATTGCGTAAATATAGGAGGATGCACCGGGGCTTGCCTTTGACAAACGAGCTGGGCACGTGGTTAGGACGGTCGGGGAGTTCAGCTTTCGGAAGTTCCTCCTCGGCTACCTCCCGGCTCGGACTCCGAGGCTCCTCCACGTCCCGCTCCTCGTCTTTGCGGGTTGTTGCCTAGCGATCCTGTATGGTGCAAATGCCGAAAGTAAATACAAGTGTTGCGGTAGGAATGATGTAATGATGCCATGATCAATCATATAACAGCAATATAGCAAACTCCGAGCTAGGCATGAAATTCCTTATGCAACCAAACAAATTAACCTAGGTTAAAAGAGCCTAAGCTATAACAGCAAGTCCTATCTGGACAGCACAGAAAATTCTATAAAAATTACAGTAGATAACACATGTCTAAAGTAGTCTACCACAGAAATTTCACCTTAAAACAGTAAGTATCTTAACCTACACAAAAATCACATGGCTGAGCTAAACAGGGGCACATGAAAATACTTTGTACTACCAAAGTGCTCCAAATCAAAAACCAGTGACATGTAGGTCTAAAGCATGAACTAAAAACAAGGCATACCAATTTCCATCATCATTGGACAAAGCATGAATTTATTAAGAATTATTTAGGCATGGTGACAATCATGGCACTTGAACAGCAACTCTAAAATCTACCACATAACATGATCATGTGAGAGCTCAAACAGATGAAGCATATCAAAACTAGACTAACAAAGCAAGCCTCACATTTTCTCGATCATCCGGTGATTTATTATGAATTTCTAAAGATAAAAGCCTTTTCAATAAATTAAATAAAGCTCAACAGAAAAGTATGCCAAAAACCACCTTTTATATTTCCTACAGATTCTACTGCTCATAAGAAAAATAACCCAATTTGAATCACCCCATTTGGACTTAAAATGAATGAGATATGAATTTTGGAAGATAAAAGCTAAAACTGGAAATCCCTTTTCTTTTTCGAAAATCAACCTAAAATGCTAGGTACACCCCGTGTGTACCCAGGCTCGAGTGGAAACAGCTATGCGCACCCGGTCACACGCACACACCGTCGATCCCCGCGAGTGGGTCCTGTGGTCCCATGGACCCCACCGTCGGCTTCCCCGTGGCCGGAACTCGGCGGCCGGCGGCGAAACCTCGCGCGGTGGCTTCCCGGCGCGGCCGGCGGCATTCGCCTGCGCGACGTTGCGCACCGCCCGGCCAAGAATCGCGACCTCCGTGGCCGGTAGCTATGGCGGCGCGCTCGCCGACGGACGGCGGCGGCGCTCCACGGAAGCGGCGCACCGAGACCGCGTCGGGTTCCATCGCACGCCTACGCGCTCCGCCTCTCCTTGCTAAACACGATGAGACCGAGAACCGAGGGAGACGACGACCCACGCCATGGCTAGCCTTCGCCGGAGCGGCAATGGCGAGCTCCGCGCGCGCGGGCGCGCGCGGCGCTAGACGGCTCGAAGCTCGGCTTGGCCCTACCCGCGAGCTACCCCACGTGCATGCGAACCTCAAGCACCTAGTGCGGCTCTACGCGGCGTGGTCAAGCAGCGGCAATGGCTCGCCGGAGCTCTCTAGCGGCGGCGGCCATGTCCGCGAGGAAGAAGGCCAAATGCGGCCCCCTACCTATGTCGAACCGGGTGGTGCGGGTGGACGATGACGAAGACGAGGACGGCACACCGATGCTGCCCTTAGCTTCGAGTTTCCACGGTTGAAACTCGAGCTACACGGCGGCGGAGCGGGCGGCGTTCATGGCGGAGCGGAGGAGGAAGAAGGAGAAAGGGAGAGGGCGGACGCGGAGTGAATAGTGGACGGGACGGGGCGCCGTGCCCTTTCTCGTTTCGGGCGAGGAGTGCGTGAGCGGGCGGCCTTGGCGAGCGGCGTGCGCCGCGTGTCGCGGCGACGCCGACGTACGGACGCCGCCGTGCGGGCCCGAGCGCGGAGGAGCGCCCGAGGCGGGACGCGGCCCCCGTGGCCCTTCCTGCGGCGCGCCGCAGCGGATCCGGTGGCCACACAGCGGGTACTGCCGCCGCGGCGTACGGACGCCGCGTGGCGGTCGCGGAGCCGGACACGTCGGCTCGAGGTAGGAGATGAGGGGAGGAAGGCGCGACGGGCGGGTCCCACCCTCCAAATTTCAAACTGAAATTTCAAATCTCCATAACTCCTAAAATAATTCGAATTAGGAAAAACTTCCAACATGAAAGTTTCTCAAAATTTCAAGATGAAAAACTTTCCCAACTACGACTTTTGCTAAATCGGCTTGGTTTGGGAGATTCAAAAATCAGTTTGAAATAGGATTTTAAAAATCAATATTTTAAAACCCCTTTGCACTTTGTTTTGTTCAAAATGAAGCCCTAAAACACATTTTTATAATTTGATCCCAAAAGGAAAGTTTCTTGAAATATTTTTCTGCATAAATCATCCCAAAGCACCAAGTTCAAAAGAGCAACCTATCTAGCACTTTGGAATAGATTTTGCTTGCACACTTTAAGCCAATAATCAACCTAAGCATATAATTAATGGCAACTAAACAAACAAGGCATTTCCTAAGCTATCAATCACATGATGAGGTGCTTATGCAAATGATGACATGATTAGAGAAGTTTAATTAGTGCTTAACACTGGAGGTGTTACAGCCCTACCCCCCTTAAAAGAAATCTCGTCCCGAGATTTGCACGTACTAACCATTTATCAAAGAAAGTAGGGTAGGCATCCTTGAGGTAGTCTCCGGTTTCCCATGTTGCATCTCCGTCATCATGATGGCTCCAACATACCTTGTATGTGGTGACCGCACGGTTCCGAGTCACTCTTTCCTTCATATCAAGAAGCTTGGACAGTACCTCTTCATAAGTGAGATCTCGATTGTGCTTTATGTCGGTGATTTTGACTTGTTCTTCCGGAACTTGGATACATCGTTTGAGTTGAGACACATGGAAGACAGGGAAGACCGCTCCCAATTGAACTGGCAATTCTAGTTGGTATGCTACTTCGCCCTTTCTTTCTAGAATTTTAAACGGTCCTACATACCGAGGCGCCAACCTCGCTTAACCCCGAAACGTTTCACTTTCTTCATTGGGGACACCTTGAGATACACAAAATCCCCCACATTATAGGTTTCGGTTCTCCGCTTCGATCGGCATAGACTTTCGCCTTGACTGCGCGCCGCTTGCCATATGCTTTCTAATGATTTGCACTTTGTTTCAAATAGCCTTCTTGAATGAAATCTACCCCATAGTACCTTCGATCTCCGGTCTCAACCCAACTCGGCGGCGTTCGGCAACCTTTGCCATATAAGGCTTCAAATGGTGCCATCTTGATACTTTCTTGGTACCCATTATTATATGCAAATTTCGCTAGTGGTAACCACTTCTCCCATGAACCCTTGAATGCTAACACACAAGCTCGCAGCAAGTCTTCAAGTATTTGATTCACACGTTCAGTTTGTCCAGAGGTCTGCGGATGATATGCAGAACTATGGACTAACTCGGTGCCTAACTCTTTCTGCATTCGTTCCCTTTAAATGTGACATAAACTGCGTTCCCAATCGTCGATACTATCTTCTTCGGTACGCCATGCAATCTAACAATCTCCTTGATGTACACATCAGCATATTGCGGGGCTCTCATGGTAGTGTTGACTGGTATAAAGTGCGCTGACTTGGTAAGACGGTCAACAATCACCCATATGGAATCATTGCCCTTTGATGATGTGGGCAAACCAGTGATGAAATCCATGCTGATTTCTTCCCATTTCCACTCAGGTACAGACAACGGGTGTAAGAGACCACTTGGTTTCAGATGCACAGCCTTGACTCTACAGCACACATCACATTTCGCCACATATTCAGCTATTTCTTTCTTCATATGAGGCCACCAATATCTGGTCTTCAAACTGTGAAACATCTTGCTACTGCCAGGGTGTATAGCCAACTTGGATAAGTGTGCTTCATCCATGACAAGCTTTCTGATCTCAGAATTTCGTGGTACGACCAAACGGTTATCGAACCACAAAACCCCATGGTTATCAACGGTAAGCCTTTGAGATGGTTGAGTTTCTAGCTTCTTCTTAAATATTTCCGTCATGCTATCGGTTTTTCGACCTTCTTTGATCTTGCTTTCAATTTCACGGCTTAACTGGATGTTCCTCGCAATGATTTGGATGCATAAAGTCGAAATTGTCGGGAAGCAAAGGTCGCATCGCTCGACAATGTGACTTCCGGCTTAACGCATCAGCCACTACATTTGCTTTACCCGGGTGATACCGCAGCTTAAGGTTGTAATCTTTTATCGTTCTAACCATCGGCGTTGCCTCATATTCAGCTCGTTCGAGTAAAGATGTACTTCAAACTCTTGTGGTCGTGTATATGTTGCAAACATTACCAAGGAGGTAATGTCTCCATATCTTTAATGCATGTACCACGGCGGCTAGCTCTAAATCATGAGTAGGGTAATTTTGTTCATGTTTCTTCAAGCTGTCTCGAGGCATAGGCTATGACTCGACCCTCTTGCATTAGCACACATCCCAAACCAATTCCCGAAGCATCACAATACACATCAAACGGTTTCTCTATGTCAGGTTGAGCAAGAACCGGTGCAGTGGTCAACAGTTCCCGCAAGGTGCGGAAAGCTGCCTCACACTTGTCGGACCACACAAATTTTTCACCCTTTTGAAGCAAGTTGGTCATAGGCTTAGCTATCTTGGAGAATCCTGGGATAAACCGGCGATAATATCCGGCTAACCCGAGAAAACTCCGCACTTGATGTACTGATTTCGGTGACTCCCATTCTAGCACCTTAGCAATGTTGGCTGGATCTACTGTTATTCCCTCATCTGATAGGACATGACCGAGGAACCGCACTTTCCTCAACCAAAATTCACACTTTTTGAACTTTGCATACAACCTGGTGCTCTCTCGGCCTTTCTAACACAATTCTCAAGTGCTTCGCATGATCCTCCTCGTTTTCGAGTACACGAGGATATCATCGATAAACACCACAACGAATCTATCAAGTTCGGGCATGAAGACCGTATTCATGAGTAGCATGAAGTACGACGGAGCATTGGTTAGCCCAAATGACATAACCAAATACTCATATAACCCATATCTCGTGGAGAAGGCGGTCTTGGGTATATCTTCCGGTCTAATTTTTATTTGATGATAACCGGACCTCAAATCAATCTTAGAGAACACTTTGGCCTTGGATAGCTGGTCAAAAAGGATATCGATTCTAGGCAACGGGTATTTGTTCTTTACCGTAGCAGCATTCAGCATACGGTAGTCTACGCACATGCGTAAGGACTTATCTTTCTTTTTCACAAACAATGCTGGACTACCCCATTCGGAAATCGGGACGTATCGAGACCCTTAGAAAGCAAATCATTCAACTGTTCCTTGAGCTCTTTCAACTCATCGGAGGCATTTCAGTATGGTCTCCTACGGATAGGAGCCGTTCGGGTAGCAACTCAATACGGAACTCTACCTCTCGTCAAAGCGGCAAGCCCGGCAAATCTTCGGAAACACGTCCAGGGAATTCACTCACTACTGGGATCCCCTCAAGTGGAATGGTTTTTGTGGCATATGTAACCCTTTCTAGCTTGGTCTTCTTGGGTAAAGTGATCTGGATGTTCCCTCACCAAGAGGTTTCCGGATCGAGATCATTCTATTATTTGTGTCTAGCACTACTCCCCAAAAGTGCATCCAACTCATCCCCACAATCACGTCCACACCTAGTCCGGCGAATGATTAAATTCAGCCGGAACCTCCAATCTTCTAAATCTAGACTTACTCCTTGAACTATCCGTTTCGTGCTAATGTCGGCCCATTGTTGAGCTCACACGAAACTCTATCCCCGAGTTATTTTTTCTGGTCATCTTTGTAGTGCAAATGCTTCACTCATAAACGAATGCGATGAACCGGTATCAAAAGCTGCGCAGGAATCTCGTTGGAGGAAACATACCCGGTATCCACGGGCTCTCCGGCAAGAATCTCCTCAATCGAGGTCGGGTGAGCACGTCGAGATGCGCCTCGGTGGCGGGGACGAGAACCCGAAGTGACCCTTCTACCCACAGTTGTAGCATGGCCCATAAGGTGCAGCCTTTGGCCTCGCCGCACTATTCTGACCCGGCTTGCTCTGATTCACAGGCGTTCTGAAAGCTTTCTGAAATTTCTGAGCCCCCTGTGCAGGCCAGTTCCTCCGGGGTGGAGGTTTGAACCTCTGGCCCTGAGCACGGATTGGATAGCGTTGCACAGGTGGGGCCCTCATTGGGAGGAACCACCTTCATTGGCCCTCTTGCGGTTCTTGGAAGCTGCGTGTAGGTTGTTCGGGTCTCTTGAATCAAGCAATCATTATAGAAGTCGTTGAATGTCACACGGGTAGAGGTACCCAGTCTTCATCGCCTTAGTACTCGAGACCCCTCTTGAATGCTTCAATCTTGAGTTCATCGGTGCTCACGAGTTCAGGAGCATAACGGGACAAGCTGTTGAATTGACAGTGATATTCAGCCACAGAGCGAGTTCCCATAGTCAGATTATGGAACTCCGATTTCTTCCTGGCAATCACAGCCGCTGGAACATGAGCAGCATGGAAAGCACGAACAAACATGTCCCAGGTGATGATCGGCCCTCGGGATAGGTGGAACAGTGCGCCTCCACCAAAGCCGAGCCTCATCCTCTAACATGTGTGCTCCATACGTGACCTTGAGATCCTCAGTCAACCTGAGCAGAGCAAACTTCTCTTCCATGCTGGCAATCCAAGCATCGGCCTTTATGGGTTCAGATGTCATTTTGAAGATAGGCGGTTTGGTATCCATAAAGTCCTTGAAGTCACTTTATCTTGGTTGGTCGGGGTCCCGATTCGATGATGCATGTAGTTGTTACGGAAGTTTGCACGCGAAGCTCTTCAATGTTGCGTTGACTCCCCATGAACCGCCGGTAGAACTGTTCGCGGTGTGAGGAGGAGGAGGTGGCGCGCCATGGGCTTCTTCTCCGGCAAGGCCCCCGCCACGACCGCCCCCACCAATGGGAACACCACGACCGGCGCCAATGGGAGCACCACGGCCACCACCACCACCGCCACCGGCACCCCGGTTAGCGGCCGCACTACGAGTGTACACCATCTCGCATATGCCAACAATAATATTTTCTCACCATTAGGAGTTGGATACAATGGTAATAAATGTAACAATTATGCCGCACTGAGAATAATATGGAGAGAATATAAAATTCAATCGATCATTCGTACGGACACAATAATTCATTTCCACATCACAACTAACGCTAATAATAATATTAAGTCGAAACATAGCGTACTGTCAGGTCATCAACCACAGTCTTGCCAGCATACATACACTGGACTTTCTACGAGTGCTCGATTACATCACAAGATCATATAGCGTACCAATATTACAACCCCATAACACGGCTCTAGGTCGCACAAAAGAAAACCCCTAGGCACTAGCGGACTACCCTAGCCTAGTCATCTCACTACGGACGCTCTAGTCCACCTGCATGTCAACCTCATGACTATCAGCACCACTGTGGCGAGAAGACTCCTCCTCCGCGTAGTGCCTGCGGTGAAGCTCCTCGCGTACGTCGTCCAGGTACATCTCCTTGTGCTGAAGCTCACGGCTGAGGTTGCGCCTCTCATTCTCGGACCAGGCTACATTCCGCTGCCTCACTATCTCAGCTAGAGTAGCCTCAGTGCTCAAGAGCAGACTGCGGTTATCCGGCCTCTCCTTCATCACCTTGAGCTGTCCTCATACTCGGTCTCCATAGCGACCATCTTCTCTTCATACTCCTTGATCTTTTCCTCATGCTCCTCTTGGACTTTGGCTAGGCTGGTCCCGGCTGTCAAGAGCAAGATCCTCCATGTCGAGTAGGCCTTCATGAGGGAGAAGACCACACTCGAGCGTGGACCTGCTGCTCTCGGCTTCCTGGCGGCCTGCCACCAGTGCCTTGCCCTTCTTCTGCCTCCACTTGGTGGAGCGGGGGTCGGCAGAGATGGAAAGACATTGGGTGCAAGTCGCCGAAGCTCAAGCCGGGCATCTCGGCCACCATCTGACCAGCACACGGAAAGCCTGCATCCTCTCGCTGCACGGAAGGTATCAATACCCTCACCCCCACCGTGACCAGTGCCAACGACCGTTGAGCCCCAAGGATGGAACCTCACGAGACACGGTAGCATAGCCACGCTCTACCGCCTCGTCGTTCCGGTAGTAGCGCGGATAGCTGCCATCGGGATAGCCGGCGGCATACATGATCCTCCATAGGAGAGTGGGCAAGCCACCCCGCTTGAGGAACTTGCTTTGGGCATCCGCGTAGCTATCCGGCCTCCTGCGGATAACAAGAGCGCTACTGCGGGAAGGATCACACGAGGAGTGTCAAGTGCACGGGTACTCTTGCGTCTTTGTCTGTTTTTCGTCCGAGCCATCGTAAATAAATTTTATTTTCCCAGTGAGCAAAATTTTTAGAGTAAATTTCAGCAACCAAAATTTTACATAAGGAAAGGAGCATATGTAATGAATGGCATGAGCAAAATTTTATAATTCATAATGTATGCACGTTCTAAACGTTCTCACTTCCTAAAACTAATACGTTTAGTCGGTGGCATAAATCATGTTCTCTCAACATACGGGACAACAAGCGTACTACACGTTCGTGCGGTTAGGGTACCTGCAGAAAACTCATTTCAGCCCATTCCCCATGTATGCACTTGACGTCCAAAAATTCAGCACCTTAAGAATAAGGTTAAATCACCGAATCAAACAACTCCTATTCAACACCCTCCGCCACACAGGTATATCCCCGATATCCCTGCATGTAGGTGCACGCTAAACCCAAGCAACGTCAGAAGACGGCATTCCACACATGGGACACTTCCACATAAACATGTGTGAAACATGTAAATATTTCAGTGTCATATAAGCTCTCACCTAGATTGGCAGTGTATCCAATCATGCTCTCACAACTTCCCTTACCTTGAGCGTAGAGGCAATTGAAACCAAGCATAACCATTCAAGTGAATGGCCCCCATACAAAACTGGCATTTGTGTATGAGCGCGGCAAAAGAAAATATGATGCATTCCCGAGTTAGCCTGTTAAATAGCCACCTAATAGTCCTTAACTGGGCATAATGGAGTTGATCGGACCTTGGCACAAATAGTTTTGAAAACTCAACACCTTTATAGAATTGATCGGACATATGGAGTTGATCGGACATATGGTTGTTTAGGTGTCTGACTTTCAAATAGTTTTTGCAAAGCAAAATCTTTTGATAAGTAGATAATTATGAACAGTGTTTCGTTGAACCGGGAGCTGATGCCGATGTAACAGAACCGACCAACTAATTTAATTACCAAGCGCTAATCAAGCTGACGTGGCAACTTAATTAGAACTTAGTAACCAAACCAGCCCGGTAGTCCAGAAAACCACGAAGGATTTTCGCACAAACATCAAGTAACATCCCAGACCGGTAAAGGCCCAACGATATACCATCCATAATTATTACATAACGAGTTCTCAAATAGATAGTACGTAACATAAATGTAGTTATTACAAACCAGGTTCTTAACATAGTGCGGAAGCAAATAGATTAACAAGTTCTCAAACACACCCCAAATGTTTTTAGAAACATAGTGCCATGTCCTTCATCATACTCCACAAAAGAAAGGGTGCGACAAGCTGGAACGATCGTGCCCACGATCTACTCATCTCCGACGGCGGGATGGAGACAAGTGGGGCAATAGCCATAGAACATTTCTCCATACGCAACAACAATTGGGAATTGCACCACGAGTACATGGTACTCGGCAAGACTTAACCGTCTAAAGAAAATAAAGACACTTTGGTGGATGCCGAGTTTGTATGTGGGTTTGCCGACTCATTTATTTGCCAAAAGATGAGCTTTTAAATCTTCATTTAGTGATAAGGGACTCTCTAGCTTATCTCATTAGGTAATTACCTAACCATGCTAAGTTAGCATCCTGCACTAGTCATTATTTTTGTGGAAGCAATCAATCTATTAATCAACACCGCATTGATTGAATCATCATTAAACCATCATGTGGAGAACATAACCAACTCGCATTTCAAATCTTATTTGCGGCACCGAATCTTTCGGTCAAGTTAGTCACTATCCGGGACCGATGGCGATTATAATCGATTTCAAACCGGTGGTGAATATTCCATCACACAAACCACACTCACGCGGCCATAGTGAGTGACGGTCACCACGATCTACTCGGGAAACGCGGGATCAACAACTCACCACCATGACCAAGGAAACTCCCGGGCCGCCAACGGGTAAGCGTGCCCATCAAATGACACCGCCCCATCTTAAGGACTCACGAGGGCCCTTGTTTACACCACCCCCATCGCCGGCATGGATACACGGAAGTTGAAACCCGGCCCAAGTAGCTTCAAGGCTTCGCGGTTGGGCACTACACGCCCTTCCGGCTATATGTGAGGCACTTTGTTCAAAATGATCCGAGGACGCTCGTGTGCCATGATATGTTAGAGGTGATTTCATCATGGCCACATGGTTATGTTCTACAACCTACCAACATTATCATCAATCCGGGGTAGTAACACCTACCATTCGCGAGTGATGGTCGATCACTCGTCTTCTACCGACTAGTTAGCAACTAAGCATTATCGAAACCTCAACCTAACAATAGGATATTTATGGTAGCAGGATAGTCCTAGTGCATCTCTATGGTTCCATATCAACTCCTATAACGTAATGCAGCATAATAAATAAAGGACTCAAATTTAAAACATTGCGTAAATATAGGAGGATGCACCGGGGCTTGCCTTTGACAAACGAGCTGGGCACGTGGTTAGGACAGTCAGGGAGTTCAGCTTCTGGAAGTTCCTCCTCGGCTACCTCCGCGGCTCGGACTCCCGAGGCTCCTCCACGTCCCGCTCCTCGTCTTTGCGGGTTGTTGCCTAGCGATCTGTATGGTGCAAATGCCGAAAGTAAATACAAGTGTTGCGGTAGGAATGATGTAATGATGCCATGATCAATCATATAACAGCAATATAGCAAACTCCGAGCTAGGCATGAAATTCCTTATGCAACCAAACAAATTAACCGGTTAAAAAGAGCCTAAGCTATAACAGCAAGTCCTATCTGGACAGCACAGAAAATTCTATAAAAATTACAGTAGATAACACATGTCTAAAGTAGTCTACCACAGAAATTTCACCTTAAAACAGTAAGTATCTTAACCTACACAAAAATCACATGGCTGAGCTAAACAGGGCACATGAAAATACTTTGTACTACCAAAGTGCTCCAAATCAAAAACCAGTGACATGTAGGTCTAAAGCATGAACTAAAAACAAGGCATACCAATTTCCATCATCATTGGACAAAGCATGAATTTATTAAGAATTATTTAGGCATGGTGACAATCATGGCACTTGAACAGCAACTCTAAAATCTACCACATAACATGATCATGTGAGAGCTCAAACAGATGAAGCATATCAAAACTAGACTAACAAAGCAAGCCTCACATTTTTCTCGATCATCCAGTGATTTATTATGAATTTCTAAAGATAAAAGCCTTTTCAATAAATTAAATAAAGCTCAACAGAAAAGTATGCCAAAAACCACCTTTTATATTTCCTACAGATTCTACTGCTCATAAGAAAAATAACCCAATTTGAATCACCCCATTTGGACTTAAAATGAATGAGATATGAATTTTGGAAGATAAAAGCTAAAAACGGAAATCCCTTTTCTTTTCTGAAAATCAACCTAAAATGCTAGGTACACCCCGTGTGTACCCAGGCTCGAGTGGAAACAGCTATGCGCACCCGGTCACACGCACACACCGTCGGTCCCGTGGGTCCCGGGGTCCCATGGACCCCACCCGGCCTCACCCGCGGCCGGAACTCGGCGGCCGGCGGCGAAACCTCGCCGCGGTGGCTTTCGGCGCGGCCGAGGCGGCATTCGCCTGCGCGCGACGTTGCGCACCCGCCGGGCCAAGAATCGCGACCTCCGTGGCCGGTAGCTATGGCGGCGCGCTCGCCGACGGACGGCGGCGGCGCTTCCACGGGAAGCGCGCACCGAGACCGCGTCGGGTTCCATCGGCACGCCTACGCGCTCCGCCTCTCCCTTGCTAAACACGATGAGACCGAGAACCGAGGAGACGACGACCCACGCCATGGCTAGCCTTCGCCGGAGCGGCAATGGCGAGCTCGCCGCGCGGCGCGCGCGGCGCTAGACGGCTCGAAGCTCGGCTTGGCCCTACCCGCGAGCTACCCCACGTGCATGCGAACCTCAAGCACCTAGTGCGGCTCTACACGGCGTGGTCAAGCGGCGGCAATGGCTCGCCGGAGCTCTCTAGCGGCGGCGGCCATGTCCGCGAGGAAGAAGGCCAAATGCGGCCCTACCTATGTCGAACCGGGTGGTGCGGGTGGACGATGACGAAGACGGGACGGCACACCCGATGCTGCCCTTAGCTTCGAGTTTCCACGGTTGAAACTCGAGCTACACGGCGCGCGGAGCGGGCGGCGTTCATGGCGGAGCGGAGGAGGAAGAAGGAGAAAGGGAGAGGGCGACGGCGGAGTGAATAGTGGACGGGACGGGGCGGCTGTGCCCTTTCTCGTTTCGGGCAGGAGTGCGTGAGCGGCGGCCTTAGCGGCGGCGTGCGCCGCGTGTCGCGGGCGCGCCCGCCGACGTACGGACGCCGTGCGGGCCCGAGGCGCGGAGAGGAGCGCGCCGCGGCGGGGACGCGGCCCGTGGCCCTTCTGCCTGCGGCGCGCCGCAGCCGGATCCGGTGGCCACACGGCGGGCGGCTGCGCCGCCCGGCGTACGGACGCCGCGTGGCGGTCGCGGAGCCGGACACCGTCGGCTCGAGGTAGGAGATGAGGGGAGGAAGGCGGCGACGGGCGGGTCCCCCTCCAAATTTCAAACTGAAATTTCAAATCTCCATAACTCCTAAAATAATTCGAATTAGGAAAAACTTCCAACATGAAAGTTTCTCAAAATTTCAAGATGAAAAACTTTCCCAACTACGACTTTTGCTAAATCGGCTTGGTTTGGGAGATTCAAAAATCAGTTTGAAATAGGATTTTAAAAATCAATATTTTAAAACCCCTTTGCACTGTTTTGTTCAAAATGAAGCCCTAAAACACATTTTTATAATTTGATCCCAAAAGGAAAGTTTCTTGAAATATTTTTCTGCATAAATCATCCCAAAGCACCAAGTTCAAAAGAGCAACCTATCTAGCACTTTGGAATAGATTTTGCTTGCACACTTTAAGCCAATAATCAACCTAAGCATATAATTAATGGCAACTAAACAAACAAGGCATTTCCTAAGCTATCAATCACATGATGAGGTGCTTATGCAAATGATGACATGATTAGAGAAGTTTAATTAGTGCTTAACACTGGAGGTGTTACAGCAACCCTAATCCGACAAATCGACAGATCCATGTACAAGAACACGGTGAGGGGGAGAAGAAGGATGCATGGGGGTGGATTTCACCTCGCGTTCGTCGGCGGAAGAACAAGGAAGAACCGGAAGACGAGGAAGCAGATCCGCAGCACGGGGAAGCAGATCAGCAAGAAGACGAAGCAGATCCGGTCCCCGGCGGCAGCACCAGCAACCGAGGAAGAAGATGAAGGAGCAACCGAGGAAGAAGACGAAGCAGCTCGCCGGATCCGGCCAAGGGAAACGGAGAGGAAGCTCGACGAGGTGGAAGCCCGCTCCGCCGGTCACCGCACCGAGCTCTCCGCCGGTCTCTCCAACGGGATGTGGAACTGGATTTGGGGGGAAGAGGAGCTGGGAGGAGGAGGGGAGCTTATAAAGGCGGCGAAATCCACCGGCGAGAAAGCGCGGGCGGAAGATTCAGCTCTTCCCGCGCGCGCGCAACTTCCCGCTCGAGCTCGCGGGAGCGCGCGGCGGCCATGCCTCGGGGCTAGGGAATCGCCGCTGCGGCGCCCGCTCCAGCCGAGCCCTAGGGAAACGATGGGGGGCAGCGCTTCCCCACAGCCAGGCCGGGAGGCCTAAAAAGCACCTCGGGAGCCAGGCTCGAATGCGGCCCAGTGACATCCAACATGAGCGCTTGCAGCCCATGAGCACGGGCCACCCCCTGCGCCCCCTCCAAACACGCCCCAGAATGCACGCGCGGCGCTTGGCTACGCTGGTGCATCGTCATGGTGTCCGGACCACTCCTGCAGACATCAGACATGGGGGCCATGAGATGAGCGACCCGTAGCGTAAGCGTACAGGGAGCAGGCCGTGCCTACGTGCCCGTGGCCGGACAAGGCAAAAGCAGGAACAGCACGCTGCCGTTCTGGTGAGGCTGTCGACAGTTTGGTGGATAAGTTGATACAAGCATTGAGCAGCACAGCGGAATGCATGGACCTACACATGTACGCCTGGGGAGTGGAGACGCATGGTCGATTGTCTGGTTGCCATCAAGATTATGCATGTCACATACAGATTTAGTATGATCGTACTACATAGGGTCCAAGCATTTACATTTGAACGATTTGACAACAATTTCATGCATTATTGCCTGGATTCAGTTATTCGTATGTCATAGTACAGTACAGTACTATTGAGACCAAAAAAAGGAACATATTTGAACTGAACCTATTTTTCTGCATGTCCCAGATGATGCTTCGAGAAGGAAGCAAAGAAAGAGAGGGCATCACCTGAGTCATAAGAGAAAGATATTTGTCGCTAATATCAGGTGTCAGGAGAAAGATTTAAGCAACGATACAATGACTGACTGATAATGCTAGGAGCAACTACTACTCATTTCATCTCACTTCTTAACATCAAACTCTGACATTTTAGAAGTTTCCAACATAAAATTTCTTCCCAAGTGCATGAAAACTACACATTGTTAACAGGTCCTTCCTCAACTATTTTATTTAGCGGAAAATGGCAGGTTCTGTGCCGATTTTTTGAAGGGAGTCAAATAAGTATCAGCAAAGAAAACTGCAACCAGAAAAGAAAAAGAAAAGAAAAGAAAGATACACTACTGAAAAGCTTGACAACAGCAAGCAAAGCCAGCGATGCGGACTTCCTACAGGAAAGTTGACAACACAGTATGTGGAATGCCAATTGCCAATGTCCTCCAAGCTGCTCAGAAATTTGCCAGTTTCTTTTAAGCATCCAAACATATTCTGAATTTTATCCTCATAGGTATTTATTCAGCCAAGTCAGATTGTTGAGAGAAGCTTATGTCACCTGTTTCTCTCTTTTTTTTTAATGGAATGTCACCAGTTTCTCAGATCTTGTGAAGCATTTTGAGGCTCAAGAGAATCTATACCTGACCAAGTTGCCACTGCATACCAAATCTGTTACGAACAGGCAGTTCATAATCAAGTTGAGTTTGCAAACCATGATTGTAATCCATCCCCTGGCAAGCAGTTTTTCTGCTGTGAAGACTTCACTGAAAGAGCAACCACATGAAGTTATGCATTTCATCAGCAGTTCCGTGTTTCGACTTTCATCCAAATTTAATTCAGCAACAAATGGGCTAAAAATTGGGTCTTATATGCTGACTTGGCTGAATAAATACTGCTGTTTAGCAGCCTGAATCTGCCTGACTAGGCACCATAGTTTCTACAAACTACATGGGCTTTGCTTCATTGCTGATTCTTCCTTGTCCTCTCATCCACTTCTTATGTCAACTTGGTGGAGGCCCCATGAGCATATCATAATTCTTTTTCCAACACATGTGACCATGTCCACGTATGATTCCAGGAACACATAAATCTCTGGAGGCCCAGCTCTTCCACAGATTGTCAGATAATAAGCTAATCTTAATTGACAACAATGCAATATGGTTCAGTCTGCCTCCAATTACATAAAATCCATGAATTCATACTAGATTTCCTTCAATAAAAAGCAGCCTATATCTGAGAACATCGAGCATATTAACAATGGATAGTAGAACATGATAATGTCCATCCCTGTCTAGCTCACAGAAATCAAAGCACACCGTTTAAAGCATTATCACTATCAGACTCTGCTTCTGGCAACTTAGTCCCCAGCTCTTTCCTTGGCTTAGGTGAGAGTCCCTTGGCAAGCATTTCCTCATCATACTTCCTAGCCAAATCCACCATGCCCTTTTGCAGTAATGCATCAATAAGTGCATTGTATGCAAATGCATCCGGGCTAAGACCCTGCTCTTCCATTGCCTTCCACACAATGAACACGGGCCGAAGGAACCCCCAGCGCCCAAACCTCTTAATAAGCATGACATATGTGTCCATCCTAGGTTGGCAACCCCTCTGAAGCATTTTCTCAAACAGTCCGAGGACTTCCTGCGGACGGCTCAAATGCTGGAAAAAACAATGGTATGTGAGCACGTCGGGCCTGCAGCCAGTCTTGTGCATCTGCTGAACAAACGCATACCCTTCCTTGAACCTACCCTCCTTGCAGAATAACTTGACAATCGCATTGTAAGTGGCAGTATTAGGCTTGCAACCAGCATCAACCATCTGTCTGTACAACCTTACAGCAGAATCGACACCCTGTGCGAGCCCAACCGAATGGATCGCGGTGTTGTAAGCAACAGTATCGATTCGAACGCCTCTCTGCTTCATCTCCTTGAAAATCTTGAAGGCCTTCCACGGCTTGCCTGACTTAGCAAGCGCATCCATGTATATCGAGTAGGAATGGAGGTCCTTGGCAACGCCGCGGCGGTCCATGTCGAACCAGAGCTGGCGGAGGCGTGCCCAGGCGCGGGTCTTAGCCCACCCACGGAGGAGCAGGTTGTGGGTCTTGGTGCCCGGCGGGAACGGCGGCGGCGGGTCCTTGCCGAAGCACAGGTGGTCGGCCTCGTCGACGCGGCGGTGGTCGCAGAGCGCGTCGACGAGGAGGTGGAAGGAGGCCTCGTCGCGGAGGCCGACGGAGGCGGCGGTGGAGTCGAACGCGCGGAGGGCGTCGTCGACGAGGTTGGCGGCGGCGAGGCGGTTGAGGAGGGCGCGGAGCGCGGGGCGGAGGAAGGCGGGGTCCTCCGGATCGTGGTGGGAGAGGAGGAGGGAGGTGGCGAGAGGAATTCGAAGTGCTTGCCGAGGATGTCGACGGCGCGGGCGAGCGTGGCGGCGGTCGGGGACAGGTTGGCGCCGGCGGCGGAGGCGGACCAGTGGAAGAAGTCGAGCGCCCGCCGCCAGTCGTTGGCGTAGAGGGACAGCGTCTCGAGCACCGCCGAGGCGTCGAGAGGAGGGCGGGGTGGGGGTGGAGGTGGAGGCGGGCGCGGGCGGCGGTGCGTGCAGAGTGGAGAAGGGAGAGCGAGGCGGCGGTGCCGCCGGAGCCGGACGAGGAGGAGCATCTCACAGAGCGGAGCCGGAGGCAGGAGGCAGGAGGCTTGCGGACTCGGCCCAAACCGGCGGCTGCGGTAGTAGACCTATTGAATTAAAAATAAAAAAAACATTTTTACACTTCCTATAAACTATCGTGTTATTCGTGTATGCATGCCTTAGAACTCTGCAATATCTACGCATTTATTTTGGGACAAAATTCGAATCACAAAATTATTTTGGTTTGTCAAAAAAAAAAAGTGCGATTATTTTGGAACGGAGGAACTATTGCAGCGGCATAGCCGAACAGGCCCGATGTTCCCATGATTTCTAAGTACTTTATTTATGTTTCTTATCTCCCAATTCATCTCTAGTATTTTTTTTATTAAATTTTGTCATGCACCGGTTTGTTTCTAGGTTTAGCGGAACGAAACAAAAGATCACTTAACACACAGAAGATACGGGTTCCGGCTGACAAACCTGGACTCATATAGTCAGGCAAAAAATTGTAATACATTTGCATTTCCATAGACGTCAAGCAGGATATACCTCAGTTATGGTATGTCTGTGCGTTGTTACAAACCTTTACAAACAATTATCTTCTGCAGCTGTCATTGAATTTTGTACAGAATCTACAGACGAGGTAAAGTACAATTACAAGCTGAGTTCAGTGTGATTGTTTCGTTAGTCAGCATCGTCGACATCAAAATTTGGTTCTGGGGGTTTTGGCACCCTGACAATGGCAGGGACAGCCTTGCTTCTTAGCCTGTGAACCCCTCGCATGGCGTTAGCGGCGAAACGGGATGCGTAGATAGTCGCCCCAAGGCTAGGGTGGCTACTACTTGGCCGGCTTGCCGCCTCTTCTTCTTTGCGCCGCTGTTCTGCCATCTTCCTCTTGTAATAGCGGCGCCATGCCGCTTGGATGAAGCAGGCTGCCCAGGTCCTCCATTGCTGGGAATAGAATCGGAATGTGTGCTGTACTTGCCTGCTATGCAGCCTCCTGAACTGACTGGCCACAAATTTGAGCTCTTCTGCACATAGGGCAAACGCTTCAACCTCTGTGAGTGCCTTGACAGTCCTACTCGAAACTGGAAAATTAGCAGCTGACTTAGGATCCAATGCCCAAGTGAGCAACTCATCACCACAGAACGATCCTTCCTTTAGCTGGACCTTGTTAAAGAACCCACTCCGCCCACCATCAGTGGTTACACTCTCCAAACAACCATGAAGAATGAAATGCATCTCATCCACCGGATCACCTTCTCTCAAAATGAATTCATCTTCTGTGTAGAGTGCAGGTCTTAATCGCTCACATATTGCATCCAACAATCGTTCATCCATATTTTCAAACAAAGGCACCTATCAGTAGCAACAACAAAATGAGAATAATAAATACAGAGTAACTGAAATCACTGAACAAAGCAGAAAATAATACTTTGAGCAGCCATAACTTACCCTTTTCACTAAGCCCAAACAAAGATGCCGCTTGATATCCCTCCTAAGATCTTTTGGAAGAGTTTGAACCAAACTTTCTTCATCTACTCCCCTGGTTTCCAACCACCGATAACGTTCATACTTCCTCACCCGATGTCTGATATCCGATGGCAATGAACGGTGATGCATCCACTGCTCAGCATCACGCTTCTTAACTCGCATTTCTTCAAGGCGTATAGCAACAGATTGCAGGTAGCTCTGTAGAAATTCAACTCGGAATCAAGCAAAGAAAGAGGAAAGGCTTATAAAAGAATAAAAGTGAAACAATATATCACTCTACCTGCATGTTACCAATGAGGAGAGCAAAAAGAATCAGTCCAACGACACATATTGCTATAGAGAATAGCACTTCTCCAGTGTATGTGCTTGTCAAAAGCCCTTGACCAAGTGTACTGTCAAACGGGAATGGAAATTAAGATAGCAGGCATAATGCGCTCTGAATAGAACATATAATGATGCTGGCCAATCTTGTGAACCTACAACAGCTAGAATGCATATTTCAACAGCCACATACAGGAACTCAATTCACATAACCTAAATGTGAAGTCCTGAACCTAAGAATGGAAGCTGCAAACCGTTCAGCTTCTGATTCTATCCCTGATTGGCCACTCATATGTGGTTCACTCTTTCGTAAGCATTGATGATACCATTCTGTTAGACATAAACAATATACAACCACCAGTTTCCAGCTGTTACTATAGATTGCCCTCTATTAGTCTTGAAAACATAGAACACTGTAGAGGGTTTAGAGCTAAGGATTTAGTTTTTGTGAACCCTGCAGAGGGTTAGCCTATTAAAGGAAAGGGCAGCTTAATGCTGTAAGTTACCACATAATTGCAGTATTTTGCAGCTTTATTAACAATTTTAGCTGAAAAAACATGATGCTCAAAAAATAGATATATAAGTTGGACAGATTTTAACTACAAAACCGATTTTACTCACAGTTACCAATCCTGATCTCATCAGCAATTTGGCTGCAACCCATGTGGTTCTCGATATCTTCCTAAATAGAACCAAATCACCTTTTTATGCACCTTGAAGGTACAAAATTGATCTATATTGATTATTGGTTTTATATGTGCAACTCCATCAATTACAACGCATGTGAAATACAATGTATTGTAAACACCATAACCTCCTTCATGGGCACAGGGCCTTAAGATTCCCAATTTCTTCCCACATATTTACTACAGTTGTATCTCAATTCTCAATTGACCATTGTGTACAAACAAAAAACAGCTGGATTAGTTACATAGGTTACTTTTTTTTTCTTTAGAAAAAGGTGAAAAATTGAATTTGATATCCTATAAGGCCAGATGAAAAGCAAACTTGTATTTCTAGCAAGCCGTACTCATTTTATAGACATTGTTCAGCTCCACGGATATCCAAACACATTTGAATTCTACTTCATGAAAAATATCATAAACAATGGCAATGAAGTACCTTAGATTTTGCAATCCCCACCAGAAGCAATAACATAATTTTGAGATGAATTTTCCAGGAACAAGTATTCCAGAGACCAGTGCTTGCTCATAAATGCCAAAGTTGAAACTATCATCTTGACTACCATTGCACATGTTGAATACTTGGGAACCATTAGCCTTAAGCCAACTATCATAGCTGCCATGATTATTATTGCAATACAAGTAGCTCCTATTGCATCCAATGTTGGGAACACAGTACAGACGCCAGCAATCATCTTCACGTTCTATGGTTAAAAAGTACCATAAAGTACCGACATTCTGCAGCAAATAATACATATAGAAACTACAGCATAAGTCATGGGGGATATGTAAACACCAACAGAAAACTACAAGAGGCTGTTTCAATGAACAAATGCAAACTAATGAGTTTTCTTGTGAGAGATAACATATATAAAAGGTGCAGCATAAGCCATGGGAAACATGATTGCTGATAGAAACCTACATGAACAATCTTGGTAGCGAGTATTTCTTTTTCATAAGTCAACAAAGGAAACTCCATGAAAATCAATTAAACAAAGATGATGATGTTCAAAATATATACACAAGATCTCATTTACATCTAAGAACCAACATAATGGCTGAAGGATCCAAAGTTTCAAACAGTTTCGACTGGAATATGTACCATAATTTTAAACAAAGAGTTTAAAAGTCATCAAGTTATTTAGAACATAAGAGAATCTCAGGTAGATATCACTAATATTGTAGTCAAAGATCGAGTAAGGAATGTGGAAAATATAATTGATAGTACATAGCTATGGAAGCACTTACATGCCCAGCCAGCATAAACCACAGAAGATAATAAGCAGCACCAGCCCAAGCAGTTTCAATAAAAACACCAGCTGTCCTTTTCAAATCTGTGGTCACAGGGAATATTCGAAACAACCTTGGGATGTACTGAATTAAAACAACCCAAACCAGTGCAGTTTTTGTGGCCAATACATCTGGGCCATCTGGAATGTGGAGATATCTCCAAACAACAATCTGTCAACCACCAACAGATAGTTTAAGGTAAGCTGGGAAATTATTAGAACCAAGGAAGTTTCCGTATGTGAGCAGAAAGATCATAAAGCTAGTAATTGAGATGGTCTTATGCATGCATGTAGCAAGGCTTGATCAAGTAATGCTGCACATGGACGCAAGGTAGTAAAAAAGAAATAATTTATGTTTCAGATATAGACTAAATGCATATCTATATCTATCTCTAATAAAGTTAATCCCCACTACAAGTCTATATCAGCATGCAGGCCATCCACACAATCCCGGCATTCCCACTAACTAGCCACATCATCTTCCACCAATAGCCATGTCATCCCACTAACTTCCAACCTCTTAATTGCAAGCTATCTACATCACCTTAACTTAAATTCATTCTAAATTCTTTGTAATCCCACAGCAACACGCGGGGTATCTTCTAGTTGCATATAAATGTAAAGGTGACCATAACTTAATGTAGTACTCCCTACATTCCAAATTGTAAGACGTTTTGGCTTTTTAAGATACACAGATTTTGCTATGCACTTAGATACACTATGTCTAAATACAAAGTAAAAGCAATGTATGTATCTAGAAAAGCCAAAACGTCTTACAATTTGAAACAAAGGAAGTAGTACAGTGAGGTATACATTCAGTGCTCACATGAACGATTGGATCGAGGGAATTCGGATTTTGGAGAACAAAGGAATAGTGTTGACTACAATGAAATTCTTTACTGATGTCATTGCATATTATAGTGTATCGTTGTCCTGGGCTCCTGGCTACCATATGGAGAACAGAACTTATTTAACAAAACTTGAAACTCAAAGTCTCAAAGCATCATCAGAAACCCTCCTAACTAAAGAGAACAGAACTTGAACCTCAAAAGCATCCACAGAAACCCCCCTAGCTAAGAAATGCAGGTTGGAAAGTTTATAAAGCACAGCTTCTTCTCTGCGAATGAAACTGAATTCTACTGATTCTGGAAAATAGCATAGAGCTTTGGTTGCTCAACATCTGCAATTACTGTCAACATCCACTTCTAAGTACTAGATAACCAAACGAACTAGATATTAGACATGCTGACACACTAAAAAATGCCAAAAAAACTGGTACAGCGATTATTACATTATCTGACACCATGAGAAAGCAGATGTACCTGTGGCAGTGGTAGCAATGCAACAACGTCCATCACAAAGTAACTTTTAATGTATCGCTTTGCGATTAGCATTGGATCAATCACAAGCTCACCAGTCCCAAACACTCGTGAAGACGGGGCAACATAAGCAGTGCGGAATTGAAGACACACACGTATAAGGTAGAAAAAATCAATAACTGTCCGTATTATTGTTGATGTCACTGCCAACTCTTTATCTATACCAATGCAGTTTGAATTGTTGATGATGGGTAGAAAGAAGAATAATGGATCCACTGCAACAGCAAAAAGGCAAGACGAGAAGAAGACCCAGTTCATTCGAAAAAGAAGTTTATCCTGGGGATCGAATATACTTCTCTTATATGATTTAAGATCTTCCGCAAAAGCTGTCTTAGGAGCACCAGATGTAAGTGACTGCCTAAATGACTTTAGTCCTCCAGAGCCCTTCCGGACCCCTGACAAGAAAGACCTTAGTGCACTAAATGAACCATAACCAAATCTGGGCATGCTGAACCTCAAGGAACTCCTGCCTCCCACTTCAGAAGGTACAGATGATCTAGGACTTGACTCGTCTAGCCTACAAAAAAAATGGTGATACAACTAAAAAATTAGAAGGCTCCAGTCGTTGAATACAAAGATCATAGAAATCATATGCAGCAAAAGAAGTTTCAGGTCTCTAAGCCATTTGACACAAACATTTACTTTAACACTCCTGAACACTAAACATGAGGCAACTCTCACAGGTCTGACAAAAATTATTAGCTTGTAAAGCAGCAAGACCTGTTCAAACATGAAATAATGCCAGGATAAAACGAGATTTCTAGGGTACCACGACTAGAATACTCAATCCAACCGCAAATATAAGTCCATTAGGATATCGAAGTAACATAACAATCTCCAATGTTGCACTTCGATCAATAAAGAATATATTATTTTAAATAAAATAGTTACATATTACAGAAATATGTTACATCATGAATCTACAATCTAGTAACATTAAAGTATTAAACTCGTGGTACCAATCGAACTTTTTTGTTATTGGTGATCAAAGTTACAAAAGTTTTACTTAGGACAAAGCTAAATGCACTTATATTTGGGATCAGAGGGAGTAGTAAACAGTTTGCACCTGTTGAAGCTGAAGAGGGTAAATTGTAAACTATAGAAGGAACAGTTTATGAATATACTGTTGCAGCCATACAGTGTACATAAAAATTATCTTTTAAGGTACAGGACAATACTACATGGAACGTGTTATACTCAAAGAGAGAAAAAAAAACATATGTAAAAGCATTGTAGAAGTATCCTTAAGACAAATGAACCAACCTAATAAAATCTCTGTGTCCATATTGTGTACTTTGAGCACTTTCAAACATCATTGCCGAAGCTGAAAATACAATAAAAAATGCTGGTAGTTCAGACAGACATGGCGACTAAATAGTTAGAATCACCCAAAATGATATCGAACACAGAAAAGAATAAAATACATGACTACGTATCAAGGGAATTGAAATAGTATAACTCAATGACTGGGAGAGTGAAGTGAATAAGACGCAAGTTACTAATATACAAATCGTAGATATAACCTAAAATTCAAAGTATTAATATTTTGAACAAAGACCTTATCATAGGTCAGAATAATGAGATTTTCTTCTATTCACCTTTTTGAATAAGAGCTGAAAATTCACAACATATGATAGTATCCTATGCAAATTTCCAGGATCACATGATGGTAGAATGCATCATAGATACTCTCAACAAAAGCATTCCACAAATTAGTTAGCCAGGCAATACAAGAAGGGTGTTTTCACTTAAAAGCTTCATGGCAGATATTGATATTAACAGAAAACATTTGCCCCCATCTACCAAAGGTCATTGGACAAGAAAATAATAACTAAATAACGATAGATTTGAAGCACCCACATTTCTCTCCAAAAGAGATCCTATTCCTTAGTCCTTACACCTTGAATAACAATGTATTGCCACAAAAAACTCTTGACATAGAACTTGCATAAAAATGTTTCTTTTCCTTATAGACAAGATTCACCAGATTGGAGAAATCCAAAAGAAAATGAGGCAAAAAAAGTGCTTTTCCATCATAACTCATCCTACTAGAATCAGGGATACATACCCTAAACCAATCATTCAAAATCCGCATTTTATAGACATCGCAGATATTTCGAAACCACACCAATGGTGAAATCATGTCAAAGAAAATCAGTACAGCAGCATACCTCTAACTCAACGGAGGTGTGTAGGTAAATAGTAATGACGAAGGGCACGAGGAATCCTCTGTGGCTCCAAGGAGTTCCAAACTGATAATGAACCCAGTATTCAAGGGACCTATATTCATATCAACCCCTGTTACATGTTCTTCGAAGCCAACCGCCCACCCCTGCACGCCCACGCCCGAAACACCACGATCCTGATACAATTGACCAACAAGACATAATCAATACCCACAAAAGAAACGGTAGTGCGCCTCACAAGTCACAAATAAAGCACGGGCATACAGAAATGGCAAGCACTGAAAGCATCATAAAGGCAAACTAGCCAGTTTAGGAAACGCTGTCATTTCCCGTAGGCATCTACAAGCAAACTAGCCAGTTTGGGAAATTTTGTCATTTCCCATTTGCATGACAGTAATAAGTCAGTAACAACACCCTAAATATAGACTTCTACAGCAGGCCAGCAGGCCAGCAGCCAGCCGTACCAAGCCAAGAGTTGACAAGCTACAGATAAGTTCTGCACGAGCAGCGCAGAGGACTCGTCGTCACTGTTTGACTTCCACAATCAGGGGTGCCCGCGTGCCACGGGGGGCAGACGACGCAGTTCCCCCGCGCGACTAGCAACAGCGGTAGCGGCCGAACTACCGGAGTCGTCGTCCTCGCAGGCTAATCCGGATCTACTCGTCTAGGAAGCGGGCGCGAATCCTAGCTCCCGGAATCGAACGGGCGGTTTGATGACGAACTCCGCGCGGCGGAAGGGATCCGGGGAGTATTTCGAGGAACCGAGAGGGTCAGGCCGTTACCTGGGCGCCGTGGGGCGGCGGCGGCGGCGTGCGGATTCGAGCTTGCTGGCGCGAGTGCGTGCGCCGCCGGGAGCCGGAGCCGGGGTCGGGGGTCGGCGAGCGGGCGGGCAAAGGGGAATAAAGCACGGGGGCGGGCGGAGCGGACGGGGAGGGGAGGGAGGCGACAGGCGAGCGAGACAGTCAACGAGGCCTCTGTCTCCTACTCTCTCCGACCGGAACCGTTCGACGCGGGGACGGGGACGAGCACAAGAGCGCAGCCGCAAATTGACCGCGTCTGCCGGCTGGCGGCGCACGTTGAGGCCCGTGACGCGGCGTGGGAGCTAGTGGGCCGTCAGGGAGCTGTGGTCTGGACCTGGTGGGCTGCCCAGGGAATTTCTTTTTTTCCTATTGGGCTGCATGTTCTGTCAACGGTTCTTTGTTATTAACACAGATGTTCCTTTCGTGAAAAACATAGGAAGTCAGCGCTAAATCGATGGATCAGGTGGCCAATCTTTTTTTCTTTTACCCGAAATCAATGATGCTCCTATGCTCGAGATTAGTACTGTGAGTGCATGCGCGATGTGCGTGCAAGTGCCATCATCGGTTAGAGTTAGGCCTAATTTGACACAGCCGTTCTTCCTAATTCTTAAGGTTTATGTTTTGATTTCTATGATAAAGTGATTTTTATAGAGAAGCATGATAGCGAGAACTAATTCTCAAGTGATTCAAGTGTTTTTTTTTTGACTAATAGCATATATTATATAAAACAGCAGATTACACATAGGTCCTCGAAGAAGACCGGATTGCAACAAGGTCCAAAGACCGGATAATGAAGAACTACAACTATGGTGACGACGATGAAGACGAGCTCGCCGGAGGGGACCGCGCAGTGCGACGGTTGAATGCGGGCCGACCGAGCCGAAGAGGAAAAGTACGCCGACGACCGAAGGATCCATTTGATGATGTCGTCGGGCGAAGAAGATGGCACTCAAGGTCGAAGCCCAGGTGAAGGCGGCGTCGTCGAGACGGCATCGGCGAAGTAGTTGTTTGCTGGAAGAGTAGATCAACCGGATCGTGAACCGAGGACCACGGCCGAGCGTGTAAAAGCCGAACTAGAAGATAAAAGAAAATAAAAAAAGAAAATAAAAGAAAGACAAAGATTCATGGCTATCCTAAGTTGAAGCCGATTTGGATAAGGCCATCGGAGGGCAACTGGATGGTTCCGGCGGTGGGCATGGCCACGTAATGGAGCGGTCATAACCGAGGCCACCTGCAAAGGTTGCACGTAGCTCCCGTGGGCCCCATCGCATTAAAGGAATGGCCCTGCGTGTCCACCCCGCCCGATTGAGATGAGGCGCGTGAGGCGCGGGACCCACCATGGGACCAAGGCGGCGAACGAGATTGGAGTCATGGGTTGCTCGGCGGCGCCGCTGGCGTTCTTCGCCGCGCCGGACTTTCCATACAAACTCGCCGCCACCATCCTCCGCCGCACGCCGTACATGTTGTCGTTGCTCGGCTCGGCGACCAATCCGCCAACGCCTCCCATGGACGCCATGGCGCCGGCGACGGAGGCTGGATAGAGGCGTGCTCTGGGGCGATCGGCGGGGGCGCCATGGCCTCGCCGCGCGCGACGCTCGAACGGGCGGAGATGTCGCGCGCGCGCGGAGCAAGTTGGCATCCAAGTCCTCGTGGTCTTGCTCCGCCTCGAACGGCAAGAACACCGCGCTCCCGAAGCCCGAGTCGACGCCGGTCACCGGCGCCACCTTGACCGTGAGCTGTTCTCCTCCTTGTAGATACGGAGGAGGGCCTCCGTGCTTGGATCCATGGCTAGCTCCTTGCCGCGTTGTGAAGCGAGAGGTGGCGCCGTGCCAGGCCAAGGCACGGCTCCACCCAAGCGGCGCTCGGTGCGGATGCGGACTCTTGGTGAAGCCCGCCGCCATGGATCCGAGCTCGCGGACATCAGCAAGGACAGGGAGGAGGAGAATCTGGTGGTGGTTGAGGTGGAGTACCTCAATCCTCCTCATCTTCGTCAATCTCCATTGCTATATAGGCCATCTAGGCCTTTATTTGGCCGGGAAATTTTACAAGAAGGAGGAAGAGAGGAAGGAAGGAAGGAAGGGAGGGGGCCGACCCACCTGCCTGCTGCCGGCGAGCACGCGGGGGGCGAGGAGGGGCAGAGCGGAGCCGCGGAGGGAGTAACGAGAGGAAAGGTTGGTGGATGTTGGAGAAGAGGAAGGGAAGAAGACAATACTACAGTGAGCAGATACTACTGAGAGCTTCCTTCTCTCAGAGAGGGCGGTGTCACACCTTGGTAAGTGATTCAAGTGTTGGTTGAATGAGGAGCAATGGCCAGAGCGGATTTTTTTTACTCCCATAGTCTACCATATAGTCTAATAAGTAGAGAAGTGATTCTCATTGGCTCCCTAGTAGAATCTAACTGCATTTTAAGCGTTTTGCAAGGATATATGGAATGTGCTTTGAAGAAGTTGGAAGATGAGCTCTACTAAACTAGCCCTTAGTTATTAGCCCTCGACTCATATTATAAATAGAGAAGTAATTCTCGTCATGTCTCCACCAGACCAATTGTATTTTAAGGGTTCAGTATGGATTTAATGAATCCGCTCAAAAACTAGCAGTGGACCTCTGACAAACTAGTTCTTATTATACTTCATTATCTGCAGTTAAATCGATATAGTGTTTTGATCTCGAAGAAACAGTAAATGCGTTAAAATGGATTCTTCACTTCAACTAGGAGGATGCACCTCCCTTTTGTATTATGGTTTGGTAACCAAAATGTGTAAGGGCCTGTTTGGATGAGCTAGAATTAATTTCTAGTTAGGCTAAAAGTTAACTCAAATTAGCCAAAGTTGACTAACTAATTGGCTAACAACTAGTTATAGCTTGTGTGTTAGCTCTCTTGTTTAGACGTACTAGAGCTAATCTGGTCTAATCTTTTAGTGATGGGCGAAAAAAATCAAAGGTCCTAAAGCATAGGACCCGCCATGTGCCGAAGACGTAAAGACGATGGCATCTACGCGGACATATACTCCAGTCTCCGCTCTGCATCGCTCCTGGACATTAGTACGAACAAGTAGAACAAGTTGCAGTGTTGGTTCATGTCATCGTGAACGTGTATATAATACTGTAGTAGGTTTCAACTATTGGTTCGTTGAATTGGGTCGTTGTCTACTAGCAGAGCCGCCTGTGGACAATAATAGCATACATATGGTACGCTGCGGCATCTTCTCAGTCGTGTCACCAGAGGCGACGGTCATGGCGTCCAGCGGCAGCGCGCTCCCCGTGGTAGACCTGGCGCCGTTCTTCACCGAAGACGGGCGCGACGGCGGCGTCGCCCGCGCCAGCGCCACCGAGGCCGTGCGCCAGGCGTGCCGGACGCACGGCTTCTTCCGCGCCGTCAACCACGGCGTGCCGGCCGACCTCATGGCGCGCGCGCTCGAGCTGTCGGCCGCGTTCTTCGCGCTGCCGGACGAGGACAAGGCCAGGGCCCGGGCGGCCGAGGGCGCCGCAGCACCCCTCCCCGCGGGCTACGCGCGGCAACCGGCGCACTCGGCGGACAAGAACGAGTACGTGCTGGTGTTTGATCCCAAGCTCGGGTTGAACGTGTACCCCGCCGAGCCAGCCGGATTCAGGTCAGTCTGAGAACTCGAGATCGATGCAAAATTTGCACGCCGAAAACAGAGTATTTTTGTTCATTGATTAGGATTTCTAAAAGAAAACTTCCATTCCACCAAATCGATCCAGAGAGGCAGTGGAGGAATGCTACGCCAGGTTCACCGAGCTGGGGCTGCTCATCCAGGAGGTCGTCAACGAGTGCATGGGTCTCCCACCGGGCTTCCTCAGGGACTACAACAGCGACCGCAGCTTCGACTTCATGGCGGCGCTGCGCTACTTCCCGGCGACGGAGGAGGAGGTCAACGGCATCACCGCGCACGAGGACGGCAACTGCATCACCTTCGTCATCCAGGATGGCGTCGGCGGCCTCGAGGTCCTCAAAGACGGCGACTGGATCCCGGCGGAGCCCATTGACGGCAGCATCATCGTCAACCTAGGCGACATCATACAGGTACGTACGCAACACTGTCCGAGTTCTCCATGTGAGCCTGTTTTGGTTTCTTGCATGTTATTGTTTATCCTATAAGATGTTCGTATTAAGACTTTTCTTGATTCTGAAAAAAAGACGACTTTTCTTGATATCTTTGTATTTAAGTAAATTCTATATTCAAGTTTGAAGTTTTATCAACACTTTTCAATTTAAAATAGACACACCACTATTTTGTAGGTACTTAGTAACAACAAGCTCAAGAGCGCGACACACCGGGTGGTGAGGAAGTCGGTGCACAGGCACTCGTTCGCCTTCTTCTTCAACATCCACGGCGACAAGTGGATCGAGCCGCTGCCGGAATTTACGGCCAAGATCGGCGAGGCGCCGCGGTACAAGGGGTTCGTGTACAACGAGTATATGCAGCTGCGGATGAAGAACAAGACCCATCCGCCGGAGAGGCCAGAGGATGTCATCCACATAACCCACTACGCCATCTAGCTTGTGAATTGAGAGTTTGAGGCCGACTTCTATACGTAGAAATGCACAAAAGCAACCCTGCTCATTTGTGCATTGTGGCCTATATGGTAGTGTCAACTCTTGTTAAGATTGTTGTGGCCTGGCCATTGCTATGGTTAATATTGATATTAACAAACTAGAATTCGCAGTTGTTCCCAGCGTAGCCAGGCTATCCACGTCGCCCTAAATTCAGTCATTGGTCCATGTCGCTGCCACATCATCTTTTGTTGTCCACCTCAAAGAAGAGCCAATTCTAAATATAACCGGTCTCCCATCCGTCCGGCAAAAAAAAAAAAAAAAAAAGGAAACAATCTCTCTTCTCCACGTTTCTCTCCGCCTCCTCCGTCTCCCCGATGCGAGGGCGACGCCGCCGCGCAGCGGCCTCGGCGGCCGATGGCGCGCCCCGCCACGGCGGTGGCCCTCTTCCTCCTCCCCATCCCCCTCCCCTCCTCTCCCTTCCTCGCAAGGCGGCGACGGCGCGAGGAGGGCGGGCGCGCGGCGCCGGCGGAGCGGCGGCGGCCACCGGCGGAGGCGGCGCGCGGGCCGGAGAGCGGCGGTGGCCCTCCTCTTCCCCATCCTCTGCGCGAGCTCTTCATCGCCTCGTGCCGCTAAACGGCGTCCTCTCCTCTCGCTCGGTGAAACCCTAGGTAAGGATGTGCCGAACCCTAAATCGTGCTTTCTCCCCTTCTTCTTCCTAGACTTTGTTCATCGGTGTGGGTCTCGGATTCGGTTGCTTGTTTTTTTTTTCCCATTAAATTCGATTTGGAAAGTGCCCCAAGTAAATTGGATTTGGGAAGTGCCGTATGAGCTAATATATTTTGCATATCGGAATGTGAGTGCTCAATTTTGTGCTTTGTGTTTTCGCGGGATTTGAGCTGATGGTAAAACAGTTCATCGCTGCGCAGTTAGTGCTCCATGTGCCCCTTTTACCGTTCTTTTCTTTTTAGAATCCAGGAAATTATTTTGCGGGATGTTGAGCTGATTTTGTAAATATTTATTATTTTCCAGCAAATTACATCCTTTGGATTGTGTGCACCATCTTTGGAAATCAAAGCTACAGGTGCTTCTCTATAATTTTTGTATGTTCACAACGTTTTTAATGTGCTCATAGATCATAACGGTGTGTCTAAAGACCAACCATGTTTTTTACAGATTTAGGTTTGCCAATTACGGCTGTATTTTCTTATTATAGATTTAGTTTCATCAATTGGAGGCTTCAAGCTTAATTACCGAGTAGGTCGCAGGCATCAAGGTGGGACCATTTTTTTACTATCGGATAGTTCTCTGCGATTAGGTTTTTTTCATGCCTAATTATTTCCATTAGACTGCCCATTACTATTGCCCTCTTTGGTTCCAAGAGTGGCCTCCATATTCGGACAACGGCTTCCTTCGGGTTGATGCCGCCTAGGAGTAGTTTTTCCTTGCTTGATTAATTTAGTGGACGGTCTATGGTTGAGATCTAGGCTTGCCAAGTCGAGATTTGCGTAAGAAAAAAGTCTCAACTTCATCCTTCTCACTTTGGTGGAATTGTGGTTCAAAAAGTATCTCGCTTTTGGTCCCATCTTGTTTCGGTGTTCTACATGTTTGGCTCGGCATTTGATAATATGAACAACCATTAAGGGTTGGGAGTCCAAATTTAATTCACATCATCCAAAACTGAAACTTCTTTCTTTTCTCTAATGTTTTGGTTTTTTCCTCAACTCAATTCTTTCATGCCCACGAATAATTAATCGCATTCTTTTCTTTTGTTGTTGTCTGCAGGGAGCTACAATCATTTGAGAATTTTCCCACACCAAGGTAAAAATCCTTCACTCTTTGCGAGGTTTTGCTTGGCCGCGCCGCATTTCGGTCCCTCTTTGCAAAGGTTTTGCTTGGCTGCTTTGCATTTCGAATTGCTGCTATTTAGTCTATTACATTCCCAAAAAAAATTGTTCTGCACCTTATTTGTTTCATACTCAAAATTGGCCCTTTGGGGTGGTATGTGAAGAGGTTTGATCTCCAAAGCTTCGGTAATTACTCGATGCTTCCTATTTGTTGCACCTACTGCCGAAACCATGAAATTGGCTGGTCTTAGCCTCTTGTTGTGTCATGTATCTTTGCGGAAACATTTATCTTTCGGAGGAGTCGGTGCCCTCAAATAATGATCTCATTCAAATAACTTCATTTCATTTAATTTGTGACCTCGCTTCAACCGAATTGAGCTACAAAAGAGGTACCTTCCCTCAGTTCAACTACTATGTGCAATCTTGTATTTACGGTTTGAAATGCCGAGATCACCTTACACATGTCTTGATGGTTCCTGTATGATTGAATTTGAGGTGTATATTATCATGCCCAAACTAAGAGTTTCAGGGATGTTAGATTTGCCACCTAGGTTGTAGCAAATTTTGTTTTCCGAGATTTTGCACACAATAATGAGCTGTCATAATGAACCGATCTATTAACCGATGAATGAAACAGAGCTACCATCATATTAACTCAACTTTGTTGTTCATAGTTCAGCTGCCATTTTCTGTGCTATTACTTTCCATGATGCAAATTCTTTGTCTGTCTACTCTAAATTAGTTTCCATCTTCTACAGCTTGCACCAGGAATAATGATAAGATAATATTAGAGATGATTTCTTTAATTACAAGTGTTCCAGGCTTTGGGTTATATGTATTGCCTGCGGTTTCTTTAGTTAGCGATGTTCCATGTTCTAGGCTTTTGGCTATATATATTTCCTGCAGCTTCTCCAATTAGTGATGTTCCGCACTTTTGGTTGTCTATATATACTGCCGTTGCCATATTGCAATGGAGCTATCTTTTTCTTAGCAAATGATTCCATGGTACCTCCATCAGGATAAATTTTTGGACTTCGCTCTTCTCTCGGTAATTATCCCTACACTGGACTCCATGTAATTTAGTTTTGTTATGTCTTCCTTGATGAAGTACAAATGTATCTTTTGCTAACGCCTCATAAAAAAGAAAAAAGAAGTTTAACCTCTTATTTAGCTTCTGAGTTTTGATATATTATAGGAGACCTCGACGAGAACTTCTATGTTGGCCCTATTGATGATGGTGATGCACATAACGATATCAATCGGTGACCTTGACAAGGTAATCTGCTTTGCCATCTCTTAGCGGCCGATAGATTTGGTACCTCTCATCGTGCATTATCTAATTATCTACGGATATGATCAGAATCCATTTTTTGCTTTGAACAATTGCTTCTTCTTTGCCTATCTTTAGAGCGCTTGCCATCTTCGAGGGACACAATGAAGCTGTGCATTGCAGCTGCTATGTTCTGTATGCTCGCGTACAAGCAAATGGAATTGTTCCTGTTGCTTCTTGACATAATCCGTGTTTTTTTTTTTTTCACAACCTCGTAGACTATATACACCACCAAAAAAATGGTGTGATGGTGAAGATCATGAGGAAATCGGAGGTTCGGTGGAGTTTTTTTACGACTCTAAAGTCACCGCTCCGTACGAACGGCATTTTCTCGCTTACATGTATTTATTCTTGCTGTCATATGAAATAGACCTCTAAAGATCTTACCGGTGCTCTTTCGGTTAGGCATGTGTGCTACAAGAGTACTCTGCTGCCTCCATTTAGCACCTATAAATGAGCTCATGTCAATGTGTCTTTGTTTCTAAACATAAGTTCATATGTGCATACCTTGTGACTCTTGTATTTTACAGAACAAATACTCATCGCTTGACTGACTGAACAGATACCCCCGCGCGCCTGGCTTACTCATGATGCCACAACGCTATTGCTTACTCATTGTCCGCCGTTTTTCCTCTACATTAAACAATGAGCCACTAACGTAATCGATAGGTTTTTCCTTTTTTCTCAGATTATTTTACATTAGTGACACGTTATCTTTTGCAATTACAAAGACACCAAAGGCATCAATACTTATATAGAGAAGGCGGCCTTCAAACACAATATTTCAGGTACCGGCCCGTTCAATCATTCTAATCTTATGAAGCAGTTAATTTTGTAATCATATCACAACAGTTGATCTAATTAGATGCTTTGGATCATGTATTTGAGGGGCACTGATGACTATTTTTCCCATCGCATTGAATGACAGGTAGCATCTTTCGGAAAGTGACGTCTAATTTTAATTCACTCGACTTTGTTTGCGGGGCGTTTTATAGCTCCAGATCTTGTTGCCGAACATATCGATTTGTAGAGCTTCCAAGGAGCCAACGGCATGATAGAAGAAACTTTTGATGCTTCCATCGGCCTAATTCTACAATGGCATTGTCGATTTCATGTATGTCACAAAGCTCATTTATGTTCTGCGCTCGAGATCGCTTGTCATAGTCCGGTGTATTCGGAGGAACTTTGCTTTAACTTTTTAGTTAGCCTTTCACAAGTTGGACTTAGCAAATGGAAATTTGCGGGCGAGTAATTCGTTTGGAGGTATTGGAATTTCGCCTCATAGTATCTACTGTTCATCCTATTTTATATGATAGTTATGACTATCACTACATATTAGTATAGTTACTATGTCTATGCTCATTCCCTTTCTGTTGTTATCCGCAATGTTCCCATAAAACATGTGATGGAAAAAAGCCGCCTATTTAACTGTTTCCAACGATGTAGGCAAGATAACTTTAGACTTCTCGGTGGATACGTTCTTTGATAATAAGATCTTTAAAAGAAATTGTGATACCTTGCCTTTACAAGTGTTATGGCAGCTTTCCTAGGTTACAATAAGTTTCTATGCATATGTGCTAATACTTTATTATCCTTTGCTTTCCTGCCGCCACACACCAACCCTTTTTATGTGTATGGAAGTTTACAGTTTATTATCACGGTCCATTGCGTGTGCTAGATTGATTTATAGTAGTTTATGAATTCTTTGCTCATAACAAGTAGCCTTTTCTCTTGGTTTTGTTTGGTGTAGATAGCTAAAGACAGTTCCGGTTCCAACCGTGTCGGGAAACATGTCATTTACCACCGCTGTGCCAAACTATTTGGCACACATGTACAAATCAACATGCTGGTTTCGTCCAATGCTATGAAGGTTAGTTATCTAACTCTACGGTTTCTCGTTGGGTCCATCCCATGGAGTATCTCATTTACAACAGAACATTTACTTCATTGGTTGCCTATGCTACGCACTCATGTCTCCGGTGTTATATATATATCTACCTACTACTCCTAATCACCTTCTCATAAAATTTTAATCTGCCACACCTATACTATTGCCCACAAGCGCGCAGGGTGCGCGCCTTCTACTAGTTAACTATTATAATTGGCAGTTAGCTCCCGTATAGGCAGCCCAGCCACGTCTCCCCGAAATCAGCCATTGGACCACTTCAGCGCCACATCACTTTTCTCAGATCCCATTGGTCCACATCAGCCATCTCAACCTGATTCTCTTCACTTGGCCAATGTTGGGCCACGTCGCCAAAAAAAAAAAAGCCTCCCACGTCTTCCACCGAAATATCTCACCCCTCCCTCTCGGTAAAAAAAAAAAAAAAAAAAAAAAAAAAAAAAAAAAAAAAAAAACTTCTCTCGTCTCTCTCCCGAGCGCCATCGTCACCGGAGGCGAGGGCCGCGCCGCGCCCTCCGCCGCTCCTCCCCGCCTCCACCTCCTACTCCCCTCTCTTGCTTCCTCTCTCTCCTCTCCCTCCGCCGCCCCTCACGCGGGCGGCGCGGCGGCGTGCGGCGGCCCGGGCGGTCGTCGTCCCCGACCACGCGCAGCCGCGGTAGCGGCACAACCAGGCGATCAGGACGAGGCGGCAGCGCACGGCCGGGCAGCAGCGTGGGCGGCGGCCGCGGCCACGGTGTTGCACCCTGCCAATGTAACATCTCTGATGTTATGGTAACTAAAACCTGACATGTCATCATCATCATTGCAAAGCATTCATGTTTAGGTTAACCCTGTGATGCATCCACTAAAATAAGTTTATATTTTAGGTTGATTTGTGCTTCGAGATAATGTTTGTTCTTGCTTTTGATAGCCTAGAGGTGTGTCGGCTCGATCAAACGCGATTTTATTTCGAAAACCCCATTTCCGACAAACTCCGTTTTACCCCCTTTTCCCTATTTCAAAATCTATAAAGAATTTAGGGTTGGTCCAAAAAGCAATATTGTAGGGCTTGATGAGACCTACAATGTTGATGAACAAAGTTTTTCAAGTTTTGAAAAAGAATTTCAAATAAATTTGAAAATACGGTTTTCCGACGGTTGTCCCCTTTTCAATTTCAAACCATAATTCAAAAACTATGCATATTTTGGAAAAACATCTTTTGGAGAAAATGTGCAGTTTGAAAAGTTGAGTTTTCCATAGTTTTGGAGTTTTTCAAGTTATTTAGAAAAATCCAAAGTAATTTCAAATATTTCATTCTAGGGTTTTTGTCCCCTTTTCAAAATTTGATTCAAATTCAATTTTCCTTTCAAAATTTGAAAATGTGCCAGTTGAGAAAGTTGTAGAGAATGAAAATTTAGCTAGGGTTGCTTTTTGGAAATTTTTTAGTGTAGTTCAAAAATCTGGAGAATTTTGCAAAACTTCAATGCTGCTACTCTGATCGACGTCGCATCGCCATCCCTCCCTCTCTGTTCCTCACCGCCGCGGTGGCCATGGCGCCATGCCGGCTTGCCGGAGGCCGTGCCCGCGCGTCCGCGCGGAAGGGTCACCGCCACGTGCCTCGCGTCCGGCGCCGCTCGAGCCTCGTCCTTATCCCCCCAAAGCCGGAGAATGGGAGGCAAACCTCCGGTTCGCCTCCTCGCCTCCGCCGCACTGTCGCCGTTGCCGTGCGTCGTCCTCGCGCCATCGCGCCGCTCTAAGCTAGCAATCAGCGTCGCCTTTCTCCTCCGCATCGATAGGATAGGACCTTGTGGCCTAATTCGGTCGGAGTTGCGCCACCGCCGTCATCTTCCTCGCGGCCGGCCGTCGAGTTCGCCGTGACCCGCCGCCGTCATTCTTTCGCGTCGTCGGCTATCGGTCCAATTCGTTTGTCAATCCGGGTTCGCCTTGATCTTGCGCTCATGGTGCTCTCCTTGGCTCGCGTTTTGATGGACGGGCGCCGCCGGAACGCCGACGTTGCCGCCGGAGCTCCGCCGCCATCGACACGGTCGCCGCCGAGCCCCCACCTCCCGCCGCTCCACGCCTTCATCATCGTGCCTATCGAAGTCACGGTGAGCTCCGCGTCCGTTGGTGTTTCCCGTTTGCTCGAGTCGCGTCCGTTCGCGCCGTAGCCTTGCGCCGCGCCGCCGCGCCGCCATGGCCGGCGGTGAGCTCCTCCCGCAGCCCTAGCCACCTCATTAGCCATCCCCATCGATGCGCCGTGCCGAGTAGAGTGCATAGGAGCCAATCCGTGGCCGGAACCTCGCCGTCGGCCGTCCCGCCGCCGGCCGAGCACCTCCGCGACGCCTCCGCTCGGGACTCACCCGGGGACCACGCGACATGAATTGGCACAATTCCGGGGCCTTAGTGCAAAGTCCAAGACACATTAGAATAGTCCTAAATAGTGGTTGGACTTATTTGTAATTTCACGAAACCCCAAGGTCTCTTTTGTAAAAAAGCCGAGCCGGAGCTTGGGCAGCCGCATTGGGCCGGCGCTCGCGCTCTTGGGCCACGCTCCAGCCTCCGCGCGGTCCTGTTGGGCCGAAGCCGGCCCAGGTCCTGTTTTTCTTTTTTTATGGAATTTATCTTTTTCTGAAGACTATGAACAGTGCTGATATTTGTTATTTTCATATAAAATTATTTAGAGCTCCAAAAATTCTGAAAATTTTTGTGTGTGTTCCTTATGATGTCCTCTATCTAGGAAAAATTCAAAATGCCAATTTTGAGTAGTTTTGCTATGTTCAAAAATTACTTCTTTAATTGAAAAATGAGTCTTCTCGATTTTTAGTAATTTATTTATTTATCCAAAAATCATGAAAATTTATTGGTGCCCGTTTTTGATATAAGCTACTTAAAATTAATTTTTTGAAATCAATTTGACCACTTTTGTTTTAGGATTTAATTTCCCTAGTTATTAATTATTTGTTTGACTTTGGATTTGAGTGATGACCTTAGGTCATTAGCCCTAATGACCTTCGGCACTTTAATTAATTGTTTGCGCTTGTTTATAATCTTGTTTCGCATCCGTCGAGCATCATGTTTATATTCAATCATGTTGAAGCATCTTATTTACCTCGTGTAGTCCCCGTGGTCGAGGAGAGTCCAGTCGATCTATTTCTGGGAATTGTTGTCGGATCAACCCTAGTTCCTGAGGAAGTCAATCCATCTTTGGTGATTGGTCATCTTCCAGATACGTCGTTGAAGAACGTCTACACCGACTTTCGAGGCAAGCCCCGGATCCATTAACCAATTCCTTGATTTTGCAAAAGTTTTATCACTTGAGTATGTATTGTTGCATTAAGTGATAGGCGTTGAGTGATAACCTACTTGACGCATTAACTTCCTTGATTATTCTAAAATCATCCTTGAAACCGTTTTGATTGAAAAATACGTAACAATGCTTAGCCTTGCTAATTTAGTTCGGATTTCGAAAATATTTTCAAAAGGATGTGCTTACCCTGTCGGTAAGTTTAATTTTACTTCGCAATGAAATCGTTGATCAGACTATTGGGTTTCATCGAAGGACGTCTCGATGTAATCCTTTGATCTGGATCTGTTACATCTTTTAATGAAGTTGAGACCGGTCGGGTAACTTGCATCTGGGTTAGGGATGTAGTGTTTCCGATCGTGTCGATTAAGGACCGTATCGTTGTAGGGCCGCCGTGGTTCGAGCCTTGCAACTAATCACATACTATGGTAAGCCTAAGACCCCGGCTATTCCATCATCGAACGGATAAGCTGCAAGACCGGGAGTGGAGAGATGGCGGGAATACGAGTTACCCTCGTGGGCTTGGTCTGGATTTGAGGCGTACGGTATTCTCGGGTGGCGCGGACCGGGTTGGTTTTGGAAGATCTGAGTGAAGGTTGATATATGCAAGATTTGGTTCTACATATATCGTGTGATTAGGGATCCCAGTGGGTATAATCGATTCGAATCGTCGTTGCTCCTCGGTTATGGAGACTCGATCACCGACCGCATCGTAGTAACTTATGGAACTTGAAGGAATTTTTGTTGGAAGATTAAGAATGTGATCTCCGTGAATTATCTTGATCCTTTTGTAATCAAGCTAGACTAGGCTCACCTTAGAATCTAATGACTAATGCGGAAAGTAAAACTTGAGGTTGAAACTAGTTTAGTGCTTTTACGCAAAATACTTTGATTCTTTGCTAAGCCTTACCTTGTCCTATCTCGGCCTTCATTCCGAGTCTTCTCCCTCTTTTCGTCGGGTAAGTCTTGCGGAGTACTTTTGTACTCGGGGTTTGTTCTACCCTTGTTGCGGTGTGTCCGTCAAGTGAGGACGTCGAGTAGTTTGTTTGGCTCTGGGCGAGCACTACGTTTTGGTGAATCATAAAGTTAAGTAATGGTATTCCACTACTATGGTTGTAATCAACATAGCTTATTATTGTAAAGTTTTATTTATAAATGATTTGTAAACTTATGTTATCATAATACTTCCGCACTTTTACTACGATATAATTTATTTACATAAAATTGTTGTAATGCGCAATGTCTCTTATAATGATCGATCCAGTTCGAAAGATTCGTGGATGATTCGGGTTTCCCGAGGACACCCGACGAGCTTGTTAAGTTGTGTGGAACACATGCATAGTAATGAGGTGCGTTAAGACAAAGATTAGTGCATGTGGGCCATATTACTTAGGAGGCCCCGCACAGTGTATCGAGCCGGATCGTTATTCTAGAGCTATTGTAGTATTCCTTGCGAAAACTTCAAAAGGTTTTGGATCTAATAAAAATTTAACTTGACTATTTTGGTCCAAATTGCTTATCCCTTACCTATGCTCACTTCTATAGCCCTCTAGTCATGTTTAAAAGTTTATGGTGGAATATCATGTTATATTGCCCTATTTATGAAAGTTTACTTTTAAGTATGTGTTACATTAAAGTCTTTTAAGCTTAGAACGTAGGTCCGTTCATACATCATGCTTAATTAACTTTTGTTAATAAATACTTTCCCTCTTAATGTGAATTGGGTTAGGTAGTACCAATCCTATTCCGCTAGCCTTCGATCCCACCTATCTATTCTTTAATCTTGATCCTATCTTTTTCGAAAGCTCGAGTTTAAAGTTTGGCTTGTTATTCAACGAGATGCTGTTCATACCCGAGCATCCGATGCCTTAGGATTTCTCAAAATGGGGGTGATGATTCCAATCCTCCACCAGTTCAACCCGGTTGTGATACCCTTGCCGCTCCGGTCAATGCTACAACTATTCTAGCTCGAATCGAATACAACTTATGGTAATCGTGGTCGAAATGTCGAGATGAGACCACGTGTTTTGATTTTGCATCCACTCATCCACCGGTTTTCACCAGCGAGATGAACCTCTTGAAGCCGATTATTGGCTCCGCACCATGCAGCAAAAGTTCGATCTCATTCCTTGTACGAAGTTCGAAGCCACTATTTGCGGCTCAACGGTGAGAGGTCTTTGCGGTGGCTTGGTGGGAAAATTTGTTGCTATACAACCCACTGGTCATCATGTCACATGGGAAGAGTTTCGTGAAGCTTTCTGCACTCATTATGTTTCACAAGGTGTTATGAAAGTTAAGAAGGAAGAATTTTTATCTTTACAACAAGGTGATATGTCCGTTGTACGAGTATGTGAGCGAGTTTAATCACTTATCCCAAGTATGCACCCGAGTATGTTGATACGAGATGATAAAAAGAAGGGTTACTTCTTGAGGGGTGCGGATAGTAAGATCTGTATGATGATTTCTAGTGCTACTCTTAATACTACATTTACGAGACAGGTTGATATTGCTATCACTTGCGAAGCCGTTAATCGTAAGCACCCGAAGGCCAAGAAGAAGAAGGCTCGAATATTCGAATCCTCAGCAAGAAGCCTAAGCGCCCGAAGATAATCCGTCATCCTGTAAATCATTTTCATACTCCTTATCATCCAGTCCGATATCAAGTCCCGTGAGGCACTTGTCCGTCCCGTTGCGACTCTTTCTTATCCACGCCACCGAATGCTCCTAGCGTTCGAAAACCCACTTTACAAATGAGAACTACCCATGTTACAATTGTGGAAAGTCTGGTCACTCTACAAGGGACTCCGTCCACATCCAAACCAGTACAATTCCAATGTTCTAAGTACTTCTGTGTCACATCAGAATCAACAGAAGAGCCAAATTAAGAAGAAAATTGGGCGTGTCTTTTACACGCAAGCAGGTAATATTCCTGAGGGAGAGCCTATTTTGATGGGTATGTTCCAAGTTGCCAATCACTCAGCATTTATACTTTTTGACTCTGGAGCATCCCATACATTCATCAATCGGACATTTGTTATGAAGCATGAGATCCCAATTGGAGAAACAAAAGAAAATTTCTTTATTCAGTCACCTGGAGGGCGTATGTGTACTAAGGAAATGGTACATCAGGTACCCATAGTCTTGGGTGGACATATCTTTCCCACATCAATGATTGTTCTAAAGGATCAGGATATAGATGTGATCCTAGGTATGAACTGGATGAATCAGCGAGGAGCTATTATTGATACCCTGAACCGGACTATAAAAGTGAATTTATCTGATGGCAAGTCGCAGTTGCTTATTCAATTCCCAACTCCTAAGAGGGCAGTCAAGAGAATTTATGCAACCTCTGTGAAGGAGATTCGAGATATCCTTGTAGTTAAAGATTTCCCAGATGTATTTCCTGATGAGTTACCCGGTATACCTCCAGATAGAGATGTGGAGTTTGCGATTGAGTTGAAGCCCGGTACTGCCCCAATATCCAGAAGAGCATATAGAATGGCACCACCAGAATTAGCAGAACTTAAAGCTCAGTTGAAAGAATTGCTTAATAAAGGTTTTATCAGACATAGTAGTTCATCTTGGGGTTGCCCAGCCATCTTTGTAAAGAAGAAGGATAAAACCTTGAGGTTGTGTGTTGACTATCGTCCATTGAATGAAGTGACTATCAAAAATAAGTATCCTCAGCCTCGTATTGATCTGCTCTTAGATCAGTTGGCAGGAGCGAAAGTGTTTTCAAAGATCGATCTTCAATCTGGCTATCATCAGATCAAGATTCGTCCTGAAGATATTTCAAAGACTGCATTCACAACTAGATATGGTCTGTATGAGTATCTGGTTATGTCTTTTGGACTTGCAAATGCACAAGCTCATTTCTTATATTTGATGAACTCGGTGTTCATGCGAACTTGATCGTTTGTGGTGGTCCTCACTGATAATATCTTGATTTATTCCAAGAATGAAGAAGAACATGTTGAACACCTCAGAATAGTTCTGCAACGTCTGAGAGAACATCAGCTATATGCTAGGTTCAGCAAGTGTGAGTTTTGGCTTAAGGAAGTCCAATTCCTTGGATATGTTTTATCTGCTAAGGGCATAACTGTTGACCCTAGTAAAGTAAAGGATATTCTAGATTGGAAAACACCAACCACTATTTCCGAGGTTCGTAGTTTCCTTGGAATGGCAGGTTATTATCGCAGATTCATTGCTAACTATTCAAAGGTAGCTAAGCCTATAATTGAGCTGTTGAAGAATCAAACCAAGTTTGTTTGGTCACCTAAGTGTGAGGAGGCATTTCAGTCCTTAAAGAAGTCATTGACTACTGCTCCGATTTTAGCTCAACCAGATATGGGGAAGCAGTTTGATGTTTATTGTGATGCTTCTGGCATTGGTCTTGGTTGTGTACTGATGCAAGAGGGCAGAGTTATTGCTTATGCATCAAGACAGCTCAAGCGTCATGAAGAACATTATCCAACTCATGATCTAGAGTTGGCGCAGTTGTTCATGCCTTGAAGATTTGGCGTCATTATCTCTGGGTAACACATGTCATATCTATACGAGATCATAAGAGTTTGAAGTATATCTTCACTCAAGAAGAATTGAATATGAGGCAAAGAAGATGGTTAGAACTGATTAAAGATTATGATCTCGAAGTGCATTACCATCCTGGTAAGGCAAATGTGGTTGCCGATGCACTTAGTCGAAAAATTCATTGTAATTGTTTGACGGTGAAGCCCCTGGATATTTCTTTATGTCATGAGATAGAAAAGTTGGGCATAGAGATGATACAACAAGGCAGTCTAACTAACATTTCTATGGAGTCAACTATCCGAGATCAAATTATCATTGCTCGAGAGAGATAATAAAGGTATGGAACATATCAAGGAGAAAGTTAGAGAGGGAAAAATATCTGTTTGAGAATTGATGAAGCAGATGTTATATGGTTCAAGAATCGTCTGGTCGTACCAAAAATTCTGAGTTACGTCAAAAGATCCTCGATGAAGCACATCTTTCAAGATTCTCTATTCATCCAGGAAGCAATAAGATGTACCATGATTTGAAACGAGAGATTCGGTGGACTAAAATGAAGATAGAAATTGCTCGATATGTCGCTAGATGTGACACTTGTCAAAAAGTGAAAGCATTTGTGCACTTAAAGTCTGCTGGAGAATTGCAACCATTGCCTATTCCCGCTTGGAAGTGGGAAGATATCGTATGGATTTCATAATGGGCTTACCCAAGACATCAAGAGGATTTGATTCCATCTCGGGTTATTGTGGATCGACTCACAAAGTCAGCTCATTTTATTCCAGTCAAGACGGATCATTCGGCTTTGACATATGCTAAGTTATATATTACACGAATCTTAAGCCTTCATGGGGTACCAAGGACTATTGTTTCCGATAGGGGTACACAATTTGTCTCACAAGTTTTGGAAGCAATTCCATAAGGCAATGGGCACCAAATCTCTTTATAGCTCGGCTATCATCCCTGATCGATGGTCGACGTAAAAGAGTCAATCGAGATTCTTGAAGACATGTTGAGGTCTTGTGTATTGAATTTTCGAGAAAAGTGGGATGAATGTTTACCATTAGCGAGTTCTCTTACAACAACAGTTATCAAGAAAGTATCAAGATGGCACCATTTGAAGCACTATATGGTCGAGATGTCGGACTCCATTGAATTGGTCGAACCCGGAGAGAGATGGTTTTTCGGGGTTGATCTTGTGAAAGATACGAAGAAAAGGTTAGGATCTGAGAACAATTTGAAAGTAGCTCAATCTCGGAAAAGTTATGCGAGATAGAGGCGTCGACCTCTAATGTTTGCCAGGAGATTATGTATATACGAAAGTATCACCCATGAAGGGAGTTAGTCGCTTTGGAGTTAAAGGCAAATTAGCACCTCGTTACATTGGTCCCTTTCAAATTTTGGCAAAATGTGGGAAGGTAGCATACCGTTGCAGTTGCCTAAACATTTGTCATTTGTACACAATGTATTTCATGTGTCACAACTCAAGAAGTGTCTTCGACCACCGACAAAATTATTGATGTGGAAGGGATTGAACTTGAGCCCGATCTAACTTATTCGTAGTATCCTATCGGGTTCTAGATCGAAAGATCGTGTCACCCGAAGCAAAACAATCAAGTGGTACAAGATACGGTGGGAACGTCACTCGAGGAAGAAGAAGCTACTTGGGAGTCTCGAGGAATATCGTCGAGAAAATTTTCCGAGTTCTATGCTTCTATCTAAGTTATAATTCCCTCTATGAGTTGTAACTGGTCTAGTGTGAGTTGTAAAAAAACCCCTTTCCTTATGTATTTGTTCGAGATGTGTTTGCTTGACACATTTCCTTTTCCATTACCTAACCCAAGGCTTTAAATCTCGGGACGAGATTTCTTTAAGGGGGAAAGGCTGTAACATCTCTGATGTTATGGTAACTAAAACCTGACATGTCATCATCATCATTGCAAAGCATTCATGTTTAGGTTAACCCTGTGATGCATCCACTAAAATAAGTTTATATTTTAGGTTGACGTGCTTCTGAGATAATGTTTGTTCCGCTTTTGATAGCCTAGAGGTGTGTCGGCTCGATCAAACGCGATTTTATTTCGAAAACCCCGTTTCCGACAAACTCCGTTTTACCCCCTTTTCCCTATTTCAAAATCTATAAAGAATTTAGGGTTGGTCCAAAAAGCAATATTGTAGGGCTTGATGAGACCTACAATGTTGATGAACAAAGTTTTTCAAGTTTTGAAAAAGAATTTCAAATAAATTTGAAAATACGGTTTTCCGACGAGTTGTCCCCTTTTCAATTTCAAACCATAATTCAAAAACTATGCATATTTTGGAAAAACATCTTTTGGAGAAAATGTGCAGTTTGAAAAGTTGAGTTTTCCATAGTTTTGGAGTTTTTCAAGTTATTTAGAAAAATCCAAAGTAATTTCAAATATTTCATTCTAGGGTTTTTGTCCCCTTTTCAAAATTTGATTCAAATTCAATTTTCCTTTCAAAATTTGAAAATGTGCCAGTTGAGAAAGTTGTAGAGAATGAAAATTTAGCTAGGGTTGCTTTTTGGAAATTTTTTAGTGTAGTTCAAAAATCTGGAGAATTTTGCAAAACTTCAATGCTGCTACGATCTTGGCCGACGTCGGCATCGCCATCCCTCACTCTCGTTCCTCACCGCCGCGGTGGCCATGGCGCCATGCCGGCTTGCCGGGAGGCCGTGCCGCGCGCGTCCGCGGGAAGGGTCACCGCCACGTGCCTCGCGTCAGCGCCGCTCGAGCCTCGTCCTTATCCCCCCAAAGCCGGAGAATGGGAGGCAAACCTCCCGCCCGCCTCCTCGCCTCCGCCGCACCGTCGCCGTTGCCGTGCGTCGTCCTCCGCGCCATGTTGCCCGCTCTAAGCTAGCAATCAGCGTCGCCTTTCTCCTCCGCATCGATAGGATAGGACCTTGTGGCCTAATTCGGTCGGAGTTGCGCCACCGCCGTCATCTTCCTCGCGGTCGGCCGTCGAGTTCGCCGTGACCCGCCGCCGTCATTCTTTCGCGTCGTCGGCTATCGGTCCAATTCGTTTGTCAATCCGGGTTCGCCTTGATCTTGCGCTCATGGTGCTCTCCTTGGCTCGCGTTTTGATGGACGGGCGCGCCGCCGGAACGCCGACGTTGCCGCCGGAGCTCCGCCGCCATCGACACGGTCGCCGCGAGCCCCCACCTCCGCCGCTCCACGCCTTCATCATCGTGCCTATCGAAGTCACGGTGAGCTCCTGCGTCCGTTGGTGTTTCCCGTTTAGCCCGAGTCGCGTCCGTTCGCGCCGTAGCCTTGCGCCGCCGCCGCGCCCGCCATGGCCGGCGGTGAGCTCTCCCGCAGCCCTAGCCACCTCATTAGCCATCCCCATCGATGCGCCGTGCCGAGTAGAGTGCATAGGAGCCAATCCCGTGGCCCGGAACCTCGCCGTCGGCCGTCCCCGCCGCCGGCCGAGCACCTCCGCGACGCCCTCCGCTCGGGACTCACCCAGGGACCACGCGACATGAATTGGCACAATTCCAGGGGCCTTAGTGCAAAGTCCAAGACACATTAGAATAGTCCTAAATAGTGGTTGGACTTATTTGTAATTTCGCGAAACCCCAAGGTCTCTTTTGTAAAACAGCCGAGCCAGGCTTGGGCAGGCCGCATTGGGCCGGCCTGCTCGCGCTCTTGGGCCACGCTCCAGGCCTCCGCGCGGTCCTGTTGGGCCGAAGCCGGCCCAGGTCCTGTTTTTCTTTTTTTATGGAATTTATCTTTTTCTGAAGACTATGAACAGTGCTGATATTTGTTATTTTCATATAAAATTATTTAGAGCTCCAAAAATTCTGAAAATTTTTGTGTGTGTTCCTTATGATGTCCTCTATCTAGGAAAAATTCAAAATGCCAATTTTGAGTAGTTTTGCTATGTTCAAAAATTACTTCTTTAATTGAAAAATGAGTCTTTCTCGATTTTTAGTAATTTATTTATTTATCCAAAAATCATGAAAATTTATTGGTGCACTGTTTTTGATATAAGCTACTTAAAATTAATTTTTTGAAATCAATTTGACCACTTTTGTTTTAGGATTTAATTTCCCTAGTTATTAATTATTTGTTTGACTTTGGATTTGAGTGATGACCCTAGGTCATTAGCCCTAATGACCTTCGGCACTTTAATTAATTGTTTGCGCTTGTTTATAATCTTGTTTCGCATCCGTCGAGCATCATGTTTATATTCAATCATGTTGAAGCATCTTATTTACCTCGTGTAGTCCCGTGGTCGAGGAGAGTCGGTCGATCTATTTCTGGGAATTGTTGTCGGATCAACCCTAGTTCCTGAGGAAGTCAATCCATCTTTGGTGATTGGTCATCTTCCAGATACGTCGTTGAAGAACGTCTACACCGACTTTCGAGGCAAGCCCCGGATCCATTAACCAATTCCTTGATTTTGCAAAAGTTTTATCACTTGAGTATGTATTGTTGCATTAAGTGATAGGCGTTGAGTGATAACCTACTTGACGCATTAACTTCCTTGATTATTCTAAAATCATCCTTGAAACCGTTTTGATTGAAAAATACGTAACAATGCTTAGCCTTGCTAATTTAGTTCGGATTTCGAAAATATTTTCAAAAGGATGTGCTTACCCTGTCGGTAAGTTTAATTTTACTTCGCAATGAAATCGTTGATCAGACTATTGGGTTTCATCGAAGGACGTCTCGATGTAATCCTTTGGTCTGGATCTGTTACATCTTTTAATGAAGTTGAGACCGGTGTGTAACTTGCATCGGGTTAGGGATGTAGTGTTTCCGATCGTGTCGATTAAGGACCGTATCGTTGTAGGGCCGCTGTGGTTCGAGCCTTGCAACTAATCACATACTATGGTAAGCCTAAGACCCCCCCTATTCCATCATCGAACGGATAACCGCGCACCGGGAGTGGAGAGATGGCGGGAATACGAGTTACCTCGTGGGCTCGGGTCCTCGGATTTGAGGCGTACGGTATTCTCGGGTGGCGCAGACCCGGGTTGGTTTTGGAAGATCGAGTGAAGGTTGATATATGCAAGATTTGGTTCTACATATATCGTGTGATTAGGGATCCCAGTGGGTATAATCGATTCGAATCGTCGTTGCTCCTCGGTTATGGAGACTCGATCACCTGACCTGCATCGTAGTAACTTATGGAACTTGAAGGAATTTTTGTTGGAAGATTAAGAATGTGATCTCCGTGAATTATCTTGATCCGTAATCAAGCTAGACTAGGCTCACCTTAGAATCTAATGACTAATGCGGAAAGTAAAACTTGAGGTTGAAACTAGTTTAGTGCTTTTACGCAAAAATACTTTGATTCTTTGCTAAGCCTTACCTTGTCCTATCTCGGCCTTCATTCTCGAGTCTTCTCCCCTCTTTTTTCGTCGGGTAAGTCTTGCGGAGTACTTTTGTACTCGGGGTTTGTTCTACCCTTGTTGCGTGTGTGTCCGTCAAGTGAGGACGTCGAGTAGTTTGTTTGGCTCTGGGCGAGCACTACGTTTTGGTGAATCATAAAGTTAAGTAATGGTATTCCACTACTATGGTTGTAATCAACATAGCTTATTATTGTAAAGTTTTATTTATAAATGATTTGTAAACTTATGTTATCATAATACTTCCGCACTTTTACTCGATATAATTTATTTACATAAAATTGTTGTAATACTGCAATGTCTCTTATAATGATCGATCCGAGTTCGAAAGATTCGTGGATGATTCGGGTTTCCCGAGGACACCCGACGTAGCTTGTTAAGTTGTGTGGAACACATGCATAGTAATCTGAGGTCTGTTAAGACAAAGATTAGTGCATGTGGGCCATATTACTTAGGAGGTTCTGCCACAGCCAACGACAAAACCCTAGCTGCGTCTTTGTCGCCGGTGGTGCGGTGGCTCAGCTCGGCGGCGTGGTGAGATGGTGCCTTGCCCTCTTCTCCTCCATTATATGTCTCCTCCCCCATATCCTTTCTCCCTCCATCTTCACGGCCAGACATTTGGGGACCTCCTCTGTTCTTTTTATTTTCTTGCCCATCCATTTAATTAATCCTTGATGAAGTGTCGGTGTATAATAAAATTGAGACATGGAGCACCGAATCAATTGTGGCAATTATCCTTACATATAAGCTATAAATTTTTGAACTTACTTTCCCAAACATCTAAAGGTCCGAGATGGACCGGGAGTGGTTGAATTGTGAGGTATGACGGAATTCCAATGATTTTCTACAGCTTTTAGTTTGGATCAATGAAATTGGTTAAATCTATTGTCATGTTGGCGTGCGAAGAGTGATGGTACTGTCCTGTTGGTGTGTGCAATACAATATCTTTGGGTGACCCATGCAACATGTGTCAATTACTATTGCATATATGCTAGAAATTTCTCGAGAATATGTGTTCCTATTTTCACAATTTTTTATTCTACCGTGACCTAGAAAAAGTTTATGTACACTTATTCTTCGAAGAGTATTATGATGTATGTTTTCTTTTTGTGGCGAGTTAACGATAGTGCGCATACCCATTGTGTCATGTTGTTATATGAATCCTTTGTTAAAAATAGCTTGTCAAGAATTTCATTATAAGCTAGGCACCTTATAACTATTGTCTTTGCGTGTTGTATGTGCCACACTATTCGTAGTGATTCTTTTTGACTGTCTTGACCAAACATCCAATTATATCTTTAAAATTACATTTGCCCCTTAGTTTTACAACACTAGATATTTCTCTAACAATTTATCTATTTGATTTACTCATCTAATGTTGCCTTATCTCTTATTTCTACACTCTATGATCATAACAGTACTTTTCCTTTTTCCTTCTTGTGACATATAAACTGAATCTATCTACATATGTCTTTTTTGTAATTTTTATAACTAATATTAGTTATATCACTACATATTTTTCTATCAATTTATCTTTTTGATCTCTTCACCTAATGCTGACTTCTCTTATCTATATACTCTATCATAATAGATCACTTTTCCTTTTTCTTCTTGTGAAACTGAATGCCTCTTATCTCTATACTCAAGGATCATAACAGACCACTTCTCCTTTTTTTTCCTTCTTGTGACATATAAGCTGAATCCATCTATATATGCTTTCGTGCGGGATCTAAGCAACTATGCGCAAGAGTGCTGCAACTTCGAGAAAGAAGATTTGTGCGGGGAAGATTAAAAGGTCAGATTTCCGGCTGCTCAAGTACAGTAAGCACACCAGTCTTCTATAACTGAAACTACATCTACCTTTCCAGGTTGAACAAGCGACTCTTCGTATCTAGATCACTTGACCTATGGTTGTTGTTACCATGTATTGCTAGCCTATACAGTGCTCAGATTTCATAGTATTTGCCGGGGACGTTTTTCTTTTTATATATACTGCATCCAGGTCATGTGAAATTTTTGGTACCTATGTGCTTCCAGGAAACGAAACTATGTGAGTGACGGCATGTGAAAAGGTAGGTATTAGTGATAACTCTCTCGAGCTTTCCTTTGCAGGTTGACTCACCCTCTATTTATGGTCCATGTGTTGACAGGAAATATTTTCATTGCAAATGTTAGTTTTCTACTAATTTGTGATCGCCAAGACTCTTGCTTGCGAGAAGAGACCATCTCGTGCATGTTGCTCTCTGTCTCACGAAAGTGGCAAGATAAGGTGTGTTCTATCACTACCGTTCGGGTATTGATGGCTTATATACAAAAAAATGGTAGCTACATCACCTTCAGCTATCTTACATTCTTTCTTATATAAGAAGAAAAGCAAGCTTCGGTGTACAAAAAAATATTCTTAGAAGCACATGTATGTGTCTCACAATCATCAACTCTACCGAATTTGAAAATAATGACTTCAATCGTATAAAAAACAGTACCAACCACCAACAATAGGTTGCTTGCGCCTTGTCTCGGGTTGCTCATTCATTTGAATTCCATGGTACCTCAATTTTGACAGTCCTTGTTCTATCGATGCTCCAAACTATACTCGGCATATGATGGACTCTGCGGTATAGTTACCGTGGTTCTCTTTGTCCATCGATCTTTTAAGTCCTTTAAAGTTTTAGGCCATGTGATGGACTCGCATATCATTTACATTACAAGTTTCCTTTAATTTGTTCTTTGCCACATCGGTCGATGCACAAAGACTCCAAAGTGGAACGAGGAGGGATGAAAATTCAAAATTCTTAAAGTGAGGGGCTTTATGGAATTAACAATTCAAACCAACACTATGTCTTCTAAAAGCATGTTTTGGTTATAGGTCAAGACAACACTATCCAAGCCCTTTACCCGGTCCTCTTGATCAAAATTTCGTAATGCTTTTCCCCTTTTGGTAAGTACCCAGATCCGTGTGCAATTTGTGTCCTCTTTTTCGTTTTAGTATGTTACTGTACACAGCCTGCTCCTGCGAAAGTCAATTTCCTTTCGAATAATAGTTTTCATGGTAGTTTGTTACAACTGTATCCGTATCTTCTGTACAGGCTAGAACCTACTATGACTTAATTAGGTTCAAATTGATAGCGAGAGGACTAGACAATGTTCCAAGCCCAAGCCTCGTGATATTTCTGTTAACAACTAGGATCTTCTCCTATTGTTGTTTAGGTGCGCGGGCCGTGTCACTGCTCTCCTTGATATTTCATTGCCCTTCATTGCAGCCTTGGCTATGACGCAAAACTAGGTCCTTAGTACTTGCATATTTAGATAGATAGTGTGACCTAATTTTGTTCTTTTGTTCGTCACTTCTTCACTTTAGCATGCCTATGCATGGCCCCTCTGAGACACAAAGACATACTACCTTTTAGTTCGTTCTACCAAAATAATGTCTAACATTGTAAATAGTTTTTCCCTATATATGGAAGGGAAACAATGTCTAGCCAAATTTCGTGTAGCACTTCATATAGCTTCAATGAATTCATTTTCACCCTTACGCAACAACCCGAGGCTCTTTGGTTCATAGCTCAAGCCGTTGACCTTTTTGCCAACCAATTCAATCGATATGGATTCTACTTGAACATGGACCCGTCGATCTATCGTGCTCGATTCAGCTATGTAATTATTGTTTTATGACCTCCTCTCGTATCTTTTATTTTCTTGACCTCCCATCTAGATTCGATAAAGAATCAATCTTTAATAGAATGGAGATGTGAGCTTCGTAAGTTTTTTTAAATTTATTTGCCCAACAACCTAAAGGTTTAATGATCTACACAACTATTCGATTTACAATGTGATTCAACACCGGTTGGACCAAGTGAATGTGTACGGATGTGGTTTCCATCTATTCTCATTGCTTGCTGAATTGTAAGGTATGGTTGAGTTTTACTTTGTATTTGTGTGTACAAAGTGATTTTCTACGGCTTTCATTTTCATTCAGCAATATGACGAACATGTTTTTTTCTAAATATATGTGAGTATTACATTAGTTTCTGAATTTATAGTGTTCATATGATCATTTTAAGTTCTATACTTCAGTATTGCATAGCCTTTGTGCGTTGATGGTTTTTGTTGCCCGGACCTTCATAAACCATATGCTACACAAATGGTTCTGCAAATCTCCTTTGAGCTATTATAGGTGTGTAAGCATGTTCTTATTAGTCATCAATCTACACCAAAGGATTGAAATTGAGCTTTTCTTCTGCAAGTTACATTGCATGCTGCTATTTACCTAGCACCGACATTGTCGGTTTGGTGAGTGATGCACGGAATAGAAAAGCCTAAAAGGCATTAGCATTTTAACATTTCATTCTGCAACCTACATAGCGTGTTTGTTGTACACGTAGAACCAAAGTAAAAGAAACTGAAGGGCATCGAGGTATAACGGTCCCTACTTTTCACATATGTCAATAAGCGTCAGTGGTGATGCCGGAGTAAATTGCTCTCGCTGAAAGGTGCACTACAGGTTCGAATTTTTCCTTTTGCCCCCTTATGCGTACCTTGTGGAAGAGGATGGAATTCGGGGAGACCATGATCACATGTCGCTTTATGCTGCTGGTTACCCCAAGCGTGGGGTCTGCATCTAGCTTGGTTGTGTCTTGTCTCTTGGACAAAAACATCATATGCATTTGTAATGATGTTGCATTATGTTTAGGTTAAGTTGTGTAAAGCAAGCTAGGGACAAAAAGACTATTTTCTTCTTCTTGTTGTAAGTTGTGTAAAGCAATATACAGTTTTTGTGTGTATGTATATATTTTCATACAATTCATAAATTAAAAGCATGTTTTGTCGTATATAGAACCTCCATCTAATCACCCGCGCGCGCAGGGGTGCGCGCCTTCTACTAGTTAATAAATAAACAAAATATCTAGCTACGGCACTGCTGTTGCCACGTCTACTCATTGCACCCACGCACACCCAAAAAGTTTCTACAATTTTCATAAGATTTTAATCATAGTTTAATATTTAAAAATACAAATTTGTTCTATAAAAATGTTTGAATATTTTTTAAAAAACTTAATTATAGAATTTTTTAGGAGCATAATTTAACAAAATTATGAAAGATTGTCCATCCTAGAATCCTATAAAATTCCTATGAAATGGCTCAATCCATAGGAATTTTGGAGAAAATCTAACATGAGGTCCAACCACTTGGAAACTTTTTCTCTCTCTCTCTCTCTCTCTCTCTCTCTCTCTCTCTTCTAAGGCTTATGTTTCTTCTAAGCTCTAGCCAAAGGCCATCCCAAGCAACTTTTGTTTTAAGTTTCATAGGATTAGAGAAGTATGCCATCTCAACTCCTAAGATTTTCTTTTCCTATCCTTGCCTATCTTGCAATCCAAAGGGGCCCTTCAAGTTAAAACAAAATCTCTATGATTTGTAGTATTAATTCAGATTTTAGTATGACTAAATGCATACCTATTCTAGATTTTTTTTTTATTTTTGAAATTTTAATGACTGCGCCACATGCAAAACTACTCCCAAATCTCAACCCGCTCAGCGATGTATATCTGACGGTTTCGATGGTCGGGTGAATCACACCAAAAAAAAACCGTGAGAGATTCAATTATCCCGGCCCAAATTATATTCTCCTATCGGCCCAAACCAAATAAGAGCCCGATTATATGAGAAAAAAGACGTGTCCAGATCCTCCAATCCACAAATTCATGTCCAACTACCCAGATCCAATAAACAGCCGAGTCCAATAGCCGACGCGCGACAGCACCCGCGATCCCCTCTCTCTCGCTTCCCCAATTTCGCCGGCGGCGAGCGGATCTAATCCGCGGCTGCAGATCGGAGCGGCGTGATGGCGGGGCAGAACCAGCGCCTCAACGTGGTGCCGACGGTGACGATGCTGGGCGTCATGAAGGCCCGGCTCGTCGGCGCGACCCGCGGCCACGCGCTGCTGAAGAAGAAGTCGGACGCGCTCACGGTCCAGTTCCGCGCCATCCTCAAGAAGATCGTCGCCGCCAAGGAGTCCATGGGCGAGACGATGCGCGCCTCCTCCTTCTCCCTCGCCGAGGCCAAGTACGTCGCCGGCGACGGCGTCCGCCACGTCGTCCTCCAGTCCGTCCGCGCCGCGTCCGTCCGCGTCCGGTCCCACCAGGAGAACGTGGCCGGGGTCAAGCTCCCCAAGTTCACCCACTTCGTCGACCCCGCCGCGGCCTCCGGGGGGCCCTCCAACGCGTCCCCGAGCCTCACGGGCCTGGCTCGCGGTGGGCAGCAGGTCGCCGCCTGCCGCGCCGCGCACGTCAAGGCCATCGAGGTGCTCGTCGAGCTCGCCTCGCTGCAGACCTCCTTCCTCACGCTCGACGAGGCCATCAAGACCACCAACCGCCGCGTCAACGCGCTCGAGAACGTCGTCAAGCCCAGGATCGAGAACACCATCAGCTACATCAAGGGGGAGCTTGACGAGCTCGAGCGCGAGGACTTCTTCAGGCTCAAGAAGATCCAGGGCTACAAGAAGAGGGAGATCGAGCGCCAGATGGCCGCCGCCAAGCTGTTCGCGGAGGAACAGCTCGCCGAGGATCTTGCGCTCAAGAGGGGCATCTCCCTGGGGTCTGCGGCAAATCTGCTGGTTGCTGGTGGGGAGAAGGACGACGACATCATCTTCTGATCGCTCCTTCCATGGTCATCCAATCATTCAATCGGTGCGTAGCATCATTCATCAACACATTGTCCTCTTATTCTGGATCTGCCATCAGAAAACTTGCACGATATGTGTATGGTTCCATGGTTTCTTTGGTTCCGTGAATAATGCTGCGGTAGTTCCTTTGATTGTACCGGTATCAGTTGAGCATTGCGATTAATTTTTACCTATTTAGATGGATCCAAGGTACCTTCCCTAAATGTATACATAAGGTCCAAAAGTACTCTTGCTTGTGATAACCGATCTAACTAGAAAGTAGCTGTTGATTGATTTCAACAAGATATGCTAATCACAATCACAATCACATTGCTGATATTTTTCATGCTTTTTTTGTTTCATTTTACATCATGTTTATAGAAAGGTAGGAAACACACAAACACAATACACTTACAAGTGTTCCTGCTTGAGTTAATTTATTTGCACTTTGTAGTATCTGTGTGTTTATGTGAATAAGGCATGGTAATCACAAACACATGACCGATTTAGTCATGTCTATGATCTTGCTAATGCATTTCATTTATAGAGAGAGTGGAGTAACTTTTTAGGATGTTAGCAGACAGACCTTCACATGATAATGTGTCTGACGTAACTGGTGATTACCCATTGGCAATTAAGATTTGCTGAGCTTCCTATCATTAAGTGCACTTCTGGATTGATCAGGATCTTTGTGCTAGAAATGAGGATGGCATGTACTCCCTCCATACTCAAATTAACTGTCGTTCTAGGCTAGGAGGCTGTTTTCGATTTAGTTGTCGTTCTGGCCTCGCGGCTCACCAATTTGACGTGAATGCCCTTTGCCAAGCACCGCCGCCCGTCTAATCCGCGATTGCATTCAAGGCGGGGTCTCCTCGTTACTCGCCCGCCCGCATTCATCGAGAGCATGCGCGGCTCCCTCGATTCCCTTCGCCTCCTTCGTCTTCCCTCTGCATGCTCGCCACTAGCCCTGGTTTGGTCGCCATGGCTCGGTCGTCTGCATGCTCGCTCACCGCTGGCCGTTTGCTCCGTTTGCTCGTAGCTCGCCGCGCGCTCGCCGGCAGATCGCATGATCTAAAGATAGTAATAAGTAGTCATGGCATGATCTAAATATAGGGAGAAAAAAAAAGAAGCATTGTAATAGTAATTAGTCACGGCATAATCTAAATATAGCTTGGGCCGCGGCAGTCACTCCATGTAAAAAGGCTTGGCAATCAAAAAGAGAGAGACCGCAAGAATCGAACCTGCGACCGCCAGCATCAGGTCACATAGGTCACACCACTCGGGCTACGCCAAACTGTTGTTTAAGAACCAACCGCAGTACTATTTAATAGGGGCAAAGCAGGAAAACTAACCCCAACTTAATCACTCCTTGGTTACCGCAGTCCTGTCCTAAACGACAACTAATTCGAGTACGGAGGGAGTATTATTAAATCAGTAACTATAAACAGATTAACATTTTGTCTTAAAAAATGATGAAGATTGGCCATTGGCAATTAATGCAAGTGATAGGGTACTTCCAATAGATTAGCGATTTATCTGAACTGCAAGCTAGCAGCGGTACTTACAGTTGCAGCATCGTGCAGCAGCACAGTCCAGCATTTAGTTTTCATTGCAAAAGGTTACAAAGATTAATACCTATATATGCATTAGTTACTTCTAGAAGAATGTTATGTTTACACTGAACTTTTAAGTTTATCAAATTTCTGCAAGTGACAGAGAGTAAATTTGAGTAGCCATACTATATTGCTATACAGGGAGGGAGTGCTGGGAAGGAAGTTAGCACCAGTGTCGCATCTATAAATTTTGCATGCATGATAAAACCCAATTCATTGTTACCTGTGTGACTCAGGATACAGTTTAAGTATGGGTTATGAGCACCTGTATACTATGTTAATACTGCAAATTGCTTCTGGAACTTCAGTAGCAGTTCAGTTTTTATCTTTGGAGTAAGTCTTAGTTTGATTGTACCAAAATTTCAGTGGGCATGAGTCTATTTGATTATAAGAAGCCACTTATACTCTGCATCACAAATCCGGTTGGCATTCGGTCTGCACCTTGGCCTGATCTGAAATCTAGTTATAAACTTATTTTAATTTACTTTGACTCTTTGATCTAATGCAGACCATTTTCCGTAGAAACAAAATGAATTGCTTTATCCAGAAGTTTCTAATGGGTATAAAAATAGTTCATAGCTTGACTCCTGAGTAGCACCTCCAACTCCCTGTGGGAGCAAATTTCAGGGATGGTTAAAAAAACACCCTTGCTATCCACCCATAAAATAGTGGCAGGGCGCTTGCCTTTGGTAGTCAGCCTGTGTGAGAGGTAGTGCTACCTGGGGGTAGTGCCGGGGCGCCCAAACAAGTTTGTTGTGGGCTTGGCCTCGGTTACGGTGCTATGGGGTCTGCGGTCAGGGTTCAGGCTAGGTTATGGTGCAGTGCTTAGGGTCTGACTGTCAGGGTTCAGGCTATGTTAGTGTGGCTGCATTGTCAGGGTGGGCTGTTTCTCGGTCTGTTGAAGACTGATTTCTTCTTTCAAACAATATACCTTCCCTGCTGGCCCAGTTTTTGTTATGTTTAGTCAGATTTTGTATACTTGACTTGGTGGAACCATATCTTTGTCATTTTGGCAGATGGGCACTCCCCATTTGTCTGCTTAAGGCAGTGCTGTTTACTGTGCCTCGTCTGCATTTCAAATGCTCCACATCAGACATGGAATTAGTCTATTTCATTTGCAGGTTCTAATTGATTCCTTCTCCTTGCAGTGGCAGAAACAATAAGGTGATGCTGGAGCTCCAGAATTGTATCTGTTTATAGAGTGATGGAGATTTTGTTTCAGTAAGTAGTCTGGAGTCTAGCCATCCAAGACCCTCAATAATCTGTATCTGGAAACCAAACATTGCCAAGGAACTTTTACGGAGCGTTATGTGGTGTTATGTGCAGCTGGTGTAGAAAATTCAATTGGACCGTATTTCCTGTCGTGTTCCTTTCAGTACCGTATTATACTATTTATATTTATCCAAGGAAGGTGCGTGCGGTGTTTTGCCGCACATCACTTGCATTGTTGTTTCAGATATTTGGTGTATGAACATGGGAATGTATAGTTGGTGACTTGTGTCATGCCATTACGAGTTGATTTAGCTGAAAGTACGATTCATTACGTGTTGATGAAGCTGAAAATATTTTGATGAAGCTGGAAATATGTTTCGATTAGCGAAGGCAGGTGTTTGCCGGATGCGACACCATGCCCAGAACACCCATTGACACGAACTGTGCTTTTTTCTCATTGGATTCCACAACTGCTTATTGGTGCCTATTGGTGCTGCAACACTAGACTTAGTGTCAGGGAAACAAATTTTCTAATTTCTATGCAAAACTGGACACTTGAGAAAACCAATGTTGATACAAAATCAATCGTTTTGCCGATGTGTAAAAATGCTGTGCTGATTGCTGGTGTACATCACATGGGTGTCGTTGCTCTCTCACAATTATCAGCAACTCCACGAGCAAAGATTCTATTCTCTGCAAGCGTAATACCAACCCTGCCGCTCAGGTAATTGCTTGTTGAGCTTCCTATGTTGCAACTAGCTCTCTGACAACAACGGTGGAACAAAGCTGAGATTCTGGAGAGTCTGCTCAAATATGTGGCCTACTCTCAGCAAATTCCCCTGGATAAAATGGCAGAAGTTATTTGTGGATTCTCTACTCACTACGCCTGAATTCCATGCATGAAACGAAAGAGATGCAGATCCTGAAACATGGATCAATCTCCACTTCTAAATGTAATCAACACCACTACTTTACCTCAGAGAAGGGAGATCCGATCATCTGAAGTCCAACTGGGAGCCCTGCAGGTCCACCTTCAACAAATCCACAAGGCACAACCAATGCAGGAAGCCCAGCCAAATTAACATTCACCTACATAAGTCAAAAAAAATTGCAACCACTTCAGTATTTCTATCATGAAGTAAAACATCACAAAATGAGCACCATATCAAACAGAATTTCATGTCAGCAGGTACTTCGGAACAGAGTTCAAAGAAATCAACAAAAGACAACAAAGTATCTACCGTCATGATATCTCCTGCGTACATGGCTAATGGATCATTTATCTTTTCACCTGGCAAAAGGAATTGAGCTATCAATCCTCAATAAAATCAGGGAAGGGGGGCATACTTATGAGCAGATTGTAACATACCTATCTTGTAGGCTGCTGATGGCGCAGCTGGTGAAATTAGAATGTCATATATTTCCAAAGCACCTTTGAAGCTTTCCTTGACCAGTGTCCTGACCTACTACAGTGCATGTACTTCAGTACGTACTTTCAGTGGCGTCAAATTGCATAATAGTAAGACAATCAAGTACAAACATTGAACGTCATATCTTCCAAAGCATCTCTGAAGCTTTCAGTGTCCACACATACTATAATGTCTGTATTTTACTACTTTTGGTGGCATTGAACTACACCGTAAAATAATTAAATACAAATATTGAATTGGATGCCACTGCTCTGCAATTACCTGTTGTGCTCGTTTGTAGTATGCATCATAGTACCCGGCAGAAAGAGCATAGGTTCCCATCAAAATTCTCATTTTGACCTGGAAAGAATGATCGAAATTGTTTCACCATGTTACTCGAAATGAAAGCAGGCATGTCAAATACAAAAGATCCAAACGCTATCCAATACTGAAGATCAAATACCATACTATGTGAGTCTATAATATTATAACACATAAATAAATGAGTCGCACTCCAACAAGCACAATGTAACTAACAAGACATGCCCACAACTGGCAGAACTACATGGGGAAGAATTGCCATCTCCACAACGCAAGTTTGCAAGCAATGGCCTCAATTCACAACAGCCAAATCTGTCTTTAATTTCAAAAACTTTGTTTAACCAGATACGTTTTCTAAATTAGCAATTTATCTTCCTTGCAAACGGAGTGGAGCATATAATTGTTGTTTTTTCATTGTAATACTAAAGATTTAGTGCCTACACAATATATTATAAAAAATAAACAAATATAAAAAAGCAAAGGAAGTCAGTCAAAATCTATGGACAGAATGACTAACCCCTAAGCTGCAATGACATGGGACACATGCATAGTACTACACAATGTGACAGCTCCTAATCAGATTGATCACTTTGCTAAGCTACATGACTACACCTGAAGACATCATCATAAATAAATATTGAAAAGACAACGGATGAGTATACAAGTAACTGACAATATTGTACCTCATGACCCAAACCATTAGCCCGGGACTCTCCATAGAGCCCATTCAAGTCATCAGCTGAAACCTGTTTTCCATACCTGAAAACAGTACTCCACAGTATAAATCCTATGATACACTGAAAATATAGGGGAGCGAATAAGGTTTAGCTATAGCAAGAATGCAAGATCACCTGATACCATCATAGCGTGATAGATTAGAAGAAGCTTCAGATGAGGCTAGTATGTAATATGCTGGTAAGCCAAGAGAAAATGAAGGGAACGAAACCTGAAATACAATAGAAGACGAAAGCTCGGTTAACATTTCTTTCATGAATCACATTGAAAAGACATGCTTTTTTAACTATTTATTTGGGATAGTGGAAAGTAACAAACCTCTTCCACCACAGATCCCAACTGCTCCAGGTGTGAAGCAGCACCCTTGATTGATGATATGACTCCATTGGCAACACCTTCTCCAAGAGTTTCTTGTATGATCCCAATTCTCACACCAGCTAATGGTTTTGATTCTAGTAAATCTAGGGAGACCAACTCCGATGCATAGTCTGGAACAACCTGAAAAGGTGACAAGTAGCAATGAACCAAACTTTGATGTTCTGCCTTGCTGCATGCCCCAGATCGCTAATGGATCATGGTCCAGTCACAGAGTAGTAGAACAGAAGAAGGATAAAAATCAAGTTAAGGGGTGTTAACAAATATACAAGACTGCCAGATAGTTTGGTGATAAAAATGGATTAATAAACGTTATATATGAGAATGAGAGTATGGGGTAGACTACTATAATCCTTCTGACATTGTTTTTAGTCATTTCTGATGTTATACTATGATTTGTTTACCAACCATAAGAAGACAACCCATGTGCTGCCTTTATTACTAATAAAAAACAATTAGATAGAACAAAGTGAAAAAGTCATCCCTATGAAACCATATTAATACAATTACTACTAACCAACTCAAAACATGACATGATCACATGGAAATGAAATCGGGTGTCCAAGCCTACAACTATGACGCCCAACAAGACAAACAATACGTGTGAGGTCATAGTCATGTTTGCCAACAATAGCAATTATACATGTGGTTCAACTTGCAACTGTATCAGCCAAGGTTATAACCCAACCACATAATAAACATACTACTGGTTGTTGGTTGAAATGGGAGACAAAAGACAAATGTACTTTTAAGGTGAAGCCTCGGTTTCTTCACCTGTGAACTGCTGGTTGAATCCATCTTGTCATGGCCAGCAACAACAGATAAGATGGTTGCAGTGTCAAAAACTGATGAACCAAAGCATCCCACAACATCCAGCGATGAAGCATAGGCCATCAGACCAAAACGAGAAACCCGACCATAAGTTGGCTTCAGCCCCACTACACCACAAAACGATGCTGGTTGTCTCACACTTCCACCTGTGTCGCTTCCTAGTGACACTACACATTGCCTAGCAGATACCGCAGAAGCGGAACCACCAGAGGATCCCCCAGGCACACGTGAATCATCCCATGGGTTCGTTGTCACCTGCATATCACCAAACAATATCTGTCATAATCGCATCACCTCATGTCTACATTTTTAGCACATAAATAATCTCTATGTTGAGATGGCGAAGATTGCAGGTGCAGTGCAGTTCATCTCCGATAGAAGTCCCCACATTTCAACATCAATAGTGACATGTAACTAGCCACCTACATGCATTGAGATGGTCTTAATGATCCGGAAACCGTCCCTGATCTGATCAAGATCAGTCTGACAATCTCACAATGTCTCCACATTTTTGTTTCATTGACTGCTACAGACCAGCGTCCACAAAGCTTTACCATACTAACACTAACGTGATATTTCAACCTGAGTCCATATAATCGACAATGCTCAAATTTCAGCAAACTCAGTTTAAACGATATGAGGATCTGGTTGTGGTCCGCCAACCTGAAACGCGGATCCCTCGGTGGTGCTCCCCATTCCGAATTCGTCGAGGTTCGTCTTCCCCACCACAATAGCGCCGGCCTCCCGCAGTCGACGCACGGCCGTGGCGTCGTACGCCGGCCGGTACCCGTCCAGTATCCGCGACCCGCCCGTGGAGGGCATGTTGGCGGTGCAGAGGTTGTCCTTCACTCCCACCAGCACCCCAGCGAGCGGGCCCAACGCATCCTTCTCCCCGGAGGCAATCCTCCGGTCGAGTTCCAGCGCCTCCCGCTCGGCGGCGGCGTCCGCGACGTGGATGAAGCTGCGCAAGCTCGGCTCGGTACGGCGGAGGCGGGAGAGGTACTCGGAGGTGATGTCCGCCGCGGTCCTCTCGCCGGAGAGGAGCGACTCGCGGATGGAGAGGATGGAGGATGCGGCGGGGCCCGGGGCCAAGGTTGTGGCGGGAGCGGATTGGACGGAAGAGACGGCGGTGAACCGGCGGCGAGCGGGAGTGGGGAGGCGGCGGTGGGAGATGAGGAGGCGGTGGGCCTGGAGAGGCGGCGGCATGGCCGGCGGCCGGCGGGGAGGTTCTCCGGCCGTCGCCGGTGTGCGCGGGTTTTGGGGATGGCTGATGAGGAATGGCCCAGTGGGAAGGTGAGGATTTGGGAGGATTGGGGTGTGAGAAGACACGTGGAACTAAAACTGCTGGAACGCCGTCGGATCGTAACACTAGTCTCAGACGCCGTTTTGCATCAAATCTACCAAAGTTTGTCGTCCAAGAATTAAAGAAAATTCGTTACAGATTTGACAAGTAAAATAAAAAAATCAAATTGTCTGAAAACATCAAGGTCTATATCCCACGTACTCGGTGTGTCAAGAACAAAACAGTAGCATACCGGTACGGACCGTTTGTTAGAGATTAAAGAAAATTTGTTAAAGATTTTTCTTTATTTATCAATGCTTCCAGTAAAGCTATAACATCTGAATTCAAGCACTAACTCATATCAAACATGGCATGCATTTTGTGCGTTTGTTAGATCTTCACCTATAACCAAAGATATTCTTAACGTAGAGGTATTTAAAAATCATCAGACTGGCGTAATATCTTGATCATTTGTGGACCATTCGCGCTTAGGGCTATAATCTGAAGCTGCAAAGAGGATAAAGGAAACCTACCTCGAGCCTATGGCTCATTCGCATTAATATATCCCTACTAGTAGTGAGTATTCGTTCTCAAGTATTTTATCGTGTTATTAGTGCTATGGCAACTCTAGTGCTTGAGAAGACAACTTAGTTCAATAAGCATGAACACGAATATAGTTCAACATCTCTAGTGTGAACATTGATTTGTTTGGGACAGTTATGTACAATCTCGTGTCCAGGCCTTCTCACCTATGATGCTCCGAGCAACTCATGTTTTTCAAAAATTGACTCTTGAAGATGCGCTAATCTAGACTTTTTTTAGCTTTTCTCAAAATCCGAGGATTTGGATAAGGTTTCTTCATTGTTCATGAAAAAACTACATGTAAATTATATTCTTGGCTAACGGAGACTCTTACGATTTTTTTCAAAAGCCATCGTCACACATTTGATTACGTCACGTTGTAACAATTCCAAAGAAAATTATATATAGATACCATGATAAAACTATAAAAGCTAGTTGCTTATAGTCAGATAAGAGTAGTCACAATCACTTGGAAATCCCATCCATCTTAAAATTTAAATAATTTCTTTTTTTTATGACTGAATTGATTCATCTAGAAGTACTATTAACGAGTTTACTAAAGACCACGTTAACAATTGTAGCCCCTGGCTCCTCCTACTTAGATGTCATCAGCCATGACATTAGTGTGATGGAGTAATTAGCGTGTTTAATTTTTCTTCTTTTATATGTTATTAGCTACAGTTTTACGGGTCACTATCAACTATCATGACTTCTGATCCTCATTCAGTCAAGTACCACATTGACAATTAGGTGCACATGCAGGTACCTACCTAAACCATCAAATGCGAAATGCCTGTCTCAATGTTTTTTTTATCACATAATATTGTATTGTACCTACTATTGCTTGTTTTCCTATCAGATTATCGAGTTGATTGACATTACATACGTTTCTTGTTAAAACGATTTTGTGTTATACCGATATAATAGACTGAGTGTACTATACTCCCTCCTTCAAATGAAATATTTGTCTATATCTAAATGAAATACTTGTAGTATTATTACATGTATGTACCCATGCTCATATAAAGATACCAAGTTGATTTATATTTTCTATTAAAACAACTTCGTGCTAGATCAATATATACTCCGTAGCAAATGAGTGCTGGCTAACTATCTTATATCCTACAAATGATAGATTATTACAAGTGGAATTCTCTTACCTTGACATCATCGTTGCTAGCCTTGTCAATTATTTGTACTACTTGTTTAGCATTTTTGTTTACCTCAGCATGCATCGACAGAATATGGATCATAGTATTGTCGTTGTTGTTATTGTCATTATTACTTCTTGGGACTTGCTAAAATCCAGTCGTCTAGGTTTTTTTAAAATCCCAGGCGACGTCCTGTACTGTTGGATCAACATCCAACGGCCAGATCTGATTCTGGTGCACGCAACTGTTCTGTTTCCACAAACGGGTCCGCGAATTTGCACCCACAAACTAACCCATCGGAATACTGGGCCCGCCAAACCTTAACGGGTATAAGATCCGATACCCGTTAACTCTTGTTGGTGCTCATTTGGGCCAAAATGACACAATCGGCCCAATAAAAATACTTACAAGCACATACAGAAAATTACAACTATGCCATTCCACCCTCCAGCAGGAAAACACATGCCGCTTGAATCTAGATCCAGAAAATTACATGTTATTACTGCAATTTTACTCTATAATTCTATATGCAATTAGAAGCTCATTACTGTTAACTCTGCTGCAAGTTTACTACTTATAATTATCTTGCGTGCATCTTCTCATTGCAGTTGTTGTTCTTGTACCCTTCCATTGTAGCCCCATGTTGTCAAAACTTTCACAAACTTCATAGAAATTCAGTTCTGTGCATTGAAAAAAATGGTACAAAAGTTAAGTAAAGAAAACCCATACGACAAGTGAAGAACTAAACCTAGCACCAATGTGCCTAGTAACAAATTGATGTAAGGACTTACACTAAGAACCTGTAGGATATGTAGGATGAAGAAAATTTTGGTTTTAGACATTATTGCTCGGTCCTGTAAATTACCTATAGTAGCAGGAATCTAAAGGATCTGCAGTATCTAAACTACACTGTGTAGTCACAAAGATCCCGAACACAAAGAGGTGTGTGCTTCCACATATTACAAATAACAAAACGGCTTGGGATGTTAGGGAAAATAACAAGAAACAACCCTACCCAATACCCAAATGCCCATAGACCACAGAATAGGGGGCATCATGATCATTGCAGAGTTCCACCTTGACAATTTCAAAAAAAAAATTATATAAAAATTGCACATTTCAAATAGTGCAACTAATACTAGTCAATAATGTGATTATACTATTCATGCAAATGAAGCATGTTCTGAATACAGTTAGAAGTCACAGATGTCAATTGAGAAATATTAGCAAGATTAATAAAGAAATGTTAAACTTTTTAGAAATTGGATAGACCAAAACAAGAACACAAATCTGGTCTTGAGAAAATTACCTCAACATGCTATCCCTGCTCCTACTCCCAAACAAGCCAGTCAGAAAGAGATTCAGAATTGTGACTAGTGAATCTACAAATGCAAGACCTTCAGTGTCTGAAGATTTCAAAAAATCAATATGAAAATTGCACATTTCAAGAAGTGCAACTAATACTAGTCAATAATGCAATGTGGTCAGAGTGTTAGAGAAACAGACTGACCTTGGGAGGCTTCAAGGGGTAGTCTGCAGTAAAATGGATGGTGATGACAAAGACACCTGCCGAGTAGGGGCTGTCACTGGGCCCTATGATGGTCGCTTGCCAATGGAACATGTCATCAGACAAAGGCCCTGCATACCCAAGAGCAACAAATTTCATTCAATCTGAAATCTACACTTTGAGATCTAAATGCTTTCTTTTTTCTTTGTGGACAATAATCAAAATATACTCAGGAAATAAAATCCAGAACCTCAGTGGCCAATAATCAAAATATAATGACACACAACCTAACAGGGTATCACACAGTTCTTTATGTAACATACTCAGGAATTTACAAATCATAGTTGTGCTGCTAAAGTAAAAATACCTTATAAACCATATAAATGTGGACCTTATAAACCAGCCAACACTTCATCAGCATCAATTATTTAGATAATGTTATTTAGGTAGAGGTAAACAGGACATCTCAAGCCTACACTTCATCAGCATCAGTATTAAGAAACACATCAGCATGGACATATTTGTATGATATTATGTGAACAGATGATTACTCCACTTATCGACATTGAGGAAGCAAAAGCATGCCCTGCTTTCTAAACTATTCAAGAAGTTGTGACCATCAGAACTGCTAACTAGCAGAGGACAAAGAATGATATCTTGCATATTCCAAATTACCCACACCCACCCAACCATTTGACAGGAAGTACTAACTGTTGGTAAATAGACGTGAATTGTAAATTCTCACATCCCATATATGACCAGTAGACTCCACAACATAATTAGCACCAACTGAAGCCCACAGCATAATCAGCACCAAATAAACCTAAAAGGATCTCCTAATGGTTCTAGGAAAAAATAAAATAGAGCACAAGGTCGTAGTTCAGAATAATAGAACAATGAATCAGATTTTTTTTTCACCTAACTCGAAACAAGCACAATTACAGATGGACAATTGACAAGCACAATGACAGACGGACAACATTTTTTCTATGGAAAGACAATAGACAGAAATTTTCACCTAGATCAAAACAACCACAATTACAGAGGGACAATTTTTTCTATAGAAGGACAATAGACAAAACTATTCCCACAGGTCGAAACAAACACAAATACAGAGGGACAACCTACCTTTTTTCTGTGGAATGACAATATACAAAATTATCCATCTAGATCAAAACAAGCACAATTACGAGGGACAATCTTTTTTTTTCTATGGAAGGACAATAGACAAAACTATCCCCCCAGATGAAACAAGCGCAAAGACAAGGACAAGAAACACAATTTTGCCTAATCTCACAGAAAACAAGTACAAAGACAATCGACAATTTTTTCTCCCTAGTTCGGCACAAGCACAAAGACAAAGGACAATTTTTTTATGAAAGGACAAAGGACAAAATTTTCTTCCTAGATCGGCACAAGCACAAAGACAAAAGGACAATTTTTTCTATAGAAGAACCTGACAATAAAGTGAACTGTTGCCTTAGGACATTACACAAGAATCAATGTTAGCGTGAGATAGTAGGTGATGTAATTACTTGTGGGAAACAAAAGTTTGAACCATGCTAACATGTTTCCCAAGCAGTTGCTAATCAAAATTATAGGTGACAAGAATAGATATTGTGCATGTAAAATACCATAATTGCGGTAATTTAAAACGTGCAATTTACTACTAATAAAAGTGCAATTTATATATAGTTACTAACTAGAACGACCCAAGCTGCTAGAGAAGGATAGCAAAATTACTGTAGATAATGAGAGTTCAGACACCCTACAAGGTGAATCAAAAGGTTTTTACTATTGAACAGGTTCTGAACACCCTGCAAGAGTTCAGCATCTACGTGTAGCCTGCTCTACTACTACTGGCCGATGGCATATCCATAGATCCATTGACACTTCTACTTTAGCTCAGCCTAGCTCTGATCTGAACCACGTCAGTTTTACTCCTCCAGAAGGGGTAACGGAAGTCGGTGGAGACTACAGAAGAAAGGATAGGAGCAATTGGAGCTAGCGAGCAGGCTGTGGATCAGTGGGATGTGCAACATGTTTAGTTGGTCTAGCTTCGATCTATTCGATACAAACAGATAAGGGAGGAGTCACGTGCTTAGAATAGAATCTTTCTTGATGGTTCTTCCCCGTTTACCTCCTCCCTCTCCGTTTGAACAATTATACCAACAACCTCATCATGCAAAACCAGATCTACATATCAACATTTAACTAAAAAACATATGAGCTCACCCCTAAAAACAGATCAACAAGCACCATTGCAACACCAAATCAGCAAATGTCAGTGCACCATACAGATTCCTCTCTAAAATAAAAAAGCATTAAAAGGTTTCCCCCAACTGGACAATATTTCAAAATGTTTGGTGGTGTGGAGGCCTCTTTACCTCGTAGATGATCTGGAGCAGGTAACCCCAACACCCAGCAATCTCTCTATCGCTACCGTGATCGTCAAAAGTCAGTTTAGCAGCCAAGCCATGAGGTATGTAGTTCATGCCAAGCTCCATGTCTGCTGCCACCACGGTACTGTTCTCATCAGTGAGCTTGCTGGAGCCATAGATGGATAGGGTCGTGCCAAGCTGAAACAATTCACAGAACCATTATCTTTCAGATAATAGGTTGTTCCAAAATCTTTGGCAAGCATGATTGGCTTGGGGAATCTTGTATAAACATACATAATTGGGTTGTGATTATGAAAGAGAAAAGTCCTACCTCAAAGTAAATCGTCACCTGAATGAAGGTCCATCTGCACCACAGACAGTTCAACAACCATTAGAAGAAGCTGGCAAGGGGAACAAGTGCTATTTCCAAGAAAAGAGTTACAAAGCAGGACATTTGAATAGAAACCAGATCTTTCAGAGTGGTACCAACCAGAGTGTGTTAAAAAAAGTGAGAAAAGGCTACACTAGTTATTTGTAAATAAAAAAGACAATATCTGAAAAACAGGGGTAGGTATTTATAGTAGAAATATTCAGCTTCAATGGAACAGAACGTCTGATGGCCATCTAGCTGGGTATTCATAAAGCACTATCCACTTATCATTAATAATTATACCTAGGGAAGCCTGAACACACAAACAGAGCTCCAAAATCCACACTCTGGTGCTTATGATCAACTGCTAATATTTAAATACTGCACAAACCACAAAGACTGTTTCTGAAATCTGCGTCACAAGACATTAGACATGTAGAGTGATGCCCTTTTCCAAATAATAAATTAAAGCAAAACAGTGATGACCCAAATAAAAGTCTCTTAGATGTACTATGGTAGGAAAAAAATACAATTAGCGATTGGCGAAGGAGGAAACCCAAACAGAGAAGGTGTCACTTGCTGTGTAAGCTAGTTGTGGGTAGCCATCAATTGTGTACAGTAGTATAACAGAGGAAGTTGTTGAATTGACTGATGCCTCCATTATTGTTTCCAAGAACCAAGTTCAGTTCGTCCAACTATAAAAGGACCCCATTACTCAGAGTATTACAAGGGTGCAGAACAAATGCCAAACTTGCTGACCGATTTCTAATTCAATGAACCACCAAATAAAAAGAACTAACCAGCTGCAGTAACTATTGAGTGGCAATGTGCCCCCTTCCCTTCTTTTTTTAAGAAAGATAGATAATATGTACTCAACTTTACATCTAATCCACAACAATCTTTGTTCTCAAAATTAGACAAAAAAAGGCAAAGGAAATTAGATGGACAAAAAACAAGCAGATTGATGGACCTTCTAAGGGGTCAGCTTAGGAAATAGCACAACAACAAGGAAAAACCAGAAACCTAGCAATGTTTGACTAGTATAGATATTATATAAGGAATATGAACAACAGGCTTGTACACAGACAAACTTTTGCTGGACTACTGAAGCAACGTCATATGCACAGGTCTCAACTCAGAATGTTATAGTAGAATGTTATAGTAGAAGACAATATGAGTATGAGAATCGGCCCACTTTTCTTCTTGTTTTTTCTGAGAATTAAATTAATGCCCTACTTCTCAATAACTGAAACTGAAAGTATCTAATTCAAATAGATAAAACAATGCCCTACTTCTCAAAAAGAAATTGCAGATAGAATACTGAAATTAAACACCCTTAGAACTTAAAGCAGTGGCACCTACAAGCATATAAGAATTAGATAGACTGCACGTACAGACTTCTAGTGCTACAATTATGGCATCACAATATTCTTCACTCCTACAAATTGTCAATGTATTATAGTGCCATTAATAAACCCATGGCGAAAAGATGATTACACTAGTGTTAAAAAACCATATGAACATCACAGAGTGCCAACTTCCCACAGAACTAAGCACAAGTGAAATACAAATGCAGAGAACAGACTCTTCACTGGGAAAATAACCGGAATCAAAACAAAGCTCACCGCAAAACAAACACTAACCTTTGTGTTTGCCAATAATTGACAATACATAAATGATGCAGCATCTAAAGAACTACAGAAGTAGCTTACTATTTAAGAAATGCTATAAGAAATTCTATTAGGGAACGATATTTCCTGACAATGTGAACGTGCAGCAACAGACCAACATGCATAAGCATGGCATAGCTTGAAGATTTGAACAATACAAATATCTGAAAGGCAGAAAGGAAAATACCATGGTACTGGACAATCTACTGCTGATAAGTTTGGTCACTATAAACATGTACAGTATAAACAATATTTGAGGGTCAGTTGCTTCCCCAATTCTTTTGTGATCTGTGATTGTGACAGAGCATAGGTTTTCCTTTTGTGAATCAATGGCTATCGAATCAATCAATTTAGACCAAACACAGATAGTATTACAGATTAAGGACTTCACCTTATCTTGAAATGCAAAACACAATGTCATTAAACTAACTTACTCCATATTGATTCAAAATATAAGCATTGCCACAGTTTTGCTTGTGTGAGAAACAAAAAGAAAAAAATTAAGATTGTTGCAAGGACCAAGGGCGGTTGATTACGTATGATCCTGAGCAAATGGAAGTCTGCACAAGCTAGAGGAAGATATAAAGCACTAGCTTTAGAGCTATATATATTTAGTTGCATGTGCACAGGGACAGAAACTAGCGTGTTGTTGTTAACTGACGGCACTTTCATATTCTTCAAAGCACCAACTAACTTACAGTTTATTGTTGTCAAGATATAGCTTCTCGAGAAGTGGAAGGCGAGTTAACTCAACTGGAAGCACATGGCAAAAATTTTGAAGTACTTCAAGTTTAGACAGACTAACAATCTACATCCGTCGCCGTAAATTTCATAGTCAAATAGACAACTGACGAAGGCAACAAGAAATTTGGGGATTTACAAGAAATTTGGGGATTTACTCAATACATACCGAAATCCACCACACGCTCCAGATCCTGTTACACCTCCAACTGCGTGACCACCTGGGCTTCAACCTCACGACCAGCGACTCAGTCTTGACCTCGGCCTCCGCCTTCGCCTCCATCAAATCAAGCACTAAGAAGGAGGGACAGAGGACGCGGGCTGTTTCACCACCGGCTCCCACGCCCCCAGATGCCGGGACCAGACCCCACAGCTAGAGCCCGACGACGAAGCTCGGGGCAGCCACGAAGGAGCCTCCAAATCGGCGAGGGGGCCGATTTGGAAATGCGGGGAACAGGAGCCGCCGCCGCTGAACAACGGCTGCCGCGTGCACTGCTCCACACCGGTGCCCCCGTGCGCGCTGCTCCACTGCTGATGCTACGAGTCCGCCGCTCCGCCACCGTGGCTGGTGCTCCACGCGCGGGCGGCTGCCGGGGAGCCGCCAGATCTGGAACGAGTCACTCGGAGAGATGGAGTGGGAGCCGATGAGGAACAAGCTGCTCGATTGCAGTGGCGTTTAGCGGGTGTGTTCCCCGGATCCAATAACAAACATCGGACCCAATACAAGACAAAGCGACGCCTCCGCTCGCTTCGACACCGCGCGCGCCGCGTGTCGCCTGGGCGGCTGGCCGGATGCCAGGCGACGGTAGGATAGGAAAATTGTTACTTCTTCCGTCTCCAAATAAGTATCATTCTCATATTTTGGAAAGTCAAGGTCTTTGAGCAAATATATATAAAATATTAAATCACTAATTTTTATGCTATTTTGATGTAAATATATATAATAAATTAGTAATTTTAAAACAGGGAGTATTTACCTATTAATAATTAATTAACATTATAAATCCAGTGAAACACAGTCATTAGAAAGCAAGCGAAGAGGCACGCATGTCCGTGGAATGCCCATCAGCTTGGGTTGCTCCACCCAGCCCAGAGAATCAGAATCAGAGATTGGTGTGCGCCGAGAGGGGGAACTGGTCGCCCGTCTCGTTAAAAAACCTCTCGCCAGGGAGAGGGGGCGGAGCTTTCGAAGCTCGGGCAGTCCCTCCCACCCTCGCAACCATCACCGCCGCCCACCGTTCCCACCGCCGCCCGCCTCTATTTCTCGGGACCCCCTCCTCCCCCTCGCATGCCCCGCTCGCCGCCGCCACTTCTTCCCCCACCTCCCCCGCCCCCAGGTGACACTCCCTCCGGCTCCCGAATCTCGTCCCCGCTCCCCACCACCCGCCGCCCGCGAGATCTCCCTCCGGCTGCCCGCCCGCGCCATGGTCGCCGCCTCCGGCCTCGCGCTGCCGCGGGTGGCCGTGCCCTGCCCGGCGCGCGCGCGGGGCGGCGGCGGCCTCCGCCCCGCCTTCCTCCGATTCGCGCCGTCGCCCGTGCCGCTGCCGCCGCCGCGCCAGCAACGGTGCTGCGCGTCCACCGTCGACGATGGCGTCACGTCCGAAGCCGCCTCCAAGCCCCGCCTCCCCAGGTAACGCCCGTGCCTCTCTCTCTCCCCACCTCCTGTGAACCTCATTCGCACAATGATTGGGCGGCGGGTGAGATGTGGTTGTTCCTGTAGAAGCTCGGATTGGGCGGCGGGTGCGAAATGGTGTGGTGTTCGTGCTCGTCGTATGTTCTGCTTGGGTGCGTGTGCGTTGCACTTCAGCCGTTATTGCGCGAAATCAGGGATTTGTTTGGTTTCGTTGTTTCCGTGGGAAATGGCGTCATATTCACGACGACACACCAATTTTGTTTTTGCTCCAGTTTATTTTGCTATAATACAAGGTCTTGGGTCCAACCGCATAAGGTAGCTCCGAGACTTGCTTTCCTGTACTGTGGGTTGTATATGCATCTTATGATAGAAATCCAGTAGTTCCATGTAGGCAGGATGTCATAACTGTTCCGTATGCTCCTCCATCCTCTGTATGCCGTAGTGTAGACGCCTCAAGTTGATAGTGTTACTGTGTCTCTCTACTCGCTGGAATAGGCCACCCTGATGTATAGAGTAAAGTCGACGGTGTGGGTCGTGGTTTCTCTGATTAATGTCTGGGATCTGCCTGTGCTCCACTTCCTATTAAATGTGATGGTGAATGTTTCCATTTTTGTATAGCGATGCTTGTGCTGGCCCAACTGTATTGCTAGGATGAATTCATTTATCTGTGCCTTTTTTTTAATCATGGAGCCTACAATATCCACCAGTGTAATGACCGGTGATATTACAGGGTGGTTGGTATGGGCTCAAAGCTTGTCGGATGTGGATCTGCCATCCCAACACTTAGTGTGTCAAATGACGACCTTTCGAAAGATAGTTGAAACGTCAGATGAATGGATTGCAACTCGAACTGGGATTCGTAACAGGCGAGTCCTTTCAGGTAATTATGTTTCTTTTTTATTCTTTAAATTAAATAACCAAATTATGGATGCTTGTGTCTCCTAGATTAGATTTATACTGCTTTTGTTTGCACTTTTTGGTTGAGTGGTAACTGTAGGGGATGTGCACAAACCGTTTGGCACGTCAATTTTTATTCAAGTAGTTTTTTGACATGAATAATATTTATCTTTTTTCTTCAAAACAATACCATATGGAAATTCTAATATATGATAAAATAATATTAAGACTATTATAAATAAAAACAATGAGGTTACGAACTAAAAGTACAATGATGTTAGGAGTCTATGCCTTATTATCGTAAGTTCTTACAAATAAACATTGTATCTTTTTGTTTTGGTAGTTTGACTACTGATTTGCCTAGTTACCAGTTAGGTTTAGGACAGCATCTAGAAGAATTCTTTTATCATCCTTGGAGTGATACCACTGAGGCACTTATCATAACATGAGGTACTTAAATTGGTACTTAGGCATCAAACTCTAGTACCTCTTGGTACTTTCCCAAAGACTATGGAAAAATATATTAACCTAAAAATTTATTTCTGTCTACCTCTGTTTGATAGATCTTAACAGAAAACTGTTGACTGTTGCTGCAAGTTTATTTGTAATTACTTATCTACTATATATGTGGGTGATAACATTTAAAGCTTGTGTCTGAGTGTCAGTTGGAAAGCATACTTTATTGTCACAACAGTGTCTTTGTGTCAGTTGGAAAGCATATTTTATTGTCACAGCAGTTTCAGTTGCAATAGGTTCTTAGTTTTGCTTCTTTTCCTCATTTTTCCTTTCTACTTTCCAAATGTGATAGGAGATGAAACATTGCGGGGGCTCTCAATACAAGCAGCTCAAAGGGCACTTGAGATGGCCAAAGTAAAAGCTGAAGACGTTGACCTTGTTCTCCTTTGTACATCTACTCCAGATGATCTGTTTGGAGGTGCTGCTCAGGTATCTAGTAAATATACTTAAGTGTTATGGCATTTTTCATTAATATATTGGCTGTTGAAAGTCAAAATTTTGTTTCAATATGTAAGAAGCTTCATATGGCTCTTTCTTGGTGCATTGAAGCCTGGTTCTGAAAAGAATTAAAAAGAACTTTTGTAAATCTTTGAAACTTAGAGTTGGTATTCTGAAATGTAAAGTGCTAATGTCAATCTATGCACGTTACCACACTACTTTTATATATTTCTTGCTAGCATTTTGAGAGGTACTGCCCATTTATACTTTCAGCGGCCACCCTTTTTTGCCTGTCTACTTTACACTTTTACTCTATGTACCATAAGCTGGGCCTAGTTTGAAAGGGTACAATTTTCTTGTTGCACTTTTAAGGAAATTGATATTGATGTAACTGTTCTTTGGTCTTGTTTTCTGTTGATTACTATGAGCATGCTGTTTTGGTGTTTTATTAAAAGTTCCAATTCATCCTTAACTAACAGGTGCTGGCGGAAGTGGGGTGCACAAATGCTTTTGGATTTGATATTACAGCTGCTTGCAGTGGGTTTATTGTTGGCTTAATCACAGCTACTCGTTTTATCAAAGGTAATTCAATTATTAAAGATTTTTGTCTTTGATGTGGAATTGCTCCCTCAAAATTAATATGCCACCTGAATAATATATGCATACTGTTGTAGGTGGAGGTCTTCAGAATGTCCTAGTAGTTGGTGCCGATGCTCTTTCAAAATATGTGGATTGGACAGACAGAGGTACATGCATCCTTTTTGGTGATGCTGCTGGTGCTGTGTTGGTACAGGTATAGCTTATTTTCTGTGTAAATATTTGTATTTCTCACCATCCCACTAAGTTAGTCAATGTTCCATGGCTAAATCTGAGTGAAATATGGATGGAACTTTGTTCAGTAAGGATCATGATAAGCCATGCTGGGTAATGAGGCACTGTTAATTACGAGACTTTATTTTCTTTTGTCCAACTTGTTAATTCAGAATTTTGCAGGCATGCAGCTCTGATGAAGATGGCTTGCTGGGTTTTTGTGTTCAAAGTGATGGCAGTGGACAAAAGTGCGACTTTCTTTCGACAATGATGTGAGATACTGAGAATCCATTCTAAATATATGTTGGCTTACATAGTTTCTCTTTATTTACATGTAGGCACCTAAATGCCACAACGGCAAATGACGAGTCTATCTTGTCCAATACCAACGGTGTTCCTGGTTTTCCACCAAAGAAGGCAACATACTCATGCATTCAAATGAACGGAAAGGAAGTTTTTCGCTTTGCTGTCCGGTGCGTACCACAGTCCATTGAGAAGGCACTCCAAGAAGCTGGTTTGCCCGCCTCCAGTATCGACTGGTTGTTATTACATCAAGTGAGTGTCCTAACTAAAAATGTACCTGACCTGAATCATTGCTAATCAGCGGATGAGGCTGCGAGTCGATTGCTATTACATCAAGTGAGTATTCTAAATGATTTTCTTTGTTACAGGCTAATCAGCGGATTATTGATGCTGCTGCGAGTCGATTAGATATCCCATCTGACAAGGTTATTTCAAATCTTGCTAATTACGGCAATACCAGTGCGGCATCCATCCCATTAGCATTGGATGAGGCTGTTCGCAGTGGCAAGGTGAAGACTGGTGATGTTATTGCGGCATCAGGTTTTGGCGCTGGACTTACCTGGGGTTCAGCTATTGTTAAATGGGGCTAATTATTCTACGTGAATCATAACAACAATGAGATAGCTTCAAGTCTTCAAAGGCTTTGGGGGCCTACATCTATCGGTTCTTTTCCCCATTTTTCTGTGCAACATTTTCCTTTCGCATGTGTCGGTCTTCCTTGCACATGAAAATCTAGTAGCATTTTGCCGTGTTCATCGATTCCTTTGGCTCATTACACAGCTGAGAGAGATTGTAATGTAGTTGGCAGTAGTTTGAGTGGTGGATGGAAATGTTTAAATTTTGCATCGATGATGACAGTGGTGGCACTAAAGATGAGATTACACTGTAAAGTTAATGGGCCTTTTTGTCTGAGAATCTTACTGAGCGGTTGTCGATCTTGTGGCCCCAAGCAATAAACAGTTCTGCTTTTATTATATTATACACCTATTCTTAGTATATTTTGTTCTCCTTCTATATTATACAAAACTACCGTGAGAAAAAGGTAGTGACCTTGGTTTGTGCGTTACGTTTCGTATTTTAGTTCTCAAAACACACGCACACTTAATTTTCTCAAATTTAGCTTTGCCTAAAAAAAAAATTCTCAAGTTTTGTAGGAACGTGGCTGAAAGCACAAAAAAAAAAACATCAAACCCTTAAATATTAGTATTTCCTTTTCTTCTGAACACAGGTGCTATCAAGGCTTCGTAAGCAGGCTGGCCCTAAAACATTCTCACTTACGTGCAGACATGTTCTAAGGCCAGGTTCGATTAGGGGTTTTTCGCGTAGTAGTGTCACGCACATTAAATACGTGTGACACATCGCAATTTGATTGAAACGAGGAGGAGAGAGAGCCATATGGTTTCACCATGGTGAAACTGGGGTGGCGTTGTTTCCCAGCATTGAAACCCGAATGAAACCAAGACGTTTGAGCCGTTTCATCTCGTCGTCCCATATAGGATTAAAGTGTATGATCCCATACACATGCGGCAATTAAGTGCTTTTCTAAGCCTGGGAAACAGTGCATTGAAACTGTTGCATTGTGGAGGGTGTTTCAATGTTTGTTTCATGGAGGCTTTGTTAGCAATTTTGTTTGGGAAAACAGTGCAATGACACCATGCACTGAGACTGGCCTAAGTTGTACTACTTGCGCCTGCAGCATCGCCGGTAGACACGGTTAGAGAAGATGGAGAGGTTAGTTAACAGCGCAACAGTTAGTCTCCTTGGCTTTTGGGTGCATTGCACTCATAGTAAAACGGTTGTTTATTGCAATGAATTAATAACGGATGCTTATATGTGGATTTCATCGGGTTTCATCGCCTGGGAAACGCCGCCGAGGTCGTGTTGTGGGGATGAAATGAATTCATTCTCACTTCTCTTCGTTTGATGCAAAAGTGCAAATATGCTGATATGACACCCTATTAAATGTGCATGAAACATCTCATGAAACCCCATTGAGATTAACCTTAGTGCGTGGAAAGCAGTTTAAAGATATAGAATTGATATGCATACCGTAATTTATTATAGTGATTTGCATGTACGAGATCGAAACGACAGATGGGCAGATGCGATTAATTTAGGGGAGGCAACATGTGTGACCTAAGGCTGACGTGGCTCTCTGAGAACGTAGGAAAATATGGTAGTGAGGGTCTCCTATTTAGGCATAGAAGATAGAGGATTATTGTTTATATTTTCTATAAACTTAGTTAAATTTGAAAAAAATTAACCGGTATGAAATCTCATTTTCTATGGAGTGAGTATATAAATAAATGTGCTCCTATACTTCTTGACGTTTTATACACACCAAGAGCCTATTTGGATACAAGAGCTAATCACTAGTTAGCTAAAAATAGCAAAATTAGCTAGCAAACCATAAGAGCAACTCCAAGGGACTTGGCAAATCGAGTTGGCATTTGGTGTTGTTTGCAAAGTCCCAAATAAAAATGCAAAGCCTAAAAATAGGACTACTCCAAGGGATTTGGCAAATCAAACTTGGCATTTATGAAGGTGGACCCGGTAAGCGAAATTTTTCGCGCGAAGCAGCTGCTCGCGCCGCGTCGTGGTCTTTCTTCCCGCGCGCGGTCATTCTTCCTTCGCTGCCGCATCCCGTTCAGTCTTGGTCCGCCGCATCCCAGTCCCGTGCCAACGAAGATCGCCCACAGCGCGACCAAGGAGCAAAAATTCGAAGCAATGGAGACATACCCGGCTGCTTGGTTGTTCATCTGTCCGGATGCCGACATGGGAGGGAAGGACGTTGGCCTTGAACGGACGAATTCCGGCGTGGGAGGGACGGCAGCCTGCCTTGAGTTCATGGCGACGCGATCGAGCGGACCACGGTCGACGGTGTCATAGCGATCGACCGATCCGTGGCGGACGACTGGCGTAGCGATCGAGCGATTTGTGGGATCGAGCGGACCACGGACGGTGAAGGCGGTGGCGCGATCGAGCGGACCACGGACGGTGAAGGCGGCGGCGCGATCGAGTAGACCACGGACGGTGAAGGCGGCGGCGCGATCAAGCGGACCGATCCGGAGAGGCGAAGCGAAGAGACCACGCGAAACGATGCAAGGCGGCGGCGCGATCGAGCGGACCGATCTGTGTACACACCGCGCGGGAGTCGTATATGTGGCGCGAAACCAAGTCCACACCGCGCGAGAGTCCGTCGAGGCCACAAAAATTCCGCGGAATCGCAGTTTGCCAAGCCGTGGAAGGTTTGGCATTTTTGCCAATTCTCCTTCCCCAAATGCCAACTAGCCCAAAATGCCAAACACAAATGCCAAACCATTGGACCCCTATTTTTGAGTTTTTTTGCAAATTCTAAAATGCCAAAGCCATTTGCCAAGTCCCTTGGAGCTGCTCTAACCATGTGTAAGCCCAGGCATACTATGCAACTAGGCGGCGATCAATGATACAACGTCAGGCGTCTATGATCTTCTCACACTGCGTCACTCGCAGCACTCATCGTGTTCTAGCAGCTCCACACCAAGGCAAACAAACGCTATTAGGCCCCACCCTGGTCTCACTTGGTGCTCTCTCCAACCCCACCGTTCTTGGTGGCGTCGGCCCCGTGCTATCTGGTGCCATTAACCTTGAGGAGTTGGGTAGCCTTATCCCTGCCTTCGGTCTTTGGCATTGTACAAGAACCATGTCTTTGGACCCATGGCCATCGTGCTCGGTAGCAGCGGTGGAGCCACATGTAGGCCATAGTGGGCCATGTCCCCCACCATATGAATTTGAAATATCTTAAGGATAATAAAGGATGGTACTTAGCAAACAATGAAATTTACACTTTCTATACAAAGTTTTATACTATTAGGACACGTACAACTGCGCAGGTGTATAGAGACATTAGGCCTCAGACACAAAGTACGCTTCATGTCAATAGAGAAAAATAGAGTTCTTTTTTTTTTTCTCCAAAGCCACCATCCCTTTGTCATAGTATGCTTGGAGCAATTTTTTTCTCCTTTATCCTGCTCCAAGGCCACCATTAACCAGTTATAATGTGTATTTGTTGGATGAAGATACTACCTTAGGATAATGCTACCTTCTTCACATGGACAAGCTCACCGTCTCGATACTATCGAAGCTTGAGTGAATGAGTTCTTCGATCAAGAAGATGACACAACTTGTCTCACAGCTCCGATTGGTGAGGTGTGAGGGCCAATGTTCACATGTGGCTTGGTGGCGCACTCGAGTTGTTGAGTTGCATAATCTCAGTCGGCTGCTGGTTGTAAGGCTCCTTATAGCCAGCTCTCAACCCACCCATACCGTAGTTAGTTCTTCAGCATTAAATACTTGGTCCATTTATCTGTCTTGTAGGGTTTCTTGGTTCCTATGTCTCTTCTCTCTTTTCTTCCCTCTCTTCTTCATGTCATCATTTAGCCGACTTACAACTTACTATTATACTTGCTCTAGTGGGACGTGTGCTCGTGGTTAGAGTAGGAGTGGGGAGGAAGGCAGTCTCGGGATGATTTCTTCACGAACAAATAGGAAAGGAAAGCAAGGGCGAAGTACTTTTGTATTTGTCTATGACATGACTTTAACATTTAAATTTGGATCAATCTTTTAACGATGGCTTGTAGGGGTCTCCGGATGGGCTGGGCCCATGCGTTGACCACCGTACCCAGCAACGCGAGTCAGGCAAGTAGGCGACGACGACATGGGAGGCCCACGCGAGCGAGGCGACGGTGGCTCCGAGCCTCCGACGACGGCGGCGTGTCGACGTCACCAATCCCTATCCTATTTTCTTTTTCTTCTCACTCAAAACAGGAAGAAAGCTGCGGCACACTCTCTATCTCAATATCCAAACATAGCGAGCGAGGGGTTTCCCAATCTCAATCATTTTTTCTTTCCTACGAACCAAAATAACCTAATAATAATAATATTAAAATCTCCACCTGTAACATCCTAGATGTTTTAAGAGGTTTGTTAAAGCATAATTATCGAGCATCATGGCATAAATGCATTCATGTTTTAATATTGTTTTGGATGTGATGCTTTGTTTTACATATGAAATGATGCTTGTGATTATTAATGACCGATTAGTTAGTGTAGAAATTAAATCGAGTTCAAAATTCGTTTCAAAACCCTGTTTTCCCAAAACCCTATTTATTCCCTTTTCGGTATTTCAAAATCTACAAAGAATTTGGGGTTGATCCAAAAAGGAAAATTGAGTATCTTGATGAGAGCAACAATCTTGTTTTTCATAGTTTTTCAAGTTTCCAAAAAAGAATTTCAAATTTATTTAAAAATACAGCTTTCGGCATTTGTCCCCTTTTGGTTTTAAAGCTAGATTTCAAAAACTATTTAAAATTTGGAAATGTTGTTTTTGGGAAAATTGTTCAGTTTGAAAAGTCAAGCATTTCATAGTTTTGGAGATTTTCAAGTTTAGTTGAAAAATTAAAAGTAATTGCAAAAATTAGATTCTAGGGTTTTCTCCTCTTTTTGAATTTGGTTTCATATTTCAAAAACCAGGAAGAATTTGAAAATGCTCCTTTTGAGAAAGTTGTAGGTTTTGAAAAATTAAGGGGACTTTGTTTCTGGAGTTTTTCTAGTTTCCATTTAATTTTTGAAGAAAAGGGAGATCTTTTCAGCTGATTTCAACTGGAACTGTAGCGCTGACGTCATCATCTTCATTTCCCCTCCCTGTTCCTCCCGACGCCGTGGCCATGGCGCCCATGTCGCCTTGCCCCGCCGGCCTCCAGCTTGCTCTCGCGCTCGAAGGCTCTCAAGCTCGACGTGTCGCCCTCGTCTTCGTCGTCAATGCCCTACAAATAGCAGTAGGCCGTCGTCTTTTCCCTTCTTTTCTTCCTCCGACCGCCGGCCGCCATTGATGACCGTGAGCCGCTTCACCTCAACGTCGTTGTCCGACCACCTCGTGTCAAATTGTTAACGCCACCAGCTTCGCCTTGCGCTCACGCGTCCAGCAAGCCTAGCCTCGCAGGCCGTCGTCGTCTCAATCACCCGAGCGGAGTCGTCTTCTTCGCGCCGGTGTCCGGAGCCGCCGCGACTTCAACGTCGTCAATTACGCGGCCATCGTTGGTCACTTTCTCAATTCATCGTCATCCTGAGTTCGCCATTATCTCCGGAATCTCATGCGCCCCCTGGTTTGCTCTTTGGCACACAGAAATCGCCGTGACGTCAACCTCGCCGCCAGGGCACGTTCCTGTCCACCTTGCCGCCACCCCTGCTCGCGATGAGAACCCTGCTCTGCCGCCTCCTAATCCTCATTAGCGTGTGCATCGGAGTCGCCTTAGGCTCTTGCTCAAGTAGGTGCCGTCATTTAGGTCAAAGAAGCCGTGTGGTCGCCGGAACATCGTTGCCGCCGACGAGCTCTGTGTTGCCGCCGCCGCCGCACGAGTAGCATCGTCGTTGGGTGTCGTTTGCGCCCAATTAGCTGGTCGCTTGAGTTCGCTCTGTCGCGTAGGAGTGCATGCGCACGCTAGTTCCGCCGGAGAAGTCTACGACGAGCAGTGTCACCGCTACCGTGTGTCGCCATGCCGCTCCGCCTATGGCGGCCCGAACGTCACTGCGTCCGTCGCCCCGCTAGCCACACCAGCGTGTGCGTCGCGTCTTGCCGAGGCCGTAGAGCCCCATAGCACCGCCGGGGACCTCGCCGTCGGCAAGACCGAGCCGGTCGGGCCATCGGATTCCCTGTTGAAGCACGCGAGGACCAGTGTTCATGAATTTGAAATGTTCCAGGGGTCTTGATGCATATTTGCATGACTCAAGGAATAGTTGATAGGGCGTTTTTGTGAAATTGCGATAGCACGAGTCCTTATTTGCAAAGCCGCCTCAGCCAGCTCGGGCAGGCCGAATTGGGCCGGCCTGCGCCTGTGCTGTTGGGCCGGCCTGCTAGTGCAGCCAGGCCAGGCCTATTCACACGCGCGCGAAGTCGAGCTGGGCTGACTAGGCCAGTTGGGCCAGATTCGGCCCAGGTCGCCTTTTTCTTTTTCTTTAAGCTTTATTCTTTTCCTGTTTTGGTGAATAGTATTGCTATTTGTTATTTTCATAGGAAAATGTTTATAGCTCCAAAAATCCTGAAAATTTTTGTGAAAGCTCTTTGGGGTATTCTCTGCTCAGGGAAATTTTAAATAATTATTTTGAGTATTTTTGATATGTTTAAAAATTAACTATTTTAATTGAAAAATGAGTCTTCCTTGATTTTTAGTTATCTATTTATTATTCTAAAAATCATGAAAATTATTTTGTAGCCTTCTTAGGGTCTGAGGAGTTTGAGTTTAATTTTTGGGATTGTTTTAACAACTTTTATTTTATCGTTATTTTATGCCCTGTTAGCCGTAAACGACCTTTGGTGCCGTGATTAGTTATTTGAGCCTTCTTACTCAAGTCTTTAGGATTTAGTCGATGTATTCTTGTGAATTATCTTGATCTACTGGTTATCTTAACTAGAGTAGCTTCGCCTGTGTAACCCTAGTTTAACCCTAGGTTTTGTTTAATTAATGTTGTTAGAGTACAACTTTATCACGAAGGAAAGTTGTACTCAAGTCTATGATCTTGTTAAGTCATCCTTAATGCATCATGTCATGAGCTCAATATTCTAAGTATGCATCATTAACTACGTGTAGTTGTTCGAGAGTGGGGTGGATCATGTTGATCGAAGTTCGGGAGGTATCATCCGACAACGATGTTCGAGGAGATTATCCACCAATGATGACAAGTCATCTCTCTTGATGTTGGTGCCATACATCCACGGTGTTGATGACAAGTCTCACATTCGGAATCTAACTTCACTGCAATGCAGGCAAGCCCCGGATGCATTAAATCTTTACCTTGATTTTATAAAGTTTTTATATCTCAGACTTGAGTTGTTGCATTTAAGGCTAGGAGTTGAGTGAAACCCACCAAATGCATTACATGTCTTATTTCCGTATTCCTCATTGCCTGTTTAAGAAAATGCGTAGAATTGCTTAGCCCCGCTTATTTAGTTAAGTTTTCAAAATGTCAAGAATGAAAAAGATGAGAATGACTTTTATTGTTGGAATCACGATGTTAGTAATTAATTTGAGTCCGGACGGCTAACTTGCATTGGGAAAGGAGTCCCTCGTAGTGTTTCCGTCTCGTTGATGCTCTAAGGTCCGTTCGATGGTGAATCGGTGATATCGAGACCCTAGAAAATCCACACACTGGGTGTTGTTGTTGATATACGGCTGTGGTTGTTGTCCCGGTATATCATGTGATCTGATATGCAGCGGAGTTAGAGTCTCCGGTATATCAGTGATCTAGGTCCCAGCTGGGTAAAAATGGATTCGAATCGCCGTGCTTCTCGGAGAAGGAGACTCGATCGGTGTTCATCATCGTAGTAATAACTTAATTAAAGAAAAGGTCTCATTTGGTGTTGTTTGATCAGCTTGAGCTAGAGCAAGAAAGCTGTTAAGTAACAACTTGGTTTCTCAAAAGCTTTTCTGTAAAACTCTTGAACTCTTGCAAGCCTTACCTTGTCCCACTAGCCTGCATTCCTGAGTCTTCACCCCTCTTTTTCGTCGGGTTAGTCTTGTTGAGTACTCCCGTACTCAGGGTTTGTTGAACCCCTGTTGCAGGTTATAATTGGTGTTTGAACCATGATTATGTCACTGGGCTCGACGTTGAAAGGCCCTTGTTTGGTTTTGATAATTGAGTGACAACTTTAGATGGACTAACATGTGTGATGGTTGAGATACACAGGAGTTAGTTCACAGGTACATGTGTGTGAGCAACATATGCCATGGTGGAGATGGCTTGGAGATGTTGTGAGGCTCAACACATGAGTTGATAAAGGAGCTCATTGCAAATGAGACATGACATGGAGTCATGTGACCAAGAGGTGAAGATCAAGATGAGGCTTGGCTTGATGGACCGGTTGCAAGTGTGAAGGGCAAGTTGAGGCCGCATGAAGCGAAGGACCATGCGATGGTGAAGCTTGGGCAAGACTTGGTGCCGACGGACCGACGCAACGGTGAAGAGCAAGTGAGGTCAAGATCGATAGACCAAAAGTGTCACATGATGATATGAAGTGGATCATATCATTTGATGATCGTGTCGTGCATGCGGTGCATTGACACAATGGAGGATGACGGTGGAGATGGAAATGCACAAGGCAAAGGTATAACCTAGGGCATTTCATTTCACCGGTCTAAGGTTGAGTAGAGAAGTACTTGACCGGATTTAGGATAGATGGCCGTACTATCAAGAGGGGTAATCTTGTTTGCATATCGGTCATCTAGTGCCACTTGAGCGATCTAACATTGCGATGTGCTAGGATCGAGTGGCGTTGTGAGATGAAGAGAAAATCCTTTGAAAATGATTGTGAAAATGCTAACACACAAGCACATGGAGTTGTACACTTGGTGGTGTTGGCACATTTACAAAGGTGGCGAAGGTGGTTTGTAGGGTTGAGTTGGGCTTGGGTCCCTCTCTCCCTCCCGCCGAGCTTGCGGCGGGCGCTTACGGGAAAATTGAAAGCATATTTTCCATTGCGCCGGATGCAAATTGTTGTTGGAAACATGCTATCTATGGTGGTCAAGTTGGTATACTTGTTGGATAGCATGGTGGAGAAGATTGCGTCTTCGACGGCTGTAAATCATGGATTTACAAGCGCCGGGCGCGCGGCCGGACGCGGCGGGCGCGGCGGGGGGCAGACGCGGCCCGGCGCGTGGAAGGTTGGCGTGGGCGGCTGGCTCGGGCGCTGCTGAGCGCCGGACGCCGAGGAGGCGCGTCCGGCGCACGCCGGACTCGGACCAGAAACTTCTGGTGCCGAGTGCCGCGCGAGCACGTTCGCCAGACGCGCGCCGGACGCAGGCGGCGGACTCGGGCGAGTCACTGTTTGGCGTCCGGCGGTTCTCTGTGCGCGCGGGCGGTGCTTTGGTGGATGCTGGCGGACACGCGTCGGCGGTGGTCACCGGCGCGTCCGCGCAGGGTTTCGAGCGGATCGTGAGGTAGCCGTTGGGGATCAATGGTCGACTTCGAACGGTCGGTACACGTGGCGTGACGGAGCGCCGGACGCGGCTTGGAGCGTCCGGCGGTGGGGCCGGACGCGTCCGCGCTCTTGTTTCGGTTGCCCGAGGTGGCAACGGCTCTTTCGGCCCTTGGGGCTATAAATATGTGTCTTGGCCGGCTGTGGCTGGTGGCTGAGCACGCCCTGGCTATGTTGCCTTGTGTGGTGGTGCTTGGAAGCCCTCTAACTCACATATGCTTGGTAGTGACCATCCGATAGTGTGAGAAGAGCGATTCTAGTGCGAGTGCTTTGTGAGATTGCATTTGTGGCACTAGGTGGTTGTGTTGCAAGCCGGAGAGCTTGTTACTCTTGGAGGATTGTCACCTCCTAGATGGCTTGGTGGCAAGAGGCTCCGTGGTAGCACGCGTGGAGATACGGTGCTCCGGAGAAGAGATTGTGAGAGGTTCGGTGCTCACCTCGCGGGGATCGCGAAGAGTAGCCTTATTGGATTGCGCGTGTCATTGAGTTACCACCCTTGCATGTGTGGGTTTGCTCGGTGCCTTGAGGGGCTCACTTGAGAGTGGTGTCTTGTGGTGCCTTGCGGGGCGTGCCTTGAGGGGCAAGTGACTTGAGGGTCACACCGAAGAACCATCTAGGTGAAAAGACCGGAGGAACCACCGAAGGTGTTGGTCGACACAACGGGGACGTAGCTTGGGGGCAACCAAGTGAACACGGTGAAAAATCGCCGAGTCATCTTGTGTCCACACTTCGCGGTGGTTTGCAATCTCTTTCACAAGCTTTGTATTTACTTTTCTTACATTCTTGTATAGCTTGTGTAGTTGCTCTTGTGGTTAGTTAGCTTGAGTAGCTTGTTAATCACCTTCTTGCTTGTGTAGCTAGAAGTAGAGTAAGTTGCCTTGCTTAGCTTGTGTAGTTAAGTAAGATTGAGCTCTTGGGTTTGGCTTGTGTAGCTTTGTCCATGAGCATCTAGTGAGCTTAGGTTGGCTTTGTGCTTTTGCTCATTAGAATTGTGTAGGTGCACACCGGTTGCTAAAGTACTAGTTGCTTAGGTTTGTGTGACCTTGCAAGCTAGACTTGTTTAGTGTGCACTAGCTAGATTGGCACCTTGTCTTCTTGTTTAGGATCTTTTACAAGGTGCATCTAGAGACATAGATAGAGGGGTCAAAGTCTTGGTTAGGCCGATAGATTTAATTCCGCACTTATATCGGTTAGCCGGAGCGATTAGTTTTAAAAAGGACTATTCACCCCCCCTCTAGTCCGCCATCTCGACCTTACAGACGTGATCAGGTTGCCCTCTCCCAACTTAGGTACTCTATCTAAGTTGTCTCCTATAGTTCTACTCTGCTTTCGCAATTGAAGTTAAGTTTGTAAAAGTTAATTTATTCATATTTTGTAAACTTCTAATGTTATCATTCTTCCGCACTCTGATGTCATATATTTTTGTAACAAATGTTGTAATGTTGTGGTTACTCCATTGTTGATCCCGGGTATAAGTTTAAATGTGGTTCAATCGGGGTTCGTTAAGGACACCCGACAGAGCTTCATAAGTCGTGTGGAACACATGCATAGTAATCTGAGGTCTGTTAAGACGAGGATTAGTACATGTGGGCCATATTACTTAGGAGGTTCTGCCACATCCACCCTCCTCCCCCTTTCCTCCCTTAATCCATTAATATAAAAATATTTTCAAATGGCAACTAGTGACATCCTTATGCTTTAATCAGTTTTTATCTTGCTGATATGTTTTCTTAGAGAATTTTGTATGCAAGTTTCATGACTTGATAAATTTGATGGTGAGCACTGGACAGAACTACAGAAGGTGCCAATCCCTATTAGTAGATCAATGATTTTGTATCCAAATCAAGTATATCTCTAGTTTAATGTGACGACCTTGCTTTTAGTCTTTAGTATGTACTCATTTCAAACATGACTGTGCTCTTTGCAATGTACTCCATGGCAGGTTCAGTTTGTCGATACCTTTTTGTTAGTTTTTTTACATATATAATAACATACATATTACAAGCCTGAGAGCTTTCATGGAAAAAGAAATTTCATCTAGACAAACAGTTTTGCATGTTTGTTAGTTTTTTTACATATATAATAATATACATATTACAAGCCTGAGAGCTTTCATGGAAAAAGAAATTTCATCTAGACAAACAGTTTTGCATGTTTGTTAGTTTTTTTACATATATAATAATATACATATTACAAGCCTGAGAGCTTTCATGGAAAAAGAAATTTCATCTAGACAAACAGTTTTGCATGATTTTGTTTTTGTTCTCAACAAGGCACCAAGGTTCTTCAAATTACCTTTCATTTATAGATTGACAAAATAGTCATTTTTGTCCCTAAACTATTGTTCTGGCCCCTAAACTTTTAAATTATCCATTGTAGTCCTTAAACAATGAATTTGTAGCTCAATCTCGTCCATCTCCCTTCAAGGTCACCACATGGCCAGTAGTACATGTGAAATGTCGCTTATACCTCTTGCTCTCTTCAAAAGATATAAGTTCTCTTCTTCCAGAGTGCATAAAGCAAAATCAATTTAGACAAACATTCAATTTACTTGTTATTGTAGCATGGAAATGTTGTCATTATTTACTAATCTGTATAAATGATAAACCATCAGGCATCTTACACTTACGTACAACTGGTAAAGGAGAGATCGGGGGGCATGAGCGACATTTCGCATGTAGCAATGGCCACATGGCAAGCTATGAAGGGCATTGGACGAGATTGAACTGGAAATTAATAGGCCTTTTTGTCTGAGAATTTTACTAAGCGGTTGTCGATCTTGTGGCCCCAAGCAATAAACATGTTCTGCTTTTTTTTTTTTTAGAAAACTGGAGGGGTTTGCACCCCTACAGAAATGTTCTGCTTTTATTATACACCTATTCTTAGTATATTTTGTTCTCCTTCTATATTATACAAAACTACCTTGAGAAAAAGGTAGTGACCTTGGTTTGTGCCGTTACGTTTCCTATTTTATTTCTCAAAAAAAAAACGCACGCACACTTAATTTTCTCAAGTTTTTAGCTTTGCCTAAAAAAAATTCTCAAGTAGGAACGTGGCTGAAAGCAAAAAAGTGAACTTAGGTGCTATCGAGGCTGAAAGCATTCTCATCAAATATTATTTTCTTTTCTTGTGAACTTAGGTGCTATCAAACCCTGGCCCTAAAACATTCTCATCAGCGAAATAAGAAAGGAACAAGAGCAAAAGAGAAAACAAAAAAATGCATTCCATTGCCGGGATTTGAACCCGGGTCGTCTGGGTGAAAGCCAGATATCCTAACCGGACTAGACGACAATGGATGTATGATCTAATACGTTTCTAAGCTATCTATATTTCATCAGAGATCTTAAGTGGATCAAGGCCCAGCTCGATAACTGGACCACATTAGTGTCCCTGGCTCGAGTCGGCGGCCCGCCCCGTTGGATCTGCCGTCGTCGCCCCACCGCCCGATCAAGGCCCAGATGCTTCAAATATCCAAGGGGAAAATTGGGTAGAAGCGCCTCGTAAACCAAAAAGTGTTTAGGTATTGGGTATCTCTTTTTCGAAGCTTTGGAAGCGCCTTGCGCAAAAATTCTTTAGCTTTTGGGCCTTCCGTCAGTCCGTTAGGCCAATACGGTAGTTTTGGCCCCGTAGCTAGCGCGAAAAGACGAAATGCCCCTCCCTCTCCCACTTCGATCGAACAGCAGGCGAGCGGTGCGCCGCTTCGTATCTAATAAAAAAAAAAGACCGCTTCGTCCGTTCCGCCGTCCCGAGTCGCCGTATCGAAGAAAAAAAAGATCGCCATGGCGGACGGCATCGCCGCCGTCGCTCCCGGCCGAGCAGGCGGGGCCGCCGCCGCACCCAAGGCCGGATCCGGCCTCCACCCCCGGATCCGCCGCGCCCTCGCGGGAGCCGCGCCGCCACCACGTCCGCGCCCGCGCGGCCGGCATTGTTGCGCGCGCTCGGGGGCCGGGCCGCGAGGCGTCGCGGCCGGGGCCCCCCCGGCGTGCCCGCTATGGCGTGGCCGGCCCCCCCGGGGCGCGAGCCCGCCACCCCGCCGGGACGAGGACAGGGGCGCCGCAAGCCGACGCGGCCGGGCCACCCGATTTGGCCTCCTGTGGCTGCGCGCCACCCCCCGGGACGAGGATGGGCGCCGCCCAAGCCGACGCGGCCAGCCACCCGATTTGGCCTCCGGGCCGCGCGGCCACGACCCGAGATGAAGAGTGAGTTATTTTTCTTTTGTTGCATTCATAAAAGTAGGGTACAAATGTATGGTATTTCACACACCTAGTTTGATTTTGAATAACAGCATGGATCCGAATACTAGTTTCAATTTGGAAATTAAATTCTTTGGGCAACCGTAAGAAGTGTAGGCAAAGAGTTCTCCTGTTATGCCTTTGACATGGTTGTTGATTCGGACAAAACAAATTTTAGGGACTTTCGAAGTTCGTGGTAGACAAGTACCGACTCGATTATTTGGAAGTAGATCATTTTCGTATTATGACGAAGAATTGAAATCTTTTCCGAAATAAAAACCGACCAAGATTTGATGGCTATGTTTGAGAGGCATTGGAAGAGAAAGGTTGTCACCATTTTTGTTGTGTACCGAGGGCCTTTCGATCCATATGAGGTCATTGTCCGCAGTGGGATTTTGGTGATGATGAGGAACCGGCTAGAGAGGATGGCAATGCGAGGAAGAGGATGAGTACCTTAGGAACCCCGAACCACGAGAATGAACATGTAGGTGTTGATGATGAAGCCTTGTACCTTGACATTGTTCAACCCAAAGCTTTACGAGGGTGTTTGAGAGGAGAGTTGAAAAAGACACATCCTATGTTATTGATGATGATGATGATGATGATGATGATGAATGTGGAGAAGGTGTGCCGGAGGATGAGGAGGAATGCAATGATCAAAGCTATACTCCAAGTGCGGAGCATGATCCTAATGATCCACCAATGATAGAAGGCTCCACTTATGCAAACATGTACACTTTCAAAGTGGCACTTTCTCGCATGCTATAAAAAATCGTTTTGAATTCAATAGGGAAAAGAGTGGACCAAAGAGGTATAGGGCATATTGTTCAATGAGGGATAAAGAGAAGTGTCCATGGCGGATATTTGCTTCGTAACCAAGGATGGCAAGCACTATAATGGTAAGTGCTTGTCTCATATTGCTCACTACATGTTTGTCTCATTTTGATAACTACATGTTTCTCATATTGCTCACTACATGTGTAGGTTAAAACAAACCATTTTGATCATGCGTGCTCTGATAGAAGACTATCAAAGAAGGTGAAGAATGCAACGAAATTTTGGATTTGTGAAAAGGTGAAGGACTTTCTCATAGTGCATGCAACTTTGGGTGCAAAGGAATTGGTGAAGAAATTGAAAGAACACCATGGGCCAACTATACCATACCATAGAGTGTTTGAAGGTAAGAACTTAGCACTCAAACACCTGTATGGTGACCGACAGCTTTGATAATTTGTTCGATTTAAAGCACAAGTTGAGAAAAGTTGCCCTGGTAGCTTAGTCATTATTGACCATCACTTGGTAGATGACAAGATCAGATTTAGAAGATTTTTCTAGCATTCAAACCATGCATATATGGGTTCCTAGTTGCTTGTAGGCCATACCTTGCAATAGACAAGTACATTCTTGACAGTAAGTACAAGGGGCAACTAGCTAGTGCAATTGCCGTTGATGGCCATAAGTGGATGTATCCAGTTTGCTTTGCAATTTTTGATTCGTAGACTACCGAGAACTGGGTTTGGTTCATGACTCACCTTAGAGAGGCCATAGGTTCACCACCGGGCTTAGCCATATGCACGATCCGGATGTACCTGTGATGGCAGGGGTGGGTGAGGTATATCCATCTGTTGAACATAGAGAATGTATGGTCCACTTGGTGACCAACTTCAAGAAAAAGTATCGTGGTAAGGTGTTTGATGACCACCTTTGGGCAGCAGCTTACTCATGGGGCATGTATGGTTACACAAAACATATGACGCTATGCACAATGCCAAAAAAGTTGCAATAGAATGGCTACTTAGAACACACAAAAAATTGTGGTCAAGGAGTCATTTTCAAACCATTTGCAAGGTAGACTATGTAACCAACAACCTTGTAGAAAGCTTTAACAAGTGGATGAAGCCTCACAAGTCCTTGAATTTGGATGATTTCATGGACAAGCTCAGACAAATGCTCATGTCCAAGTGGAACAATAGAAGGAAAATAGGTAGAAAACTCCAGGGCTTGATTCTTCCTCACATAATAAAGGGTTTGAATGCAAAGAGTAAAGAAGGAAACTTGGAAGTCCTAGAATGCTCAGAAGATGTAGCTGAAGTTACTGTAATGGGAGGAAGTGGATATCGGTTTCTTGTGGACCTAAAGAAGAGGACTTGTACTTGTAGAGAATGGGAAGTTTCTGGAATTCCTTGCAGTCATGCACTAGCATTCATCACCTCCCAAGATGCATCAATAGAGAGCTATGTCGACTTGTACTACTCAATTGAGAGATTTAGATCAGCATATAGTGAGCTTATTCCAGCTATGCCAGACAAGTCTCAATGGCCTGAAGTGGAGAAGGGATTTTTTATGCACCCACCTTTATTGACAAAAGTTGCTGGTAGGCCTAAGACTGAAAGGTACAAGGGTAATGGGGAGAAAAAAAAGAAAAGAGGACAGCACCAATGCCCCATTTGCTTTGACTATGGACATCACATGCAAAGTTGCAAGAGGGGCAGACAAGAGGATATTGAAGCTATGAAAGCCATCAAGTAATGATGTGTCAATTTCGTAATATTTTTCCTTTATAAGTATGTGCTTTGTATTCATTCGTTCTTATTTCGGGAAGCACGGAAGAAGAATAAGAAGAAGGCAAAGAACACTAAAAGTGCCCATAGTTCCATCATTCCTTTGGAGGATGCTTTGCACCATCGCGACCATGACATTTCCCATTAGGTTTGGCTTCTTGCCTTATCTTATGGTTTTTTGCACCTATGATTGATTCTAAATACCGCCTTTGTGACCGTAGTGAAAATACGATAACAACATCTAACAAGAAAAGGAAGATAAGTGACGAATCTACACCTGAACCCTCTAAAAGGTATTCCTTACATTGCAGCAATTTCTATACCATTACATCATGTTTTCAATCCTAAACCATTTGCCTATTGTGATGACCAAAACGGAGGTTTCAAGTAACAAAAAGGGAAATCACACTAACTCCAACTCGGGCGTTCTAAATTGTATGTTTACTAATTCTACAACCATTCAATTGTTTTCTTTCTTTTGTAAACCATTGTCAATGTATAATATTTGTAGGTCAAGAAGTGGGTCAAATCAACCCCAAATACTTTCTATTGATCTTGTTGAAAATCAACTTGCTCAAGTTAAAAAGAAGCGGACGGCCATCAAGAAGAAGAAGCTAGGCCTTCCAAAGAAAAAGGCTGTCCAAAATGAAAACAAGAATGTGCCACTTGGATGACCCCTCAACGCGAACAAGAAGCAAGCCGGCACTTCCTAGCGGCCAGCCCCGCCATGAGCACAAGAAGCAAAAGAAGGCTCGGTCTTTGATTTGTTATTATTCCCTCTATGTATGTGAGACCAATGTGACCACTTTCATGTGAGACCAATATCTATGCGCTCTATGTATGTGCCACTTTCATGCGTTTGTGAATTTACTTGAACCGAACTATGGATATATGTGTATGTCTGTTATCTTTGTGTGTGCGTGGATGTGTTTGTGTGCGCTGAGGATGTGCAAATCATGTGCGGATGTGAAAATATATATATATATATGTGATTATATATTGAATAATCGCAAGTGTACAGTATGTTGCCGTGGATGTGTTTGTGTGCGCTGAGGATGTGCAAATCATGTGCGGATGTGAAAATATATATATATGTGTGATTATATATTGAATAATCGCAAGTGTACAGTATGTACGGTGCAGCCATCGTCATTATGCATCGTCATTATGCAGCCATCATCACATATACTCAAAATATATGTTTTTCATTTTTTTTTTTTTTTTTTTTTTTTTTTTTTTTTGACTCGGGGGCAAAATCGTCTTTTTACCCTCACTTAACACCGTCAATGACTCTAAAGGACGGAAGGCAAAAGCCTAAAGAATTTTTGCAAAGGCGCGCTTTCCAAAGTAACTTCTCAGAAAAAGAGAGGCCCTAATACCTAAACACTTTGGTTTCGGCGCTTCTACCCAATTTTCCCAATATCCAACCCTGTCGCCCAACACCGCCCGATTCAGTTTCAAAAAAAAAAAAACCCCGCCCGAGCCCAGCCCTAGCAACCAGCAGCCTAGCCCATGAACGAGAGGAGCCATCTGAATCCGGCGGCGGGGGCGCCCAGGAGCGCGCGGCCACCGCCGGCGGGCCAACCACGGCGTCGACGTACTACCACGGGTGCCGCAAGGGCAGTTGCTGCGCCTGCGCGATCTGCATCGCCAGCATCGACGCCACGCGGGACCTGGTGCGGACGCCCGACGCGGCCTCCGCGCGCAGGTTCTTGGCCGCCTGCGCCGCCTCCGCCGCCAGGAACCGGAGGGCGGGATCCGACTCCACCGAGCCGCCGTCGACGCCGCCGATGCGGTCCAAGGCCAAGGCAAGACGGGCGCCGGGGCGGGAGGCGGCCTCCGTGCGCAGGTTCATGGCCGGCGCCGCCGGCGCCGCCGCCGTCGATGCGGTCCACGGCCAATTGCAGACGGGCGCCGGGGCGGGAGCCGGCCCCGTCCAGGGCCCGTGCAGGGAAGGGAGGCTGTTGGCGCAACTGGCCCCTGTACGCGGCTACCATTCTTGGGTTCCTCCTCCTGGTGTGGGCCGACACGCCGGAGGCCGCGGCCAGGGGGTTCGGGCCCAAGCTGGCGCCGGAAGCCGTGGCACCGATGGATGCCGATGCTCGCCTGGCGCATGGTCAGCGTCCCTCGCCGCACCTCCGGCCTCCTCCCAAGAGCGCTCTCGGCGCGGCACTTCACCCTCCTCTCCGGCGAGATCAGAGAGGTAACTAACCGCAAGAACCTTCCCCCTTGTTTTGCCGTAACTAAACACCGCTAGCTCGCTGAAACTCCCCCTGCGTGTCTCTTTTGCGTGCAGTGGTCCAACGGGACGGTGTGGCCGACGGTGCGGGCGAGCGACGGCAGCTCATGCGCCCACCAGCGGCAGAGCGCGGTGGCGGTGTGGCTGGAGCCGGCGGTTCGAGGGCACACGGCTGCTGCCGGCCGCCGCGGAGCTGATCGCGTCGAGGTGCAGGTGCTCGACGATGCCGTGGCGAACGCGGTGCAGAATTGCTCTCTAGGATAGCTTCTGGCTAACACTTGTAGGATCTATACTAGGATCATCTCATTTTCTGTGAGATTGATTGTCTCATTTTCTCCGAGATTCATTTCCTCCGAGATTGATCACGACTTCAGAGTTGATCTCATTTCCTGAGATTGAGATTGATCATGACTTCCGTGTTGGATGGTTGCGGTTGCAGCAAAATGTAGATCATGCAAAATGTAGATCATGACTTGTTCTTTTGGATGGTTGCAGCAAAATGTAATCATGACTTCTCTTCTTTTGGTTCATAATCTTGTTATTATGATCATAAACATCCGTTCTTCGGCCACAAGGTTATGCCATAGGAACATTTTGTGTAACCTTCTAACTCAAATAACAGAAGGTGCAGCAGCTACATCACATAACAAATAGTTTTTTTTTCGATTACATAACACGAAGTTTACTGAAATTACTGAAATTCGGCACCATAGAATGAGTAACAAAATGAGATCCAGGTGCAATAGCTACATCACATAACACCAAGGTTACTGAAATTCGGCACCATACCAAACAAACTTCCTAGAGCAGAGAATGTCCACCTCATGCAACGGAGGAACATTTTCTTGGTTCTGAAACAAAAAGTTGGCCGTGAACTCTGGCAGCGGGAAGTGAATTACAAGAAATTACAAGAAGTGAATAGTATATAGAGGATAGACGCCTCCAATTATTTTCATATATTATACACGAGCCTTGCTTCTGCGCATAAAAATCCAATTTGTTACTGAACTAGATCGCATAGCGCCTGATGTTAACGACATCCTCGGGCCTGGCCAGCGGATGGGTCTTGTACCTCACCTGCAGCTGCTGGTACTCCTTGTACACAAACCCCCTGTACCGCGGCGCCTCACCAATCTTGGCCGTGAACTCTGGCAGCGGCTCGACCCAGCTATCGCCGTGTGGGTTGGAGAAGAACGACAACGAGTGCCTGTGTGCAGCTTTCCTCACAACCCGGTGTGTCGCGCTCTTCAGCTTCTTGTTGCTCATCACCTACACTTGGAAAAAGGAAAAGGCAGAGATTTTTGTTACATGCCCATTGCGTATTTGGGTGGAGTTGTTTATCCTGTGCTCCGATCCGGCTTCACCTGTATGACATCGCCGATGTTGACGATGATGCTGCCTGCGACGGGCTCCGCCGGTATCCAGTGGCCGTCATTGAGGACCTCGAGGCCCCCGACATCGTCCTGGCAGATCAAGGTGACGCAGCTGGCGTCCTCGTGCACACTGAAGCCGACGCTCTGCTCCTCCGTCGCCGGCAAGTAGCGCCTTACTATCATGAGGTTGTCGTTGTAGTCCTTGAGGAAACCCGGAGGGAGCCCCATGCACTCGTTCAGGATCTTTTGGATGAGCAACGCAAGCTCGGTGAACTTGTTGTAGCACTTCTCCACTGCCTCTCTGAAAAGAGGAAAGATGCTTATTAAATTTTAGCAATCTATTTACTAGCCGGGCTTGCTTGATTAACTCCATAATCACAATTAGCATTTTTTTATAAAACAGGAGGGGTGAAATCGCTACTGAAAATTTATTAAAAAGTGAATTATGCACAATTAGCACTTTGTATGCAAAGAAAATCAGAACCAGTTTTGGAGCTCTTTTATATATTATGTCTAGATCTTGCTCTTTGATCCCCTGACCCCTCGGCCCTCGATAAGAAATTTCGAAGTCCGTCCTGGCTCCGATGTTCTTCAATTCGATAAAGAACTAAAAAGATCAACAAGTACGGAATTATGTGCTCGAACTGACCTGAATCCATCAGGCTCATCGGGGAACGCGTTGATCTCGAGCTTGGGATCAAAGACCACCAGGTACTCGTTCTTGTCGGGCACGTGCGCCGGCTGCCGTCCGTAACCGGCTGCGAGAGGCGTCTTGGACCCCTGGGCTGCCCGGACCTTGGCCTTCTCCTCGACCGGCAGCGCGAAGAACGCGGCCGACAGCTCCAGCGCGCGCGCCATGAGCTCGACCGGCACGCCGTGGTTGACGGCGCGGAAGAAGCCGTGCGTCTGGCATGCCTGGCGCACCGCCTCGGTGGCGCCGGCGGTGCCGCCCTTGCCGTCCTTGGTGAAGAAAGGCGCCAGGTCAACCACGGGGAGCTCGCCGCTAGCCGCCATGTCTACTGTTGGCTGTCGCCTCTGGTCAGTGGCCACACACACTGACACACATGTACATGTTTGAGGGGAGAAATGACACGAGGTTCATTAAAGAACAAAACTACTTGTAGCCAGCTCGTTCTCTCAGGACGTCCACGGTAGTAAATTGGATGATGGCCGTCCATTTCGTGATGTGCGGTTCGCGCTGCGTTGACCATGGTGAGGCGCCGTGAGCGGGCATGCAGGGGCACGCATGCTGGGATTGGCTGGGATTGGTTAGGACGAGGCCGTTGTCGTCTGCCCATTGGCTACGTCCTGCTGGACCCACCTGTCGGTTGCCCTGGCAAGCGTGGGACCGTTAGCATGCATTCAGGGTCGCCTGGGCTTCGGGTGGGCCCGACGGAGTGGGTCTGCACGTTGCTCCTTTTGCGTTGTCGATCGGGGAGCTGCTGGTGTTGTGCTCCTGCTTTGTCTGGTGGGAGGGTGGCTAGCCCAGTGTATGTGTGGCTGCCAGTGGGGACGCCGTCCTGCATTGTGCCAGTAGGGTCCAGTATCAGCGTGTGGTGCGGCGTGGCCTTGTGTGTGTTTGGTCAGGCTGGTAAAAGGGTCAACTCTGTGCGACGGGTCCACGATATGGGTCTCCACGTTTTCTTTCCCTGCTCCGGCTTGTACCATTCACTGTGCCGGGTCCCTGTTTTGGGATGGAGCCAGCCCTGTGCGGTCCATTGGGCTGGAGCCAACCCTGTGCCGCTGCAGGTGGGGCCGTATTCTGTGCAGGTTCGGTGGGGTCCGGCTGACAGCGTCCCCTGGGGTGTCACCCGCCGTGCGTGTGCTGTGCCGAGCCACGGGCGGGATAAATCCCCTTCTCCCCTTCTGGTTTCCCTTCCCCGCCATTCCTCTCGATTCGCTCAGGTAGGAGCTTCGCCACCGTCTTTCCCTCGCGCGCCTGTTCTCCTCCTCTCTCCGGTTGTCGCCGCTTCTGATTTCCTGCTGCTCCGGCGCCCTCTGACTCGCTGCATCTCCGGCGCCCGCGCCGGCGCGCCGCCGCGTGCCGCCGGTTCCATCTGTTCTGCAGGTTCCTTGAGGCCCAGCTCCACATCCACCGCCGAGCTGCTCAGGAGGTGAAGCGCGGCGGCCGTCGGGGAGGAGGGAGAGGAGACCTTGGCGACTGCGGCGGCTCGCTGCGAGCGCTGCCGGCCTTCGCGGGGCGGTCCGCGTCCTCCGCGTCCTCCGGCTGGTATAACGACTTCTCCACCCCCCCACGTATATGCTTGCGTCGCTACCTTGCTTTGTCGCTTTCAAAGGCCGGTATTCTTACATGCTTCATCGTGTGGTCCTGTGGTCGGTGTATTTTCTTTTTATTTTCCTCTTCGTTCCAATTCTTGTTTCCTGCTTCCCATTGTTGAGCTCACAGAGGCAGAGCGGATCCATGTTCATTGTTGGTGCGTCCTACCTGTCGCTGCTGCAGACCGTCGTGGAACGCTGTGGCTTGCCTTATGCTGCGATGGTCTCTGAAGTTACCGGGGATGGAGAGCAGGTGTATGGTGTAGAAACAGATGTGCCTTGTACTGGAACGCTGCGATGTTGTCGTAGTTTTTTTCTGGGCATCCACGGGTGACTCCACCGTGCTGGCCTATGAACAGGCTGCCCTGCAAGCCATATCTTTTCTGCAGAAAATATATGGATTCGTGGTTGTTGATTACAATTTTGAGGGGGTCGTCTTGTGCAGTAGAGCGGCCCGTGCCGCGGTCTCTGTGGCTGCAAGGGCTGCGGGTACCTTGGGTAGTATAGCGAGTGAGCATGGCGAGCTTATTCTCCAGGCAGAGTGCCTTATGAGAGAAGTCTCTGTGCTTAGTCTTCTTGTCTAGCTCTGAAGTTATTGTTTCTTTGTGTTTATTCCTTGCTTAATTGTACTCCTACCGATGGATGTTGTCCTAACTAATAAATCTTTGTTCCTTCGTTCCAATTTCTGTCTTTGCTTTATGCCTCAGTCCTGCGGTTTGACCCATCATCATGTGTTCGCGCCGTTGGCTGTCATTATCCCTCTAGATGGGGAGCCGTCGTAGACAGCCTGCGTCTCACCATGTTTCTGGGGAGCCATGTATGTACCTATTCTGTCCGTTTCCTGTGTTTTAGCGGTGAAGCACCTCTAAAGGATCTGTTGTTTTGCAACTGCTTTGTTAAAAACCATAGCGTCTTCGCGTGCCTGCCCCTGGTGCTTCTGCTGGGCAGAAAAGAAAATGTATGTGCTTAGTGCTGTGCCTCTGCAGTTACATTTGATTTGCATCCATATTTGTCTTAGGTGTCTAACTACCGCTTTGGTATAGCTGAGGGTGCATATTTTACACCCAGCAAACTTCCACCTGTTGAGTGCCAACGTAAGCGCAGGAAATATCTGAATCAGAAGAAAATTGCCAGGACAGGTGCCAATTTAGTACACTATCCTATCAGGTTGCTCTTTAGAAGTATCCATACTGATGCGTCTGTTACGTTGGCCCCACTTTGTTCCATTAGGATTATTAGATGTTGCTGGTGCATCTGGGTGTGGCCACTTCACCCAGGAATACATTGATGCACTCAAAGGTTTGGCCCTTTTCTACCCTAGATCGTGTGTGGCTCTGCAGTTACATTTATGTCTAACCAAATCTATTGTGTTGTGAACCCCAGCTATTCTGAGATAAAGATCACTTTATGGGGCCTGAGAGCCACTGCATTCAGCACTGAGGGAGTCTACAACAGCACTGAAGCCAAGCCAATCATAGTCTTGTTTGTTGGAGGACTCATGAAATCCTACCAGGGTAAAAGTTTCTGACTTCTTTTCTCTGTACTGACATAAATACTACTTTCAAAACACGCTCCTCAATAGGTTCTCATAGATCTTAATATCCTGCCCATGTGTTTCAGGAAACTACTATTTAAGTGGTAACACAGCATGTCGTTGGTATTTCAATCCTGCAATTCCAGAGGCAAATCCACTCTATGAAAGGTATGTCCTCAAACCAATTCTGTCCAAGGTATCTCCTTTACGTTCCATTTAGCAAACATTGCCTGATACATCTTATCCAACTCAGCTACCGCAACCAGAGGCTTGAAATAAGGTCAGTCGCATCGCCGGTGCAGCAGCGAATCCAGAGCCGTGCAGAAGCACAGCTTGAGGAGAAGAACCTGAGAGAGCTAAACGAGCTCAGCCCATATGAATTCGTTGTAAGAAACATCCGCGCTCCATTATGATTCTTATCTGCTTGCATTCTATCAGATCTTTTTTCTGAAATTGATACTCTATTCTGTTCGAAATATTAATAAAAGAAAGGTGAGAACAACCATGTTAGAAGCCAGAATGCATGCAATGTCCAGATCTAAAGATACCAGTGAACAGAAACAAAATGGTGCCACCAAACCTGCAGTGCAACCTTCACTATAATAAACAGACTGGACTATTGAATGACAAACTTTCATTAGCTCATAATATTTTACTATCGAACAATGCAGGAGAATGGATACCGCTGCACTGTCACTATTGGACGCCTTGTTCCCAATGCATCATGGTGGTTCCCGTCATGCAACAGATGCAGCAAGTCCTGTGTCCCAGATGGTGCTGGATACAGGTGCCTTCCGTGCGGAAACAATTCCTTCAAGTTCAAGTAAGTCATTCTTCTGTTGTCTAATGACCTCCTAATTCCATGATGGAACACAGCTGAATCCTAGATACAAATTGATGACAGGTACAAGGTGTGCTTTGTGGCTCTTGATGGCACCGATGAGGCTGAAATGATTTGCTTTGGAGACGTCGCTCGGCGCATAATTGGGAAGCCTGTGCAGCAGCTTCTGAGAGCATCGGCAGGCCCTAATGAATATCCAGCTGACATAACAAAATTGGTTTCTCTTAGATTCACCTTTGCAGTTACCATGGCCAGACAGAGCTACTACAAACCCAAGAAGACCTACAATGTCGCTGCTCTGGTCACAGCACATGGCCATCCTGCTGCATTAGCAGGTAATCCTGCACATGGTAATCCGGGAGGTGGAAACGGTGACCATGATATTGCAGATGGATCTGATGATTCCTCCAACAAAGGCCATAGTGAAAATACACTTGGGACATCAACTCCTCCTACGCCAAGAAGCGCACTGTCTTCACCAGACCTTACAATGGTATGCTTCTTATGCTGCTTGCAGTTACTACAGCTAGATCATAATTTCCATGCAGCATGCTCATCTCCCTTATTTCCAACAGACTCCACCACCAAATCTTGATGGGCTCGAAACACCGACGTCAAAGAAACAGAAGAGAGGGTAATATATTTATTACTCCCACCTTCCAACCTGTTGAACATCTGTCTTTTCATAGGTGCCTAACTTCCTTTCCTGCACAGTGGTCCATCCACAGCCAACAAAAAACCTTCCGAAGCTTGTTCTATCAGATGAACATGATGATGCAGCTGATGGTGAAGGCGCTAAAAACAAAAGGTATGTGCTATGTTGACAACCTCTTCTCTGCCCATATCATAGAGACTCGACGATCCAACCAAAGCTAAACTTTTGCGACCTTTGGAATAAAATTATGTACTAACCAATACCACATTGCATGACTCCTTGCAGTGCTGAGGCTGGCAAGCCTCAAGCTTCTGAAGATGAGCGCTCCTCTCCAGAACGTGTTGCTGCTCATCTGAGCGGCTAGATCGGTATGCCTGCTTACCTTGGAACAAGCTTTTTCCCTGAGACCAATGAAATTGTCAGCCGTATATAAATTAGATTGTCTGAGCAGAATCATTCTTCTATACAGGAGTCCTCACCAGCTCCACAGCTTTTGGTTGGACAGGCTCGCTCCATTTAGCCGTCCAGAGAAGACCCTGCCGACTTTTTGATGGCGCGGCATCCTCTGCATTACAAGCTGACCCGCCATTATGGCAGTAGAATTGGTAGTTCTGTTGAACTCCAGGCAGGAAGATCTTCTAGACTAGGTGACCATTCGAATTGGTCCAGACTTTGTTAAGTATTTTCTACATTAGCCCTGTCATTGCCCTTGTGCGCGCTGGCTAGCTGCATTAGGCACCTAACTAGCGCTGGCACATCCTGCAGTTTTATGCTCATGCGCCACACCATGGTCTCTAACTGATTATGAATAGCCTCCGCTGAGATTTCTCGCAGGCTTAGGCTGTGGCGCTTAGAGTACCTACTTCCTGCAGTTTTGTGGTCATGCACCACACCATGGTCTCTAACTGATTATGAATAGCCTCCGCTGGGGTTTCTCGCAGGCTTACATACCTCAGATTGGTTGTGGTGCTTAGACTACGTACTGCCCTATGTAAACCTGGGCTATGTTACTTTCTACCTTCATGGCTTGCCAGACTCTGAATGGTTGTATTCTGGAATTCTATATCACCAAGCTAAGCACATCTGTTTGTTCGATTTATGATGTTCTGTCTGTTTCTTATTCGAATCTAGATGATCTTATACTAAACTTATGCATAGTACAAGTGGGGCTGCAAGTCCATATGCCTGCCGTAGTACGCATTCAACTTGGAGGATACAAATATGTATGTGTCTCCTCTTTAATTGTCAAGTCCATGTGTACGCTTGAAGAATGTGGGCAGCGAGTGTTTGGAGCCCCAACTTGGCCTTTAGATGTACATCTTGCTCCTGATATATCATGTGCATATGTACATATTTGAAGTACCTATCTATATATGTGTGCCCTTGGCTGCCGTGCATATTGTCGAACCTGTGTTTAGTAAGCAACTGATGGCGGATGCTTTATTTAGTATTCATAGTCGTTTACCATTATTTGATCTAAATGGACAAAACAATTGTTATGCCATTCGACGCGCGCATGGGCGCGCGCAAATCACTAGTATGCCAAGACTCCCTGTCTCAAGGGGTCATTCTCAGTATGCCACGACTCCCTGTCTCAAAGTGTCATTCTCAGTTTGCCACTTCTCCTGAAATAAAAAAATTACAATTTTGATCAAATACTTACCAAAATATTAAATATTAAATGAACTACTCTCTCCGTCCTAAAAAATGCACATGTTTTAGTCTATCCAGTTCAACCAATTATAAATATAAAAATATAAATAAATATCATTAGATTAGTTACAAAATATATTTTTAAAATAAATTAATTTAGAGTCATAAATGTGAATATTATTTACTAGAAATTTAGTCAAATATTATGAGGTACTTAAAGTGGCACGCAAAACATAGTTTCAAAACATGTTTCTTATAATAATTTTTTTGTAGATGTAGATGCTGTTAATATTTTGGGTAATGTAATTTTTTTATAAACCAAGTTAAAAAGTGACTAACACAACACACTTAGCGACACTACTTTCGGGATGTGATTATGGCTTCGCCTCCCTAGTATTTTTTTTTTTAAATCGCCTCCCTAGTACTTTTTTAAAAAAAAAAAATCGCCTCCCTAGTATTTGACATACAAAAAATGGCATAAGGTCTCTTCCTCCCAACAAAGACAAGACTAAACATTAGCCTTAGAAGGTCTACCCTATTTAGGCACTTGTGGATTGCGAACAACAACATCAGTAGATTCTCTCAATATAGACATCTTTCCTACTACCCATGAGGCTCCAACTTTTGTCAACCGAGAAAACGAGTTTTTTTTTTTGAGTAATCCCGGAGCTTTCATGCATTCAAAGAAGGATTACAATCTCTGACTGCTAGATCAACTAGCCAGTCCGGAAAAGAATCAAACCAAAAGAAGGAACGCTCGATGGCCGAAGTCATGGAAGCACACATATGAGCCACCGAGTTCGCCCCCCTACGCACCCATCTAACACAAAACTCTGAAAAGTTTTTTCCTATCTCCATGATATCGAAACACAGGCCACCGATAGCGGACCGTGGTGAAGAATCTTCTTGTAGCAAGTTGGCAAGTGCCTGACTGTCGACCTCCAGCATGACCCGATCGATCCCCAGCTCAACTGCAAGCTCCAGCCCCTCCTTCGCAGCTATAGCTTCCGCAGTGAGTGCATCCGCCACACCATCAACCACCTCGCAGCGCCACCCATCAGTGAGCCCGATTTATCCCGAATGACAACCCCGGTGCCACAAGTGCCAGAAAGAGAATCAAATCCAGCATCTGTATTCACCTTGGACCAACCTAGGGCTGGAGGCTCCCAAACCACTCGGGTAGCCGGCTCCTTCTTCCTTGCCTGATCTTTCAACGATGCCAAATCCTCCATCAGACTGGCAATATACCGAGCAGCAGCTCCTGGCTCCCAAATTTTGCGTCCATGGCGGCGCCCGTTCCTCCCAGTCCAGAGCGACCATGCCCCACACACCATCACAGAAGCCGTGTTCGAAGAGCACACCGAGCCCTGGATCACATCCGTCGCCCATGAGCATGGGTGTAGGTTCGGGATCGCAACTCCCAAAATTCGCTTGACTTCATCCCAGAATCTCCTGGCCAAAGGACACCGAAATAGCACATGAAATGTTGTCTCCTCCGGGTCACCACATACTTCACAGAAACTCTCCTTCTCTATATGTCTCCGCTTCAATTCAGATTTGGATGGTAACGAGTTATGCAATACTCTCCACCAAAACACCCGCATTTTAGGCGGGACATCAAGCTTCCAAAGAGCGCCCCAGGCAGGAGCATCGGCCATAGACGCCTCGCTCGATGTGGACATATCCCGCGCCATCTGATCCTGCTTTAGCACTCGGTAGGCTGATCTAACCGAGTAGGTGCCATGCTTCTCAAACGCCCACGCTAGGACATCCTCTTGCAAGCGGGCACTAGGCTTAATTTTCAGAACCTCCAGTGCATCAATTGCAATAAAGGATCGACGCACCTCTGCCTCATCCCAGCTCCTGGTTCCAGGAATAAAAAGATCATGCACATACTCCCCCAGTAGCTGCCGGCATCCGAATCAGAGGTTTGAGAGAGGTAACCCCTGGAATCCAATTCTCCTCCCAGATCTTTACATCTCCCGGGCCGATCCTTTTAATCAACCCACGTGTAAGGACGTCACGTCCATACAAGATAGCTCTCCACGTTGCCGAACTACGCCATTTTTTGGTAGCTGACAGGAAATCAGTATGAGGGTAGTATTTTCCTTTCAGTACCTGTGCGCAAAGCGAGTCCGGCTTCATAATCAGCCTCCAACCTTGCTTACCGAGCATAGCCTTATTAAAAAGGGTAAAATCTCGGAAGCCCAGACCTCCATCCCTCTTTGATCGAGTCATTTTCTCCCAACGTAACCATTGAAGCTTATGATTGTCCAATGAACTTCCCCACCAGTAGTTGGAAACAGCTGAGGTCAATTTCTTGCAAACCACCGGTGACAATTTGAAACACGACATAGGATATGTCGGCACTGATTGAACATTCGCTTTTATCAAGACCTCACGGGCGGCCACGGCTCAATGTTTTCCGCCCAACCCCCAATCATACCACGAGCCCGATTCGAAACATAATTAAAAGCATCCTTTGCCCTCGCTCGGCCGCGGTGGGCGAGACCCGGATACTTCTCACCCGGCGCCGGTGTCAATCTGAGACTTTCATGGACCTCAGCCTTCCTATCCGTATCACAATTCGGACTGAAAAAGATAGCCGACTTATTTTTATTTACAAGCTGGCCAGACCCTCTATTTAACAGATACAAAGCTCAACGGCTTCTAGGAAAGAAGCCGTTGCCATGTCACCATCAAATCCTTAGCCGTCCGTCCAACAGATGTGCGGCTCTGATAGAGAAGCTGGAACCCGCTTCTGCTTCGGAGCTGCCTTTGCAGCCGCTCCTGGCTTCGCGTCGCATAGCTTCTGCTCGAAGCTCAGCTTCAGCTTCTTGATCTAGCACCTTCCTTCAAAAAAAAAAAAAAAAAAAAAACCCGGCCTTATCCCTCTCCTCTCTCGCGCTCCAGCCGCTCGCCCACCTCCTCCTCCCGACCTTCCGAGGAAAAAAAAAACCGCGCCCGAGCAGGTCGGTGACGGCGAACGCGGACGGCCGGCGCGGGGCGTGGGCGGCGAGCGGCGGGCGGCGCGCGCGGGCGGGGCGGCCGGCCCGCGACGGCGGCGGCGGCGGCCCGGAGCAGCGGCCGGCGCGGCGGCCGGCCCGGCCTGGCGTGCGGCCAGCGCGGTGGCTCAGGCGCGGCGGCGGCGCGCCCGGCCCGGCCCGGCCAGACGAGGCGGCGCGGCCGGCCCGGCACGCCGGGGCGAGCTGGAGCGGGGCCGGCGCGAGCGGCGGCCGCGGGCGACCCGGCGCGACGGCACCTGCGCGGCGGCGCGAACGGGTGGTGCGGCGGCGTCGGAGCAGGTGGGCCCCTCCCCTATCCCTCTCTCTCCCCATCTCCACGTCTCCTCACCACGCAGCTTCACCGTGTATTGGGTCGTGTTCCTTGCGCTCCGTAGCTGAACAGAGCATGGTAATTACATGTCCAGCTCTTCAGGTAATAAATCACACCAGATGGAAATCCCAATGTTACTAAAATCATGAATGTTTACTTTTTGTACAGACTCGAAAAGATATTAAAATCTTAGACAGGATGTAGTGTTGAGACAGATTTTCATCTTCACAGTTATTTTTCTTTAATGCCCATCACCTAATGTTGTTTGACTCTCTGCTTTAAAATTTTCTTTTTGACATATTAGTCAATTCAGCCATGTTTTGCAGTGAGTTTGAATTAATAGCCTGTTTTTTGACATATTAGTCCATTTCCCAAATTGTCCTAGCTAGGAAAGTTCAGCTTATAGCTTCGAATTAATAGCCTGTTTTTTTCCTGTACTCTTACTTCCAAAGTCCGAATTGTCGTATATCTTACAAATGGGTTCTTGGTTGTGTGCAGAAATAGTGACAATGTAGTTATAGAGAGATCAGCAAGACCACAACCAATCCGTCGATCAACATGATAATGATGTCTTCTTTGAGCCTTATCAAGGTTAGTGTGGATGTTGCATCTAATGGCTGTTTCTTAGAATCTCACTCCACCATTCGTTTTTGTGCATGCTTCTCCCATGTTTTCATATATAGATTTTGATAACTACTATTTCTTATGGAAAAATAGTATTTGGACTGTGGCCTAACTATTCTCTGCCTTACTGCATGCTCATGGATTTAGGTGTGCAATAGTGTTGTTATATTTCTAAAGACTTTACCTAGACTCAATTTGCCTGAATATATTATTGTAGGTACCATTACATTCTGGTGCTGTTCTGGTTCTTGCTGTGTGCACGACTGCAGGCAAGTTTCAGTCTACCTTGCTTTACACATTCTTTACTTTACTCATCACAATTGTTTCTTTATTAATTTGTCGACGATCTGGTTGCAGTTCCACCGAAGAACATTGAGCCTTCCCTTACAATGCCACCGGCAATACAAATGAAGCCCTTGGGATTACTGACGGATTTGATCCGGCCAGAACAAGGTAATCTTCTAGATTCAGTTAAAAAGGTAGTTTGTCCATGAAACCAAAAAAGGGAGTTTGATTCAGTTTAGTACCGACTCTAAAGCAGTGAGCCATGGATGGTTTGGCACATACTATGTCATGGCTTCACAGCCAGTAAGAGAGGATGGGTGCACCTAACGGAAAATAAAACATGTATTTGTGCTGTAGGCTTTTTAGTATATTCCCTCATTTTCTATGGGTGCACCTTATGCTGCTTATAATTTTTAATCTCACTTTGGTCATATCTAAGTATATACCTATTTGAAAATACAATAATATCGAAATTAGGTGCATCAAATGAGTTAGGTCCAGTGGAAGTGGCAGCTAGGTAGCCATGGGGTATGCCAAATGGTGATCTGCATGATTCTGATTTTGTAGTCTGCCCAAAAAAAAAAAAAAAAAAAAAAAAAAAAATTAAAACACATCATTATCAACCAGGGGAGAAAATGTTATCTTGCTCCATTTGGTGTTCCAATTTTATTTTATTCAGATGTCTTGATGTGTTTACTACATGAACTTGATTCTGTGAATTGCAGTAAATTAATTTGGTTGGTCCTAAATCCCCAGGTCCAAGCTCTAAAGCATGAACTTCCTATCATTGTTTTGCCATTTTTTTTCTGGAGGTACTGAAAAAACTTCAATATGGGACTACTTCAACATGAGAACCAATGCAGCTGTAGTTGATTACTAAACTTTAGATTGACAAGTGTGACTATATCAGTCCAAGGGAAGCTGGTTTACAAGTTCATTTGGGGTCCATCAAATCGCTATCACAAGTACCTTGAGGATGTGTTTTCATGCATATTATAGATAGGTGATCAGGGCCCTTCTATTCTTCAAAAGTTACTTCCTTATAGTTGCTATACATGTTCAGATCCACTTCTCTGCTGGAGTACCCCGAATCTTCTGCTCCTACACTTTCTTGGGCTCTAAAGTGATAGATATATTCTTAATGGTACTAGGCTTTTCATCATTGTTTGTCATCATTGCTCTTCACAAGAAATTATACAATGAATTCTGGGCACATGTATTCCCATTTCCCAAAGATTATATTATCGAATGCTTTGGTTACTTGCAACCACTTTTTGTTCTCCAATTTTCTTTGGTGTCCTGAACAAAATTATATGCACTATTGATATAAGTTCTGTGTCACATAGGCAGTCTTTTTCTGACTTCCCGATTTCTGGAAGTATCACCAACTATGTTGGGTTACTTCTTTACAGCCTGATTATTGCCATCTATTTATTTCCATTTCATCTCAGGCCATTAAGGTTTAGGCCACATTATATATCTTTTTTATGGTTAGAAAAAAAAAATTCAAGGGCGACATAAAATTAAAATTTATTTTTGTCATGGACAATGATTTTTTTCCTAGCTGTTAGTAATCATGTGTCGCACAGCTAGATAGAGCTGCCTATCCTCATAACTGATGAAGGTTACTGGTTCGAGACCATGTGATTTTCTTGTTCTTTTTTCAATTCTGTTAGATACAAAAAAGGAGGTGACAAGCAGATTCCTAAGCTTAGTAGATGAAAAAGTGGCCAATGTTGTTTATTATATATGTTCTCAACTATTTATCTTTTTTTGTCCTGTCCTAAATACAGGTCAAAACATCTGGAAATGAAGTTTGGGTTGGTTCTTACCACTTGAATCCTCCAAGACTTGGTAGGTGCCTTGAGACATTCTCTAACTCCTGTGTGTCCTAATGTCAGCTTAGATGCCCCTCGTGATTTCTGACTAGATGTTTTTGTACCTCAGCTACATCTGATAGTATATTTATGATCAAACAGGTTCCTTAACATAATAATACAAAACTGAAATATATATGTATAATATAATTAGCACCTTTCTCGATCGTCTTCTGTTGAGGAGACCTCTCCTTTACATCCCAGTATTTTTTGACTACTACCATTTTAATGAAAAACTTCACTAATATTGCCCGTCCATAACAATGAAAAACTGTATATGATAACCATTCCTTCAAGTTAATTACTGAAAACACAAGGCCATGAAATCAAGTAAAATCTATAGCCCTTTTGATTTCTAAAAAACATCATTTAGGCTTGCTGTTTTGTGAATTTCAGCCTACAGAAACTTTTTATTTAATGATTTTGATCTGTTCTTTAGTTGTTCTTCAGATTACTCACATGATTTAAAAAAATTCTCTGTGCTTACTCTTGTCCATTGAAAACTGACTAGATGTTCTAGGAACTCGCTTTTCTTTTCAGACTTGAGAGTTCTTATTGTTGCTAGGCGAGCAGATGGAGAAATGGTGGCAGCAAGGACAGCTAGCTAGGACCATATGCTGAGTTTTGTTTACCGAACCACTTCAATTGCGTACTTTTTCTTGGGAACATGGTAACCTGGACCATATAGATTTTGTGTGCTTTGTACGAACAAATACCGTGATACATCTTTGATTACTCTCAGACAAAATGGCATCGTCTATTGTATCGGCGCTTGTGTTGTGTTCCTGTAAGACAAACAAGCTAATCCATGCCTCAGTTAACCTTTTGATTAATAAACGTGCATTATTAAAACATTGTTAAATGTGACCCTGATTATTTCTCATGTCATTGTAAGGTTTAGTTCTCAGGCTATTGAACAAAGACGAGGGATTGTACTAATTTTAGAGTTTGCATACCACGTTTGCATACCACGTTTGCATACCACAGTCTATTTTCGAAATATATTTTCAGATTTGGAATTGTCCTCTTATTGTGCTCAATGAAATCTCTGTTCTAAAGCCGAAAATAACTATTTGGATACCAACAAAGGTTGTAGCATACATCTTTTGTACATGCTCATGTTATCTGGAGCTAACATGTATAGATGCCTAAAACTAAATTGTTTCCAAATTACATGTTAACAGGTTAGGTGCAAGATGCAGGACCCAACCTACCTTGGGAACCTGTAGAAAGGTCGAGGAAAGCGGGATATCATCGTCCGAGTCATGATGAAATGGACTGTTAAAGAATTCTCGGACCAATGTGCGCCAATGCAATGGTAAGGTTTCTTTACAAAGCAGGCTGCTTCTTTCCATGTGCCTCTTCATGATCAACAACAATTTAAATGAGGTGCTTGTAAGTTTTTTTGTTCTTACCATTCTAAAACCACGGAATAGAGAGCAAAAAAAAGATTAGGAATTTACAGTCCATAACCATTGTACACCTTATTTTTGCTATCAAATACTGGGCTTTTCCTTCTGCATGATTCTTAAACAAATTATGGGACCCTATGTGCTTCACATCAAATACTAAACTTTTTCCTAAAACATCAACATTATATATGCATCGAACTGTTCCTCAGGTAAGAGTTTTGGCAATAATCAAATATGCAATCTCAAGTTCAGTTAGTCCTCTAAATATTTTCCATAGAATTTGTCAAAATTTGTCTAATACACTGACCATGCCTTTGTTTCTTTCTAATCCAGAGCAGGCTGCAACCATCAAGAAGGGGCCAATAGGGGCGCGCGAAAACGCGCGCCAAGGTACTAGTTGTAATCATCAAGGATTGCTGCAACCCTATCTGCCCCACTCTTGGATGCCTGAGTAAATATCAAGCAATCGTCAGTGAATAGGAGATGCGAAATCCATGGCGCATGCCTACTCACCCGCACTCCCCTCGAAACATAAAGGGGACCAATATTCTTCAACAAATTGGACAGACCTTCCGAGCATAACAGGAACAAATATGGCGAAATTGGATCCCCCTGACGTAATCCTCTGGAAGGTATAAAACTGTCCGAGAAAACCCCGTTCACTCTGACCGAGAAGGAGACTGATGTTACGCACTTCATCACCAGGGCACACCAACTTTCAGGGAACCCGAGTGTGCGCATAATCTCCTCTAAATACCTCCACTCCACTCGATCATATGCCTTGGCCATATCAAGTTTGATTGCACAATCACCACTCTTCCCTCTCTTATTTCTCAGATAGTGAATACATTCATACGCGATCAAAACATTATCTGTAATCAGTCGTCCTGGAACGAAAGCACTTTGCTCCGGCGAGATAATATCATCCAGAATGAGCCGTAGGCGATTAGCCATCGTCTTGGAGCAAATCTTATAGAGGACATTGCACAAAGAAATAGGGCGATACTGTGACAAGTCCTGCGGGTTGCTCACCTTGGGGATAAGCACCAGCAGAGTTTTATTCACCTCCTCCGGGAGCTCGCCACCATTCAAAAACAGCAGCACCACCGTAGGAATGACACACGGCTTAACCAAATCCCAATGAGTTTGAAAGAAGCCTGCGTTGAAACCGTCCACCCCCGGTGATTTACCCGGAGCCATCTGAAAAAGTGCTTTCTCCACCTCCTCTCCTGTGAAAGGTTGCTCCAGTAGGGCGCACATATCCTGTGTCACCTTCCTCGGAACAAAATTACAGATCAACTCCGGCTGCAGCGCCTCCTGTGCAGTAAACAATTTTTGGTAAAACTCACAGGCCACCCGTTCCAAGTCCACCTGCTCCGTAAAAACCCGACCAGTTTCATCGGCAAGGGATTTGATCCTGTTGGCTCTACCCCGCGCCCTGGCCTTTGCCTGAAAGAAGGCCGTGTTCCGATCACCTTCACAGAGCCAAGAAATTCTCGAGCGCTGTCTCTCCATCACCTCCTCTCTTGCCAGGACATCATCCAACTTGGCCATGATGTCCCGCTCCTTATCCGTAGGACCACGGTACAAGGTGGTACTCCTCTCCTCCTCCAATTCTGCGCGCAGCTCACGTACTTGCTTCTTCACAGACCCAAACACCTCACGATCCCAGGACTTGAGTGAGGACTGTAAAGATGACAGAGCGTTTGCCGCTGCAGACAGATTTTCGGGGTCAGGTCCCGGATCCCAAACTCTATTCACAAACTCCATATACTCGCCGTGGTCTTTCCACATATTCTCATAGCGGAAGGGTTTAGGTTTACGGCAGCGCCGATGGGCCACTGCATCCCTTTGCCTCACCTCCACTAAGAGACCCACATGGTCCGACTCCGCAAGCGGGATATGGTACACCTCCGTCTCCCCCATCTCCACCATGAACCTGCTATCTCCCAACGCACGGTCCAGGCGGACTTTGACATTATGGTCCTCCTCTTGTTGATTGTCCCAAGTGTAGGGTAGACCGTGATAACCCAGATCAGACAACTCACAGTCGTTCACCGCATCTTGGAATGCTCTGATTTGCCATTGCTCCCTCTCTCTTCTTCCAAACTGCTCCTCGGCCGCTAGAACTTCATTAAAGTCACCCACGCACAGCCACGGGGCAGCCGACTGCGCTCTCAGAAAGCGCATCAAGTACCAGCTTTCCCGACGTCTTTCCCGTCTCGGTTCCCCATAGAAACCCGTCAATCTCCACTGCACAATCCTCAAACGATCGCATGACAACAAAACATCTATGTGTGACCTTGATTTGCTCATCTCAGCCACAATAACGTCCTGTCGCCACAACATCACCAAACCCCCACTCAGGCCCTCCGACTTCACAATGATGGCGTTAGCAAAGCCAAAGTCACGTTTCAGGCCAAGGGCTCGCTCCTCGCTCATCCTCGTCTCCATCAGAAACACCACCTCGGGTCTACGTTCCTCCACCAAATGGCGGAGTTCTTGAACTGCCTCGGGCCGCCCACAGCCCCGGCAATTCACACTTAGGAGATTCATGGCTCCCGGCGGGGGCTGTCCTCCGCAGCCGCCGCCGATCTTCCATGGGAGATAGAACCACGCCTTTGCTTCTTCTGCAACTTCTCAATCATGCTGCTGCCATTGCTAGTAGCCTCAGTGTCAATCTGGTTCACCCTGGCGCTCACCAGCCCTGACGGTACCATGGCAGTCGACCCCTCCAGGGGGCTATTGAGATCAAGAGACTGCCCGGTGGAGGAAGCTCCCTTCTTCTTCCTCTTCCGGTCCTGACGTCCCCCCTCAACTCCCCTCGAAACCAGCTCCCTGTACGCACCACCACCAGCACCAGAGGCGGTGTGCGTCGCGGGTTCGCGCTTCTGTTTAGATGGCGATTCCACCTCAGGCTCCTCATCATCTCCATCATCATCACCCTGAGAACTCCTTGTTTGTTCAGCACGGGAGCCTGACTCGCGTTCCCCCGAGCGACTATAGTAGCTCGGTGTTTTTGATGCAGCTGACGCCCTGCTGCCAAAGGAAGCCGCTGCCGCCTCGGCAAAAGGCTGAATACGACGGCGCTTCTCCTCAGGGGCTCTCAACTGGACATCATACGGCAGCTTGCCTTCATCGTTGCGCTCTGCTGGATGCAAACACTCATAATCCGAGTGCCCCATCTTGCCACAGTGAAAACAAATGTAAGGCAACTTTTCATACTGAGCTTGGAACCAACACGGTTCCTCATTCTTGTTCACCCTCATCAGGATCCCTCTTCTGATCGGCTTCTCAATCTCTATAGCGACCCGAGCCCGCAGGAAAGCCCCACTGGCTTTGCCATCATTGTCCACGTCCATCTTAATAACCTGGCCGATCATCCCCATTGTTCTTGAACCTCTTGATCTGTTCATCCAACCCAAAGGAAGGTCTAGAATCCGAGCCCAGATCTCCATACGATCAAAAACAATTTCTGACGGCGAAAGTTTCTCATCATACTCCTTCAGTAAAAGAGCATACTTCCCCACCATCCAAGGCGACCCAAGCAGAACCCTCTCCCGATCACGGGCGCTGCCGAAATCCGCCACGAAGAGGTTATCTCCTTTCTCTCCGATTGATCTCAACTTAAACCCCACCGGGTTGCCCCAAGCAGGTTTCATGGCCGATCGAACCGTGCTGGCGTGCACAGGCACCGGCGAGAGAACCTTACCCACCAGCGCAAGTTCTGGCGGCGCAGGTGGCGTCGTCTCCTCATCATCATCGTTTAATTCCATCACGGCACCCTCCTCCTCAGTGAGATGGAGCTTCCGGAGGAGATCTTCAACATTGGAGTTAGGGCCAAGCCCTTTCCCCTTCTCACTGCCCGCGATCCCGACATCGCGATCGATCAGGGGGCAAAACTCGTGTGCGCTGCGCTGATCACTGCACAGCCACAAAAAAGACAGAACCCAACCAAGGTGGACCTAAGCGGCGAACCCTAGGGGTAGTGCGCGTCGAGGGCGCCTTAACGGCTAACCAACGATATGCTGTTGGCCGTCTCCACACTGCAGTGGTGGAAGACGGGGCGTGGACGCCGAAGCCGCAGTGGCCGCTGGCGTTGCGAGATCAAGATCGCCGGCGCGGCGATCTAGATCGAGGTTGGATTCTGCGTCGCCTCCCTGATCGCCAAAACAGACGATCCGGAAAATACGGAGCTAAACATCGTGTGTGAGACTACGTTTGCGATTTGGTTTGTTTAACCGAGAAAACGAGTTGGTCAAGTGGCTTCCTTGCCCAAAACACAGTCCTCAAGTGTCGCGTTATTCTTTCGTTAGATGAAGCCACAACTAATTCTACAAGTATCTACAACAACCTATGGGACCACTATTATTTATGACATGTCTACTTGGTGAACCATAAGGAAGCACTAGAGCAGCCCAAACGCACCTGGCCATATGCCTCAGTTTACACCACCCTCTCTGAAGTTCCAACTAAAAACTTCCGGTAGAAAAAAAAAAGAAAACATGAATAAATTTGAAGACGTAGATATGTGATAACGATTTTACAATATGATGATCCAGTTTCTTGATAGATAAGGAGCTATTATTTTATTGATATACAATTTTTTTTTGTGTAAATACACGAGCTCTTGTATTTCTGCACATTGAAATCCAATTTGTTACTGAACTAGATGGCATAGTGGGTGATGTTAACGACATCCTCGGGCCTGGCAGGCGGATGGGTCTTGTTCCTCACGCGCAGCTGCTGGTACTCCTTGTACAGGAACCTTCTGTATCGCGGCGCCTCGCCGATCTTGGCCGTGAACTCCGGCAGCGGTTCGACCCACTTGTCGCCGTGCAGGTTGAAGAAAAAGGCGAACGAATGCCTGTGCACAGGTTTTCTCACCACCCGGTGCGTCGCGCTCTTCAGCTTGTTGTTGCTCAGCACCTGCATTGGGGAAAAAGGGGACATTTTCGTTACGGGCCCATCGCGTATTTGTGTGGAGTTGCTTATCCTGCATTCCTGCTCTTCAGCTTTACCTGTATGACATCGCCGATGTTGACGATGATGCTGCCACCGACGGGCTCCGCCGGTACCCAGTGGTCGTCGGTGAGGACCTCGAGGCCCCCGACGTCGTCCTGGAAGATGAAGGTGATGCAGTTGCCGTCCTCGTGCTCACTTAGGCCGACATTCTCCTCCTCCGTCGCCGGGAAGTAGCGCTTTGCCGTCATGTGGTCGAAGCCGCGGTCGTCGTTGTAGTCCTTGAGGAAGCCCGGCGGGAGGCCCATGCACTCGTTCAGGATGTCTTGGATGAGCAACCCCAGCTCGGTGAGCTTGGCATGGCACTCTTCCACGGTCTCTTTGAAGATGTCGGGATGTGACACATGGATGACGAGATCAATTTCTAGTTATGGAGCTTCTTTAGTTTTATCCTAAGAAACAATCCAAGTTTTTTCGCGCCGTTCGATGAAATCAAATGCTCTTGGTGGGAGAGACTAGAGGGTAGGACTTCACCCACCACGCTGACTTCCTTAAACCCACTCAAACTGGCTTCTGCTTCTTCACTTGCTGAAGCCACCAAACATGGTTTTACTGGCTTAATATGTCCCCTAGTTCATCATTTACATCATTTTATAGACATGGGCCTCCATCTATGGTCTAATTTATGTTCAATTTTCTTGCACGAGCAAATGCCAGTGCTTCCGTGTGTGCGCGCGCGCTTTCGTGAATGTGTGGTTGGTGTATCTACCACGTGCATGATTTTGTTATTGCAATAACATTTGCATCACCGGCCCCACAGCCACCCCTCTCATTTGGGATTTCGCTAATCCCTGCAAAAGTAAGCGACCTGATTCAATTCACTAACCGCAATGTCATGGTGTCACCCATATTTGTTCTCTTTAAAAACTTCTCAAATACCTCTTGCTACTTTTGCAAAAAAAAAAAAAAAAAAAAAAAATTCAAAATTTTCCAAAGAGTATAGAAGTTATATTCTCATATGTTTTCCAAAGAAAAATCAAAAGCTCTTTCCAAACATGATCCACATAAACTTTGACACGATATTTGAAAAAAAAAACTTTTAGAAAAAATGCCTTTTAATTTTTGGAGGACAGGTTGGGAAAGAGAAAGCGAAGTGATGATGTGTTAAGAAAGTTGTTCATCTAAAAACCAAAGGGAAACACATCAAGAAGTGTGGACTGTGGTCAATATTAACAACCGAATTTGAATTTGAATGTATGCGTGCGCACCTTACAGTTTTGCTTGGGCCTTGCATTGGGGTATTTTTAAAAGAGGGTCGTGCAAACACTGGTAACGAAGATAAGTAGTAAATCCGAATCTTGTAATTGCTTCGATGTTACTATTCGACAACACAAAACGTCAACAAGGACGACGTGATTTTTTTGGCATTCGAAAACTGACCTGAATCCTGCAGGCTCGGCGGGGTACGTGTTGAGGCCGAGCTTGGGATCAAACACCACCAGGTACTCGTTCTTGTCGGCCGACTGCGCCGGCTGCCGCCCGTAACCAGTTGGGACTGGGCGAGCTCGAGGCGCCTTGGAACCCTCGGCCGGCCGGACCTTGGCCTTCTCCTCGTCCGGCAGCGAGAAGAACGCGGCCGACAGCTCCAGCGCGCGCGCCATGAGCTCCACCGGCACGCCGTGGTTGATGGCGCGGAAGAAGCCGTGCGTGTGGCATGCCTGGCGCACGGCCTCGATGGCGCCGGCGGTGCCGCCCTTGCCGTCCTCGGTGAAGAAAGGCGCCAGGTCAACCACGGGGAGCTCGCCGCTAACCGCCATGGCACTGGTAAAATATGCATATGCCCACACGTGACGTGCATATGCATATGCTCTGGTATCATTTGTTCACGGCGGCTCCGCCTCCACTAGACCACTAGTACTTGACAAAACAAAATGCCATTAGGGCAGCTCTAACGCACCCACTTGGCTACCTAAAAATTTTCGGTAGAGAGAATTTTTTTTTTCCAGAAAACATGAAGAGATTCCAAATCAGATCAACCTACCCCAAATTCGATAAATTAGAACCATGCCTGATGCCTCTGTCAATAAGCTGCATAGCATAGCAGCTCGGCTGGCAACAGTAATACATGAACAACTTGTAATGGTCATTCATCCATATGCATTCCAATCCAACTCAAAACAGGGCAGGTCCCAGAAGTTTCTCTCTGGTACAGAAGATTGCGGGTAACATCAAGTTTAAACTTGTCAAACACAGACTCCATGAATTTCATTGCAACGAGCAGTTAGATATTGATCACAGAACAGAATCTCACCAGAGGAAACATATAGCCATATAGGGACTGCCACGTCGAGCACGAATGCATCATACTTAACTAGTTAACCACTCGCAAGTAGCAAGTTCTTACAGGAAAACTGTTTTTGACATGCATAATGACTCATGTCAAATGTTATTTTACTCATTTACAGACTCAGAACTACAAAGATCAATGATAGAAAATAGCCTCCAAAATTAGCTCATGTAGCCGCACATCTCACTCAGTTTCACTTGAGAACAAGCTTGGCGACCTGGTGATTATGTCATTTGCCTCAGGTAGCGGCGAATCCTTTGCATCAGCTGCATACAGTATCTTCCGAATCGCCTTAGTCATCTGTCACAATAAAGTTCAGGTCAGTATTATCACCTAAAAAGAATTAAACGTGAGCAAAGCAATTCAAAATCATCTTACCACCCCCAAATTATTCAGATCCTGAATCATATGAGATGCAAAGGAAATGGTACTCACACACTCACACCATGGTCCAGCCAAAAAATTGCAAAGATCTGAGTGATTGTAGCACAATTGTAGAAGATTGGCATATTACATATAAGGATTTAACAGTCAATTCTACTTTGTACTTTGCTACTTGTTACATGAGCAATTAGAGCTGTGTGAAGGGAACCATAATTAACATTTCTTAACTGAAGCCATAACGGGTTAGTGAAAAGGGTTTGCTGGTATCCTAATTTTCAAGAAGCATGATTGTGTATGGGTTTGTTGGCATCCCAGATAAAATTCTTGGTCAACAGTCAATTCTACTTTGTACTTTGCTACTTGTTACAGGAGCAATTGAAGCTGTGAGAAGGGAACCATAATTATCATTTCTTAACTGAAGCCATAAGGGGTAAGTGAACAGGGTTTGCTGGTATCCTAATTCTCAAGAAGCATGATTGTGTATAGGTTTGTTGGCATCCCAGATAAAATTATTGGTCAACCAGATGAGAATATTAGTCTCTATAAACATAGTAATTCAGAAACTGTTGCTCTAGAACACAGGTCATAACATCAAACCAGTAAACATGTGCAAATTGTAAACATGGAAATTTAATAGAGTTTATACCGGTAGATGCTCTAACTCAGGCCGTTGACACAGTATTTCAATATCACGCAACTTCGAGAAATAGAAGTCTCTTTCTTTTTCAGTACTATCAACAGAAACTTTCAGGTCTGCAACCTGCAATTCAACAAATAAAGTAGACATCAAGTGGCAGCTATGATGAATTCAATGTCACTACCTCACAAGTATGAGAATGCCTCCAATACTACTGTTGTGAACTACTGCACAGGATGGCTTGAATATAGATTAAATCAGACAGGATGACATCAAGTAGGCTAAATCTATCAACAGAACAAAATGTAAGTCTCCATTCCTGTTTTAATGTGGAGTGTCCATAAATTAAATCAGCAACCATAATTACATAGTCCATACCTTTTCAGACAGCTTCTGATTCTGTTCTATGTAATGCTCTTCAGAAAAAGTGTTACATACTTTTCCAACTCCAGGGCCTATACATAATTGGTTTAGAATGGAGATATTAATAACACACAGAAGCATTAAAAAAGGTGAACATTACAACATCCCTAAGCAGATTATATTGTGCAGAAAGACTATCTATGTTTATGTAAAAGAAAAAATAGGCTGATAGATCAAATAGACAAGCACTTAAATCAAACATCAGATAGACAAAGCACCTCCATCTGCTGAATCAGAACCAGAAAGCCTATTGGCTTGGAGTGATTTGGATTGCTTATTGGAACCCTTTGAGCCACGTTCTTTGCATCCCTTAGACCTCCTTTCCACAGGATTGTAGTTTCTGGAACAAGAACATAATTTTCTCACATTGGTCAGGAACAACATTTTATTACAGTCAAACATACATAATACAGATTCAAGGCACGTACTCGTTCATGATTCCACCATTCACAGAATCACAATATCTTTTCAACCACTGAAGAAACTCCAAATTGTCTAATGGCCGTCCTTTCACAAGCTTGTTGACCTCAATATTCTGCATGGCAAAACCAATCATTAATAAAAGCAAGAAAGAACTTTCTGTGCTGCTAGAAATTATAGCAGAAGGATACAGATGAACCACTCTTAGGTCCAATTGTGTCAAAAAAAGAGCCGTAAATCATTTAGCATGCCAGCAGCATAAGTTTACTGTGTCTTTTGTGGCAGTAGAACAAATTGCACCTACTCTCGTTGTATTATATAAGGTTTCCCAATCAAATTTTCAACTGGAAACAACCACCACTATTTTATCTTGCACAACCTAATCACAGTATCAGAAAAATGGTACTTCTGTTCAGTGTCCTAATAGCATGCCAACCAACCAGATTCTCCTACTTTGTACCACTGCTGCACAACCAACGCTGCATTCTGTAGACTCTATTATTTACACATGCAAGAGCTAAATTTCAATTAACTTTGAACTTCAACTCGCCATACATAGCACAAGCATAATTTTAGTAATTGGAAGGTCATGCATCAAATTTCTTAAACCAGTATTCTTGTTTCATTTAAGTTAAACATACCACCAGAAGTTAGCATTGAAGCAGTAAAGCCAAACTATTATGCATAAACATTCTTTTCAGTTTTCACGAATGTAGACACAAGAAAACCAGAAATGATTCCTATGAATTGACATGCATCATGCTTGGAATCAAATTGCAGCGCTGCAGACTCGAATTTACATTTAGAAGAGCTAAATCTCAGAATCCTTTCAACTCCATCTCACTGTACACAACAATGTGCATAATTTTTGTGATCAGTACATATTGTCCTTATTTTTTTAGATATAAGATTTCCCAATCAAATTTTCAATGAAAAACAACCACCATTATTATACCTAGCACAACCTAATCACGGTATCAAAACAGCAGCGCTGGACTCTATTATTAACAGAATACATATAAGAGCGAAATTTCAATTCCCTTTGAACTCCAACTCACTCTGGACAGCACAAAGTCACAAACTAATTTCAGTGATGATCAGTACATTGGAAGGTTATGCATCAAATTTCTTATACCACTATTCCTGTCTCATTGAACTTAAAAATACCACCAGAAGCTACCGCTGAAGCAGTGAAGCCAATCTACCAATTCTTTTCAGTTTTCACCAATGACAAACAAGAAGACCATAGACAATTTCCATGGATTGAAATGAATCAAGTACACAATCAAACAGCAGCACTGCAAACTCCAATGTACATTAGAAGAGCTAAATCTCAGTTTCCTTCGACCTTCATGTTGCTGTACACCACAACGAACATCATTTTGGTAATCAAATGGAACATAATGCGGCAAAAACCTAACAGTACAATGATACAGCCATTCCAAATTGGAACCAGAAGCTACCAAAGAAGCAATAGGTTGACACACACATCCTTTTCACCAATGTCAAGCACAGCATCAAACACATATCCGCGGATCGAAATGCAATGGGTCGACAGCCAGTACCTTGCCAATACGCAGCTTGTTGAACACGTCCTGAAGAACCTTGTAGTTCTGGATCATGTCATACTCTGTCTTCGCATCGAAATTGACCTGCAAACCCGCACACAGAAGACAACCGTTACAATCAATCAGACAACCTAACACCCCCTGTCTGCACCTAAGTACAGACCAATCAAGTGTCGCGGTTCGGAAGAATCGGAACCAACCTTATGCATCGGCACCACTCCCGGGTGAACCATATCCATGAGCTGGCACTGCACGGCCCCAGACGCCGCCTGCAGGAATCAACACAAAATTCCGCGTCACGCCACACAAATCCTCTCGTATCCAGGCCATACAATAAAATCCACTCGCACGAACAGGAGACTACAATCCTCGCGAACAGATCAAAACCCTAAACCTCGATACCCCAACCAAATCGAAATCGAACCGAACAAGCGAGACCAAAACGGGGGAATGGGGGGAACGAGAGCAGGGCCTGACCTCCTCGACCTTGGCGAGGGAGAGCTGGAGCGTCGCATTGATCCAGTGCAGGATCTCGCCCCTGCCGACGAAGTAGGCGCCGTCCATGATCCCGATGCTCGCCACCGCCGCCGCCATCGCCTTCCTCTCCTCTCCTCCCCACCGCTCGCGAGCTGCGCAACAACTTTTCGAAACGAAACGGCGGCGGCGGAGCTGGGCGTGCGTTTCGCGTGCGGGTTTTGGAGGCTTGCTCGCGTCGGGTCACCCTTAAGTAACCTCACCACGGGCTGCCTTTTTCCTCCCGTTTGAATCGCTCTGGAGCGAGGAACGTTGGCGTGGTGCGGCGGTGACGGGACCTCCGAAATTCGAAATGGCGGGGGTGGGCCCGGCCGCCTTTACTGGCCCGGCTCTCGTCCGTGGAAGTGCCGGCCCCCCGCACGGATCGACACGGCGCTGTCCCGCTGAGGGGTGGGTCCGTCTCTGAACCGCGGTGGATCCCGCGCTGCCGGTCCGTTAGGCAGTGACGTCGTTGTCACCGACTCGTGGGGCCGCGCTCCTGCATCTGGCCATTTATGATGCGGGTAGTCTGGTCGCGTCACGGGCCCGGCCGTGGATGGGCCTGCGTCATTTACGCTTGTGGGCCGGCCTGCGAGCCTGAGGGCTTTGGGACCCAGCTGGAGATGGACTGTGGACTGGGAAATTGTAGTGTACTGGGCCGGCATCTCGTGGCTACTCTACTTATTTCCCACGAATATTCGTGGGGTTCGGTTTGCTATACGAGTATATGACCATGTGCTGCTGGTGACCATTGAATTGGTGCTGCTGGTGTCATGTGTGGTGTGTACTGGTGTCTGGTGAGTTTTGTGAAACCCATGAAAACGTTCATCAGGAGCAGCCGGTCAACCTATACAGTATTTATGCAGAGACATCAGGACCTGTAGTACTAGTAGATGAAAATATGGAATGAAAAGAAATAAAGCTCCAAAAAAGGCCGCTGCTTTTCAGTTTTCATCGTGTCTGTCCCGCCCGACACGATCGTCCATGACGGCGAGCCCCAAAAGACTGCTAGCTGCTCGCGCGCGCGGCGCTCCCCAGCTCGATCCCGCGCGACATGGATGACTGGTACTGTAGATCACGTTCCGATTCGGTGTCATCCGATCCTCTAGTGCTGTGTCGTCGTCCCATCATCGTCATGGTCGTGCAGACGTCCGTCCACGGAGGGACGACAACAGAGAGGAATGCGTACAACCGCCCTGGGCCCGCGCGCGCGCGCCGTGCTTGCACCGCGACTCAGCGAGCAAGGTGCACCCGGCACCGGCACTCCGGCAGGCAGGCTCTCGCGAGCACGGAACAGGCGGAACAGTGGATCAGAACACAACAGGCGAGCGAGCATCCGACACAGCAGATTGGACGCACGTCACACACGCAACACATCTGCCTAATCTGAACAGTCTCGCCAACAGCGACTAGTACGTACGACCACTGTCGTCCATTGCCAGAGACTTCGTGACACTCTTTGGTTACCGTGCAAAGGCTGTCAAATCGCCGCACTTTTATCCTTGATCCGGGGCTCTTGCTCCAGACCCTTCTCTTCGGCCCCATCTTAATTAACCAGCAATAATCCAACGTGCATGCATTTGCAAATGGCTGACGGTCAGATAGCGCAATGATGCTGTCTATCTTGAGGCTAAAATTAGTTTAACGGCGATGCTAGCATCAGGAGATTAAATTAATGTACTAGCGGCGCTGCACACACACAGCTCGGAGCTTTGTTGGCTTTTCCCTGACCTTTTCTGCCCGCCAGGCATATGCGAGGAGCAGTGGTTGGGATGTTGCATGGAAGCCAGGTACGTCGGCGTGGGTGCAGATCGATCGAGACCTGACCCCGGCCATCTATCTAGTCCAGCTTAATCCTCGACATCGCAGGGGGACCAGCCATGAAACATACGGCGCGTACTCTATTCCCGCGGAGGATCATGCCTCCCACGAACCCTAATCATGCACGGGCTTACCTTAAAGCTACTATACTCCTATATATGCTAGTACAAAAGCAAGGCTGGCTAATCCATCCTTCTGCCTCGAGTGAGGCTCGGTGCGAAGAGAGCGTGCACGCAGTGGTAGGCTGGATGGATTAATTAATATAATGAAATGAAATAATGGCCTAAACATTATTCAACTTGTGCAGGATTACCCAACCAAATCAGCGCTGTCATGTGCGTGCCCAACGTACTCGTACGCGCACGCATTTCATACTCCAAAATGGCACCTCCTTTTGATCTTTTCCATCGTGTCGTTCCTACTCTCCTGCTGTACACACTTGTACAGGTAGACAGCAGTGTATGGTCGAATGCTTTGCCGCTGCTAGTACCTTCCAAGCAGATGCGCACGACGAGATCGATCGGGTGGGTTAAGCCAGCAAGACGACGACGAAGTCCTAGCTGAAGCTGATACAGGGAGAGCCGAGAAAATCGGGCAGGGCATGGGTGGGCCGAGAGACATCAGATGTGCGTGCGAGTCCTTTCGAAAAGGAATTGGTGCGGCACTAGCACGGCTGCACGGGCACGACAACTATTCGCATCGCGGGCACGACAACTATTCGCATCGACTGGCTGCTTTTGGTGGCAGCAGACAGACAGGGTGTCGTGTGTCGTCCAGGACGCACAAGGGAGCGCCGCAGCCATTTTTTTACTGATCTCCTCATCGTCATCGTCATCGACACCCTCCGGTGAGCTTGAAAGATCAAAGAAAGCAGGAAGGGAGGAGAGAGGAAAAACAAAGAAGGAAGAAGGAAAAACAAACCGGCTTTATCAGCGTATCTGTTCCTCCCTGTAAAGTGACGCGTGCCCATGCACAGCTCGCAAACATGGGAGGCACTGACGCTCCAACAAGATACTACTGTGTGGCAGCAGTTTTTGTTATTAATATTATTATTATACACTATAAAGTGTACACTATCGATGTGAGTTGTAAATTTTGTGAAACCTGCTCCAATCATTTCTGCAATCTGGACATTCTGCCAGACAGCCAGAGCCATACTTGAGTAGAGTACTCCTTCAGACGAAGCAGGGTCGTTATTGTTTAGTAACTACTTTCCGCCCGCGTTTTCTCTACTCGACAATTGACACTAACTTTATATTGTATCAATTTGGTTATTTTAGCGTGTCTTCTTTACAAAAAAAGATTCAGATACTTTCAATAACCATGTTAAATGATTTGTGTCCGAGCATACATTAGCAAACCTTTTTCATTTTAATGTTTACGTTTTCATTTGTCAAGAAAAAATTTAAATAGTTTTGTTTATTTGTTTGCTGTATTGTTCACTATCAATGCGCCGTAATAGATTTTTAAATATTCTGGACAAATTAGTAGATCTTGAATACAATATTTTGGACTAGGTAGAATAAATTAGTAGAACAAAGTACGGTCAATGTTAGAGGAGTGATCTACGTCATTTTGATTTGGGTCACATCATGGATCAGAACCGCTTGAAACACCTTCCCGTTTTTCTCCTGAATTTACAGGCGACCAAGGCAAACTCCGCTCGATAGTACTACTGTATTACAAGTAAGCAGGAACAACCAGTCAAACATGGCATAACACAGCAGCACGTAACTGTACCATAGAGTGATAGCACAAGTTCAAAAATATTCTGGCCGTAGTAAACAGCAGGAACAACACACAAGTCATCATCTGTACCAGTTGGTGATTTGGACGGGCTACTTAGATCAGAAGCGCTGTCAGCACGAGGGAATAATCAGTGGGGGGAAATGCTAGCGTAGCCGTCAACGTCGTGATCGACAAACCAAATCCCGGCCGAGTACTCGACCGACGACCGATCCATCCGCTGAACAGAAAGATACCGACGCATGGCACGGACAGTCAAAAAGGGTCTCCATCCGTCAGTTGGATAGCAGCCCAGCCTTGTTTAGTGTTGTGTCAAATTTTGCTTTCGCGCGGTTCAAAGATCCCCCACGGTGAGGAAAGCGGCTGCTCAGTTTATCCTGCCAATGCAAGCTAGTGGTCGTCGTCGTGCTTTAATCGTCTTTTGGAAAAAAAAAAATCTTCTTGTACGAGTAGTAGTATACAGAATGTTGCAGGTGCCCTGGTCGTGCTCTACGGCGTCAGTTAACCTTACCTTTCAGTGCCTGTCAAAAGTTTTTGATTCACAATCCTGATTGGGGATTTCGCGATTAGTCTAGTGTAAAGAACGCTTGCGCCCACGTGGAGCCACCATTATTTTAGCTCGCGTGCGGCCCTGTGGACGGGCACCGGGCACGGCACACTTTCTGTGAGCCGCCCGCCATCATCAGCACTAGCCTAGCAGCTCGCTCCCGATCGAGCTCGTCGTACTGGCGACACCTTCGTTTGCTTTTACAGTACATGGACGTGTGCTAAAACAGCTGTGTAGTACGTGTACAGTATGGCACGTCACGTATCGTACGTTGGTCGCTTTGGCAGTTGGCACCTGCGATGAAGCTGCATCGTCGCGTGGCGTGGCGTCAGTTAACACTACTGCCCGGTGTCGGCTCGGCTCTCACAACCTCGCATCCTGCCATGGTTTTAGTTTGTCGCGTGCCATGGTTTTGGTTTGTCGCGTCGGCCACGGTTCCGTGATCCCAAACAACAAATACGTGTGCGTGCTCTGGCGCTCTGGCCCGTTTCGTGCTCGACGGACGACGGTGAGGACCTGGACCGCGACGAACTGGCCAGTGTCTTAAACGAGCTGTCTGGCCCGTTCCGTGCCCGACGGACGACGGCGAGGACCGCGACGAACTGGGCCGTGTCTTGACGAGGGTGCACAACGGTAGGGTGTACTACTACCTCGGCTGAGTGTACGGTGTACCTCGGCCGAGCGTGTGATTCGATCGGACGAGCCACATTGATCACCCACAGTAACGGAGTACGATCTGCTACTAGCTACCCAGCCTAGGATCTGACGCTCTGGAAGGCCGGGACGGCACTTCCATTGCTGCTCGCGTGCGCGTGCGAAGGCGCGGCATTTCTGCCTGCCCCGTTCGTCTGTCCGTCCGGGTCCGCGCCATCGACGCCCAGCTGCCTTTTTCGCCGCCCGCCTGCCATGCCGGCCGTTCGCCGATGCCAGGCAAATTAAACACGCCTGCCCGCGCTGCCGCGCAGCGCAGAGCGTCGGAGCCGGCTTCGCTTCTCCTCATCGTTCGCCAAGTTGCCATAGGCCAAACGGGAGGGACCGGACGGCAGGGAGCGGGAGCGGAGGCCACACCACAGGGACCAGCCGGCCACGGCACATGGGCGGAGGCGCGGAGCGCCGTGAACCTGAACGCTGGGGAATCACAGCACAGGCAGGCGACCTGTGCTTGCCTGCGTGCTACTAGTAGCAGTCTCAGACTATCCGCACTCATGGAACTCTATTTTCATCCCTCTAAAGGAATATTCTGTCCTGGTCAGCCAGATTCCTTACTCTATCCAACTTTCTCCCGCATTCATCCACCCTTTACAGTTTACTCTATACCAAATATGGGACCCACTTATTAATATTTTAGCCTTTTCTTTTTTTCTCTTTCCTTTTCTTCCCTTTTCCCCTCTCTTTCCTCTTCCTTTTTCCCCCTCTCTTCCTTATCCTATTCGACCGCACGGCCCCGTCCTCCGCCGCGCCGGTGGCCATGGCCGGCTCCCTCCTCCTGCTCTCTGCTCCCTCCGGCGGCGGGGCTCGCAGCGAGCTCACCCGCGCGGCTGGTGCGTCCATGGCGGAGGCGACCTCGGAGGCGGAGCCCGGCGGCGAGCTCGCCCATCCTCGTCCACATCCATGGCGAGCCCGGCCGCGACGCTCGTCCTCCATGTCCGCGTCCACCGCGCCAGAATTGAATCGAGCGGGACGGGGCGGCCGGCTCGCGCTCCATGTCCGCGTCCATGGCGGCCCTCCTCGAGCCCCCTCCTCATCTTCATCTTCCTCGCCCGGCGGAGCTCCCTGGCCCGGCGCGGCGGAGCTCCGGGGACCAGCAGCGGCGCCGGCCATGGTGGAGGGTCGAGCTGGCGGCGTCCTGTCCGGAGAGGTGGATCCCCCGGCCTTCCTCCTCTCCGCCGGCGAGCGCGCGCGCGGGGGCCCCGGCTCCCTCTCCGGCGCGCGGCGAGCTCAGCGCCCGGAGAAGCTCTGGGCCGCGCCGGCGGCCTCCCTCGCGCAGCGGTCCCTCCCCGATCTGCCTCCTCCGGGCGAGGGGGTGCGGGCCATGGCGGCTTCCGGCAGAGGCTCCGGCCATGGTGGCCTCCTCCGTCTTCGCGCGAGCATGGAGCAGGGGCAGCACCGCCGGAGCCGAGGTCGCGCAGCCCCCGTCCTCCACCTTCCGCCACCGACGCCGCCTCGCTGCTCCGTCTCCGTGGCCCTCCTCGGCGGCTCCCATCTCCCCCGGCGTTGGCGCGCGGTGGCGAGCTCGTGCCGGCTCTGGCAGCACCTTCTCCTCCCCGCTGCTCCCCTGCGTGGCCCGTCCTTTCTCTCTCCTCGAGGGGCCCGCGATGTCCTTTGCGTTCCATGCCGTACTCACGCAAATTTGCCGGTCGGAGGTCTGAACGCAAGCTTTTGCGGAACCGTTGCGTACGCCGCTGCAGCAAATTCGATACGCAAAAGCCTTTTGCGTAAGGGGTTGAGTTCCCCAGTGCAGCTGGTCTCAGGAATCAGGACTGCTGCCCTGGTCCACCGGCACCGGCTCGCCTCGAGTCGTCTCCTCCTCTCACTCTCTCTCCTCTTTATTTTATTTCACTCCTCCCCATGCGCTGCCTGCGGGGGTGCGGCTGCGCCCGACGGTGGCGTCACCGCCAGTCACCCCAAGAAGCCGTGGTCAACTCATACCTGCGATTAACGAGGACTCTTGTCTCATTGCTCCTGTCGCTGGCTCGTGTCATCGTGTGGCCGTTTTCCCTTCACCAATCAACCGCACTGCTAATTTAGCCGTCCGTTTCTTTTCGCGAGCTGGTGAAGTTTGTAGTTCGTTGTAACAGCGCGTTTGTTCCTAAACGAACTGCGCCTGGCGGCGCCATACTATGTGATTGTGAAATCGGACGTCACAGTTGTGGTGGAAAAATAAACTACAAATGTTATATCTGTCTAACCAGATTTTAAAACGCACACGCTTCTTATACTATCTTAAAGTCACTTTAGATGAGAAAGAGATTTTAAGAATTGACTACTTAACAGTCTATCTCATCCAACCAGTAATCTTCTTCAATAATTGCATCCTCCATATGGTCTTCAAGGCTAGCTAAGAAGATTATCTTTATCCAACCAGATTAGATAACGGGACATGAAATCGAAGATCCTAGATTCTTATATAATCTTATAATTAAACTTGATGTAGCTAAAATCCGATAATAGATGGAGAAAGGCCATTATGTCCTATTGTCTTATTCATTTCCATCACAAGACAACTTATTATGGAAAACTTACGTTCAGTTTACAGATGTAATTAAATAATCTCATATTATTGTTTTACTATCCAGTTCTATTTTCCATATCAATAATCTAGTCTAGACTAATACGATCTTGCTATCAATTACTTTACCGCCTCTATTACTATTTTTTTACTCCAACCAACCACATTACTCCATCTCTCTCATCTCTCACCTTTGGCCCCTTGTTATTCCTACTTGATGCCAAGCACCGCTACATCCTTCACGCCCAACTTTCTTTTCATCTCTACCGCTACTGGTTCCCACCGCTAGAGATGCAAGCGGATTTCTCTATATAAACGTACAAATAGGCTTAATTTTTGTGGGTTATGCAAAAAGTCTTGCAAAATTAAGTCTATTCACACTTTCACAGGTTTATGGACAAACAAGCTTGCATTCCTACCCACCATGGATTTACTACTACACGTGTTTTTTGTTGATCGGCCTTACCTCTATGCTTTCATCCAAACCTAACTTCTTTGCTAAAAAAATACCTCATACATGCGGCACCAACAAACCACTTCTAGCAATGGGTTCTCTATCCATCTCTCTATGCTGGAGGTTACAAGGAAGCCCAAAGCTAATAATCATATATTGCCAATCCTAATTCTTGCCCGAACACTAAGGTGGAGAGTGAAGAAAAAAAAACTCTAGTGTTAATAAAAGAGGTTAAGAATGGAATGCCAAGTTATAACTTATGCAAGATGTTATCTACATCTTCAATTAAGTACAAAATGTTCTTATCGCAGTTTTTGACTCACCAAACCCGTGGTAATTATTTTTTTACAAAACTAACCTTAAAAAATCTGCAAATTGCAATCCAGGTGAAGAAAGCGGGGGCCTTTTACCCGTATATCCCTAAAAAAGTTGCTCCGTTCCTCCATGCCACTAAAAAGTTGGTGATACCTACATGCCCAACTTGAACTTCGTTTTGTCCCACACGCCACTCCGTCCCCATTCCGTCGAGTTGTCGCCGTTTGGTTGTTCTTACATATGGGCCCAAGTATTACAAATGACCGTTTTGCCCCCCTGTATTGATACTGGGGAGACGCTGCCCCCTCTCTCTCTCTGTCTCTCTTATCCCCTCACTCCCCCACTCCCCATCCCGTGTTGAGCGCTAGCGGCGGCGGAACCCTAGCGGCGGCGCACCGGGCACTGCTGCTGCGGGAGTTTGCGGGCGGAGATAGGAGAAGGTGGAGGCGACGACCCGTGCCTCTGAATGGAGTAGTGGATCGATCCGTCTGCTCATGTCTCCGGCGAGCAAGGGCATCGGCGAGCGGCCCGATTCAGTTCGCGGCGGGTGAGTGCGCTGCTTCCCCTCCCCCTCCTCTTTTTTGCCTGTGTCTTAGTTGACCTAGGTTTGATTGCCCACCCTTGCTTCCCTGCCTTTGCCTGCATTTGATTTCTTCTTGTTGTTCGTTTGTAGGATGGATGACACGGACAGTAGGTACAACATAGAAATCAGGATAGTTTCTCGTGGTCCTTGGTATGGCTTGAGCAAAGTTGTGGATGCTGACCGCATCAACCTGAGAGACTTTATTGATGAAGTTGTTGAGAAGACTCCCCCTGGCTACCTTGAGTTAGTGAAAGTTTACTATTTTGCGTTGGATAGGAAGGTCAACATCGAGCTAAGCACTGACCAAGACTTGCTTCACATGTTTGAAAAACACTCACTCTCCAAATGCTACTTTGTGACGTTTGCTTACTACAAGGCTGATGCTGGCCCACCTCCAATTCCACTATGGGAAATTGGTACCAGTGAAAACCTCTCTGTTGAACCCCCATTCACCCCTACAAATGGTTGCCCAAGTGTAGGAGAACCAAGCAACAGCACACAGTCCCACAGTCAGTCTCACAGTCAGTCTCGCACTCAGTCTCATACTGAAGCTGATGAACCTGAATTCCTTGCTAACCCATACCCAGAGAATGAGCATGTGGGTGTTGATGATGAAGTGTTGTATCTTGATTTGGGTCCTAAGCAGCCACCACCACCCCCAAATCCTAAACCTCCCAGCAAAGATGATGGTTCTGATGAAGAAATGTTATCTGAATCAGATGATAGTTCTTCTGATGATGGCTCTGATGATGAGATGGTTACTGATTTTGTCCCTGAAGCTATGCCTGATGCTAACTATGACAAAAAGAACCCTCCTATGACTGTAGGAACTATATATTCAGACATGGCTTCTTTTAAGATTGCTTTAGCTACTCATTGTGCTGTAAAAGAAAGGCAGTATGTGATTGATAAGAGTGATCCAGGGAGGTATAGGGTGCACTGCAAATTCAGGGATGACTACTGTTGTGGATGGAGAATTCATGCCTCAACTCTAAAGGATGGAGTAACTGTTAAGGTAATGAAACCTTTTCCTGTACTTTTGTCACATTCCTTTCCCTGTACTTTGTCAATTGTACCTGTAAAAATGATTCATGTTGCTTGCTGTTGTAGATCAAAAGGAACCCACATGACCATGATTGCCAGAGTGCTACCAGGGTTGGAGTCTGTGTAGGTATCACTCAATTTTGGGTTTGTGAAAAAGTGCTGGACTGGTTGAAAGAAGATGCCAACATTAGAATAAAAGAACTGACAAGGAGGCTGAAGGAGGAGTACAAGGTAACTGTGCCATATAGGAGAGTGTACAAAGACAAAAATTTAGCTATGGATGAGATTTATGGGCCTTGGGATAAAAGTTTTGACAACTTGTTTAGACTTAAGGCCCAGATTGAAAAATCTAGTCCTGGATCAGTTTTTATCATTGATCACCACACAATCAACAATAAAATCAGGTTCAATAGACTATTCTTTGCATTGAAACCATGTGTAGATGGCTTTCTTAGAGCATGTAGGCCATATCTTGCAGTAGATAGTACTTTTCTGTATGGAAGGTTCAAAGGACAGTTGTGTATAGCCTGTGCAGTAGATGGCCATAACTGGATGTATCCAGTGGCAGTAGGTGTCATTGATTCAGAGACCAATGATAATTGGGTGTGGTTCATGGAGAGGTTGAAGGAGGTAATTGAATTCCCAGAAAACATGACATTCAGTACAGATTGTGGTCAAGCTGTCATGACTGGGGTTGAACAAGTTTTTCCTGGGGCTGAACATAGGGAGTGCATGTACCATCTAGTACAGAATTTCAAGAAAAGGTACAGTGGCAAGGTATTTGATGACCATTTGTGGGCTGCTTCATATTCTTGGACAGATTATTGGTTCAACAAGCATTACTTGGCCATGAGTATTGCCAAACCTGAGGCAATGGTGTACCTGGTTAACAACCACAAAAAGAAGTGGACAAGGAGCCAGTACAGGGAAGGCTCTAGAGTGGAACCATAGGAAGAAAGTGGCCATGAAGTTTACTGGGAAAAGTCTTCCACACATAGAAAAGAAGCTGAGGGAGGATAGTTTCAATCTCAACATTGAAGTGATCACCTGCAGCCCTGATGGTGTTGCTGAGATATGTGCAAAGGGAGACCCTCTGGCATACAGATTTGTGGTTAGTTTGCCTAAGAGAGAGTGTACCTGTAGGGTTTGGCAAGGAACAGGTATCCCTCGCAGGCATGCAATTGCATATATCACTTCCATCCCTGGAGTAAGACTGGAGGATTTTGTTGATGATTACTATTCTATCAAAAACTTCAAACTTGCATATGAAGGATCCATCCCTTCCATTCCAGACAAAAGCATGTGGCCCCCTTCCAACCATGGGTTCTTCATGCACCCTCCATTGCTTAAGGCTGTGGCAGGAGGAAGAAGGAAAAATAGGATCAAAGGTGCACTGGAAGGTGGCAGCAGGCAAAAGGGAGGCGATAGGAGGCATACTTGCCCAATATGCAATCAGAAAGGTCATCACTATTACAAATGCAGGAATGGTAACCCTGAAGACATAGCTGCAATGATGGCTATAAGGTGAAAAATATCATTTTCCTTACATGTGCATGTGCATTTTCTTTGATTGAATCCGATGTTGTCCTATTCTATGTAGGGGTCCTCCAAGGAAAATGCTAAAGAAGATGTCTCAAGAAGTCCAAAACACAGAGACCAGTCTTGTGCTTGCTTCTTCATCAAGCATGCAGTACCCAAGAAATGAAGCTGTGGAAAGAGCAATGGCCAAGAAAAGGAGTAGGCAGGCATCAAAGAAAAACCAAGAGCAAGCTACAACTACATCAAACAGGTCTGTTTATAACACCATCTTATTTTGGATTGCATCATCTCTTTCTTCTGCACATAACATGTTTTGGGTTTGTGCACAAGGTCTGGAACTGGTTCCAATGAACCAATTCCATTGCAGACTCTGTTATTAGCCCCTCTAGTCCATGAGAGCTCAACTGCCACAGTCCAGATAGATGCACAAGATATTGAGCTCAACCAGGGTGGTACACCAAGGAAGAAGAGAGCTGTGGCCAAGAAGATGACACCAAGGAGGGCCCCTATTGCATCAGCCAGCACAGCTTGCCCCACCAGCCCTGCTGCCAACACTAGAAGCAAGAAGCAGCTGCAACTTGAGTGAAAGGTCACTCTTTTTCTCCCTGCCATGTCATGGAACATGGTTATTTTGGTGGCTGGCTTGAACTTGTTATGTCATTCTTTTGATGGCTAGATGAAACTAAACCTAGCTGTAATGTGAGAGCATGACTTGTTATGTTCTTTTGCATGATGAAACTGAACCTAGCTGTAATGTGAGATCTGTTGGGATGCTAAACTATGTAATGTTATTGTTGTTGATGGCTTCTTCATGAATGTTTTATGTTCATTAAATGTGATTCATGTTGATACTTTCATTCATTGATTCAACCATCCAAGCATACATCTTTTTATTTATCCATCCATCCATACATCTTGTCACTGATACAAACACATTCTACTTCTTCAAGATAGCATACACAACAAGGGCAATGCATACATACACCATCTTTTCAAGCCACTTAAGCTGCTGCCAAACCCTATTGTCTACCCTATTTTCCACTACTGCATTCCCTCCCAAACCAGCACCATCTTGATACATGGCCAGGGGATGAGATGCCTGGATAACTGCAGGAGGGGCCACTGTATGCAGTGCAACTGCCTGCAGGGGAGCTGGAGCTGGAGCTTGCTGCACTCTATTGTCCACCCCCATCTCATCCTCTCACTGATAATATTGGCATCCACCAACCTGCAAGCCCAAGTTCCCATGCATCAACACAATGACAACAAAAAGAAATGGCAAACAAGAAGGAGCAGAGAAGAAACACATACTGCAAAAAAGGGACACTTGTGGAAAGCACGGTTAGGGTTCTTCTTTGTCGTGGAGATGAAGCGGTTGGCAACGACATGGCAGTTCGGGCAAAGGACCCGCCTACCCCTAGCACCATAGTTGCTGGAGGTTTCAGACATGGTTGCAGGCTTCAGATCTGTGGCTGTTGTGGATGAAGATGAGAGAGCAATGGAGAGGATGAGGGGGGGGGGCAAGGATATATATATATATATATATATATATATATATATATATATATATATATATATATATATATATATATATATATATATATATATATATATATATATATATATATATATATATAGTGTAATGGTATAATGCACCTGGGTGCATTTGCTATAGAGAATGCACCCACCATGTTTGCAACTAGTTCTTGCCCAGTTGCAACTGTCCTAACTCTAGGTGTAACTGAATCGTGTCAGGTTGCAACTCACCCTCTAGATCTCTCGCTCCCCCACACCCGCTCATGTCCCATGTGACACAAACCCTGTTGCAACCAGGAAGCAACAACGGTTGCAACCGCAACACATACCGAGTTGCAATTGGCGCCGATTGGACCAATTGTCGACTGAGATTATATTGTCGATTGAGATTAGGGTTAATAGCGTCGACTGAGATTAGGGTCAGTAGCACCAATAGAGATTAGAGTCAGTAGCGTCGATAGAGATTAGGGTTGAAGGCGTCACCAAACTGTCAGTAGATCTGAGAAATTCCTAGTATAGTTCACTTTTGTTCCATCTAAGCGTTTGACAGAGATTAGGGCCAGTAGCATTGACATAGATTAGGGTTAGTAGCGTCGACAGAGATTATGGTTAGTAGCGTCGATAGAGATTAGGGTCAGTAGCGTCGACAGAGATTAGGGTAAGGGTGTAAATTATGTTTGCAATCAGGTTGCAATTGGTTACTAAGAAAATAACATGTTACAACCGGACAATAACCAAGTTTGCAAAAGGAAAACACGACGCGTTGCAATTGGTGTGCGCGTACTGCTGGCTGCTAGCTAGTGAACAACGTGCATAGAATACACATATTTTGGTATATAAAATGCACGCTGTTCACTAGTTAGCCTTTTGCAACCATGTTATAACTAGTTGCATGTAGTAGCAAATTTGGCAAAAATACGTTGTAAGTGGTTACAACAAGCGCTAATACGCTACGTACATGTTGCAATTATATTGTAGTCATGATTGCAATTCATAGTACATTGATGTTGCAATTACACACTTTTAAAAAAAGTTCATCAAATATAGTCTTCATGGATCTCGTTTTGTTAAGCATATTTTTTGAACAATCGATGCAAACGGATGCGAAATTGGAGCTACGGTTTAGGAGATATTGCATTTTTTGATTGGAAACAAAAAAAGATTCCCCGCATGCATGCATGGGTGGAGGCGCATACGTGCGTACGGCCGCCGGTTGCTCCTTGCTGTAGGGTCTCGTGCAATCCCTATAGCGGTTGCACCTTGTTGCATTTTAGTCGCTCCGTATATATATATATATATATATATATATAGGGGGGCGGGGTTTTTGGCGCCAAACTTACCTTGGTGGTTGGCGCCACCGGCTCTCCTTTGGCGCCAAAACACTTCCACACGGGGTGGCATCAAGGTAACAAAGAAAGTTTGGTGCGAGGGCATTTTGGCCGATTCAACGGCCGGTTAACGTCTGTTACCACATCAAATGGACGGAGTGGCGTGTGGGACAAAACGAAGTTCAAGTTGGGCATGTAGGTATCAGCCAACTTTTTAGTGGCATGAAGGAACGGAGCAACTTTTTTAGGGATATACAGGTAAAAGGCCCAGAAAGCGGAGGGCGAGCGGTATATATATATATATATACAGGAGGGGCCAGGGTTTTTGGCGCCAAACTTACTGGTGGTTGGCGCCACCAGCTCTCCCTTTGGCGCCAAAACACTTCCACACAGGGTGGCATCAAGGTAACAAAGAAAGTTTGGTGCTGGGGGCATTTCGGGCTGATTCAACAGCAGTTAACGTCTGTTACCACATCAAATGGACGGAGTGGCGTGTGGGACAAAACGAAGTTCAAGTTGGGCATGTAGGTATCAGCCAACTTTTTAGTGGTATGAAGGAACGGAGCAACTTTTTTAGGGATATACAGGTAAAAGGCCCAGAAAGCGGAGGGCGAGCGGTAAAGCTCACCGGTCAGTGAGCGGAAGTGGGCTATGGCTCCCCCTGACCCCGCGCCCACACTGCACTGCCCCTCCTCTTTATCACTCGCCCCGACGCCGCGCTAGCTTCTGACCTGACCACCGCAGCGCGGAAAGCTCACCACCACCGCGGGGAGGTACCACCCCCACAAACCTCGCCTGCACGTCACCGATACCGAGGCTATCCCGGCTCCGGATTCCCCCTCGCCAGCGGCCAGCAGCCCCACCGCGCGGGCGCAAGGCCAAGAGACGAGCAAAAGCGGCGACACCCTTCACCAATGCCGCAGGGCGCCGCGGCTGCGGCCTGAGAGTGCGAGCCGCGCTACCGGAGGTCCGGCCGGGCCAGGCTGCGGGGGAGCGCATTGCGATGGCGGAGTCGGCGGCGGCGGACGGGAAGGCGGACAAGGTGGCGAACGGCGGAGGCGGAGGCGGCGATGCGGCGGCGGGGGAGGGGAAGAAGCGGGTGGACCAGGCCGTGGCGTTCCACGAGCTCTTCTCGTTCGCGGACAAGTGGGACCTGATGCTCATGGCGGCCGGCAGCCTGGGCGCGCTCGCGCACGGCGCCGCCATGCCCTTCTTCTTCCTGCTCTTCGGGGACCTCATCAACGGCTTCGGCAAGAACCAGACCGACCTCCGCACCATGACCGACGAGGTCGCCAAGGTCCGTCCGTTCTTCCTTCTTCGCTCCACTCGAAACAACTTCTGTTTGTACTTTGTTGCCGGTATCAGACACAGTTTTTTTATCCAAGATCGCCGGTTCTTGTCGCAACTTTCGGCTGTGTTCATGTCATGATTTGTCTCCTCTGCTCTTCTCTTGCAGTATGCGCTCTACTTCGTCTACCTGGGGCTGGTGGTCTGCGTCTCCTCCTACGCAGGTGACTTCCCCCTATCCATCCGCCATTCCCCGTCCCCCTCGAGTTCCGTACGATTCCCCCGTCAAATCCTGTCTTCTCCGACGCGGCTCTCCAAGCATAGTAATGGAGTTGTACATGGTCCTATTCGCGAAATAGGATCTAGTCATGGCCGGTGGGGCATCTCGAAGACCACCCCACTCAGTTACACAAGTCCCGTCACCATCACGCCAAACGGGGAAAAGTTAACAATTTCTCCGTACATCACGTTTGTCTGGTTTTCGTTGTCGACGAATCCGGCAAGCGTGCTCGTCGGCGTCCATGCCGGCCGGCTGCCGGCGTTGTGGCCTGCTGCTTCAGACCACAATGGCGTCCACACTATCGATTCTTGCACACTGACTGAAAAGCTGCATTTCTTTCGTTCTCCAGAGATCGCGTGCTGGATGTACACCGGGGAGCGGCAGGTGATCGCGCTCCGGAAGGCGTACCTCGACGCCGTGCTGCGGCAGGACGTGGGGTTCTTCGACACGGACGCGCGGACTGGTGACATCGTCTTCGGCGTCTCCACAGACACGCTGCTCGTGCAGGATGCCATCGGCGAGAAGGTCGGCAACTTCATGCACTACATCGCCACCTTCCTCGCCGGGCTCGTCGTCGGCTTCGTCTCGGCGTGGCGGCTTGCGCTGCTCAGTGTGGCTGTCATCCCGGCCATCGCCTTCGCCGGTGGCCTGTATGCGTACACGCTTACCGGGCTCACTTCCAAAAGCCGGGAGTCCTATGCTAATGCTGGCGTCGTCGCAGAGCAGGTAACAACGACTCTTGCCTCCTGCCGTGTTTCCCGTGGGAAACTTGGCTGCTGCTGGTGTCCTCCTCTTGGATTAGGATTAAGATTCGTGTTGGATAAATCTATGCATTTCTTAGTGGGCGCCGGGACTTGGGATGGAATTTGGCCTGGTGGGTTGGTAGTATTTCCTTGTGCTGTCTGCTGATTAGGAGCCAAGAATCCTGTTTTTTATGCTGCAAGGCGACTGACCAACATGCCATTAGTTCTTTTTCAACTTTTGATGCTTTGGGAATCCTATGAGCCATTCCACAAACTTGGTGGGGCAAGTGCCTTGTGGGTTTCTGCTTTCCACCCTGACTTATTTGGCTCAACTTTTGGTATGGTGGCACTGTCGCCCCATTTTCTACTTGTGGATTTGTTGCAAGAGGGCCTCTTTGCACTAGGCTGATCACGCAGTGAAAGTAGTAAAAAGGACTCAAGCCTGTTTAATTTAAAATAAGTAAGTGACTAGGTTTGGTAGCCTATGCAACAAAAGGGCAATTAGGTTGTCTTTTAAAGAATCTACTGGCCTAGTTATTTTCAATTGATTGTAGAAAAATTATGCATAATAATTATGTGCACAGTTTGAATTGTGACATTTAGCCTGTCAATTGTGGTGCAGTACTGAATAAAATTGAATCATATAACTTTGTTGGGGTAATATATTTTGATTCTATTGTGGGTAAAATATGATCACTGGGAAACATATGTAGTGTTAGAGAGGATTCTGGGAATTGGGTGAACCAGTTTTAACCATGTTTTGTTGATAGCAATTGTTGGTAATATAGAAGGCTGCTGAATGCCTTTGTTCCTTTCCATAAAGAACCCACATACATTGTTTTGTAAAACCAAAATGACATCTTTTTCATGTGAAATTACGGTTGGCTTAGATTCTGTCAATTTCCCTTTTTTGTAATGTGAAGTACTTCTCTCTGTTATGCTGCTACCAGCAATAGGTGGAGTGATTGTTTGAATTGTTTCATTGCCACAGCTGTGACTTGACACAATCTTTCTTACTCCTCCATAGTCCATAGACATATTTGGCAAACGTTGCCTTATGTGTGGTGAGCAAATTCTCAGCCACACCTTAGGCGTGTTTTGGCCAAGAATTGTGGCATTGACTAGAAGGGGACCAAACATGGCCTAAATAATTAATTTGTTTGTCGTACTATGTATAGATTATATTTTTTTGACAATATGTTAGTCACTATGTTGTAATTTATAAGAATTAATTTCTTGCCATTCTACTTATTTGATGACTGAAATAATTCTGTAACAGGCAATTGCACAAGTAAGGACAGTGTATTCTTTTGTTGGAGAGAGCAAAGCGCTCAATTCCTATTCTGAAGCAATCCAGAACACACTGAAGCTTGGTTACAAAGCTGGGATGGCAAAAGGTCTTGGAATTGGATGTACTTATGGGATAGCTTGCATGTCATGGGCACTGGTATTTTGGTATGCCGGGGTCTTCATCAGAAATGGGCAGACTGATGGTGGAAAGGCTTTTACCGCAATCTTTTCTGCAATTGTTGGTGGCATGTAAGTGAAAAAAGGATGTTGATATTATTATAATCTGTTTCACTTATTTTCCCCGGTCCATGAGCTGTTTCCCTCATGCCTTGTGTGCAATAACTGCTTAATTGTTTCTACAGGAGTCTTGGTCAGGCTTTCTCAAACCTCGGAGCTTTCAGTAAAGGAAAGATTGCTGGTTACAAACTATTGGAGGTCATTCGCCAGAAACCCTCCATAGTCAATGACTATAAGGATGGAAAGTGGTTGGCAGAGGTCCATGGAAACATAGAATTCAAGGAGGTTACTTTCAGTTATCCATCTAGGCCTGATGTTATAATCTTTCGGGATTTCTCTCTTTTCTTCCCTGCTGGTAAAACGGTTGCAGTTGTTGGAGGCAGTGGGTCTGGAAAGAGCACTGTTGTTGCTTTGATAGAAAGGTTCTATGACCCTAATGAAGGTAACATAAGACATTATCTTAGACATTGATTTGCTTCGTTCCAATTTATGGCTCCTTTTCAACTATTGGCTAACTTCATTTGCATTGCAGGCCAGGTTTTGCTAGACAATGTTGACATAAAGACACTCCAGTTGAGGTGGCTGAGAGATCAGATTGGTCTGGTAAACCAGGAACCTGCTCTTTTTGCAACAACAATCCTTGAGAATATACTGTATGGAAAGCCAGATGCAACTATTGCAGAAGTCGAGGCTGCAGCGACTGCATCCAATGCCCATAGTTTTATATCTCTTCTTCCAAATGGTTACAACACAATGGTGGGTCTATATTTTTTCTACATATTTCTAAGTCTTGTCTAATCAATTAAATATTAATTTCTTTAAAAAAAAATCACTCACAGGTAGGTGAGCGTGGCATCCAGCTCTCTGGTGGTCAGAAACAACGTATAGCAATAGCTCGTGCTATGCTGAAGAACCCAAAGATTCTGCTCCTCGATGAGGCTACCAGTGCATTAGATGCAGACTCAGAAAGCATTGTGCAAGAAGCTTTAGACCGTTTGATGGTTGGAAGGACGACTGTAGTTGTTGCCCACCGTCTGTCCACTATAAGAAACGTGAACATGATCGCTGTGATCCAACAAGGCCAAGTTGTTGAGACGGGTACACATGATGAACTCCTAGCAAAAGGAACCTCTGGAGCATATGCCTCCCTTGTCCGTTTTCAGGAAACGGCACGGAATCGGGATCTTGGAGGTGCATCTACCCGCAGGTCACGGTCAATCCACTTGACAAGCTCACTTTCCACCAAATCTCTCAGCCTCAGGTCTGGAAGTCTAAGGAACCTCAGTTATCAGTACAGTACTGGAGCAGATGGTCGCATTGAGATGATTTCTAATGCTGATAATGACCGCAAATACCCAGCACCACGTGGATACTTCTTCAAGCTTCTGAAACTGAATGCACCTGAATGGCCTTATGCAGTGTTGGGGGCCATTGGTTCTGTCCTCTCAGGATTTATTGGCCCAACTTTTGCCATTGTTATGGGTGAAATGCTTGATGTGTTCTACTACAGGGACCCCAATGAAATGGAGAAGAAAACCAAGCTATATGTGTTCATCTATATTGGCACTGGCATCTATGCTGTCATTGCTTATCTTGTGCAGCATTACTTCTTCAGTATCATGGGAGAAAATCTTACAACCAGGGTTAGACGGATGATGTTGTCTGGTATGTATTTTCTCCATTCTGAAATCAGTTTTTGTGGTGTCATTTGAATATGTTGTTAATCTCTACAATATTCACTGCAGCAATACTTAGGAATGAAGTTGGTTGGTTTGACGAAGAAGAAAACAATTCAAGTCTTGTGGCTGCACGTCTAGCTGTTGATGCAGCTGATGTGAAGTCAGCTATAGCTGAGAGAATATCAGTCATCCTGCAGAACATGACTTCCCTTATGACTTCTTTCGTTGTTGGATTTATCATTGAATGGAGAGTGGCAATACTTATTTTGGCAACTTTCCCTCTACTTGTGCTTGCCAACTTTGCTCAGGTAATTTCTTTCCCGACTTTTAAGTGATTGATGTTTTTCTGTGATCTTGAGACTTAACCTACTTTTCAAGTCCATCTTTAAGAGAACATGAATGTAACACATCTTGCCAGTTTAGTTGCTTGTCGAATCAGAACAATTCTTAGTTTCATAATGGCTATGTAGAATGCGTACTGATGACAACTTCACTATCTGAATGTTGTTTCTTTTTGTGCTTTCAGCAACTTTCAATGAAGGGCTTTGCTGGTGACACGGCAAAGGCACATGCCAAGAGCAGTATGGTTGCTGGTGAAGGAGTGAGCAATATCCGCACCGTAGCGGCCTTCAACGCTCAAAGCAAGATCCTGTCACTCTTCAGCCATGAACTGCGTGTACCAGAGCAGCAAATCCTCCGCCGCAGCCAGACATCAGGCCTTCTGTTTGGCCTGTCACAGCTCTGCTTATACTCTTCAGAAGCGCTCATCCTCTGGTATGGTTCTCATCTTGTGCGGTCACATGGGTCCACCTTCTCCAAGGTCATCAAGGTTTTTGTTGTCCTTGTGGTGACTGCCAACTCCGTAGCTGAGACGGTGAGCCTGGCCCCAGAGATCATCCGAGGAGGTGAATCCATCCGATCCATCTTTGGCATCCTCAACAGAGCAACAAGAATTGAGCCTGATGATCCAGAGTCAGAGCGTGTCACCACCATCCGAGGGGACATTGAGTTGCGGCATGTAGATTTCTCATACCCAGCACGCCCTGACATTCAGATCTTCAAGGACTTCAACCTGAAAATCCAAGCTGGGCGCAGCCAAGCACTTGTGGAGCCAGCGGTTCAGGGAAGAGCACTGTCATTGCTCTCATCGAGCGGTTCTACGACCCATGTGGGGGCAAAGTGGCCATTGATGGCAAGGACATCCGGACGCTGAACTTGAAGTCCCTGCGTCTCAAGATCGGCCTGGTGCAACAGGAGCCAGTCCTCTTCGCATCGAGCATCCTCGAAAACATTGCATACGGCAAGGAAGGTGCGACCGAAGAGGAGGTGATCGAGGCGGCGAAGACAGCGAACGTGCACGGCTTCGTGAGCCAGCTGCCCGACGGGTACAGGACGGCGGTGGGCGAGCGGGGCATGCAGCTGTCGGGCGGGCAGAAGCAGCGGATCGCCATCGCGAGGGCGGTGCTCAAGGACCCGGCCATCCTGCTGCTGGACGAGGCGACGAGCGCGCTGGACGCCGAGTCCGAGTGCGTGCTGCAGGAGGCGCTGGAGCGGCTGATGAAGGGGCGGACCACCGTGCTGGTGGCACACCGGCTGTCGACGATCCGGGGGGTGGACCGCATCGCGGTGGTGCAGGACGGGCGGATCGTGGAGCACGGCAGCCACCACGACCTCCTGGCCCGGCCGGAGGGCGCCTACTCGCGGCTGCTGCAGTTGCAGCACCACCGTGTCTGACGACGACGCCGTGCATCCTCTGATCTGATGTATTAATTACACGATGACATCTTCGTTTTGGAGGTTTGGGGTGGCGAGTTCTTTTTCGGTTTCTTGGGTTGGGCGGTGGTCGTTTGTGGATGTAGATACTAGGGCAAATCGTGTGTGTTCTTATGCAAAAACTTGGAACAAGTGATCTGTATCTTCTCCCTGTGATGGAATGTATGCAATGCAATGCAACTCTTCTTTTCGTATTCTGTTCTAGTATATATAGCATAGCATAGCACACATCGTGAGATCAATGGTAGTGTGATTTGGAATAGGAACCGATCCGAATGCCCCGTGAACAGATAGAGAAAAGATCTGAAAATTTCACCGCCTCCGTTTATCCCGCTGGCTAGAACGGGCCTCTTGTTCCCTGCCTGGTTGCCTGGCTCCTTCACCGCCGCGCCCTCGTCTGTCGTCTCCGCTTCTGCTGGCTCCATGGCACACGCGCCGTCCCGGTGTCCTCTACCTTTACTACCACGGGCTCTCCGTCGTGCGCCTCCCTGACGCGGGCGCTCCTCCTGCCGAGGGGCAGAGTTTGCCCCCACCTGAGCTTTGTATTGATCTGGACCGTTTAGGTCACAGTTACAAAAGTATACATGACTAAAATTTTTGGGCAGCAACATTGCCAAATTAAAAAGATTACACCAAGAGTCTGCAATTTGGAGCAAAAACTTAAGAGCTGGAAATGTAAGGGAGACGCTCAAATCTTAAGTAGATCTCCTGATTAAGGGCCATTGCTGGATTCTAGAGATGGTCCAAACTCACATGAAAGCTTAGCTTGTTGTGTTTGTTGTGAGGAAACCGTCATAAGTTGGGCCCACCTTTTTTTCATCAGAGGTGATTGCCTCTCGGAGCTGACTGAAATCAGTCTCCAATTGGATTCTGGAGATGCCGTGCCTTTCCGCAGCTTCCAAAGCAAATAGACAAGCCACTGTTTCAGCTGATAAAGAATCCATTGTGCAGCTCCTGCCAAAACTGGAGTCCGTCTTCCTTCTTATATGCCCCATCCATCGCATATACAAAAACAAGAATTTGGTTTACCTTCATCATTCGATGTTTCTCCGGCCCATAATACTTCCTCATTGGATAGAGACCAGAGGGCCTAATGTAGGGTCCAAGTGGCCCTCCTCCTTCCTGTCTATACGCTCTCATCAAATCGTAACAGTACCTGAAATACCCTGCACTATGCCGCTTCAAGCAAACAGTAGCTTAATGATAAGCTTAATTTCCCACTAATCATACCGTCAACTCTCATAATGGCCGAGCACAAGCACACCCTGACCAGTGACCAGGCCCGCAACTCATTAATGGAGAGCCGAGGTGACCCTCCTGCACTTTGCGTGCCAGCCAAACTAGGCTTTGGTCGCTGGCACGTCGGACTCGATCCCCCGGCCGGCTGCATGCACGCACTCGGCGGTCGTCGTAGCCGTACGCCCAGTACCAGTTCCCCCCTGTGCACTGTGCAGTCACGATACGCCCGCGCCCCTGACGGTACACCTGGTTTGTGGTTCCTCCACGGTTGGTGGCACGTTGCCTCGCACGCGCACTGTGCCTGCATGGGGGCGCCCCCGAGCTGTGTCGCGTGTCGCCACACAACACGACGCCGCGCCGCGCCGCGCCGCCCGCTTGGCTCCATAGATGGGCTCGGTGCCTCGGTCGGTCCGCGCGCGGCGCGCGTGTCTGCGAGCGGCCGGAGCGGAACGGACAAGCCGCGCGCTGCCGGGCCGAACGCATGCATGCCTGAGTGAGCGAGCAGTGGCGGCATTGTTTGTATTGGCTCGTTGGTGTTTCGTTTCGTCTCTACGGTTGCAGTTGCAGTTGCGGCGCACGAGGCCGGCTGTTGGTTGGTTGGTTGGCCGCGCGTAGCTAGAACGGCGACTGTTTGGTGCGATCCGCGCGGTATCCGGCGCACTGTTGCGCACCAGGTCGGCGACGCCTGTTGGACGGGGGGGAGGCGGCATGGCATGGGGCAGCGCCTGGGCGTACGCGCTGGACCATCTCGGTCCCGCGAGGTCGCGAGGTGGTTGCCAGGCGGACGGACTACTTGCTTGCTACAGAGTACGAGTAGGAGTCAGACCTTGCTACAGAGTACAGGGCACCGGCTGACGAGTAGCCTTGCTTTGCTTGTCCGTACGTGCGTGCGTGTATGTTGAATTGTTGATCAGCATAATGGCTTCTGTACGTAGGATTTGCTAGCAAAAGTAGCATCGTGGTCAGTCGTGTTAGGCCCGGAGGTCTGGTCTACTGTCTACATACGTGTATCTCGACAGGACACCTGTTTTATACCTTTTGTCTGGCTGACCTGGCGGCACAGTGGACACGGATGGACACATGTCTTGTATAAGCATCGATTGATGCGTACGGCGCGAACATATACTGTTCGGAATTCAGCAAGTAGAGATTTCCTCCTCACGATCACTTGGAATGAATGGTGAACAGAGAGCGGTGCCGTACGTACGCGCGCCTTAAAGCTAAGCTACTGATGATGGATTGTAATGGGGCAACACCTGTTATTAATTGCGACCGGATCAAACGGGTCGGACACACTTTCGTGGTTTCATTCGCCGAGCATGCGCTGCGATTGCGAGCTTCGATCGCTGCCCTTTGCTCCGTCCAGCTACGCGCCTGGATGTACTGCACGTCTGCACTGCTCGAGCACGAGGAAAGGTCGGTCACCGGCAGCGTAGCCCGCTGCCGGGTGGCACGGAAGCGACCGGTACGGTGGTACTGCACGTCTGCATGCGCCTGGCGGTGTACTGGCCGGGGCTTGGCGCGCAGGAGGCGGGCACAGTACGTGGCACTACAGAGGAAATGAATGCTGCCATATGCGTGCGCGTTGCTACTACTGTGCTGCTGTTGTGTCCCGTGCCATGGAAGCCAGCCTGCTCGATGTCTCCTCGACCGCCCCATCGGCTGTTCCCCTCTTTCAAGTGATCGCGATCTCCACGTGCTCCGATAGTCCGATCCGGTGGCAACACGGTACGAGTGGAAATGATTCGTGTCCGGTTGATCGATCGATCAACCCTGCCTTCGGTAGTTACATACGGTTGGCATTTACTCTTGCACTGCACGCGCGCCGAAGGTGAGTGATCTCAAGCTGATGACGACGTCGTCGACCGGTTGGGAAGGCTGCACATGCCACATGGATATTGATGACGTCGTCGATTCGATCGCGCTCTATCTACAACTGCCCCCGGCTGCCCCGGCCCAACCCAGACGTGACGACAGTCGCCCAACAGAGAAGAAATCAAGAAAATATCAGTGCTCGCGTCGTTCCAACAACCGACGTGATCGATCGGGTGGTACACCCCACGGTATCTAGCAAGGAGGAGGTACGTGGGCGGTTACGGCGAGCGACCCGTGACGGTAGTGTACGTGCCGCGGAGACGACCACCACCCCGTGCGCGGCGGCCAAGAGCCAACGCGCGGTACGAGCCGGGGAGGCGGAATCTGAATCCGCCGATTCGCTGGCCTGGCCTCCCCTGCAGCGCAGATGCTCCGAGTCCGAGATGTACGACCCCGCGCGCATCCCGCTGCCGCGAGCGGGTCTCGGCGATCGCACGTGCGGCACCTCGTGGGTGACCGGGAGCCTCGTCACCAGCCAAACACCACCAGTAAAACAGCAAAGTTTGCTTGTCTTTACGTTCGACTGTGTGTTTGTCCCGAACATTCGCAAAAGCGCCAATGACTAGTGTTTAACCAATCATTGTAAGTTTTTTTTTTTTTTTTGAAATTACCAATCATTTTAAGTTCGTTTCAAGGAATCACCACTAGGCGACAACATTTTTATAAACACACAAGATAGAAAAAAAACTAAACGGGAAGGAGCACGGTGCACCCGCTTTTAATTAGACGATGCAGGACTCAAACCTGGGTGTCTGGACTGAAAGCTAACTCTCCATTAATCGGTTACCCACCACAAAAGATGGAAATATTCATGTACATGGTCATAAGGACGCACACTCATCACATACACACACGTACTCCTATTTGAGGACTTTTTGATAACGATATTGACATATCCTAATCCTAATATTAATAAAGTCATCATAGATATTTTGTTGTCAACGGTCACATGACCAGTGGAGACATGTATAAATTCGAGAACTTAGGTGGGCAAGTTCCATGGCAAGATCATAACTACCAGGGCTAATCTCAGCTTGGTCCGCCTCTAGGCGACATTCTACTCATCCTTCCACCATCATTCGACATTCATATAGAATAGAGTGCCATGTACAATATTGTAATCATATAGTTTGATTTTTCCCAAACTATATACATTTTGTCAATTCTATTGTGCTCCCTCTGACCTTGAGCAAATACAATAAAATAAAAAGCTTGACATGCATATTTAAGGTGCACTGCTTTGATCCATGTGCATCTTTGACAACTATTTTCTTCTAAATATGTTTCAAAACCAATTCAAGTGAGTAATATGATAAGAAATATGGTCTGAAAGCGAGAAAGGAAAAGGGCAAATAAAGGGATTATACAAATCGCTATGTCTGCCAGGGGCGACGCCACGTTGAGTTTACCTGGTGCACAGGCACCCGGGTAAAAAAAAAAATTGCCCTTCAGTTATCTTATTTTTACATGTATTTTAACATTGTTGTGCAAGTCACTGAAGCAATGCACCAGGGTTGATCTGCGAGTAGCTTCGCCACTGATGTCTGCACAAACTGCAAAATTTGACTCGCACTTAACTCACCCGTCAGAAAGTCGTGCAACCTCGATCTAATTGATGATCTCTTTCGACCCGTGTATGCATGCCAACTGCCCAAGTTAAGTTCTGCTAGCAGTAGGCTAGCGTTATGGGAGTGTGAGTCAGAATCGAAAACCGAAGCTGGCCGGCGAGTACGAGTAAGACGATCGATGACACACACACACATGGTCGGCGTTATTCGCTCTCCATGCTGCCGCGTGGCCGGCATACGCCCCGGCGCGCGCCCCGAGGTCCAGTCCACCACCACCACGCCAGCAACCGGTGGCGGCACACATGGCCGCGCTGGTGCTCGTGTGCGGCGCGCGCTATATGCTTGCTGCGATCAGCGATCGGCCTGTCACCTGCGAAGCCGTGGGCGAGTTCGTTGCTACTCCCTCTCCAGAAACGAGGAACGGAGCCGGCCGGTCCGTCGGTCGATCGCTGCAGGGAATCAGGGATGGGATCCATCGATCTGATCGGGTCGCCGCCAGATGCCATCTGCCCCAATCAGGAGGCCGCCGCCGAGCGTTCTGTTTCTGTTTGCCATTTGCGATCGATCACGACCACAGCGTGGTCCTGCCCTGCCCTGCAGGCCCGGGAGATTCTGCCGCGCGCCCCGGCTTGTGGTTCGTTGGTCTTTGTCTTTTGACCGAGCTGGGGACGGGCGGGAAGGAGACGGACAAAGCTGGCGTCGCGTGCCATGCATCGTGCCAGGCCTATCTACTTTCGTCGTTTGCTCGGGATCGTCGTCGGAGGGGCGTGACGGATCGGACGCCCGGCCTCGTGCTGTCGCAAACAAATAATCATAGCGTCATCATTGGTCTTCTCCGACTCTCCACCGATCGGTCGATCGATCGGTCGCCTAACGAGAATCTAGGGAGCATGCTTGTACTCCTACTACTCATTAGCCAATTATTTATCTTCACGGCTGTATATATATACAGTACATAGGAGTCATACAGCTGTAGTTTCTGCTGTACGTATGTAGTCACTGGTCATTTCGTCGTACTCAACGATCGACGATATCTTCCATGGCAAACATCTTTCACTGCGAGGTATCTATCCGTCATCCGTGTGTATCTATCCGTCATCCGTGTGTCATCAGCAGGGGGCGTGGATCCGGTGGATTGTTCGGTCGTGGAAGCATGGGCCAAGTAGCAACCTGCACACTGTATGGTCGCACGACACGGACAGCAACACAGCATCATCATTGACTCTCTTTTCACTGACGCTTGCTTACTTTATCAGGCTGGGATTTGCATATACTGTACAGTTCACACTTGAGACGAGGCCGCATCACACTGGGTGAGACAAAACAAGGCGATCGAAGCCGACCGATCGCACATACCTAGGCCCTGGCCTGATAAAACCTGCACAGTTCACATAGGCGGCAATCGGCATGCAAGCAGGTCAGTCGTCGTCTGCGTGATTTGTGACCCGCCGACCACATTGTGGTGAGCTCCTCCCGTCGTCGTCGTCCCTGTCACCGGTGCCCACTCTGCTCGTATAATGCATGCATGGTTTCAGGTCGCCATTCTCGGGCGGGAAAAAAAAAATGCTTCGAGACTCCCGCTCCCCAATGCTCTGGCTGACTCGGTACACTGCACACATACCATTACCAGCACTCATCAGGATGAGCGAGGCCGGCTCCACAATAACACAATGCAAGCAGCTCGTCCGTCCTTCGAGATGACGAAACGAGCATCTTGCTGCTTGTTGAGTGTGTTGACCCCCCAATAATGTATAGCTTCGATGACCATCAGGTATGGTATCCAATCGATCTGCCGGTAGACAGGCGTGTTCCTCGCGTCGCCCATGGATTGATCGATCGGCACCACCCCGGCCCTCAAATCGGAATTATATAGACCTTGGTCAAACGTATATAATTGGATAATACACACACATCATGATGAGACGGTGGACGGATCTATCGATCCTGATGCAGGGTAGTTGGTAGATTTCTATAAGCCCAACTGTTGCCCGGCACTGTTTCCGGGTAGCTGAGTGATCCATCGAGTTTATAGCGAGCGAACTAGGCAGTCGCTCTGCTCGATCATGTGTGTTGAGAGAGATCTGGTTGTGACGACTACCTGTATGTCTACGTGGATCGATGAAGTTCTTGTGGCACCGTGTGACCACAATCGTTCACACCATCGTCTGATCTTGCGCATGCTAGCTCTACCATTCGACATTTACCAATGGAATATATCAAGACTGAAAGTAAGAGACATGACTTGAAGCTCGTCGTTGGTTGGGTACAAGTACATGTTAGGATGATCTCAATCCCGAGTTGGGCCCAACGGCCCAACTCGGGCCCCTTGTGAACCTCGCGCCCTGATCGGGGGCGCCCAGCCCATCTATTGGCTGGAGGGCCCCTGTCACCCTGCGCTATAAAAAGAGGTGGGCGCCGGCGGCTCTCAGTACGAGGTTCACCGTGAGCCGCCACACCCACCGACAACCCTAATCCGATCCCTAGGGGCGCAGCCAGTGACGGGAAGCCCCTCCGCCGTCGCCACTGCACTGCGCCGTCGTCCTCTTCCTCTGCGCCACGCCGGCCACCTCTTCCTCGACCGACGTCCCCTCTCTGCATCGACGACATGGCCGACGGCAGCAGCAGCGCCGCCGCCGGAGCTTCCTCCACCGCCCCTGTGAAGCCCTCTGGTAAAACCTACCTACCTTCTCCCTCTTCCTCCCTTCTCTCCCTCACTGTCCATCTATTATAAAGGTTGTACCCGCTCTAATCTCACTGCTAGATGATCCTATGAATTAACAATGGTATCAGCAGCCTGTCTAGTCAGTGGATCTAGAGTTTAGGGTAGCAAAGCAGTTGATCCGATTGGATCAAGAAAGGCAAACCGATCTCAGATCGGCCACGAACCCTAATCCCTAACCCTAGGTTGGGATCGGGAAGGGAAAAGAAAAGGAACAGAGAGAAAAGAGGGGCTGCAGGCCTACCTGGGGTCTTACCATCCCGACCACGCCGCCGGCCGTCCCCATGGACGGTGCGCGGACGGACAGAGGGTCGTGCAGCATACACTGCGCACGCTCGCCTGCAAAAGGGCACCGACCCCGAACCCCTCGACGGCGGCGCGCTCTGCCAAGGGCGAGCGCGCGCGCCGGCGAGAGGACCAAGGGCGGCGCCGTCTTCTTCCTCCGGCCGGCCTTGGGAGGCCGCTGCTCTGATGCTGACGCTGGAGAAGAGGCGCGGCGGCGAGGACTCGGGCGCCGGGGCGACGGCGGGAGCGCGAAGCGGACGGCCGCCGGGCCACGGGCGCCGCCGCAGCCACCAAGGGCGAGCGCGGGCCCGAGCTTCCCGCCGGGGAGCCTGGAGCAGGAGCGAGGAAGAAGAAGAGCAGCTGCGGCTGCGCGATGGAGAGAGAAGGGAACGGGTGGAAATGTGCTAGGGTTTGGGCTGAGGAACCGGACGCCGGTTTTGATCCTCCGATGAGCGCGCTCGGCCGTTCGATCTAGGGCGGCGCCGACGGACGGCTGTGATCGACCGAAGCCCATCCGCGCCCCTTTCGGCCCAGGCGGGAAAATGAATTCCCGGCCCAGGCCCACGTTAAGGCCTGGGCGCGGGGGAGCGCTGCCGCGCGAGGCCGTGGGCTGCGCAGGCCTGCTGGGCCGTCTCCCTATTGGGCCGCGACAGCACAGAAATAAAAAAAAAAAGTGAAGCGGCACTGTGCCACTGGGCCGGGCCGCTGCGCTAGCTTGCTGGGGCCGCCGGCGCGCGCGCGCGAAAGAAGAAGCAGGCCGCAGCGCAAGCTGGGCTGGGCTGCAGCGCAAGCGCGAGAAGGCCATGGGCCGCGCAGGCTGGTTCGGGCCAAATTGGCCAAATGAATAGGAACATGCGAAAATTTAGTATTTTCAATATCCGAAACAGTTTTGAAGCATAATTTGATGATTTTGAATCGTTTTGCATGCTAATTTTGTACAAATTTTATCCAACGATAATTTTGTTCGTAGATTAGTAAAGTGCCTTTTATGTTTCGGAAAATTGATTATTATGAAAAGTTAAAGTTTCCGCGCGTATTTAAAGTTGTTATCGTTTTCATTGTTAAATTCGAACCAACGGGAGAGTTTAATATTTGAAAATGGATAATTTTATCGTGATTATAATATTGTTATTATTCGACCAACGTTGATTAATAGCAATATTATGATGTTGATTAATAGTTGTTGCCTACATTAATTCTATTTCGCCCAACGGTGATTTAGAATTATTGCAAAGAAAATTTTATATTATGTTCTCACCTCATATGAATTGTAATTTCAGGTAGTTCCTCCCTGATGTCTGCCCTGAGAGAGATTCCACCACTGAGGGGAGACAACTACCTTGAGTGGAAGAGGAAGATTGACTTCACTTTCACTATAGCCGAGGTTGACCGGGTGCTCACGAACCGTGTCCCACAATACCCGTGGAACCGGTGCGGGAGACCATGAAAGTGATGAAGCATGGGACAAAAGGGTGAAAGATTTTGGACCCATAAAGATGGCTTATGACATAAAGCATACTCGATGGGTCGTTGACAACAAGAAATGTTGTGTTGTCATTGAGAATACAATTGACCCGGCTCTTACAGGGGTCAATTGAAAAGTGTGACACCGCGTTGCTTACTTTGAGAGGATCAAGAACCAGTTCACTTGGTTCCTCCAAAGTGTATGCTAGCCATTTGTTCGTGCAATTGACAAATAAAAAGTTCAAAGGAGGTAGCATACGTGACAATATTTTGAAAATGAGTCACTTGGCAAATAAGCTAAAAGGAATGGATCTCGGAAATACAACCACAGCTCCTTATCCATTTTGTTTTAGCTTCCTTGCCTAGAGAGTATGAGAATTTTGTCATAAACTACAACATGCAGCCTGAGAAATGGGATTTAGACAAGCTCATTGCTCAGTGTGTTGATGAGGAGCTCAGGATCAATGGCCAACCTGGTGGCCAAGCGAACCTGGTCAAAGGGAAGGGCAAAAGGCCCTTCAATCCCGGCTCCCCAGCAAAGAAAGGTCCTATGCAACAGAAACCACAGTTTCAAAGAATGGGGCAAGCCACGGGCGGTGACAACTCGTGGCCGGCACCGTGTGGTAAGGAGGGGCACAAGAAGACCGGGCGCCCGATTGGTTATGAGAGCTCATGAGGAAAAAGGGTGAGAATGTTATTTCATTTGTAAATGAATCTCTCGTATGCAAAGTTTTCAAAGTCAACATGGTTTATTGACTCGGTGCAACTATTCATGTTGCAAATTCTTTACTGAGGATTCATTTCGACGAGAACTACGCTAAAAGAGAAGAGGCCATTAGCGTTGCGAATGGCGTACGTGTCGGTGGAGGCAATTGGAGATGTAGCATTAGATTTACCTAATGGCTATAGTCTTACTTTGAGAGACGTTTTTTATGTTCCTACACGGCAGCCGTAATTTGATAAGTGTAATAAAGTTGGATGATTCAGGTTTTACCCGTAATTTTGGACATGGCAAATGTGTCATTTGGTTTAATGATATTTGTGTTGGTCTTGCCTTCCGACAAGACGAATTATATATGTTATCACTATGTGAAAGTGTGAATTCCATATGTAATGTGAATGATAACGTTTCCTCGTCTACAAATGAGAAAAGAAAAAGAAAGCGAACTACAACGCAACGGCGAAATTATGGCACCGTCGTTTAGGCCATATTTCGGGGAGAATAGAAAGACTAGTAAAGAATGAAATTCTTCCTCCTTTGGAGTTATTTGAATTAGAGCAATGCATCGATTGCATAAAAGGAAAATATGTAAAGCAAATTAAAAAGAATGCCAAACGAAGCACGGGAATATTAGAGATCATTCACACCGACATATGTGGTCCTTTTCCGTAAAGAGTGTGGATGGCTTTGATTCGTTCATTACATTCACCGACGATTACTCCGGTTTGGCTATATTTATCCAATTAAAGGAAGAGATGAAGCATTGGATAAATTTAAAATATTTAAGGTCAAGTAGAAAATCAGCATAGTTTAAAGATTAAGCTAGTCCGGTCCGACCGTGGGGGAGTACTATGGTCGGCATACCCCATATGGTCAAGTTCCCTGGACTTTTCGCAAGGTTTCTACGGGAAAATGGTATAGTTGCCCCGTATTCCATGCCGGGTGAACCTCAAAGCAAAATGGAGTAGCCGAAAGGCGTAATCGTACCCGATGGATATGGTGCGCAAGTATGATGAGTTACTCGATTTACCATTGAGTTTATGGATAGAGGCATTAAAAACCTCCATTCATATTCTCAATAGAGTGCCAAGTAAATCGGTGCCCAAAACACCGTATGAATTATGGACAGAAGGGTACCTTCACTAGATCACTTCGTGTGTGGGGGTGTCCCGCGAGGCTAAAGTCTTTAACCCAAATATTGGGAAACTTGATCCCAAAAAAGTGAGTTGCCATTTTATTGGCTATCCCGAAAGGTCAAAAGGTTATCGTTTTCTCCGTCCCGATAGACTCACAAAGTTTGTGGAAACGAGACACGCTATTTTTCTAGAGGATGAAATGATGAGGGGGAGTATGGCTGCTCGGAAAATTGATCTTGAAGAGAAGCGGGTGTGTGCATCCAATCCCGTGATTCAGAGCCATTTTTCGAGCTACCTATTGTTCCCGCACCAATAGTGCAAGACACCGTGGAGCAAGAACCCGTTGTTGTTCCTCCCGTGGTAACAACAGAGGAAAATGAGAAACCCTGTTCATCAAAGAACCCATTGAAAATGTTGCCACAAATGAGGGGGAGCAATCTCGGCCTCCAACAATAGTAGATGTGCCAAATGTAGAGGCCCCTAGAAGGTCTCAAAGAGAAAGAAGGCCAGCTATCTCCAAAGTGATATATATGAGTTAAATAATATCATCGAAGAGTATCAAATGGAGGGTGATCCCACCTCATTTGAACAAGCCATGAGAAGCGATCATTCATCCAAGTGGTTTGAAGCCATGGAAGATGAAATGAGATCGATGAGTGCCAACGATGTTTGGGACTTGGAAGAAATTCCCAAAGGAGCCAAAACAAGAGTAGGCCGTAAATGGGTCTACAAAATAAAATATGACTCCCAAGGGAACATAGAGAGATTTAAAGCGCGACTTGTGGCTAAAGGTTTCACACAAAGGGAGGGAATTGATTACACCGAGACCTTTTCTCCAGTCTCATGTAAAGATTCTCTCGTAATAATAATGGCATTGGTGGCACATTATGATTTAGAGTTGCATCGATGGATGTGAAGACGGCATTCCTAAATGGGGATTTGGAGGAAAATGTATACATGGCACAACCGAAAGGTTTTGTCGTGGAAGGCAAAGAAAAGATGGGATGTCGCCTAAAGAAATCGATTTATGGGTTAAAGCAAGCTTCAAGGCAAGTGGAACTTGAAGTTTGATAAAACTATAAAGAATTTTGGGTTTAAAGCAAATGTCGAGGACAATTGTGTTTATACAAAGTTTAAGAATGGGAAATACATTTTCCTAGTCCCGTACGTAGACGATATTTTACTTGCAAGTAACGATATGAGTCTACTACAGGAAACAAAAAGATTTTTGTCCTCAAAGTTTGAGATGAAAGATCTTGGTGAAGCTTCCTATGTTTTGGGCATAGAAATTCACCGTGATAGAAGAAAGGGGGTATTAGGACTGTCTCAAAAGGCATACATTGAAAGGGTCTTGGAGAAATTCCAGATGCATAAATGTAGTCCATCACCCGCACCTATAGTCAAGGGCGATAAGTATGGGGATTTTCGTGTCCCAAGAATGAGTATGAGCTCAACCAAATGAAAAGTGTGCCATATGCTTTCGCAGTTGGACATTTACAAGATGCTCAAGTATGCACACGCCCGACTTGGCTTATGTAACCGGGCCGCTTGGCGTATTCCAAAGTAATCCAGGTGTTGAACACTGGAAATTGGTAAAGAAAGTTTTGCGATATTTACAAGGAACAAAAGACCCGATGCTAACGTACGTAAGATCGACTCGCTAAAAATCTTAGAATACTCGATTCGATTATGCGGGAGATGACAGAAAGTCCACATCCGGATATGTGTTCACTCTCGCAAAAGGAGCTATATCATGGAAAAGCTCAAAACAAACAGTTACTACAAACTCTACTATGTATGCCGAGTTTGTAGCATGTTATAAGGCATCGTATGTGTGAATTGGCTAAAGAAATTCATACCCGGTTTAAAAGTGGTCGATGACATCAATGGACCAATGACTCTATACCGTGATAATAATCCGGCTATAGAGTATGCTCACAACAATAGGTCAAGTGGTGCCGCCAAACACATTGACATAAAGTACTATGTTGTGAAAGAGAAAATCCAGGATCGTGTTATAAATCTTGAGCACATAAGCACCGAAAAGATGCTCGCGGATCCGCTTACAAAAGGCTTACCACCCAAAGTGTTCGTTGAACACGTAGCCGCATGGGTTTAAGGCGAAGCCTATGATTCCCGGATAATAATAAGGGCCCAAAGATAAAGTATTTATTTATTTCAAACCGAGATGTGTATTGTAGTTGTGAAATCCAACGGCAATAGACCGTGACGATGAAGCATGTTCTATGCACAAATCGAGATGGAATAAGTAAAATGAAAATGTTAAAGTGAAAGAGTAAAGTTAAAGATAAAGTTAAAGATGAGATCAAGGGGAGAATGTTAGGATGATCTCAATCCCGAGTTGGGCCCAACGGCCCAACTCGGGCCCCTTCAGAACCTCGCGCCACGATCGGGGGCGCCCACCCCATCTATTGGCCGGAGGGCCCCCCGTCACCCGCGCTATAAAAAGAGGTGGGCGCCGGCGGCTCTCAGTACGAGGTTCACCGTGAGCCGCCACACCCACCGACAACCCTAATCCGATCCCTAGGGGCGCAGCCAGTGACGGGAAGCCCCTCCGCCGTCGCACCGCACTGCGCCGTCGTCCTCTTCCTCGCGCCACGCCGGCCACCTCTTCCTCGACCGACGTCCCCTCTCTGCATCGACGACATGGCCGACGGCAGCAGCAGCGCCGCCGCCGGAGCTTCCTCCACCGCCCCTGTGAAGCCCTCTGGTAAAACCTACCTACCTTCTCCCTCTTCCTCCCTTCTCTCCCTCACTGTCCATCTATTATAAAGGTTGTACCCGCTCTAATCTCACTGCTAGATGATCCTATGAATTAACAGTGTATGGCCGTGTCTTCCTGCAATCCACACGTATGCAGTCGTCCTCGACTGGCCGTGAGACCGTTATATAATAATCTCGCCCCCCACGCAGCTAGCTTCGGACAACCCTGAGTACAAATTTTCCAGTTTCGATAAAGGATGAAACATCCTGCCTCTACATCCATTAGATGTACACAGCCAATTACAAATTTTTCAGTTAACCGAGCAAATCATTTGTAAATAGTTAAACACAGTACCAAAGTAGTAGTAATAGTACCACCGAAGCTTGAGACCACGTGCAGCAGCACGAATATCATCAGTATGCTCTGCTCAGCACCTCTAATAAATTTTTAAACAATCATCATTTTTTATTTTTGGTAATCAATAACTCAACACTACTCAACTGCTGAAAACGATGCTTGGATCGGTTTCCGGCAGGAAGCTGATGATTTCTCTACTGATAGATATATCATATATCCCTGTTCCAATCTTATATATAAAATACAAGCAATATATGTTGAATGGAGGAAAAAGAAGAAAGAAATGGAAATATATTTTTTATACTGTACTAATTTATTTATTCACGAGATTTCAAGCGAGAATACTAGTACGAATTGTGCTTGTAAACAATTTGCGATTACAGAAATAAACAAGATTCTGCTTGCATTGCTGTCATTAATCTAATGAATCGGGTTCAGAGATCGATGCTCTGCTGCATGCAACTATGCTATGCAGATCCAGGCGATGCTCCGAGCCACAAAGCGCAGATATAGAAAACGCACACTTAGTACAGACAAATCCAGAGCCGCAATAATACAAGTACAGAAACCAACACTTGGTTGCTCCTCCATGCTCGCCATGAATCCGCCATCTCCTTCGTTTCAGTTTCAGCAGCCAGCCTCCATACCTCTGCACTTACGTCTTCCTCGCACATTATAACCCTCACTTTCATTCTTCCATCGGCCTGCATGACCCCCCTTCAGGCTCACCCTCTGAGGACACATGGTTTTTACCATAACTATTGTGTGAACCTTTATGTGATGAGTGATTGTCAACATGCCAACACAAGGCGTGTGTGTTCTTACTAACCGATGGCACGCGGATACGTGTCAAACAATGGTGTCTCTTGGCTCATGTTGTCTGCAGGTGTCGAGCTCGGAGACGGTGGTCGACGGTCGGTGAAGATCAAGTAGGGCGTGCCGTGCTGACGGACCGGGTGCGGTGAAGGGCGGACGTGAGGCTTGGATCGAGGGACCTGAGGACCGGGTGGCCAGCCGTGGTGGCCGATACTGGAACATCGACGAGCGCAAGTGTACACGGCGGGGGATGCGTATGGGCTACGCTACTCGCGGAGGGTTTGGTGGTTTCGCCTCAAAACCATCAGCGGCGGGTTTCCCTGGTTTGCGCCTCAAAACCGGAGGCGGAGGTCCCGATGCGGACGGACGACACGTGGCGGCATCGGGGAGATTGCTTGGAAGCAAGGCTACCGGTGAGAAGGCGCGGTGGCCGTCGGATCAAGTGAAGCTCGAGTTAGACCCTTATGCCCCTGGCTAAGAGGCGTGGCTCTTCATGTATCCAAGGGCAAAGAAGGAATGTAAAATAGACTTGCCCCTCCATAAATAAGGGATGAGGGTTCTCCTTCCACCTCACCTCGCCTATTTCCATTTTCCCTTAGGTTTTTCCCTTCCTTTAGATCCGTGAGAGAGAGGTCTACAAATCCGTGATTTGTACTCGAACCAAGCATGTATGGCAAGCCGAGCGCCGAGTCTCGCACTGTTTCCTCCGTGATTAAATCACCCGTGCTCGTGTCTCGTGATGGATTTTGTGTTCTTCCCGAGTTGACTTTTGGGCACTTTGTTCTTCGCATGATTTCTTCGTTTCTTGACCGATTCGAGTCATTCTTCTTGCGTTGGATCGATCTATGACACAAGAGTGATGTTTCCACCGAAGGAATCGTGCTAGTTCCTCTTGAGATCAAAGATCCACGCGATTTCCTCTCCGGTCGCTCAAGAACGAGTTTTTCCACCCCCTTCTTGATTTCTCCCTCCTCACTTCAAATTGGCCGATGATCTTTTGAAGATAGGCTCTCCTCTCGCATAAGCAACAACATCCCCAAATTTGGTTGCAAGAGGTTTCGATTTGAATGAGTTAGGGACGGATCTTGGAGGAGGCGATTTTTGGACGATTGGGTTTCGAGATCGCGGACGATCCGGCGTTGTACACGCGGACAAGTCCGGACCTCGACGTCCGGACCTTGTGCTCCGGGAGTCCGCAGTCTTGGTCAAGCCGAGTCCCAGAACTGGTTTCTTTCGGTCCGTTTTCCCAGGTTGTACCGCGGACGGTCCGCCTCGTGGACGCGGGATCCGGGCGGTCTTTTTTGTGATCGTGTCCAGACTGTTCCAAGCAGTTCTGTTTCTTCGAGTTTGAACCGCGGACAGTACCCGGCCGTGTGACGCGGATACCCGGGTCTTCGCCGTTTTTCTCGGTCTGCGTTCGACACAGACGAATTATAAAGCGGACGATCCGCCCCCCTAAGCCCGGATATCCGACGTACAAAACCCGGTGTTCGTCCGGTTTCGTCCCGAATGTTTGTTTTTTCGGAAGATCAACCGCGGGATGGGCCCGGCCTATCCTTGCGGGCCCGACCCGGACAGTCCGGGATACTTCGGATAGTCCCAGCTTGACTGACAAAGGTCTTTGTTTTCATCTCTTTGCGTTTGTGTGTGCTCCGATTGTTTTTCCGCTTCTTCCGCTAATTGAGTAATGATCCGCTGTGTTCCTAGAGAACATCCACCCTCTCATTAGGGTCGTGATCACTACGATTTAAGCGTCGCATTTTGGGGTTGTTGGTTTGGGCCTAGGACGTGAAAGTTTCGAAAGAAATTTTTTGAGGCTCCCATTCACCCCCCTCTGGTCGCCGTTACCGGTCCTTCAATTGGTATCGGAGCAGGTTAAGGATCACTTCACCTTAATCGGTCCGTGATCCCCGAAGGCGACATCATGGAGAACCGTGGGCTTGGAAAGCCACCGCACTTCGATGGCAAGAACTATCCCTATTGGAAGATCCGCATGTCGGCGCATCTCCAAGGGATTGATTCGCGTGTTTGGGAGATCTCGTGAGAATGCGAACTACGTGGTACTTGCTGCCCGTGTTGACCAAGCACGATCGACCAACACAAGGCGAACAACACGCGTAACTCGTCTTGTTTTCTCGCTCTTTCTATGGAAGAATTTGAGCGTGTTTCGATTGTGCTACCGCTCGAGAGATCCGGGTCTAGACTACGTAAATATCATGAGGGTACCGCCCATGTCAAGACCAGACTCTATGAGACACACAAGAGAGAGTACGAGAACTTTGTTCAAACCGATGGTGAATCTATTGATTCTTTGTTCACTCGCTTTCAAACCATCGTGAACAAGATGAGGGCAAACAACCCTCGATGCCCTATGACGATCATCGAGAGCGCTTAAGCTTCTATATGCTCTAGATCGGAGGGTTTGGGAAGTAAAGGTCTCGGCGATCATAGAATCGCTCGGCTATGAGACTCTCACCGTGGATGAGCCGTTCAAGAAGCTCAAGTCCACCGAGATTGACCACCGACGCAGCGAGGATCGAAATCCGTCCGCCCCCACCATGGCTTTGGTCTCGTGTACGGGAGGTTCAAGTTCTTTGACTAACCCTTCACAAACTGTCTTTGCCCCGTCTTCTCCGGGTCTCGCTACGAGAGGAGCAGATGGAGGCTCTTGGGGACGACGAGCTCGCCTTGGTGATTAGCCGGTTCTCACGGTTTCACAACAACCGTTTGAATCGGGCGTGGCATCACCAAGCAAGGATGCTTCGGGTGTGGAGATCCCGACCACTACGTCGCCAACCGTCCCAAGGCCGACAAGAACCACTACAACAACAAGAACGACTACAAAGAAGCGCAAGGACAAGCACGAGTCCCTCGCACCCAAGTACAAGTACAAGTACAAGGGAGGATTCGACAAGGAAGCCTGTCAAGAAGAAGTACTTTGAGAAGCAAGAGGCAAGGCAAGCGAGCTTTCCTTGCATCCTCGCCGATCTCGACGACGACTCCGACAATGCGCTCTCCTCCAAGTGATGATGAGGCCGAGCGTAAGGTCGAGAACAAGTTCAACGGGCCGTGCTTCTTCACGACTCCAAGCCGAGAGGCTATCGCACCATGGCGCTCGATGAGTCTACTCCAAGCATTGAGAAGAACGACGACACCGAGCCCGGGGTAGAACAAACTCCCGAATCTCTTGCCGCCGAGGTTGATAGCTTGACTACCACTTTGCTTAGACAAGATGCTCGCTTAAGCTTGCCGCTCGTGAGAGGAAAGATTTCAAGGCTAAGTGGTTGCTTGCCGTCAAAGAGCTAGAGTCCGTTAGGGAGACGGTGCACATCTCGATGAGTCCGAATGTGATGCTTGTGCCATTCATATGGAAAACCTAGCTGATGTGCGGTCCAAGTATGTGGCTTTGATAGATGAGCTTGATGAGGTTAAGGCTAAGTCTCGTCTCTCGTGCATCCTTGCAAATCTTGTGATGAGCTGAAATCGAGCTAGGTGAGAAAATGACTAGGATTGCCATGCTAGAGAAAACTAGTCAAGTTTCTAGATGTGCCCGTTGTGAAGCTTTGGAACTAGAACTAGACTCTTGTAGGCATGACAAGAAAAGGGCCGAAGAAGAAATCACAAATCTTCGGTCCATGCTCGTTGGTTGTCTTGCGGTGAACCACGGCTTGGCATGATGATGAGTCGTTCAAGAGGGGAACCGACACAACGGGATTAGGCTTTGCTACAGGTGGGAAGGGTGAAAATGTTTTTGGTAAGGTTGGTGAACACAAGTGGTATGAGTGCATCCGAGAAATCCACCAAGCCTTCCACTACTCCCAAGTTGATCAAAATCACTCCACCTCACCCTAACAAGCCCAAAGGTGAAAGATGGTGTGTTTGAGGAACCTCCCAAAGCTTCACCTCCAAAACAAGTGTGGACTCCCAAGCCAAACCACCTAAGGAACCCACTTGACACACTTCCCGACATCTCTATTAAACCCTCCAAAGAACAAGCAAACCCAAAGAGTGACCTATACCCATGAGAGAGTGAGTAAACCACCACCCAAGAGAGAGGTGTATCACGTGATTATTGTCACCATGATGGTCACTTGTTTGAGTTCGCTTTCGGAGGAAGAGAGATGAGCGGCATGAGTATGAGCTTTTCCATAACTCTACTCATGGTGTGTTTGCTCCACGTTTCCGGAGGCACGGTGCTAGGCCAAGAGGTGCAACACCTCAAGGACCTAGGCCTCAAGGTGTAAGACCACGAGGTGGTCGTGCCGGCGGGGTTCAGGTTTTTCTTATGACCTTGGATCTCGTGACCGTGGCTTTCGCCTTACAGATGAGCGGACCATGTTTTTCTCGTCGTGGTGATCGCTCTACTCAAATGGGACATGGCATGCATGATGCTTTTGTTAACACTTCTCGTGGGCGAATGAGCCAACACCGGTTTTCTCCTCGTTTACTAACCCCAAGGTGTTGGATCATTTGCTCATCCCATGTCTCGCTATTGATGCGGGATGAAGGGCCTGGAGAACACGTGGCTAGTTGATTCCGGTTGCTCTCGACACATGACCGGGAACTCAAAATGGTTCTCCAGCCTCACCCAAATGAAGTGTAGTGAATACATTACATTTGGGGATAAAAAGAAGGGTAAAGTGCTTTCACGTGGGTCCATCCGTCGAATGAGAACTTTGTGCTTAAGGATGTGGCCTTAGTTTCAAATTTGCACTTCAATCTCGCTTTCGTTTCTCGCCTTCTTGATGACGGTTTTGAGGTTCGGTTTAAGCCAAGACTTTGTCGTGTTCTTGATGCTCGGGAGAACCTCGTTTGCAAAATTGTGCCTTTTGGGAAAGTGTTTCGTGCTGATTTTTCTCGCTCATTTGGTCTTTCCCGTTTGTTTGATGGCAAACTCCTCCTCGTAGCTCGGGAAGTGGCACCGCAGACTTGGTCACTTGAGTTTCGACTTGCTTGCAAGATTGAGCTCACTTGATCTAATTCGGGGTTTGCCCAAGCTCAAGTTTGAGAAGGATCTTGTTTGTCATCCGTGCCGTCACGGGAAGATGATTGCAAAAGCATCTCATCCTCCCGTGAACCAAGTGATGACCAAGGGGCCCGGCGAGCTTTTACATATGGACACTGTAGGTCCAGCTCAGGTCCGGTCAGATGGTGGAAAATGGTACGTGTTGGTCGTGGTTGATGACTTTTCTCGCTATTCGTGGGTCTTTTTCATGGAAAGCAAAGATGAGGCTTTTACTCATGTTCATGATCTGATCTTAAGGTTGCAAAATGAGTTACCAAAGCATGCCATGCGAGCTATTCGCAGTGACAATGGGACTGAATTCAAGAATACTCGTTTTGAGACCTTTTGCTCATCCATAGGTCTTGAACATCAGTTTTCCTCGCCATATGTCCCACAACAAAATGGGATTGTTGAACGCAAGAATCTGTAACATCTCTGATGTTATATTACCTAAAACCTGACATGTCATCATGTTTAGTTGCAAAGCATTCATGTTAGGTTAACCCGATATGCATTCACTAAAACAAGATTTATATTCTAGGTTGATTGTGCCTCCGAGTTAATGTTTGTTCTTGCTTTTGATAGCCTAGAGGTGTGTCGGCTCGATCAAACGCGATTTCATTTCGAAAACCCCGTTTCCGACAAACTCCGTTTTACCCCCTTTTCCCTAGTTCAAAATCTACAAAGAATTTGGGGTTGGTCCAAAAAGCAATATTGTAGGGCTTGATGAGACCTACAATGTTGGTGAACAAAGTTTTTCAAGTTTTCAAAAAGAATTTCAAATAAATTTGAAAATACGGTTTTCCGACGTTGTCCCCTTTTCAATTTCAAACCATAATTCAAAAATTATGCATATTTTGGAAAAACATCTTTTGGAGAAAATGTGCAGTTTGAAAAGTTGAGTTTTTCATAGTTTTGGAGTTTTTCAAGTTCTTTAGAAAAATCCAAAGTAATTTCAAATATTTTATTCTAGGGTTTTGTCCCCTTTTCAAAATTTGATTCAAATTCAATTTTCCTTGCAAAAATTTGAAAATGTGCCAGTTGAGAAAGTTGTAGAGAATGAAAAATTAGCTAGGGTTGCCGTCGAGCCGGCGCTTCCGCCGGCCGCCATGGCCGCCGGCAAGCTTGTCGCCGCGCTCCGCCGCCGCTTTACCTAGCCCGGGGAGGTGCGCCGTGACGTGTAGGGCATGTAGGGCCGAAGCCGACCCTCGGAGACCTCGCGCCGGCGAGCTCGCCGGCGGGATCGCCGTCGCCGTCGGGCCGGGCCGGATGGGCCGAATTGCTTGGCCATTCGGGGCCGGCCGTGTGCGATCTTGGCCGAGCAGCCGAATCCGGCCCATGATCCTTTTTCTTTTCTAAAAAGTTTTTCTATTTCCCGATTTGTGAATAGTAGTGCAATTTGTTTATTTTTGTATAAAATTATTTAGGGCTCCAAAAAATTGTGAAAATTTTTGTGTGAGTTCCCCGTCATGAGCTTGATCTAGGAAAAATTCAAAATGCCAATTTTGAGTAGTTTTGCTATGTTCAAAAATTACCTATTTTAATTAAAAAGTGAGTCTTCTCTCGATTTTTAGTTATTTATTTATTTATCCAAAAATCATGAAAATTTATGGGTGTACTGTTTTTGATATAAGCTACTTAAAACTAATTTTTGAAATCAATTTGACAACATTTGTTTTAGGATTTAATTTCCTTAGTTAATTAATTAATTGTTTGACTTTGGATTTGAGTGAAGACCCTAGGTCATCAACCCTAATGACCTTCGGCACTTTAATTAATTGTTTGCGCTTGTATTTAATCTTTATTATGCATCCGTCGAGCATCATATTTATATTCAATCATGTTGAAGCATTTTAATTATCTCGTGTAGTCCCCGTGATCGAGGAGAGACCTATCGATTCCGTTTCCAAGGAATAGTTGTCGAGACAACCCTAGTTCCCGAAGAAGTCAATCCATCTCTCGGTGATTGGTCATCTTCCAGATACGTCGTTGAAGAACGTCTACACCAACTTTCGAGGCAAGCCCGGATCCATCAACCAATTCCTTGAATTTGCAAAAGTTTATCACTTGATTATGTACCGCCGCATTAAGTAATAGGAGTTGAGTGATCACCTACTTGACACATTAACTACCTTGATTATTCCAACGTCATCCTTGAAACCGTTTTGATTGAAAATACGTAACAATGCTTAGCCTTGCTAATTTAGTTCGGATTTCGAAAATATTTTCAAAAGGAAGTGCTTACCCCGTCGGTAAAGTTTTTGTTACTCAAAGCAAATGCTACCTTTGATCGACGGTTGGATTGCGTCGAAGACGTTTCGATGTAACGCCTGTCTGGATCGGTTACATCTTTTAATGAAGTTGAGACCGGTCGGGTAACTTGCATCCGGGTTAGGGATGTAGTGTTTCCGACCGTGTCGATTAAGGACCGTATCGTTGTAGGGCCGCGTGGTTCGAGCCTTGCAACTAATCACATACTATGGTAAGCCTAAGACCCTGCCTATTCCATCATCGAACGGATAACCGCGCACCGGGAGTGGAGAGATGGCGAGAATACGAAGTTACCCTCGTGGGCTTGGTCCTGGATTTGAGGCGTACGAAGTATTCTCGGGTGGCGCGGACCGGGTTGGTTTTGGAAGATCCGAGTGAAGGTTGATATATGCAAGATGTGGTTCTACATATATCGTGTGATTAGGGATCCCAGTGGGTATAATCGATTCGAATCGTCGTTGCTCCTCGGTTATGGAGACTCGATCACCCGACCGCATCGTAGTAACTTATGGAACTTGAAGGAATTTTGTTGGAAGACTAAGAATGTGATCTCCGTGAATTATCTTGATCTCGTAATCAAGCTAGACTAGGCTCACCTTAGAATCTAATGACTAATCTGGAAAGTAAAACTTGAGGTTGAAACTAGTTTAGTGCTTTTCTCGCAAAATACTTTGATTCTTTGCTAAGCCTTACCTTGTCCTATCTCGGCCTTCATTCCCGAGTCTTCTCCCTCTTTTTCGTCGGGTAAGTCTTGCGGAGTACTTTTGTACTCGGGTTTGTTCTACCCTTGTTGCGGGTGTGTCCGTCAAGTGAGGACATCGAGTAGTTTGTTTGGCTCTGGGCAGAGCACTACGTTTTGGTGAATCATAAAGTTAAGTAATGATATTCCACTACTATGGTTGTAACCAACATAACTTTTTATTTGTAAAGTTTTATTTATAAATGATTTGTAAACTTATGTTATTGTAATCCTTCCGCACTTTTACTCTGATATAATTTATTTACATAAAATTGTTGTAATACCGCAATGTCTCTTATAATGATCGATCCAGTTCGAAAGATTCGTGGATGATTCGGGTTTCCCGAGGACACCCGACGAGCTTGTTAAGTTGTGTGGAACACATGCATAGTAATCGAGGTCCGTTAAGACAAAGATTAGTGCATGTGGGCCACATTACTTAGGAGGTTCCCGCCACACTGTATCGAGCCGGATCGTTATTCTAGAGCTATTGTAGTATTCCTTGCGAAAACTTCAAAAGGTTTTGGATCTAATAAAAATTTAATTTGACTATTTTGGTCCAAATTGCTTATCCCTTACCCATGCTCACTTCTATAGCCCTCTAGTCATGTTTCAAAGTTTATGGTGGAATATCATGTTATAATGCCCTATTTATAAAAGTTTACTTTTAAGTATGTGTTACATTAAAGTCTTTTAAGCTTAGAACGTAGGTCCGTTCATGCATCATGCTTAATTAACCTGTTAATAAATACTTTCCCTCTTAATGTGAATTGGGTTAGGTAGTACCAATCCTATTCCTGCTAGCCTTCAGATCCCACCTATCTATTCTTTAATCTTGATCCTATCTTTTGCTGAAAGCTCGAGTTTAAAGTTTGGCTTGTTATTCAACAGATGCCTGTTCATACCCGAGCATCCGATCTTTGCGGGATTTCTCAAAATGGGGGTGATGATTCCAATCCTCCACCAAGTTCAACCCAGCTTTGACCGATACCCTTGCCGCTCGGTCAATGCTACAACTATTCTAGCTCGAATCGAATATCACTCGGGGTAATCATGGTCGGAATAATGGTAATGAGGTCACGTATTTTGATTTCGCAGCCACTCGGCCACCGTCTTCACCAAAGCAGATGAACCTCTTGAAGCGATTATTGGCTCCGCACCATGCAAAGCAAAAGTTTGATCTCATTCCTTGTACGAAGTTCGAAGCCACTATTTGCGGCTCAAACAGGTGAGAGGTGCTGCGGTGGCTTGGTGGGAAAATCTTGTTGCCATACAACCCACTGGTCATCGTATCACATGGGAAGAGTTTCGTGAAGCTTTCCGCACTCATTATGTTTCACAAGGTGTTATGAAAGTTAAAAAGGAAGAATTTTTATCATTACAACAAGGTGATATGTCCGTTGTACAGTATGTGAGCGAGTTTAATCACTTATCCCAGTATGCACCTGAGTATGTTGATACAGATGATAAAAAGAAGGGTTACTTCTTGAGGGGTCTGGATAGTAAGATCTCGTATGATGATTTCTAGTGCTACTCTTAATACTACATTTTACGAGACAGTTGATATTGCTATCACTTGCGGAGTCGTTAATCGTAAGCACCGAGAAGGCCAAGAAGAAGAAGGCTCGAATCTTGAATCCTCGGCGAAGCCTAAACGCCTGAAGATGATCTGTCATCCTATAAATCATTTCTATACTCCTTATCATCCAGTCCAGTATCAAGCCCCGCAGCAGGCACTTGTCCGTCCCGCTGTAGCTCTTTCTTATCCACGCCAGCCGAATGCTCCTAGCGTTCGAAAACCCACTTTACAAATACGGAACTACCCATGTTACAATTGTGGAAAGTCTGGTCACTCTATAAGGGGCTGTCCACATCCAAACCAAGTACAATTCCAATGTTCCAAGTACTTCGTGTCACATCGAATCAACGGAAGAGTCAAAGTAAGAAGAAAATTGGACGTGTCTTTTACACGCAAACCGGTAATATTCCGAGGGAGAGCCTATTTTGATGGGTATGTTCCAAGTTGCCAATCACTCAGCATTTATACTTTTTGACTCGGAGCATCCCATACATTCATCAATCGGACATTTGTTATGAAGCATGAGATCCCAATTGGAGAAACAAAAGAAAATTTCTTTATTGTCACTGGAGGGCGTATGTGTACTAAGGAAATGGTACATCGGTACCCATAGACTTGGGTGGGCATATCTTTCCCACATCAATGATTGTTCTAAAGGATCGGGATATAGATGTGATCCTAGGTATGAACTGGATGAGTCGGCGAGGAGCTATTATTGATACCCCGAACCGGACTATAAAAGTGAATTTATCGATGGCAAGTCGCGGTTGCTTATTCAATTCCTAACTCCTAAGAGGGAGTCAAGAGAATTTGTGCAACCTGTTAAGGAGATTCGAGATATCCTTGTAGTTAAAGATTTCCCGAGATGTATTTCGATGAGTTACCCGGTATACCTCCGAGATAGAAATGTAGAGTTTGCGATTGAGTTGAAGCCCGACGCCCCAATATCCGAAGAGCATATAGAATGGCACCACGGAATTAGTAGAACTTAAAGCTCGGTTGAAAGAATTGCTTAATAAAGGTTTTATCGAACACGTAGTTCATCTTGGGGTTGTCCGGCCATCTTTGTAAAGAAGAAAGATAAAACCTTGAGGTTGTGTGTTGACTATCGTCCATTGAATGAAGTGACTATCAAAAATAAGTATCCTCGGCCCTCGTATTGATCTCGCTCTTAGATCAATTGACGGAGCGAAAGTGTTTTCAAAGATCGATCTTCAATCTGGTTATCATCGATCAAGATTCGTCCGAAGATATTTCAAAGACTGCATTCACAACTAGATATGGTCCGTATGAGTATCGGTTATGTCTTTTGGACTTGCAAATGCACAAGCTCATTTCTTATATTTGATGAACTCGGTGTTCATGCGAGGAACTTGATCGGTTTGTGGTGGTCCTCCGATAATATCTTGATTTATTCCAAGAATGAAGAAGAACATGTTGAACACCTCGGAATAGTTACGCAACGTGCGAGAGAACATCGGCTATATGCTAGGTTCAGCAAGTGTGAGTTTTGGCTTAAGGAAGTCCAATTCCTTGGATATGTTTTATCGATAAGGGCATAACTGTTGACCCTAGTAAAGTAAAGGATATTCTAGATTGGAAATCACCAACCACCATTTTCGAGGTCCGTAGTTTCCTTGGAATGGCCGGTTATTATCGCAGATTTATTGCTAACTTTTCAAAGGTAGCTAAGCCTATGATTGAGTTGTTGAAGAATCAAACCAAGTTTGTTTGGTCACCTAAGTGTGAGGAGGCATTTCAGTCCTTAAAGAAGTCATTGACTACTTGCTCCGATTTTAGCTCAACGAGATATGGGAAGCGGTTTGATGTTTATTGTGATGCTTCCGGCATTGGTCTTGGTTGTGTACGATGCAAGAGGGCGAGTTATTGCTTATGCATCAAGACAGCTCAAGCGTCATGAAGAACATTATCCAACTCATGATCTAGAGTTAACAGTTGTTCATGCCTTGAAGATTTGGCGTCATTATCGTTGGGTAACACATGTCATATCTATACAGATCATAAGAGTTTGAAGTATATCTTCACTCAAGAAGAATTGAATATGAGGCAAAGAAGATGGTTAGAAGCGATTAAAGATTATGATCTCGAAGTGCATTACCATCCTGGTAAGGCAAATGTGGTTGCCGATGCACTTAGTCGAAAAATTCATTGCAAGCTGTTTGACGGTGAAGCCTCTGGATATTTCTTTATGTCATGAGATAGAAAAGTTGGGCATAGAGATGATACAACAAGGCGAGTCGACTAACATTTCTATGGAGTCAACTATCCGAGATCAAATTATCATTGCTCGGAGAGATAATAAAGGTATGGAACATATCAAGGAGAAAGTTAGAAAGGAAAAATATCCTGTTTGAGAATTGATGAAGCGAGATGTTATATGGTTCAAGAATCGTCTGGTCGTACCAAAAATTCCTGAGTTACGTCAAAAGATCCTCGATGAAGCACATCTTTCAAGATTCTCTATTCATCCAGGAAGCAATAAGATGTACCATGATTTGAAACAGAGATTCTGGTGGACTAAAATGAAGATAGAAATTGCTCGATATGTCGCTAGATGTGACACTTGTCAAAAAGTGAAAGCTGTGCACTTAAAGTCTGCTGGAGAATTGCAACCATTGCCTATTCCCGCTTGGAAGTGGGAAGATATCAGTATGGATTTCATAATGGGCTTACCCAAGACATCAAGAGGATTTGATTCCATCTGGGTTATTGTGGATCGACTCACAAAGTCAGCTCATTTTATTCCAGTCAAGACAGATCATTCAGCTTTGACATATGCTAAGTTATATATTACACGAATCTTAAGCCTTCATGGGGTACCAAGGACTATTGTTTCCGATAGGGGTACACAATTTGTCTCACAGTTTTGGAAGCAATTCCATAAGGCAATGGGCACCAAATCTCTTTATAGCTCAGCCTATCATCCACAGACTGATGGTCAGACAGAAAGAGTCAATCAGATTCTTGAAGACATGTTGAGGTCTTGTGTATTGAATTTTCCAGAGAAGTGGGATGAATGTTTACCATTAGCAGAGTTCTCTTATAACAACAGTTATCAAGAAAGTATCAAGATAGCACCATTTGAAGCACTATATGGTCGCAGATGTCGGACTCCATTGAATTGGTCGAACCCTTGGGAGAGAGATGGTTTTTCGGGTTGATCTTGTGAAAGATATGAAGAAAAGGTTAGACAGATACAGAGCAATTTGAAAGTAGCTCAATCTCGATGAAAAGTTATGCGAGATAAGAGGCGTCGATCTCTAATGTTTGCCAAAGGAGATTATGTATATCGAAAGTATCACCCATGAAAGGAGTTAGTCGCTTTGGAGTTAAAGGCAAATTAGCACCTCGTTATATTGGTCCATTTCAGATTTTAGCAAAATGTGGTAAGGTAGCATACCGTTTGCGTTGTTCGAACGGTTGTCGGTACACAATGTATTTCATGTGTCACAACTCAAGAAGTGTCTTCGACCACCCGACAAAATTGTTGATGTTGAAGGGATTGAACATGAACCGATTTGACTTATTCGGAGTATCCTATCGGGTTCTAGATCGAAAGATCGTGTCACCCGGCGTAACAATCAAGTGGTACAAGATACGGTGGGAACGTCACTCGAGAAGAAGAAGCTACTTGGGAGTCGAGGAATATCTCCGGAAAATTTTCCGGAGTTCTATGCTTCTATCTAAGTTATAATTCCCTCATGAGTTGTAACTGGTCTAGTGTGAGTTGTAAAAACCCCTTTCCTTATGTACTTGTTTGAGATGTGTTTGCTTGACACATTTCCTTTTCCATTACCTAACCCAAGGCTTTAAATCTCGGGGCGAGATTTCTTTAAGGAAAGGTCAGTAACATCTCCGATGTTATATTACCTAAAAACGACATGTCATCATGTTTAGTTGCAAAGCATTCATGTTAGGTTAACCCCGATATGCATTCACTAAAACAAGATTTATATTCTAGGTTGATTGTGCCTGCCTTCCGAGTTAATGTTTGTTATTCGCTTTTGATAGCCTAGAGGTGTGTCGGCTCGATCAAACGCGATTTCATTTCGAAAACCCCGTTTCCGACAAACTCCGTTTTACCCCTTTTCCCTAGTTCAAAATCTACAAAGAATTTGGGGTTGGTCCAAAAAGCAATATTGTAGGGCTTGATGAGACCTACAATGTTGGTGAACAAAGTTTTTCAAGTTTTCAAAAAGAATTTCAAATAAATTTGAAAATACGGTTTTCCGACAGCTTGTCCCCTTTTCAATTTCAAACCATAATTCAAAAATTATGCATATTTTGGAAAAACATCTTTTGGAGAAAATGTGCAGTTTGAAAAGTTGAGTTTTTCATAGTTTTGGAGTTTTTCAAGTTCTTTAGAAAAATCCAAAGTAATTTCAAATATTTTATTCTAGGTTTTGTCCCCTTTTCAAAATTTGATTCAAATTCAATTTTCCTTGCAAAAATTTGAAAATGTGCCAGTTGAGAAAGTTGTAGAGAATGAAAAATTAGCTAGGGTTGCCGTCGAGCCGGCTCCCGCCGGCCGCCATGGCCGCCGGCAAGCTTGTCGCCGCCGCTCCGCCGCCGCTTTACCTAGCCCGGGAGGCGCGCCGTGACGTGTAGGGCATGTAGGGCCGAAGCCGACCCGGAGACCTCGCCGCGAGCTCTCGCCGGCGGATCGCCGTCGCCGTCGTCGGGCGGCCGGATGGGCGAATTGCTCTGCGCCATTGGGCCGGCTGTGTGCGTCTTTGGCCGAGCAGCCCGAATCCGGCCCATGATCCTTTTTCTTTTTCTAAAAAGTTTTTCTATTTCCGATTTGTGAATAGTAGTGCAATTTGTTTATTTTTGTATAAAATTATTTAGGGCTCCAAAAAATTGTGAAAATTTTTGTGTGAGTTCCCTGTCATGAGCTTGATCTAGGAAAAATTCAAAATGCCAATTTTGAGTAGTTTTGCTATGTTCAAAAATTACCTATTTTAATTAAAAAGTGAGTCTTCTCTGATTTTTTAGTTATTTATTTATTTATCCAAAAATCATGAAAATTTATGGGTGTACTGTTTTTGATATAAGCTACTTAAAACTAATTTTTGAAATCAATTTGACAACATTTGTTTTAGGATTTAATTTCCTTAGTTAATTAATTAATTGTTTGACTTTGGATTTGAGTGAAGACCCTAGGTCATCAACCCTAATGACCTTCGGCACTTTAATTAATTGTTTGCGCTTGTATTTAATCTTTATTATGCATCCGTCGAGCATCATATTTATATTCAATCATGTTGAAGCATTTTAATTATCTCGTGTAGTCCCCGTGATCGAGGAGAGACCTATCGATTCCGTTTCCAAGGAATAGTTGTCGAGACAACCCTAGTTCCTGAAGAAGTCAATCCATCTCTGGTGATTGGTCATCTTCCAGATACGTCGTTGAAGAACGTCTACACCAACTTTCGAGGCAAGCCCCGGATCCATCAACCAATTCCTTGAATTTGCAAAAGTTTATCACTTGATTATGTACCGCTGCATTAAGTAATAGGAGTTGAGTGATCACCTACTTGACACATTAACTACCTTGATTATTCCAACGTCATCCTTGAAACCGTTTTGATTGAAAATACGTAACAATGCTTAGCCTTGCTAATTTAGTTCGGATTTCGAAAATATTTTCAAAAGGAAGTGCTTATCGGTAAAGTTTTTGTTACTCAAGCAAATGCTACCTTTGATCGACGGTTGGATTGCGTCGAAAGACGTTTCGATGTAACGCCCATGCTGGATCGGTTACATCTTTTAATGAAGTTGAGACCGGTCGGGTAACTTGCATCCGGGGTTAGGGATGTAGTGTTTCCGATGTGTCGATTAAGGACCGTATCGTTGTAGGGCCGCTGTGGTTCGAGCCTTGCAACTAATCACATACTATGGTAAGCCTAAGACCCCGGCTATTCCATCATCGAACGGATAACTGCGCTTTGGGGTGGAGAGATGGCGAGAATACGAGTTACCCTCGTGGGCTTGGTCCGGATTTGAGGCGTACGGTATTCTCGGGTGGCGCAGACCGGGTTGGTTTTGGAAGATCTCGAGTGAAGGTTGATATATGCAAGATGTGGTTCTACATATATCGTGTGATTAGGGATCCCAGTGGGTATAATCGATTCGAATCGTCGTTGCTCCTCGGTTATGGAGACTCGATCACTCGACTCGCATCGTAGTAACTTATGGAACTTGAAGGAATTTTGTTGGAAGACTAAGAATGTGATCTCCGTGAATTATCTTGATCTGCGTAATCAAGCTAGACTAGGCTCACCTTAGAATCTAATGACTAATCTGGAAAGTAAAACTTGAGGTTGAAACTAGTTTAGTGCTTTTCGCGCAAAATACTTTGATTCTTTGCTAAGCCTTACCTTGTCCTATCTGGCCTTCATTCCCGAGTCTTCTCCCTCTTTTCGTCGGGTAAGTCTTGCGGAGTACTTTTGTACTCGGGGTTTGTTCTACCCTTGTTGCGAGTGTGTCCGTCAAGTGAGGACATCGAGTAGTTTGTTTGGCTCTGGGCGAGCACTACGTTTTGGTGAATCATAAAGTTAAGTAATGATATTCCACTACTATGGTTGTAACCAACATAACTTTTTATTTGTAAAGTTTTATTTATAAATGATTTGTAAACTTATGTTATTGTAATCCTTCCGCACTTTTACTCGATATAATTTATTTACATAAAATTGTTGTAATACGCAATGTCTCTTATAATGATCGATCCGTTCGAAAGATTCGTGGATGATTCGGGTTTCCCGAGGACACCCGACAGAGCTTGTTAAGTTGTGTGGAACACATGCATAGTAATCTGAGGTCTGTTAAGACAAAGATTAGTGCATGTGGGCCACATTACTTAGGAGGTTCTGCCACAGAATCGGACCCTCGTTGAGATGGCCAGGACGATGCTTGATGAGCATAGGACTTCTAGGCGCTATTGGGCCGAAGCAATCAACACGGCTTGTCATGTTTCAAATCGCATCTTCCTTCGAGCTTTTACAAAGAAGACTTCTTATGAGTTGCGGTTTGGTCGTTTGCCCAAAGTGAGCCATTTTCGGGTGTTTGGTGCAAGTGCTTTATCTTGAAGAAGGGAAACTTAGACAAATTTGAATCGAGATCTTCGACGGGATTTTTCTTGGTTATGCATCTCATTCGCATGCTTATCGAGTACTTAATCTTGAGACTAACCGTGTCATGGAGACTTGTGAAGTCACCTTCGACGAGACCGCACCTTGTTCTTCTTCGTCTTTGAGAGTGCAGTGATGAGGAGATGAACAAGAGCATTTTTGTGGAGGAGGAGCGGGGACGATGCTGATTGGGGTGATCCCGAGCCGACTCCACCGGCTGCCCCGATTGACCTCGCGACGACTACTTCCGTTGACGGTCCCACTCCCACATCTTCTACCACATGGGGACCGTACGACGAGGCTCCTCGGCTTGTTCCAGTTTGCACCCGAGGAGCTCCACTGCCGTTGAGGGGAGGCGTCTTCATCAAGGGAAGCACCGCGACACATTGAAGATCGCCATCCTCCTTCAACCATGATCGGTAACATAAATGAGCGGGTTACTCGCAAAGATCTTATGAGATTTCGCACTTTGCACATTCCCGCTTTTGTTGCAAATTTCGAACCCAAAGAAGTGGTTGAGGCATTAAGCGATCCAGTTGGGTGAATGCCATGCATGAGGAGCTTGAGAACTTTGAGAGAAACCAAGTGTGGGTTTTAGTGCCACCTCCACCTCGTGTCATCCCATAGGAACCAAGTGGGTGTTCAAGAACAAGCGAGTGAGGATGGGGTTGTGGTGAGAAACAAGGCTAGGTTGGTTGCTCAGTGGGTACCGTCGAAAGAGGGGATAGATTATGAGGAAACCTTTGCACCTGTTGCCCGTTTAGAAGCCATTAGGATCTTCCTAGCCTATGCAGCTTCGAAAGGTTTCAAACTGTATCAAATGGATGTAAAGAGTGCTTTTCCGAATGGGTACATAGATGAGGAAGTGTATGTGAGGCAACCCCCGAGGCTTTGAAAATCCCAAGCATCCCGACCATGTTTTTAAACTCCACAAAGCCCTATATGGTCTCAAACAAGCCCCAAGAGCGTGGTATGAGCGTCCGAAGTCCTTTTTGTGGGCAAGGGTTTTACCATGGGGTCGGTTGACAAAACCTTGTTTCTCCTCAAGCATGGCGTGACACTCTCTTGGTGCAGATTTATGTCGATGACATCATTTTTGGTGGTTCGTCACATGCTCTTGTTGCAAAGTTTTCAGATATGATGAGCGGGAGTTCGAGATGAGCATGATGGGTGAGCCGACGTTCTTTCTCGGTTTGCAAATCAAGTAAACTCGAGAAGGGACATTTGTACATCAAGGCAAGTACACGAAGGATCTTCGAAGCGCTTCGACATGGGTGATGCCAAGCCACTTCAAACTCCCATGTCGACCACGACCGCCTTGGATGCTGATCTAGAAGGAGAAGTCGTGGACCGGAAGAGTACCGCGAAGCATGATCGGGTCGTTCCGTACTGACGGCGACAAGGCCCGACATCCGGTTCGCCGTCTGCCTTTGCGCACGCTTCCGGTCTTCACCGCGCACTTCGCATCGGGCAGCCGTCAAACGCATCTTACGGTACCTTTGCTTCACTCCCGAGCTTGGTCTATGGTACTCGACCTCTTCATCTCTTTCTCTTTCGGGTTATTCGATGCGATTATGCGGGTGATCGAATTAAGAGAAAGTCCACTTCGGGAACTTGTGAGTTTTTGGGTTCGTCATTGATCTCTTGGTCTTCTCGCAAACAGTCTTCTATTTCCCAATCTACTTGTGAGGCTGAGTATGTCGCTGCTGCTGCGTGTTGTTCTCAGTTGCTTTGGTGGTTGCTACCTTGAGAGACTATGGGTTGAACTTTAGGAAAGTGCCTCTTTTTAGTGACAGCACTAGTGCCATTAGCGTTGCTAAGAACCCCGTACTCCACTCAAAAACCAAGCATATTGAGATCCGGTATCACTTCTTGAGAGACCACCAAGAGAAAGGAGACATAGACCTTCAGCCTGTGAGAACCCATGAACAGCTTGCTGACATCTTCACAAAGCCCCTCGATCAAACCCAGTTTGCCCACTTGAGAGCGGAGTTGGGCATTTGCTACCCTTTTTAGAGTAGGGTAGCTGTTTCTTGATGTATAGTATGATATTTGGCTTTCTTCTTTGTTTTTGCTTCTTTGGCTTTACATGTGTATCATATTGCATATCATCTTGTATCATATTACCGTTATTGAGCTTCATGACTATAGCAGTTTTGATTACATTCATGCTCTTGCTAGTATGTCTTGTGTATGTCACTTGGAGCTTGTGGCTTAGGCTTCTTCTGATCACTTGTTACACGTTATGAGCTAAGCCTGTTTTATAAATGTGAATCTGCTTAAATCTTGATGCAACTCGAAAAATTGTTCACCTTTGAGATGGCAACTAGCATGGGTAGGTTTTGTGAGAACCTTGTTGCTTTCATGTGTATGCTTGAGTTGCTATGTCTCATGTTTTCTGAGTCATTCACTTAGCTCGGAACTCTTGATAATCTTGTGCTAAAACTTGATGTCTAAGCTAAGAAATGATGAAAAGTTTTGAGTTGGATCTTTTCGTCCCACGGCAATGTCATGAGATTGCTTCTCATTCATTCGAGTGAGATGAACTTGGGCATTGTAGTGCTAGTCCACAACCACTCGTGACGAGATAGCTTCCCACTTGCACTAAGGGATGAACTCGGCGTGGTTGAAAAACATGATAAAAACAATCTTTTTGGCGGACGAGTTTTTGATCCTCTCGTTCACACATGTCTAAATGAAACCTTGTTAACTACTTGTTTTAACTCTGATCAATTTGTAGTTACAAGTGTTGTTAAGTGTATCTTTGAGACATGATGTGTGACCGTTATATGGGGTAGTTCACTCTTGTATACATGTGTTAGCACTTGTTTGATCTCCTGCTTATATGTGCCAGGTGCTATTCTTTTTGGTGAACACCTTTTATAAAATGCCCAACACCTGATCAAATGCTTATGTTTCATACTCCGTACCACTTGATCAGCTTGAGCATTGGTTTTGTCTTGTGCCATTTGCTCTACACTTGCCATACTTGCTAGATCATCCATGTACTCAAATTGCTATACTTGTGAAGCTCTGTCATTTTGCATTTCTTTCATGGCATGATTTGAGGGGGAGTTGCAGTCTCTTTTGATCTAATCTTGACAAGTGCATGTGCCAACAAGGGGGAGAAACATCCACAAATCCATAGAGTTCATTGGTGAGTATGCATAGTATGCATTTGCCAAGGGGGAGTTGCACTCCAAGCTTTGAGTTTGAGCTGTTTTGCTAGATGTGTTGAGCCGTTGCCTCTTCCTGAGGGTCTAGCCATTTTTCAGATGCTCTTTGCTTTGCTAGTGGTGTTGAGCCTTTTGCCTCTTCTTGAGGGCTAGCTTTGGTTTTCTTGGTCGCGTCGAGCCGTTGCCCATGTCTTTGGGGACCAAGTTGTGACTTTGCTTTGCTCATTGCAAATGACCTGTTTTCTGCTTGTCTTTGGCTCTTGGTCATTTGGATGGGTTGTCTCTGGTTTGTGTTGGTGTTGACAATGCACTCATCAAGGGGGAGATTGAGGACACATGGTTTTTACCATAACCATTGTGTGAACCTTTGTGTGATGAGTGATTGTCAACATGCCAACACAAGGCGTGTGTGTGTTCTTACTAACCGATGGCACGCGGATACGTGTCAAACAATGGTGTCTCTTGGCTCATGTTGTCTGCAGTGTCGAGCTCGGAGACGGTGGTCGATGGTCGGTGAAGATCAAGTAGGGCGTGCCGTGGCCGACGGACCGGGTGCGGTGAAGGGCGGACGTGAGGCTTGGATCGAGGGACCCGAGGACCGGGTGGCCGGCCGTGGTGGCCGATACGGGACATCGACGAGCGCAAGTGTACACGGCGGGGATGCGTATGGGCTACGCTACTCGCGGAGGGTTTGGTGGTTTCGCCTCAAAACCATCGCCGGCGGGTTTCCCGGTTTGCGCCTCAAAACCGGGAGGCGGAGGTCCCGATGCGGACGGACGACACGTGGCGGCATCGGGGAGATTGCTTGGAAGCAAGGCTACCGGTGAGAAGGCGCGGTGGCCGTCGGATCAAGTGAAGCTCGAGTTAGACCCTTATGCCCCTGGCTAAGAGGCGTGGCTCTTCATGTATCCAAGGGCAAAGAAGGAATGTAAAATAGACTTGCCCCCTCCATAAATAAGGGATGAGGGTTCTCCTTCCACCTCACCTCAGCTATTTCCATTTTCCCTTAGGTTTTTCCCTTCCTTTAGATCTTTGAGAGAGAGGTCTACAAATCGTGATTTGTACTCGAACCAAAGATGTTTGGCAAGCCGAGCGCCGAGTCTCGGCTGTTTCCTCCGTGATTAAATCACCGTGTCCGTGTCTCGTGATGGATTTTGTGTTCTTCCCGAGTTGACTTTTGGGCACTTTGTTCTTCGCATGATTTCTTCGTTTCTTGACCGATTCGAGTCATTCTTCTTGCGTTGGATCGATCTATGACACAAGAGTGATGTTTCCACCGAAGGAATCGTGCTAGTTCCTCTTGAGATCAAAGATCCACGCGATTTCCTCTCCGGTCGCTCAAGAACGAGTTTTTCCACCCCTTCTTGATTTCTCCCTCCTCACTTCAAATTGGCCGATGATCTTTTGAAGATAGGCTCTCCTCTCGCATAAGCAACAACATCCCCAAATTTGGTTGCAAGAGGTTTCGATTTGAATGAGTTAGGGACGGATCTTGGAGGAGGCGATTTTTGGGCGATTCAGTTTTTGAGATCGCGGACAGTCCGGCGTTGTACACGCGGACAGTTCGGACCTCGGACAGTCCGGACCTTGTGCTCCGGACAGTCCTGTGTCTTGGTCAAGCGAGTCCGAACTTGTTTCTTTCGGTCCGTTTTCCCAGGTTGTACCGCGGACGGTCCGCCTCGTGACGCGGAGTCCGGCGGTCTTTTTGGACTGTGTCCAGAACTGTTCCAAGCAGTTCTGTTCTTCGAGTTTGAACCATGGACAGTCCGGCCGTGTGACGCGGATAGTCCGGGTCTTCGCCGGTTTTCTCGATCTCGGCTCGACACCGGTACGAATTATAAGCGGACAGTCCGGCCCCCTAAGCCCGGACAGTCCGACGTACAAAACCTGGTGTTCGTCGGGGTTTCTGTCCCGAGCTGTTTGTTTTTCGGAAGATCAACCGGGAGTCTGGCCTATCCTTGCGGACAGTCCGGACCCGGACAGTCCTCGGACCGTTAGCTTGACCCGACAAAGTGCTGTTTTCATCTCTTTGCGTTTGTGTGTGCTCCGATTGTTTTTCCGCTTCTTCCGCTAATTGAGTAATGATCCGCTGTGTTCCTAGAGAACATCCACCCTCTCATTAGGGTCGTGATCACTACGATTTAAGCGTCGCATTTTGGGGTTGTTGGTTTGGGCCTAGGACGTGAAAGTTTCGAAAGAAATTTTTTGAGGCTCCCATTCACCCCACCCTCTGGTCGCCGTTACCGGTCCTTCCCCTCGATTGCTTCACCCCATCCTCCGATCCATCACTCGCAGCCCGGCCGGCCATCTCCTCATTATATATAGCAGCTCACTCTGCTTCATCAGCAACTGCCACTGATCACCTGCCTTAAAAACAAGTTGCAGTTGTCTACTCGCCGAGCTCTCTCTCTCTCTATAGCTCTTCTTCTAGCTACTTCGTTTCACCTGCAAGCTCTGCTCTTACTATATCAGCTAGCTAGCTCCAATCCACACATATATAATCAGAGTGCAGCAAGCAAACGACGACATGTCCAGCAGCAGCCGGAGGTCATCACGCACACGGCGTGCGGGGAGTTCGCTATCGTCGTCGACGTCGAGGTCCATCTCGGAGGACCAGATCTCCGAGCTCCTGTCCAAGCTTCAGGCGCTGCTCCCGGAGTCTCAAACTCGCAATGGCGCACATAGAGTAAGCACGCTCTGATGCACTAGCTGGTGCATCAAAAAAATGTTTGCTCACAAGGACAAGAATGCAGGGCTCGGCGGCGAGGGTGCTTCAGGACACGTGTAGCTACATCAGGAGCCTGCACCAGGAGGTGGACAACCTCAGCGAGACGCTCGCCGAGCTGCTGGCCTCCGCCGATGTGACCAGCGACCAGGCCGCCGTCATCAGGAGCCTGCTCATGTGACCCACCGCCTCGCACCGGCCGGAAACATGCGTGCACGGCCGTTAGATCTGTCTCAGGCATGCTGCTGCCACCTGCCTAGCTACATACTCCTAGCTATACCGTACTTTTGCAACTGCTCATTAGCTGCCGTCCTGCCGCTGTCTACCTACTAAACTACTACTAGTCCCTAGTCCCTACTACTGTGCTCAAGGATATTAGTAGAGCTGGTGATAAGCTATATGCTTAGTAGTGAGCAGTTCTTGTACTTTGATGTAAGCTTGCATTGTGATGCATGTGGTCATCGTCTCTGCTTTGCGATCGATCGGTTTGGCTGTTAATCCAAGTTGGATGTGAGAGGTTTTTCATGCAAATAATGGTGGGAGATGCAAGCATCAGGTTTCAATTATATTATGGAAGATACTACTACTTCTGCTACTACTATACTACAACGACTAAACAACTAGAGACTAGTATCATGTTGATGATGTACTTTGAGATGGCTAATTGGCTTTGTTTAATGAAGTGGCGCTTTTACTTAAGTTTGCTAGCTACTAGTAGTAAGTAAGTACACACTAAACTCTAAGATATGCACGATGGGTTTTGATGGTCCGCACACAACAATAATCATTGCAACTCTTGGACGTGCTTGTTGTGTAGTTGTTGTGCCCTGCGTTTTATCTGCCTTTGGAGTTTACTGTACAGGGGAGATTGGTGCCTTGTCCTCGTTTAACTAATATAATTTGGACGTACTCGTGAAAGCAAAGTTTTCCAAGTGAATGGACGTTTGCTTCTTTATATAAAACATACTGCAACTGTGTGCAATTGTGACTCTACTGTCAAGTCCAATTTCCGGAGTCCATTTCAGTGTACAATTCCTCCATGGCTCCATGCATATACTGCATGTTGAAAACAACCATGTCCTTTTATTTTCATCTGTACTGATTTCTTTTTTTTTTGAAAGAACATCAGTGTTAATATTAGTTCATATTCTAAAGCCTATTGCGAAACCAATGTGTACCGGGTTGAGCTCAAACTTAGTTTTATACACTGCTGAGCTCAAACTTTTAGTTTAAGTTACTCAATTTTTAGTTTAGTTTCCCGATTGAGCTCAATCTTTTTATTACATATATAAAAGGTTTTGCGCATCTTTATACTAAGATCGAAAAGATTTTTTGTACAATGATGCGCCACGGGACAGGCGTGCAAGGGGGCTTTACAATGTTACACCAGGTCATGCCTCCTTTAGCTAAGAGTTTCACAGGGCCTCGGTATCAATCCACTGTTCTGCCATTTGCTTGATGTGAGCGAGCAAAATTGAGCTTAAATTTAGTTTAATACCCAACTTTTAGTTTAAGTAACTCACGTTTTAATTATTGTAATTAGAAAATGTGAGTATCATATTATTATGTATTTTAGTGTTGAAGAGAAATTAAGCATTTGATTTGGACTCGACTCAATCGAGTACGTACGTCGTACGTCCTGCAAATGATGCTGATGTGGATACATGGACCATGCATGCATATAATCACGTTATCTAAGTGGGGCGACAGGAGGCAGGAAATCAAAGATACACCGTACGGCCATGACTACAACCTTGCAACTAATTTTCGCAACAGTACCTAATCGGCGGCCAAATTAACCCTACTTTGCCTGATTAGTGCTACATGGCAAAAGTTGCACAAGAACAGGATATTCACTGGTGTTTGATCTTGAAATAAATAAAATGAAATTGCAGCGTGTTGTTTGATGAACTCCCTCTGAACTGCAGCGTGTCGCGTAGAAGGCTTTGTGGCTATCCAGCCGGACACAGCGTCTGTTTTTTCGGTGTCTAGATCTAGAAAGGCACTCAACTATAGGTTGACAATAACAAGAGAAACATGAAGGAGAAAAGGCAACACTAATAACCATAGCCCTCACTACTAGCACTTAATAGAGACATAAATTTTGAGACGCGACCTGGCGTCACTACTAGCACTTACCAGCCGTCTCAGATTTGCAACTACATACTAGTACGTGAACCGGCTAAACCACCGCTAGCTAAAGATCAATATCTTTATCACAAATGTATATAGAAGGTCAACTCAGGATTATATTTCATCGAATGTTTTGAATTTGGACCATCAATTCATTTTACATAAGACTGATGTTATATAATATATATCTTCCAATATGTGGTGTAACGTGTAAGTGTGGGGCAGGAGTTCAAGGTTTTCTCAATGTGCATTAGAAGATCTTCTTCTTAAGCGGGGCAGGAGTTCAAGATTTTCTCAATGTGCATTAGCATATTACTACAAGGGGTATGGGTTGTCGTAATTTGCTAGATCAAAACACCCTAAGTTTGGTATGAACAAAAATACTACTACTACAAGTACTTGTAGCTAATAGAAGGTGCTCGTAGCACACAGCTGTTCTGAATTCTTGCTCGCTCACTGTTCCGCAGCGAAGTCAAAAAAGCCTTTGCGGTTTGCCCTTTTGGTGACAGAAGAGAACGAGACGAATTCCGTGTGTGGACAAGCATGTGTACCGTGTTGGGCCACGAGATCCCCCTGGGGCCTGGGCCTTGTTAACCCTCCCGATTCGGTCCACACGATGCCCGTGGCCGACGATCCATACGGCCTCGGTCCACACGATGCCCGTGGCCGACGATCCATCCGGCCTCCGGGGCCTCCACGGCACGCACGCACGCAGATCGCGCAACTAACTGGGAGACCGACCGCGCGCGCCAACACGAGACGCCGCCGGCCTTCCCGGCCGGCCGGGTGTCGCCGTGTCGGCCTCGCGAGCCTGTGGAGCTCCATCGTGTCGGCCGGCAAGTTTTTCAACGTAGGAGTATCTCTGGCTGACTTGGCTGCAGCTGGCCTATAGCTTAGCTAGAAGCCTAGCTAGAATCATCCTGGATGGTGGAGCGCGTACGTACATCCTGGATTGTATGTAGGGGCTACATGTGATGTACGACTATAATGTACATATACGTGATGAACGACGGGCCACCAATTAAACCCAACATTAGACAACCGAGTTCGTTCGTTGGATCATTGGATGCATACTATTTTGGTCTTAGGGCAGGTATAGGTACTTATATCCGGCAAAGAGCATCATATCTTTGGCACATACGTAATTGTGTGGTACCTCGCTAGCGCGAGAAGGCGAGAGTGTGTACGTCTGTACGGGCATCCACACACTTTCGGCGCGACGTACTGCATTATTAGCCTACCTGCATGTCGTACATATGTAGTACTCCCACACTCCCACACAAAATAAAAGAAAATAATTAACATTATTACCTTCGTCGACTAAGAATAATATAATTCAAGTTATGGACCGAGTCAAACTTAATAAAGGGACTAATAAGTTTTTAGAAAGCATTGTCACCATCGTCCATCTAGTATGACTCTAAATAAATAAAAATAAAAATGTGGTCCATGACGAATCTAACATCTAATTGTAATGGTTTAGTATCATAAATAATACTTGCTGTTTTTTTTTTAATAAATTTGGTTAAAGAGATTGATTTGGTAGAAGTCAAAAGTACTCCATTCGTCTCAAAATAGTTGACCTTATGTTCTTATATGATTTGCATGTCCCAGAGAATACTTGTTAACCTTTTAATGTACACACCCTTTATGTATGTGTCTCCTCACAATTCATGTCATCTCTATCTCTATCTTTTTTATATTTTTTATTACGAACATAATTCTTTTGCTACTTCTAATTTTTCATGTCTAAATATAATAAAACATCAAATATTTTGGAACGGAGGAGTACACACTTCTTGAGTTCGGTCGAGTTGTACCAGCCTAGGCCATGCACGTCATCCGTACTGATGAAATTGACTGAAGCTTCATCTAGCTAATCCATACTATGATCGATCAAGCAACAATTTAGGCTTTACATAAATAGCCTGTCTTCAGCTCAGCAGTCATTCCATAATCCTGTCAATCGGGTGGCCCGTCCCAATCTCTTCCCTTTTTTAAGCACTTGACTGCACTCCCGTGACCACTGCATGCATGATCTGCGCATGGATGCATATGCATATTATGCTGAAATGTGCATGCATGCACGGTCCTCGACCACAAGCTAGTGCATGTCGACAACTTACGGGCATCGTTTGCAGTTACGTTGACGGTGCGTATACATCGCCGTCTCTCGATCGCTCGCGCGTATAGAGGGATCAGAGCACAGTACTGTCAGTACGCATGCAACGACTAATTGCAAAAGGCGATGGCGCTCTTGTCGGAACAGCGTCGATCGATACGTGCACAAAGGCCACGTGCATCTACAAGACCTCCAGATGGAAAGGCCGCGCCACGTACAAACACGCGATCGAGGCGCTCGCTACTATTGTGTCGGCAAAATGATACTGTGTATGTACATTATTTGGATCGGCTTGTATGTGTACTGTGTATTGAAGAGAGAGGATGAGCATTATATTGGAAGCAATGGAAGGTATAAGATGGTCCGGGGAAAACTGAACCATCCGGTTTTAATGATAAAGCCAAGCTACACAATGGATTTCGTCATAGATTCTGATTCCGTCGATCGAGAAGATTGAAATACTTAATTGAAGTTAAAAGCTTAGATTTGCCCTTTTCGTATGAACTGCTTATCAGCCGTGGCATATTGTTTTATCTCACAACAAAATAACATCTGTAGACGCTTAAGTTATGACCTTTGGAAGGTCAAATCCGAAATATTCCTAGATCACTCTCTATAATATAGTTGCATTTTGAGTTTAAATTAAACTTTATCCCATATAATGCAGCTATATGCTTGAGTCCCCGAGCCTTGTTGAATTGAACACTCCTGTACGGACAGCTCAAAAAATGGGTAAGTAACAAATGCAGCTATGCTTGATTCCCCAACCCTAGTTTAATTGAATATTTTGTCTCCAAAAAATTCTGCCGCGGTGGCGGCGGTGAGCTCTCCCAGTGGCTGATCCGGAATCGGCCCACGGGGGTGCCGGGCTGAAATTTTCCTTGTTTTTTTTTTTTTTTTTTTTTTTGCCTATGAGAGCTTTTCAGCAAATTTAAAATGAATTGGGCTAAAATTTTCCGTGTTTTTTGGCCCACGAGAGTTTTTAGGCTGATTTTAAAGAAATTGGGCTCACTTGGGCTCAAATTTACTTTGCAATTATAGCCCAACGGGGGGGGGGGGGGGGGTGCTCCCCTGGATCCGCTAATGAGCTCTCCTTTCACGCCTCCTCTCTCCTCTCCTCTCCTCTCTCTTTCCATGGAAGCACTGTGGAGGCTCTGGTGCCAGACGACGATTGGTACGCGGTGACGGATGGATCTAAGGCTTCGAGGAAGATGAACAGGAGTTGTAAACTTCTATGTAATTTTCCTTTTCTTTGGAGTCCAGTCTATAAAAGGGCCGGTGTAAGGCACTAAGATGAATACATGTTTCTTCTCAAAAAAAAAAAAACGATGCCTCTCTCTGGACTTCCCCGTTGATTTCCTTCCTAGGAGACTTTCACTGCAAACTACCCAAAGAGTTTTTAGCCTTTTTCTAGGATTATAAACTCTACGTAATAAACTTGTTCATTCTAGTAGTGGTTTAGCTATATATGGCCATATGGGTGTACACTTAAAATGTTTTTGTGGTTTGGTGCCTCTTCGTGTCAACACCACCATAAACTAATGCACTCGATCGAGCGATCTGGGTATTATTGAGCTGAAAAAATAATTAAAGCAGCACCTCAAAATAAAGGAAACGTACGCGACTTGATCGTTAAGTCGCAATACACCGTCGGGCTCGATAAATCTTGGTCCCTCCGCGGTCTTCTTCATTTGCGCTAAACGCATCACACATTCCCGGCCGGCGATGGTTTCATGATCACTAGTATGTTGCGCGCGCCATTGCGCGCGATGGCGAGTGACCACGCCTAGAACAGTAAGATGGAATCTTAGTGTTGTTTACAGTATAGCGTAAGTATGAACAAAATATAGTGCTTTCGACATTAGTATATATTACATCAATGCATTTCATAAGTTTCATGAATTCAGTGATGATCTGAGGATGGAAACCTAACATAGCATAGTATAATAGCTGATTAGGCTGCATAGTAAACCACGGTGGGAGTGCGGCTATAATTATACGCTACAACATCATGCGCCCTTCGGTGCCCTACAATGACTAAAAAACAAAACTATGCATCACAGATATACGCTTCATAATTAGGCAACACAATGAGCATTAATTGAAACACAAGGTTATTTTTGGACAAGAAACACAAGGTTAAACTATTAGAAACTAACAAATCCAAGTCAACATTAGAAAGAATGTAAGTTGGCATGCTTCGCTTCGCTCCAACACACTTCTTGACTTCTATTGTGGGCAAGGATGAAGTTAGCATCTTCCTTGCTCTCCGAGTTTCACCAGGGCCGTGGCCTACCTGCACTCAGATTTGATTACGTTATGTTCACACGACACCACACACACAGAACAAAATATATCAGATCTTGACACATGTGACTGAATATGTTATATATTGGTTCACAGTAAATATATATTTGGTGGATAAATGTATACCGAATATGTTGAGCATAATCATAATGTTAAACACTCGGAGATGAACTATATAAACCTTATGAATAATAATGTTATTATCTCATCTTGGTGAAGATTACAGATGTGATCAAAGGGAGCTCTGTCGGCAAAGACCTAGTTCTTTCATTTGGTCCAAAATTCCATATAATAAAAAAGAGAAAAATGCACAATGAATAATATTGTCCTTGTAACTAATTAGAATAATATCTCGGGAGGACAAAAACATACTGCAGCAATTGGAATACAACATTTAACCCAAGTGTAAACTCAGGAAGCAAAGGTCCAAGTTAGCTATGCTGCAACTGAAACGTCGGTATCATAAATGATTTTAGGAACTCTGCAAGAACTCTAATTAGGATAAAGGTCCCGAACGACATATATTAAGTTAGGGATGGCCTTATCATGGTAAAACAATTCAGAGATATATGTACCCCCTATTGTGAAAAGGACCACTCAATTTCAGGCATCTGAAACTTTTCTTTTGATAGTTCTTAATTTTGATATGCATCAGTTTATATAATGCATAATAAATGAACTATTGTTGAGAAAGTTTATATATACCAATTTAGCATAATGGCTTTGATCAAGGATTTGGAAGCGTACAGCCATACAGGCAACGGCACAGCGGCACCAAGTTGGTTGACTCTAGGTGAGCCAGGAGGCTGGAAAGAAAGGGATGATAGAGGTGGACCTTTGGGCAAGAGAGCAGGGGTGGGGGCAAAGGCAGGCCGGATGGAAGCCTGCACAGGGACATCATGTTGAAAGGATGCTTCCAGATTTGGATAAAACTTAAGTAGCATGATGAAGCCTGCAAAAAAATCATTAATTTAGACCATAGAAGTGTTTATAGGAATTTCAATAAAGATATAACAATCTGGGAATAGAAAAAATTGCCTACAAATTAGTTTTTATCAGATCCTATTGCACTAAACCCAAACGGATCGAATTTGTTAGCTGAGTTTTTTCGAATTCATGAATTTATTTGTCTCCTGGTGATCATATAGGACAGATTCTCGATAGTGCCATAATAGAAAGAGATTGTGCTCGACCATCCCCAGACCATGAATTTGCTGTTTTGGTTTCTACATCACTACTTCCCTCAACACTGAACAGCATGAGCTGGCAACAAGACAAAATCTCAAAGTGGCCTGCGAACTGAAATCCAGTACTACATGCTGCCCTTCAGGACCTGACCATATATGCAAAACCAAAGAGACATACCAAATTGCAAGGAATTCACAGAGTTCATAGACATGACCGTCTACCATAGCATGTATATTTATTATACAGTGATTTCCACTGATTAGAGCAATGCAAAAGTCATTAAGGAGAAGGCCCAAATGGAGCAGCACAACACCAATGCAGAATATGACAGGCATATTTTCTGGTCAATGGCAAATGGTTAGTGACACCATTAAGGCAGTCAATTCAACAAACAACAATTTGAACTATCCAACGAAAAGAAACATAATGCCAGAACAAAGTCTTGTTAATCCTAAAGACTTTGTCCAAACCACCGCCACAAACCCATGTCATTCATCCCGGAGAGTTTTCCATGACAGAACCCTTGCCATCTGCAAACACCAGAACATACCTCTTGGATAAATCAGAAGCCCTCGTGCTAGCAATCAGAGTTGGACATGAGTTTGAAACATCCCTTAGGTTCCTCGCCTGTATAAGCCCTCGTTAATCACTGCAGAAATGCCAAAACAAATGATATTGCATCGATCGTGTGGGAACAACCGCAAGAATCAAAAGGAAGGCGCTGGGAAATAAGATAAGGAAAACTGACATATGGTTTGGTTGGTTCAATAAATTGCGAAGTTTGTCTTGGGCACTCCAAAAATGTGTGCCATTTAAGAGAAAAGTATAATTGAAGAAACGGGGTGGTAAGGCGTTTTGAAAAATAAACAAATTTTATGGAAAAGGAGGATGCCATAGATGAAATGGGAAAAAAAAAAAAAGGAGCAACCCGTCGGGCATCTTAAAGGTCACTATAACATTGAATGGATAATATACCGCAACTTCATTTTTTTGAAAAGACTAATATACAGTACACCCATGTGCAGTAACCAAATATTTGTATCTATAATCATCTGGACTAACAGTACGACAAGCACCTTTAAATTGTTTAAATATGTTATGTGCATAAGCACCAACAAAATACTTGGTTAACTCAATATGAGGAGGACGGAAGCTAGCGACTCACCTAGCTTGGAAGGCTGCATATTCTTTTCCTGGCAGCACACTCAGGAAGCGCAACAGTAAACATGCTTTGTCTGCAGCTGTGTACAAAGCAAAAAGTCTTTGTGAAATAGTATGAAAGAACCTAAGGCTGTATAGTCTAGCAATACATGTTCACAGGTCTGGACATACTAAAAACACCAAGAAAGAAATGAAGAGGCAGAAGAATAATCGATACAGACTAATCTTATGACATGTATGGTTCTTAAGATAGTTGGAATGGTCGTACTTCTAGATTACTTACAGTCATTGAACTAACCAAAATCAAACTAATGTTATGAGAGGCGTTCAGATCCAAACAAAAAGAAAGAATGGCTATCTAAAAACATGTGCATACACCCTTGCATACAGGATGTTCCACGAAAATTACTCTATGTAGCAGGCACTATCCAAAATGGCAAATATACTTTTGAAGGACACATGCAGGTTCACCTACTTTGATTATAGCTGTATACCATGTTTTGAACTCTCTCTCTAGCATTTCGATTTCTTCATTGCGAGAGTGTGTTTCCTGGCTGCAGAGGATTAACCTTCCATTATTCATGTACTCGACCATCACCTTTCGCAAAGAACCACAACAGAGAACTAAATTAAATAGGTGAAAGTGGGGTGGGATGGTAAGGTGGACGCAACACTGCCCAACCTTTTTTTTTTTTTTTTTTTGAGACAACATGGCAAACACATGGTCCTCGACCTGCGCAAAGAAATCATAATAGAGAATTAAATCAAATAGTTCAAAGTGGCGTGGGATGCTAAGGTGTAGTGTTGCCTAACCTTTTCCGAGCCAACATCACAAACACATGAATGACATCGAGGATTTGCACCGAGGCGATTGACCTCCTTCCATGAGCTGTTAATCATTTGGTATGTATCAATCGTATGTACCTGGTTTAAATAAACAAAGCCCGGAAAAAGTAAGTAGAAGTGTTAAATCATCTTTAAATAGAAATCGTCAAAGTAAATTATTACAGAGATATCAGGAAAGGATCTGCAATGCGAGGACAACTGAACAATTGCTTTCTATAGTAACTGAGTCAACTGAAGCTTGCCATCCCAAAAAAGGGGTCATGGTGCAAAAAATTATTTCTTTTGTCTATATCATTAACTTCTCTTGGTAGAAATAATTGTCTTTAGTAAGGAAAAAACTGAAAACTAAAATGGTGATCCAATATGGAATAACTACCAAAAAAACAAAAGAGGAACTGTTTAATTGGTGAGTTGACAGGCATTACTATCACTCTTCAAATTTATATAAGAGGGCATATACGTACAAATTTCCTATAATAAGAAGAAATGCCTATCAAACAAGAAAATGCCCTGTACATTTTACTGAAGCAAGTACCTCTGCATTTGCCTGATCTCTTCCCTTTCATCAAAGGTACTTCTGGGATCGAAACAGAAGTAAGAATTCCCAGACCTCTCCTCCGATTATTTTTTTAGGGAATTCTCCTCTGACTGTTGGATGGACGCCCTAAAAGAAGACAGATCATATTGATTGGTAAACATTACTAAATTAACATAACACGTATAAGAAACATCTGCAGGACAAGAAGGAGCATATGTGAGACTAAGGAATCTTACTCCTCTTTGTATCCAGCTTAGTACTGAGGCAATATCAAGACAGCCATCGGGACTAAATGCAACCTGTCATTTCAGAGCACTTGATGTTTTGCCAGCCTGAAATGAACTATATAAGATATAGTTGCTTGGAACAAGAAAGGATTGTGTTTTCTAGACAAAAGAACAAGAGTGGCATCAAGTCCTCAACAGAAAACTTATGAATGCACACCAAGAAATTAAACAAATTTCATTGACATGGCCACGTGCTCAGCTGTATGCAACAACAATTGCCTACTATCAAGATCCAGTACAACCGAGCAGGCCACATCCTATAGAACGCAGAAATATTGGTAGTAACCATAGGATTGGTAAGAGAAAAATGGGAGAACAAAAGATCATGTAGAAACTAACCTTGCTCCAGTTAGGGTTTCCTTCATCGGACGCAAACAGGCTGCCCACATATAAATCGACGTCCACAGCGAAGGGGAGCAAGCCTCCGTGAGCTCCGGGAGAGGAAGATACCGAAGGGAGAGGTAATGAGAGGCGGGACCAAACCGAGAAGCGGACGGCGCGAGGAACATCGGAGCGCTCGCACCCGGGCTGCGTCCGATGGCACCTGCGGCCGCCGCTGTCGTGACGCCGCGTCCGGGGACGACACGGGATCGGCGGCCGCGTCTTGGCACGGCCACCCGCCGCCTGAGCGCAACACCTGGCGGGGGTCGCCGTTGCCTCGGCCGTACCACGCAAGGGGAGGAGAGGAGGAAGGCGGCGACCGCGCAGCCCGCCACCGCCCGTACGCGCCGGGAGGTAAAGAGCGGAGAGAGAGGGGGGGGGAGGGACGGAGGAGACGGCGACGGCGTAGGCGAGGAGGACCACCACGAAGCCAAAACGACGGAGAAAAAGGAGAGGAAACCGGAAGGTAGGCAACCGGATTAAATGCGCTGCAGCCGGAGCGACGGACGGCCCAATAGGATGGATGCACGCGTGGGCGACGAAGACGAGAAGGAAGGCCCAATGAATGGAAGACACGCGCTCATCTGTAATTGGACATGCGGTCCACTTTGTCATCCACGCCGATTCCACGTTGGAATCCGACGTGGGCACGCTGGTTGCCCTCCGGGGCTCGCCGGCCAAATAAGAAGAAACGCCATACCGTCCCAGCACCATAGTACCACGTAGAGAGAGTAAAACGATCATAATCTAGCGCGTTTGTACAGGCACCACGTGCACGCAGATCCGGGCCGGCGAATTGCCCACGTGACGCCGCTATCCACTCACGTACGTTAACGTCGGTCGGTCGCGCCCAGATTAATTACGTAGAACATGCGGCGCGATCTCAACTCTCAACTACTCTTGTCAAAAAAAAAAAAAAAAAAACTCTCAACTACGCACGTTGCATATTGCGCTCGCCTTCGGTTTCTCCTGTCTCCACACGACCAAAAAACGGAACGCGATAAACGCGCCAAGACGGTGGAACGGAACTTACGGAACATTTTCGAATGAATGAATCGAAGGCTTCTGAAACTTCAATAAGGCCCATGATCATTTGAAGGCCCATTTACGGCCCCTACCAAAGCCGAATGTCATACGCGCAACGCGCTCGGCTCGGCCTAGGAAACAAAAGGGAGCCCTTTTCCTTTGACCAGCCCATTTGACCAGCCCATGTAATCCAACCAGACTTCCCGCCGTAGCGCCGACAAAGGAGCCGTGGCCCAATAAGCCACCGGCCAGGGCCACTGTGCCAGTCCACTACCCACTCCGATCTCGAGGACGCCACGCCACCGTCCTCTCCCAACTCCCAACTGCCGAGGGGGAAGAAGGGGCCGGCAATCCGGTGTGCGCGCGCGTGCGGAAGTGAGGCGGTGGGTGGGAGATCGAGGTCGCGGCCTTGCCCCACACGCCACTAAACGCCGCGCCGACGGGCATTCATCAGGCGATTTGGACGGGCTCGCCGAGGCCGCTCTGCGCTTGTGCGGTGGGTGGGTCGAAGTGCGGGTGGTGCTGCTGGTGAGGTGAGGGAAGCCTCGCCAAACCTAGCGGGTGCCGAGATTGGTGAGGCGTGAGGAGTCGACGGGAAGACAAGGGTAAGCTCGATTTGCCCTGAATCGCTGTGATTTTTGGCTCATTTGTGGTTGCTTTGGTGGTGATTTTGCTACCGGCGCGTCGGAATTCTGTGTCGGTTCGTCAGAGGAGAACCTGGATTGATGCGAGTATTTCTTAGGTTGTTTGTGATATGGCTGCGACTTTCCCTTTCTGTGTTGACTGTTGAGTTACGTCTTGCCCTAGTTCTGTTCAGGACCTGTTCAATTTAGTTTCCGTTATTACATAATCTGTAACCCTTGTCCACTCTGTTTTCTCCATTTAGTCTTCTATGTATGTGCTATATGTCGGATCAGCTGCTGGCCACCAACATTTACAGGAAACACATGTGTGATTAGATGCTCGATTATCTAGGACGCTTAGTTTAGTTGCCGTCTTGCTGAGGATATGAAGCCTGCTGATGGCTTTGTGAAGAAAGACATGGTGAGTGGTTGGGTTCTGAAAAAAAAATGCACTGTGAGTGAACAACTGGTATTGTGGCAGGTGTAGTCGGTTTACTGAAATGGTACTGCACTTGATAATTGTGACTCCTCCGGATCCATAATGTCCTACAATGGTATTTGAGCATCTTATAGCAGCTTCATTTTGAATTTTGATGGAACCAAATAATTAAGAATGAGCTTGATTTCTTTTCTGTCACATGGCCATGTATCATAAGTCAATCACAGTGAAATTCACAATTTAGTTATTCAATAGTAGTTCAATACCCAGCCTGAAAGGAAAAAAAGAGGAGCATGTATATATCGTTAAGGAGAGATGAAAATGTGCAGCAGGTCACCTTGTGCCTTTATATTATTTGCACTGAACTGTATATATAGGTGTCGTAATTGTTGGAGTATATACATGTATTAGGCCCATGAGGCAAAGCCCATAAGGCCCATATATGCAACTATATACACCCTTCTAGGGTTACCTTGAATCAATAGAGAGAATATTCCAAATCCAACATGGTATCAGCAGGGTAGGAACTCCTCTCCCGTTCCTCACCCCCGATCCGGGCCGCCGCCACTCACCGTCGCTGGTGCGCCGCGCCATGGCCGGCCGGCCGCCCACTCCTCCCTCCCCCAGCTACTTCGCCTCCTTCCCCCCCTCTCTTCCCCCTCCTGGGCGAGCATCGCCGGGGCTCACGCGACCGCGCGGAGCGCTGCGGGCGCCGCCGCCGCCGGTGTTCCGCCAGGCCAGGATGGAGCGGCGCGGAACCCGCCGCCGCCGGGATTCGGCTTCGGCCCGCCCGCGCCCGCCGTCGCCTCGCCGGGATTCGGCTTCGCCTCGCCAGCGCCCGGCCTCGCCAGCTCTCCTGCTCCCGTCCTCGGCTTCGGGCCGCACGGCTCCGCCCCCGCACTCGCCCTCGCAGCAGATGCGGAGGTGAACGGTTCGAGCGGAGCGGGTGGGGGTACGGCGATGGTGGTGGTGGGGGGGGGGGGCGATCCTATCGATCCCCTCCCCGAACAACGGCGCTGAGGTCCCCAACCCCCTGCAGCCTCTTCCCAACCCGTCCACTCACCTCGACGCCGCCGCCGCCGCTGCTGCCTATGCGGCCGCGCCCGAGGCCACAAGCGGCGAGCTTGCAGCCCGGCCGGCCGTGGCGCGCTACGCCGCCACCGCCGCCGCGCGCGCTCCGGAGGGCCTCGGGATGCCGCTCTCCACTCCCGGCGTCGTCTACTTCCGCGCAGGGAGCACCGGCGAGGCCGTCCTCACCTCCGATGCCCGGCCCGTCGTGGCGGGATCGCGGCAGGGCACCGCATCGGCGGCGAGGCAGCGGGCTCCTTCACCTTCCCCGCGCCCCCGCCGGTGACCCACTACGCTCCCGGCCCGGCTTCCGCCCTTTTGCCGCGCCGCTTGCCTCTCGCTCGTGCCGCGGGCCGCAGCGGCGAGAGCGTCTCTGTGCCGTCGCCGGGCCCGGGGCGTGAGCGGGGACGCCGCCGCCACCTTGGCTCGCCAGATTGCCGAGGCGGAGGCGCTCGCTCAAGCCTCCCGCACCTTGCCCGGGCCACCTCCTCCGGTTCGACGGCCACCCCACCACCTCCACCGTGGTGACCCGTCACGACCCGGCCGACCCCTTCGTCGCGCAGCTCCATTACCAGGCTGGGGGTGTCCAGAACATCGGTCAGCTCATCCGAGTTGTCCTTGACCCTGCGTCGACCTCCTACGCCCGCTGGAGGGATCAGGTCATCCTCACCCTGCGCCGCTACGCCTTGGACGACCACGTCCCGCCGAGCCGCCGGCCGGGGTCTCGGCTGCGTCGTGGCTACGCCTCGACAAAGCATCGTCCTCTCCCCGGATCCTCAACACCGTCAACTCCGAGCTCCAGGACATGCTCCGCAACACCCCTCCGCTCGTCGCCCGGGCCGGGCAATCGAAGGCGGTTCGGGGCAATGCGAGGCCGGGCCTGCGGCTCGACGTGCGCTTCCGCACCTTCGAGCGGGTGACCTTGCGGTTGGGGATCTTGCCGCCGCACGATGAAGGCGATGGCGGACTCCCTCGGCGACCTCGGCTGGCCCGTGGAGGACCGCGCCCTCGTCCTCCAGATCCTCCGCGGGGTCAGCGACCGCTACGCCCACATCAGGTCGTTGATCGTTCGCCAGCGCCCGTTCCCTACTTACGTGCAGGTTCGCGACGACCTTCTCATGGAGGAGATCACTCTGGGGGGCCTGGGCGGATCCAGCTCCGCCGGGTCTCTCTACTGCTGCAGGTTCTTCGGCCTCCTCCACGGCTCTCGCCGCCACTCCACCGGCCCGTCCACCTGCCCCGTACACCCCACCTTTGGCCCCTCTTCCCACCGGGCCAAGCGGGGGTGGAGGGGGCCGTGACAAGAAGAAGAAGGGCAAGGGCGGGGGCGGTGGTGGGGGCGAGGCCGTGGCGCTCCACAGCCACGCCAGCCACGTCCTCCGGCCGCTCGGCCTCCTACAACAACCCCGGTCCGGCGCATCGCCATGTGGCCCTTCCAGCCCCCGTGGCGAGCCTCGTCCACCGGCCGCCATGTTCGCGGGTGCCGCTCCGGCGTTCTTCCACCGGCGTTCCACCCGGCGACCCCGTGGGGCACACCTTCCCGCCTCGCCGGGCCGGCCGGCCGGAGTCGGGAGGCTCGCACGCTCCTTCTCCACCTTGGGCTTGACACCTCCTGTCGGCCCGGAGTGGATCGCCGACTCGGGTGCCACCTACCACACCACCCCGGACTCCGGTATACTTTCGTCTCCCTCTCCTCCTTCTTCCTCACACCCTTCCTCTATCATGGTCGCCAATGGCTCGTGTCTTCCTGTCACGTCTGTGGGTACCGCCGGTGCCCATGGCTCTTTTCGTCTTCCTGATGTTCTTGTTGCCCCCAAGATGGTCCATAATCTTCTTTCTATTCGTCGTTTTACATACCGACAACTCTTGTTCTGGAGTTTGACTCTTCGGTCTTACCGTGAAGGATTTGGCTACCGGCGTCCCTCGCTCCGATGTGACGGCTCGGGACCCCTTTACACTCTCCGCTTTCCGGCTTCTTCGCCATCTTCGTCACCGCCCTCGCCACCACTACTTCTTCTACTTGGCACCGGCGTCTCGGACACCCTGGACGTGATGCCCTGATGCAACTTAGTCATAGCTCAGACATTCGTTGTACTCGAGTTCATGATGAGCAGTTGTGTCATGCGTGCCAGTTGGGCCGTCATGTTCGTCTTCCTTTTTCTAGTTCCTCCTCTCATGCGGCTCACCGTTTTGATCTTGTACACTGCGACTTGTGGACATCGCCTGTACTCAGTATTTCTGGCTATAAATACTATCTTGTGGTGGTTGATGATTTTTCTCATTACTTGTGGACTTTTCCCTTGCGTGCGAAGTCTGATGCTTTCCCTGCGATTCACCACTTCTTCGCTTGGGTGTCCACACAGTTCGGCCTCACTATCAAGGCCGTCCAGTGTGACAATGGTCGTGAGTTTGATAACTCCACCTCCCGTGCGTTCTTCCTCTCTCACGGTGTCCAGTTGCGCATGTCTTGCCCGTACACCTCCTCTCAGAACGGCAAGGCTGAGCGCATGATTCGCACCATCAACGACACCATGCGCACGCTTCTTCTCCAGGCCTCACTTCCTGCTCGCTTCTAGGCTGAGTGCCTGCACACCACCACATACCTCCTCAACCGCCTACCTTCCGCCTGCTGTCCGGCTCCTACACCACACCACGCTCTCTTCGCACCCTCCTCGGTACGATCACCTTAGGGTCTTCGGGTGTGCGTGCTACCCGAACACCACCGCCACCGCTCCCCACAAGCTGGCTCCTCGGTCCACCTTGTGTGTCTTCCTTGGGTACTCCCCAGATCACAAGGGGTACCGGTGCTATGATCTCACCTCTCGTCGGGTTCTCATCTCTCGCCATGCGGTGTTCGACGAGTTGGTTTCCCCTTCTCCACCCCTCCTCCTACCCCTTCCACTCCACAGGAGCTTGACATTTTCTCTGTGTTTCCCACTGATGCGGTGGTCGAGCCACCTTTCCAGTTGTCTCCTGCAGGTACTCCATCACCGTACTCCTCGCCGGAGTCGTGCCCCAGCTCACCGGCGGCTAGTGTCTCTCCCGACCCTGCTCCCTCCTCGACCATGGAGGGGCCGGGGTGGGGGGCCGGAGCCACCGCCTCGGGAGAGCCGCCTCGGCGCCACGTGCGCCACCTCGGGAGCCACCGGCTCGCTTTGCCCGGCCGGTGCACGTCTACCACCGTCGTGCCCGCCCGAGCCACCACCGCCGCCGCTCCGCCGGTGACCTCTTCTTCGCGGGGTCACTGCGCACCGCCGGTGGTGTCCTCCTCTCCGCCGGGGACACCATCGCCGCCGCCTCGACCGACGGGTGCCCGTGTCACCACACCGGTCTACCACCCGCCGCTTCACCGGACCTCGTCACACTCACCCTATGGTGACGAGGCGGGCCCCGTCCGCAGCCCTCTCCGCCACCGCCGCGAGACGGGGATCTCTCCGCACCCTCTTCCGTCCGCGAGGCCTTGGCGGACCCTCACCGGCGCCGTGCGATGGAAGAGGAGTACGCGCCCTCCTCGCCAACCGGCACGGGATCGGTGCCCCGTCCGCGAGGTGCCAACGTCGTCACCGGCAAGTGGATGCGGACCCACAAGCGCGGCCGATGGTACACTTGAGAGGTACAAGGCTCGGTGGGTACTCCGGGTTTCACTCGGCCGGGGCCGGGGTTGACTATGATGAGACCTTCGGTCCGGTGGTGAAGCTCACTCGTCCCGCACCGTCTTTCTCACCGGCTCTTACCCGCTCTTGGCCCGTGCACCACTGGATGTGAAGAATGCTTTTCGCATGGTCTTCTCACCGAGACAGTCATGCGTCGGCCGGCTGGGTTTGTGGACTCCTCCGGCTCCGAGATGGTCTCGCCGGCTCAACAAGTCTCTCTATGGCCTCAAGCGAGGCTCCGGGCATGGAACCACGGGTTTCCGCTTTCCTCCCGACACTTGGTTTTGTGGAGGCCAAGTCGACACGTCCCCGTACATCTATCACCATGGGGCCGAGGCGCATATCGCTACTCTATGTGGATGACATAGTCCCGACGGCCTCCAGTGAGTCACTTCTTCGCCGGATCATCACCTCTCTTCGGCGGGGAGTTTGCGATGAAGGATTTGGGTGTGCTTCACCACTTTCTTGGAGTCACTGTTGAGCCTCATCCACTGGGCTTCTTCTTCACCGGCGTCAAGTACACTCGGACATACTTGAGCGGGCCGGGATGACAGATTGCAAGCCCGCACCACTCCAGTTGACACTCGAGCAAAGCCGTCCGAGGCGTAGGGCCCGTGTGATCGATCCTACGGCATACCGCAGATCTTGCCGGTGCTCTTCGCACCTCACCTTCACTCGGCCCGACATCACCTATGCGGTTCAAAGTTGTGCCTTCATATGCATGATCCTCGGGAGCCTCATCTCACCGCTCTCAAGCGTCTCCTCGTACCTCCGAGGCACCGTTGATCATGGCCTCGCTCCCGCACCGACGGTCCTCCTCTACGTAGCCGGTTGTCTACACCGACGCCGACCGGGCCGGGCCGGCGTCCGGACACTCGACGGTCCACCTCGGCTATGCCGTCTTCCTCGGAGGCAACCGGTGTCCCTGGTCCTCCAAGCGCCGCCAGTGGCCTCCCGCTCCGTCCGAGTCCGAGTACCGCGCCGTCGCCAATGGTGTGGCCGAGGCTTCCCGGCTCCGGCAGCTCCCCGGCCGAGCTCCATAGCCCCTTCGCCGGGCCACGCTCGTCTCGCGACAACGTCGGCGCGGTCTACCTCTCCACCAACCCCGTCCAGCACCCGACCCGCACGAAGCATGTGGAGATTGACCTTCACTTCGTCCGTGATCGGGTGGCCATCGACGAGGTGCGGGTCCTCCATGTACCGACCACCTCCCAGTTCGCCGACATCTTCACCAAGGGCCTCCCGTCGTCGACCTTCACCGACTTCCGCTCCAGCCTCAACATCACCAGTGGCTAGTTGTGGCTGTGGGGGGCATGTGTGTGTGCTCTTTCTTTTAGATGTCCAGTCTAGAACTTCGCTGCGCCGGTAGTTCAGACTGCGGGGGAGTGTTGGAGTATATACATGTATTAGGCCCATGAGGCAAAGCCCATAAGGCCCATGTATGCAACTATATACACCCTTCTAGGGTTACCTTGAATCAATAGAGAGAATATTCCAAATCCAACAGTAATACTGGTGGTGCTACCATGGTATGCCTAGTTTTGTAAAGATCGCAATCGCTAATAGAAATATGGACGTTTCAGTGGGCTAACTAATGTTTGTATGATATATCCTTTTTATTTCATTGCTATTGATTTCATGTAACTATTTTCTACTTCTACTGGAAAGCAATATATATTTATTTAAAAAATATAGTTCTGATGGTGACTTTACACCAAATTATTCTTTAGGACAATAGCTATAGACAGGATACAATAAGGTCTACCAAAAGGTTCTTTCCAATTAGATACACAAGCAGAAACTACTTGGTGCTTGTAATGATGTTACATATTTTACTGACTAAAGTCGGAAACTACCGTGCCTGTCCAATTTCACATGTATATCACAGGAAATACTAATTTTGACTTGTTTTTGCCTGTCCATATTTTGTTTGATGACTTGCAGAACCATGAATGACTTGTTTTTGTTTGATGACTTGCAGAACCATGAATGAAACAGGGTACACTGTACAAGTCACTAACCTCTCAAGCAGAGTATCTGAAAGTGATCTTCATGAGTTCTTTTCGTTCTCTGGTCCTATTGAGCACATAGAACTTATCAGGTGGTGTTTTTATTCTCTCTCTCTCTCTCTCACACACAAATTTTATGTAACTCACTTTTCAAGTAGATAAATGGCATCTTTCTTAACAGAAAAGGATAATTGTTATCCTTGCCATATTCTGTCCACTCAAACATTCTAGTTTAAAAAAACATTTGGTCCGCAAAAACTATGCTGGTTATTTTGATATCCATGTGTTGAACAACTTTTGACACTCACCATGCTTATTATACATTTACCTCATAGAATGATCTTATCTTTGGAGTACCCTGGCTCACAATTCAAAATTGTGTTTTATGACACACCCTTGTCATCAATTTCATGGTGAATTTAAACCTACAGATCAGAAGAATATGGCGCCACTGCTTATGTGACATTCAAGGAACGCTTTGCCTTGGAAACTGCAGTATTGCTCAGTGTAAGTTGTTTTTTGACAACAAATGTTTTCCACAGAAATTAAATGTACCACTCTTGATGTGCCTGATACCCATGATGGCTTCATGTTCTCAGTTGAATTACTGATAAAATGATTTTTCTATAAAGCAAGAATGTTCTTGAGCCTCTCTTTAGTACACCATTCAGAGGCAAATTTCTTTTAGATTAAGTTTCTCCTTCTATACTGAAGAGGCCCTAAACCTTTATGTACACATGCAATGTCCTGTTCAACCCTATCCAAAGTATCTCATTTCTTTAAGATTTTGACTACCCCTCCCCCACCCCCCACCCCCAAAAAAAATGGTGTCAATCTTCTACGGATTTCAGGTGCACATCTTCGGGTAGTGATACCCAATCTTTTGAGTTTGACATAGTTCAGTTTGTGCTTTGCTTTGGAGTGACCTGGAAGCTGGCCGTATGCCTGTATATTTACCGAACCACTTTGTCAACAAGTATTTGGGTAGCAAGTACCTTGTTTTTTTTCTGTTGTGCCCCTTACAAAACTTCCCATCTTCAATAGGGGGCTACTATCGTGGATCAGCCGGTATGCATAACTTATTGGGGACAACCTGAGGAGACTTTTAATTTCTGGGACAGGCCAACTTGGGAGGTCGAAGAGGAAATCGAATACAGGGTATGCATCTCGCCATTCTACTAATTTTCCGCACAGTTAATGATAGTCAACTTGGACAAGGAAGCATTTTTGTAGATAGAATTCATTTCTTCTTGAGCAACCAGTTTTCCCAGCATATAACAATCTATTGGATTTAGTGGATTGGGGTCGAAGCAAAAAAAAAAAAAAAAAAATGAAAGGTACGAAGCAAATTATCTCTAGTTACACATGATTTGCATCACATCAATCATGCTAATTAAGCTTCTTGGAGTGGTGTCCTTGGTGTTGATAAGCACAGATACTCTTTTGCGTAAGTGGCAATGTAACTTTTTCTTTGCCATGTAACTTACCAAATCACCTGGTTATGCTCATCTTTCTGTTATACGGATGAGTTAAAATGTGGTTTTCACACTTTAGAGGTGCACAGTGATAAGAACTGAGGGAAAAAGAAGGAAAGCTTTATCTCGTTCCAGCATGGGCATTTTAAGATAAACTAGCCTAAATTCTCAAAATAATCCTCTGTGATGTCTGAACTGAACAGCAGTTCACTCTCCCAACCCCAAATGTAGGGCTGATGTTTAATTTCTTACTAACAGAACTACCAAACATGCCAGTACAACACTACTCCGCAGGAAGCTTTTACAGTGGCTCAAGATGTCATGAAGACGATGCTAGCAAAGGGGTATGTCCTCAGCAAGGATGCTTTGGCTAAGGCTAGAGCCTTTGATGAGTCATATGGATTAACAGCTGCAGCCGCAGCCAAGGCTGCAGAGCTGAGCAAGAGAATTGGTTTGACTGACAGAGTCAGTGCTGGTGTTGGTGCAATGCGATCAGTCGATGAGACATATCGTGTTAGGGAGACAAGCAAGACGGTTGCTACTGCCACTGGAAGAACGGCAGCTAAGGTGGTAAATGGCATCGTCACCAGCAGCTACTTCTCTGCAGGAGCCATGATGTTGTCTGATGCTCTTACTAGGGCTGCCAAGGCCGCGGCAGATCTGGCCGCTCATGGTAGGCAGAGTTAAGTGAAAAATAAACATACAATCCACCTTCAGTCACTAAACAGGACGAACACCTTAATACGGTATTTCCAGTCATGTTTCCATGTATATTTATATCAGAGAACAGTGTTGTAAATTAAAAGAGACAAGCACTGCGTTTGGAACAAATTGTTTGCTCTGATAAGTTTGATTATTGCAAATGGAATCAAGTGATCGTGCAGTCATGTTTCTAACTTCTGCTCATTTCATATTCCTGCATTGCTGTTGAGTTCTGCCTTGCCTTGCGTCGGTGGCCTAGCTCCTTTTCTTTTGACTTTGTTTTCGTCTTGGTATGCCTCTCGTTTGTTTATCAATTGTTCAGATTTTGTTTATCTATCAACAATCCTTGCAACTACTGACCATTGTACCCTTTCATGATGAAAAGGCCAAAGTAGTTTGACTGCAGCTTTAGAAATAATCTGGAGAAACCAAACAATTTTTCTCCTAGGTCAAGACAAGTGTTCTATTATACGAATATAAATAATGTTCCTGATGCCAAAGAAAAATTGTTTCATCCCTTTTCAACAGTTTTATAGCATCATCAACAGGCTGAGCTCTTCGAATTCCTTTATTTCCACACATGAAAAACAGTTTAGGCACACTAGGCACGGAATTATTATAAATTTATAAGGATCCTGTTCCTATCAAAATTATGTTATAGTGCTCTCCACACTGTACAAACTACAAATTACAGACAAAAAACAACTGATCTACCCATAGCGTACGCGCTACAAGAATCAACAGCAACAAACGGGGCATCTGACGAGGCCATTCTCATTACAATCGGGACACCGCCGGAACTCGCCGACGTCGTGATATCTGTCGCCCGCGTCGTCGTCCTCGACGAAGATCTTGCAGCTGCCGTAGCACGCCTCACATGGCACGAACCGGACGTCGCCGCAGGCGGCGCAAGCCTCCATGTACCCGAGCTTCCGCGTGGGCGCGGCCTCGCACCCCTCCAGGGCGCGCCCGAGCTCGCCGGCCTCGTGCAGGAAGTGCACGTCCTCGGCGCCGCCGAGGTACTGGCCGTCGACGAACACGCGCGGGAGCGCAGCGCCTGCGAAGCCGGGGCCGAGGAGCTCCGCGAGCTCGGCCTTGAAGACGGCGTGCATGGAGACGTCGCGCTCGTCCAGGCGCACGCCGTAGCTGCGCAGGATGCTGCGCACGGCGCAGCAGTCCACGAACGTCTTGCGCACGCCGCGGAGGCTCGTGAAGTACACCACCGCCTTCCGCTGCCCTCCCGGCGGCCACAGCGGCGACGCCTTGGCGTCGCGCACCGTGCTTCGCCTCCGTTCGATCTTCTCTTGGAACGCCATGATGCGGGCACGGACAAGCCCGGAAAGCTCCGGCATGTCGCCGGTGGCCGGCGACATTGGCATGTCACATGCATCCGCGTCCTTCCGCTCCTGCTGCCTCGGTGTCTCGTTTTCGGCGGACGAGACAACGGCAGGTGACGGTGACGGCGACGGCGACGGCGACGTGCCCGCTAGAGCCTCCCGGAATCCGGACAGGACCTCCGGGTCGAAGTCTAAGGCGACGGGCATGTCCATGTCGGCCTGCAACCATTGCGGCAGCGGGGGCGTCTCCAAGACGACCTCCTGCGGCGACTCGTCGAGTGGCAGACTCTTGTACGTGGCAAGCGGCGTCGGCGCGGCGTCCTCGAGCCCTGCCATGAGCTCCCACGCGTTGATCACCTCGGGCTCGTTGGGCGGCGTCAGCGTCGGCGTGCGGGGCTTCAGGATCAGGGGCCGCTTCCCCGTGTCGTCGCCGAGGAGCACCACGGCCGCGGCGTGGTCGTTGACGCTCTTCATCATCTCCTCCACCGACATCGGCGGGTGCCTGCACGAGCCGGAGAAACGGGCGCTGCCGCCGGCAAGGCCGAGGGTGCCGAGCATCGACACGGCCCTCAACCGCAGCCGCTGGCGGTCGACGGATGGCAGCGAGAAGCTCCGCCGCGCGCGGGCGTCGCCGCCGACCCACACCATGTCGCGCCGCGCCTCGGTGGAGGTCGCGCACCCCATCGCCGGATCACGTCGTGACGGCGCCGGCGCGCGGTAGCCTGCCGCCTGCGTCGTCCGTCCTCACGCGCGCATGCGCACGCGCGGCTCGATCGACGGCGCCAACAATCCACAATAATGCAGTACGTTGCAACCAAAGGATCTACAGCTCTCGCGGATGGATAATGGCGAGGCGAAGAATGGGATTCATGGAGGCGCAGAAACCTGAAGGTGATGCGGTTTTCAAGGAAGAAAGAGATCCAGCAGTTTGGCTTATCTTAATTAGTCCATGATGATGAAACGGCGGAAAACAAGAATGGAACTGACAAAAATAGGAGGTGAACAAGCCAGAAAGGCCAGCTGCCGGCCAGGACTTCAATTTCTAGCATTCGTTTCCTCTCTTTTTTCTTGAATTATTGAAGCGTTGAATATAGCTTTGTGGAAATGGTGTGCACGAAGGAGGAGATTTAATTTAGGGTAATGACTAATTTTCTACCGTGCGGACGTTTGTCATCGTGCACGTATGCTCCATCTTCCCCTGTGAATCCGCCCAGCGTGGTGTTCCAGTCAAAAAAAAAAAAAAAAAAAAAAACGTCTCCACTCCGCATCACCACTTCCTCATCTTCTCTACGCGGACGGACTCGCGTCGCGGTCGTCCCTCTGCCTCGCCGACGGCAGAGCCCTCCGCCGCCGGCACTGGCCCATACCCCACCTGCCTCCCCCTCACCTACCTCTCCTCCTCCCTCTCTCTCGCTCGCGGCCACGGCGGATCTGACAGCTCCAACGCCCGCCATGGCGGATCGGCGCCTGGTCATGGCGGATCGGCCCTAGCCATGGTGGATGTGACGGATCTGACCCCGGGCATGGGGCCTGCGACGGTTTGCTGCCGACGCGCCTTCCTGTACTCCGCCTCGTCTTCGACCGCATCGCCGGGCCCATGGACGTCAGGTCCGTTCACGTCGTGCATTCCTTTCCCCTTCCAACTGCGCGAAATCGAGCTCCCCAACTCTAACGTGTGCTAGTTTTGCTATTTTGTGCACTGATTTAGTTATCTGCTACTGGATATGTTGTTAACGCTAGTTGATGAGTTGATTTCACAATAGCTATGTTATGCAAATGGACATCGTAGTGTATGTCTGTCAGTAGTCAGCCTATTTTTCACAATAGCTTCCGATATGCTTGCTAGTCTGCCATCCATATACGCGAAATCTAATATTTTCAGAGTGCATTCAGACATTCAGGGGGGGTTCCTATCAGCACGCAGCTGTAAGAACAGCTGCTAGTGATGCTCAAATGAGCAAAGGATCCACACAAAGTTCAGAGTTGTTATTGATGCTCATAGCTGTAGCCTGTACTTCTAACTATGAAATCAGGTGCTATGTTCATACGTTGGTTTCAGAGTTAAGGAGATGTATAGAAATAGAAGAAATCAGTGTGAAATATCTAGAGAGTAGGAAGGAAATGTATAGAAATAGAAGTCAGTGTAAAATATCTAGAGAGTAGTAACCCCAGCTGCTCAGGTTTTGCACATATTTCCTTCTCTCTCTCCTTCCCCCAAATTGATATGGTTCCTTTTCCTAGCTACTTAGGGTTTTGCACATAATGAGAATGGACTCATGGACCTAGCCTATAAGTACTAATCCATTTAGCTAACTGAACTGGGTTTTCTTAACCTTCATGCTTTAGATTCCATTGTTTTAAAAAGTCATTGTACTAGCTATCGTTCTTGTGCGGTCCCTCTGATTCCTAGCTATTGTATGTCATCTGTAGGTTAAAGAATTGGAACCCATGAATGATGAACCAAGAGGGAATAAGAACAAGAAAAATTCAACTGTAAGCCTAAGGTACAACCCTCTGCATGTATGTATGTATGTACTTAACAGAACTAGATATTTTCTAAAAGTAATGATAGTTATTGAACGCAGAAGGTACATTGAAATAGATAAGCTAGCAGGACAGTCACTTTCCGCGTGAAATATGTGCTAGCTATAGTGAGTAAAACACTTACTGTGAGGCCCAATTGTGTGACTTTTTTTCGTTCTTCTTTGGTAAGGTAACGTTTTGATATTGAGATTAATATTGAGGATATTTCCTTTTCTGATATCATTGAACCGCTTTTCTGAATTCATTGAACTGCTTTTCTGAAATTATTGAATTGATTTTCTAAATTTATTGAACTGCTTATCGCTGGATGGTACTACAGTAGCAGAGATGGCCAATAGTACATCTACAAAAATGGAAATCTGGTGCATACATGCATTACTAATCTGGTGTTTTGTTAGGCTCACACTTATGTACTAGTTGTTAGTTCTGAAAAAAGATACATTGGGACGAGCTTTATCCAGTCATTTCCTCTTCTAGAAAGAGCAGAATATAGGTCCTTGTGGATTCACATGTTCCTTTTTACCTGATACTAGTTGTTTTATTGGTTCCGGCTCTGATAGATGGGCACGCGACGTGCCTCTTTGTGTTTTGTGCAGCAGGTGGTCAATGAGATTGACTTGTCGGCCGCAATCTCGCTATAGGACGTGAAGCTGTTCACACTGTACCTCACCAGAAACAACGTTAGCACATTGGATCTTAACTATGTCGCCTCCGATCTGGTCCTGATCATGATCTGTGTTACCTATGTAGTTGATGTTTGAAAAATCACAACACTCTAATTGGCCCATGGGAAGGTGTCTAGCTCTTGATCCCCAATTAAAAAGAATAGGTGGGGATATTGCACATACAAAGTGTGCTAGTTTTAGGGGTTTTTTCCTTTTTCGTGTTTCTGATGGGATCAATTGCTGCAACCAATACTGGAGTAGGACATTCTGTTGGTGTTTGTGTATTCTCCTTTGTCCTAGAATATTTATCCATCATCTATGGGGTGTAGCATATATGTTGAATATAAATAAAATATTAGCATATATAATTGCTGGCATGGCTTCCTGATTCATGTGCAATCACCTTCAGAACATTTGCACGTCACCAATCATCTCTAGACTACAGTAAATTTTTACACTGAACTACTTTTCTGATATTATTGAACTGATTTTCTGAATTTGTTGAATTGTCTTTCCAAAATTATTGAATTGCTTTTCCAAAAATTATTGATTTTCCTTCATTTATATCAAAATGATGTAAAATTTTTTGACCCAACTTTTGTGTTTTTAGGTGCTTCTTTTTGTGTTAGCCAGTGGATAGGGGGCAGCAACACGGTGCTTCTTCAGCTTCAGCGATTCCTGCTGGTTGACTTGCTATTCATCAGGCTGAGGTATTTTAGAAATCGTAGGCACTTGAGTGCAAAAGATCGGGTTGCTGCTCACATAATCCAATAAAATCCATCTAAGAAATCTTCATCAAAATCCGGTGGTGGCTTGTTAAGATCCATACCTGAGAACATAATGCTATCAGTTATAAGTGTGATACATCGTGACAGTAATAATTTCAGAAAAACGATAATTTATAAGTTCAATAAATTCAGAAAAGCAATTCAATAATTTTATAAAAGCTGTTCAATAAATTAGAAAATCAGTTCAATGTTTTCAGAGAAGTAGTTTAGTACAATTCTCAAGGCTTAGTTCATTTGTACTGCTGAATAGAAAGAAATCAATAATTCCTTTTAGCGCCCTGCATTGACTATGCATACCTCAGGCATCACCAATGAATTGAATAATAATACTATACAAAAGTAGGCGAAAATAAGCCAGCAAGTTATGCAGTTTTTTGTTCAATACATGCTATCACTTCGAAAATAGGCCAGCAAGTTATGCAAAAATAAGCATCAAGTTATGTTCAGTACAATTGATTATGTGGGATCAGTTAAGCTTTATGCAGTAAATAGTAGGAGCAACAATACTTTATTCCCTTCTTTTCTGAACTGAATTGTTTATGCAAAAGAACTAAATTGCTTGTGCAGTTGAAAAATTGATTTCTGAGTTGTCCTTCGACCAGCTTGAATTGGAGCCTAGCTTTTTAATTACTTCCTGATGCTTTCTGCAATTTTAGATGTTCATGTTGTGATGCCACAGAATCGATTTTTTGTTTCACATTTTTTTTTGACACGAGGACGATTTTTTGTTTCACATAGCTACAGAATTTTGTTGTGTCTAACGTTGGAGCATTTTTTAGCATTCAAAATGTGTTTTATGTATGTCTTGATAGTGCTATCTAGCTCCCAAGTGGAGTGGGGATGATGGGAACAAACAAGTGGTTTTGGGAGAATTAAGGGGGGGGCGGGGGGGGGGGGGGTATGATGGGAACAAAGCGCTTGCTTGTTTTTTGAGAGCTTGGATCCTGTTGACAAATTAACAGTGTAGAGAGACAAGCAACCCATTTTTGGGGAATCTCGAGTTCATGAGCGCTGACCACCATGAACCAATGGTCAACGTAGTGGACAGTTGAGGAGGGGCTTTATGGTTGGCTATCTAGGCGCAGTACGTTCAGCTCCAATCCTTTTTTGCTGGTGTTACTATGTTAGGATAGAGTGATAGATGTGCTTCTCATTTTTTAAGATTTCCTTAGTTTTTGCATTTTGGGCTATAGAAATTGATTTTAACACCTAGTAATAATTAATTATTCTTTTTTTGTTACCTGGAATTCATAGTGAATCAATAGCTTATTATAGTTGCCCTTCTAGGAATGATGATATTATTGGAAATCCAGCACTACCCTCCTAATTCTAGAGATTCTAATTCCATGAGAGTAGATCAGATAATGCAATACTAACAGAAATCTACCGGTAGTGTAGTTGAAATTTGAGGTTTGTCCATTTTTTCCCCCTAAGTTTTTATCAATTTTTATCTATGTGCTTTATCTTGATTCTTTTTCTCTACTAATTTTGCAGGTGTGAGGGCATGAAGCATCAAATTGAATATACCATGATATTCGGTAGATACTATGTGCAGCAAGCATCAAGAACTGATATTAGGTGCTGAATCAGTTTGGTTATATCAGCTATAAAGTGTGTGTAGATTTGCTAAATCAATACAATTGATTTATCAGTTTGTCAGTACTGAGTTGATTATGCTAAACAACTGAATTGCTTATGCAGAAGATCTTAATTACATTTTTTCATTAGATTTTTTAGACATTAGGTTATGCAAAAGAATAGAATTGGCTTCATCTAGTAACAGATCTGCTTCTACAATTCTTGTAAAATTGTGGTCTATTTGGATAATAGTACTTGTTCATGAATCAATAGCATACCTGCTGAATCTGCCCTTTGTTCAAAAAAGCAAAAACAGGCCTGGCGTTGGGTTGTTTTTGGAACTGGGTTGGTGGAAACTTTAAGAGGGGCGTGGGCCTGGAAGCGCGCCAATTAATCAGCGTGGGCCTGGAAGAGCGCCAATTTATCATGCGCGCGCCGTGCTCTTCCCCGCCCTCGCGATGCATGTCCCTCCGGATCCAGGAACGGAGAGGCAGATTTCCTCGTACTTTCTATTTTCGGTCATGCGTGCTTTAAGCCTAAAGAACGCCGTGCGGGCGTTAGTCAAGTCCTTAATTTATTTATAGAAATTAAAGAAATGAATGGATTTGACGAAATGAAGATTTTTTAAAATAATGTCACGAATAATAATATCTTTATGTACTAACTGACATTAATTAAGTTAGATGATGTGAAGATATACTTCTTTTAAAATTGAAAATAAATAAGGTATTGATAAAATAAAATCACTTTTTTGAGTTTAAAAAATAAAATCACTTTTGTGATTATTAGTACTACTACTTAGCATATGGGTGAGGTCGTTGGTCGCCTTTATGTGTTTAGGGATGCATTCTAGCTACTAAGATTCGAAAATTTCTTTAAAGATAGTACGTGTATATTCGCTGGCAAAAAAAGTTGTCCTGCAAATGTATATGTATATGTGTAGTTTAGTTTGACTTGATATTTGTGAAAAGGTATATGTTTTAGTCTTCGGCATACTATGCAGTTCCCTCGTTAGGACAAGAAAGTCAAACCCAAAATAGTAAAAAAAAAAATCTCTCTTTGACAAAAAAAAATAATAATAAGAAGGGGTTTTAGTGTTTCTACCCCTCTTTCAGAAGCTAATGGTGATTATTTGTGTTTCTACTGTTAGAGGTTATTAACTGAAGAGGGGTAAACTGATCCTTCGTTTGTGAAAACGAGGGGTAAAAACACAAAGTGAAAAAAGGAGGGGCAAAATCACAAACGGTCGCGAAACGAGGGGTATAAACGCTCAAGCCCCGAAGAAGAATTATGCAAATTTCGTTTGAGAAAGTCATAATATTATATTGATAAATTAGTGCATTAGGTTTGAAAATTAATCACGAACAACGTTAATAGGTGCAACTGAGGAGCGTTTGACCTTCATTTACCTCCAGTGCACCCTTCCTCCAGTCCTCCCCCACCGCCTCGACCAGCAGCTGCTGTGTCGCCTTCTAAGGTCGTCAAAGATGGAAGCCCTATCATCGCCGTTGCCGGAGCTAGCCACAGTTGGCTTCTTCTTCCTCTCTGGCACAAGAACAAGCATGGGCGAGCTCCAGGCCTAGGTGTGTAGGAGAGGGGGAGGGAGAGGGAGACGTGGGGTCGCATTATCGTGCCATAGAGCGCAACTGTCAAGTGGTAATTTTTGCGAATATTACCACCAGATGTGATATTTTGATCTCCTGTTTTGGTCATTTTTTTGAACTTGTGTCCGAACATATATTAGAAACTTACTTTGATAAATCAAAACTTAATGCAATGGCAAATGCAGGAATGCTGCGTAAAGATGGCAGTGGGTCGGGTTTGAACCCCAAACCCGCGGGTTTCAGACCCAGTGGGGGTGGGTGCGGGTGCAGTTTTTGCCCCGTGGGTTTGCGGGTTCGGGTACCCGAAATTGGGCGGGTCGGGTGCGGGTTTGAGGTCTCACCTGCGGGTACCCATCGGGGACCCGAAAGTGTGCACCATGATTAAAAAAGCCCATCAAGTGGTGGCCCATTTACATATTGACGTATATATACCAGTGAATGCCTTTATGCTCGTGCACTTGCCTTGGGCCTTTGGCCTTAAAATGTTTTAATTTTTTAATTGTTCATGGATAACGAAATGACCTTGAGTGCTTGTTAATTATCTCCGGATGTAATTGCGCATGTGCTTGACCATGGGTGCTTGTTATCTTCATATGCGGCACAATTGTTGCAAAGTTCCCGGGTTTCGGGTAACCCGTCGGGTTTCGGGGACCCGTGGGTTTGGCTACGGGTGTAGATCTTCACCCGTCACAGGTTGCGGGTCGGGTTCGGGTACTGTTGGCGGGTCTCGGGTGCGGGTCCGCGGACTCTCGACCCGACCCATTGCCATCTTTAATGCTGCGTTGGGGGTCATCAAGCCCATGCTTCCTCATTTCTTCTTCCTTTTGGATCTGTCCCCTGAGCACCCAAGGTCAAAATGGCACTTACAAATTGATGTCACGGCATAAATAGTTTTATTTTATTAGGTTGTCCCAAATCAAATTTAAAACTACGAATCCTCCTAATCGGCACGACTTACGTTCTAAATATGAGGCTTTATTAAAGTAAATCAGTTATGGAAATTAATTTGATTTAGGTTTCAATGCCCATTCATAGGAAGATAACTAGGCGTGTGGATATCTTTTAGCTTTATCCTCCTTGCAAACCGCTTGATAGGAAGATCACAATCACCTATTCACCGTGTATGCCTGCACAACCGCATTTGGGTTATTATGAAGTAGCGGCCCTAATTCCAGGTGGGCCTATTTAATTTTGTAATTACAAACCATTTTGATTATTTTAGAATTTTAGTGCATTTTGTATTTTTTATGTTTTTATGAAATCATAATTTTCATGTTCATATTTCGTCAACTTAGCTAACTGCGGCATCATTTTAATGGGTTTGAAACCTCCTGTATTATCTCGGCTGTATTGCGAACAAACAAACTGTCACTGTTAATTTGATCCATACAAAAAACATTAAGCTCAGAGACTAAGTGCATTTGTGAGTGTGTGAGAGTGAAACCGGATTAGAATTGATTTATACTAAAATGACAGAAATAATCTCCCCTCTATAATATAACTGTATACGTAGTTAAACTCTTGAAAAATTGAACTAAATTAGCTAAACGTACATGGAAAAAACAGTAGAATTAACATAATGTTATTATCTCATAATAGAATACAAAATTTAATCCTGAACTTGCTTAGTTCTTCCTTAAGCTGTCTCCCTCTCACGCTCTCATCTGACTGATCCTTTATTCCTCTCAAAAGCTAGCTATTCACCGTGCATGCATGCACAGGAGCTTTCCTCCAGCTATTACAAAAAAAAAGCTAGCCATTTACTGACCCCCCCCCCCCCCCCCCCCCCCCCACCCCGCCCCCCGCCCGCCCCCCCCCCCCACCACCACCACCAAAAAAAAAACTATGCTCCATGCATGATGGCACACGGCGGTGTACCATGCCATACATGCAACATATACTACGAAAAAGAAAAACCCGATCACTTGGTGAAGCCCATCACGTTTGGCGTGCCGGTGCTCTGGAGCCACGTCATGCCGTCGATGAAGACGCCGGCGGTGAAGTGCGTGGCCTCGGCCTGTCCGATGACGCGGTAGCCCGGCCAGTTGACCCTCTTGCTGGTGCCGGCGCCCGGGCCGGTGTTGGCGTACTCGGCGTAGTAGAGCGTCTTGAGGCCGAGGTCGCCCATCCACTCCGCCCACCCTTCCGGCCTGATGAGGTCGCCGATGGTGCTCTCCATGATCACCGTCCTCGCGTACTCCTTCCATGGCCGGCCCAGGTAGCTGGGCACCGTGAGGCGCACGGGGAAGAGCGCCTGCTCCGGCACGATGCGGCAGCCCTGGATCACGATGCCCGTGGGCATGTTGGGGTCCGTCCGCCCCTGCGCCGTCACCATGTTGGACTGGCTTTCCCCGGGCTTGCGCACCGTCATCAGGCAGTTCTGGAACAGCGCCGCCGAGTTGCCGAAGATGAAGTCCACCGTGCCCAGCACCTCGCAGTTGCGGAAGAACTGCCGGTTCGCGTGCACGTACAGCGTGTCCTGGTACCCCTCGAACCGGCAGTTGAAGAACACCGACATGTCGCCCTGCACGTGCATCGCCACCGCCTGGTGACCCTCGGGCCCCGCCGTGTTGACGAACCCCATCGACTTGCAGATGAACCAGTTGCCCTCCGCGGAGAAGGTGCGCGTGGCGATCGTGGCGAACCCGCCCGTGTTGCTCTTGTCGCCGGTGACCACCGTCTTGGTTGGCCCGTCGCCGTACATGAAGATGTTGGCCATGTCCTTGGGCACGGTCACGTACTCCTTGTACGTGCCGGCCTTCACGTAGATGACGAAGCGGCCCTCGAATTTCTTGGGCACGGCGGCGATGGCCTCGGTGATGGTCTTGAAGTCTCCGCTCCCGTCCGCGGCCACCACCTTGTTGGGCTTCTGTTGGCTGGCCTGCAGCTGCAGGAGCCTCCGCTGGGTGGCCGGCATCCACTCGGGGACGTCGCCGGGCGGCGCCATGCTGCGCCCGTCTTGGATCTCGTCGAACGTGCCAATGAGGCCCGTCGTCAATACCCTGTGCTGCTCAGACTCCGTCGTCGCCTCATCGAGCTGGCGTTTGGCCTCGGTGGCCGCCTCGTCGATCCCCATGAGCGTCCGGGACAGCAGCTGGCGCTTGCCGGCGAGCTCATCGGGGAGATCCTCCGCGGCGAGAAGCTGGCGGTTTGCCTCGGCGGACGTGCTGGCGATGCTCTCGAGCTCGGTCGACAGAAGGTTGCGGTGATCGGTCTCGTCGTCGGTCGACACGTCCAGCTTTTCGTTGCGGGCGATGACGTCCTCTCCCTGGGCGCTGGATATCTGAGACACCAAGGAGCTAAGCAGGCGCCGACCGTTTGCGCCGTGGGCCATGCCGGCGATCTCGTCCAGCGTGTCCGACAGGAGCTTCCGGTTTGCGCTCGCCACGTCAGCGATCTCGCCCAGCTTGTCATCGACGGACAGAAGCCCGCGGCCGCCGCCGCTGGTCACCTCCTCGGACTCGGCCATCTGCCAGCCAAGGAGCCGGCGGCCGTGACCCGCGGCTGCCAGGGTGGCGTTCAGAGCCTTGGCTTCATCCGGCATGAGCTCACCGAGGCGGGTGAGCATGGCGAGCGCGTTGCTGCTGAGCTCGGTGGAGTTCTGCAGCACCTTGTCCATGGCCTCCTTGAGCTCGGGCTTCTCGAACCCGTCGGCGCAGGTGTACACGTAGGTCATGACGCCGGACACCCAGACCCGGAGGTCCTTGACGTGGCGCACCACGTCCGCGGGATTGAGGCGCGCCATGGCCCTGAGGTCCTCGGTGGCGTCGTTCAGGAGCTTCTTGCACACGTCCATGGCGTTCTTGGTGAGGTTGTCCGTGGCGCCCTTGCCGATGTGCGCGGACCGCTGGAACGCGGCGGCGACCTCGTCCAGCGCCACGTTGAGCGCCGCCTTGAGGACGTCCTCCGGGTCGGAGGTGTCGTTCACCACGGATTTCAGGCTCGACTCGCACTTCTGCGGGTACAGCGTCGACGCGCACACCGTGGAGAGCTTCACGCTGGAGAACATGCCGCCGCCGTCGTTGTCGTCCACCTTCTTGGCGCTGGTCACCGCGGCGATTGTGCCGATCACGGCCACGATGCCCACCGCGGCGATGACGCTGGCGACGGCGACTCTGTTGGCCATGGCTGACGATCACGTCACCGGGAAGTGGGGTTGGGGTGGAGTGAGTATGACGATCGAGGCGTCACGGTTATAAAGCCGGCACCGGAGGTCCGCGCGGCGTCCCCGGCGGAGCGTGTGGACATGAGCAGTTCTTGGCTGAAACACCCTGCTTTCGTGTGGGGTTCCGACTGTTTAGGCTACTGGTTTCGAGTGGTCTGCATGTCAGTCTGTCTCCATCGTCTTCTCCATTGTTTTCTTTTCATGGTACTACGAGTAATGGACGGGAAAATGTCTCCCTCCTGATTTTTTTTTTGGGGGGACTGAGGAGAACGCTTTTGGCATGTTCAATCTCTCTACTGACTCATTTGAGCCTCATCAGGATCACAACAAGTTCACAACAATCGAGAACACCATTGTTCTCTACGTGTACATTTTATTCAGACTTCAGAGCTGATGTAGTAGCAAGGTTTAGACATAGAAATTAGAAGGCATTAGTGCACTGCAATCAGCGACAGAAAACTGAATCGGTAGGAAATACAGTCGGTGTCAGCAAGTTACAGTCACCAATGCGTACACAGTTTCAAATTAAAAAAAAAAAGCATAGGATTACATCACAAGATGATCATCCAAATGATAGATAGGTTCAGCACCAACAACTTTCCGTTCTTGTAGAGTCGTCGATCGGTTGAAGTTGATGCACGCTCTGCTGAAAGCCTGAAACTGAAAGCCCCGTGCAGCACGAAGCACAACGATACGGGATACTGCATCCAAATCCAACTCAACAAGTGCAAGCCCCCTGATGGGCTTTCTCTTGGCGAAAAGGGCCCGTGCCTGCATGCACGTTCCCAGAAGGCCCGTACTAGTCTCGAGCTGTCCAACTCGTAAATTGGGCCAAGCTAAAAGAACTCGTAACATGAGCCTAATGGAAACTCATTCCACTCAAAAAAAAAGTAATGGAAACTCACCTCTCTAAAAAAAGGGTAATGGAAACCTTTTCTTTTACTGACCTAGCCTTCAGTTCTGCGTACAAGTGGGTAAGGCACTGAGTATTCCTAGCTCCTAGGTGCTCCATGAGTCAAAAAAATTCTAGATTCGAACCAAGAAAAAAATAAAGTTTGATTAAGTTTATAGAAAGTATTAATGAAAAAGTTTATAGAAAGTAGGGTATATTATGAAAATATATTCTACTAATAATTTGATGATGCTTATTCTTATCTAAATATTAACATTTCATTCTATAGATTTAACAAATTATAAATTATTTAACTCTTTAAAAATGGATGGGGTACTTATTACTGGCATTTGTGTCCATCATTAATGGGAATTTAATTATTTTTACTAACAAATGTGTTCGTGCGTTGCGCTGAACCAAATTAAATACATGTTGAAATCGGACTCTGTATTATCATTGGACACGAATTGTTCTAACTCATATAAACACGAGTTATGAACCTACTTCAAATACAGAGGGTATGAAGATGGTCTGAGAAGTAAAAAAAAAAAAAAAAGAAGATGAAACGGCGCTTTGCTCTTTAATATTTTTTTTTTAAAAAAATATAAAAGTATAGATACAAATATAGATAGGTATAGGGCAAACATGAGCATGCTACATTAAGCTTTTATTTTTTAGTGGTGTTTTGTTTTTGTCTTTTAGTTGATGTTGTGTGTTTGGACTTTAACTTTTTTATTATCAATGAAATATATATGATAATCATATCAATGAGCAACGTAACTAGGCAGGATGTTTTATTTGAGGACTACAACATTTATACTCCCTTTCTTTCACAACAAACAAACCAAATCGTTGATCTACCATAAGCATAAGATGGGACACGTTGGGCCATGTCTTGTTCTTACTGCTTAGGGGCGCTGGGCCGCCGCACTGCTGATCCACTCCTAGCTTCGCCTGCTCATGCTTTAGCCTATGGAGGCTGAGGTTGCGGCGCAAAAGATCGGTAGATGCTTCGCCGTCCAGTGCTTAGCTTTTTAATATTATAATAGAGATAAGAAATTGAAACTATACACTATAACACATGTCATCTAACATGCATATAGGTAAGCAAAAGGTTATGGACTATTCCACTACTTACATGCATGTTGTAGTAAATCTAAACATCAATTTGCATTCCATTATGTTTGTAGCACATTGTGGCATTCATTTGTTCACCTTGAGGTGAAGGTCATGTTTAGAAGTGACATTATCAACTAAGATCATCCTTGGATTAGCTAGAGATAATAGAAAGCTTATTAAGAAAAGCTATAGCTAATCCAAGCATTGATTGAACTACCCAACCATCAAACGATTCAACTACTAAAAACATTATTACCTATCTCCTCAAATTAATGCAACTAATTAATTATTATCTAGACTACCATGGTACAATATACCAATTATTGACAAATTAGACGAATCACACAATTATCACATGGATATAGTTAATCTATTTCAGGGAGAAGCAAGAAATTCATACATATAACAATCTTACTTGATCCATGGGGGGCATCTCCTATGAAGAAACACAATTATTGCCCATTCGCACAGTGTGGCTCCGCCTTGTATGTGTGTTGTAGTAAGGCTGAGCTAGAACAGAAAGTGTCTAGAGCTTTACATTTTTACATAAATATTAACTCAACATGAGTGTGAAAATGAATGTGGCTCTGGTAGCGCTACCTATTGGCATATGAATATGAATAAACATATATAGAGCTCACAAGGCACATGAATATATGGAACTTGGAAGTTGAAACCTGAGTTGGGGTCTTCAAAACTTACATGATTGTTGAGTATCACCAACTTTGAGATGCCTATGGATGTTGAGTGTCACCAAGAGTTCCCCCAAACACTTCACATTGCACCTAATCTTAAAAAGAATTATTTGAATGGTGCCTCATGTGAAGTGCTTGAAGGGAACTCATGGTAACACTGAACGTTAATTGTTCAAAGTTGTATCTCACATGGTATTCAAGTGGCCATCATATACTAATATAACTAAATGCTTCATGATACCAAGAGTTCCCCCAAACACTTCACAAGGGCCCTTTATCAAACCAAGGTCTCGTGAAGTGCTTGTAGGGAACTCCTAATAACACAAAACGTTGCCCTAGCCTTCAACTCATATCACATGACACATGACCAATATCTAGTAGATGTAAATGATTTGTGACACCAAGAGTTCCCCCAAACACTTCACAAAAGCTCTCAAAATACGATGCCTCGTGAAGTGCTTGCAGAGAACTCCTGGGGACACCAAACCTAATCTTTCAAAACATGGCCCACCCTTAAGTCATCTCATGTGGCTGGCAATTGACCAACATCTAGAAAATGATTAGTGGAACCGAGAGTTCCCCCAAACACTTCACAAAAAGCTCAAAAAGTGCTTTGTGAAGTGTTTGCAGAGAACTCCTGGGGACACCAAACTTGATATATTATTTCCAAATGTGTTTTGTCTTCAAAATCATTTCATGTGGCACACACTTCCCCAACCTCTAGCAAATGGTTAGTGGCATCAAGAGTTCCCCCAAACACTTCACGAAAGATCTCAAAATAGTGCCTCGTGAAGTGCTTGTAGAGAACTCCCGGGGACACCAAACCTAACTGTTTCCCCACTATCTTATATCATATGCTGGTCGATCTAGTATGATCTCCAAAGTACATGCTGCACTTAGTGCATGCTGCACTCAGAAACGTAGCTATAGCTAGCACAAATTGCTGCATGCCACCCAGAGTTCCCCCAAACATTCACTATGTACATACAACTCCACACAAACATGCAAACATAGTGCATAATTAAACTAGGTTTGTAGCTAATGAAGTAGTTTGTGGAGAACTCCAGGTGACAACCAACCAACCAGGACTCTTACTTGCTACATTTGCCGTGGACCACTTCACTTGTTTAATCCGCCGCTGATGACGAGAGCTCAGAGCTGGCTGCTATTTATAAGTGTAGACCAAAGAGTTAAACCAGCTAACTGCCGCGCCGCCTGTGAGCTAGCATTGTGTGTACGTACTTGGTTCTTGGTCTCTTGGAGTGAATGGAGACATGGAGTGGAGGATGCACCTAGCCGTGATGCAGCCTAGGTTAACAGGCAGGAGCGAAGGGAATCCGGCGACGAGACCTTTGCTCGGCACTCGTGTACGGGTTTGGAATCGCAGAAAGCACATGGAGCTAGCAAAAAGCACCCAGAAGCTGCAAATTCCCTTATCTCCAGCAGACCGAGCGCTAGCTGTGCGCCGTCGTCGTTCGGTTTCTGGCCACGCACATTTCGTTCAGATTAACGACTTGTAGATCTCCGTTTTTCTTTTGGAAGTTTTCATGTTCGCCGGTTAATAAAACACTGACATATATAGTATATGTCGGTGTGTGGCCAGGGCACAAAAAATGCATATGCATGGTACAAAAGTTGATGATGAGTAGCTACCATGTTATGTGTTTCTCAGAAAAAAAAAAAAAAGCTACCATGTTATGCAGTGTGATTGCCTCATGTCAATGTTGCATGGTTTTGGTCGTATTTTGTGATGTGATTTGTTATCATTCAAGGTAGGCAGCAAGGTAGGTGCATTTAGGTTACAGATGATATTTAGTTCTCTGGACTCTTGTGGGGCATTGGTTATTATATACCTTGACGAAGCTGTTACTGTTAGCAAATTCGGGTGTAAAGGCCAGAAGAGAAATCCATCTGTAGTTTCCTTTTGTGGTTAATCCAGGTTTAACAGATGGATGCCAAATTAAACATACGTGCCAAGATTCTTAATGGGCATGAGCTGTCAATTTTGAATTGGGGATATCATATCTTATAGGAGTAGAGTAGCATATTGCCATATTGGCATGATGCAGGGTGTGTATTCCAGCCTGTTGTCCTGCAACATGGTGCATGCATGTCGGTGCAGCTTACATGTTCACCAATATTTAACTAAATACCACACGACGATGACAGCAATCATACAATAAACAAATGCAAAACACACTACCTAATCCGGCAGTTCCCATGCTAGTATAAAATATATGTGCCCAAAACCCCAATGGTCGATCTAGTTGTTGTTGTTGTGGCTTTGTGCGTGACTGCTGAATGGGCATGCCGCATGCAGCATAAAGGCAGCCAAAAACAAAGGTCAGACGGGACGACACCGAGAGAATCAATGACTCGTATTCCCAAATCCCAAAAGGCCAAAAACCATACGCCCAAACGCAAAAGCTAGCTAAAGAGAGGCCGGGGCGTCCAGGTTCAATGCATCTACACACACGATCCCCTTCCCTCTCGCTGGTCCTCTGCAGTGTGACCTGACCTGTTACCTGTCGCTGCAATGCAGGTCATCTCTTTCAAACACCACACGAGACATGTTTCAAAGCCAGGTCCAAATTCCAGCAGCTCTGAGCTGTAGAAAACCGGCTTTGGGCGATGGAGAGAGGGGTATTTGCAGTATAAGTACCTTTGGATCCGAGAGCTTAGCGTCACTCGTAAATTAAGCAGCTAAGCTAGATGAAGATGCATCGAGGACTGTTCTTCTTCTTCCTCAAGCTGTAGCCTGTGGGAGGAGAGGCCAGAGGCCTCGCATGGAGTTCCCCCACTCACTTCTTGGTACCCTGTTCGATCGTTCCCCTCAGGTAGAGAGGATCTTGTTTTTTTTGTGTTGGTTTCTTCGTCCTCGTGTAAGCTCATGCATGGGGCGATGGATTTGTCTCTGATCGTCCTCATGCGTCTTGTATCTTGATTTGGATCAATGCAAAATAAATCATCAATGATTTCGTGATGGTCGATCCAAGCTGCATATGTGCATCTTGAAGTTCTGAACTTCACTTTCTATTTGATCGACATTATTTCTTGTGTACTGTATATGCTTGTGATCCATCGGCTGTATAAATGAAAATATTGTGACTTCTACTTCTAGTTGGTGTGCTCCTACGTTTTTACCTTGACGCTGGTATCGAAAGATACACTTGGACCCTACATGTTGTCTTGTTTTTTAAGTAAACAAACTCGAATCCTGCTTTTTGTTTCAATGGCGACTAGTTGATGTGGACTGAATTATTTTAGAACGCGCATTAGAACAAAAATTAACTATCCATGCTGTAAAATTTCTATGATTTTTCCAAGCTCCAGTTACTATGTTTATGGCAAACAGAAGAGCACACCTGATCCAAGATCCAAATAACCATATAGGCACGGCTCCTAATAATACAATCTATAAACTACTCGCCCCTCTCAAAATTATCTCATGTTTTAGATTTGTTCTAAGTTACCAAATTGGCTTTAACTAAGTTTATAGGAAATAACATTAAAGTTTATGACACAAAAACCAAACATATATATAATATGAAAAATATCTTTCACTATAGTTATTAGTTGGTCACATAATCATTATTCTTTTGTATGAACTAACATGAGGCACATATCAACATACTATTGAGCAACTGGCACATGCTTTTAATCTTTCGGCCGGGCCCCCTTTTGGATTGCGAAATTCCTTTGGGCCCTCGATAATCAGGATCTCGATTCATGATGACCTAGGAATCATCGCACAAATCAGCAGGCGCCGGTCGAATCCAATAGCAACGCTCCCTGACCCTTACGGAGCAATACAGGTGTCACAACTCACAACAGCTGGTCAGCTGGTGAAGTAGCTTGTGTGTGTGGAGCCAGGTGGTTAGTGTCGGCTGCGGCATGTTAAAGATCACCCTGTGAGATACTATTACCGTGTGATGTGAAAGGGTTTCTTCCTCCTCCATATGATCCAATTTGTCTTAACTCACATCGTCTACCGTTACCGCGTGGCAATTGGCAAGGGGTGTGAATGTGTGATCCAATAGCAACATTCCCTGATCCCTACACGGAGCAATACAGGCTCCACAAAAACACAATCTTAAAACAGAGAGGCATGCCACAACACAATTCAAGCAGGAAACAAAGAAACGGTTGTTCGTTCACTTGAGCATAGTTATCACATGAGCAGGGAGAAACAGCACATAAACGCTACAGGGTTTCTAGTTTCAACAGAGTTTATTCTCAAAGCAGAGGTCGATCCCCTGACCGGCTTGGAGATACCCACATGCCAGTGCCGTTTCACTCCATCAAACTCGCCCATCCTTGCTATGCCAGCAGCACACATCGGCACGAGTTTTCAGAGTAGCCCAGTACGATATCCTCATAGGCTAACTTTATGTACATAACTGGATGTCTGGATACAAGCAGATCTACAAGATCTAACAGACTTCGGTGTCAAACTTGAGGCAAATCCCCATGCTGAAGAGTTCCTGGTAGAGCAGCTTCGCGCCATAGGGAACATTGATCCTCACTATGTTCTCCGAAGACTTGCAGAAGCCACAGTAGGGGCCACGGATCTTTTTGCCTCCGGGGACAGACCTCATGACAACATTCGCCACACGCTCGCATGTCTGGCAGATGTGCATCTGGGAGAAGTCACTAAGCATGAAGAGGCGTTCATGCAGGTTGGCAGCTGACCCATGGGCGAGGAGGCAATCACGCTCCATTTCTCCAAACTTAACTCCACCAAACCTTTTCCTGTCAGCAACAGGCTGCCTCGTGAGGGGGTGCACCGGCCCAGTATTGCGGAATTTCACCTTATCTTCGGACATATGAATCAGCCTCTGGTAAAAGGTAGGGCCCATGAAAACCAAGGATTGCATTCTTTCACCAGTTCGGCCATTTAGAACATTCTCAGCTCCCCATCGCGAATAACCAGCCCTGCAATGCGACAAGGTACATAAAATTTTGGAAATCAACTAAACAAGTCACAGAAGAAAACAAGTCTACAACACAAGAAAATAACTAAAATCTTCTCATTCTCAGATACATTCCATGCAAAGTTACTTGTTTATCTGAAGTAAGAACCTCACCGATAACATGTTAGTGTGTGAGCACACTCAGATTTATACCTTCTACTAGTGGTACCACTATGGATGTCTCAGTTAAGAAAAAGATAAGCATCAATTGATAGTAATACAAGTTAAAAGGGAAAGGAAAGCTACGTGTTTCCACCATTTTGGAGCAAAAAATTACAAAAAGATACATACATGTGAAATTACTGTAAACTAAGAGATACTAGGAATAATGTAGTACATGTTTACTCAAATAACCAATATAAAAAATATGAGGTTAGCCACCAGCCATTCTGTGCATGTGTATTTTATTTCTCTACATTCCTTTTTTGCTTTTTCTTCTTCTGTATGTGTAATAAGCAGTGAAGTACTAACAGAGTTAAGACTTGAGAGCACAGGGTGCATTAATGACGTACAAGGTTCTTATAAGATGATGTAGTAAGCTTAACGATTACAAAGTTCAACTAAAAGAGGCTCCAGAAGTTATGCTCAACCCTTTGAAAGGGTCTGAATTAAGGCAAGCAGCTATTCATCCGTTAGAAGAAACACTTACTTGTGCAACTGCTCTGAAATAACCTCAACTGATGCTGTGGTGAATGGTGTTGCATATCTCATTGTACCTTTGCAAGCTATTCCCTTCCCCAGAGCAGCTTCAAGCAGCTGTCCAGGAGTTTGACGTGTTGGGAAGGCATGTGGATTTATCACAATATCCGGGACTATACCTTCGTGAGTAAATGGGAAGTTCTCTTGAGATTCTAGAAAACCAACAACACCTTTTTGGCCATGCATGCTGGAAAACTTATCTCCAAGGCAAGGTATTCGAACCTAAAATCAGATCAACAAAGAAAACTTTATATGGTCAATAAAAAGTAACATATGTGGTGTAAATGTGAAGGTGGGGACGCAAAAAGTAACACTACAAGTGTTTTAAGAAATCCAAGGAAATGGAAAAGGGTGAGTTGAGCTGCTGGCCCAACCAAGCCAGCAGCCTATCTGGGCTCATCCATGTCTAAAAGTCAAGAACAAGGAGAAGCCAATTTCTTATTATTACTTTTTTGGGGTGTGGGGACGTGGGGTGGATCAATGCTCTCATGTAAAGTGCTGAACCCCATAAAAAGGTACTACTCCTGTTTCATAATACTTGTCAGCTTTGATTTTCTAATTATCTATAGTTTTTAGATATATGACTAATGGTAAGTGTTGTAAAAGAAAAGAGGTAATAAAGTCAAACCAAGTTTTATTTTAACCATAAAGGATGAAGTACCCATGAGCGCACACTGATGCTTGTCTTTCTTATCATCCATGATCTCCTCTTAATTGCATGGCAAGAATTCATTAATCTTTTTGGGTTAAAAAAGGAATGCCAATAAGACCAACAATAATCGCTCAGGAGCAAGATAACTACTGGGTTATAAATAACAATGCCAGGCACGCAAAACAGGCAACAGGCTTAACGGACAACCAATGCAGCTACAGATGGTTTATGTCAATTGTTGGAACAGTCAAGAGAATAATGCAGCATTCTATTGTCAAATAAGGTCCGTACACTCACTAGTGAAGCCAAAATTCAAGGAATGTACCAATTGGTTAATACTTTGCTAAGACAAATGTCATTTAGGTCTTGTTTGGCTGCACTCGTATCCACCTCATTTCCACCCCAATTCATCCCAAGTTCCCAAGACATGTGGAATGAGCTGCAGCCAAACAAGGCTTACCTGTCTTAGAGTAACCACAGCAAAATTCTTCCCTTCATCATTTGCTGAAAGCAATACTTTCTGAACCATTCCCTTTTCTGTATGCTTCAACTTAATACTGTGGTCTTCTCCAGATTCTGAGACTTTTCCAATAACGATGTCATTGGTCTGAAGACTTGCACCAATGTAAGGTAAGCCATCATCATCAAGATTGTCAACACGTCCTCTTTTGCTTTCTGTTTTTCCAAAGTCTATCTTTTCCTTCAATTTCAGTCGTTTGGTTCCATCCTTGTTTTCTACATCTGCCTTATAGCTCCTGAGGTGTTCAGTCCTAAACATACCTCGTTCAAGAGAAGCCCTATTCATAACCAGGGAATCCTCTTGGTTAAACCCTGATGAACATTCACTGCTACGATTGCATTTTGTCCATTGAAATATTCTGGTCTCACGAAGTCATCTCTTCTTCCAAAAGTAGTATAATCTGATCTGCCAAGACAGTCGGCTACAACTGTTTTGAAAAGAGGCCTCTGAGGATAATATAGTTGATGAGAAAGAGTATCAACTCTGATGTGTGGATTTGTCGTTGAGTACCCAATAGCTTGTTGCGAGTGTTTTTCAGATTGGTACAATACCCTCCGAGCAAAATTGTGGTTTGCAAAAGGAATGATACCACAGCTTAATCCCATAAGAAAGGAAGGATCCAACTCACAGTGAGTATAACTAGATATCGCTCCTTCACTCTTAAACAAATGCTTGATTCCCCACGCACATTGTATATCTTCCTCCTCTTCAACACCAATGAACTCAATTATTTCTTGTTGCATTAATTCCTGGAAAGAGAATGAGCGCCCCTTCGGTTTTCTGATTTTATCAAGATTCTCAACCACAAGAAGGGGTCTGAGGATTCGCCCTGCATCAGAGAACACACGAACCTCCTTGTAGTGTTTGTCCCTTTTAATTTCAACCTAATAAGATGAAACAAGAGAAATAAGAAACATTATAAAGAACATCTTAGTGTGGAATATTAGTATGCAGTACTGAGGTGTCAACAACTAAAAGCATCTGACATCCTCATATTTGTGCATTGAGAAAAAGGAATGCAACCTAAAATTACATGGCTCAAACACAACAGTTGAGATAGGCAGGAAATGTACAGCAGTTAACTGAAACAGAAAAGAAAGACATAACAAAATCTCGGAAATTGGCAATAAACAAACTAATATAACAACTTGGTCACTTCAAAGGAAATGATGTTAACCTATTTATACTCGCTAATTAACCAAATTGAAAAAAAAACATTTATCCTTAAAAAATAGGTACTTCCTCCATTCCAAATTATAAATCAATTTGACTTTTTTTTTGGTACATCCATTTTGCTATGCTACTAGATATAATAATATGTCTAGATACATAGCAAAATGGATGAACCAAAAAAGTCAAAGCGACTTATAATTTGGAACGGAGGGAGTAATAGATATAAGACAGAGCATCAAGATTGCAAAGGAGCCATACAAACTAATATAACTTGGTCATTTCAGGGGAAATGATTTTAACCTATGTATACTGGCTCATAAACCAAATTGCAAAAAAAACATTTATCATAAAAAATAGGAGCATTTTCCGTTAGTGATAATGGAAATGGGGGATGGCCCTCGTATCGAAAAAAAAAATCAAAAATAGGAGCATCAAGATTCTAAAGGACCCAAGGAAAACCATTATTATAAAAAAATTAGACCAACCTAGGAGGAACTAGGTTGATTTTTCATTAAGAAGAAAATGGGCACCTAAATTCGCTCCTGACGGGATTCGAACCTGGGTGGCTAGGTGTATTGCCACATTTACTCACCTAGCCAAGTGAGCTATTGCTCCTTTCCCAAAACCATTATTATTCAAGCAGGCTTTATAAGCAAGTTATATGGATCAATGTATACTAAAGATGAACTTTTTTTTTTGTAAAATCAATGACAGGAGATTGGGATGGGACTCTTCTAAAACAAAACATTGTACATATATGGAACCTGCACACCAAGCATCTTAGTAAAGGCTACAAATAAGTTTAAGCAGAAAGAGCCATGGTAAAGACAGAGAACCTGAGGATTAATCATACTGCTGCGTCTCATGCACCTCAATCGGAATACAAATGAAGCTGAATCTTTACAAGATCCCACCCAATTGCCATTCAAAAAGATCTTATCCATTCTTTGAATGTGATCATTAGGAATGTCATTCAGCTTACTCATTCCACAAGAAACGAAGCTCTCGATCAAGGGCTCGATCAAGGGTTGCTCCATCCTTGAGCTAACAATAGCAGTAACAGCTAGATTTTTTACAAGTCCACAGTTTTCGCCATCCGGAGTGGACATAAAACACAACTTCCCCCAATAGGATGGATTCCTGCACTCAAGGGTTTAGTTTTACATCACTCCATGTTAGGAGATACAAAAACACAAGATGGACATGCAATACTTGGTTGATGAAAAATAAGTTACTTACGGATATCTTGCATCACCAGCTTTCCCAGCATAAGCAACCCGCTGTTTGGTTTTCCTCAAGTCAGACATCATTTGAAGAGGATTAGTTCTCCTTAAAGTCGCAACAATTCCTGAGCACCGTTCAGCTCTTTTGTAGGGATGGCACCAAGAACCAGTGGAAAAGGCACGATTTAGACCATTAGTAACAATCGATGCATCTATATAACGTTCAAGATCTTGTAACTCGCGGTCACTATTTAAATCTCTTTGAATGGCCTTAACCATGCGTCTCTCTAACAGCCTAAGATGCGCCCTAAGTTCCCTTCCAAGCAATTCACCAGGTAGTTCCAGCCTCTTGTTCCTGAAATCATCCTTATTATCACATTTACGCTTCCCAGTAAAAGCCATTAGCAGACATTTCACCATGTACCCTAAGAAAAATGCTTTGTTCCTATTTCCACTAATATCAGGAAAGAGAAACTTAGCAACATAGTCATCAAAGGACTCTGCTGGAGGAAATCTCGAACTTTTTACCAACTCATCGACATATTGGCGAGCTTTATCTGATTTACGAAAGCCTTCACACAGTTCATCAGATTCTTTGATAGTTGCAGATATCGTGTTGATAACAGAAGCATCACAATCTTGCATATCTATCACATCAAATGCTTCCTTATCTGATGATATTCCAAGTGCAAAGAACAGCAACCAAACTGGCATTGTCGCATACAAAAAGGAAATGGAAATGACTTTGCTCCCACTGAAATCTTCACTCCTTGTAGATTCAACTAGTTTAACATATATACGTCTACGCTTCATTTCAGACATAAAAGAGATCATCCAGCAAGGACTGTCACTAATCCAAAGCCTCTTTAGACATCTTTGCTCTTGAGCAATGAATACCTGCAGGTATGACAACAGTAGAAACATAGTTAGATGACAGAAAAATACTATATGTGATTCAAAGGGCATTCTCTTAGCAGTAAAAAGGCTGCAACTCAGATAGTCGCACCCCCAAAAGGAAACTCCAAATGAACTTAGTAAATAATCAGGTATCTGAAATCGTGAAATGGTATCTGAGTATGTCTATGTCATCAGCAGATTCTCTGAGTATGTCTATGTCATCAGCAGATTCTCATCGTTCCTGTAAATAATACCTTTGAAAATGTATCAGAATCTCCAAGATGGCCAAATAACACACTGCAGCTCATCTAAACCCTGTGTTGCATGGATATGTGGCTGAGAGTTCATAACGTGTATCAGATACACGGCCCGTACGTATCTACAGAGTATCTGATTTTGTATTATTTTCGTGAATTTTGAGTGTGTGGCCCAATACATATGCCTGTTGGATATGGTCCAGCCCAACAAGAAGCAATGCTATATCCAAATGCCCCCAACGCCATAGCCCCCCATGCCCCTAACGCTGGAACACCAGTACCCTCAAGCTGCCTCCGGCAACTCGGGCGGTAACACACACCTCATCCCACTCACCGGCCACCGGAAACGAATCTCTGCCCCACGACGTCAATCTAGGCATCTAGTGACTCCCTGTTCTCACTTCTCGATCTACTCTATGGTTGCTTGATTTCTTTGCTCCCCAGTGAGGCATCTATCAAGAAGAATTGATGCATATAAGACAGTGGGATGTGGGAGGAGATTCTTTTGATTTGTTTGGTGGTATTGGCATTCTCGAAGTGGCTGACCTCTCCCCCTTGATGAGCCTGAATTACAAGCTGTGTCTTCTGGTTTGGGTGATCTGCGGCTTGATGTCGTGGATGAGAATGAAACAGACGAGGAAATAGAAACTTGATATGAGCCTGAGTGCCTTTTTATTATTTTCCTATATTTGAGACTACTATATTTGAGAATTTGAGACTGAGACCTACTGTTCTGTAATAATTGTTTTATTGTTTATCAATTTTAATGTGTTATTATCTTATTTAAATAGTAAAATGTAGCCATGTAAGAATTATTTTTAGGAAATTGTCGTATCCGTATCCTTCCAATACCAATACACATATCCGTATCCATGCAGCGTAGTTTAGACCTATGTATCCCTTATCAGATACGTATATTATACGGATACACGAAGGATATGGCTCCGATACGTATCGGCAGCATATTGAAAATGAATAAAACAAACGTCGATAGGCACCGGCCATAGGTGTCTGGGGCAGACCACCAATACAGCCCAGCCCAAGTACCCTCCGACACTCCATCCTTATCCACTCCCACCATTCCCACACTGTTCCTTGTCTCATTCGCTGCATCGTGCTGCCACCCGCACGCCCGTGCACCAGCGCGACACAGCATGGACAAGCGCTCCCATCCGCTGGCTGCCGGCGACGACCGACGAGCCTCCGCCACGCTGGCAACGCACCTCTGCTGCCCCCGATAAGAAGCTCCACCATGCCCCCACATCGCAGCATGCACATGCCCCTAGCAGCGATTCAGTGACAAGCCAACGAAAACCCTCTTGTTGGCTTTCTATTATCAAATTAGTCATTCTTTAGTTCTTGACCTCTGCTCATTTTCCTTGTTCCCCATCCTGATCTAGTGCACTCTGTTGTGTTTTGTCCATGATTTTTCCCAGCCACAACAAGATGGCAAATGGCATCACCAACAAATTCGAGTAGTACTGGTGCTAGTGCTTCGTTCTATACTTCTATGCCAATGACGCCAATGACCAAGGACAGAGCTCATACATTGAACGTCTATGTTTTCCTACAGTGATTTATGAACTACTATATTTGGAAAATTACTGAATGGAGATGCTTATCTTGACTTTTGGTTTATTCAAAAATTGGAAAAGAGGAAAACACCAATATTGGTAATATTGAACTTTCTCTTGGCTGCCATTGTTTTTATAAGTTTTAACATTTTATTATTTATTTAATTAAATATCATAAAAATGTATCGTATTTTTTAGACAAATGACGTATCCGCGCGGTACTAATACATGTATCCGTGCTGCATAGGTTTAGACACAAGAAGCTAACATATAGCAATAGGAGGAGACCAACTCAAATAAATGTTGTGCCAAAGTTTCCTTCATACGATAGAATCCTGTGTTTATATAGCTATAATCATATTTGGAACCTTTTTCTCCCTCTTATGAGCTACCAGTAATGCATATTACACATTTTTTCTGACTGGGTTCTAAGAAAGCTCACAGCCCTATAGTCCCATACCAGCAACAAAAGGACACTAAAAAGTTAATAATTCAATCATCCTACATAATACATTAACAACAGAGATCAGATTTATACCTTCTCCATTCCCTTGACCAAAAAGTATCCACCAGCATCGAACAGGCACTCACTTTCCTTGAGACTATGCAACAAACACAAGTTTGATTTCACCATAACAGGAAGGAGGCCAATAAATATCGAATGAGTTTCATTCATGAAGTCCCTTTTTTGAACAAAACCATCATTCCCTGTTTTAGATTTGTCACTTTTCTCCAAAGAATAAACCTGGTACAATGAAAAACAACCCACAGATAATCAGGTGACCATAAAACCTATGCAAATGTGAGTAACATTATGACACCACAACAAGTACCAAGGTTACTACATGTCTCCAGCTTCATCATACATACTCCTTCCACTTTTGTAAAAGATCTCGTTTGAGGCCTAAAGCCAGAGGGGCATAAAGCAAGTCGTTTTACATTTTATACATTAATTTGGACCAGATTACCCTTGCATGCATACATGCAAGACAACTAATTTGCCACGTGTGCATGCGAAGCAATGAGGGCGCAGTGTCGCTCTGCATCCTTACTCGCTGGGTCGTGGGACTAGAAGCTCTGGGTTGTCACTGGCACGTTGGCATGCCTCGCAGCCGTGTTCCATGGCATACTGTGCTCATTTGGCGGAGCCCATGACCCGCACAGACTCAAATCATCATAAAGTGCCTCCAAGTTTAAATCGAAGTCTTGTAAAAAAACACATTTACATGTAAAAACCATCATGAAGTGCCTCCAAGTTTAAATCAAAGCCTTGTAAAAAACCTATAAAAAAAGCCTTGTACAAAAACATCTATACATGTAAATAATTGAGAATCTGGACATGTTTTTCAACGAACAAAAAGAAAAAAAATAGTCTGCCAGAGCTGCAGCGTGAAGGACTGAACAAGTGAAACAAGTTGCAAGCACACAAAAAAAAAAGCCAGCAAGAATCGAGCTCAGGACCAAAGGCATCAGGTCTAGGGATACTAGCCAGCTGAGAAGGGAGAGATTGTTGCATATAAGCGATTCTCGAGTCAATTTAATAAGGACAAACAAGAAAAGATACACCCTAATTAATCACTTCTTGGTATGTGAGATTGTGTCCAAAACGACCTCTTTAATAAACCGGAGCGAGTAAGGAATAAGTAAATGTAACAGAGTCTTCAAATGGAATCGAGCAAATAGATAAACAAGAATAACTATAGTGCTGATGATGGATGGGATGTCCAGAAACACCAATCACCCATCCAGTCCTAGGCTGCTTTATTTAATATTCAATCATTTAGAACTATGCTATATTTTTTTTTCTCATCAATAATTTTATAGTTCACCCAGGTGCACTTTTTTTTTTTTGGAAAATCATGGCATAAATAAAGAACATGTAATGGACATGTAAAAGAATGAAGACACTCAGGACCTGAATAGTCACTTCTACTTTAAGTTTTGAAGCATATGTCATATTCTGGAGACGAGCATGCCAAGGTTTAAAATCAACAGCAACTTCATCTTTGCCGTTCCAATACTCAGGCCTTTCAGTCTTCACTCTCCCAAACTTGATGATGGCATGCTTCCAGCCACCTGGTCCTTTCTTTGAAGGATCATAGCCAGGTTCAACAATCACTTCCCCCAGCGAATCAAAAAGCTCTTGGAGACCATGTGAGACAAAATCATTGTAGGAATTTATCTGATGGCTAATCAGACCAACTTCATCAAAGAAAGACCTTGCTGCTTCTTTGCAAAACTTCTCTAGGCTTTCCACACTCATATCGATTGGAGCATTGGAATATGGCTCGGAAGGAGACTTTCCATTAACATCATCATTGAGGGATGATTTTCCCTTAATATCCACATCCATAGAGGACTGGCCTTCATGGACATCTATAGGAGACTCCTCGTTTACCTCAATGATATGGAAATTTCCTGCTCCATTGTCATCCAATGCCATATCTTCTGGCCCAGAATCAGAGCCATTTGATGGTTGCCCACTGTCCTTCTGTAGCTCTTCCATTCCACAAGCACTGGCAGCTTATACCCTATCAAGTATCACCAAATCACAAATTAGTATCCTCTCAACAGAAATAATACCACACAGAGTGGACTGTTAAGATCATGAAACCAAAACAACTAAGGCATTAATGATCAACAAAAATGCGGTCGTAAGGCGCAAGGGGTATTGGCATGCATGAAGCATCTTTCCAAAGAGTTGTGTGCCTCAACCTCAGAACGGTGTTAAATCATTTATACAGCTCATAATACACCGAGTTGCATAAAACCCAAGGAGCAAATGATAGCACATATCAGAGAAATCCAAGCAGAAAACAGTGATATACAAACATCAGCCTATCACTCACCAACACTCTGGCTCACCATCAAGTGGTGCCAAACTGAAGAAACTGGACGATTGCCACACATAAAACGTCAGCACAAGGCAAGTCAAAAGTCAAAACAGAGAAACCCCATCTATACTGCTGAATGCTCTTATTTCCACATTAAGTCAGTAAGACTAACGAGTCACCAAAAGATACCAGGGGATGAGATCGACATTGGGGGCACAGGGATTCAACAGAACCCTAAAAATCCATGGGAAATAAACTGCATTCGTCCAGAAAAAATCATGGAAAATAAACTGCATTCGTCCTTGGGGCTAAGCTCTCTCAGATGCCACTGAATGTCAGTGTTGCCCGCTGAAGAATGGAAACGCCAACGAACGCACTGTATCAAAAACTCACCACGATGAAAAAAAAAATCCCCAATACAACAAAAATGGGAGCCAGCGCTAAGAACAGTGGAATCCTTGCATACACTCGCCAGCAAATGAGTCCCCTAATCCGCGTACGGAGGAAGACGAGGAGTTGTACACCCCACTCTAATAGACGGCGGACGAGCGGTGGGTGGTGGATCCGAACCTGATGGGTGAAGGGGAATAAGCTGCGGTAGGCCGGACGCGGACGCGGACGCGGAAGGCGGGGTCGGCGGACAGCAGGCGGTGCGCGTCGCCGGCGGCCGTGAGCGGCGGTGGGAAGCGGCGGCGGCGGCGCGACCGCCGTCGCTCGTCCCCTGAGTGGGTGGGAGAGGGAGGGTTCTGGCGGTGTAGCGCTGCGGGAGAAACGCCTGAAGTTGGGGACCGGCCGGGGTTTAATGCGGGAGACCGGCGGCGTCGCCGAGGTCCGGTGGTCTGACAGGTGGGCCAGCGGTCAGAAAGTGCTCTGCGGGTCCCGGTGTCAGTGAGCAGAGCATCGTGTCCGCCGAGACAGATCGGCCGTCCATGGTGCGCTGAAGGACATCCAACGGCGGAACGAGCCTCTTCGCGGGGATCAAGGAGGGCAAGAGCATCGTGTGCTGTGATGTGATCTTCTGTGCGCGACCACGGCTTCGTGACTGGTTTGGATAGAACGGGCGCATCGTGTGCTGTGATTGTGCCCAACCAACGGCAACGAGAAAAGGTGAAACAATCAAACCAACAAAAATTACATGCGCTCAGCCTTCGCATTTTTTTTGGTTATCACGGAAGTTGCAAAGCGCTTTGTCTATCAATTTAGACAAATAGAGTTTATCTTGTACATATAAGAGAATGTGGTAAAAATTCTAAAATATAAGAATATGTGATAATAAGTCTAAAACATAAGAGAGTGTGCATCTAGTGTAGTGGTATGGCTGTAAGAAATTCAAGTGGTGTTTGGTCCCGTCGCGTGTTGCCACAACTCACTTAGTGCGCGCAATGTATAAGTTGCTATCTAGTTCAACATGTAGGTGTGATAGTCACTGTTTTCCTAGTACAAAACCACGCCACACTATGGCGGATGTTTTGGTGCAGCTAGACACTTTCTACCGCCTTAGGTCCTGAGATTGACTTTATACTCTCGTTCAGGAAAAGTCACTCCTTAACTTCCTATTAAAAAACAAGTTACTCCTTTGCTCTACTTAACTAAAAATGTGATCCACTAATAGTTGCACCGTTATACATTGCAGACGCACTCCTAGACGTTGTTAGTGGCACGTCTTCTTTTATCATACACATAAGTCCATACACTATTAGCGGAAGAAACATATGATAAAAACTTTTAGATTCTTGCTTAGCTCATATCAATTCCTATACACTATTAACGGAACGAACACATGATTAAATGGCTTAATCATTTAAGAAAATGTGTATGGTGTTTTCCTATTAATAAGAGAGAGAGAAAGGAGTTATACATTACTCTACTCGCTTTAGTGCTTTCTTCTATGCTGACTTACCACATGACCGTGTTTTCTTTAGCAACTTGTAAAAAAACAAATCAATAAGATCATGAGAATACTAATGGTGACCACTACATTGTTAAAGTCAAGCGCCTAAGTCCTTGTAGGGGTTAAGAGCTTGATTGGTTGACTACCAACTTTTACCCAACGAAAATCATAGCATGCTAAAATTTGTAGTCATGGATTGGTTCATTGCCAAAGAACTGGCATACCAATGTTTATGGTCAAAATTTTGGTACGTCTCTAAAAAGTTCTTAAATTGTGTAAAAGAGAAAACTGGCAAGCCTTAATTTTGGTGGTCAACTAAATGTGGGAACCATTATTTTGTAAGCTACAATTTTGGCTCGCCATGATTTTAGTTGGATAAAAATTGTTAGTCAACCAGTCAGATTCTAAGTGTGCTTACTAACCTCGATAAATTTGGAAGAACGTCGCGTCTACATTTGTTGTGGCAAGACTTGGTCAATAATTTTAAACAACATATGAAAGATGTAAGGTTCCATATCTATACTATAATTGAATTCTTCCAAAAGAGTGGGAAGCCTGGATCTCACCCCCTGGCCCCACAGCCAGGCTTCCCACCCTCCTCACCTCCTCACCCACGCCCTCACCTCCTCACCCCATGTTAATCAGCCTCACCGAGTCACCGATGAAAGAAAGGCAATTAGCCTCACCGAGTCACCGAAGAAAGAAAGGCAATAATCACGGGAATTAGCTATAGGTGTCCATCACGGTGGGTGGCAATTCAAACAAATAAGCCAATTGTCATTGCCGTCCACGAACGGGCCGCTGCTACTCCTGCCGCCGGCCGCGGCTGAGATCCTCTCCAGATCCGTGCTCATCCACGGACGGAGGGAACGCTGCTTGCTAGCATCGCGTGGCACTTCGACAAGCGGCGCTGCGTGACGCAGCGTGGAGCACCGCGCGAAGGACGGCGAGGTGGTCGCATGGATCGTGCGCGGCCGGCGAGGGGGTAGCGAGTGAGGATCAGGGTACGCCGGCGCTGTCGCTTACGTCTCGCTCCTGCCGTGGTCGTCATCCGGCGAGGTGGTTGCGAGCGAGGATCACGGTACACCGACGCCATCGCATACGTCTCGCTCCTGCCACGATCGTCGTCTCCCGCGGTCGACGAGGTGGTCGCAAGCGTACGCCAGTATACTTGGATCGTCATACATGTTGCCGGCGCAATAGATCCATGCCGCCGTATATATTTTACATGCCCATCTCCTGCCTGAGATCGCATCTGAAAACATGCCGTCGTATATACATATACATGCGTATATATAGGGTAGATGATTTTTTTTATCTGTACTTTTGATCATAGTATATATGAAACTAAAACTCTTACCTCCATGTCCAGGTTGCGTCTTCGTCGTCACTGGAAGACATCATGCAGTATTCCATCGTTGGTAGGGTCAACCTACCTAATCATATTTGTTTCATAATTTTCAGATCTTATTAAGCACAAGAAATTTATCAAGAAGGTTAGGTATGTCGAGATACTATTCTCTATATACTTAGAGGAGGTAAGATTTGCTTACACAATTCAGTGTGAATTTGCTTACAATTTGATGTGAACTTTTTTGTAAGCCCATCTCTCTCAATACATTGAATCATTACATTAGTTGTCTTTGGTACTGTATAAGCGAAAGAATTATAACTATATTAAGAACCTCACTGGACTTTTTCTCTCTCTCCTGAAGTAGTGTAATGAAATGGTGAAGTGTCCAAATAAATATGTTGATCCAATTTCCATTCTGATTGGCTGTAACTAAATTATGATAGTTTTGGTTACTGTATTTTTAGTATATCACAAAATTATGATAGTTAACTATATAATTAGTTGATAATTTAGGATGCAGCTCAGGCAAACATCCGTTTACTATTCACATGACTTTGTCTAAATGCTATGGTGAATTTGGCAACATATTATTTTGGAAATAGTAATGTTTTGGTGGTTGAAGGAATTTTTTGTTTAATTTGCATTACTCTAAATAGTGTCGTTGCATTAGCACGGGCAATATACTATAAAAAATAATACCATGAAGTGGCAGTCCAGTACGCCAAGGCTTTTTGGCTATTTCTCTGTTTTCCTTCTCAAATAAATAGAACTAGAGACTCTTGAAAAAGTCATACCTCTTTTGAAATTACAGTAATTTCTTAGAAACTAAATTTGCACTCTGAAGTCAAGTTATGCGTGATGTGTCCTCTTTTCTCCTCACCATACTTAGCAATAACAATTTGTTTTTTATGTATATGGGCATATGGCTAATGTTTTAGGTTTTTAGCAACACAGCACAATAATGCTACATCTACCTGGGAGCTTTACCTCAAGGTCTTGAGGATGCAGATAAATGCTATGGGGTCATGTGCGCAAAGCTAAAGTTCAGTTCCTGATGAAAGATAATGGAAATGCTATAGCAACTTACCAAGATGGTTTGAGGTGTGAGTGTGTGACTCAAAACAACCTGGAGATACTTGATGGCTCCAGGAGGTAATTTTCCGGCTCTCTTTTAGTGTTCTTGACATGATTATTTGAACTGACATTTTGTTTGTTCTTCTAGATGTGAAACACACATTAAGAGGGTTTATGGGTGTGCTGGTCGTGAGTTTTTTAAACAGATGTTGGAAATTAATTTCTTTGAAAATAGTATTAATAATTGTTGGTTTTGTTTTGATTCATGCAAATAGCATGCCTTCTCATTGTGGTGTTGATTCTTTAAATTGATTATTTGTTTTTAGAATGGCAGAGTTTCACGATCTCAGAATGGCCGAGGGTGGTGGTGATTGGGATGACGATGATGCAGAACAGCCACCTCAGGACATTCTTGGGACACACTGAACTTTCTGAACGAGATGACCCTAAAGGGAACCTTCTTCGACAACTATAAACCACACTAACCTGTGCAATGTTGTTGAGTTGTAGATGAAAAAGGTAAATGCAAAGTGTTGTTTCTTCAGGAGGTTTATCACTTGGGCTTTGCTGAAATTGCTAGGCTCCCATATATCAGGATTGATGATCACAATGTTGACATGCTCTTTGTCATCAACTAGATATTCCACCCTTTTATTTACTGGCATCTTATAATGCTTAGCTCTGTCGCAGATTGCATTGTTCTTGTTGTCTTATATGCATAAGTGTTACCGAATTATATATAAGCTCAAATATGATTGTATATAAGCATTCCAAAGATAAAGCCGTAGCGTTAGCACGGGCATTCAATATTAGATCACAGGAGTGACAGTCCTGTTGAGTCCTATGTTCTTGATCTTCTCTGGTAATATCACTATGCATAGATATAACATTTTCTCGCCATGATTGCTAGATGTTCTTGCACTAATCCTTGTATGCTTTGACTTTATAGTTAGAATGACATAGGATTATACCCTAGCTGTGCATGAAGCTGTGGGACGGTGTGACATTGCCACCGATCAACAACGTAAGCATATGCAGTCTCCAACCATATTTTGTACAATACAAAAATAAATAAATAAATAAATAAATAAATAAATAATGCCATTACATTATCTACCATGCACAGCTATCAACATCATTAAGGACGGAGTTCTTGGCTGACATTTTGACAAGTTGTGCAAACGAATCTTACGACAACATCCCCGAAGACATTCAATATTTGATTAAAAAGTTAGAGAATATGTAAATATTTCTACTTATATGCAGTGGTGACTCCAATATTGTATACAGACTCAAATACAATTGTGCAAAGGTTAAACTCTGAAAAACAAAATGGCGCCGACTTATACAACTTTTCCTAGAAAAAAACCCGTAGCGTTAGCACGGGCATTATACTATACAATTTAGTTGACGAGTTGTTTTCGACGCCTCCACTATGGTTAAAATTGAAAATGGAAAGAAGGCACCCATTTGGCAATTGGCACCATAATTGGCCGGAGGATCGGGCACTACTCGAACCGATCAAAAGGAAAAAATAAAATAAACAACATAATGGATAAGTGCCATTGGTAACAAACATACCCACGACACAAACTTGAGGTTTTCATATCCCTTTGGATTGTCTACATGATGTGGGGTCACAAACGGAGGTGCGTGACATGATCACCGGGACATGAAAGGTGGATGCCCAATAACCTAAGTTTGATTTAGAAAGCGAAAATATATATATACAAAGAACAAATGCACACTGACACTTATACAGGACAAGATCCATAACATGACCAGCTCCCTTTTCGCCAAAACCGTCTCGACCCATGTTCCTTGTTGGGAGAGCTACAACTACAACACGAGGCAAGTTGCCCCAAGCAAACTTTCATATAATTTCTGAATCCAAGTAATTATGCAGTTCTCAGCTCTGTGCGCAACATTTTTTTATACAACTCTGTGCACAACATTGACTAAATGCTAAAACCACTGTTTACACAATGGCTAATTTGCAAGTATTATAGTTACACAATGGCCATTTGAAAAATCATATATAATGTTACATTGCAAGAATCATAACAGAGGCATGCAAAATAACCTCAATTCTCTGTTTGTGCTCACTACGTCACATCCTTGGTGTTTCAGGCTTTCGAACCATCAGGATTGCTTCCCAGGTTGCCTCCAACCCCAAGCATGGACATCAGCCCTCCACCGTGCACCCTTCCCTCCGGCACCACGAGCCCAAAGCTCTGGCTCCGGCTCCCTCCGTCATCCCGGCCGTTGCCTGCTAGACCACACGAAGGAGAGGCCTTCAATGAGCCAGGGACCAGCACCTGATGCGGTATCAGGAGCCTGCCAGCGCTCTGCATGTCGCCCGATGAGTCAACACAGTCTGACCATGCGCCATGGCCGGATGATGAGATGGCATGGTCCAAGTTGCTATCAGCAGCTGATGAACCAGAAACAACGCTGCTGAAATGGGACGGCCCGACCATGCTTCGTGCATGTCCAGGATCATGCTCCAGCTTGGAAGCCATCAGGGTCGTATGTGCAGCGCACAGACCACTCCTTCCCCTAGCGAACTTGTCGCAGCCGGTGCTCCAAGCGCATCGCTTGCCCCCACCATGGGCTTTGCAGAAGTCAGTGCTCCCCTGTGCGCTCTTGTCGCACCCATCAAACCTGCAACGCTTGCCACCACCGTGCTTCACACAGCAATCAGAACGACCACGGGCGCTCTTGGTGCACCCAGTTACGGAGCAGCGTTTGCCCCCTCCATGCGCAACACAGAAGCTAGTTCCGCCATGGACGCTCTTTGGGCACACCCCACCTCCCTCAAAGAGGCACCTCTTCCCACCACCATGTCCTTTGCAGAAGGACGTGCTACCCTCTGCACCTCTGGTACAGCCATCAAACATGCACCTCTTGCCTCCACCATGGGACTTGCAAAAGATGGTGCTTCCTTGTGCCCCCTTACTGCAGTTTGGGTACTGGCACCGGCGACCACCTCCATGTGAGATGCACAACCCAGGATGGCCTTCAGCACTACGAGTGCAACCCTCTATCCTGCACCTTTTCCCTCCACCATGTTTTATGCAGAATCCAGACTTCCCCCTTGCCGCTCTCAGGCATTCCTCAATCTCACACCGGCGCCCACCACCATGAGCAATGCAAAACTCTGTCTTCCCTTCGGCGCTTTTGGTGCAGCCTAACTCTTGGCAGCGTCTCCCTCCTCCATGAGCTTTGCAGAATGCTGTTCGACTCTCAGCACCTTTGTTGCAACCAAGCTTCTGGCACCTTTGGCCACCACCATGAGAAATGCAAAGTCCTGATGCACCCCTTGCACCTTTCGAACACCCATTGAACCTGCATTTCTTTGGATGGCGCTGATGACTCCTCTGCTCAGAACTTGTACCGGCTACTATATCAGAAGTTGCAGCAAAAGAACAATCAGCCGTATTGGAGAGATCAGGGGTAGGTTGAATCTCGTGATGATTCAGAGATCTATCATGATCGCTTTCAGTATCACATCCAGTTCCATCATGCTGGTGTACGTCGGTGTCTGGAGATGTTCCATTAAGACAAAGATCTTCTGATCTTGGCGCAAACAAAAGTGGCAGCATATAGCCACCTCGTTTCCTTTTTGCTGAAGTTGATCCCTCATCAACAAGTGGAAAGATGATACCAGTCTTCCTTGCAGGTGAATAATTCTTGCTGCCACTCGCTGTTGTAGATTGCAAATTTCTTGAGCTGCATCTTGAAAGACCCAACATTAAACCAGGATCGGTTGTGGCACAATGTTGAGTGAGCAAAGTTGCAGATTGATAAGTTTTATTTCCACCAAATGAGTGACTATCAGCAGAATACAGATTTGGTGTTGGCCCAAGTCCAAGGACCAGCCTGCAGCTATCATCAGGAGTGGCCAAACTTTGATCGCCATGCTGAAATGATTTTCTAGAGTTCTGTGCTATTTCTGAGCTCCTTATGCAACCCAAGTTCACAGCTGACACAGCTAGCTCTTCATTCCTGCAATTTATGGCAGATGGTTGGGCCTGGGAGATTGAAGAAGAAGCTATATGTTCTTTCCCATGAAACCAAAGATTTGTCATATTGAGGTCCATACTGCTTAGTATAAATAAGGTAGGCTTATGATAGGAAGAAATTTATAAGTTGCTCAGATGCTCAATCCAACCAATAGAGATCAGAACTCCAGCTTTACAACTTCACCACCAAGGAAGCACATAGTATGCACAAAGTGAAAATACACATGGATGTTCATGTAATGTATACCACCACTGACAAAACCTGATGTATCAGCCCTGTCCATGAGCATGAACCTTTAGTGACCGCAAAAGGAAAATGATGACGAACAGAAACTATGGGCAAATCACATGCACACTATCTTATGCATCCAGTGATACAGAACCCCAAAGGGACTTCATAAACTTTCCACGATCTGCAGGTGAAGTAAGCACGGCCATAAGTGAAATTGAACAAATAAGATTGGAGCATAATAAGACAACAGCTGATTGAAGTTAATATTCCATTTTTACTAAGATGACGCAAACAATGTGAGAATTAAAAAAAGGTGCAAATATCAAGCTGACTCAATGTTTTGAAGATCTGCATGCAGCCTGCACGCAAAAAACCACAAGAACCTGAGGGCTGAGGTACAACTATAAATGGACTCTTAACAGTGAGAAATTGTACCAAAGTTAGCATATATATGTATCTAATGGAAACATTGTCAACAAGCATACATAAAAACTTTTGCTGATCAGTAGATTTCACACTTAAGTAGCATGAAAAAAATCATACAGAAGCAATATAATTACTGAAGAAACTTAAGACGCCTGTGGGGAAACCATCTGATGGTCAACATAATGTATGTTTAATTTGAAATATCAGCATCATGTGAAAGACTGAAATAGCACTTATTGATTCAGAATCCTTACACCAATACTCACTGACATATCTTCAGAAATCACAACCATCTGAAGTTGAGTTAAAAAGTTTGAAAACCTTTACTGTAGAGACAATCCATGTTCACTGGACAAGAAGTTGCATAGTACCAATTATAATTATATTTGTTGTTTGTCCATATCTCTTGAGAACATGTTATACAAAGCAAAATTTAGAAATTACTGCATGGCTATACACTAAAGCACTAAGTGATGCCGTTAACACAGAGAAAACTATATGGGTACGTCTTTGCTAATGCTAAGACAGGGGCTGAGCCCTCTAATTATAAAAAAGAACTATATGGGTACTCTAACGAATAAAAGATTAGTTTTTCCTTGAATTGGAAACTTCAGCTCAAACATGTAATTAAGAAACTGCCTACAAAGAAATGGATGAACTTACCAAATTCCCACTAAAATTCACAAAATCCACTGCAAAGCTTCAATTATGCCAGCTTTCCCATTAAAATCAATACACTGAAACCATAGAGAAAGAAAATAATTTAAGGCGACATCGTAACCTTTGTGCATCCAATAATTCCAGCACAAAACAATTTTAGTCCTAAAATGGTTGTCACAAGAACTCCACTGAAAGGATAACCTTAAATTTCCAAAACTTGCAGCTCGAAGAAAGAAGATTAAACAGGGAAGAGGGAAAGAACCTTGAACTTTCGAAGCAGCAGCATATCTACAGTAACAGATTATGTTTGTATGAACTCTAGTTCGATATAACAAGTTGCAAATTCCCAAAGATAATGATCTTTTGTTTGACCAAATTACTTGAGCTCATGTTTTTTTTTTAGAAAAGGGAATATATTAATATCCCAGCTTCTGCATCGACTTGAGCTCATGTTATAAGTTAGAAAATCTAGAAACCTTCAAACAGATAATTGAAAGATAAAATAAAAAAGGTTGTGTGCTACCCTTGAGGCTAAGACAAGACAATTACTTAGGTGCTATTAGAAAACCAACTTCCTTGGATTTGAAAGGCAGAAATATGCAGCAGAAATTGACAAGTAATGATGAGCATTGCAAATCACAGCTTATCGCTTGATTCTTCTAACTTTAGAGAAGATAAGCATATCTAACTTCTCTACAGAGACATGAGTTCACCAAATCTCCACTAAAACTCAGAAGAATCACAGCAACTGCTACAATTTGCCAAGTTTTGCTCCAAAACTCATTCATTGGAGTCATAAAGGAAGACAATCCTTCAAGCACAAGACCTTAAGCAAGCTTCATGCCCGCCCTATCACAGCACACGGCAAACAAGTCCTGCTACTCCACTAAGTGCTAACAGAACGACCGCCACACGAACTCCATCAGAAGGAAAGTGCACTTCTCTTCCAAGAAGCAACGATTAAAACTTGAGCGAAGAGAAGGCGAGAGAGTTTGCGCTTTTCATAGCAAGAGAGAGAGAAGTGGGAGGCGGAGATCAGTACCGGCGCGGAGAACCCCGGCGGGAGGCGGCGAAGCGAAAGGGTGGACGGAGGAGACCACGGCGGCGAGGAGGGGAGCGATGGGGACGGGAGAGTCTCGCGAGAGCGATAAAAAGAGGCGTGGGGAGGAAAAATCTGGGAGCTTTATGCCGTCGTGCGTACCGATGCCATTGGGGGGATGGAATTTGGCTTTTGGGGCTCGGGAGGAGCACCACCCGAGTGCCATCAACCACCTAATCATGCGAGATTCGGCAGCGGACGCGCGGCCTGGCGCTCGGATCCGGCTCCTCCGGCCCCAGCAGCAGCCGCAGCCACGGCGGGGCGGCGACGCGGTGAGGCGAGGCGGCCGCGGGCTGCTGCTGCTGCTGTCTGCGCGGTGCGGGCGGCGTCGTGTCGCGTGGGGGCATCGTGGCGTGCTGCGTGGAGCAACGGACGGTGGGTGCGGTGGCCGCTTCTGTCAGTTCTGACGCCATGAACAGCTCCTTGTTTTGTTTTTGCTCGGCGGCCGTGTGCGTGCGGGTAACGACTAGCATTAACGAGGTAAGCACGTGGGGCCCCGCACGCACCCGCGTGGGTCAGCGCCTCCTGGCCGTCCGATTGGCTGGCCACAAAAATATATAATTACCCCATTGTACGAATATTACAGCAGAAGAAACGGTCCTGTTTTAAACATTATCCCTCACAGTGAGTAGACGGTGTTGTTCATCGCTGCTAGTGATAGCGGACAATCATCTTCCTCTGAAAACGACGGCACCGGAGGCATCCGTACAGTGAGAGATCTGCTGGGATCGGCATCGACGTGGCCGGCCTGTCCCGCCCCAATCATGGAGAGAGGGAGGGTGAAATCTGCGGCCCGCCGATGAGCCGAGGTGAGATGGACCCCACGGCGAAGGTACGACGAGCCTGGCGTGTCGCGTCTGGACCGGTGCGCGCGCGTAGGGTAGGGGTTGGATCACGCCGGGCCGCACAGCACCGACCGATCATGCTACTGACTAAGGATTTGTTTAGATTCCAGATTTCATTCTCAAATTCCATTATGCAGAATTTTATTTTTCGTCACATCAAAATATCGGTACATATATGGAGCACTAAATATAGATAAAATAAAAAATTAATTCGCACAATCGGTCAGATCTTTACGAGTACTTAACATTTTAAGTTTAGAGAAATTTTACTACGCTTGGAATAAATGAGAGCCCTCCGTTTTCTTAGATCCGATGGTTTAAAAATATAGGAGGAACTAGATGAAAGAAACTTAAGTTGTGAACCGGAACCAAAAAATACGTGGGCCCGGAACTAGCTTCTCAGATAAATGTAAAGGGTATAACCGTAATCGTGATGCTTGAGGACCTGCTTCGCTGAATTTAGAAAAAGGAACCGCTTCTGATCTAGCGTCTCGGACGTTCTCGGCCGGAGCGGCGATGACGCAGCGTTGTAATTCGTTCTTCGTGTGCAACTCCGACGCGCTATACATCAGCGATCGCTCACCGGCACTGGCCCCGGTGAGGTGTTGCAGCCATGCTCGACAGGCCCCTGTCAACCGCTGACATGGCCGCGTTGGCCGCGCGGGCAACCATGGCGTTCGCGTCCACCAGCAAGCCGAGGTGCCACGGGCAGCGCCGTGGCCGTGGCGGCGGCAAGAAGATGGCCGTTCGCGTCATGCCCATGCAGCCATGCGCGAGGAAATGGAGGATGGCGGTGAGGTCGATGTGCTTGCAGCCGTGTGAAGAAGGACGAGAAGCTTGCAGCCGCCATGGCAGACGTCGAGGCTCAAGCCGGCGCTGAGCATCATTCAGGAAGACGCAGAGTGAAGCAACAGCTATGGTCGGTCGCAATTCTATTGTCCTTTCAGATACTTAATCATTCAAAGAAGACGCAGAGCGACTCCCGTTCGTGGATGCTTCAGGGTGTTAGAGATTCTATATAGGAGAGAATAAGTACTAAAGTACCCTTAAGAACAATTAACTAATTTTCTTAATTAATAGCCACAGTAAATATTTTCCCAGGAAGGAACCGGTGGTTCCTCCCAAGCACCGTAACAAAACTCTTAAGTTTAATTAATCAATATTTGACAATTATTACCAAATAAAAACAAAATTACTATATATTGTCGGGATCTTTCTTTACTATGCAAAATTTGACCATCAACTTTGTGATCTAAACGAGGCCTAACTGAGACCACCGATCGGCTGGCTCTAGTCCGTCCTCGGAAAGGACACAGAAGCGTCCGCACTCCAAAGTCCGCCGCACAATTACGCTGCCGTTGTGGCGGCACCACTCGCGGTCGCCGCAGCCACCGCCCACCGAGCCCCGGCGCTCCTCGGCTAGGCTCGGGCGCTCGGCAAGTGCATGGCGTGGCGAGCTGCCGAGGCCGAGCAGAGCCGCGTTAGCAACGCAGCAGAGCCCCGCGCGCCCCGTTCGCTGCGTCCGGGCCGTCCGTCCACGCGACGCGTTGCCGACGCGGCGTTACGTGCGCGCGCGCGTCAGCGCTCCCATCCCCCACGGCTGTGCTCGGCCACCGCAGCCGCAGTGCCGCACGACGAACGTACGAGTCGCAGTCGCGGTCGCGGTCGCGGTCGCGGTCGCAGCCATCGCCTCTGGTTCTCGGCGTCCGCAAGGCAGCCTGGATCGGATTCGACCACCGCACGCACGCCACGGCCGAGCCCACCGTCCCCGGGCACGACCGAGGGCATGGTGCCATGATGATTGATGAGGGAATGGCGTGTCCGGCGGAGACGTTTACCCGGCCCGTCCAGTGGCGAGGCGCCGCATTTCGTAGATGTTGGCTCGGTATTCTCCTTGTCAGGTTAGGCGGCGACGTGCCGTCTTGGACTCGGAACATCGCGGACGCCGACGTGTACTGAGTACAGGTGGAGGCGACCTCCATCACAAGAGGCGAATAGAATACCGAGCGAGCAGTTTTATTAGTTTTAGAGATTCTTCAAACGGAGAAAACATGGCTGCAAAAACCCTACTACAATATTATGGCTAATTGATTTATGTGTGCAGCCTAGCCTGGCTGGCACCGTTCCGGCGATCCGAAAACCAAGTTGCAAATGAAGCATCAACGTCGGTGCAGGTAGAATAATACAGCTGATGAATTATGCAGTTCACTACATATGGGCTGCGGTACGGTTTTATATCGCTTTAATTCAATAATAGGTGTACTTTAATCAAGAATAGTACTGCTTTCTTGCAATTATTATTATCAGGCCCAAGAAAGCAAAAAATAAGCACTAGATTCTTTTCTTTTGAGTGAAAAAAGAGAAGTTTCAGACATGGACAGCATGGATTGGTGGGTTTACAGGCTAACGCAAGAACATAGTACACACCAGATCATATCCTTGATGTTGAAGCATAACATGGGCACCATTGATTGGTGTTGACAATCCAGGCACCTAGAGAAAATGATTTTGCAGCGAAAAGAACAGCCACACAGACAAAAATCTTGCTAGCTAGTCTGATATGATACTGTGCAAACTTACAATAGACCAAATCGTGTTAACTATATTAACAGTTTTGCAGGATACTAGGTCACAATCAAAGCAGCCAAAAAACACACTTCAAAATTGCAGATTGCTTTACAACTCTAACAATTGGAAAACGAAAAATTGTATACCCCACGCAGCTACACTCAAACCAGGAATAGTTTCTCAGCTGGCACTGGTTAGATCCAAGGACTTAATCCTCCTGGATCAGGATCTCCTCCTCCACTACTCCCCAACAACAGCTCCGAGGCTTTCCACCGCATGAGGACGGGCAGCAGCTCTGCAGTAAATTGAAACGAGACAAGGAATAGTGTGAAGTGGAGAACTGCAAACAAAAGAATACAATGAACAATGTCTGGTTTGACCCCAGTACCAAGAAGAAGAAATACTAAACAACAACGACAACTATGTACATCTAGCTGCCCACTGAACTTTCAAGATTGCCATAGCATGGATAACTAAAAGTGTTCCCAAGAGCCAATATGGAATATGGCAAAACTCACAAACCAGAAATTTGTTTGTCTGAGAAAATGGTACCATTGAAAGTTTACTTTTTAAACTGGATTAAATCCTGGCACATGTTCAGAGAACCTAGAATCCTTAAATGCTAGGAATTCTGAAAGTACATTAAGAACATTAAGGGCACAGAAATCTCTTCACCACATAAAGCTGAAGTGATGCTTTGAAGGTATGATGTTCTTCATGGTGTACTTTGCAGATCAAATAAGTTTTGAAATAGAACTACTACCCAGGGATCATGTTGCTGCGGGCACTCAGAATTCCTTAGACTTCAGTATCAGGAAATTGAAGAATAATACATACCTTGGAGCAGGTGTATATGATAACAGTCAGCCAAGTCCAGCTACTGGGTGCATAATTTGAGGAACCATCTCCAGCTTCATGGAGAAAGTATGATAAAGGAGACATCAATTGCAGTTCATATTGGCGTGGTGAACCACACAGCCTACAGGTGCCAGGATCTTGTAATTTGGTTGTAGCCAACAGTGGCTTGCCACCATAAGAATACCTAAAGAAATATTGCATGCCAAAATTTAATTCAGCTTGTGCAAGCCAAAAAGGACAAGAAACAAATGGTTTGCAAATACCAAGTGAGGTTCCAACACAATATGAACTAAATGTTTAACTACCTAAAGCATTGCTGGGGATATGCATCCAACCGTTTCTTGAATTTCAAAAATGTTCTGTCAGCACCAATAGCTTTATCATACTCATATTTTTCTCCTTCCCATTTTTCTTCTTCATCATTTGTGGTATCCATGATTTCTTTGTCCAAAAGCAACTCACTTCTACTTGAACCCGCAGTGCCTTTGCCCCCATATTTTTCCTTATCATAATATATGTAAAAACAAGGAAGAACTGCAACAAAAATTTTATCAGATCAAAACACTCTGATTTGGCATACATGGTAACGAGTTCTTCAAACTTGTCCTCACCTGGTATGCTCAGATCACATGCTTGCTCCTTCAATACAGGATGTTTTACAGGAGCATTAGCATGCTTCGATTTATTTTTCTTCTTTGAGTTAGATGCCAAAGTTGCAGCTTGCTCAAGTGCTTCAGCTAAGGCATCTAGATCAAAATCGTCATCGTTAATCTCAGGAATTTTATTTTTGTCATTCTGTTCTTCTGGAACACCTGTAGAAGAAGGTCCATTTGATTGACCTAATTCATCACCGCCACCTTCTGTTTGCATAACATTACGGCATTTTTGAACTCTCAGGACCTTCCAACTATAAGAAGAAAAAGGGAAACAAAAAAACAGAAACGACGACTTAAAATCATGTAAAGATCTGGATATCTAATAAACAGACTGAATCGATTGGCATATACTTGCCTTCGAGGTTTAGGTCCACACTCTGGTGTCGGGCAAACAAGCACATAGATTACCCTCTCCTCAATGTTTAGCTTCGCTACAGGCGCATGTACCTTAGGGTAGAATCAGATTATTATTAATTTTCAGGATCACCACTAAATCGGGTGAGGAAAAAGTACTAGTATCAACATACAAGCATTCTGTACCACCATGGATCAGTATGTAAACACAGTTTGCAATGCTAAGTCAGATAATCGCAAGCTTGTAAGTTTACAAGATGTGCCCAGGCACCGCAACACTATATTTCCTTACATGACTGACCATAAAGATGCTTTAAATAGTAGAATTTGGCTAATTCGACAACACACACCTGAGCAACAAGACAGAGCTTGGTCCCACATAAGCTGCACTGAAGAGTCTCAGGCTTAATGCCCATGTCACCAGTTGGCCAATCCTGCATGAAAAAACCAGCAAACGACTCAGAAGGAGCTCGGCTTTCAGAAAAATTTCTCACCTCTGAGCAGAATCATCATCAGGTAAGATTTATAGTCGTGGTGGGTTAACGGAAGAAGATGGATGACATAAGCTGGGCCAATTCCTAAGCAAAAACATAAGCTAGAACCAGGAGCTACACACAAGAGACATACAGGGACGCCACCGATCTTAGTGGTGTAGTGGTCGGCCTTCTCCCGGTAATCCGCCGCCCAGGGACCTGGCAGACCTAGATGCACCTCGTCCGCCATGCCCACCTCCGTGCCTCTGTGCTCTTCCTCGGCAAAGGGAGGCTCAGCCAATAAGACGAAATCCTTTATTCAACGCAAAGGCACGGACCCCCTGCTACTCGCTGGCGTCGCGAAGAGAAGTGACCGGAGCGGTGAGGGGAGAGGTTTTAGGCGGCGACGGCGTGGCAGTCTGGCAGGGGAAGCGGAGCAGAACAGAGTGCTCTTCTAGTGGGGAATTCTGCGAGGCATTCTGGGCCGGCACTGGTGTCCTAGAAGGCTAGAACAAGGCCCAACTTTGGGCTCGTGAACTATCTTGTGCAGTTGATCATCGCAGCCGTCCATTTCAGATCCAACTGTGAGACTCCTCTGTAGCCAATTAAACAGGCCTGCAGCCGGCCCATATCAGCCCACCCACGCGACTCCCCTGTTTCCATGCGAGACTGGTGGAGGACTCGGACGGATTGATGGCCTTCCTAGAAGGCAAAGAAGGGGGGAAATATTTGGTGATGCTGCACCATCATGGAATACATCTTGTATATCCCTTCCTTGGGCAAAAAAGTACTAGGGGAAATATTTGGTGCTGCTGCACCATCATGGAATGGATCTTGTATATTTTCTTATTCCTTCAGATAAAAGAGAACCAGATATGTCTTTTGGGTCTGTCCCATCTGGGTGCTCCAACCTATGATCAAATACAACTGAACTTTTTTCCCCCAGTGAACCAGATATGTCTTTTGTTGTTACATACCTTTGAAACTTTTTTTTTTCTTTTTCTTGCCTCCCTTCTTTGCCAAATTTTCTTGCTCCTTCAGATAAAAGAGAATTAAATACAATTGAACTTTTTCCAACAAATACAATCAGAGAATTAAATATCATGTGACCAAAGGGTTGGAGTGAGGTTCCATTGTTCTACTGGAAATTAGAGACCTTAGGGATTGTCGTGTGGAGATATAAGGTTTTCTAGCGCAGCTCAACAAATTGGCTTCACCTAATATCCAGGTTGTGCCTTTTGCAGCGTTCCTTAAAGATCTGCAAGCAGAATTCCTGAACAGGGAGGCTGGGTTGAGTTCGAATCAGAAACCTAAAAGCCTCAGGGAAGCTAGAGTTGGCAGCAAGTCCTCTTTAATCAACTATATATCCATTATTGTAAGTTTGTGACCCTGTTGAGAATTGCCATGTAATAATATAGCGTAGAATAAGGCCAGCTACTAGTTAAAGTTTGTGGAGCATGTAAACTCCGCACCGATCGATCAGACAGTGTAATCTTCAATTATGCAGAGTTCCATCAATATACAATTGCACTTGTCAGATAACAATATTCAGATTCTTCAGCTAGACACACAGATATCAAATGGCATAGCACGCCCACGGTTCAGATTCTTCAGAGCGACAGACACCATGTCCAGCATACATAAACTCAGGCAACGCCTCCAAAGCAATACAGATGGCAATGGCATATTAGATTCTTCAGAGCCACAGACTGTAAGACACCATGTCAAACATACATAACCTGAGCCCTGAGGGAACACCTCCAAACAATCAGGCTAGCAAATCATCAGCTGCAATAGAACATGCTGATGAAAAAATGGTTATAAGCTAACACTGGCAAATTCCAAATATCTTAATAAACTCTTCAGTAATGTGCTAGGCAGAAGATGAAACCAACAAAATGTGCATTAAGGATCCAGAACAAGTCAAACACAGCTCCTTCATAAATAGCCTTAACTTAAACATGGACCATGAGCAGTCACGGATCACTAGTGCTTCTATTATTGCAGGAAAAAAAATTCAGAAACAGCCACTACTGAGCATGAGTTCCAGTTCCACCATTCACCCAAAACACAAAATAAGATGCTAAAATTAGATTCTAGACGGCACAATGCCAGCACGAGCTGCAGCATAAGTATCTGCAAGGTCAGGAACTGAGTCCTTGTGACGGTCGATGAACTTTGATTTGAATTTATCCTCTCCAAGTCCAACTAGTGAGTAAAGGCTCATATTGCTACCCAACAGTCCCTTTCCCTGCAGGACCTTCATGACATAATGCCTAGGCACTAGCCGCTTCTCCAGGCTCAATGCGAACAGGACAGGCCTTTGAATGATGCATCGTGGCTCCATTCCAGCCTCATTGACCAGGAACTTAATCTTGCGAAGAAGAACTTCGTCAGAGAATCCTAATATACCTGGCATCTTGGACACTGCAGTGGAAACCTCAGATTCAGAAACACCAAGAGTCTTCTTATAGAACTCAAGCTTGGCGGCAACCTTGTCCTTGGAATTCCGGGAGATGGTGGCCACTGCATGCCTGAACATCCGGGAGGTAGGAGGCACCCCAAGCTCTTCCGCCCGCATCAAAAACTCCTTGACGCGCTCGGGCTTGAAGGTAAGCATCCACGCGTTGTCAGTGCAAAGCTGAGCAATATCTTGAACACCCCACTGACGCAACAAGGCAATGTTAGGCTTGATCAACCTCTCAGGGCTCGCGGTGAGGAGGGTCATGCACCTCTTCGCGGCCACCAAGACCTGCTCCAGCGAGCCGTAGAAGGAGATGAGGAGCTCGAGCCTGGGAACGACGTCGCAGTCGCGGAGAGCGTGCGCGCCCACCACGAGGAAGCGGGCGACCTCGGGGGCGGACAGGCCGAGCCGGTCCCGGAGACCAGCGAGGCGTGGGGCGATGTTGTTGACGGAGGCGCGGAGGATCAGCGGGTCCGCGGAGACGGTGGCGGCGATGTCGCCGCGGGAGAGGCCCGCGCCGGAGAGCAGCGCGAGGATGGCGTCCGGGTTGGCGGCGGAGTTGATGCGGGAGGAGGTGAGCTCTTCCGATGGCCTCCGGTTTGCTCTGGATACCTCGCGGAGCGCCTTCTTGGACACCTCGCGGGCTCGCGCTGGGGCGAGGCCGCACGACGCGACGAGGTAGTCCTCCAGGGAGAAGGGCGCGGGGACGACGGCGGTGGCGGTGGCGGTGGAGGTGGTGGAGGTGGAGAGGAGGCAGCGGCGGTGGAGAGGGGAGGCGGCGCGGAGCAGAGGGATGAGGCTACTTCGAAGACGCAGCATGGCGGCGGGTGGCGGACGCAGGATTTGGCCAATACTACAGTGCCTCATTTGTTCCTTGATACGGCAGCAGCCATTTGTTTCTTGATTCAAATCGGGAGCTTGGAATCCAAAACCTGTAATCGAAGTTACAAAGGATTCAAATCGGGAACTTGAACTGAAATTAGTAGAGAACAGCTGGAATCAAAATGACAGGGGGTTGCATTTGGGAACCTGCTCGGCTGGTCTTCTTCCTGTTTGGCACTTGCCCTATTCGCTTGCTGGCTGCTCGAGCTCGACCGCTCCCAGTGGGCAGCAGCCACTGGGCGGCTGGCCGGCTGGCCTCCTGGCAGCCGAGCGGGGCCGGGGCCAAGAGCAGAGGCGCGGAGCCGCGGGGCGCAGATGGCAGATCTTAGGGGGCGAGACGCGCAGTGCAGCGGCGTCCGGCAGGCGACGGCGCGGAGGCGGCGGAGTGGAGCGGAGCGGCGCTACTCCAGGTCTCCACCCCTGGCCGTATTGTCCGCTTACTGGGCTACCAAACATGCAGATGGCTCTGCTGAAAACTGATATGGGCCTTGTAACGGCGGTAAGGTCCGCCCAGGAAATATGGATCTAATGTATGTGGCCCATATTATTTCTGGGCCTTGCCTTGGCCTTGTTCATGGTCGGGTCCACGGTTCGCTAGCTGCAGACCTGCAGTCTTCTTCCACGTCTTCATCGCCTGCAGCTGGGTGGGGCACTTGTCGGCTCGCCCTGCTTCCGCCGATGCCCCAGCACGTAGGTACACTGTTAAATGGCCGGCTGCATACCTACTAGCTCCAACTTTTTGTGTGTCCATTTGTCGTCTAATATTCGCGCTGTTGTACGTGGCACTATCAGAGACTTGATTTGACTAGTAAATCACTCAGAAAAGCTCTAATCATCACCACTACCGATCGTGATTAACAATTGGTTGATAGTGCGAATTAAGCCTCGTAGTTTGAAGGTGGGCCAAAAGCGACGGATCATCAGATAGGGATACGACGGTTAAGTATTACCCAACATCTTCGTCTTCTCTGGGGAACTGAACATTCTCCGGCGGTGGCACTCCGGCCCCATACGTCGACATGCTCATGCCGGAGCATGTTCCGATATTCGATCGGCTAGCACGACGCGACAACGGAAGATACAACCGGACGTGTCACGGAGCAACAGAATGCAGGCGTGGGATCTGATCTGACACCTCATATGTGGAATGTACAGAACCCAGTGACACGTACGAGAGCGCACGGCTCGATTAAATGGTTCGTTTCGCTGCACTTAGGATAGAATGGTTGTGTGGTGGATCTAATCCATTAGGATCCCTGATGCTGGACAGCTAATACGTTCAGAGTTAGGTCTGAGATACTGAAGCTCTGCACTTTTGCATGTTTCTGCAGCACCAGCCGATTTCTCCGAGCAACAATCCAGAAGACAAATATATCTATCTCGATCATGAACGGCACGCATGATGTTTCCCTTCCTCAGCGTCAAAAAAAAAAAAAAAGAAAAAAGAAAAAAAAGAAAGATGTTTCCCTTCCCAGACAGCTGTGTACTCTGTACGTGCCGAAGTATCATGGATGTTGCAGTTGCAGTGCAGTGTGCAGGCCATGCTGATCTGAAGGTTGGCAGCTGGTACACTGAAAAGAGGTTGGTAGAACATCACTGTTCTACTACTCTGCAGCGACGTGTTCCGAGTTGATGAGTGGATATCAGACCGGCGATGAGTTTTCTGCAAGCAAGGGAGACCCACCAGCCACAACCTGTGCCTGCATAATCTCTACTCTATCATCGACTCTATCCTATACTAGATGATAGATCCCAACTGATCGATGATGAAACCGCATCTTGCAATCCCACAGATTGAAATAATAACCGACACTTTCCGTATGAGTAGAGACCGGCACTAGGAAGTAGGAACACAGAACGCGTGATGGTCATAAATGAACACATCAAAATGTTGCTGAAGTACACACTCTGAGTCTGAGAGGTGAAAATAACACTAGCATGCAAGTATCCTATTAGCTGGTGGTTGAACTACTAACAATTTAGCCTGGCTATATATAGTCAACATGGCAGCCGTACATCCCTGGATCGATTTCAGTACCTGCATTGCATTTCATGATCGAGTGACGAGCCAGCAACCGCTCGAGTCATCAAATCATCACCTGCAACTGCAAGACTCCAACGGCTTCTCTTGCCCACCACGCCTCACAACACCGTGCACGCCCCACGGCGTCGCACGCACCGGCCGACAGCGACGGCGGGCGGCAACGGATTCGGATTCGGTGCCCACCCGGCACGCTGCTGTTAGACGCACCGCACCGATGACGCCGGAACCACCTGCACGGCTGCACTGTCGTCCCCCGGCTCCGCGCGGCGGGACGCGCGCGGTCACGTCGGCACGGCACGCACGACGCGCGGCCGGCCCGTGACTGCGGCCGGGCCGCCGCGGCCGCGCACCGCCGGCTCGTACGCTGCGTCTGCAGGTGCGCATGCAGAAAGTCACGGGAACCTACGCCCGTTTCTGGCGTTTTACGCGCGGCCGCCGGCCTGGCCTGGGGTCGTGGGGACGCGCGGCACGGGCATTCGTGGCCGGCCGTGGCGTTGTCTGCTGCGTCTGTGCCTCTCCCGTGCATGCAGATGCAGGCACCACGGGCCGACAGGGTAGCCCGTAGCCTGCTGCTGCGGCTGAAACAATCAAACCACCCCTGTTTGGCTGTTTTGGTTCCGAGAAAAGGAAAGGATCATGTGTGCGTCGTTGATCGTACAGGAGAGACTCTCTCGTGCTTTGCCTTGCTCACGGTCCCTCACGGCCCATGATCTCGTCCTGGTAGCATGCATGTGGTGTGCATCCGCAGCTCTGCGCGTACACTCTGTCGTGGTGCGCCGTTCTGCGTCGTATGCCAGTGTCCACCACGGTCAGGATCTGAGGCCCCAGGCTCACGGGACCCGATTCACCTCTGCGTATATGCTGGTTCACCTCTGCGTATATGCTGGCGCTGCGCGACGGCTGCCAAATCTGGACGGCCAAACCTGTCTATGCATAGAGGGTTCTGAAAGCAGTACCTTCCTTGAGAAAGAACGAACGATGCAGGATCGCAACGTCAACGTACTACTCATGCTGTCATGCAATAAGTACGCAGATTTGCGTATGTGGTAGTAAACCCCCAAACCATTCTTAAATTTGTTTGCTTTTAGTACAACAATCGCAAGCATTTCTGTAACTGAAAAGGTTGTATATACCAGTCCACAAAGTTGCATTTGACTTTCGCGAAAAGAAAGGGTGCATTTGATATTCCGACGATAGAGCAGAGCAACCCATCGACTCTTCACTCTTTTCTGACAACAGCTTCTTTTATCAGATGGTGCGGTGCAACCTGACAGACAGACATCTGTTGTGTACGTTCTACGGAATGGTGCCGGGAAGGGAATGGTAAAAGCTTCAGAAGAAGCTACAATATGATTCGTATTCCTATCGTATAGCCCCGGCCCTACTCGTCCTACCTCACGTAAAGCGGCCTGGTCTCCATCATGTGCGGTGAGTCAGTGACGGTGCATTGACCGATAAGATTTCACACCACCACACCATTTCCGGCATGCGTTGCAGCTCTGACTTGCGAAAGCAAGGCATTGGCCTGTTTCGGGATGGAAACTCTGCAAAGGTCCGAGCTCTCGGCATCTCGACCTGGGCGAAATCCGCTTGATGTGCAATCCCGGTTCCCGGTAGGCCACCCGCCACCGGATGGCCTTGCCGCGCAGGACGCAGGACCAGCGGCACGAAACCGTCGCCCTGATCCCGACCGCGCGTCGCCGTCGGGCTAAACGCAACGCACACTCGCGACGGCGAGGCTGATTCGTTCGGTGCGGATCAGGAGCCACATAAAGACTTGGAAACAGCAATGATGGTCATCTGAAACCGGTTTTCTGGACTGCGAGGAGACACGGCCCCTGCGTGTCGATACGCACCGGTTCATGCGATGGACATGACGACGATACGGCCTGAAATCTGTATGTGTGATCGTGTGGATCCCAGGGAAATATGCGATGCGTCCGTCCATCCAGTGCGTATAAGTGTAGACTTATTTCTGTAGTATATACGGCTGCTGAAAACGGAACGCCTAACCACCGATGGTCCTGCGACTGCGATCAAAAGCAACGCATGAAGCGACACGGCCGGGTAGCCACGAGCAGCGCCGGCCGAACTTGGAGCCGCTAATGACGTGTCAGTGTGTGACGACGACGGTTCTGATGTTCTGTTCTGAAGAGGTGGCCGGCTCAACCACCGAATGTGTCGGTAATCTCATACGCATTGTGCGTCTTCTTTGTTGCGTTTCCTTTTCGCTCCATGGTGGCAACCACCGCGCTGCTTTCCGTGGAAGAAGAATCTCTCGTCCATCCTCCCCAAAGGCCAAAGCCCACTCCGTCGTCGGTCACGTACACGGTACACCCGAGTAGCTAGCCTAAAGCTCACGTCGAGCAGGAAGGTTCACACGTGCCATGCGGCCCCCATCCACTCTGTATTTCCGGTATTCTTTACCTTGCGTTCACTCGCGTAACAGCGCCATATTAACCGGATCACGCACACCCCACGCACGTTCAAGGCAAGTAATTTCTGCCTCTTTTTAGTTCTTTGCTTCCATGGATAGTGAAGCGCCACTGCTGCTCTTCTGATAAAAGACTCCAAAGAATGCGTCTGGTTTTTTAAGCTCGGCTGAATCATTAGGGCACGCTATCGGTGGGACGTTAGCAGCTGCAGATAGCTACGGCGCCACCATTGTGCATTGTCCCTGCCGGCGTTATCCGCTTCTCTGCGTGCCACCTCCATCGTAGTCACCATTTCTAAATAGCATAGCAGATGGTTAATTGTCCCAGAAATTTTAGAGTTTGTCTCCTTACATATTATGTTTGTTTCCAAGAATCATATGGTATAAATGTGATGCTCACATATATTAGACAGTTAGACACACACGAACACATTCTATCTACTCATATGAGCATCTCTAGAAAACTAGACCAGCAAATTTCAAGACTCAAGAAATTACCCTAGGCTCTTTACTAATGATAAAATCTTGAAATAAATCAGAAAAAAAAAATATGAGCACCTTGACGAGTCGCCGCTAGCAAACAAGCTTGCAATCCCTTTGAGCCCATCGACCTAAAGTATGCCCACCGACCCCCCTAAACCATAATCCAAAATCCCTCTAACCCAAACTAAATTCCTAATACAAGAGATGTAAAACTCCAACTCAAACATGAGTAAAAATCATGGTTTTAGAAAAATACGCATGCGATTCTACTCCCTCCCATCACTGAACCAACAACATTGGTTTAACATTTGGAAGTAATATTTATGCTTACAATCTTATCGCGAAAACATTGTAAGTTAACGTAAATAGGAGTTCAGTTGTTTTGACCATGCCAAGTCAAACTATGCTTTATATTTTAAAATTGATAAATTGACTTTTTACTATATCCATCCATGTTTGTTTCTATTTAAATTGTGAACACAAGGTTGATATCTGCCTTTATGGTTCGGTTTTGTGATGAGTGATTATCAATGAGCTCGCGTCTTGGGTTGATGAGGAATGTGAGGTGGTACGTTCTAATGTATTTAGGGGCAAATGAGGAATGTGTAATAGGCCCATAAATAAGACAGGGAAACCCCCAACCATCTGACCTCTCCCATTTTCATTTTTTCCTTGTAGCTCTAGGTTTTCTTCTCTTCCTTGTGCGCTTGAGAGAGATTATCAAGTGGCAGTGGTGGCCCTTATCAGCTTGTGTCCTCCAAGATTCAAATTTTAGTTGTGTTTTGTTCTTCACGAGTTCATGTTCTCCTCTTCGTTCTTGGCTTGATTCATTGTCTTGGAGGCGTTTTGATTAGTTCTTTTTTATTTGAGATGGACTAGGACATGAGTTGAGTTTTTCCAAGTATTGTCAATGCAACTAGTATGTCACTTGGCTCTAGCAATAAAATGACGCCAAAGAGTTATGCTAGCTTCCACTAAATTACTAACCAATCTCAATGGTTAATTTCATTTTTTTAGTTATGCCACATCAATGAAAAAACATTTGATTAATGGTTGAAACAACCTTTTAGCCAAATCAAACTGGGTTTTATTTTAAAATTGATAGAATGATCTTTTGCTCTATCCGAGTGTGATTAATGCAACTAACATGTCACTTAGTTGTAATCGGTGTAAATTCGAACTATGTGGTTTGGTTGTGCTAGAACTTGATCTCATATGCCTTGGCGTATTGTGTACGGATCTTTAAGTTAATATTATGTTGCACTAATTAATACTCTTGTGAAGTGGTTCTAGCTTATTTGTGGTATGCCGATGATATTATTTGTATTTATGACTTTCAAAGGTAATATCATATATATCTTGTGCTCTTCGGTTGCCACTTTGTAGGGGAAACTCCGCCAAAATTTCCAAAATTATGCATATATGAATGAATTGAACCCAACACTTTATGCACATATGCAGGGGGAGTTTTCACTACATAGACGAGTTTTTAGACATTTATCCATCCTAACCCATGTTCTTCATGCCATGGATAAATGGTTTAAAACTCGTTCAATCTCACAAAGTACACTCTATGGAGTTAGCTTGAACTTTCAATTATTCAATAATTCTTTCTTAGGTTGTCATCAATTACCAAAAAGGGGGAGATTGAAAGGTCTAGGCCCTTGTTTGGGTTTTGGTAATTAATAACAACACCTGTGGACTAACCTTGAAGTTTAGTGTGTGAAGGCTAAAATGGTTGAGTTCACAAGATGGATGGTTATCAGCATTGGTTTTAATGCTAGTATGTTGGAAAGTTCGGAAAACACCTCTCTTGCGGGCATCAAATTGTGAGATTTGGATTGGCGCAAGGCGAAGGTACGAAACATAGGGTGTTTCATTTGCCGGCTATAATTAAGGTGTGTAGAGAAGTTTAAGATTGCCGGATTTAGGATTCATAGCCTATTAAGGGGGCAATCATGCTTTACATCAGTTATCTAGTGCCACTTGTGAGCTCTAACGTTGAGGTACGATTAGTGGAAAGTGGCGATGAAAGGAAAAACCTTTGTGAAATGTTTTTCAAAAGGCTAACCTTGGTTTGTTGGCATATGATCTCAGTGAGATCATGGTTTGGTGTTGGCCATTCTTGAAAAAGGTTTTGAGAGCATTTGGAACTAACTTTGCATTGTTTTGGACCTATCCATGGGTGGTGGATTGGTTGGTCAAAGAAATTAAGGTGATGCGCTTGAGTAGTGGTTTTTCAAGACACCCTTAGACTGTCCGGGCTTGGGTCGTGGACTGTCCGCAGGCTATTTCTGGAAAACAAAACAAATTGGAAACAATATGTTGGTTATCAGCTGTGGAAACCGCGGACTGTCCGGGCCCGATGTCACGGGCTGTCCGTAGGTATTTCTTGATTGTTGAACAGAGGTTCTAGACTTGATGTTCAGGCAGCCGCGGATGAACCATGGACTATCCAGGCTGATGGCCGTGGACTGTCCACGGGTCATGTCTGTTAGGCAGTCAAGGGCTCTGCTATTTCTGTTGGAGGCGCTGTGGTATAACAGCGGACAATCCGGGCTCGAGACCACGGACTGTCCGTGGGTGATGATTTTGAATCCAACAGTTAGTTTTTCCGAACCGCGGACTGTCCGGGTTTTGGACTGCAAACTGTCTGGGTTTTAGACTGCGGACTGTCCGTGAATGTCGCAAAAACAGAGTAACTGCTAGTTTTGGGGCCCTCCTATATATAGTTGTTTGCCCGGCTTGGAGAGTCTCTCATGGCTATTTCTACTGTCTATCTCGTGGGAGAGCTTCTTTCCAACACCTCCTCTCATATTCTTAGCTTGAGGGGAATATTTGGAGAGAGAGAGTGTGTGATCCACTAGTGCGAATCTTTGCGTGAGAGATTGCTTGTGGCACTAGGTGGTTGATTTGTTGGTACTACTGCTTATTACTCTTGGAACTTGCTGGTTCCTAGATGGCTTGGTGTTTGTGTCTTTGTGAAGCACGCAAGAAGGATTTGTGCGGCGCTCCGAAGCTTGGATTTGTGAGGGGCTATTGAGTTCGTCCCCGGAGGAAGGCAAAGAACATCTCTAGTGGAACTGAGGCGTGAAGAGTACCTAGTGGATTTGTTCGGCTCAAGTTTAGTGCTCTAAGAGGAGTCTACCTTGCGGGGTAGTCCGAAGCTTGCGGGCTTGGAGATAACAAGAGGAGCAACAATCCTAGGACTTGCTTCAACTTGGACTAAGTGACCCGCAAGTCACCGAACCAAGTAAAAAAACATAGCGTGTCAACCTCTCCATTGTGGTTTGCATACCTCAACACAAGTTTACTTTTTTTGCAATATACTATCTCTTGTATTGCCATGTTTTCTTATGATGTATCTAGTGCTAGTTGGTTACCTTGGTTGATCTTGTGTAAACTAGACTTGTTTAGTAGAAGATCAAGTTAGCTCAAGCACATTGTTTCTTGCTTCTCATATCTTGTTTAGGTGCTTGTGGAGTTATAGTTAGAGGGGTGAAGTCTTGGTTAGACCGATCATTTTTTAAATTCCACACTTATACCCTAACAATTAGTTTTAAAAAGGACTATTCACCCCCCTTTAGTCCACCATCTCGACCCTTCAAGGTGGAGCCCAAGCGAATTGTTGAGGAACGGGACCCATCAAGAAGACGAGCTCTTACCTCGCCTTTCATCCAACGTTCTCTCCCTGACAAAGGACTCTGATTCGCTCGACCACATCAGGCCCTGACCACTCTTGTCGGGCCCTGGCAAATATAAACCATGAAAGAAACCATGGGTGGGCGAACCGGACCCCGTCGAGAGAAGGTTCCCAACGGTCCCTCGCTCCACCACACATGGAAAAAACATGTATGAAGTGAAAGTAGGGGAGTGGAGAAAAGAAAGAGCCTCGCGTGACCCAAGGGAGCGGTAGAGTACTGCCAAGGCACCCGTGCGCAGCGGGGGATAGGCCGGTCGAAACCATGCCACCTAGGGCTTGTATGACGCCACTATGCGAAGTAGCCCAAGCCGCCACCCACCCATGCTAGTACGATGGCACGATGTGGCATCATCGGCCCGTCGGCACAACATTGTAGATGTACCAGCGATGATGCGATGATGTGGGGGACAACTCCGTTCCCTTGGTGACCAACTAAAATGGCTGCGGCCTACACTAGTAGGAGGTGCTTCACGAAGATTTAGGCTTAGGTTCCTTAGTTTTACTCGATCTAGTGCCAAGGCATTCAGCTTGGCCCCCACCCTCAACAATGTAAGCCAATGCCTTTCCCTTGAGCTATAAAAGGGAGAAGGGCCTTGGAGCTCAGAAGGGCAAGTTCATTCAACTTTCAAAGTAAGTGAACTCCTCTTCCACACACATTCACACACACGGGCACTAGAGAGTTAGGTTTTCCTTTGGGCCCTCCCTCGACCACAGTTTGTAGCCGAGCGGGCAACATATCAGCCCGTGACTCGATGTAGGGATTTTTCTGCCCAAACTAGTATAAATTCTATGTGCCCGCCTTAGCTTTACCATCCAATAGCCTAAACTCGCACCACATAAGAATCACTGTCACCTCGGTTTCCAAAACACCGACAAGGGGCAACTCTTTTAAGCTACAACATAGTATTATTTTTCACTAAATGGGACTTACTATATTTCAAGTGTCTAAACCTGTTAAAACATTGAAGAACAATGTGTGCAAATAATGTGAGTTACACAACATCACATATTTTGCATGAAACTATCGAAATTTTTGGGCAATTGAGATAACTGTGTTTTGTTTATTTATTATATCTAGCTTTTAGCCTACTAATTAAATTCCATAAACAATCACGATGAGTTCCATAGCAGCAACAAACAGACCCATTAAGCACGCAACTCATAATATTTGTCTGTTGTACAATTCCTTGAGCAACAAATTACTATGGTGTTATGTCATTTATTTATGTGAAAAAACACAATAATAAGTAAGCACTTTCAATTGGGAATCTAGTCACATTATTATTTTTATTACAAAATCATGTATGGATAAAAAGTGATGTCCCTTGACATAATGTGTGGGCTATAACATCATGTTACATGTTCATTCATGATTTGACATTGGAGAGAGATACGGATCTGCAGCAACCAAAGTCTCTTTACCTTCTCGTCTCTTCGACGCTGCTATAGTACAGAGAGGCAAAAAAAGGCAGAACAAGTTCCTGGCAGAGATTCCGCTGGTCCTTTCCTCTCCAGCGGCCGATTAGGGGAACCACCGAGATACCAAGTTCGCATGCGGTTGTGCATAGGCTAGGTAGCTTCCTATCTAGGTCTATGGTTTCCCGAGGAGGGGTGACCTTCTCTCGGCTTCGTCTTCTTGACGGCACCGGCGCCTCGATAGCGGCGTCGTTGTAGGGGAATATGACTTCTCGGCCTCTGCCACGCCCCTTTGGCGCTCTCCTCAGATGTCTAAGGCTGGGCCGGGGGGGGGGGGATCTCGGAGAATCCCATGTGTAGGAGTCGACGCGGTCGGCTAACAATGGCGCATTTTGTCAAGGATACAATGGTGGTTGTGGGCGGTGCGGCAAGCTAGAGGATTGATCGAGCTCGTGATCCCTGCGGCACGAGTCGTTGGCGAGCTTTGTCCTAGGGTAGAAGGGGCTCGGGGTGCATCCTCAGCCAATGCTCTTTCAGCATGGTTTTCATCCTGGCCTCAATGTCAGGTGTCCGTTGAGGCTCACTTCAAAGCTTTGCAACGATAGAGCTCCTCTTTAGCCATGGTGTCCACGACGTCTTGCTCGACGGTGGTGGTCGGTGGATCTAAATGTAATTTCTACTCCTTTTTAGGGATCTTTGTGTAAGATGGTTGGGACAACGGTCCATGCACCCTTACACAACATATCTGTATTTGGACGCGTATTTGTTTTCCTTGTCCAGTATATAGGTATGTTTAATAAAAAAAAATATTAGAGAGAGATACTTGCAGCATCGGGGAAAAGACATGTGCAACACTGCGCATACTTTGCCTGAAACACTCGAGATAAATAGGAGACGTGATCCTCTATTATACCTTTTTTCTTTTGGCTAGGAATCTAGGATTACGACTTTATTATTAGCCTAGCAAATACTAATCCCTGGCGTAAACAATCACTGGGTCGCCCTTAGCCCAGATAGCAGAGCATCCCAACTGCAAATGGACCCTAAGCGCACAGTTCATGACTTCACCATGCATTCATCGAGGGGAGGCTCAGCGCTCGGTCAGGTGGAAGAAGATAGCCGGAAGCCTGGAAAGCCTGGAAGGATGGCTCCAAGAAGCGCGTCACGGACTCGGTACAATACAAGGCGCGAGCACAGTGCTCGTCAAGAAGAGGACGAGAAAAATAAGGGCGCCTCCCACGTCGGGCCTCCCCTCCACCGCCGTCCCCGTCACGGGGGCGCCCCTCTCACCTCACCACCATCTGCTGCTCACACCACCCACCACCCTGCCGCCCGCGCCACTCTCACCACTCTAGTCTAGTCTATATATGCCGCTCCTGCTCGCGCCTGTGCTACGGGCGGGGCGGTGGTGGTGACCAAGAATCAATCAGCTCAGCTCAGAGGTTCGGGGCTGCGCCGGCGAGCTACTAGCTGCCTAGTAGCTATACACCATGGCCGCGGCGGCGTTCCCGGCCTCGGCTGCGCTGGCGGCGGTCGCCGTGGCGTCGCTGCTGCTGGTGCTCTGCTCCAGCAATGTGGCGCGCGCGCAGACGCCGGTGTTCGCGTGCGACGCGGCGAACGCGACGCTGGCGTCGTACGGGTTCTGCAACCGGTCGGCGCCGGCGTCGGACCGCGCGGCGGACCTGGTGTCGCGGCTGACGCTGGCGGAGAAGGTGGGGTTCCTGGTGGACAAGCAGGCGGCGCTGCCCCGGCTGGGCATCCCGCTGTACGAGTGGTGGTCGGAGGCGCTGCACGGTGTCTCCTACGTCGGGCCCGGCACCCGGTTCTCGCCGCTCGTCCCCGGCGCCACCAGCTTCCCGCAGCCCATCCTCACCGGCGCGTCCTTCAACGCCACCCTCTTCCGCGCCATCGGCGAGGTAACCGACCACCGCCACCTCCTCTCTGACCCCCGTACGCTCTGCTCTGCTCTGTGCTCTGTTCTCTGTTCTCTGTTCTCTGTTCCGTGGCATTTAGTTGCACCAGGCCGGTCCAGCATTGCGCCGCCTGCATTGCCATTTTTTGAGTCTCAGTGGTGCTTGGTGGGGACGCATGTGTGTGGGGGGTGGTTGATTCGACGTCAACGGCGGTTTCGCGGTGCCGGTTGGTGTGTGCCGGATCGGGGCGATTTGTGATTCGGTGCAGAGCTTAATGTGCCTTGCTTTTCCCTCCCAACTTTCCCTTCATGCGATGCGCGGCAGGCAAGAAAAGCCGCAAAAGCGTGCCGCCGGGCCGGATCGTATGCTGCTATGCTAGCGTCGCGTTCTTCCGTCCCTTTTGGATTCTTTTCGCCGGCGGCCTTGCACTAGTTGCATCGATCGACGACGCGGTCTCATACCATACCAACTACTACTACTACATTCAGCATCAGGTCAAAAGAAGTGTAGCTGGAATTTGTAATCTTGCCTACAGCTAGGAGATGGATACTTGAATAGGATTATAGGACTATATACTATATATATACTTGCATTGCACTGCGTAATCGTAATCTTGTTTCTTGCTCATGGAGAGTCATGTCCGGCGATGGAGATGTGTGCCATGCTCCGTAGTAGTACGGTTCTCGTAGCAAACTGCGCGAAAAGTGATCCGCATTTAGCTCGTCTAGTTGAAACGGCAAGACAATGGTGACGGCCGAGTCGAGTACAAAAAGATGATCTTGGCGAGAAATGAAAATTGAGTAAAGAAAATAAAGAAAAATGATTGCTATTGCTGAATCGTAGATAAGTTTATTTATTTATGTTCACACACGTCACGCGTCAAGCATCATTGGGATTCCTCATCACCGTTAAGAAAAGGGAAAAAGGGACTGTGGGCAAAAGACTGATTAGAGGGTGTGCCTGCCCGAACATAATTATGTCAGTACTGTTAGTACGTACTACGTTGGTGATCCAGCATCGGTGTTGATCAGATGCAATGCAACTGGTCTCTGTCCTCTGGCCGGCCGTCCAATATTTACGGCAGGATATGGCTTGGCCTCACGGAGTCACGGGGACAGTACTTATGTAGCAGCACCGCACAGGGCTGTACAGGGCAGGGGGTGTCTCTCTGTACCCTGGACCCACTTTTTTTATTTTCTTTATTTTTTTCCATTGCTACTCCAACAACAACCAGCTTTGGTAGTAGCAATGCCTATGCAATACTAGAAGTTTTGTGACAATTAGATATTGGTAATAAAGAGGTCAGTAATTAGGGTGCAGTATTGTTTCTTTCTCACTTGAATAGGAGGCATATTTGCAATTTTGTACTGTACATTGCACGTTAAATAAGTGTCACATATGATCGTTACAATTCTGTATATATTGCACGTTCAGTAAGTGCAATACTATATGCTAAGAAAGAGGTCAGTACTCCATTTTGGATTTTTGGTAATATAGCTACATTTGGTATAACGGCATTGGTTTTTCTGATCCCCAAAGAGCCATTTTGATTAATTGACACGCTAGAGCTTTCTTAATTGGAACATGCAAGGTGTAGAGTGCAAGCAAACAAGGACCACATTGGAAATATCGGTCAGGCCGGTGGCCTTGTTGTGTGCATCCGCAAATATGCATAGTGCTAGTGCGTACCGACATGCGCTGCGGCGGCAGAGCAGCGGCTCTTGTAGACAGACGATATGTGTCGCGGATCGCTGTCTCTCATCTCTCATGGACTCATGGTCTCAGCATGGAGAGGAATTGGATCCACATTCATCGTGCTGGAAAAAGCTAGCCGCGCGCGCCGAGGATCGATGGATCGTGCTCGTTTCGTGCCTGAATTTGATTTCGCATCTGCGCTAGTGAGGTGAGAAATTTAGAGAAGGTACTGCCACTAGTAGGAGTACCAGCATGGATTTGGTTTGCTATTATTCGATCGCAGCGCACCGGCTAATAGAAGCTTGTCACAAGAGTCCAGCAAGGACTGGGCACTGAGCAGTGTGCCGACAAACACGACTTTCTGATTCCTGCCTGGTTGGATGCCATCTTATCTCTCACGGGTGCACCTACCGTAGGCCGCCGTAGCCTGATCGTGCCTAGCTGCCGAATGCACAGTGTACGCTGCCATCGCCATTCACCCATGCTCAAAGCTCGATCGACAACTTGGAATTGGTTACCAGCAACGCGATTACTGTACTGTACTGCATTTTGTAGAATTATTTCTGACGGTATATATGATGATGATTGAATTGAATCCACTGACGATGCGGTGCAGGTGGTGTCGAACGAGGCGCGGGCGATGCACAACGTGGGGCTGGCGGGGCTGACGTTCTGGAGCCCCAACATCAACATCTTCCGCGACCCGCGGTGGGGACGCGGGCAGGAGACCCCCGGCGAGGACCCCCTGCTCACCAGCAAGTACGCCGTCGGCTACGTCACGGGCCTGCAGGACGCCGGCTCCGGCTCCTCCGGCGCCGGCAGCCTCAAGGTCGCCGCCTGCTGCAAGCACTACACCGCCTACGACGTCGACAACTGGAAGGGCGTCGAGCGCTACACCTTCAACGCCGTGGTAAGCTGCCTATCTGCCTTTCTACTCCGTCACGTTCAGGCAGAGGCAGGCACCGGCGACGTACGGTCGCTTCGCCGTGCCGGGTTGCTCTGGCCTTCTCTGCGCCGGTGTAGGCCTGCTGCCGTGCACACTGCACAGCAGCACGGCACGGCCGCACCTGCTGCTGCAGAACAGAAAGCGCGTCCGGGCCCGGCCAGGGTCAGCTGGGGATTGACCCATGTGGCAGCCACCACCAGCCTCTCGCTTTCGTTGCTTTGTTTAAATGATCCATCCGTGTCTTTTTAGTTTGTATGGTCCTCTGCCCCTGATCAGCGTAGTAAAAAGTGATGCCGTAGATCGGATCAAGTTCATACACACTGACCCGGCACCGACAGTACTAGCTAGCATGTGTACTCGTACTCCATTTACACGTACGTAGTGACACCCTTTACGCCAAGTTCGCCGTATCCTATTCCGTGGTTTGGCTGCAAAGCTGAGTCGATGTGCGATGAGATGATGATGACCTTTTTGCCGTCAAGGCGTCAACGTCTAGTGCTCCTTGTATGGCAGCGTTCCTTTATTAATTTCCCCCCCTCTCCCCTCTCTTATAGCAAACGGGGCAATAAAGAAAACACTAGGGTGTTGTGAAGCACCGGAAGATACATGGAGAATCCCGGCCTCGATTAAGAAAGAACAATGATTGATTAGGGAATGTCCCAACGCGCAAATCTAGTATAGATTACAGTACAAACAAATTTGCCGGCAACATGCGTCACTCACCAGTCACCACTGATCATCGACCACTATGGATTTCTGTTTTAGTAGTTGTTAATCCCATCAGATTCCGGTGGTTTCAGACTCAGGCCGTTCCCCGAAATAGGCTGATCTCTGTCCACCGAGACGCATAAACAAACCTACATTCGCGCTTCCGTGGCAGCGCTCGGGCGCTCCTGTTCTGGACGCGCCATTTTTCAATGCTGTGGTCCCTCGGAGGATATAGAACACTGTCGTAAACTGTACCGTACTATATCTTGTAGTATCTGCCAGGATCAGGAGAAGAACATTTTGGCTTTTGGGTTTGTATATTGGTCTGGGAATATTAGGCAGATTAGATAACACAATGACAGTGCACCCAACCTAACCATGTGTTTTCTACTAGCAAATTACTACAGCTGATCAACAGTCCGTGATCGCTGTTACGCAGCGACACGTAGTCACTGTTTCTGAAGATCCCTTGCGAGATGGATGGTGCAGAGAAACGTGAGCGCAAGTTTCAGCATTCTGATATGTTTCGGCTTTGTGATGTGGGTTGTTCATCAGGTGTCGCAGCAGGACCTGGACGACACGTTCCAGCCCCCGTTCAAGAGCTGCGTGGTGGACGGCAACGTGGCCAGCGTCATGTGCTCCTACAACCAGGTCAACGGGAAGCCCACCTGCGCCGACAAGGATCTCCTGTCTGGAGTCATCAGAGGCGACTGGAAGCTCAACGGGTACGGTATCCAATTCAAATCCAAATCCACCATGAATTTTGCAGAATTGCAACTCATCTCATGTTCATTGACATGCCGTTGAGCTTGTGTATTTAAGCACTGAAAGTTTAGGAGAGTTCAAACGATAAATGCTGCTTCTGAAATGTTACCTCAATGGCAATTGATCTCTGTAGGTACATTTCGTCAGACTGCGATTCGGTCGACGTGCTGTACAACAACCAGCACTACACCAAAACTCCCGAGGACGCAGCCGCCATCTCGATCAAAGCAGGTATGCCAAACAGCCCTGTTCGTTCATGCTGATACTCTGCAACGAGAACAATTCGCCATGCATTTCGACTAGATTATCCGTATGTCTTCACACGTCTCTGCTGACTCCGGCAGGGCTGGACCTGAACTGCGGCAACTTCCTGGCGCAGCACACCGTGGCGGCCGTGCAGGCCGGCAAGCTATCGGAGTCCGACGTCGACCGGGCCATCACCAACAACTTCATCACGCTCATGCGGCTGGGTTTCTTCGACGGCGACCCGCGGAAGCTGCCGTTCGGCAACCTTGGCCCCAGCGACGTGTGCACGGCCTCCAACCAGGAGCTGGCTCGCGAGGCCGCGCGCCAGGGCATCGTGCTCCTCAAGAACAGCGGCGCGCTCCCGCTCTCCGCCAGCTCCGTCAAGTCCATGGCCGTCATTGGACCCAATGCCAATGCTAGCTTCACCATGATCGGCAACTACGAAGGTACTGAGTACGTTAGAACTTGTCTTAAGCAAGGCAAGAGCGTGCATGATCACTGACTGCTGTTGTCTCTGTGTCCGATGGCGTACAGGCACGCCGTGCAAGTACACGACGCCGCTGCAGGGCCTGGGCGCGAACGTGGCCACGGTGTACCAGCCGGGGTGCACGAACGTGGGGTGCAGCGGCAACAGCCTGCAGCTCGACGCGGCCACCAAGGCCGCGGCTAGCGCTGACGTGACCGTGCTGGTCGTGGGTGCCGACCAGTCCATCGAGCGCGAGAGCCTGGACCGGACGAGCCTCCTGCTGCCAGGCCAGCAGCCGCAGCTCGTGTCCGCGGTCGCCAACGCGTCCAGAGGCCCGTGCATCCTCGTCGTCATGTCAGGTGGCCCCTTCGATATCTCTTTCGCCAAGTCCAGCGACAAGATCGCCGCGATTCTTTGGGTCGGGTACCCCGGCGAAGCCGGCGGCGCCGCCATCGCCGACGTCCTCTTCGGCTACCACAACCCAAGTAAGTAATTATACTGCACGCTAGCCGCGTCGCAACGCATTGCTCTGTCTGTCTGTTTTGATGACGATGATGGTTGTCGCAGGTGGAAGGTTGCCGGTGACGTGGTACCCCGAGTCGTTCACCAAGATCCCGATGACCGACATGCGCATGCGGCCGGACCCGTCGACGGGCTATCCCGGCCGGACGTACCGGTTCTACACGGGCGACACGGTGTACGCGTTCGGCGACGGGCTGAGCTACACCAGCTTCGCGCACCACCTGGCGTCGGCGCCGCCGAAGCAGGTGGCCCTGCAGCTCGCGGAGGGCCACACGTGCCTGACCGAGCAGTGCCCGTCCGTGGAGGCCGAGGGCGCGCACTGCGAGGGCCTGGCGTTCGACGTGCACCTCCGGGTGCGGAACGCGGGCGAGAGGTCCGGCGCGCACACGGTGTTCCTGTTCTCGTCGCCGCCGGCGGTGCACAACGCGCCGGCGAAGCACCTGCTGGGGTTCGAGAAGGTGTCGCTGGCGCCCGGGCAGGCGGGCGTGGTGGCGTTCAAGGTGGACGTGTGCAAGGATCTCAGCGTCGTGGACGAGCTGGGCACCAGGAAGGTGGCGCTCGGCAGCCACACGCTGCACGTCGGGGACCTCAAGCACACGCTCAACTTGAGAGTTTGATGAGGACCCCGAGACCGATCGAGAGGGAAAATGGCTACCATGATGAAGACAGTTGGAATTGCAGATGGAATTGGATGGGTCGACCGGGGAAGAGAGGTTCGTCAGAATTGGTTCGGCAGGTGTCTAATAACGGCTTCCTGTTGGCAAAGAATTGGATCCACGGGCAGCTTAGTGATTTGTTTTGGAGGTGTTGGATTCATTGGAGGTTCGATTTGTGATTGTAATCCTGATAAATTTGATCGATTGCAGATTCCAAAGGGGATATGTAGAGCTCTTTTTTTCATACACAATTTCAACGTGCTCACATGCTTCTTTTTCTCATGATGAAGAAACATAATCTGGCTGTTACAGATAATTAGATGGTATAAGTCCGTACATTGCTGGCCCTAACAGGGCCAAATTATGTCTGTAGTTACTGACCAAGTTACATTCACACGGAACATCTCAGAACCGAAAGGACATTCACTATGGCTGGAGTTGATTGATGATCAGTTCGGTGCCATCTCTATTTGCAATTGTAAAGATCAGTTTGTCTGTCAAACATACATTCACAACGCGACGCCACAGTGAGATAATTCTACTGCCATCACTAGTACACACGCCCTAACAGGGCCAAATTATGTCATCAGTAGTTGATACTGACCAAGTTACGTTCACACGGAACTTCTCAGAACCGAAAGGACACAAATAGCAATCCGAACCATGTGGGGCTGGAGTTGACTCAATGATCATTTTGGTGCCATCTCTACTTTCAAGAGTAAAGATCAGCTTCTCTGTCAAACAGACATTCATGACGCGGCGCCACAGTGGGATAATTCTACTACCATCACTAGTAACCACGCCACCAGTTTCACCTTTAAAAAGGACAAATTCATCAAGGATGCTGCTGGTGTGAGCTGAGATTTGGCCGTGGAAATAGCCCCAGAGGACATGGATTTCAACAGTAGCCTCCACTGCATTTTTAACAGCTGTATATTTCACCTCCACAGTGCTCAGCCAACTAGCACAAGCGATCTGCATGACCTCATTTTTTTCCAATCGGGTAACTCTTCGGCCATCAATCTCAAGTAGTCCCTTGCTAAGTTGTTTGTCCTGCCCCCGCACACCTTTAATCTTGAGATCCACCTCAATATATATAAAATCTAGCAAGATAAGTCCTCGAGCTGGGCCAGTCAAAATCAACGATTCATCCTATGGAAGGTTACAAAATAGGTTAGCGACATCTTTCTCTAGATACACTGCATCAATGAGAGCAGTAGGCAAGTACTGAAAGCTATCATGCAGGCAGGACATTGTGTTTATCCAGACTCAGATGGCCAACGTCCAGTGCTAGCAATAAACATAAAACATTTTCTACATTTGCATTTTGTGAAAAATTAAGAATACAAGTATTATTATACTAAGCATCACAAACCATAAATTAGTAACTGCCACCGTGTATATAGTAAAAATTCATGTACATGTTTATTGACAGCCAATAGTGATACATAGTTGAAAAAGCTAAGTAACGTGCATAACAAATTTTAAGAAAAGGACTTTGCCAAATGCCAAGGTGGAAAGAATTCATGCACACATATATACTAACAATCAACAGTCGAACAAAATGAAATCAATTAGTGTCATGTCAGAATGATAAAAACATTCACTACCTTTGAATTGATGAGCTGAGAATCCCTTCTGTGGCAGCGGAAGAGATAAACACATTTCCAGTCAAGGTAGTCTCTTGCTATGACTGTACCATACACATATATTGGGAAGCCAACATCTGACGAGACTATCTTGATAGTGAGGATGTTTGCTGCCCATAACGTTGGTAGGTGCTTTGTGTTGGTATTTCGCATCGGAGCACAAGTTGCTGTAGCAAGAAAAGCGAAAGAACATAACTGAAATCATGGTAAGAGAATAACAGAATCAGGGTGCAAAACAGTAATAAATTAACGGTAATGCTACTATTAGTACGTTCTAATAATAGAACACTCGACGGCCCAGCCCACCATCCACTCCTTCTGCGCGACCTTATCCGCTCGAGCCTGCTTCCGCCATTCGACTCGGCATCGCAGCCCCTCCGCCGCCGGCATGCGTCGCGGCCCCTCCTCCACCGGTCGAGTGTCCCGGCCCCTCCTCGGCCCCTCCTCCGCCGCGCGCCGACGCCCAGGGCCGCCTCCATGGCCTCCCTCCACCGGGCGGCTGTTGCTGCTCGTCCTCCGCCGCGCGCCGACGCCTAGGGGAGCGTTGTCGGCGCTCCTCTGCCGACCGTGTGTTGCGGCCCCTCCTGCGCCGCGCGCCGGCGTGACGCCCAGGGGCACCTCGACGCCTCCCTTCGCCGGCCGCCTGTCGTTGCTCGTCCTCTTCCGCGCGCCGGTGCGACGCCTAGGGCGCCTCGACGGCGCTCCACCGCGGCCGCTGCGCCACGGCTCCTCCCGCCGCCGCCGCTAGCCGTAGCCGAGGAAAACAACGAGGGGTTGCCGGCGGCCGTGACTCCTGCTCCCCCATCGTTGACCTCCATGCCACCGGAGATGAGTGCTACCGGGGCAGCTTCTCAACGAGGTAAGTGGGTCCCCGGATCCGAACTCTCGTCCTCATGCTACTCCTCGTTCTCATACTGTGGCTATTCATCTGGATTTGGGGCTCATTTTGTTTCGTATACCATGCATGTTTGTTTCATTTTGCTTTTGTCTTTTGTATCAATTGATTTCCATTGTTTGTTTCAGATTTCTTTGACATGATTTTTGTTTCAGTTTTTTGTTTCAAATTGCTTGAGGCTTTTGTTTCTATTGCGCCCATTGTTTGTTTCGATTCCTTGACATGTTTTGTTTCAAATTGCTTGAAGCCATTTTGTTTCAATTTGGTGCTCATTGTTTTTGTTTCAAATTCTTTGACATGTTTGTTTCAATTTTTTTAAGTTTTTACGTGTTGTTTTTGCAACACATATTGCACCTATGTCGTTGAAACATGAGCAGTTCCAACTCATGTTTCAACTCATGGTTCGGCCATGTCTCTTTGTTGTTTTCCTTTTCGTTTCAATTCGACGCCCCGATGTTTCACTATATTTTTTTGTTTTTGTTTTATTACAGTTTCATTTTGATGGAGAAGGCCGACGGTGTCCCGGTGAGGCAGACCGGAGCTAGGCGTGGCGCGCCGCGCTGGAGTACTCAGGGTCGCGGAGGCGTAGGAGAGGCGGGGCGTCTGGGAGCTGGGCAAGACGCATATGGGCTCTAAAGGCCTTTTTATTTGACCGTTCTAACATAGAACGTTCTATCGGTAGTATGTCCCATAAATTAAACAAAAAACAAAGCACGTTTATACACAATTTTCTCATGACCTCATAGTCATATATACAGTTGATGGACATTGCAGCAAAGTGGGTTATTTACCATTATGAACACAGTTATTTGACATTGCAGTAAAATGGGTTATCTACCATTATGACAGAACAAAATACACAAACTAACAAATTTCAAACAGTTTACATGATCAAATGATTTTGAGTAAATAACAATTTCCTTGTATGCATGCCTATCAATTAAGTTGCAGCGAATGCAATTGGTGATAACGAAAGTTGGAGTACACACAGGAACTCTAGCTGTAACACCTATGACAATATGCAGACCCTAGATGACAATTGCTGCGCTTGGTTCAATCTAATCTAACAGGCCTCAACGCCCAAATAACAACAAACAGTTGCACGTTGTGGTTTCTTCCACTACTAATCCACTAAGCCATCGATGTTTTATAATAAACACGGCCTTTGAAGATCAAGCAAGCAATTAAACTGACTGATTTTGGCAATATGCGGGTAAACAAATAAATAAATTGGCTAGTGAAATTGAGCTTACACTCCTCGTCGATGTCGAAATAAGAGAAGTCCTCGAAGCAGAATCGGGTCCACACCAGAGATTTTGCCTTTGGATCGTACTTGCGGATTGAATTGATGACGGCGGCATGCTTCTTCCTCCTCCAGACGAGCTCCTCCTCCCTCCGCTTCCTCTCCTCCGCCTTCCACTTCGCCTCCTCCTCCCGCTTCTTCCTCTCCTCAGCCTCCCGCTTCAGCCTCTCCGCGTTCTGCACGGCCCAGGCGGCCTCAAACATCTCGTCGTAAACTAAGGGCTCGATGCACACCTCGTCTTCCTCTTCGCTAAAATCTTCCTCCTCCAGCTCCGATGGTTCTCGGAACAGATCATCCAGCGCAAAGTCGCGGTCCAAGGGCGGAAGCGCACGACGCCATGGACGGGCACGGACATAAGCCGGCGATGAACAACGTGAGGAAGCCATGAAGAGCCGTTAACCGTAGCAGCCGCCGCCTCTGATAGAACAGAAGCTCGACCTGTCCAATGCACGCTGCTGATATGGGCTGGGCCGGGCTTTCATCGTGGAGGAGACAAACACCAACGATAAAGATTTATTCCTCCCTCCTGAATTAAAAAGCATTTTGGCTATTCTCAGACAAAATAAGAGAGATGACAATAGACGCATATACCCCTCACTTAACTTTCTAATACAATTAAATCTAATCCGATTCCCTATGATTAAAGTGAGTAATCTAAGTTTTCTTATACAAAATATGAAAAGCACTCTATTTGTTTCCCAATTAGCCAATCACGCACTATTTTTATTAAGGAAGAAATATCCTCATGTTTTCCAAATACACTATATTTAGGGACAACAACCAAAAGCTAGAATGCACTTTAATTCAGGATGGAGGGAGTATATTGTTAGATTGCAGTATAAGAAATGCTTTAATAATTCGTATATTGAAACTGTAATTTTTTTAAATGTTTGATCTTAGTATATACTCCATTCGTTCCAAACTGTAAGTCATTCCAACTGTCTTGAAGAGTCAAAACAATCCAAGTTTGACCAAATTTGTATGATAAGATAATAACAATTAGAATGTCAACTAAGTATTAATGAATTTTCCGTTAATTATATTTTCATACTATACCTATTTGATGTCACAAACCATTGTAATTTTCTCTATAATTTTGGTGAAATTTGAGATATTTTGACTTTTCAAAATTCTTAAAATAACTTACAATTTGGAACGGAGGAAGTATACAAAGCTAATGTGACATGTAAAATAGAATAGATGGAGTACAATTCTTCTACCATAATATAGGCTTCCTGTTGGGAAAGAATTGGATCCACGGGCAGCTTAGTGATTTGTTTGGAGGTGTTGGATTCATTGAAGGTTCGATTTGTGATTGTAATCACCATAAAATTAATGGATTGCCGAAGGGAGTATGTAGAGCTCTTGTCATACAGTCATCAATTTCAACGTGCTCATATAGTTCTTTTGGTCATGAGGCTGTTCGGCTAATGGTTTCGGGTGACGCTTATTCATGGTGACAGAAAAACAATGTACCAAGCAAACATCGCCGAAGAAAAACAATGTGATCATGTAAATCTGTACACGTAACGGTGCCAAATTATGTTTGTATAGTCTATGTTGCTGACCAAGTTACATTCACACGGAATGCCTCGGAACCGAAAGGACATTCATAGCAATCTGAACCATGCGTGGCTGGAGTAGACTCGATGATCAGTTTGGTGCCATCTATAGTTTCAATTGTAAAGATTAGCTTCTCTGTCAAACATACATTCACGACCCGACGCCACAGTGGGATGATTCTACTACCATCACTAGTAAACACGCCACCTGTTTCGCCTTTAAAAAGGACAAATTCATCAAGGATGCTGCTGGTGTGAGCTGAGATTTGGCCGTAGAAATAGCCCCAAAGAACATGAATTTCAACAGTAGCCTCCACTGCTCTTTTAACAACCGTAAAGTTCGCCTGCACAGTGCTAAGCTGACTAGCACAAGTGACCTGCCTAACCTCATTTCTTTCCAATCGGGTAAGTACTCGACCATCAATCTCAAGCAATCCCTTGCTAAGTTGTTTGTCCTGCCCCCGCGTGCCCTTAATCTTGAGATCCACCTCAAGATATATAAAATCTAACAAGATAAGTCCTCGAGCTGGGCCAGTCATGATCAGCGATTCATCCTATAGAATATTACAAAATAGGTTAGCAAAATCTTTCTCTAGATCATAGTTTTAAATAGCGGGCTAAGGGTGTTTAGCGGTTTGTCTCTAAATCAGCTATAGCGGAGCTAATAGCGGGCTATAGCGGCTAAATTGTACGTGAACACAAATAGCGGCACCATGCCTCAAAAAGGCTAAACACCCTACCGGCTATTTAAAACTATGCTCTAGATACACTGCATCAATATGTTGTATTCAAGTACTGAAAGCATATGAATTACATTATATGCTAGCTAAACCAAGTATTTCATTTCTACTCAAGACTTACATTATATGCTAGCTATAAACATAAAACAAGCATATGAATTATTTTTCTATATTTGCACTTTGTTAAAGACTAAGAATACAAGTACTATTATAGTAAGCATCACAAACTACAAAAATTAGTGATTGCCATTGTATAATAAGTTCATGTACATGTTTATTGACAACCAATAGTGATAGATAGTTGAAAAAAATTGAAGTTACAAGTTAGGTTATAACATGCATAACAAATTTTAAGAAAGGTATCTGCCAAATACCAAGGTGGAATGAATTCATGCACACATATATATTGACAAATCAACGGTGTCAAACAAAATGAAATCAATTTGTGTCATGTCACTATGATAAAAACATACACTACCTCTGACTTGATGAGCTGGGAATTCCTTCTGTGGCAGCGGAAGAGATAAACACATTTGAAGCAATCAAGGTTATCTCTTGCTATCACTGTACCATACACATTTATTGGGAAGCCAACATCTGACGAGATTATCTTGATAGTGAGGATATTTGCTGCGCATAACATCGCTAGGTTCTTTTTGTTGGTATTTCGCATCGCAGGATAAGGGGCTGTAGCAAGAAAAGAGAAAGAACGTAGTTGAAATCATTGTAAGAGAATAGTATACACAATTATCTGTGACAAATAGCTCATGAGAACTAGTCATTGTCATATGTAAAGTTGATTGACATTGCAACAAAATGGATTGTTTATACAATTATTAGAGAGCAAAATGCACAAAGATAACAAATTTTAGACAGCTACACGGTCAAATGATGTTCAGAATATAATAACCACAAGCCGAAAGACAGCTTTTGAGAGCTGCAACTAGATAAATAAACAGACTCTAAAACCCCTAACTAAGAATAAACTGTTACACGTTGTGGTTTCTTTCCACTGCAAACCTGCTAAGCCATCGATGGTTTTCAACAAACATGCCCTTGAAGATCAGTCAAGCAATTAAAATTGACTGATTTTAATTGGCAATATGAAGGTAAACAATTAAACAAATTCTCTAAGGAATTGCGCTTACACTCGTCGTAGAGGTCGCCGAAAGAGGTCGCGAAGGGGAACCGCGTCCACACCACAGTCTTCGCCTTGGGATCGTACCTGCGGATCGACCTAATGACGGCGCGATACTCTTTCGCGCACTGTTCGATCTCCTCCTCCCTCCGCTCCCACTCCTCCGCCTTCCGCTTCGCCTCCTCCTCCTCCCGCTCCTTCCTCGCCTTCCTCTCCTCTGCCTCCTGCTTCACCCACTCCGCGTTCTGCGCGGCCCATTCGGCCTCAATCTCCTCGCCAAAATAAAATAAGGGCTCGATCCACACCTCATCTTCCTCTTCGCCAGAATCTTCCTCCTCCGGCTCCGATGGTTCTCGAAACAGATCCTCCAGACCAAAGTCGCGGTCCAAGGGCGGACGAGGACGCCACCATGGAGGGAGGGAGTTACGGAAGTAACCCGGCGACAGCGGACGACGTGAGGAAGCCATGAAGATCAAGTTAACCGTAGCAGCCGCCGCCTCTGATGGAACACAAGCTCGACTTGTCCATTATAACCATGCACGCTGCTGAATGGGCTGGGCTGGGCCTTGTTGGTGGAGGAGACAAATACCAAAGGAATTTGATCATCAACGCTATTTAGTTACAGTACGTTTTCTCCTTTTCCTTTTTTTTTTCCGAAATACACGCAGCGCAACAAATCAGGATGCAAATTTGATTGGGTCAACCCAATGACCCAATACCCAAAACATAGAGTTTGGTGTAATTACCCATTGGGTTGACCCGTTTTATTTTGGTGCAAAACGGTGTCTACCGCTGTGGGTAGCCTGGGTAACCCAATCACCGATTGAATGTTGCGACGGTGGCGCTGGCTGACTGTAGGCGGTGAACTGGTGATGCTGCGCCGGACCTTAGGTGGCCATGTCCCAGCCGCCGGCGAGCACGTACCCTCCGCGGCGGCACCGGCCAGCAATCCAGCGTCCCAGCGTTCAATCTGATGCTCCGCGTGGTCTCTCCTCGCACGGCGGAGGACTGCGAGTGCGTGAAGCCCGGCACCACGGTGGTGGTGTCCAAACTCCAACCCACGCCCGTCCGTGGTGCCGCTGGCCACCGGTACCTTGCTCGTGTTCTGCTTGGAGGTCGGCGAGCGTAGGGACGAAAAATCTGTCATCGCGTGGTGTTGCCAACAAAACGATGTGGTGTAGAATGTGAACGAATTTTTCACTTTAACATTGATGAATATGCAGGCCGCACAAGACAGCACTCTGTTTCGTCGCAAAAAAAAAAAAAAAAAAAAGACAGCACTCTGTTCAATCTAACGGGCCTATGGAATTGGACTTGCACACCTGACACCTCGCCGTGATCGAGAGAGAAGTTCTCGAAGGGGAACCGTACCACACCAGAGTTTATTGAAATTCCAAATTAACTCCTATCGCTTTATTCCCTACACTGGAAAAGTTAGATAGAATCCTAGTTACTAAAGAGTGGGAGGATTTATTCCCTTTATCAATGATTAAAAAACTACCTAGAGAAATTTCAGATCATAATCCCCTGATTCTACTTACCAATGAAATGATTCCTAGCAAGAATATACAGTTCAGATTTGAACTCAGCTGGCTGAAAGAACCTGAGTTCTATACTCAGATGAAGAAGATCTGGTCCAAGCCTTGTAGGGCTGAAACAACATTGGATAAAATAAGACAAAAGATCAAACTCATCAAGCAATATTTCAAAGGCTGGGCAGTTAATATTGCTGGAGAATTAAGAAGAAAGAGGAAAGATTTTCAAGTAGAGTTGACATCACTTGAACAGCTTGAGGAAGAAACTTCCTTAACACAGGATCAATGGATGAGGAAAACTTGGGTGTTGAGTGAGAATTTCAAACTGTTGGAAGCTGAGGAATTGTACTGGAAAAATAGAGCACATGAGTCATGGCTCTTGCAGGGTGATTTAAACACTAAATTCTTTCATAGGATAGCTAGTGGCAAAAGGAGAAAAAATACCATACTTAGTCTAACTAATGATGGTGAAATTATTGAAGGGGATGATAACATTTTAAGTCATGCAACTGAATATTACAAAGAGTTGTTTGGCCCAGTGCCTTCTGTTGATATCCAAATAGACAATGATATTTGGGCTGATTCAGCATCATTGTCTGAGGATGAGAATGCTTTCCTGTGCAGACCTTTTACTTAATCTGAGATTTTTGAGGCTCTATCTCAAATGGAGAAGAATAAGGCAGCTGGACCTGACAGCATGCCAATAGAATTCTATCAAGCCTGTTGGGGGATCATCAAAGAAGATATCTGTCAACTATTTGATGACTTCCACAACGGGGGGGTTGACATTAGTAGAATCAACTATGGAATTATAACCTTACTTCCCAAAGTGGCTGATGCTGCTAGGATACAACAATACAGGCCTATTTGCTTATTGAACTGCTTGTACAAGCTGATCACCAAAACCCTTACTTTGAGAATTGAATCTGTAGCCCAAAAATTAATCCACCCTGTTCAAACCGCCTTCATGAAAGGTAGGAACATAATGTCTGGTGTCATGATTCTACATGAGATTCTGCATGAGACCAAGATTAGAGGGGAATGTGGTGTAATTCTCAAGTTAGACTTCGAGAAAGCCTACGACAAGGTGAATTGGGATTTACTCTTCTCTTGTCTTAAGGCCAGAGGCTTTAGTGACAAATGGTGCCAATGGATTCAGCAAGTGGTGGCTGGTGGCACAGTGAGTGTGAAAGTTAACAATTTGCTAGGACCCTATATCAAAAGTCACAAAGGAGTAAGACAAGGGGACCCACTGTCACCCATCTTATTTAACTTTGTGGCCGATTGTCTTACTAGAATGATTCACAAGGCTCAGAGACAAGGACTGGTGAAAGGTCTGATTGAGCACATAATCCCCAATGGGGTAGCTGTGCTCCAATACGCAGACGACACCATCATATGCTTAAAAAATGATGTGGAGAAGGCTAGGAACCTCAAACTGCTTCTGTACTTATATGAGATGCTAGCTGGTCTAAAAATTAACTTCAACAAGAGTGAAGTGATAATGATCAATGATCATGATAATATAGGGGAGTCTTATGCTGAAATCTTTAACTGCCAAGTGGCTCAATTCCCCATTAAATATTTAGGGGTGCCAGTTAGTCCTAGCAGGTTGCATGTGGCTGATTGGGTGCCCTTATTGGAAAAAAAATGCCAAAAAGCTTGATATTTGGCAAGGCTCTACTATGTCAATTGCTGGGAGAGCTACTCTAATCACAGCCAGCCTTAACAATGCCCCCACCTACCACATGTCTATATATAGACTTCCTAAAACAACTATAAAGGAAATGGATAAAGCTAGAAGGACCTTCTTTTGGCAGGGTGGTCACACCAAAAGAAAGTATCATTTGGTAAAATGGACCAAAGCATGTAAGAGCAAAAAGAAAGGTGGTCTGGGGATTAAAGACATTAATTTGATGAATATTAGTCTCTTGTGCAAGTGGTGGTGGAAATTGGAGAAGGAAAAAGGGTTGTGGCAAGATATTATTAAATACAAATATTTGAGAAACAATTCTATAAGTGATGTGAAACATAGACAAAATGACTCACCAATATGGTCCGATCTGCTCAAGATCGGGGAATATATTTGCAAGGCAGAAAAGTCAAGGTGAAGAATGGGATTTATACTAGATTCTGGTTTGATAGATGGCTAGATGATGAGCCTCTCTCAGTCCTATACCCTGATCTATATAAGTTGTGTGATCAAAAAGAGGTGAATGTGGCCCAGGTCTTAGGGGGAGAGGTGGCTATAACCTTTAGTAGATGGCTCACTCCAGAACTAGATAATAAATGGGAAAAAATCTTACAGGATGCTGAAAAGATACAGTTGACTGATGAACAGGACTGTGTCTTGTGGAGACTGGGGGGGAAAAATTCCTTTACTGTCAAGTCCACTTATAATGCCCTGACTAGACATGATAATGGCTCATCTTTTGATCACATTTGGAAAGGGAAAATACCAGCAAAAATTAAAATTTTCCTCTGGTTAGTGGCTAATAAAGCCATTTTAACCAAAGATAACATGCTGAAAAGGCAGTGGAAGGGTGATCCCAGCTGTGCCTTTTGTCCTCAACCTGAATCGGTTGATCATCTTTTATTCACTTGTTCTATTGCTAAAAGTATCTGGGCTGTTGTAGCTACCAGTTTTGGGGCTGATAATGTCCCTAACTGTTTTGATCAGTGTTGGCCATGGTGTAAAGTGTGGCTGCCTAATGCTAAGCAATTCTATGCGATTGGTATTGCTGCAATATGTTGGTCAATTTGGAAAATGCGTAATAATGTGTGCTTTGAGAGAAAGAAAGTGAAAAATCCTCTTTCAATTGTTAGTCATGCTTGTGCCTTGATGAAACATTGGGCAGGTCTCCTAAAATCTGAAGACAAGGAAGCTATGCTATCAGGAGCAGACACCATGTTCAAGATAGCCGTGGAGTTGTTGGCGACACAGGATCAGACCCCGGTGCAGCTGAGGATTGAAGGCGCAAAGGCTGGAGTTGATGATGAAGACCACCCAGCAGGTAATCAGATGGGTGCTGCGGATGCTGAAGGCTTGCCATGAGATGCTGTTCCTCTGGGAGCTCGAAGCCGATGAAAAAAGACTAATGATAGCCCTTTTACCTGATGTCGTCGTATGTGGTGTCTTTTTATTCTGTTAAACTGGTTGCTCTGTCTGCCTGCGTGCAG